>CM042477.1:35418750-36750000 GCA_023621385.1 Quercus gilva
GGATCTCAACAACGAAGGGCGTTTGAGGAATGTGTTTTGGGTTGATGCTAGATCTAGGGCTGCATGTTATTACTTTAGTGATGTTATTTATTTTGACAACACATATTTGTCAAACAAATATGAGATCCCTCTTGTGGCACTTGTTGGAATAAATCACCATGGCCAATCGGTATTGCTTGGGTGTGGCCTGCTTGCAGGTGAGACAACAGAATCTTATATATGGTTGTTCAAAGCTTGGCTTACGTGCATGTCGGGATGCCCTCCACAAACTATTATTACTGATAGGTGTAAGGCTTTGCAGACTGCAATTGCAGAGATGTTTCCAAAATCTCTCCATCGTTTTGGTTTGTCACACATTATGAAAAGAGTTCCAGAAAAATTGGGAGGGTTACGCAACTATGATGCAATCAGGAAAGCAATGATTAAAGCAGTTTATGAAGCTTTGAAGGTGATCGAATTTGAAACTGCATGGGTATTTATGGTCCAGCGATTTGGAGTTGGTGATCATGAGTGGCTTCGATCTTTGTATGAAGATCGAGTTAGGTGGGCACCGGTTTATCTGAAAGACACATTTTTTGCTGGAATGTCTGCTGCACGTCCAGGTGACATACTGAATCCTTTTTTTGATAGATATGTGCATAAACAAACTCCTTTGAAAGAATTTCTTGATAAGTATGAATTGGCTCTACATAAGAAGCACAAGGAAGAAGTCCTTGCAGATATTGAGTCAAGAAGCTCAAGCCCCTTACTGAAAACAAGATGTTCTTTTGAGTTGCAGCTCTCCAAAGTGTACACAAGAGAAATATTTAAGAAGTTCCAATATGAAGTGGAAGAGATGTATTCTTGTTTTAGCACAACACAGTTGCACATTGATGGGCCAATCATAATATTCTTGGTCAAGGAGCGTGTTTTGGGTGAGGGAAATAGGAGGGAGATTAGGGATTATGAAGTTCTATACAACAGGACAGCAGGCGAGGTTCGTTGTATTTGCAGTTGCTTTAACTTCTATGGGTACCTATGCCGGCACGCATTGTGTGTGCTTAATTTTAATGGGGTGGAGGAGGTCCCTCCTAAATACATTCTGTCACGATGGAAAAAGGATTACAAGCGCTTGTACATTCCTGATGTTTTCTCTGGCAGTGTAGATGCTACTGATCGTGTGCAGTGGTTTAATCAATTATACCGAAGTGCCTTGCAAGTTGTTGAGGAGGGGGTGATTTCTCTAGACCATTACAATGTGGCATTGCAAGCTTTTGAGGAATCACTGAATAGGGTTCATGATGTAGATGGCAGGCAGGCATTGCCAGCTTTTGAGGAGTCATTGAATAGGGTTCATGATGTAGAAAGCAGACAGGAATAACTTTCTTTTTTGTGATGATGGTCGAAGATCCCTTCTTCAACTACCATGGTAATCTTATTTTTATTCCCTCCCTTTTTCTCGAGGGCTGCTTCCATCCGTTCTTCATGCAGAATGTCCATAACATATATAATATAGATAGGTGCAATGGGTCAGCTTGCATGTTGCCTATTCTTACATCTTAATTTACATAGTTTTCTCTCGCTTTCTTTTTTGACATTTCAAATTATGTCAGCTGTGTTACTCTTCTAGGCAGATAACATTAAGTATATAGCACGTTTCTGGGTTAATGTAGGCTTATCCTTTTCCAGACTTGTTTCTGGGGTTTGATGTATATACTGACAAGTTTTTGTTTCTGTTAATATAATTCTAATTTTTGACATATACATTGGATGAAGCTTGTGATTTACATGAGAAAAATAAGCTTTCCTTTTCCAGACTTGTTTCTTGATGTATATACTGACAACTTTTTGTTTCTGTTAATATCATTCTAATTTTTGACATATACATTGGATGAAGCTTGTGATTTACATGAGAAAAATAAGCATACATTTTAGTTCGCCAAAATGTTTAAACAATTTGTCTGCAAAGGTCCATGTTTGATTGTAAATGCATCATTATCAATCCTCTTCAAATATGTAGGCTAAAATGCATTGTTCATGTCATAGACATTTTTAGTCAAGCAGATTGTTCCATAGTGCACGTCTGCATCATTAAAGCATTTTTATGTACATTCCATCCCTTAATTCTCCACGGAGAACTTTGAGGCCCTGGACTTTCTGGCTAATTTCTGAATGTGTTGTGTTTTCAGCCAGGTAAGAGCAATGATTGTTTGAAATCACTGCTAAGCATTCTTGAATTTGACTATTTTAGGATTTAGGATACTTGTTTTTTGCTGAATCAGGTTTGGGATACCTTTTTTTTTTTTTAATAGAAAGCAATGTTTGATTGGAACACAAACTACGGAGACCTTCATCCCTCAAGACCTGACACAGTCTTGGGGGGAAAGGCACTCTAGTTCAAGTACGAAACACCCTTAAAATTTCTTTTTCAAAGCTCATTTACATAACACATGAGCAGCCTCATTGGGGGATCTATTGACCCAACCAAAGGACACGTTCTCAACCTGATTACGCAAAGATCTGATATCCTCAAGGACAAACTGCATATTCATGAGGGCCTAGCAAAATCCTTGATCAAAGCTATGACAACTACTTTTTTCCGCTCTAACTTTGATCCTAGTTGCAAGCTCCATAGCATTACCAGTGCCTCAGCATCCCCTGGACAGCAGCAAGAATGTTTTTTTTTTCCCAACAACTACTATCCCTGCAGCATAGCTTTCTACCGCAGTATCACAGTTCATGGTTTGGTCTTTGACTCTTTTCTGTTGCTGAATCAAGGTCTTTCTTGCCTTGGGTTGTGCACTTCTAGCTTGTATATGGCTTAGGCTGTTGATTTTAAATGAAATCTCCAGTTACTGAATCTTGCCACTTGCTGAAACAGATCTTTTTGCATACACTTTGTGCAAATCACATTTTTCTTTATTTTAACATCATTTTTTTTTTTTTTTTTAATTTAGATTAAAAAAGAAACCATCATTTGTAAAGTAATTTTCTGCTTATAGCTTCAATCTAGTTGGATTCTTTTACTGCCTAGTTTATGGCTAGTGAGTTCCGTAAAAGAATCTCTTTTGTGATTGGAACTGTCTTGTGCGTAGCTGGTTAGCGTTTTTGGAAATTCATAGTCCAAATTCGTGACATTACACCAATTAAATATGATGATGCAAAAATCTTTAGTGGGCTAGTCGTCCAAACACGAAGTTATGGAAGACTTGCAAGAAAGAAATTCCTTATTGGAGGGCATCAGTGTGGCACTGACCAAAGTTTCTTTGATGTTTAAGTCAATACTTTCACTTAACTTATGAGAAAATATTATGGAAGTAGAAAGAGTAGGTTTGTTTTTTTTAACTTGTACCTTTGCAAATTGGGGCTATGCCCATATATAGGCAACCCGAGTAACAATTGCCTCCATAAATGTCTTATTCCATAATTGGAATGTAGTTAGCACTCTGGTTGTAACGTCCATGTGGTTGTCAGGATAGTAGGATACATGATTATTGGGAATGGGTCATGAAATAATTGGCATATTAAATGTATCTCAAAGGTTATGCTTTCCTTTTCTAATCTAGTAACCATTGTCTCCATAAATGTCTTATTCCATAATTGAAATGTAGTTAGCACACGGGTTGTAATGTCCATGTGGTAGTCAAGATTGTAGGATATACAACCATTAGGAATAGGTAATGTAAAAATTGGCATATTAAATGTATCCCAAAGGTTGCGCTTTCCTTTTCTAATCTAGCTATTAGCAAATAGGGATCAAGGTGCCCTTATATAGGCAAGTTGAGTAACCATTGCCTCTATAAATGTCCCATTCCATAATTGAAGCGTAGTTAGCACATTGGGTTGTAATGGCTAGGGATGGCCATGGGTAGGGTATGGATCAGGTATACCTATATTCTACCCGAAAAGTTTACCCATGGATACCCGAATATCAATACTCATTAGTATCCATACCCGAATCTTACCTGAATATATTATCCATGGATATTCATACCCTACCTGAAACCCATTTAATTTATTATTATTATTATTATTATTTAAAATAAATCCAAATATAGCAACTTTTTCATCAATCCCATTTTTGTCTTTTTCTCCTTAAAATCTCACTCTCTCTCTTCACTACCGCACCGTTTACGTTCATCTCTCTCTCTCTCTCTCTCAATTCTTTTTTTTTTTTTTTTTCCCCATAGTTTCTCAAGAAACAAATAGAGTGATAGAGAGATAATTTGGCCTACACTTCGCGACACCGTCTTCTCCACCCCCTCTTCCGACTACGCTTCACGAAATGACGATGACGTCATCTCCTCCTTCGTTGCCGAAGATGGACATGTTGATAAGGATGGGGATAGTAGACGAGAATGGAGCGATGTCGACGGATTTCGAGGTCAGCGAGATCGACAAGGGTTTTGATTGGCGAGGAAGTACAACAAGATGGTGGCATGGATGAGCTCTTAGCTGTGTTGGGTTACCAAGTTCGAGCTTCAAACATGGCCGAGGTTGCCCAGAAGCTCAAATTGATGGGAAATGCTCAAGGTGATTGCCTCTCTCATCTCGCCACTGAAACTGTCCAGAGAGTGTAGTGATGGTGAGAGAGGTTTAGGTCTTTTTTTTTTTTTTTTTTTTTTTTTAATTTTTTAAATATGGGTTGGGTTTGGATAATATCCATACCCTACCCGAACTATTCGGGTAATATCCATACCCTACCCGATTAAGCTCTACCCATGAAGAACCAGGTATTACCCGAAATATTTGGATCAGGTAGGGTTGGATATCCATTACCCGGTATGGCCATCCCTAGTAATGGCTTCATAGTCATTAGGATAAATGACCATTAGGAACGGTTATGAAATAATTGGCATATTAAATGTATCCCGAAGGTTATGATTTCCTTTTCTAATCCAGCTATTTATAAATGGGATCACAATGCCCTTATATAGGCAACCTAAGTAATTGTTGTCTTTATAAATATCCCATTTCATAATTGAAATGTAGTTGGCACATTAGTTGTAACGGCTTCATGGTTGTTAGGATACTTGACCATTGGAAATGGTTATAAAATAATTGGCATATTAAATGTATTATGATGGTTATGCTTTTCTTTTCTTGTCCATTCCAGTGTATGAGCTTGGGTGTTGGTGTTTATGATGGAGGAATGTGATTAATTGTGTATCAAAATATATATAATATACCATGTTATAAACTATACTCCATACATTTTTTTCTTAATCTTTACATTAGCATTATGAGAGAGAGTATGTGTGTGTACTAACTAGCTCAAAGGGTCAAATCTCTCCTTGATGAACATAAAAGTTGAGTCACACGTATGACCGTTAAAAAAACAGAGGACTCCGCCAAAAACAAAAATTCCTATTGCTAAAATTTCATGAAAATATAAAATTTTGTAGGTCTCACTGTTGGGATTAAAATCTTACAACCTTTGACCAAACTGATGCTAACGTGATTGAAATTTTGAGTAGAACAAGGCTAATAATATTTGGGCCAGAAAGTCTCATTAGGTTTCTAAAGTACATAACAAAAGATTGTATCTTGCAATCTTTATTTTTTATATCTTCTTAAGATTAACTCCAAATCGTTTATATAAAAATTTACCAACTAAACTATCTAAAACTCCGACAGGATATCAATTGATAATTTATAAAAGATTCAATTAATGAAGACTTTAAGAACATAAGTTAAGATCATTTTAACTTAACATTTTATTTAATGATTTATTAATTTCTTATTTTCTACTATAAACAAAATCAAATTCTACCTAAAATGTCAAAAGCATGTTTGATACATTCAATGAAAATTATGACAGCAATGATAATTAATGACAAAATTTTTAATAGAATTGGACAAAATGCCTAAATTGAGTAAATTTGAAATGTAAAAAACTCAATTGAACGAAAGTAAAGTTAGAGGACTAAAATTTAAAAGTTTCAATTTGCATTTTAGGCTAATTTTTGTTATTAGGAATAAAATGTGTTGTAATGGAATAACTAAATATATTCATAAGTTTGGTTGTGAATTGTAACATTAGAATAAAATTTAAGATTTATTTTAGGAAATATCTTCTTCAGATACAATTATATTTCCTAAAAAAAATTATTTTTTTAAAATTTGAGAGAGAGACGAGTTAATTTTTTATGATTTTTTATTTTCAAAATCATTATGTTCATATGAAAAGTTTGTTTATTTGGAAATATATTATTTTTAGTAACTATTACACCTATTAAGGAATAATATTACAAACCTTTTAGAGATAAATAGTTATTTCTCATTTTAAATAATAGTTATTTATAAGGATTGTTTATTCCTTGCAATAAAAATATAATCAAACTACAAATAGCTAAAGTATTAGAATAACTACTATTAAAGTGTTTATTATAGTCTGTTCCAAGTTTTAGAGCACTTGCATCGGTCAATATAAAATGATATAAATACAAAGTTTGGCCAACTAATCCAAAAAATCACCAACATCATTTTGTCTAAAATTATGCATATCTTGTCCATAGCTACGATACACGTGTTTACATGGTTACTATTCATGTGTAAAAACATATTTTATTCATTTCTCAAATTACTTTTTTAGTTTACGCGTGTGTGTTTTAAAAAGGTGGTTATGTGAAAGAAAAATAATAATTAAAAAAAAAAATTGAAATAGCTTTTAAAACAGATAATCTGATGCAAGTGTTTTTTAAAAGTGTTTGTATAAAATAGGAAAAAAAAATGTTCTTATGAAAAAATAAATATAAATTTTTGAATCATTTGATGCAGATGCTTTATTAACGTCTTGAATGCCAAATACCAACCAATAAATCATTGATAAATATGAATATATTCTTCTGAAAAATTGTAAATAAAAATTTTAGTACCCCACAAGTACTATGGTGGTAGATTCATTGGTCTGGATCGTCTGAGATGTGTGAAAGTGGAGTATTTCTTTGTTTGTTTCGATTATTATGTTTTCTAGAAAATAAGTCATTTTTTAAAAAGTATTTTCAATAAAACTATCTCATTTTCTTTTATTTGGTAGCAACCTTGAGTTAAAAAAAATAATCTCTTAACTTCTTTTATTTAGCTTGTTGTAAGATAGAATTATTTTCTAAAATAAAAATAATTTTATCTTACAACAAGTTAAATAAGACATTTTTTTTTATTGACCAAAAATAGTTTATCCTTTGACTCATTTTTTCTAATGTTACCAAAGGCTAGGAAACACATAAATCTATCATTACTTAAAGTTTTATATAAATAGTTATCTTATAAGTACAAGTGCTTATAGAAGTTGAGGAGCGAGAACAAAGGTGAGGAGCGGAGCTTCACACGTATACATTGCACTTAAATTAGGCTAGTTATGAAAGTCACTCAGGGGCACTTCTGACATTACACTAAAAATCACAGTTTTTTTTTTTTTTTTCGGTTGGTAAAGACTCGAGAGTAAAGAGCGAGCTGTGAGAGCAGAGCACTGTGTAACCCACGCGCTCTTGCGCTTCCACCGACTCTACTCTCCGGCGATATCTCCGATCAGGTAACTCCCGGAAACCAAACAATTCCCAACCCAAATTCTATTTTTCAAATTTTCTTACTCTCCGTTTGTTTCCCGAGAAAAATATCCAATCTTTTTATACTTTGTCTAAAAATAATTGTTTGGCTGTCTAAGTTTTGACAGCTCAGCTCTACTAATCCGAATTGTTGTAAATTTTTTTTGTTTATTATTAGAAATCAATTTTGTTTGGCTGTGGAGAAAGTGTAAAGGGGTCTTTGTTGTTTTGGTGTTGTAAGCAGTGTAAGACATTTCATTAATAATGCAAATTTAGAATAAGAAAAAAAAAAAAAATACTGATTTCATTGATTCATGTGTGTGTGTGTAATTTGGAAGGATTTGCTATTTACAACCTAATGCTAGAGAATGAAATGAGTTTAGTTTTAATTTTGGGTCTTCAAAATGAGCAGTAAAATGAAATTAGGGCCAATTGGTATCATAAAACGCAAGTTTTTGGCACAATTGGAAAGAGTTGTTATATGCTACAAGCAAACCTTTAGGTAGCTGAGTGTTAATGTGATCATTGTCTTTAGCAAATAGTGATTGCAGAGAGTAAGCCATAGAGATTTTGATAGGTGCGGCTCCAGGGGCGGAGTTAGGATTTTTTGTTTAGTGGGCCAAATTTTGGTATTAATATATTAGTTTCAAGTCAAGATAGACCATCGTACACTTGTGTAAATGTACATACACAAATATGAACATTAATATTTTAATTTTTGATACTAGAGTAGGTCATAATTTATAATATACTGTATATAAAATTAACAACTTTCAAATATGTATATTCACAAGATAATTTTTTAGGGGAACTTATCATCTTTTAAACTCAAATGAGTATACAAAAGCTGTTTAGTTTGATTTTAAACATGTACAAAAATGAATTAGAGAAAACAAAAACTACCTTGTCTCTATAACAACTAGACCAATTGACAAATTT
Organism: Quercus gilva; assembly: GCA_023621385.1. Lineage (NCBI taxonomy): Eukaryota > Viridiplantae > Streptophyta > Magnoliopsida > Fagales > Fagaceae > Quercus > Quercus gilva. The sequence goes on from CM042477.1 coordinate 35,427,216, forward strand.
TATTAGTTTTTAAGAGCATTATTGGACTAACTAAAACATTTGGGGGGGCCAACTTCTATTTTTGTAGCTAAATATTTTAAGTTTTAATACTTATACATAATATAAATTAAAATTTTAAAATTTTATAGCTCCGCCCCTGTGCGGCTCGATCTTTCTTTTGGATAGGATATGAGAGAAGGTTTCTGCTTGAAAAGAAAATGGGGTCTGGTTTTAAATGGAGGATATGGAATAGAAAGCTACTTTTTTTTTTGTTAGCAATAGTGTAGGTTGTAAGAATAAAGATGAAGCTGAAGTTTGCGTAGGACATGAGTTTGCAGGAATTTTCCCAAGGAAATTTATTTCTCATTCTTTCTCATCTTTTCTTTTCCATGACTGGTATAATTGTGTATGCTACTTGCAGCAAACTCGTAGACCACCTAAAAAGGAATATTTTATTATTTGAACCATGTATTGACATAAGAAGTCCAATGGGAGCAATACTTGAAACAGCAATCCATAAAAAAAACTCCGATATTGAGATTGGATATGTAAAAAAAAAAAAAAAATCCTTCCTAATTCACTAATTCGGGAGAAGATACTGAACTGTATTTGTATATTCTACAAAAATATGGGTCTTATCAGGGATTATTTCTGTTTGTGTGTGTGAGTGCGGATACGTGTTTGTCACCTCTGATCTTGCACACATAGCCTATGAGGTTTAATCAAGAGTGTTATCAAGAATATTAATCTAGATGATATAAAGCAGCTATCTTTTAAATCTTTTAGTGAGCGAAATTGCTTGGCCTTTGGCATTGGGTATGTCTTTAGGTGCAATCGAAGAGTCATGAAGCTTTTCTGGATGCATTCTAAAAAAGAATAGTAAATGGTTTAAAGCTTAGAAGGGGATTTACATTGTCATTGGTGGAAGTATTAATTTCATGAGATCAATCCAGTGCAGCATCCATATTCATAATCTGCCCATGTTCAAGGTTCTGGTCAAAGTTCTGATTCTGTTAAGAAGCTTTTGATGGAATTCTTTGAAGGATTAGATACTAGTTTGGACTATACATTTTTACAAATTGTAATTTGGCATTGAGTGATGTGGAGAGAAAGTTGACAATTAAAATGGAGGAGCTGTTAATATTTTATTTTATAAACATGAGACAATTTGTGATTGATATGATAGTTTATTTGATTAGTGTGGTGAGCATAATTTCCTGACGACATTCATGTGGTGAAATACTGAAATTTGATATTATCTGTCAGTGCATATATAGGTGATTTTTTTTAGATACTGCCATGCGCTGAGTGACAGTTGCATGACCTTAGAGTAACTATCTAGTTAATATAAAAAACTATAGTAGGACCATAATTTTTCTTCTAAAGTGTCCTTTAATCTACTAGATTTCATCCATTGAGAACTTGAAATAAATGTAGAGTCCTTTAAAAGATGTTGATTGGGTAACAAGTTCCTTATGATTCTCTTTTTTTTTTTTTTCTTATTTTCTGTCAATGTTTATATATTCTCTTGTTACCATTGTTGTTTCTATTATTAATTCTGTTTATGGTTCCTCGGTTCTTTTTCTCTTCTAGATGGATGAAGTTTCTCTTAACAGTGAGCCAGTTGGTGATGATGACGCTGATGGATTTGAGATAGAAGGAGATTGTGCAATGACGGAATATGTTGGTCAAGCTGGAATAATTCAAGGAGAGAATCCCCTTCCTCCTGCTGTTGGGATGGAGTTTGAGTCTTACGAGGATGTATATTACTTTTACAATTGCTATGCCAAGGATCAAGGATTTGGGGTTAGAGTAAGCAATACATGGTATAGAAAGAGTAAGGAAAGATACAGAGGAAAACTTAGCTGCAGTAGTGCAGGTTTTAAAAAGAAAAGTGATGCAAACCGCCCGAGGCCAGAAACAAGAACTGGTTGTCCAGCGATGATAAAGTTCAGATTGATGGACTCCAAAAGATGGAGAATTATTGAAGTGGAGGTTGAGCACAACCACTTGATCAGCCCAAAAAGTGGAAAATTTTATAAATCTCATAAGCACCTGGGTGTTGGAACCAAAAGAGCATTGCAGTTAGAAAGTGCTGAAGAAGCACAAAAAATTAGGCTTTTTCGGACAGTGGTTATTGATGCTGAGGATAATGAAAGTCTGGATGTTGATGAAGGAGTATTTGGGAATAATGTTGACTACTGCAATCAATTGAAGCTCAAAGTAGGAGATGCTCAAGCAGTACTTAATTACTTCACCCACATGCAATTAATTAATCCAAACTTCTTTTATGTGGTGGATCTCAATGAGAAAGGATGTTTGCGGAATTTGTTCTGGACAGATGCAAGGGCCAGGGTTGCATATGGCTATTTTGGTGATGTAGTTGCAATTGACACTACCTGCTTGACAAATAAATATGAGGTTCCCCTGGTTTCTTTTGTTGGAATGAATCACCATGGACAATCTGTGCTGTTGGGTTGTGGTTTACTTGTGGGTGAGACCATTGAATCATATACGTGGTTGTTCAGGGCATGGCTAACATATATGTTAGGACGCCCCCCACAAGCTATTATTACTGACCAGTGTTCAACCTTACAAACGGCTATTGCTGATGTTTTCCCAAGAGCTTCTCATTGCCTGTGCTTATCACATATCATGCAGAAAATTCCAGAAAAACTAGAAGGATTGTACGACTATGAAGCAATTATAGCAGCATTGAATAGAGCAGTTTATCATTCACTGAGGTCCGAGGAATTTGAAGCAGCCTGGGAAGATATGATGCAGCGTCATGGACTGAGGGATCAGAAATGGCTTCAAGCATTATATGAAGATCGGAAACGGTGGGTTCCAGTTTATTTGAAGGACACGTTTTTGGCTGGAATGTTTCCAATCCAACCAAGTGATGTTGTATCATCATTCTTTGAAGGATATCTTGACAAACAGACTCCTTTGAAAGAGTTTTTAGATAAGTATGATCAGGATCTGCAGACAAAGCATCACCTTGAAGACTTAGCGGATATGAATTCAAGAAATTCAACTTATATGCTAAAATCAGGAAGTTATTTTGAGTTGCAGCTCTCAAAATTGTACACAAATGATATATTAGAGATGTTCAAAAGGGAGGTGGAGGGGATGTACTCTTGTTTTAGCACTAGACAATTAAATGTTGATGGGCCAATCTTTACATACATTGTCAAGGATCAAGTTGAAGTAGAGAGAAACAGGAGGGAGGCAAGGGATTATGAGGTCTTCTATAATGCAACTGAAATGGAGGTCCTTTGTATTTGTGGTTTATTCAACTTTAAAGGTTATTTATGCAGGCATGCACTTTCTGTCCTCAACGAAAATGGCATGGAGGAGATCCCACCTCAATACATTCTATCACAGTGGAGAAAGGATATACCGCGCAATTATGTTCTTGATCACAGCTCCAATGGTATAGATGCTAAAAATCCAGTTCATAGGTTTGATCATCTGTACAAATGTGTAGTGCAGGTTGTGGAGGAAGGGAGGAAGTCACAAGACCGTTACAAGTTCGCATTACAAGCATTGGATCAGATATTAAACAAGCTTCGTCTTGTGGACGACCAGTTGATGTAGTTTATAAGATCAAAGTTCCCGATTTATGTAACTTGAATTTTTTACTTATTTTTTATGTAACTTGATCTCTTTTGCTTTTAACTTCATTAATCACAGGAGGAAACATGTACAAAATGTTCAAAAATCTATTAGACAATGAGGCAAACTTCCATTTTCCGTGTCAAATTTGGGGAATCAGTAGTCAACTCACAAAATTTGCTCTACAATTTTTGTGTATATCATGGTATTCGTTACCATTTGAAAGAGTTTAGTGATAACCCACCAAGAAATGACAAAGAATTATTCAATCCTCGTCATTCTTCTTACCGTACTAGCATTAAGCATTGTTTTGGGGTTTTGAAGAAACGTTTACACGTGTTTGATGCAGAACCTTTCTGGTCATTCCCAACACAAGTGGATGTAGTCTTAGTTTGTTGCATAATTCACAATCATATAAGAGGAGTTGACCCTTTAGACTCAATTATGAGCAATGGGCTTTGTGGTAGTCCACTTGCAAATGAAAGAACAAGTAGAAGAGTCCAACAATCACAAAGGGAAGTCCAAGAAGAAAATAGAGAATGGGTTCAAAAAGGGGATGATATTTGTCGTAAAATGTGGGAGGATTATAATGCTATGGAGTGATTTCATACTCTTTATATTAGTTGGTTGTGTAATGGATTTTTTTTGGCTTCATATTTTCAAGACTTTTATGTTACAATAATTTTTGTTTGTCATGGACACCCCCAATTCATATTTTGTATTGAATATTATTTATATTCTTCTTTGATTTTGTCTCATTTTTCTTGTCAATATCATTGTAATAGAATTGCAATGGGACATAAAAAGGATACTTAGAAGGTCAAGGACACCAAGACCAACTTCAGGTGGTCACAACCGATGCAAAATTTATTACTTGAGATACTTGCAGATGAGACTCTTCATGGAAATAAGCAATCTAACACATTTAAACATGCATCATATGCTAAAGTAGTTGAAGCAATTAATGAGAAATTTATGATTGAATGTACTCCAAAGCATTTGGAACATCACTTTAAAACACTAAAAACCAATTGGAATACAATTGCATTACTTCGTAATAAGAAAAGCGGGTTTGGATGGATGATAAGAAAGTGTAACAAATAGGTCACCGGCGTGGTGCCAGCCGATGAACCACCAATGGTAAAGTTAGAGAGAGAGAGAGAGAGAGAGAGAGAGAGAGAGAGAGAGAGAGAGCAGTGGCGACTCCGGGAAATTTTTTCAGGGTGTTCCTCAACAAGTATAAATTACACAATCTAATAAAAAGAAAATTTTATATATTGACAACAACAACAATAAAAAAACATGCAAATACATAAAATTTACAATTACTTTCTACGAGTTTTCATATTTTGAAATTGTTGCATGATAGTCCCATTATCAATGCTATAAGCTACATCTTTTTCAATATATACAACCAAGCAATTATTCATCCACTGATCTCCCATTCGATTGCGCAGTTCATTCTTTATATATTTCATTGCTGAAAAGCTTCTTTCTACTGTTGCAGTAGCAATTGGAAGGGTCAAAGCTAACTTCACAAGCAAATAGACTAATGGATAAGTCTCATGCTTCCTTGTGCTCACTAACTTTTCAGCAAGTTCACTAACTCCTTGAAGCTCTAAAAAGAAGTCATTGATGCGCATATCAACATGTAATTCTGCAGTTGAGAGTCAAGTGCCAAAATATCTATCCCAAGAAAATCAGAGGGATAGAACTTAGCTAGACGTATCAACTTTTCCTTATCGAGAGCCACAAATGAATTACTTGGATTCAGGCAAGCCATACAAAGTAGCAAATCGGTATTCGCTTCAGAAAAACGGTTGTTAAGCTTTTGAAGTTGCATATTTATGATTGTGTAGAATAGCTTAACATGATAATGATATAAATTTGTATTTTGTTGAGTGTTGTGTCACAGCCTCCCACTAACTACAAATATTTCATCCATGTTCAAGATAGAAATATCATGTGTGGTACAAAATGAAGACACTTCAGTCGATAAAGATTTCCATTTATCATCTCTCATCACTTGTAATCGCTGCTTAGACACTTTAACAAGATCCATAGCATTTACTATATCCTGATTTTTTTTTTTTTTTTTTGCAATGCTATTGACAACTCATTTGTGATTCCTAAAATGTTTTTCATCAAGTGTAGAGTAAGAAAAATTCAAAAGATAAAATTGACCTCATAATAGATCGAGCTTCAACTTTTTGGTCGGATAGGCCATTTTCTTCAATAATCTCAAGTACATCAACAATAGCAGAGAACATCAAAATCAAGTTGAGAATAGTCCTATAATATGATCCACAACGTGTATCACCAGGGCGTTTAATATTTGTCTCTTGATTCAAACCTTGCCCATTTCTACGTACATCATTCTCTAAATCTTCTTTAATTTTGGCAAATTGTGCGTCTCGAAGAGCATCTCATCTCTTACAAGAGCCTCCAACAACAATTACTAAATTACTAACCACATAAAAAAATTCAGCAATGTTAATGTGATTGTTAGCAACGGCAACAAGTGTCAATTGAAGTTGATGAGCAAAACAATGGACATAAAATGCTGATTTATTCTCTTTCAAAATTAAAGTTTTGAGACCATTGATATCACCTTGCATATTACCAGCCCCATCATAAACTTGCCTATGTAGGTTCGATAAACTCAAATTATGTTCACAAAGTAAACATTCAATAGCATATTTGAGTGACAAAGCGGTAATACTTGCTACATGTACAACACCAAGGAACCGCTCTATAATAATTCTTTTTTTGTTCACATAACGAAGAACGAGGCTTATTTGTTCTTTCACTGAGATCTCACGTGACTCATCAACTAATATTGAAAAGAACTCATTGTCAAGATCCTTGATGATGACTTTAGATGTTTCACATGCAATTGCACTCACAATGTCTTTTTGAATATTAGAGTGGGTAAGCTTGCAATTTTTCGGAGCGTTTTGCAACACTTCATTGATAGATTCATTGTGATCCCCCAAAAATTGTAGAAGCTCAAGGAAATTTCCTTTATCACTTGAACCTTGTGATTCATTGTGACCATGAAAAGCTAATCCCCGACATAAAAGGAATCTTATGCAATCAACTATTGCATTTAATTGAACCCGATATTCAAATTTATCTTTATTTGATTGCTTAACCAAAACACTTTGAATGTGTTGCTTTTCCTTCAGTAGATCTTCACTCTTCTTGATAGCTTGGTTATGAGCACTATTAACTCTTCCAACATGGGATTCTAACTTCACAAGCTGATTCCAAAGTTTGAATCCCTTTGTTACAAAAGTCTCACCTCCTCCTTACTTACCAACATCTTGCCCAAATAGGTAGCAATAAAAATAAAATGCCGCATCCTTGTCTATACTATATTTCAACCACTTTCTATTTACATACCATTCGAATCTAAATCGATGGGGCTTTCCAGAAAAATATGATACAGGGTAATCATGAACAAGTTGACAAGGGCCTTTTGTTAAATAATATCTTCTTATTTCATCATGATTATTAGGATGATAAGATGATATCTTTTGTTGTAGCCCAGGATTTGAAGGAAGATTTTCTAACTTAAAGTCAACACGAATTCGCTTAGAAGATGAAGATGAATTTTGCATAGGAAATGAATCTTGCACAAGAGATGAATCTTGGGTACGCGGTTTTCTTATCAAATATTTGTCCATAATTCTAGCAAAAGAATAAACAATAAACTATAAGTTCATTTGAAATATTAATAAAATTATTAATTATTGTTGTTTAGTTGTTTCATTAATTTGTTTGTCTTTTATAAACTATAATTTGTTATATTATTGTTTCATTAATTATAAAATTATTAATTGCTATTTAGCCTAACATAATTTAATTTATTTGTCTTTTATAATGTATTGGTTAATTTAATTATATAGCTTTAATTATTGTTGTTTAGCGTAACAATAAACTATATTGCTTTAATTTGTTTGTCATTAATTATACTGCTTTAATTTATTATATTGTTTAGCCCCTTGTGCACATTACACTAAAAGAGCCAGACATTACACATCTTACACTGCTTTAATTATTGTTTACATGGCCCCATGAGCCCATGAGCCCATCTACCCCCTCCCCACTCAACAGACAAGCATAAGCCTCATGCCTGATGCCCCAATCACAATAGCCAGCTGCCAATTAGAAAATTTCACAATCACAAATCACAATACACATTACATTAAAAGACAATCAATATCTCACTAACATCAACACCAACACCAACACACACTGACCAACACCATCAAATAAGATAAAACCAAATTCAAGAAGATAAAAAACAGGCAAAAAGCAAAATATAAATAAAGCTAATTCGGCCAACCAATTAGAGACTCACAAAAGAGAGAGAGAGAGTTACTGAGTTAGACTCTTAAAGAATAAAGAGAGAGAGACTCATTCATTAATTTCATTTCAGTGAGATAAAGAGAGAGATTGAGAGACTGAGAGGGAGTCAGAGAGAAAAAGAGAGAGAAATACCTTGAGGGAGGGAGCACCGAGCACCGAGCATTGAAGTAGAGCGATCTGCGATCTGCGATCTATGATCTACGATTTGTGATAAGGGGTGAGCAACGAGCGACGACGACGATGAGTAAGCTATGAGCGATGGGACCGTGGGTTTGGTTTGTTGGGGTTTGGTTTGTTGGGGTTTGGTTTTGGTTTGCTCTGTATTGGGAGTTTTTTTTTTTTTGGTGATAAACACCTTTGTATTGGAGTTTGTTTTTCTTTTGCTCTGTATAGATTGTATTGGGGTTTGGTTTTCTCTGCCAGCGACGTGACTGTGGGTTTGATTTTTGATTCTCTGTATTGGTTTTTTTTTTTTTTTTTTTTTTTTTTGAGAATCTGTGGGTTTGCTATCTTTGTAATCTATTGGGCTCACCATGGGCTTGGCTTTTCGTGGGCTTGGTTCTGTTACAATTTTTTTTTTCTTTAGATTTTAGTTGAAATTTTTTTTTTTGGGCTTTTTTTTTTTGCTTGAAAGTAGAACAGATAAATTAATATTTTTTTTATTTGAGGGTGTTCTTAATTTTGTGATTGAAGGTGTTCCTAATACAGATTTATAATTTTTTTTTTTTAAATTTTTTTCAGGTCAGGGTGTTCCTGGGAACACCCTGAGCTGTACGTGGCGTCGCCACTGTGAGAGAAAGAGAGAGATAATGGAAAATTCTAGTTGATGGGAGTATTATTCTGATGATGCTTTACCTTTGGTTGGATTTTCCTTATATAAGCTTTTGTTCTCTTAGCAGTTGGAAGCCCATTAATGGTGGTTTAATTCCCTGTCTGGGTAACACCTCTAACAGTTAATGCTGAGATATGGAGACCTCTGAGCTGTTATTCTCTTTACTTCGTCCATACGTAACAGCTTAGTAATTAAAGGCTTCATTTATGGTTCCTTCCTCGTCCATGGTCATGTCTGGACGAATAGGATTTCCTGACTGATCAGTATACCTTACTTTTTCCAAGGTCGAAGCTCTAACTCTCAAAAGAGTGTTCTTTTAAGGTTCATATATCTAAACATGTTTAAGAGATATCTAGATCTCTAAACTTCCTATGAAAAAAAAAATAAATAAATAAAATAAAGGTCAACTTAAGGGCATCCTTCTCGATCTCTAAAAATAGTACATAAAAAACAACGGGAAGACTTGTGATTCGACCCATTTTTTTGTGGGTTAACCCAACCTAATTCATGACCCAAACTATTTTTTTTTAAAGTAAAAATATAATATAATTTAGACAATATTGGTTTAATTGTTTGTTGTGAGATTTAAGGAAACAATTGAAACTTTTACATTATTGCATGCAAATGAATTGAAAGATGAACGGTTGAGGCATTCTGAAACGAGTAAAGATTTTTAGATATCAAATAACAAAATACATGCCAAGATAATCTAGTTGCAATAGAATTAATAAACATATATTTAAATTTATAGACATGTATGAGGAAAATTCATAAGTGTGAAAAGAGTGAAACCAAAGTATCAATGCAATCAGCATAAATTATGAATGCTTAGGCTTACTTTTTAACAATTTATGTCCAAAATAAACGGCTTTTCAAAATAAATTATGATATTTCTTAGAGTGTGTATTGCTTAATAATGACATGATATTCATAAAAGAAACCATGTATAAATAAATAAATAATCAAACTTTAATGCATATTCTTAAATAGAAATAGAGTGTTAACTACAATTGATAATAGATTATAAAATTAGTTTACAAGATTGTAAATTTCTTATATGTTTTTATTCTTTGTCAAATTAGTTATCCAATAAGGAATTTGTAATTAGTTATCCTTTTGTGCTATTTTTTTTTTTTTTTGAGAATCTTTTGTACTATTTTGTTTTGGTTAGTAATGTTTGGATTTGTATAATTTTAAAATTATTGAATAGGTATTTATTTGTTTAGCTGTGCTATTTCTTGATATGAGTGGAGAATTCAAAGTAATGCATTTTATATCAAGTAATTTGGTTTGTGGCTTTCCAAATGGTAAATACATGTTGTTTTCTTTATTAAAAAAAAGTTTCACTTTTAAAATAAGGGTCAACCTGACCTGACCTAACACGCAACCCGATTGACCTCACCCATTTTTAACTCTCTTAAAATGACCCATTTCTAACCTGAACTCGTTTTTAACCCACAACTCAATTGACCAGACCCACCCATTTGCCACGTCTAAGCACACCTATAGTGTGCTAAAATTTTCAAATGTTTGAAAAATCAGCAATGAGTACAATAGATTTTCCAAAATAGAAAAATTCAAATTGGACCATTAGAGCATTCAAATCAATTTGTGCAATTTTTTTTTTTTTTTGTCTATTTTACATACTCACTTTTCAAAACACCTTACATCAAATTATCTATTTTATATTACATTTCATTAAAATATCATTTTTTCTTGTTTTTTAAATTTTTTTTATCTTTCTTCATATGCAATAATCATTATTCACTCTCTTCTTTCATCCTCAAAATGCGTGAAAAAGAATAAATAACTAAATACAAAATGAATAGTATTAGTGTAAATATACATAGTTATTGTAGCAAACTTATAAATTTACATAATTATACACAGACTGATGTAGGTCATTTTTAGGCAAAATTGTATAAATTCTACACATTATTTCTATTATACAATGACTGATGTGAGTGCTTTTACTTATAAACTTTAACCCCTAGGGGTATGCAACTACTTTTTAATGGAAGCACTCTAAGGGTCCGTTTGGATTGAAGTGAAAAGGAAGGGGAGTGGAGGGGAGTAGAGTAAAGTTGACTTAAAATAGGCTAATTTTTAGCCAAATTTACTTCACTTTACTCTACTCCCCTGCCTCCCCCTTAATTCAAACGCTAACGTTGCCACGGTGCAGTTCTTGTCAACCACATAATTTATGATTGCCTTAGTAAGGGAGATATCATATTTTTAGAAATGGACCACCTTCACAAATCAACAAATGTTTTACATTAATTTTTGAATTCTTGGAGACCACAGCTTAGTCCTTCAGCACACTTGAATTTGCTTCGGCATGTGACGCGTTGTTTTCTTGGTTTCGACTCTTTCGAGGACATAATTAGATGCCCAAAAAAAATGGTCCAGCCCATTAAATAGCTACAACATCTAAAAAGGAATTTGCTCCATTTCTTTTCTGTTTCTTTTTGGACTGATTTTCGCTCTGTTAGGTTCTAAAGATTTAGATTTAAATATTTAGAATCATATTTGCATTGTGTTGGCAAATAGAGAACAAAACTTGTCTAGACTAAGTTTTTGGCAATGCTTAAAGTGGTTGTTTCAAGGTTTAAGTCTAGTTGATTGCAGAAAAGGAAGTATGGTTCTGCCTTGCTCGACCGATTGAGAATTAGGCTCAACCGATCGAGAATTAGGCTCGACCAATCGAAAATCGCAGGTCCAGTTTTTTTTGCAAAAGTTTTAAATAGGCCCAAGCCTGCGAAAATGTTTAGGGTTTCATCTAGACTTGTGTGTTACTTTTTGTAAGATCTGAGAGGTACTGTACCTTCTAACTACACAAGAATCTACCGGAGCCAAAACTACAATCAAGCGTTGGTAGAACATAGTTTCTGCATCAAGATCATTACTGACGGTGATCTGAAACCTTTGAGTGGGATCTCAAAGTCACAAGCAAGGTGGCTTGTGTTGGTGTAAATCCAAGAAGAGAAGCAGTTCGTGGATTTGGAGCTTGCTCGTGGTCATGTCAATAAGTTACTACTGGAGGTAGCAATAGATTTAGGGTTAAATTTGATTGTAAGAACTTCAATTCTCTTATAGTGGATTTAGTTTACCTTGAGGATAGTTAGGTCAAATCCTCCCTAGGTTTTTACCTTGAAATGGTTCATTTCATTGGTTTTCCTAGCTAATCATATTGTGGTGTTATTTACTTTTCCGCATCTTTGCATGATATGATTTATTTGTGCCTAACCTAGATCTGAATAATTAATCTAAGTAATCACTTGGTTAATATATTAGATTAAACAATCTATTTTAAGGGGTCTAAACGAACAAACACGCTCCATTTCAACTGGGCTTTCATCTCCTTCTATTGATTAGTGTGAGCATTCACAACGGTGTAGGCATGTAGCTAAGGCCCTGTTTGGATGGTGAGTGAGTAATATCCCATTATTCATCACTCATATCTCATAACTCTAAACTCATCACCCAGTAACTCATAATTGTAACTTAAAAATACACAAGAGCCAAGGCTAGTTCCGTTTGGCTCAAAATCTCAGTGGAATTTTCACTTTCAAAACTCAAAATTTGGCACTTCAGATGGGACCCATGTGCTGACACACTCACTGACACGCAGTTAGGCTAGCCGCACAAGACTCTCCTTTCTTTTATTTTATTTTTTGGAATAAATACTATTTTCATCCATACATTTTCACCCAATTTCCACTTTGGTCCTTACTTTTTATTTTTACTGATTTTAGTCCCCAAAATCAAAAACCGTTCCATTTTGGTCCCTATTGTCATCTCACTAATGGAAAATAGCCTTCATGGCAAATAGAATACACAGCTCAACATTTTAAATATTAAAAAAAGCCACATCAATATTTTTCCTTTTCTTTAATTATTTTAAAATAAAATAAAATTTTAGTTATATTTAATTATTTAAATAATAATTGTTCTTCATGTTCTTCCCCCAAGAACATGGTTGCCCAGAAAATTAAAAATTAAAAATTTTCTTCTCTTTTCTTGCATTTTCTTAGCATCCAAACAGGCAAAAACACATACAAAACCATGATCGAACTTAGATATTCTAACACAATCAACTAACAAAACCCAAAACACTTAATCAAAAAAAAAAAAAAAAAAAAAAAAAACAAATAAATCCCAAAACACGGTCAGATAAAAAACACAATACCAAAAATACCAAAACCTAAAGCCAATCCTTATTAATAAAATACACCAAAAAACAATCATGAGCTAGTCATATCAAACCACGGTGACCATATTAGGATGTGTGCCCTTAAATCCTATTGTATGGTGCTATGTATGACATTATGTATGACTTAATTTTATGATCAATAAAGTTGTTTTATTATTATCTAAAATAATGATAACATGAATATTTGGACATTATCATATAGTCCATGAGATGCATAGTATGTGGCTTATGTGAAAAGTTACAGAATATATAAATCACAAGTTCTTTGTAAGCTCAAAATTATAATTCGTAGTTGGTGATGAAATTTGACATTTCATTTGCAGAGACTATAACATATCAACTAAGATGATTTGTTTTGATCATGGAAGTGGAGACTTTTAGTTAGTATGTTGATATGTTTTAAGAGTTAAGACATATTGAACTGGACCGCTGTGAGATTTATTAATCTCCTAACAACTGTCAAATGAATAATAAATCTCACGACTTCTATTTGCATGAACTCTTAATCTTGAGAGAATAATAGACCTGATCATGAAGTGTAGGTTGCTTTGATATATCAGGAGTGAGATCTAAAGTCACGATCAAAATCTCAATATGTTGGGCAGCCACATTTAGTGTTGATGGAACATATATTCTCAAGATGAAATTCATAATCTCTTAACGGAGATATATAAAATATGATGGCAATATGAGTGTACGCAACGGAAATAAAATTTATTAAACGGATTTACTTTATTCACAATTGATAACATGTGCCATATAAGTTTCAGAATTAGAGAACAAGAGAGTGTACCTTGAAGCGGTGAAATTCAAAACCGAAGATCATAAGTTCTTGAGAAGACTTTCAATCTTCACTCCAATTCCACTAGATGCCCAAGATGTGTGGTCTCTCAATCAGTTATATGTATATGTTTCTAGAGAGAATCTAAGAGTGTCCAACATTCACATACCAATTCATGTTCTTGTAATAATCTGTATGTTTCCCTCCTTATAACTGATTATCTAATTGGGCTAGCCTTTTGGGTTTTTCCAATTGGGCTTTAGTATGTGGCTTGGAGTGGGACCAAAAGGGAACAAATAATACACTAGCTCCAATGGGCCTTGGGCCTTTCTGTCAACTCTTGACAAGTCCAAAGTTACCATTAACTATATTTAATACCACTATATAAATATAGTTGTACTCTAGGCCTTATTAATAAATTATATTCCAAGACTTTATTGTACATGCAACCCCTTTATAAAATATTCGTAGTAACACAAAGTCATGAATGAAGACTGCCACTTTGTGAATTACTACATTTTAATCCTTGAGTATCTGGTTTAATCTTTTAATGTTATTCATCATATATTTATGAAATCCAATTTCATAAATATATACTTTAGTCTTACTAAAGTGGTTAGGCCTAACTCTTCTGAATAACAAATCCATTAAACTTATCTCAAGGGAATATTTTGTATCTTTGTTAAGAGATTATGAATTCCATCTTCAAAATATATGTTCCATCAACACTAAATGTGGCTGCTCAACATACTGAGATTTTGACCGTTACTTTAGATCTCACTCCTGATATATCAAAGCAACCTACACTTCATGATCAAGTCCATTATTCTCTCAGGATTAAGAGTTCATGCAAATATAAGTCGTGATATTTATTATTCAATTGACAGTCATTAGGAGAATAATAAATCTCATAGTGGTCCAGTTCAATATGTCTTAATTCTTAAAACATATCAACATATTAACTAGAAGTCACCACTTCCATGATCAAGACAAATCATCTTAGTTAATATGTTATAGTTTTCACAGATGAAATACCCAATTTCATCACCGACTACGAACTAATATTCTGAGTTTACAAAGAACTTGTGATTTATATCTTCTGTGACTTTACACATAAATCACATACATGCATCTCATGGACTATATAATAATGTCCGAATATTTATGTTACCATTATTTCAGATAATAATAAAACAACTTTATTAATTACAATACTAAGTCATACATCATGTCAAACACAATGTCATACATAATATAATACATAGCATCATACAATAGGATTTTAGGGCACTAATTCCAACAAAATATTCCATTGAGATAAGTCTAATGAGTTTGGTTATTCAGAGTGCTAGGCCTAATTATTTTAGTAAGGAGTTACTAAAGTATATATTTATGAAATTGGATTTCATAAATATATGATGAATAACTTAAAGGATTTAACTGGGCACTCAAGGATTAAGATGTAGCAATCTTCAAAGTTGCAGTCTACATTCATGACTTTGTATTACTACAAATATTTTATGAAGGGGTTGCATATATAATAAAGTCTTGGGATATAATTTATTAATAAGGCCTAGAGTGCAATTATATTTATATAGTTGTATTAAATATAATTAATGGTAACTTTGGACTTATTAAGAGTTGACAGAAAAGCCCAAGGCCCATTGGAGCTAGTGTCTTATTGGTCCATTTTGGTCCCATCCAAGCCACACACTAAAACTCAATTGGAAAGGCCCAATAGGCCAGCCCAATTAGATAATCAGTTAGTTATAAAGGGAGAAACATACAGAATTTTATTTTAAGAGATACATCATTGTGAAATGGTGTGTATATGTGAATGAAGTCACTCAATTATTCTCCCTTGGAAACTAATTGAGACACCACACTTCTTGGGTGTAAAGTGGAATTGGAGTGAAGATTAAAAGTGTTCCCAAGTACTTCTAATTTTTTGTTTTGAATTTCACTACACCAAGGTACGCTATCTTGTTCTTAAATTTTGAAATTTACATAGTGCATGCTATCAATTATAAATGCAATAGATCTATGTTTTTTGGTTCTGCTGTGTGTTTTGTATAAGATACAAAACCAGATTTTCCAACAGACCATGCATTAGGCTCCACTACCGATTTGGGATTAGATTGAGAGAGAAGATGAGATTTTGGTTAAGGTGGGTTTCAGCCATGGGTCTTCAACCTTGGGGTTTCGGCCATGGGTTTTTATCCATGGATTTAGAGAAGATGAACACAAAATTTAAAACCCAAAAAATTTGAACCTTAGAGCTGAAACCCAGAATTAGAATTCATGCCAACATTCTTGACAAACCCAGATAAAATTGATAAATTAAACATGAACATAAACATTTGAACAAGAACACATACCTAAAAAATTCAATTCAAACCCAAGTTCAAAAAAATTAAATTCAAACCTAGATTGGCTGAAACACAAAACTCAAAACCATATTTCAAACCCCTACACCTCCAAAGCATCAAACACAAAAATCAAACCCAGATTTTCGGCCCCCAAACACTAAATCCAAATCCAGATTTTTGGTCCCCAAACACAAAACTCAAAACCCAAATTTTCTTATTTTTTGAAAAACCAATCACAAATCTTAGATCCAAACCTTAGAGTCAAAACCAAACCACCTGTAACCTTAGATTCAAAACTATTAAATCCAAATGAAATCAACCTCAGACTTGACACTAAAACCACCTCATCTCTTAGATGCCGCTGCTTCCTTCTTGCTTGTGTTTGCCTAGGGTATGGGTTTGAGAGGACGAGGTAGAGAAGGTGAATAACTTTCGGCCATGGCTGGGATCGGCTCAATGAGAGTGAGAGAGGAAAAGAGGATGGTTGGGATCGGGCTATGTGAGAGAGGAAAAGAGAGACTGAGAGAGGATGAGATTGTGTGGGTTTAATGAAAAGGAGAGGATGAAAAGGAGACTGAAAAGGAACATGTTATTCTTGTATTCAAATCTAGGTTGGTATTTTTGTTGTTCTTGTTGAAGATACACTTAGATGCTGATGTGGGTTGGTATTCAAGTCTGGGTTGGTATTCAAATCTAATGGTTGGTATTCAAGTCTGGGTTGGTATTCAAGTCTAATGGTTTTTAATTATGTTTTTAAATTTTTTTATTTAGCTAAAATTGATAAATTAATTTTTTAAATTTAGATGCTGATGTGGCATTTTTTAATGCCAAATAACTTTGTTTATTATTATTTTAATGGTCATGTCAACTTTTATTGTGCCAACAATGCACTTCATTTGTCACCTAGGCTATTTTCCGTTAGTGAGATGACGGCAGGGACTAAAATGGAGCGTTTTTTAATTTTAAGGACTAAACGCAATTAAAATAAAAAGTAGGGACCAAATTGGGAATAGGGTGAAAATATAGGGACGAAAATAGTATTTCTGCCTTATTTTTTCTTTTCATTTTTCCTCTCATCTTTCTTCACTCTCCTTCTCCTCTTTTTCTTTTTCTTTTTTCCTCTTATCCATCTTCACTCTCCTGTTTTTTTTTTTTTTTTTTTCCCTCACTTCTCACTAGCCATATAACTAAAAATTTCCCCTCTCTCTCCTTCGCCCCTCTCCTTTCTAAGGATTCACCGAATCAGGCAAATCAAGGGGTGCAATGGCTGAGCTTGGGATGACGCATTCCATTGAAGAATCTGCACATCAGTATCTTTCTCCATCTTTATCACTTTCGCTCTCTCTCCTTTTCTCATTGTGGCTATATATCCCTCTCTCTTATTTTTGATTTAGGAAATTTGTGGGTATATGGACTGCGTTGTGTTATTCAATATTGGGTTTCTGTTTATGGGTTTGATGCTTTTATTTTCCCCTTTGGTTCCTTGATTCTCCAATCTGATGGGTTCCAATTTTTTGCTTAGTGCTGTTCGTAGATGGGTTCCAATCTGATCAGAATTTTAAGAAAATTATTATTATTATTATTATTATTATTATGATAATTGCATTCTCCCCTCCTTTGAGGTTTGGAAGAATGACATTCCACCCTAAACTTAGAGAGAAAAAACACATTCCACCCTTGAGGTTTGAAGAAATTAACACACACTCTCTCTCTCCCCCCCCCCCCTTCAATTTTGTTTATATTAATAATGAAATATTAAATTTTTATAAAAATCTCTTTACAAAAGTTTAACCATGGTTAGTAAAAAAATCCTGATCAATTTAGAATAAAAATGCAAAATTTATCAAGCACTAAAACATTTTCAATGGCAAATCTCTCCATAACCCGTTGAAAAAAGAAAAAAAAGAAGCAAAATTCACACTTAATACTTTAAAATACACTTTGATTAAAATTTTAAAATAATGAATTTTAATTATTAAATAACATAATTTTGGAAATCTACCCTTAAGCAAAGAGCAAGTTAGGACATAACATTTTTAATATTAATTGAACAAAGTTTGGTCAATTGGATGTCAATGGGGAAAAGTGTTTTTTCCCTTTAAGTTTGGGGCAAAGTGTCATTTCCCCAAACCTTAAGGGAGAAGAGTGTAATTATCTTTTTTTTTTTTTGGAAGATAGTTTCAACTTATGGCGTCTGCTTTTGATAATAGCTCTTTAATATTGGATCAAGTCATCAATCAATTTTTGGTATAGGCGGAGATTGAATACCAATCGGTTTTTAGTAATTGGATTTAATCATAGGATATTTAGGATAATTAAATTCAAATTAATCATCTCTCTTACAATATGGCTGATAAGAATTCAAAAATCATAATTATCTCTTAGAATTTATCCAATACTTTTGATCACATTGCTGTCCCAAAATTTAAACCAATGAGATTTTATGATGGAATTAATTTTAATTAATCCAATAATGGTCCAATCAAAAGAAATTTATCATAATAGAATGGTTTAGGTTTTAATTTGCAAGAATGTATATTAAACATTAAGTCATAATGTGGGTGATCTTTTGATTGGTTGTTTCAATAGTTGCACCCATTAGATCATTTTGATCATTGTGAAGTCTAATATACTTTGGAATTGATTTTATACTCATTTTTAAATAATGTTTTGCTATTTCATGATGTAGAATTACATTTTCGTCGCAACACCCATTGCTATTTGGCGGATACATTAGAGGGAAAAACTTAGATACAGTACCTTAGACTCTATTCATTAGGTTCCCCTCTTAAATTTTAGATCATTAAACGAACATTAAAAGGCTCTCTTTCTGTTTCTGCTCTCTCTTTTCCCTGGCACGCGAGAAACTTGGCTTGTTTTGTTCAGATCTCTCCAAACACCAAATATGAGAAGGCTTTGGAAGTTAGGTTTTTTCAAATAATATTTTTTTTTTTTGTTTTTTTTTTCTCCTTTGCTTCTTCTTCAAAATCCTCTCCCCTCTCTAAAATTTTTTCCCTCTAATTGTTGTTCCTTTCTATTTCTTTTTCCTTAGATCTTTGTCTTTTGGTTTTACCATTGAAGGTGAGAGTGCTCTCAACCTCTTTCGATTTCATTGGATTCTTCTATGTGATTTTTCTGAATTTGGGAATTTTTATTTGATTTTCTTGGTCTCAAGCTTTGTTTAGCTGTGAATCAAATAACATTAAAAAAAAAAAATGTTGAAGGGTTGTACTTTTTGATGGAGCTAAATTTCTTCTGAGATTTAGGGGGAGAAATCAAATAGATTTGAATAGATTGGGTTTTGTCACTGGCAAGGAAAAAAAAAAAAAAAAGAAAAAAAAAAAGAAGAGAAGCCAATTGGTTTTTCGCAAGCTAGGGAAAAAAAAAAGAAAAAAAGAAAAAAAGAAGGAGATAAGCTTTAACGTCCATTTGGTGAGTTGTTTATTTAGATATATCTAAAATTTAAGAGAGGAACCTAAAGAACAGTACCTTAGATATTATATCTAAGTTTTGCTCTATGTCAAATTACCACACAGATGAAAACATAACTTCTTAAAATATATTACATAAATTAGTTGACCAAAAATGATAACCTCGCTAAATTCGCTTCTTTTGATATTAAGATTGAGAAATGATATATCCACAACAATTTTACAACAAATCCTAAGTGGCAGGTTGTTACTAGTTGTTATTGTTGGGTTAAAAAAGTAATCTTAGTGCTAAATTCAAATTTGAATCAATAATAACTAACCACCCATGATTTGTTGTAAAAATATTGTAAAAATATTGTAGACGTAGCATCTCTCATTAAGATTAGTGTATGTAAACTTTTTTATTTTTATTATAAGAGATGCTACGTCTACAACATTTTTACAACAAATCACGGATGGTTAGTTGTTATTGGTTCAAATTTGAAACTAACACTAAGATTACTTTTTTGCTCCATCAATAACAACCAGTAACAACCTGCCACTTAATACTTATTGTAAAAATGTTGTAAAAATATAGTAGACATATCATTTCTCTTTTATTAATTTTTTAATTTTGTTAATACGATAGATGCAATTAGAGGGAGATTCAAATCTTAGACTTCTTTAAAAAATGCACGGAGAAATGAAACGTTTAATCATTCACAGCATAATTTGTCTACCTCATTTATTGAATGTTATTCCTTATTAAGAGGGACAACGTGGTTTACATTCTAATAAAACCACCTCAATACCAAATAAAAATCTTCTCTCTCACTTCTATTTTATGTTGCATCCATGATAGTATTTCATGTGTGCTATTTTATTCAATTTAAATTAAAAAAAAAAAAAAGACTTGTGAGATACGATAATTGGTAGAGCATAAAGTAGGACACTCCAAGTGGAACTGAGGAATTTCATTCCTCAACCCTCGTGGTTTACATTATAATAAAACCACCTCAATACCAAATAAAATCTTCCCTCTCACTTCTATTTTATGTTGCATCCATGATAGTATTTCATGTGTGCTATTTTATTCAATTTAAATTAAAAAAAAAAAAAAGAGTAACAACCTGCCACTTAATACTTGTTGTAAAAATGTTGTAAAAATGTAGTAGACATATCATTTCTCTTTTATTAATTTTTTAATTTTGTTAATACGATAGATGCAATTAGAGGGAGATTCAAATCTTAGACTTCTTTGAAAAATGTACGGAGAAATGAAACGTTTAATCATTCACAGCATAATTTGTCTACCTCATTTATTGAATGTTATTCCTTATTAAGAGGGACAACGTGGTTTACATTATAATAAAACCACCTCAATACCAAATAAAAATCTTCTCTCTCACTTCTATTTTATGTTGCATCCATGATAGTATTTCATGTGTGCTATTTTATTCAATTTAAATTAAAAAAAAAAAAAGACTTATGAGATACTATAATTGGTAGAGCATAAAGTAGGACACTCCAAGTGGAACTGAGGAATTTCATTCCTCAACCCTCGTGGTTTACATTATAATAAAACCACCTCAATACCAAATAAAATCTTCCCTCTCACTTCTATTTTATGTTGCATCCATGATAGTATTTCATGTGTGCTATTTTATTCAATTTAAATTAAAAAAAAAAAAAAAAGACTTGTGAGATACTATAATTGGTAGAGCATAAAGTAGGACACTCCAAGTGGAACTGAGGAATTTCATTCCTCAACCCTCATATTGATACTGGATCTATTAGCACTGATGCGACATTATCTTTCATCTCTTTTCCAACATGGGTGTAGCCATCACCCTCCTTGTATAGGACATCTATTACTCGTGCAAGATTAAGAGCAGGCATAAGGAGAGGCATGGGAATGTCAGTAGGCCTCATTAACTCCTCATTAATGTCTTTCCATGCATTAGAGACTTGCTTGTCGAATTCTTCATTGACCACTTGTTCAGTAACACCATATTGCTTCATGTAGCATTCAACTGCTGAGGCAGCATGCCCTCGCTCTTGTTCAAACTACATACACAGTTTTCCAAAAGGTAAACATAAATTTGTCAATATGAAACATGTATTTGTCACACTAGCTTATGACCATTAGAGAGATTGGAAGGATTTGTAAGATTTTTTTGGTTGTGTACCTTGTGTGATCTCATGTCATCCATCAGCCTGCAAATTACTGATGAAGCAGTAATAATCTTGGGATTACTAAAGCTCCAATCAAATGCCTCTTTTGTAACGATGTCACCCATGCCAAGGAAAGACACGGTTGTAAGCATAGAGTAACCAGCGGTTCTTAGAGCAAGATTCATATACTCCTCCATTGTTGGTATGTAATTTTGGTAGAACCATTTGGCTTCATCAAAGTAGGCTCGGACCAAAAGTTTCATCTAAAATAACATATATTAAACAACGTTCATGAAAAAAATTCATACATAGGAAGCATTAAAAAATTGGAGGGAATGAAGTTGAGTTGGTTGACTCGTACTGCGTCTTTTGCGTAGCTAACACGGTATGATCTTCCTTGCTTGGACAGCTCTTCCTCAACAGCTTCAAAAACATCAAGGAGTGCACGATAGCAAATTTTCATGTAATCTGGAAGTTGGTCTATGCTGCTAATATCCCACCTAAAAATATCATGTAGCAAGTTCCAATTGAAGTTAGATTGACGATACATATATCACGGTCTAAACATATACTAGTTAATTCTATTGATAAACCTCTCAATTGCTTCAGTGAAAGGCTCAAGTTCTTCAAGTGTTCCATATACATCATATATATCATCTATAATGGATGTCACGGCAAAAACTTTGGTCAATATTTTTCTAGCAAGTGAGTATTGGGGCTCAAAGTAGACAGCCACTACCCAAAAGTAACCCTCAACAACTCTGTCTCTTGCAAAAGGTAGCTTCTTCGCAAAATCTAAATCTTTCCACCACCTACAATTCGAATAGGTTAATTAATATTGATTGGTTGTAAATAGCCAAAAAAATATATGTACTTATGTCATTTTGGTGTATAGATTTAGAACTAAGTACCTAGTAATATAGCTAAGTTCCTCTTTGTACAATGACTGCACCATGTCAAAATCTAATTTTGCAAGCATGAGAAAATCTTTGTTATGTGAAGCATCTTGTTCATAGACCGAAATGTATCGCCGAGCCTCTAGCCGTGGTATGCCCTTGTGCAAGGGCTGCTTTAGGGCATGAGTTACTTCTTCTGCCAACGGATTGCATATTGCAGATACTGTGGATTTGAGGTGAATGGTGGTGAACTCAAGGGCCTCATCAAGGATTCCTTCTCCATGCACCCTCAAATGTGTAGCTTCATAAAAGGCCAGCATGTCTTTAACGTTATTGGCTAGGCTTTCCTTGAATTGACCATCTTTGTCTTTGAAATTGTTAAAAGCATCTGTTTAAAAATCGAAAGTACGACACTAAAGAATCAAAACATGCATTATAGTATATAAGGATGGTATTACATGTATAAAGCATCTCTTTGCTAATGTTAGGCATATCTGCAAAAAAAAAAAAAAAAAAAAAAAAAAAAAAAAAATCCCACTTAGGGCTCACCACATGAAACATTAAATCCTTGTTGACGTAGTAGTCGAAAACAAAGGGCAACATTGTAGATATCATCATCTTCAACATTATTACTATCATTATAGGTAGCATATATATGTTCTAGAGCTTCTTCGATTTCTCTTTCAAAGTGGTAAGCCACGCCTAGGTGTTGGAGTGCATCTATTAAGCCCAGCTGTTGTGAAAGATGACTAGCAGAGGCTAAGAGCTCCTTTCTTACCTTTTCTTTCAGCTCTTCGACTTCATGTACTTTACGGGCATGGATCTCCTGCACCAACAAATTATGTAAGTTAATAATCATATTCTATGGATCATGGACACGGACCTTGACACTGAGGGTGTGTTTGTTTGGAGGTGAAATAGGGTAGATGGAAAACTTTGGAGAGAAAATAGGAGAGAAAATGGATTTATGTGTTGTTTGGTTGGGAGGGGGGAAAGAAAATTTTTATATGGGGCCCATGTATTTTCCATCCGGACCCACACAAAACTTGAAATTGCTAAAAGACAAAAACACCCTACATGTTCAAGCAATGGTTTCTTCATCAAATTGTAACACAAATTGAAGTCATACAAGAGCAAATCAAGCAATGGTATATTTTCTTAATTAATTTAAGATTTTATAAAATTATTTTTGTCTACCTCACAAATAGGTAGGCCCCCGTGCATAACACAGGTTAGCGACTAGTTTAATAATAATAATAATAAAATCTTTCTACAAAATGAGAACACACAAGAGAAGTGTCTCTAGTGTATCTGATACGTGTTGGACATGAACACGCTCAGGAAAATGATAATATTTACCTTGTCCTTGGAAGCGCAAATGAGAAAAAAAAAGTTATCTTTACAAATTTTATTATATAATTTTTACAAACTAGTGAGACAAATAATCATATATATTACCTTGCACTCGGAAGTGTAATTGATGAAACGGTCTCCCCAAATGCTCGGATGAAAATTTGCTGTTCGGCGAATAACATCTGGTTTGCCATTTTGGGGTGTGGCCCCTGAGACTTGCATAGACATATTTTTCCTAGTTCAACAACAACTCTTAAGTTTTGAATGGTATGGGATTCGTTATTTATGAGATTCTTGTCTCTTGAGCACTGGTATATATAAGCACTGGAAGGAGGATATTTTTAATATGCGGCGAACAAGGATCTAATTAGAAGCCAAGTCAATAATGAAGTGTGCAATTTTCCACGCTGAATATACATCCAATGTAGTCTTGGATATGCACACGCACGTGCAAGAATAGATGCTACTAGATACCGAAATATGGCTATGCTATCTTTTTCTTTTACTTAAAAGAAAAAAACAAAACTAATCGCTAACCGACATCCCACGGAATAATTAAATAAAAATTAAAAAATACTTATTTTGCTATATGTAACAACTTTTTTTTTTTGTTTTTTTTGATAGGGCTATATGTAACAACTTGAAAATGAATGAAAGTAAAAAAATTTGATTAAAAAAGAAAACATATTTCAGCTGACATTACTACTAACATAAAACTTTAAGGGATGTTACTACAAAAGAAAAACCCAAAAAGGGCAAATACAAAAAAATTCATATTTATTTCTTTTTTCTAATTTTTTATTACATATAAGGGATCGGCATGCTCAACCTTATTTATAGAACTAAAAAAAAAAAAAAAAAAAAGAGTAAACATTTATTCTAATAGTGGAGTATTTCTTTTACCAATAAACAAAAAATAAATCAATAAGCAAACTTGTTCCAAATTCAACCACATAGATAACAACTACTCACAGAGCTCTCACTATGTTGTTGAGCTTCTCAAAATCATTAATAAAAATAGACACAACCTTAATCACAAAATCTAAAGTGTTCTTATCTTACAGTTTTTGAATTGTTCAAACTGGTTATCCAAATATCTCTTTTTGTCACCAACAAAACTCATCACCAAAATTCCCCTACCAATCCAAATGAAAACATAGGGCAATACAAATGCCGTTTGTTTTAATGAAAAATAGGCTAATTTTTTGTTTACCTTTTAAGCCTCTATAGATTTTGATCAAAAAGTTTTTCAAACATGAAAAACTCATAGCTTGAATTAAAATTACATTGTTTTATATCAAATTATCAATGATGACGTTAGGAAAATTAATCTAAGAGTCCAATTGAAATCTTTTTAAAAAATTGGTAGGATTTAAATGCTACTAGATACCGATCGAACCAAGGCTACGGCTATGGCTATGCTATCAACAACCCCGACCATACATCCAATTAGCAACCCCGAATATCATTTTCTTGATCTAAGAGTAATACCCATACTTGTTGGAAGATCGAACACAGGCCCCACCAGGGAAACAAAATCTATCAACACAAAAATCCCATCATTGGCAATTGAGTGAGCACATGCAGGGGCGGAACTACCCTTGGACCAAAATTGGTTTTAAAAAAATATTATATATATATATATGTGTGTATTAATTTTAGCAATTTTGTTATATAAAATTACATTTTATTTCCCTTTAAAAATATAATTGCTTCTTTTAAGAGTTATGCTATACTCCCAAACTTTTTTATAACATTTTTACAAACCATTTTGGTAGCAAATTCTTATTGGTTCGCATATGGACACACCACTTACATCATTTTTTTACTTACCAATAACCACTTATCACATAAATAATTTATAAAAAAAACTTGCAGCTCTAGTATTTTCCTCATTTTAGTGACCATAAAAAAAATTTATAGATCTAAAATCTAAAACAAAATATACAAGCCAAAAAAAAAAAAAAAGAAAAAGCTCCAAAAAAAAAAATTACCGGTAAAACTAAAAACAAAATTAAGCTCAATTAATTAATTTTATCGAAAATAAATAACCTTGCCCTTTAAAAAATTCTAGACAAAAATAATTTTGTTCTTACCTACAAAAAAAAAAAAAAAAAAAAAAAAAAAAAAATCATCTCAGTAGCTAAGAAGCAAAATCAGAGGTTGAAATCACTGCATACAGCCAACAGTAAAACCGCCCCTCTTAACTCAAAGTTTTGGCTCCGTCCCTTAGCACGTGCACGTCTATAATGTTTGGGAACGTCTATATATACAAAATATTTAAAAAAGAAAATTGATATCCGTTAATGCAGTAAATTGTTAATGATAAGTAAAACAAAATGATATTAGTAGTATGTTTATATGAGAATCAATACAAGATTGTTACGCCAATTGGTATCAACAATATTGTCAAATTTTTTTACGTACATAACATTGCTCATAACTTTTCTTTAATTTCTTTTTTTAAATTTTAGTAAAGGCTCATAATGTATTCGAATCTTTGAAAAATCAGGGATTACATGTCCAATATTTGAAAATTCATAGGTGACTAAGGTCAACAAATCTAATAAATGAAAACATTATTGCATGCGATTTTTACAACTATGATAAAAGTGATGGGTGATATTAATCCAAAATGTGTGTGGTTGTGGAGTCATGTTGCATGGGAGATTGAGAGAATAGGTCAAATGAAAACATTGCATGCGATATTTACAACTATGAGAAACAATAGGTCAAATGAAAACATTGCATGCGATATTTACGACTATGACAAAAGTGATAGAAGTAACGCCGCCCATGTGGGAGATTGACCTCTGCTCTCCAGATTCTCTACAAAAAGAGACCTTCCAGCGTGCACGTCTATAATGTTTGGGAACGTCTATATATACAAAATATTTATAAAAGAAAATTGATATCCGTTAATGTGGTAAATTATTAATGATAAAAAAAAAAAATGATATTAGTAGTATGTTTATATGAGAATCAATACAAGCTTGTTACGTCAATTGGCATCAACAATATTGTCAAAATTTTTTTGTGTGTACATAACATTGCTCATAACTTTTTCTTTAATTTTTTTTTAAAATTTTAGTAAAGGCTCATAATGTATTCAAATCTTTGAAAAATCAGGGATTACATGTCCAATATTTGAAAATTCATAGGTGACTAAGGTCAACGAATCTAATAAATGAAAACATTATTGCATGCGATTTTTACAACTATGATGAAAGTGATGGGTGATATTAACCCAAAATGTGTGTGGTTGTGGAGTCATGTTGCATGGGAGAGAGAGAATAGGTCAAATGAAAACATTGAATGCGATATTTACTTATTTACAACTATGATAAAAGTGATAGAAGTAACGCCGCCCATGTGGGAGATTGGCCTCTTCTCTCCAGATTCTCTACAGAAAGAGACCTTCCAGTCAGGGGCGGAACTACCCTTGGACTGGGGGGGGGGGGGGGGACGGCAATGGCCCCGCAAAATTGTTTTTAAAAAAATATTATATATATATATATATATATATGTATGTATTAATTTTAACAATTTTGTTATATAAAATTACATTTTATTTCCCTTTAACAATATAATTATTACTTCTTTTAAGAGTTATGCTATACTCCTAAACTTTTTTGTAACATTTTTACAAACCGTTTTGGTAGTAAATTCTTATTGGTTCGCATATGGACACACCACTTACATCATTTTTTTACTTACCAATAACCAATAACCACTTATCACATAAATAATTTATAAAAAAAACTTGCAGCTCTAGCATTTTCCTCATTTTAGTGACCATAAAAAAAAATTTATAGATCTAAAATCTAAAACAAAATATACAAGCCAAAAAAAAAAAAAAAAAGAAAAAGCTCCAAAAAAAAAAATTACCGGTAAAACTAAAAACAAAATTAAGCTCAATTAATTAATTTTATCGAAAATAAATAACCTTGCCCTTTAAAAAATTCTAGACAAAAATAATTTTGTTCTTACCTACAAAAAAAAAAAAAAAAAAAAAAAATCATCTCAGTAGCTAAGAAGCAAAATCAGAGGTTGAAATCACTGCATACAGCCAACAGTAAAACCGCCCCTCTTAACTCAAAGTTTTGGCTCCGTCCCTTAGCACGTGCACGTCTATAATGTTTGGGAACGTCTATATATACAAAATATTTAAAAAAGAAAATTGATATCTGTTAATGCAGTAAATTGTTAATGATAAGTAAAACAAAATGATATTAGTAGTATGTTTATATGAGAATCAATACAAGATTGTTACGCCAATTGGTATCAACAATATTGTCAAATTTTTTTATGTACATAACATTGCTCATAACTTTTTCTTTAATTTCTTTTTTTAAATTTTAGTAAAGGCTCATAATGTATTCGAATCTTTGAAAAATCAGGGATTACATGTCCAATATTTGAAAATTCATAGGTGACTAAGGTCAACAAATCTAATAAATGAAAACATTATTGCATGCGATTTTTACAACTATGATAAAAGTGATGGGTGATATTAATCCAAAATGTGTGTGGTTGTGGAGTCATGTTGCATGGGAGATTGAGAGAATAGGTCAAATGAAAACATTGCATGCGATATTTACAACTATGAGAAACAATAGGTCAAATGAAAACATTGCATGCGATATTTACGACTATGACAAAAGTGATAGAAGTAACGCCGCCCATGTGGGAGATTGACCTCTGCTCTCCAGATTCTCTACAAAAAGAGACCTTCCAGCGTGCACGTCTATAATGTTTGGGAACGTCTATATATACAAAATATTTATAAAAGAAAATTGATATCCGTTAATGTGGTAAATTATTAATGATAAAAAAAAAAATGATATTAGTAGTATGTTTATATGAGAATCAATACAAGCTTGTTACGTCAATTGGCATCAACAATATTGTCAAAATTTTTTTGTGTGTACATAACATTGCTCATAACTTTTTCTTTAATTTTTTTTTAAAATTTTAGTAAAGGCTCATAATGTATTCAAATCTTTGAAAAATCAGGGATTACATGTCCAATATTTGAAAATTCATAGGTGACTAAGGTCAACGAATCTAATAAATGAAAACATTATTGCATGCAATTTTTACAACTATGATGAAAGTGATGGGTGATATTAACCCAAAATGTGTGTGGTTGTGGAGTCATGTTGCATGGGAGAGAGAGAATAGGTCAAATGAAAACATTGCATGGAGAGAATAGGTCAAATGAAAACATTGAATGCGATATTTACTTATTTACAACTATGATAAAAGTGATAGAAGTAACGCCGCCCATGTGGGAGATTGGCCTCTTCTCTCCAGATTCTCTACAGAAAGAGACCTTCCAGTCAGGGGCGGAACTACCCTTGGACTGGGGGGGGGGGGGGGGGGACGGCAATGGCCCTGCAAAATTGTTTTTTAAAAAATATTATATATATATATATATATGTATGTATTAATTTTAACAATTTTGTTATATAAAATTACATTTTATTTCCCTTTAACAATATAATTATTACTTCTTTTAAGAGTTATGCTATACTCCTAAACTTTTTTGTAACATTTTTACAAACCGTTTTGGTAGTAAATTCTTATTGGTTCGCATATGGACACACCACTTACATCATTTTTTTACTTACCAATAACCACTTATTACATAAGTAATTTATAAAAAAAACTTGTAGCTCTAGCATTTTCCTCATTTTAGTGACCATAAAAAAAAATTTATAGATCTAAAATCTAAAACAAAATATACAAGCCAAAAAAAAAAAAAAAAGCTCAAAAAAAAAAAAATACCAATAAAACTAAAAGCAAAATTAAGCTCAATTAATTAATTTTATCAAAAATAAATAACCTTGCCCTTTAAAAAATTCTAGACAAAAATAATTTTGTTCTTACCTACAAAAAAAAAAAAAAAAAAAAAAAAAAAAATCTTAGTAGCTAAGAAGCAAAATCAGAGGTTGAAATCACTGCACATAGCCAACAGTAAAACCGCCACTCTTAACTCAAAGTTCTAGCTCCGTCCCTGAGCACGTGCACGTCTATAATGTTTGGGAACATCTATATATACAAAATATTTAAAAAAGAAAATTGATATTCGTTAATGCAGTAAATTGTTAATGATAAGTAAAAAAAATGATATTAGTAGTATGTTTATATGAGAATCAATACAAGATTGTTACGCCAACTGGTATCAACAATATTGTCAAATTTTTTTATGTACATAACATTGCTCATAACTTTTTCTTTAATTTCTTTTTTTAAATTTTAGTAAAGGCTCATAATGTATTCAAATCTTTGAAAAATCAGGGATTACATGTCCAATATTTGAAAATTCATAGGTGACTAAGGTCAACAAATCTAATAAATGAAAACATTATTGCATGCGATTTTTACAACTATGATAAAAGTGATGGGTGATATTAATCCAAAATGTGTGTGGTTGTGGAGTCATGTTGCATGGGAGATTGAGAGAATAGGTCAAATGAAAACATTGCATGCGATATTTACAACTATGAGAGACAATAGGTCAAATCAGGGGCGGAGCCACATAGTGGCTTAAGGGGGCTGAGGCCCCTGCAAAAAAAACAAAATTTCCCATTAGACTAGGAAGAAAAAATTAATGGGCCCCCCAACATTACACAGCCGGCCCCCCTACCCATTTCTCACCCATTTTCCTAGCCCCTAATAAAAAATTAGGAACACCTCAAATTAAAAAAAATATATATATATCTGTTTTACTTTCAAGCAAAAAAATAAAAAAAAAAATAAAAAAAAAAAAAAAAAAAAAAAAAAAATAAAAGCCTAAAACG
Source organism: Quercus gilva (assembly GCA_023621385.1). Lineage (NCBI taxonomy): Eukaryota > Viridiplantae > Streptophyta > Magnoliopsida > Fagales > Fagaceae > Quercus > Quercus gilva. The sequence continues at coordinate 35,458,022 of CM042477.1, forward strand.
AATTTGAACTAAAATTTGAAAAAAAAAAAAAAAAAATTGTAATAGAGCCCACGGCGAGCCCAAGCTCGCTCACAGCCAGCCCACAGATTCTAAAAAAAAAAAAAAAAAAAAAAAAAAAAACTAGTACAGAGCATCACGTCGCTGGCAGAGAGTTGAAACCCATCACATCGCAGGCAGTGGCAGAGAAATCAAACCCCAAATCCCCAATACTAAAGCAAATCAAACTCCAGCAAACTAAAACATAGGTGTTTATCAAAAAAAAAAAAAAAAAAAAAAAACCCCCCCAATACACAAACCAAAACCAAACCTCAGGTCCCCAGCAAACCAAACCCACTAACCTAGTAACCCATGGTCACGTCGTCGTCGTCGTCGCCACAGCTCGCTCATTGCTGTCGTTGCTCGCCCGCTCGCCGCTCATCGCAGATCGCAGAGTTCTTTGCCTCTGCTCCAGTGCTTGGCCTTGGTGCGACGGTGCTCCCTCAAGGTATTTCTCACTTTTTCTCTCTGACTCTCTCAGTCTCTCTCTCTTTATCTCACTGAAAATTTGAAATTCTCTTCTTTGCAGATCGTAGCGGTCATCGCCTCATTGGAGATCGCAGATCGTGCTACCTCTGCTCCGGTGTAGCGGTGCTTGTTGGCAGTTGCTCCATCTGCTTTGGCAGTCCGGCCCTCCCTTAAGGACAAGGTTTTTCTCTCTAACTCTCTCTCAGTCTCTCTTTCTTTATCTCACTGAAAGGAAAAAAATGAAATGAATATTTATGAGACTGAAGAGTCTCTTTATTCTTTATCTTTAAATTCTGATCTCAGTGTCTCACATCTCAGTAAGTCTCTCTCTCTCTCTTTTGAATTGTGACTCTCTGATTGGCTGGATTTGCTTTTTTCTGTTTTAGTGTTTTTGTCTTTTTATTTATTTATTTTTTTTTTTTATTTGGCTTTATCTTATCCCTTTTTGTTGTTGGTCAATGACTCAGTGTGTTGGTGTTTGGTGAAATATTAATTGTCATTTAGTGTAACGTGTATTATGATTTGTGATTGGCATTGCAAAAATTTCTGATTGCAGCTAGCTATTGTAATTGGGGCGCATTTTGTGCTTGTTTGTTGGCTGTTGAGTGGGGTAGGGAGGGGGTAGATGGGCTATGGGCACATGAGGCCGGATGCAGCATAATAATTAAAGCAATGTAATGTGCAGCACATTACATTGCTTTAACTATTGTGCTGCACATGGAATGTATAATGTTTGGCTCTTTTAATGTAATATGTACGAGGGGCTAAATAATATAACAAATTAAAGTAGTATAATTAATGGCAAATAAATTAAAGCAATATAGTTTATTGTTAAACTAAACAATAATAATTAAAGCTATATAATTAAATTAACCAATACATTATAAAAGACAAATTAATTAAATTATTTTTGTTTTTATTTGAGGGGTTATTATTAATTAAAGTTGTATTAAAAATGGGTTGACTGTTTAAATTATAGTGAAAATGTTGTTTTTTTCTTGAGTATGAATAACATTCATATAACTAAGTAAAAATTTCTAATTAAATTTTTTTTTAAAATTCTTTTCAGGTTAATTTTTGAGTCATATTCTTAAAGCTAAAAGAATTATGAGCAAATGAAAAACAATTGATGCATTCTTTAAGAAAAAAGATGTTAGCAATTCAGAAATTAGGACACATGTGGCTGTAGAAACAAATGTTAATACTTCAATACCTGATGAACACCCCTCCAAATGTCCAAAACTTCAATTTGAAGAGATAGATCGTGATCCAGGATCACGTAAACAAATATGTGAATTTTCTATCAACAAACAAGATGAAATCCGACGAGCTTATCTCAAAGAAGGTCCATATCAACCTGAAAATATAGAATATCCATACAATGATGATACTCATTGTCGTCGATTTCAACCTTCATGGTATGGTTCACATAAGGAGTGGTTGGAATACTCACCTTCAATGGATGCGATATATTGTCTACCTTGCTACCTTTTTAGTAAGAAACCAATAGATCGTCCTGGATCAGATGTATTCATTTCAAGAGGTTTTAATAATTGGAAAAAGGTGAAAGATGGAATGAATTGTCCTTTAATTCGTCATGAAGGGAAAGAACCAAACTCCCCACATAAAATTGCTATGAAATGTTGCGATGATTTAAAGAATTATTCATAGCATATTGACAAGCTGATTGAGAAACAAACGTCAAAAGAATTAGAGAATAATCGATTGCGGCTCAAAACCTCAGTAGAGTGTGCTCGATGGCTAGAATTCCAAGCTTGTGCTTTTAGAGGTCATGATGAAAGTCTTGATTCAAAAAATAGAGGTAATTTTATTGAATTGATAAAATTCATATCAATTTTCAATGACAAAATAGTTAGTGTTGTCTTGGAAAATGCACCAGGAAATGCCAAATATACATCACCCACAATTCAAAAGGAGATTTTGCATATTCTTGCTAGTAATGTGCGAAAGGCTATTCGTGAAGAAATTGGGGATGCAAAATTTTGCATTCTTGTTGATGAAGCTCGGGATGAGTCGAAGAGAGAGCAAATGGCCATCATTTTGAGGTTTGTTGATAAAGAAGGTTTCATTAAAGAGCGTTTCTTTCATGTTGTGCATGTTAGAGACACTATTGCATTGACTTTAAAGAATGAGATATGTGCTGTCCTTTCTCATTACAACCTCCACGTTGAAAATATTTGAGGTCAAGGATATGATGGGGCTAGTAACGTGCGTGGTGAATGGAATGGATTACAAGCTCTTTTTCTTAAAGATTGCCCATATGCTTATTATGTACACTGTATGGCTCATAGGTTGCAATCAACTCTAGTTACAGCATCTAGAGAAGTAAAAGATGTTCATCAGTTCTTTGATCATTTGGTTAATATTATCAATATTGTTGTTGGTTCTAGTAAGCGTAATGATGAATTACAACATGCTCAAGCAGAACAAGTTGAGAATATGATTGCTTCTAATGAAATTGAGATTGGAAGAGGTGCAAACCAGATTGGTACTTTGCAACGAGCTGGAGATACTAGGTGGGGATCTCATTTTCAATCTATTTGTAGTTTGATTAACATGTTTGATGCTACTTGCAAAGTTATCAACACTATCTCTGAGGAAGGGGCTAACTATAAACAACGCGGTGATGTCGATGGAGCTTATCAGGTATTAACATCATTTGAATTTATTTTAATCTTGCATTTGATGAAAGAGATAATGGTAATTACTAATGTTCTTTGTCAAGCTTTGTAACAACGCTCTCAAGACCTTTTAAATGCCATGCATTTAGTTTCAACTACAAAATCACTTATTCAAAAGTTGAGAGATGATGGATGGGAGCCTTTACTTGCTAGTGTTATAGTATTTTGTGAGCAACATGAAATTGATATTCCTGATATGAATGCTCGTTACACTAAAGGTTGAGGTAGATATCGTTGTCAAGATGAAGATTTAACAATGGAACATCATTTTAGAATTTGCATATTTACAGTTGCAATAGATTTTCAATTGCAAGAATTGAAAAGTAGATTTGGTGAGCTAACAACGGAACTTGTCATTCTTAGTTCAGCTTTAAATCCCAAAGATGCTTTTAGATTATTCAAAATTGTTCATATATGCAATTTAGTTAAGAAATATTATCCTCAAAATTTTACTGAACATGAATAAGAACTTTTGGAGTCTCAATTGCAACATTATGAGCTTGATGTGATAAAACATCCAGATTTTCAGAATATGAGTACAATTTCCGAGCTATGTAGGGGATTAAAAATTTTAGGAAAGTCTAATATCTATTTTTTGATTGATAGACTTATTCGTCTTGTGTTGACCCTTCCAGTTTCTACAGCAATTACAGAACGAGCTTTCTTAGCTATGAAGTTGTTAAAAACAAGACTTCGCAATAGAATGGAGGATGATTTTTTGGCAAATAATATGATAGTTTATATAGAAAAGGAAATTGCAGGGAATTTCACTATAGAGATGATAATGGATGAATTTTATTCCATGAAAACTCGTCGTTAGGCATGATTTGATCCGGTTGATGATTCGACCTGACTTGAATAATGTTGCGTGGTTTTTAATGGGAGATTTACTGAGGCTTAGTCCATGGAGCGGAGGTTTGGGCAAACAAAAAATTTTTGGCCCGTTTTGTAGCCCATTGTGAATCCTGTGCGCAGAATATAAAAGCCTTTTTTTTGTGATTAGGGTTTTGTCTTGTAGTTGTTTTTGAGAAAGAAAAACACTGTAGCAGCACATTGTAATTTTCTTTGATAATAGTGAAATCCCTGCAACTCTGTGGACGTAGGCAAATTGCCGAACCACGTAAATACTGTCTTGTGTGTGTGATTGTTTTTCTTTTGGCATTTAATATATTTATGTTACAACTCAGCCCCTCATGTATTTATTCCTGGCTACGCCTGTTAATGTAGTAAATTGTTAATGATAAGTAAAAAAAATGATATTAGTAGTATGTTTATATGAGAATCAATACAAGATTGTTATGTCAATTGGTATCAACAATATTGTCAAATTTTTTTTTTATGTACATAACATTGCTCATAACTTTTTCTTTAATTTTTTTTTAAAAAAATTTTAGCAAAGGCTCATAATGTATTCAAATCTTTGAAAAATCAGGGATTACATGTCCAATATTTGAAAATTCATAGGTGACTAAGGTCAACAAATCTAATAAATGAAAACATTATTGCATGCGATTTTTACAACTATGATAAAAGTGATGGGTGATATTAATCCAAAATGTGTGTGGTTGTGGAGTCATTTTGCATGGGAGATTGAGAGAATAGGTCAAATGAAAACATTGCATGCGATATTTACAACTATGAGAGACAATAGGTCAAATGAAAACATTGCATGCGATATTTACAACTATGATAAAAGTGATAGAAGTAACGCCACCCATGTGGGAGACTGACCTCTTCTCTCCAGATTTCTACAGAAAGAGACCTTCCAGCGTGCACGTCTATAATGTTTGGGAACGTCTATATATACAAAATATTTATAAAAGAAAATTGATATCCGTTAATGTGGTAAATTATTAATGATAAATAAAAAAAATGATATTAGTAGTATGTTTATATGAGAATCAATACAAGCTTGTTACGTCAATTGGCATCAACAATATTGTCAAATTTTTTTTTTTTTTTTTTTTTTTTTTTTTTTTTTTTTTGTGTACATAACATTGCTCATAACTTTTTCTTTAATTTTTTTTTTTAAATTTTAGTAAAGGCTCATAATGTATTCAAATCTTTGAAAAATCACGGATTACATGTCCAATATTTGAAAATTCATAGGTGACTAAGGTCAATGAATCTAATAAATGAAAACATTATTGCATGCGATTTTTACAACTATGATGAAAGTGATGGGTGATATTAATCCAAAATGTGTGTGGCTGTGGAGTCATGTTGCATGGGAGATTGACCTATTCTCTCTAGAGAATAGGTCAAATGAAAACATTGAATGCGATATTTAGTTATTTACAACTATGATAAGAGTGATAGAAGTAACGCCGCCCATGTGGGAGACTGACCTCTTCTCTCCAGATTCTCTACAGAAAGAGACCTTCCAGTCAGGGGCGGAACTACCTTGGACTAGGGGGGGTGGGGGGGGGGGGGGCAATGGCCCCCGTAAATTTGTTTTTAAAAAAAATATTATATATATATATATGTATTAATTTTAGCAATTTTGTTATATAAAATTACATTTTATTTCCCTTTAACGATATAATTATTGCTTCTTTTAAGAGTTATGCTATACTCCTAAACTTTTTTGTAACATTTTTACAAATCGTTTTGGTAGCAAATTCTTATTAGTTTGCATATGGACACACCATTCACATCATTTTTTTACTTACCAATAACCACTTATTACGTAAGTAATTTTTTTTAAAAAAATTGCAGCTTTAGCATTTTCCTCATTTTAGAGACCATAAAAAAAAAAAAAAAATTTATAGACCTAAAATCTAAAAAAAAATACACAAGCAAAAAAAAAAAAAAAAAAAAAAAAAAGCTCAAAAAAAAAAAAATTACTAGTAAAACTAAAAACAAAATTAAGCTCAATTAATTAATTTTATCCAAAATAAATAACCTTGCCCTTTAAAAGGGGACTCAACGGTTTTTTAAATCTTAGAAATCATTTATAATTGCCACCCGCGCACCCTTGGTGCGGTGGTCATTGCACAAATATAAATGCTTGTAGGGGTGGGGGGGCAAGGGCCGGGGTTTAAGTCTCCAGGAGAGAGTTTTACACACATATACACTAGAAATTCTATCTTGTATAAAAAAAAAAAAATCATTTATAATTGAATTCATACATAAAATTTTTCCTTCACATAAAATTGTTCGTAAAAAATGATATACTATGCATAGCACAACACTACAATCAACCAACTTTATTAATCATCAACAACTAACTATTAAAATTTCAAACCATCTCAACTTATAAAAAAAAAAAAAAAACCCTAAAAGACAAGCACAATTATTAATTATTTATCCATATTGTATCATTCATTACTCTCAGTTAAAAAATCTATATTTGACATAGTTTTGTATAGCAAGAATTATAGACGGTAAAAAACATTTTTTATTGATATTGTTGCTCCTTTATTCATACAGGCATATGATATAAAAACAAAAAGACATAATCACTCGATCAGCGCATATATCAAAATCACCCAATCAGCGCATGGGTAGTTTATAACCAAAAAAAAAAAAAAAAAAAACACCCAGTACATGGGTACAAACTCCAAATAGTAAAAGAGAGTTAAAGTAATAGAAATAGTGAGACTACATTTAGCAACCACAAAGAATAAAGTTAAAGAGAGAAAAAGAGTTATAGAGAGAGAAGAGAAAATATGCTCTGCCTCCGCCTTAGCAAAGATGAGAGAGGGATTTGGTCTCTCTCAGAAGTAGATTTGGTGTCGACGTGCCATGCAGTACTATTTCATTTTGGTCTTAGTCTTCACTCCCTCTGCCTCGCGTCTCAATGCTAGTGTCTCTCTCTAGGTTATAGATTTTTCATTTGGGGGAAATTTGATGGAATGATTTAAGATTAGATTGGTTTTGTTTCAAAATTTTTAAGGGTTGGGCTAATGTTTTGGTAAATTGGTTGCTTGTGCTCAAATTTCTTTAGCTTTTTTATTAGGCTTTGTTGTTGGGCTAATTTTTTGGGTTTACTAATTTGTTTTGTTTGGTATTTTAGATTTGTAAATTTTTCTTAGGCTTTTTTCATTTTGTTTAAAGGGGTCAAAGATTTTGTTGAGGGGGGTAAGTCTAATTTTATATGGGCAAAATTGCTCAAATCTGTAACCTATATTTATACTCCTTTTTTTTTTTTTTTGGGGGGGGGGGGGGGGGGTGGGGGGGGTTATAGTACATCCAGTGATCATCATGTAGATATGTACGCGCATAAAGAGGAAATTGGTAGTTTTAAAATTTATAGAATAAAACTTGATGATGATATTTCATAAAATAAATTCAACCATTATCATTGTCATTGTGAATTATTACAATTTTCATTTGCACTATAAATTACTAAGTTGTCTATCAAAATGAATAAAAAACCTCCAATGAAACAAACGAAGTCTTCAAAATTGTGAATGATCCAAAGCCTTAAAAGAATTTGTTAGGCTCTAAAAGTTTAGAACAATTAGCAAACTATGAGCACAAACTTGTCTAGATATAAATTCCTAAGTCTATAGGTATGATTAGATAATGCTCAAGGTGCTGCAAGTCTGAATACGAGAAAAAAGAAGAAAGCAAGTTTAAGAATTTGAAACATGCCAGATTCGACCAATCGAGAAGAGGGCTTAACCGATCGAGACACAGATTTGCAGAAATTAATTAAAGCCCAACAGCTTGTTAAGCCCATTAAGTGATTAGGCTTCAGATCTAATTCTTCTAGTATTTAAAGGAAACCCCAAGGGACATTTTAGAGAGGTCTCTAGAGAGAGAAAGGTGCATCTTGTGCCTCTAATATTAGATCTAGGGTTTTAGTACCTAAAACTCTCTAAAATCTTTTACTGGTATTATTCTTTGAAGAAACTCAAGATCCGATGCTATGGAAGTTACTACTACAAGATCAACTACTACTGATGACCCAAAGTTTTGAGTGAGATCTCAAAGTAACAAATGTGGATGTTTGTATGCAATATATTCAGATAGAAGAGTCCGTGGATTCGAAGTTGCGTATGGTCATGTGAGTAAGTACTACAATAGATAGCTTTGGATTTAGGGAAAAATCTATTGTAAAACTTCCATTCTATTTAGTTAATTTATTGCCTTGTGGATTGTTTAGGTTAAATCGTCCCCATATTTTTTTACCTTGAAATTGGATTGTTTTATTGGTTTTCCTGGGTCATCATATCGCTTGTCTTCTTTAATATTCCACTTTATATGATATGATTGTTTAATTGTGTTTAACCCAAATCTGAATAATAAACCTAAGTAACAACTTGGTTAATTAATTAGGCTAAACAATCTGAGTGTACAAGAGTCTAAACAAACTAACAAGTGGTATCAAAGTAAGTTAACTCTTGATTAGGTAGTCTTATGTAGAGTTGATCCTTGATCCCTACTATTATGGATAATTTTTAGTGTCTTACTTCTTTTGGCTATGATAATTTGAATAAAAAGGACACTCTCTATTGATCAAATCAATCAATCAATATACAAATACAGGCATAACTGATAAAATTATATATATAAAAAATATTTTAGTAATATTAGAACACAAATTATTATACTGATCAAACAAATTTAACAACATTATAGCTTAAAAAGCAACAAAGCCAACATCAAATTCTTCATTTAGAAATGATGAAGCATTCATTCATTTTGATTACAAGTGAACTAGAAACTAGAAAACATTTGTTTAGGTTAACATAATTTTATAAAAATAAAATAAAAAGTCATACCATCACAACATGAAAAAACCCTTAAAGCTTCATCAAAACAAAAAACTTATCCCAAAAAAAAAAAAAAAAACCAAAAATTTATTTTTTGGTAGGATCAGTAGGATCCCATATGATCCTACGATCTTATACAATCCTACACGATCCTACGTATGATCTTACCATTTTTATGATCCTAGTGTGATCCTTAACGTTTTGGTGAGGTGGGATCGTAAAATCATGCGATCCTACGATTCAAATCTCGATTTCGACAACCATGACTATGATATTACAAACCCATGAAATCCATGGCAATTATCTATTTTCAAAACCCATGGCAATCATCTTATAAAAGCCTATGAAAAGTTATGATTATTTATCTTAAAACTATATCATTTATTTATTTCATACCATATTATAAAACCATGGAATTTATATAATAAGAACCCATGGTCACTATTTATCTTATATCACAACATTCATAATGTTTCTTTCTAAAACTCATGGTAATTATTTATCTTACAAGCCCATTATGATTATCTATAGAAAAACCCTTGAGAATATCACATTATTCCATTATAGTAGTTGTTACCATATTTTATTTGAAACCTATGGATATTGCCTTTATTAAAACCCATGGTAAATATTATTCACAAAAAAACATTGGAGGTTACTATTTAAAAGCCCCAAAGAAAATACCATTTACAAAATAATCCATGGCAAAAATTATGAGAAACTATACAAATTGTTATTTAAATCCCATGAAAATTAATACCCAAAAAACTATCATAAATATTTATTACAGCTCATGAATACATTTTGAAAGCTCTAATTTGTGTGAAAACACAAGAGTTGTTTAGACTCCCAAATTAGAAATTACAGCTCGACTGATTTTACTCTAACTTAGATTAAGTGCGCAATAGAGTAAATGCGAGCGAACAAACAATACACTACTCTATGCCATATTTATCAAATAACAACAATGAAATGAAAGCTAAAAGAGTAGGGAAGAAGGATGCAAACACATATAACACCGCGATGTGTTATCGAAGAGGAAACCGAAGTACTTGACGAAAAACCTCTCTGCCACCCTCCAAGTGGTAAATCGATCCACTAGAGAATAAGTTGGAGTACACGAATAACAAAAGACCCTCCAAGCCTAGTCTATCCCATGTATTTGAGCCCTCCAAGCTCTTGCTACCAACTGACTTGACGAAGCCTTGTCTTCTCTAGCTCTCCGGATCACACAATTCTGCTCGATTGCATCCACCAAACAAATGGCTTCTTCCAAGCCTAAAAGCTTGACACCTAGCTTAGGGTGATAGCTCCTACTCCTCGAAGCTCAAATCTTTGTTGCGGCACCAAGATTCTACTTGAATATTTGCCTTATTCCCATTGGCTGAACACAACCTTAGAAATCTTAGCATTTAATGCAAGATTACCCAAATATTCACCCATGTGTGATATTGCCCAAAGAAGCAAGGCAGCCCAAAAGCAAATCACACCATTTTTGGACAAATCCTAGGTTAGATACTCTAAATTTTAGCTCCATCTGACATTACCCAAAAGAGACAAGCACTCAAAAAGAAGTTCATACCATTTTTGGCCAAATCTCATGATGGATATTCTGAAAATTCTCTTGCTAATCTGACCCAACGTTTTTTACTTTTGCTAATTGCTCCCTAAGCTTCACTAGAAAAGGAAAGCATCATCTACTCACCAAGGGGGGACAAAATTCTCTAAAAGTCTCAATCAATCTTTTATTTTCAACCCTTGATTAAAAAATAAGTTCCTTTTTTAGTTCATAAATGCCCATACCCATCAACTCACAAATATTCCTTCCTACTTTTAAAAAAACCCAGCACCATAAAGGTCTCATGATTAGCTAAAATCAATCTCTCTCCACCATAGCCAAAAATAGCCAAGTTCCTTTTCCATTTTATTCCCACATCACCATTGCCCTGCACCCCCCCCCCCCCCCCCCAACCCAACTCATATAAGAGTAATTTCCATCATTCACCATACATCCTTCCACATATTCCAACATGGGCATAAGAATCTAGGTTAAATATTTGCTGCACTAAGCTGGGGGTCTTTCTCTCCCTTCATTCCATCATATTTTTTCCTCTTTTACTTGTAATTATAAAGCCTTTAATCTTTTTTTTTTAGCTATTATAATGAAAGCCATAATATCTTGGATACTATGGGAGTTTTCCCTTGTGTTGACTTAATAGTAATGAGGAAAATATATGATTTTTATCATGTAAACATGTTTATTAATTAATCAGACGTTACTGCTAAAGATCTATTATATTCACAGTTGGACCATTTTTCTCTTGTGTACTTGTTATAATAGGCCAATTTTTATATTAACTGGCTATGGAGGAAATGCATAATTTTTACTATGCAAATACATTTATTAATTTTCCAAACTTCTACTACTAGATGTTTTTCTTATTTACCGCTGGATTATTATTTAAGCACTCATTGCAGTGGGCCATCTTTTGTGCTAGCTTATCTTTGTAGAAGGTATTTTTAGGGCTTTATTATAATATTTGTTGGGCGCAACTAGGACCATGAGCAAAATAAGTCTTTCACACTTCACCTATAGCCTTTGGGCCATATTCCAAGCCTAAAGTCGAGTCTCGGTCTTAACTTCCCAAATATCATATGGGCAATCCGAAAAAGCAGCTCCCGACACAAATTTAATGGACCAATCTTAAAATTTTAAAACATCATAATTCAAATGAACCAAAAATTTCAGGAGGAAAAGTGTAATTATTAGCCAAAGATTAATCATCTTGAGTGGATGACTGTGACATTTTTTCCCCCTTTCATTTTAGCTAAATCCGATTGAGAGAGAGAAGGAGAAGATGACAGAGAGGCGATGGGTATTGGCTAAGTCCGGTTGAGAGAGAGAATGAGAGAATTGGTGAAGAAAGAGAGAAAAAAAAAATAGTGAAAGAGAGAGAGAACATAGTTTTTAATTAAAAAAATAGGAAGCAATAATAGAATATTAATATTTATGTATAACTTTAAGCTATAGTGGATTGTCATAGATGGTAGTTTACTATAGCTCAATTGTTAAAAGATGTAGCAATAGTATCATCATTGTAGCCCTATTTTTGTTATGTGGGTTGTTAATGTAAGGTTGAATTTATTCAATCATTTTGTTGGCTTTATTTCGTGCCAAATTTGCTTGTAATTCAGCATTTAGAAACATTGTATTTAGGTGGGAATCATGTAAGGATAGTGTGTGAGAGAGTGTGAAGAAAAGCTCAAGAGTGTGCACTCAAGAAGGGCCTCGCAACTAGATCTCGCGACTGGCGAGTCGCCAAAAGTGGCATACGTGTGAAGCATGTAGGGGAGCTGAAGAGTCATTCCAGCTGTTGCATTACAGGACAAAACTTCCAGTCTGACCAAGCTGTTGCACTACTCTGCTTTTATGACCATTGCTCATGTTGAATCGTCGGATGATTTGAGTTTGCTTGTAGAAGAGCTTGGGGAACACACTGATGAGGAATCAATGGGAGTAGTAGAAGAAACCGATGTTGAGGAAGATGAAAGAATAGTGGGATTGTAAGAGGCCTACAATTCCCTCCTTGAGAAGTCAGGAGAATATGCAAGAGTGGCTAAGACAGCCATTAAAAAAATGAAGAGGGCAGAGCAAGATTATAGAAGTCTTCTGGTGTGATACAAGGAGACCAAATGTGAAATGGAGACACTGAACGGAGAGTTAACCAAAGCTTATACAAAGATAAAATTCCTTGAACTTGAGGTGATTCAAACGAATGCTAAGGTAGAGAGGGTTTCCTCCAAGAAGCTTGATGAAGTACTTGCTTATCAAAAACCTTTCTTTGACAGAACCGGATTAGGATACACTGGAGAGAGCAGTTCTGTCACGACCCAAACTTGTACTTCAGGATTTAGAGCATGACCGGCATGTTAATATCAAGTTTACCTTAATACTAACACGAACCAACCTAAAATGAAAGTGCTTATCAAGAATTTGTTTCTTGAATACTTGCTTATTTTCTTGCATAAAAACCATAATATACAAAAATGATGAAAACCCTGAAATTTCATTTCCTTTAAACTTTGAAGATTATCACCTGGTTGGAACTTAGGGTATTCGTGTAAAGATTACATAGCTAAACGTTTAGCAAAAACTCTTATTACAACCCTAACCCCAAAGACATACAACCGGGGTTCAAAACAAACTAGGATACTGAATTACATCTGTGCTCAAGAATCAAGTACATCTTGATTCTTCCTATACAACAAAACAGCTAAACTACTATACAAACAAAAACTCTACATTCTAGCAAACGAGATTCACGAAATCCTTGCCACCTCTAACACTCTTGTTGCTTCAAGGAAGAACTTGTGCACTGAAATATGATAGGGTGAGCTGCGAAATCCAGTAAGGTTATTAAGCTCCATGGGCCTTTAATAAGAATGCATGTAAATCAAATATTTTATGGATATGCTAGCTTTGAATAAAATAGCCTTCATACTGTTCATATTGTTCTTGAAATAATTTATGAACATTTTAGATGAAAATACTTCATTTTCCTTCATATAATAATAATAAAAGGACTTAATAAGGAATGTAAACATAATTTAGTAATCTCATCTTTAAATAGGCTGTAAATACTTTATCATAACTTCTCATCAGACTTATCATCATAATTTTCTCATAATTTCCAAATAGCTTAATAGTTCATTTATAGTACATATGAGTTAATCCAATTGTAAGTCTGTCACAACTTTGGGAGGCTTCCAGCACAGAATGCCAGGCATCCAGCATTCCTTACAATGCTAGGTAATTCCGGAATCATATCATCATAATACATGTTTTCAACCATGGGGGTAGATTGACATCCTCCACAAGTTGGCCGTTACCAACAAGGGTGGGTACAGCAGAGCCAGTCTCACTTTTAATGGCCAATCAGAATCTCCCTGGAAATGCCAGTACTAGAACCCCTACTGGCTGAGTTCAGAGCATAACAATGGAATAACGGAAACCTATATTTTTCTGAGAATTTTGCTTATACATAATTATTTCACAACAGTAGCATATCCGCTTTATTCTTAAATATTGTGTTCGTGATATAAATAATAGCATCAATATGCAAAAAGTGTTATATATATAAGATTGAACAACTCACGATCACATATTTTACTTAACTCATGCTTGTACATAATATCTCCAGATAAAAACTTTAATGCATAATACTTTTCTAAAAAATATTTATACTTATCAAAAGCACATGTCACAAATCCCTTACTTGAAAACCGAAGACGCGAGAGATGGTACAAAAGGAGCTCAAGTGTCTGTGTTCTCGTTCTCGTCACCTAAATGAAAAACCAAAACTTATTACTAATCAACTCTTCCTAATATATAAACTTATACCTCGAACACAACCTATCTCTCGAACTCAAGAAAATCCTTACTTCCCATCACATAAAGTTCCCCCAAAGCACATGATACAATCATCCAACACATTACATACCATAACATAGAGAAACCAAGACATAAAATTTATATATGACCCAAACATACCAAAGGATAATCATATTAAATTATAGCTCAAAACATTCACCCTAGCTTGAGAATTAAATCCACAAACTCAGAGTTATCCTACCCTGTTTACTGCTCATTACAGCAGCAAAAGCCCCATTTGTAAAATACGAATGGGCTGACCAAACACATCCAAATGGCATGAAAATTTACATAACTACTCCCCTGTATGTCTATTATATATCATAAAAATTTCGTAGTCAAATAATAAAACCATGATTTATTAAAAATCATACAAGAAAACATGTTCAAATCTGTCCTGGCAGAAACTCATGCAAATTAGAAATTAAATCATTATTTTTCTATTCATCCAAATGCTGTGAAACCACTTCCACAACAACCATACATGTCTTAGGGTTCATAAAAACTATTCCTATCATCCTAATTCACAAAATATGATTTAATACAGAATTTTCTTGTTGTAAACATCAAATCTGTTACAGTGACAGCTTCAGCACATGTTCTTTCTAAAATCATCAACAAATAGCAATTAGCCTTCATTTCATTTGGGTATTTTTATGTCTATACAATACATATTAAAATACCCTAATAAGCATCCAATAGACCATAACACCATCAAATTTCAAATTACTAAAATAGAATTTCAAGTTTAGTTTCTAAAATCAGAACAGAGGATACAGAATTGAAACTCAAGCAAATCATCACACCACTAAAATACCCAAACAGAAAATAACCATATATACTTACCCAAAATTGAAGCTAAACTTTAGTAAGAGTTTGATTTCCTTCTTAAAGAGAGATAGCTATGGTTTTTGGTGAGAAAGAGAGAGCTATTGGTGAGATGGTGTTGCCGTGTGAGAGGGGAAGAAGAAAGAAACAAGAATAAAGAAGGAGTAGAGAAAGAGGGCTGAACTTTCTGGTTCAGCAAAAGAAAAGATAAAGAGAAGAATTTTGGGGCAGCCAAGAAGATAAGGAGTGGACTTTTGAGGGTGGGAGGTACGTGTGTTTGAGAGAAAGGCTTAAGGGGAGCTTCCTAGCTCTTTCTTTAAGAGAAAAATAGGCAAAGTGTGTGACTTTTCTGATTTGTGTGTGTGTATCCATGGAAATTAGAGGGGGAATTACTTCTTGGTTGGTCTAATGCTTGAGAAAGTCAAGGAAAGTGGCTCTTGGTGAATTGCATGGCCGGCCAAGTCTTGGCCTTTTGATTTGTCAACATGCATGATGCTTTAGCATTATTTGTTTTGAATTCTCATTGGTTGCATGTGAGTTGAATTTCCACTATCACATCTCATGCATCACATGCCTAGTTAAAACACCAACTATGCATCACACTAAGTATATATTCATGATACCACTAGCCATTTCAATTATTATAATCTTTACAAAATCAAACCTTCATGCACTTAAAAGTAATTAAGATATTAACATGCATATAAACCATAAAATTAAATATGCAATTAAGTTGTGGTGTTACAAGTTCGGCTGCTAATATATTCAAGGAGATGAAGTTTGTCAAAGCAAAAGAACCGGTGGTAACAACTTCAGTCCTTGAGAAAGTGAATGTTGAGAAAAAGCCAAAAGTGACTACTCAACGGGTTGTAACAAAGCCTCCAATTCCAGCAGTGGAAAAATTCAAGGCGAAAGGAAGATCTCTCCCAAAGTCACAAAAGGGACCAAAAACTCATCACTTTTGTCATCATTATGGAATTCAAGGTCACACTAGACCAAATTGTTTCAAGCTTTGAGCATTAAAGAATGGCAATCATCAAAGGCCAAGTGGACAAAGAAAGGGCAAAGAGAACTTCAAGCAAGTGAACGGTGGAGATGTTGAATCCAACATTGGAGATGTGATGAAGATGATTGATGCTTTCACCACCTGTTTGGTAAGCTTCTCTAGAAGGTTTGACAGCCATAACTCTCGTACCCAATCCTCTAAGGATATCACCCCAAACGCACGTGCTGTGTAGGTGAAGAGGGGTACTCATGCATAAGCATTACAACATATCCATGCATTAATACTTCCTATGTTATGTGACTTTGATTGGTTGTGTGCTTTGTGTTACTATTCTAGTTTGATTTGAATATTTGTGTTTGTTTGCTATTTGCTTTGAATGTTTTTACATTTTTTTTTATCAATCTTTACTTGTTTTTGTGTCAAAAATCCAAAAACACATAAAAAGTAGAAAATCCAAAAAGTTTGACAACATTATTGTGTATTGTCACAAGCATGTTTTGCCTTGTACCTTTGTACTAATGACTTTGTGCATTTACGAGCGTAGCTTGTTCTTTATGCACTCATATCATTGTGGGAAAAATCTTGACCTCTATGTGACTGTTGTAAATAGATCTTCACACTTGACATGAATGATTAGTCAATAGTTTTGTTGATCTTGAAATGTGCATAGACTTGTGCCTATATATCTTCCCACTCTTTTATTTTTTTTTTGCTTAAAGAGCTCAACAAATGTAAATCTCGAAATGAAAAGAGATAATGCGCTGCAAAAGCCGTCTCACATACTAGTATTTGACTAGGAAAAAGGGAAAGCGACTTTTACGAAAAATGTATGATGCCCAAAAAGGCAAAGGCTTGCTCATCAAATTGAAATATAAAAAATTTCAAGCATCGATCTCAAAATGAGATGTATTGATTCAAAATGATCAAATGTTATGATGTACATCAAGCCAAATGAAAAGCTTCATAATAATGTTATCAAGTTTTATAGGAGGTCATATATGCATATTTCTATAATTGAGATAGGTCACTTTTCCTCGTGCTAATTGTGTATGTCTTGGTTGAATTGATCATTGAAGTTTCACATTAGACTAAGGATTATCTCATTTTTGGTACCCACACACATCACACATGTCTATGTTCAATGAATGTCTTATTCGCAACTCACTGGCAGATCAAAGTCTCAGTTGCGAAAAAGACTTAGAAAATTTTTCATTAATCTGGGTTTTTAGATTTCGCACGACTCGGTTTGGCGACTTGTTTGCAAGTGGAAGCTCCAATTGCGAGGTGTACTCAGAAAGTTTCGCGGCTCCTTTCGCGACTACCTCGTGGGTGGAACTTCCAATCACAAAAAACACTTAGACAAATTTTTTGAATTTTGTCTCACAGGTGTCTAGCGACTTGGTTTGGTGACTTGTTCGCGACTCAGCTCAGTTGCGAAAATTGCGTGTATTGCGCTTTAAGGATAGTTTTTAAAATCTTTTCAGTTTTCCCTCAAACATTTTGTCTGTTCATTGTCTTGTCCGTTCATCTCTCTCACAAACTCACCGAGATTTACTCTAAAACCATTATTTTCTTCATCATCTCTTCATCAATCTTCAAGCAAAGGTATGGGCTCTTCACTTTTCTCAAAGTATTTCATGATTATAGCCTTTGATTTCTTGGTTTTTAAGTTGTTGTTCAGATTTGAAAAAGTGTTGTTCGAATATGGTTTGGGTATATTTGATTGAGTTTGTTAAATGGATATTATTGACATTGATAATATGATGCTTGATATACATGTTTTCGTGTATGTTTCTCATTTTTGAGTAGTATATCATATTTGTGCTGTGTTGTGCTGATCATGCTTATAGTAAATTGGCTCAATGACAGTTACTTGTGTTTTTGTGGATTTCATAAATCACATTGTGCTTAACTGTGCCTGCATACTCATCACAGTTACACACCACACACACCAGTGTTTCTCATGCTTAAATACTTGCTTAAATGCTGCATACTTGGTTCATTTACCATGTTTGAGTGATATGTCTTTCTAAATAACAATGTGTGTTTATTTCATGGACTAACTTGAATCTAATCAAGTTTATGTTTGTGTCTTGTGGTTTTGCACTTGGTTCCCTGTTGTGTGTAGGTTATTTTGTAGATGAATCTCCTTTCAGCAAAGTTTGATAGCTTCATTACTTAGTAGTAGTCCTTTGGCCATTTTGGTAAAAAAGGAGTAGAACTTTTGGAGTAGGAGTAGGAGTAAAGTAGCTCTTGAAGGGGAGCAAAGCCAAAACTTTTATGCATTTTAATTTATGTTAATTATGGTTTATGGTGTTATGCTTGGATATGTTTTATTATGGTTTTGCACAACATTTTTTTAATACTTTGGTTTAAACTCATGGATGGTTGTAGTGCTTTTGTTTAAAGTTTTTGGAACTTTGGCTTATATGTTTATGTCTTTATTTAGTATTTTTATTTTGTACCCATGCTTTGTAGCTTAGTACTTGTTGTTAATGTTATGCATTTCTTTAAGTACTCCACTCTTGTGCCTTTGTTTGATTTTTATCCTTGATGCAATTACCTTGTGTTGTTGTATCGATTGAGTGTTGGACATGCAAATGATACTTTGCATTGAGCTTATTAGCTTGCATGTCCGGATGTTCATTCCTTATGTGAATGTTCATTGTGGTCACTATTTATAGTGATTGTTCGTTTTTGGTCAAGCCATGCTTTATTGTTTCATTCCTGTTTTCTTGATCACATTGTGCTTGCTTCATATGCATTTCAAGTTTTCTGCGTACAATGATCATATAGTGTTGTTGTTTTCAAGAAATACATGTTCATATGGTTCAACAGCTTCACAGATTCTAGAGTTAGGTGTGAGTGAGTTTTGTTTAATTGTTCCCAACTCACATGTTAAGTCTAGAGTTTGTTTTAGGGTTTTGTCATGAAATAGACAAAGGGGGAGATTGTAAGGTTGAATTTATTCAATTATTTTGTTGGCTTTATTCCGTGCCAAATTTTCTTGTAATTCAGCATTTAGAAACCTTATATTTAGGTGGGAATCATGTAAGGGTAATGTGTGAGAGAGTGTGAAGAAAAGCTTAAGAGTGTGCATTC
This sequence comes from Quercus gilva, assembly GCA_023621385.1. Classification (NCBI taxonomy): domain Eukaryota; kingdom Viridiplantae; phylum Streptophyta; class Magnoliopsida; order Fagales; family Fagaceae; genus Quercus; species Quercus gilva. Next base: position 35,477,318 of record CM042477.1, read on the forward strand.
AAGAAGAACCTCGCGACTAGATCTCGTGACTGGCAAGTCGCCAAAAGTGGCACACGTATGAAGTATGCAGGGGAGTTGAAGTGTCATGCCAGCTGTTGCACTATAGGACAAAATTTCCAGTCTGGCCAGGCAGTTAGCTCGTGACTCATCCCAGTCGCGAGCTTGAGTCGCCAGAACACCCTGTTTGTTACAAAACTGACTCTTCACATTCCATACAGACCTTACTATATATAGACCCTTATACCCATGAAATGTAGAGAGCTTCTAGAGAGAATTTTGAGAGAGAAGCCCTAGAGAAAAACAAGATTGACTCATCCACAATCTTCATCCTTTGATTCTCCAAATTCCTCTACTCTCACCCTCTCCATTGATACATCCTTGAGAGGTACATTGGCCAAATCCTTATCTCACCATACCCATATCTGTGAGAAGGTTGTTTGGTACTTGGGAAGTAGTTAAGAAGGGACCAATTAATTTTGGTTGATGCAATTGGCGATTGCGGGATCTAGTAAGATAGAGAAGACAAGGTTCGGCGTAACCCTGTTGGAGCAAGAAGCTTGGAGAGCTTAGGTGCACTGGGTAGATTAGGCTTGGAGGGTCTTCTGCTATTCATGTATCCCAACTTTATTTTATAGTGGATTATTGACTGCTTGGAGGGTGGCAGAAAGGTTTTATGTCGAGGACTTCGGTTTCCTCTTCGATAACACATCGCTATGTTGTCTTTGTGTTTGCATATCTCTTCCCTTAATCTTTGCCTTTTAATTACTGATGTGGTTGTGATTAATTTCAGTTTAGATTGTTTTACCAATTATGTTTTAGCTTATTTTCATATTCCGCACATACATTGTTTGATAATAAGCTTATGTTGGTAATTTGTAAATTAGGGGTCTAAATGTTCATAGATGTTTTACACACTATTTGAACATTCAGTTAAAAATAGCAATTTTACAATTTGGCTCCATCACTGTGAATGCTCTAAGTGCATCAAATATGAATGGCTATATACAAAAACACATATAAAAATGGTAGTAAAAAACCAATAACTACTTCTTAAGTTATTGATTGCAGTGCATATTACCCATGCAAGTTATTATACGTGGTAATTTTGGGCATTTTAAAGGGTAATTTTGGGCTCCATCATTGCAAGTTATTGATTGCAATGCACATTACCCAATTCTTTTTTTTTTTTTTTTTGGGTATTTCTGGCAATTTTGGAGGTCTAGGGATATACTGGTAATTTTGGAAGTGCAGGGGCATTTTGGCATTTTTGGATATTTCAAGGGCATTTTTGTATTTTGGAATGTCAAAAGGGTGTTTAGGTCAATTTGGTAGTTCTAGGGATGTTTGGGTCATTTTTTGGTTAAAAGGATAGGTTACTAGATTAAATTGGTTGAGTGAGTAATGGATATTTAATTTGTATTCAAACAAGTAATAAATGAATAAATGGATAATTATGTACCAAACCCACTTATGATACAACCCAAAACCCACCCATTTGCCACCCCTAGATGTGTGGATAAAAAACTCTCTCTCATAAGCTCTCGTACTCTGTGAAGCTCTTATATTGAGTCATGGACTTAGTTTGGCTTCTTTGATTTTAGCCTTTTCATGGTTCATTTCTTATTGGTTCACTAACTTAGTAATTGGCTTCTAAAAATAAAAACTTAACATTCAGAGCCTTCTTAGCAAACCCCTGGGTTAGTCATGGATGAATTGAGTAGTTTTGTCTTTGGTGTTTGCTATGTTTGCAAGAAATCATAATTATTTGGTCCACCTTGAAGTCTTTTTTTTTTTTTTTTTTTTTTTTTTTTTGATGAACAAAAAATGGGTAGGGAGGGCAACCAACGTGGCAATCCTACATGGGTGCGACCATAATAGCACCCTACCCGCTAGGCCCGAGGCTTTGCTGGGGTGCAAGGGGACCACGATGAGCTATAGCTTCCTAACCCCACGAGGGACACTAATGAACCTTGAGTTACTGAGGGAGGTAACCCAAGTGAGTCCATATTTAGACTCAAACCTTGGACCTCACACTTAGCGCATCTTGTGCTTCATCCAAGACCACTAGACCACACCCCTCTGTAGTCCCTTGAAGTCCTTATTATAGTTCAATCTCTTTGAAATTTCATCCTCCTACATTGGGTTTGGATAAAAAGACCATTTATAATAGAAGTATAGGTCACGAGCCTTGTATCTCAATTGTCCATTTGGCACAAATTTGAAGCCTTATTCTTTATGAAGTATAATTTTTTTGTTTCAAAATTTAATTTGTGGATAGAATTTTCAAAATATTGAAAAACAAGCATTTTTTTTTTAATACAAGATAGAATTTCTACTCTATCTTAATCTAACTATATTTGTAAGTTACATTACAAATATAATATTTTCACACCAATTAAACTGTTAAGTTTTTATTAACTACATGATTGAGCAGGCAATATTGGAAGCTCTATTTATAAGAAGTCTTTAAAGCTCCCAGAAATTTTATTTTACACAAATACATTGTGCTTATTAATACGCATCAAGCTGTAATCTTTCTGCCAAGCTATTCGAGGGCAAGATGAGCATCAATATCTTTGCTCTGACCAACTGCGAATTGAAGCATTGAGCTTGCGTCAGGGTCATCGGCATTCAATTTCTCATATTCCAAAGTCCAGTGGACCAAGCTCCCCTCACCCTTTGGAGTGGCTTGAATAATGAATTTGAAACTCTTATACATCTCCTTGAGTTTTCCTCCAATCACCTTGAAAGTGACTGAATGGTTTTTGTCATCAATGGTTCGATTACCTCCTTAGACACTACAATTTTCCCATCTAAAGAGTCAAACAAAAACTTAATCAATTGTACAAACATTTGGACTTTTGTGGTTTGTTTTTCTTGTTGATATTTCACCTTTCCCATCTACCTCCTTATTTGTTATTGTTTCAACCCCATCCCTACTTAGCTTATATAATTTGGACTTTTGTTGTTTGTTTTCTTTGTGATATTTTATATAAAATTTATTCTATTTTTTTTTTATATTCCCTACTACATAAATAATAATAATTGGATTTCAAATCCTTTTTTTTTAATGATTTATTATTTATCATGAAACTTTATTTATAAGCAGTAAAATATAAAAATAACTATAAAATTTATGTTCATAGTATAGTCTTGAATATTTTATAAGTATATATTAAAAAAAAATATTTATAAAAACTGCACTTGGTATTTATTTAACTAATCATTCCATTCATAACTTAAATTTTGGCTTTGAAAATTTGATAATATTACCCTAAAGAGTAATGCTACAAATACAAACTATTTTACAACATTTTTACAAACTACTGATGTGGCAAATTCTTACTAGTTCTAATAAGAGTTCATCACTAACATCACATTTTTACTTGCAATAACTATTTGGAAAATACTAAAGCCACATTAGCAGTTTGTAAAAATGTTGTAAAATAGTTTGTGTCTGTAGCACTACTCATACCCTAAAATGTATTAGATAAAAAATTATATTAGTGGTCTTAGATAAAAACGTATAATTCTTAGGTACTCTTAGAGCACAGAGAATGATACTCACTTCTCTCACATTCATGGTAGGGTTCATTTATTAAATTCATGATGGGGTCCACCATGAATGTGAGAGGATAAAGCACAATTTTTTTATGTTCTAAGAATACCTAAGAATTTTCCGATAAAAACTAGTAAGAAGTTGGCTACATCAAAAGTTTCTAAAAAGGTTGTAAAATTACTCTTTTAATTCCGCAAGGATAGCAACTCAAAAGTTACAAGATAGTGATATGAATATAAAAGGTAACAAATATCAATAACAATACCTATTTTTTTATAGGATGTATAACAATACCTAATAAGGAAAACGTTTAAAAGAAATTATTATTCTCTGCTGCTCCAAAGACTTTACCAAGACCCGTTAAATTTAATTCTAACGTCCTAAAGTTCTATTTTTTATTTATTTTTTGAGTGAAAAGATAATAGCCAAACCACTATCTCAAAGTAATCCTTCACAACTCCAACATAATTATACACAATTCATGTACAATACTTAAAACATCAGAGAAATTAAAAAGATGTAAAATTATCTCCATTAGGAGAGTAAATGCGGCCCACATATATTTTATTTCAATTATTTAATTAGTTATTTTATTCAGATTTATTTTTATTTATTTAATGATAAGAGTGATAGATAAAAACTCATCCTATTGGGGTCCTTTTTTTACTAGACATTTATAACTTTGTTGGGTAAAATAGATGTTTTTTGATGAACAAACATATACTCCTTGATGGAAAAAATATAAATAGATAAACAAAGTTAAATTAAAGGGGTCCTTAATCTAGCCTTAAAAAAAAAAAAAAAAAACATTTGAATTTTTTTTTTCTACAAATCATTTGAACAACAATGGCTAAAGGTATGTTTTATTTTCTTAATCTGCTTTAGAATTTTTGTCCAAAAAAAAAAAAAAAATCGAATTCGGTTCTTAGGCACTACAAAAAATGTGTTTTTTAGTTGCGTTTTTTTAAGTTGCGTTTACAAAAACGTAGCTATAGGGTGTGTTTGAGCTGCATTTTACGTAAACGCAGCTCCAGCACTAGAAGTATAGCCGTGTGCATTGAACGCAGCCCAAGATTAGCTCTGTAGCCGTGTTTCTTGATGTTTCAGTTGCGTTTTGTTAGGTTGGGCTTAAGCCACGTTTTAAAAACGCGGCTAGAGGCCCATCTGAAATTTTTTTTTTTTTTTTTAATATGTCCTAAAGTCGCGTTTAAGAGCAAAACACGGCCATAGGCACCCCTGAAGTTGCGTTTATATAAATGTGGCTTCAAGCATGTCTATGCTGCGTTTTTGTAAACGCAGCTACAGGACCCAGTATAAATAATAATAAAAAAAACCCCTAAGTTCTTCGAACACCCTAAGCCACTCTCTGTCTAAGCCCTTCGAAACTCTCTCCTCTCAAAACTCTCTCGCCATCATTCTACATAGAACCTGCACCGCTCCACCACATAGACCATCACGAGTCGCTCGTTGAGGATCTCCCTCATTGACTTCTCTTTGTTCTAGCACAAGCCCAGCAATGGCCTAAGCCATATGGCCAGTACTAGTTGGTCGTAATCCCCTCTCTTCTATTTCATTTTCTCCTTATTTTGCTGTTTTGTTTTTGTTCGAAAATCTCCTTCTTTTCCCATTGTCTGTTTGATTTTTTGTGGGTTTGGGGATTTATTGGATTGGTGGTTGTTTAGGGTTTGAAAAGAACAAATTTTTGGGGGTTTATTTAGATCTATGGGTTTGGGTTCCTGGGTTTGGCTTTGAGGGTTACTGTTGATTTTTGGTTGGTTGATCAAAGAAAAAGTGAGAGAGAAAAGTTTTGAGAGTGTTGGGGGTTGTGGAGGCTGTAAGGTTGAATTTAATCAACCATTTTGTTGGCTTGATTCCGTGCCAAATTTGCTTGTAATTCAGCATTTAGAAACCCTGTATTTTGGTGGGAATCATGTAAGGGTAGTGTAAGAGAGTGTGAAGAAAAGTTCAAGAGTGTGCACTCAAGAAGAGCCTCGTGAAGGAGGCACACATGTGAAGCATATAGAGGAGTTAAAGAGTCACGCCAGCTGAAGCACTACAGGACAAAACTTCCAATCTGGCCATTCTGTTAGCTCGCGACTTAGACTCGCGACTCGTTCCAATCACGAGGTCAAGTTGCTAGACAGCTTTGTTTGTAACAAACCTGACCTTTCCCATTCCAAACACACATCAGTATAAATACCTTTATACCCACGTATTGTCGAGAGCTCCTAGAGAGAATTATGAGAGAGAAACCCTAGAGAAAAACAAGATTGACTCATCCACAATCTTCATCCTTTGGTTCTCCAAATTCCTCTACTCTCACCCTCTCTATTAATACATCCTTGAGAGGTACATTAGCCAAATCCTTATCTCACCATACCCATATTTGTGAGAATGTTTTTTGGTGCTTGGGAAGCAGTTAGGAAGGGACCAATTCATTTTGATTGATGCAATAGGCGATTGCGGGATCCGGTAAGCTAGAGAAGACAAGGTTCGACGTAACCTTATTGGAGTAAGAAGCTTGGAGGGCTTAGGTGCACTGGGTAGATTAGGCTTGGAGGGTCTTTTGCTATTCATGTATTTCAACTTTATTCTCTAGTGGATTATTGACCGCTTGGAGGGCGGTGGAGAGGTTTTATGCCAAGGACTTCGGTTTCTTCTTTGATAACACATCGCTGTGTTGTATTTGTGTTTGCATCTCTCTTCCCTTAATCTTTGCCATTTAATTACTACTGTGGTTGTGATTAATTATGATTTAGATTGTTTTACCAATTCTGTTTTAGCTTATTTTCATATTCCGCACATACATTATTTGATAATAAGCTTGTGTTGGTAATTTGTATTTTAGGGGTCTAAACGTTCATAGGTGTTTTACACACATTTTGAACATTCAGAGGCGAATGTTGACGGAGGTCATTGTGGTTTCGATTTTTTGTGTTTGGTTGCTGAGAAAAAGTGAGAGAGGGTTTCGATGAAGCCCAGGCCTCCTAATAGTAAAATTTCAAACTTTTTTTTTTAAAATTTTTGGTTTAGGGTTTAATTGGATTTGTTTTGAGGGATTTGCTACATGGGGTTTTTTTTTTTTTTTTTTTTTTTTTTTTTTTTTTTTTTTTTTGCAGGGCTCTTCTAATTGCATTTCAGGCATTTTGTGATTGCGTTGGAGATCTTGAAATGGGAAAGGTAAACAAGCGAATGGGCATCGTATTCTATTACAGTGAAGGGAATTTCTAGTATTGTGATTTGTAATATTTAGGGAAAGAAAGATAATATCAGCTCTTCTTTTTGTTTATAGATTTTGGCCAGAGATGGAGAGCTAATTGACAATGAGAGGTGGATCAATCTTATTGGAGACATAGCCTCCTGCATTTCAATAAAGAGACCGAAAGAGGTAATATTCCACTTGGGTCATTGTATAATAATGATATATGTGTGTGTATTTGTGTCTACATTTATTTTTAGTATGACAAATGAAAAATTCTAACAGGCGGTGGAAAATGAAGTATGGGAACAAGGACACTAGGTATAGGGAATAAAACAATTCAATCATGTTTTATTATACTCTTGGTCAATTTCATGTGAAATTGGTGATTTGGCAATGAAAACTGATAGGACATATGATTTCTTATCTTACCATTACATCTATTAAAGCATCAATTTTCTTCTTTGGGGCTATAGAGAGTCAGGATTTTGCACTTATCGTCATTGCAGCCTAAAAGTGGTTTATGAATGTTCAAAATGGGTATGAAACACCCTTGAACGTTTAGACCCCAGATTACAAAATATCAATTCAAGCTTAATATCAAACAATTAACGTGCGGAACATGAATTTAAGCCAAATACAGAATTGATAAATAATCTAAGCCAAATATAAACACATCTACAATAGAAAATAAATGGCAAAGATAAAGGGAAGGAAGATGCAAACACACGGACAACACACGATGTGTTATCTAAGAGAAAATCAAAGCCCTCGGCGTAAAACCTCTTTGCCACCCTCTAAGCGGTCAATAATCCACTAGAAAATGTAGTTGGGATACATGAACAGCAATAGACCCTCCAAGCCTAATCTATCTAGGTACCTAAGCCCTCTAAGCTTCTTGCTCCAACGAGGTTGCGCCGAACCTTTTTTTTCTCTAGCTTACCGGATTCCGCTACACACCATAGCATCAACCAATAGACATTGGTTCCTTCCTAACTGCTTCCCAAAAGCACCAAATAAACCTTCTCATGGATATGGGTATGGTGAGAAAAGGATTTGGTCAAGAACTTCTCAAGGATGTGTCAATGAAGAGGAAGAGAGTAGAGGAATTTGTAGAGTCTCTAAGGTAAAGATTGTGGATGAATCAATCTTGTTTTTCTTTAGGGTTTCTCTCACAAAATTCTTTCTGGAAGCTCTCTACATTTAGTGGGTATAAGGTGAAAGCTCGTAAATGTGTCGAAAACACACGAGCGGTTTAGATCCCCAAATTAAAATTACGGCTTGGTTGATTTTACACTAACTTAATGCTAAGTGCGGAATCGTGTAAACATAAGCGTATAAGCAATACAACTACTCTAATCCATATTTAAAGCAACACAGCAGTAAAAATGAAATGAATAAGAGTAGGGAAGAAGGATGCAAACACAGATAACACCGAGATGTGTTATCAAAGAGGAAACCGAAGAACTCGGCGAAAAAACTCTCCGCTGCCCTCCAAGCGGAAATCAATCTACTAGACAATCAGTTAGGATACATGGGTTAGCAAGAGACCCTCCAAGCCTAGTCTACTCGATGTACCTAAGCCTTGCAAGCTCCTATTCCAACAAGACTTCTCGGAACCGTGTCTTGTCTTAGTTCTCTGGATCCCGCAACAAGCTCCATGTTGCATCTGCCATTCTAGGCTCCTTCCAATGCTTCCCAGCAGTACCAAAACGTCACTCAACACTCTTAAAGGTGTGGTAAGTGTTTGGGTTATCAACCTCTCAAAGATATGGAAAATGGAGAGGGAAGAGTTAAGGAAATACTACAAGCAAGTGTATAGAGAAAAATGGGTATGATAATCTCTAATTCTCAATGTGTTTGGCTAGGGTTTTCTTTTTGAAACCTTCTTCAACATTTGTGGGTAATGAGGGTATATATAGGAGAGGTACAAAAAGTGTGAGTCAATCAGTACAGGCCGGCAGACCAGAATGCCTCGTGGGTGTCTCGCAGGAAGGCCTTACCCGCGAGATACTCACAAGACCAGTTGTCTCCACCAAGCCTGACTCTCTGCATTCCAGCATGTGCAGGGCACATGATTCACTTTGCGGGAAGCTAGGTCACGACATACCCACGAGAATTCTTCAGCTTCCAAATGCTTGAGTCTTCACACTCTCTCTCTATCACACAACCCTTACAACCAATCCCACAAAAGATACAGGGTACAAACGATTGATAATAATTACAATCAAATTTGGCACGGAATAAAAGCCAACAAAATACATAGTTGTAAATAACCACTTTACAATCTCCCATTTTGGCTATTCCGTGACAAAACCCCTAAAACAGATTCTAGACTTAAACGTGAGTTTGGGAACACAGGCAAAACTCACTCACACCTAATCTAGAAGCTGTGTAGCACTTGCACATATATGCTTGTAACCTAAAACACTTGCACACAAACAAACTTTCATTAAGCTTATGACAAGTAGAGCACAAGGTACGTACATGAACAAGTAAAACGCGATCAAGCAGAAAAGGGATAAAAGAATAAACCATGGCTTGACCAAACAGGTAATCACTATACAGAAGTGATCACTATGCTCATTCACATAGGGAATGGACATTTAGATATGCAAAAAATGATAAGCTCATTTGAAGAGTATCATTTGCAAATCCAACACTCAACCAATGCAAAATATACGAAGTATTTGCATCTAGGAACAATCCTACAAGGGCACAAGAGTGACAGTACAAACAAAACGGAATGCATAGCATTAAGTTAGAAGTACTGATTTAACAAAGTACAAAGGCTGCATAAACAAGATACTGCATATGCATGGCACAAACCATAAAAGCCTACAAAATGTGCATAAAACCAAAACCCTTCAAGCTTACATAAGCAACATGGGTACAAAAAGAATGCCACAAAGCAGGTATGCCACAAAGCATAGAGATAAACACAAATTACTGATATTAATACTGAAATTAAGCATAAGTTAAAAATAGAGCATCAAAGTTTTAAAGCAAAAGAACTAGTAAAAGTAGTAAATAAACATAAAGCAATTATAAAAACTAGACTTCTTACTGCTTCTCCCCCTATCAGTACACTCCCCCTGTCAATGACATCATCTCCCCCTTTTTGTCATGGAATAGCTAGTTGTCATTCTCTTCTAGCTTTCGCTGAATTTCATCCATCTAAGTTTCGAGAGAGGTTAATTGTTTATCAAGATGGGAGTGTTGACAGTACATGATCTGAGTAAGTCCTGAAATTTTGGTGCTAAGGTCTTGAAGTGCAACCATGATGGTGTCAAACTTTTCATCATAAGAATGAGAAGTAGAACTTGAGCTTCCTTGAGGAGCATGATGTTCTTGCTTGACAGTCTTCTTGGTGTGACTTATACTTGCTTGAAGAGTACGACTGTTAGTTGGACTTGGCCTAGGGTGAGGGCACTGATTTGCAGAGGGATGCACACCTTTAAGCTTCAAAATCCGAGAGATGAGACGACCAAAGGGAATGCAATTCCTTGAGGCAGTACGGTTAATTGTTTTAGCCAAAATGTGGAAGATATGGGAGCATACGTCAATTTCCACATCAGATACCAGATCATGAAGAAATAATGCTCGACCAAGGTTGATGAAGCCGGTGCTTGACAATGGATAGAGATTGCTGCACATGATTGTTGACATGAGCCTTAATTCTGGAGAAAGTGAAGCTACACTGATTGACTTTCCACTGGAAGAGAATTCCAAATTTGCTCCTAATTGTCCCCGAAGTGTGTCTTCATTCGGATTTAGATCATCATACACAGGTGGTATAGGAAGAATCGGCCGGTTTATGTGTAGAATATCAGACAGGTACACAGGAGTTACCAAGAAACGCTTTCCTCTAACCCAGCACCTGATCTCTTGTCCTTCTACAATAGCATTGGCATAAAACTCTTTCACCATGTCCTCATAGGCATCTTCAAGATCAGAGAGAAGAAAATTCCAGTCTTTTGTGGCAAACCAGGTAGGGATTTTTGTATTTGAAAGAGATGACTGATCAACAGCTCTTTCTGCCAACAAAGTAGCATCTCGAAAGTGGTTTTTATAGGATTCAAAAGTAGCATAAGACCTAAACAAGTTAGGATAAAAAATTCCTATTGAAAAACGAGCTCTCTTTGGTCTAGGGGAATCGTCATCAACATCAATGATTGACTCTTTCCCTTTGTTGCTGCCACCTTTCACAGCCGAAGTCTTGAATGGAGACATCTACGCAAAAGAACACACAAAATAACAGGAAACACGTGCACAGCACACAAAACAGAACACAAAACTTGATTAGATTCAAGTTAGTTCAAAACAAAAGTAAAAGCTGTGCATGAAGCGAAACATAAACACAATGCATGAAGCTAAGTAACTGTGCATGTGTGTGCATACATGTGCATGGGCTGAAGTGTGTGTGCGTGTGAGATGCATGAGGTGTGCTTATGTGTGTGCCTAGTGAATGCATCATGAGCAAAGTGTATGAAACACTTGATTAAAGACCAACTAGAGCAAAATAAGGTTAAACACATGGATACAGCAAAATTGGAACTCACTTGAGTCCAATTAAGCACAAAAATGTCACTCAGACATTTTATCAAACACTTAACATGCATAAAAGCATTCTAAGTATGAGCAATGCATGAACATGGTAAAAACTAACCTCAATACACGTTAAAATGCCACAAGGGGCCTACACAGATGCACAACCATCAAAAGGGACACAGCCCAATCATAAATTTTCAAAAATTTAAACCCAATATTGAAAAACACCCAAAATTTCGAAAAACCCCAATTATTGAAGCCTTAAGCAAAAATTCTGCATAATCGAAGCAAAAACTTAAAGGGAATTGTTTAGAAAACATACCTTGAAGAGAAAAATGCAGAGAAGATGCTTGGATTGAAGAGGTTTGAATGGAATAGTGATTTGGGTTGAGAGGGTTCGAAGGAGGTTATGCGAGGGAAGTTTTATGATTTGAAAAAACTGTCACATTTGCTATATAAAACTGAAAACACGTGTTTTTCGCGGGTAGAGAGTAGCGAGACAGTCGCGAGACACTTGCGAAGTGGTCACTGAAGCAAAAATTTTTCGCTAGAAGCTTTAAGTCGCGAAACAGTCCTGAGACAGTCGCGAAACTCTCTATCTGATTTTGAAAAATCCCAGTTTTTGCCAAACAGCATTTCGTGAGAAGCTGTTGGTCGTGAAACAGTCGCGAGACAGTCGCGAAAGTCTCTGTGTAAATTTGCAAAAAGTTTATTTCCCTTAAACACTTTTCACAGGAAGCTCTAAGTCACGAGCTTCTTGCGAAACAAACCCTGAACCAGTTTTTGATGAAAAACACACAAAATGCATTTTGACTAAAAATGAAACACATGAAACTATAAAATCACTTTCAAAAACATATAAAACTCACAAAAATCTTTTTGGATATGATTAACAAGTTCATTGGCATACACATCACATTTGGACATATACAATCACACAAATGAGATAGGCATTGATTGAATCAAAGACTTGTGTGTTGTGTGTGAGTATCAAATGTGAAATAGTCCTTAAACCAGAGCGAAACTTCAATGATCAATTCAATCGAGTCATACACAACTGATACGAAATCAAGTGGACTATCTCCATTATAGAAATGAGTATATATGACCTCCCACACAATGAATACATAACAGAGAATCTTTTCATTTGGCTTTTGCATAAAGCATAACAATTGATCCATTTTTGGACAAAACATCTCCTTTTTGAGATCGGTGCTTGAAATTTTTGATATTTCATTACTGATGATTAGCCTTTGGCTTTTTGAGCACCATACAATATTCATTAAAAAGAGCCGCTTTCCCTTTTTCCTAGTCGAATACTAGTGTGTGTGACAGGCTTTTTCAGCTCAACATCTCTTTTCATTTGGAGATTTACATTTTGTGAGCTCTTTTTGAAAAAAAATATAAAAATAAAGTGGGAAGAGATATAGACACAAGTCTATGCAAGTATTAAGACCAACAAGACTATTGACCAATCATTCATGACAAGCTTGAAGATCTATTTACAACAGTCACACATAGTTTTCAAGATTTCTTCCACATAGAAAAGAGTGCATACATAACAAGCTAAGATCGTAAATGCACTACGCCATAAGTACGAAGGTACTAGGCTAAACTCATATAAGATATGCACAAAACAAGTGATCAAACTTTTTTGAGATTTTTCAATTTTTATGGGTTTTTGAAATTTTTGAACACACCCAAAACATAGCATGAAAAATAAGATCAACAGAACAAGTATAAACTTAAACAAGTAAAAGAAACATGCTAAAACTGATAACGATACATGACATGAAGCATGAGAAAATGTCCCTAAACATAGGAAGTATTAGTGCATGGACATGTTTTAATGCTTAAGCATGAGTACCCCTTTTGACCCATACATCACGTGCATTTGGGGTGATATCCTTGACGGATTGGGTACGAGAGTTGGGACTTTCAAACCTTCTGGTAAAACTCTCCAAGCAAGTGGTGAAGGCACCGATCATCTTCATCACGTCTGTCATTCCGGGATCACGATTTTGGCTTCTTGAGTGCTCACCACCCCAAGCTCTATTGTCATTTCTTCTTCCTCGTGATCGAGGAACGCTTGCATTATTGTCTGCTCTCAGTTTTTGACAGTTGGGTCTGGTGTGTCCTTGCAATCTACAATAGTGACACACATAATCCGTCATAGGGCCCCGTTGATATCTTGGGATTAATCTTCTTCATGCTTCAAACCTCACTGCAGGTTGATTTCTGGGCTTATTCACCACCCTTTGATCTGTTACCATCTTCTTCTTTTCAACCTTTGTCTTCTCCACAGTAGGAGCGACTACAATTGGCTCTTTGGCCTTCACAAACTTTACTTCTTTGGAGATATTCACAGTAGCTGCACTGCTTTCTCCAGTGTATCTTAGTCCGGATTTATCTGAAAATTACTTTTGAGAGGAAATTACATCATCCAACTTCTTGGTGGAGACCCTTTCTACCTTGGCATTGGCTTGAACCACCTCAAGCTCCAAGAATCTGATCTTTAAGTAAGCTTTTGACAGCTTACCATTCAGTTTTTCTATTTCGCATTTGGCCTCCTTATGTCTGACCATGAGACTTCGATAATCTTCCTCTGCTTTCTTCATTTTTCTCACAGCTACCTTGGCTATTCTTGCATACTCTCCTGACTTCTCAAGAAGTAAGGAGTAATTCTCTTGGAGACCAGCAGTATCCTCATCATTATCGACATTTGATTCTTCCATAATCCCCATGGATTCCTTATCACTGTGCTTCCCAAGTTCTTGTACAAGTTGATGCATGTCCTCGGAGGATTCAACATGTTCAATGGTCATAAAGGCGGAGTAATTTCCTTCTCCATCACAGCTTTCTTCTGAGTCAGAATTGGATGAATCTGTATCACTGAGTGTTGTGACATAAGCCTTGCCTTTTCCTCTCAGAAAATTTGGACACTCCTTCTTCAGATGTCCATGGCCATTGCCTTCATAGCACATAATCTCTGAAGGAGGTTGAGAATCTTTCCCTTCTTTTCTCTTAAACTCATTTCTATTACCTCTTTAAGATGAAAACTTCCCTTTACTGAACAGTTTTCCACTATTCTTCATCTTCAAAAATTTTCGGAAGTTTTTAGCAAGAAAAACAACTTCCTTCTCCAATCCATCTTCTTCAGAGGATTCATCCATTCTTTCGGTGATGGTTTTAAGAGCAAGCGATTTACTCGACTTATGGGAAGGTAATCCCAGCTCATATGTTTGGAGAGATCCTATCAACTCTTGGATTTTGATCTCATCCAAGTCTTTACTCTCTTCTATGGCTGTAACCTTTGCTCTAAACTCTCAGGCAAGGACCTCAATATTTTCCTCACCACCTTAGTATCTTCAATCTTCTCACCAAGATTGAGTTTGGAAATTACAATTTCATTGAGCTTCCCATAGAATGAATCAAACGGTTCATCATCACCCATCTTGAGCTTTTCAAATTTGGTGATAAGCATTTGAAGCTTTGTGTCCTTAACTTTCTTTGTACCCTCATATGTAGTCTCCAAAATCTCCCAGGCTTCCTTGGCTATTGTCATATGAGAGATCCTGTGGAATTCATTAGGCGACACACCACAAAAGATAGCATTTAAAGCTTTACTATTGGCATTGGCTGCCGCGAGAGCTACCTTGTCCCAAGTGGACTTAGGAGTCTCCGGCTTAGTCCAACCTATCCCAACCGCATCCCAAACGGTATCATCGATAGAGCATAAGAATGCTCTCATTCTAACTTTCTAGAATGCATAATTGTTCCCATAAAAAATTGGTGGAACATTGAGCGATTGAGACCTGTCCATCTCAAAAAGGGTCAAGGATCACACTAAGGTATTAAAACCACAGCAAGTAAACCTGCTCTGATACCAATTGAAAGCTCGTAAATGTGTCGAAAACACACGAGTGGTTTAGACTCCCAAATTAAAATTATGGCTTGGTTGATTTTACACTAACTTAATGCTAAGTGCGGAATAGTGTAAACACAAGCGTATAAGCAATACAACTACTCTAATCCATATTTAAAGCAACACAGCAGTAAAAATGAAATGAACAAGAGTAGGGAAGAAGGATGCAAACACAGATAACACCGAGACGTGTTATCGAAGAGGAAACTGAAGAACTCGGCGAAAAGCCTCTCTGCCGCCCTTCAAGCGGAAATTGATCCACTAGACAATCAGTTGGGATACATGGGTTAGCAAGAGACCCTCCAAGCCTAGTCTACCCGATGTACCTAAGCCCTCTAAGCTCCTACTCCAACAAGGCTTCTTGGAACCGTGTCTTATCTTAGTTCTCTGGATCCCGCAACAAGCTCCATGTTGCATCTGCCATCCTAGGCTCTTTCCAATGCTTCCCAGCAGCACCAAAACGTCACTCAACACTCTCAAAGGTGTGGTAAGTGTTTGGACTATCAACCTTTCAAAGATATGGAAAATGGAGAGGGAAGAGTTGAGGGAATACCACAAGCAAGTGTATAGAGAAAATGGGTATGATAATCTCTAATTCTCAATGTGTTTGGCTAGGGTTTTCTCTTTGAAGTCTTCCTCAACATTTGTGGGTAATGAGGGTATATATAGGAGAGGTACAGAAAGTGTGAGTCAATCAGTACAGGCTGGCAGACCAGAATGCCTCGCGGGTGTCTCGCGGGAAGGCTTTACCCGCGAGATACTCACGAGACACAGCTGTCTCCACCAGACCTGACTCTTCGCATTCCAGCATGTGCAGGGCACATGATTCACTTTGCGGGAAGCTAGGTTGCGACATACCCGCGAGAATTCTTCAGCTTCCAAATGCTTGAGTCTTCACACTCTCTCTCTATCACATAACCCTTACAACCAATCCCACAAAAGATACAGGGTATAAACGATTGATAATAATTACAATCAAATTTGGTACGGAATAAAAGCCAACAAAATACATAGTTGTAAATAACAACTTTACACAAGGGTCTATATATAGTGGTGAGTGTTTGGAATACGAAGAGATAGTTTTTCCCAAACAGGGCTGGTTGGCGGCTTGGCCTCGCGACTGGTCTGAGTCGCGAGTTCCAGCCGCGAGTTAACTGCCTAGCCAGCCTGGGACTTTTGTCCTGTAGTGCACCAGCTGGCAAAATGCTTCAGCTTCCCGCATGCTTGGCACATGACTCTCATCTGGCGACTTACACCCACGAGCCATATGCGAGTTCCAGTCGCGAGTCCCTGCTTCTTTGCATAATGAGGAATATTTCTTCATACTCTCTCACACACTACCCTTACAATAATCCCACCTAAATACAAGGTTACTAATTGCTAAAATACAAACAAATTTGGCACGGAATAAAGCCAACAAGATGGTTGATTAAATTCAACCTTACAGTTTATATGATGGAGATGGGAACTAAATTTAGAAATGAAGTTGATACTCATGGTTAATTTCATGTAGTAATGGTGATTTACATGATGGAGATGGGAAATGAAATATGAAATGAAGGGTTTGCAAGAAAGATGCTATAAATTCTAATTTCTTTACATCTTTGAGAATATGTTATTTATAATTTTTGTTTGAATTTACCATCAAAATGAAAGTAACTGCAGTTCAATTATTATTATTATTTAAATATATATATATATATGTATATTTATATTTAAAGTAACTTCAGTTCTTCTGTTTAAGCAGGCTAAGTTCGTAGTTAAAACCTTATATTCTTTTATTGAGTTCCATAACCTTTATTGAAAGGTTTTAAGTTAATGCCTGAAGCTTTAATGGGGTAACAGTATTCCCATTTTTAAATGATTGGACTTAAGCGGTGTAGCTCATTGGTGAATTTACATTTGAGATCTACACCAAATTTCAACTTAATATTGTTTTTTAAAAAAAATTCCGTTGCCAGTTTGTAACAGCTAGTATTTTACTGATTTTGGATTTATCTGGAATATTATTGATGTTTGTTATCTTGTGGTAAATTTTATAGGCTCAAAGTATTTGTATAATTTTGTTTAAATCCCTAAGCCGACAGCAAAAATACCAAAGGGAAGCTGCAGCTGCTGCATTGTCGGAATTTGTTCGTTATAGGTATATATAGAAGAGTTAACATACACACTGGTGGGGGAGAAGATCCCCTAATTCTGTCTGATTTTTAGTTAGGAGTGAGACATGTGGCATTTATTTGATTTCATGCAGTTTACATGAAATTTCTAAGACCATTGGATTTTTTAAATGCCACGTATCTCACATCCAACTAAAAATTGGAGAAAATTGGAGGATTTAAATTGGAGGGGAGCCTCTCCCAAACCAGTGCTCTCTTTTTTGCACTGTTTTGTTTTGTTGTATTTTATGTAATTTTGCATGGAATGTTGCCGCTGTTAGTATTTTAATTGTTCCATTGATGGTGTGATGGTTACTATTTACCGTGCAGTTGCAGCTGCCTTCTCCCATGTTTTTATTTATTTATTTATTTAAAAGTTTATAAAGAACCAATTGTGTGTAAAGAATATAAGGATGGGGATGATAACAGACACCGGACAGAGTTGGAATCATATTTGTCCCAATATGAGGTGTAGTATAGCATCCCTTCCCTTTTTTTCTTTCCAAACAAGGGTGGAAACAGTGGAGACCCTCTGTGTTTGAAATGGTCTAATTGATGAAGGTGAATACATTTACTGCCTTAAGTAACTGAAGAAACAAAAAGGGAGAAGGGAGAGGGGAAAAGGGCTTCATTAATAGGTGAATCTCTTGTCGGCATTTTTGTGATTCAATTGTTTTGGGCCAGATAAGGATAATGTTCTCCAATGTTTTTCATTTTTATATTGATAAATTGTGTACCATATAGATAGCTGTCTAGCCCTTTGTGTTTGATTCAAGTATTTTGGCCCAACTATTATCTTCATTTTGTCAATGTACCATTTGGACTCCTTTCCTATAAAGTGGGACCCACTAAATGTTTGGAGCCTGATGAGCAAGTTTAAGTTATTGAGTACTTTCAATTACTTGTGATTTTTTTTTAGATTTATAAGAGAGGTTTGCTCTTTTTGTTTCTATCATTTTTTTTTTTTGAGAATCATTCTGTTTCTATCACTTGATTGTTGCAAATGGTAGAGGTGTTGTATCAACACGTTTCAGATGAGTCTCCAACTGTTAGACGGCTATGTTTGAGAGGACTAGTACAGGTTTTATATTTTATACAAACTTTAAAATTGTCATGTGGCATTGATTTTCTCACAAATAGATAACTGTCAAACTATTTGTATTGTTCTTTTCCTTTTGTTTATATTTTTTATTTTTAAAAATTAAAAATTGGTTTCTGAATGTTCAAAATGGGTATGAAACACCCTTGAACGTTTTGACCCCAATTACAAAATTATCAATTTAGGCTTAATATCAAACGATTAACGTGCAGAACATGAAAATAAGCCAAACACAGAATTGAAAAACAATCTAAGCCAAATATAAACACATTCACAACAGTAAATATAAGGCAAAGATAAAGGGAGGGAAAATGCAAACACACGGACAACACATGATGTGCTATCGAAGAGGAAACTGAAGTCCTCGGTGTAAAACCTCTCTGCCACCCTCCAAGTGGTGAATAATCCACTAAAGAATGTAGTTGGGATACATGAATAGCAGAAGACCCTCCAAACCTAATCTACCCAAGTACCTAGGCCCTCCAAGCTTCTTGCTCCAACGAGATTACGCCGAACCTATTTCTTCTTTAGCTTCCCGGATTCCGCTACTAGACCATAGCATCAACCAATGTATATTGGTTCCTTCCTAACTACTTCCCAAAAGCACCAAATAAACATTCTCACAGACATGGGTGTAGTGAGATAAGGATTTGGCAAAGAACCTTTCAAGGGTATGACAATGGAGAGGAAGAGAGAAGAGGAATTTGTAGAGTCTTTAAGGTAAAGATTGGGGATGAGGCAATCTTGTTTTTCTCTAAGGTTTCTCTCACAAAATTCTCTCTAGAAGCTTTCTATTTATTTGGTGGGTATAAGGGTCTATATATAGTGGGGTGAGAAAGGAATGCGAAGAGTCAGTTTTTGCCAAACAGGGCTAATTGGTGGCTTGGCCTTGCGACTGGTCTGAGTCGCGAGTTCAAGCCGCGAGATAACGGCCTGGCTAGCCTGGGACTTTTATTCTGTAGTGCGACAGCTGGCGCGACCCTTCAGCTCCCCTGTGTGCATCTCACGTGCTTGCAGTTGGCGGCTTGCTAGTCGCGAGTCAGCCGCGAGTCCTAGCCGCGAAACTCTGCCATCTTGCAAATACTTGAGTTTTTCTTCACATCTTCTCACACACTACCCTTATAATAATCCCACCTAAATACAGAGCTACTAAGTACTTAAATTACAAGCAAATTGGCATGGAATAAAGCCAACAAGATGGTTGATTAAATTCAACTTTACAATCTCCCAATTTGGCTATTCCGTGACAAAACCCTACAAGAGACTTTAGACTTAATGCGTGAGTTGGGAACAGTTGAACAAAACTTACTCACACCTAACTCTAGATTCTAAATAGCTCTTGAACAAATGAACAAGTAACTCCTGAAACACAACAACATAATAATATCATTGTATGCAGAAAACTTGAAATGCATATGGAGCAATAGAAGCATGATCAAGCAAAAATGAATTTAAGCAATAAAGCAATAAATCATGGCTTGATCAACCAAGCAATCACTATACAAAAGTGATTACTATGCTCATTCACACAAGGAATGAACATCTGGACATGTAAGGTGATAAGCTCAATTAAAGAGTATCATTTGCAAGTCCAACACTCAACCAATGCATACAAACATATATGCATCTAGGAACAATCCTACAAGGGCACAAGAGTGATGTACTAAATAGAAATGCATAGCATTTAACATCAAGTACATAAGCAAAAAGCATAAAGGCTGCATAAGCAAAGTGTTGCAAATACATGGTACAAACCATAAAAGCTTATAAATAGCATAAGTGCATGGAAACAAACCCTTAAAGCTTACATAAGCAACATGGGTACAAAACTTTAAAACATATGCTGAAATAACTGAGTTTAATCCAAACCAAGACTAAAACCTATAATAACAACAGTTAACCAAACCAAAGTAACAAAACTATAACCAAAATAGCACATATGATTATGAATCTCCCCCTCAACTAACCACTCCCTCTCAAGTGCTGGCCTAAAAAAAAATCTCCCCCTTTTTGACCAGAATGGCCAAAGGGTCACTGCTCCTTGTTGGTGTGAATGCTGTCAAACTTGGCTGAAAGTACATCCAGTGATATTGCATTGTTGTCCTTTTAGTATGTTGGTTTTGAACCTCTCTGAGTCCATCAAGCTTTCCTAGGATGATCTGAAATGCATCAGGAGGTGCAGCAGATGAAGTAGAAGCTCTGCTTCTTTTGACTCTTCTTGGTGCGGAAGATGGTCTTGCAGCCTCTACTTTAGTTTCCATTGGATCACATTCTCCTTCGTCACCCTCCTTTTCATCACCTGGAAGACGACTTTGTATCCTTGTGATGGTTAGTTTGTTGATTGCTGAAAGTGGAGTCATAGGACTGATATCTTGAGGAATTGGAACCCCTTTTGCTCTGAGAATTCTCATGATAAGGCTAGGAAAAACCAACTTTGCCCGTAAGTTGTTTTGGACTCATCCATTATTGTGTCAAATATATGAGAGCTTATGTCAATGAATGTTTTCTCTTTAAGCTCCATAAGGAAGATAGCTCTGGCATTAGTAAGAGTAGTCAATTTTCTGGTAGGGTACAAGTTGTACATCATTATGGTGGTCAGACACCTCATGTCAACAGGAAAGGCATTGGTGTTGAGACATCTTGCTTCTTTAACTCCACCAATCCGAGCCTGGACAGTGTTTAAAGATAACATCTTATCTCTATAATTGACCAACTCATACTCCTCTAAACCCTTAAGTCCCAGAACCTCATCAACGACATGAGCATCTAAGGTGAACTCACGACCTCTGACCCAACAGTTCAGCTCATCCTCCTTTATAACCACATTTGCCTAGAACTCCCGTATTAAGGGCTCACAGACTATAGGTAGATCACTCAACAACTTCTCCCATCCTCTGCCCTCAAAGCACTCTAGAATGAAAGTGTCCTTCAAGTCATTTAAGTCCACAAACCTCTCCTGAATAATAGTTCCATTCATGAAGGAATTTCTGTATCTTTCAAAGTGCTGAACATATCTAAACAGGTTGTGATCCATTTTCAGCCTTTTGTATGTCTTCTTGGTAGGAGTCTTCTTCTTTGAAGGTGTAGGAGGCATCTGTAAACAAGCAGAAGAGGCCACAACAAGAGCAAACACCATATGTAGAAATGAACTCATATTAGTAACATGTTAGTTACAAAGAGAGTAACAGAGTGTCAAGACAGGACATAAACCAAGCACAATTGATAACCAAAGGTGTGTAGATCAAATTGGAACTTCATCAAATCAACCAAGCTCATTCAGTATTAGATATATTTATAAGAGCAAAAAAATTTAGACAGACAGAGTAAAGGCCAATGAGACATGGCTGAAAGAAAATGGAATGTACAAGATAAACCCCAAGGCATCAGCACACACATGAACTGGTGATTAAAAAGCAAAACAATGCTTTGCCAGGAATAGAAACAAACTAAAATGCCCAAACACATATTCAAAGAAGAACATGTAAAAGCCCCAAACCCATATACCTAATGAGTATAAGAATAATCAAACAGCAAAGCTCAGAGCATAAACTATTGCACTGGCACTAAAATATGATAACAAATATATTTATCAACAAAAATAACCTACCTCAATTAATCAAACCCAACATTTTAAGCAAACCTATGTTTGAACCCTTCAAATCACAAACCAACATCACAACACATAGATTCAAGGAAATAACAGCAAAATCACAAAGTATGAAGTGAAGACAAGAAAACCCATACCTTTTTCTTGAAGATTGATGCAGAAATGATGTAGAAAAGGTGGATTTTCAAGAGTGAACACAGAGTGTTTCAGAGAGAGAAATGGGGAAGACAATGAACAGTCACTAATTTTCGAGGGAAAAGTTGAAAAGATTTTGAAAATTGACTTTAAAACGCAAAACACGCATTTTTCACGGCTGGATCAAGTTGCCAGTAAGCCGCAAGGGTAAGCCGTGAAAAACTTTGAGATTGAAATTTTTGAAAAAATTTTCTAAGTGTTTTTTGATTTTTGACACAAAAGCAGTAAAAGATTGATCAAAACAGCAACAAAACCAACAATGTAGAAACATTAGAAACAAAACAGACAAATAAGCCAAAACTCAACTCAAAACCGCCAGAAGCACACAACAAAGCAAATACACAAAATATGGGAAGTATTAATGCATGGACATGTTGTAATGCTTATACATGAGTACCCTTTGTCACACACACGTCACGTGCATTTAGGGTGATTTCCTTAACGGATTGGGTACGAGAGTTAGGACTTTCGAACCTTCAGGTGAAACTTTCCAAGCAATTGGTGAAGGCACCGATCATCTTCATCACGTCCATCATTCCTGGATCACGGTTTTGACTTCTTGGTTGCTCACCACCCCAAGACCTCTTGTCATTTCTTCTTCCTCGTGACCAAGGTGCGCTTGCATTGTTGTCTGCTCTTAGCTTTTGACAATTGGGTCTAGTATGTCCTTGCAATCTGCAATAGTGACACACATAATCTGTTCTAAGACCCCGTTGTGATCTTGAGAGAGATCTTGCTCTACCTTTAAATCTGGCTTCTGATTGATTTCGGAACTTATTAACAACTCGTTGTTCAGCCAGCTTCTGCTTCTTCTTCTCAACCTTAACATTCTCAGGGATGGGCTTTTCCACAATCGGCTCTATGGTCTTCACAAATTTCACTTCTTTGGTAGCTTTGGCAGATGAGTTACTTCCTCCGGTATAACCCAAACCAGATTTGTTAGAGAAGTGTTTTTGAGAAGAGATAACATCTTCTAGCTTCTAGGAGGAGACCCTTTCTATCTTGGCTTGTGCTTGCACCACCTTTTGCTCAAGAAATCTTACTTTGGTATAAGCTTCTGATAACTCGCCATTTAGTGTCTTAATCTCACACTTAGCCTCTTTATATCTGACCAAAAGACTTTTGTAGTCCTTTTCAGCCCTTTTCATCTTCTTCATAGCCGCCTTTGCAACCCTTGCATACTCACCTGATTTCTCAAAGAGTAAGGCGTAATTCTCTTGAAGACCTGATGTATCTTCATCCTCTTCAGCCTCCGATTTTTCAGCAATCCCAATAGACTCCAAATCAGAATGCTCACCAAGCTCCTTCACAAGTGTATCCAAATCATCTGAGGATTCCACATGAGCAATGGTCATGAATGCAGAGAAATTTCCTTCTCTATCATAGCTCTCTTCTGAGTCAGAGTTTGATGAATCCGAGTCACTTAGAGTAGTGGCATAGACCTTTCCTTTGGACTTCAAATAGTTGGGACATTCCTTTTTGAAGTGTCCATGTCCATTACACTCGAAGCATGTAATTCCTTGTGAAGATTGAGAATCTCTACCATCTTTTCTTCGGAATTCTTTCTTCTTATTCTCAGAACTCTGAAATTTTCCTTTGTTACCAAATTTCCCACTGTACTTGAGCTTTAGAAACTTCCAAAAGTTTTTTACAAGATAAGCCACATCTTTATCTACTGCATCTTCTTCTGAAGAATCATGAGATACTACTCTCTCATCAATTGTTTTTAGAGCTAGAGACTTGCTTTTCTTCTGTGTGGGCAGGGACAACTCATATGTTTGCAAAGAACCAACCAGCTCTTGGACCTTAATGTCGTCAAGATCTTTGCTCTCTTCAATGGCTACAACTTTGGCACGGAAACTCTTTGGTAGTGACCGAAGGATCTTCCTTACAATTTTGGAGTCCTCCGTCTTTTCCCCCAAATTGAATTTCTCAACAACCACTTCGTTCAATTTACCGTAAAACGAATCAAAAGACTCATCCTCACTCATCTTTAACTCCTCAAAGCAAGTGGTCAACATTTGAAGTTTGGGGTCCTTCACTTTCTTAGTCCCTTCATAAGTTGTCTCCAGAATTTCTCATGCTTCCTTGGTAATGATGATATGTGAAATCTAGTGAAATTCTTCTAGAGAGACACCACAGAAAATAGCATTCAATGCCTTGCTATTTGCATTGGCCACCGTAAGAGCAGCCTTATCCCAAGTAGACTTGGCAGCCTCTGGCCATGTCCATCCTACTTCAACTGCATCCCACACAGCATCATCAATAGAACACAAAAACGCCCTCATACGAACTTTCCAAAAAGCATAATTATTACCGTCAAAGAACGGTGGTACATTAAGAGATTGAGACCTATCCATCTCAAAGGGGGTCAAGGATCACACTGAGGTAATTTAACCACAACAAGTGTACTTGCTCTGATACCAATTGAATGTTCAAAATGGGTATGAAACATCCTTGAACGTTTTGACCCCAATTACAAAATTATCAATTCAGGCTTAATATCAAACGATTAACGTGTGGAACATGAAAATAAGTCAAACACAGAATTGATAAACAATCTAAGCCAAATATAAACACATCCATAGCAGTAAATATAAGGCAAAGATAAAAAAAGGGAAGATGCAAACACACGGACAACACACGATGTGTTATCAAAGAGGAAACCGAAGTCCTCAGTGTAAAACCTCTCCATCGCCTTCCAAGCAGTGAATAATCCACTAAAGAATGTAGTTGGGATACATGAACAGTAGAAGACCCTCCAAGCCTAATCTACCTAAATACTTAAGCCCTCCAAACTTCTTACTCCAACGAGGTTACGCCGAACCTATTTCTTCTTTAGATTCCCAGATTTTGCTACTAGACCATAGCATCAACCAATGTATATTGGTTCCTTCCTAACTGCTTCCCAAAAGCACCAAATAAACCTTCTCACAGTTGGCGCGACCCTTCAGCTCCCATGTGTGCATCTCACGTGCCTGCAGTTGGCGGCTTGCCAGTCGCGAGTTAGCCGCGAGTCCTAGCTGCGAAACTTTGCCATCTTGCACATACTTGAGCTTTTCTTCACATCTTCTCACACACTACCCTTACAATAATCCCACCTAAATACAGGGTTACTAAGTGCTTAAATTACAAGCAAATTAGCACGGAATAAAGTCAACAAGATGGTTGATTAAATTCAACCTTATAGTTTTTATCACTATATTTTTTTTCAAGTGTTGAAAACTTTTCATGCATTGTTGTCTCATCCCAGTTCTGAAATAGGAACCTATAGTGTTGAGACTAGTATGATAACCAACTACACCATTCAGACATTCCTATCATTATTTTTAATAAATTTTCAATGATCAAATTATTTCTTTTTGCTGAATAGTTGAACTCTGCATATACACTTGCTTGCAAATTTTCTGGCAGGGCCCACAGGATCATGGACGGCCAAGTACACTCACATGCCTTTTCTAGGCTCCATTTGTTTTGGCTCTGTTTTATATGAAAATGGGCTTATGCAAATAACTTTTTATGATGTAAACTGTTTTGTTTTGAGAGAAACAGAACCTTAAGAGAACTATTGCGTTAATTGGTATCGAAATTTGGAAGATGCATTGTACAAGCTGAGTTCCATACTAAAAATTTGATGCATAAACAATAGCATATTTGTTGGGTTTAGTCCATTATATTTTAACTATTAAGAAGTGACTTTTGCAAATTTTGCATTTCCAGATACCATTCAAATTGGCTGATATTAGAGCCGCCATTCCAAAGCATTGTTGGGTTAAGAACCCTTGGAGGTCTATGAGCTATGTGGTCAGGGATGTTGTTGTGGTTTTTGGATTGGCTGTGGCCGCTGCTTATGTCAACAATTGGTTTGTTTGGCCTCTATATTGGCCTTTTGGTAACATCTCTAATATGGGCCTTTCTTTAGAAATAAAATTGGGTGGGGGTGGTGTGGTGGAAAGTTGCACTATTATAATTTGTTAAGATAGAGAAATGACATAAACAGAATGTGCTGATTGTTGTGGTGGAATTTGTTGCATTCTATTAGGGCATAGTCAGAGGGAAGCTGGATCAGCTGCGAAGATGCTTTGAGGTTTGGGCTCATCACCCTCACTTCTCTTTAAGTAGTTACTTATCTTTTTAGTGACTTATTTATGATTGTGTACTACAGGTTCAATTTGCAGCGGGGAGGGATCTGAGACCTGGTCAACTTGGGAGCATGATACAAACACTGTCGAACTGGTAACATCCCTTGTTCAAATGCATTTGAGTAACTTCTATGCTCATGTTTGGTTGCTTGTTTGATTGCTAAATCATTCTCCATTTCTTGAACAATTTATTTATTTATTTATTTATTTATTATACTTATCAAGCGATGAAAATGCTATTTGAAAACACAAAAGTAGGGTTGCATAGGTTGATGATCAGTGTAAAATTTAATCACTCTATTATGAAAAAAGAATAGGTGCAATGTGTTGTGTTATAATCCTGTCTAGCGCTTACAACTGAAAGTTTAATTGATCAGTAAAATCCAAGAAAGCATCACATTGGATGCTACCCAAAGCACAAGAAAAATAGAGTTGGTGGAAAGATGGTTTTAACTGTTAAGAGAATTTCTATTCAGCTCTACATCATTAAAAGTTGGGTTATTTCTCTTCCTCTGAACTGTTCTCCTAATATAAAAGGGACTGTCCTCAGATCACTCCACTATCTTGCCTCTAGCCTGTCAAGTTTCCTTCTTCAACCTGTAAATACCTCCTTTACATTTTGAGGAATCACACAATGGACCCTAAATAAAGTTTAAGGTTAATGACTACAAAGCAACTGTGCACTCCAACAATGCTGTTATCCATTGAGCCTTTTCACCCATGCATGATACAACGGATCGAAAATTGCCTTTCCATGTGGTAGTCCTGTGTGGTGCTGCATTTGCACTTATAAGCCCTGGTGTCTTGATTTTTAATACATGAAATATGTTATCAACCATAAGTAAGCTGGATCTGGATCGTCTCCATTTCCCTTTGAAATGGAGAGGCTCCAGTACACGGTGAGGATTTCGTCCAAAATTATCAAGGGCCAAAAATTGGACACGTCATTTAAAATGTTAACACCACACTTAACTCAAGTTAAAACTCTTAAACTGGAGGATTTGTTTAACTCAACCGGAAAAAAAAAACCTTTTTGGAGGGAAATGGAGAAACAGAGGTAGATACATTAGTGCACTGGAAAACAAAAAAAAAACCTTTTAGAGGGAAAAGTGGAACAGAGTTAGCCCACATTCAAAGCTTCATAGATTTTAACCAAAAAAAAAAAAAAGCTTCACAGAAGGTTCAGAGAAGACATCTCTGTTTCTATCTTGCCAAACAGAGGTATATTAGTAAAACTTGTTTATGCTTATCTTATTTGATGTTTGATAATTTTTCTGCATTTATATTGTTGTCTTGGTGAGTTTATATGGTTGTTTTGGTGGCTGGATGCAAGTTAGAGTCTATCTGAATTTTTATTTTTAATTTTTTGGGATAATGATTGAATCTTTATAATGGCTGGATGATGCTTGGAGTATTTCTAATTTTTTGAGATTAAGATTGAATCGTTTTTTTTTTTTTTTTTTTTTTTTTTTTTTTTTTTTTTTTTTTTTTGAGATAAAGATTGAATCTTTATTAGTATACGACATATATGATTGCTTGGTCTATCCACACCAATGGTCCCTATTCTGCCTGGTCTATTTCCCATTTGATTGTTGATATTCAAGACTTGGCTATGTCTTTTGTTTCTTGCAATTTTAGTTGGATTAGTGGTCTTGGAGTATCAATTTATGCTTGTGGTCTTACTGACCAACAAACATCACATGGACAGCACTGGTGATTCAACTCTTTATATTGCCCACAAAAATGCACATATTATCCTGGTTAAAATTCTCTCATCTTCACAAGCTAATGACAAATTAATTAGGCCACCAATAAAAGCTACACACAGAGAAACAAGCTTACGTGGGCCTAACATAAGAAAATGAACATTGAAAATTTCTTGAACATATTGTTGTTTTGATGGCCACCAATAAAAGCTACACATAGAGAAACGAGCTCACGAGTTTATATTGTTGTTTTGACGGCTGGATGCAAGTTAAAGTCTTCCTTAAAAATTTCATATAATTAAATAAGATTGAACATTGAAATTTCTGTTTAGACCCCAATGTGAATTAATGAGCAAAATTATAAAATTATATTGGTGAAGTGATCCACTCAGACAATTAATTTTTCACTATAGTTAAGCAATTAAAAAATCAATAAGTAATATAAAAAGCACAATTAAGCATGACGTAACATTTGGTGACGAAGTGGAAAATCAAAGAAGAATATCTTTAATGGAGAAACCACTTTGGAAAGTAGATTAGGAAAGTATAAACTAAAAAACTAACTAGATTTTCAAACGAATAAAATTACATCAATAAATTTGAATTTATTACCATAAAATGTTATGGAATGGATCAACACTAAAATCCTTACACACATGATCCTAATTCATAGTGTAATCAGTAAGTTTAGTGGCACAATTTAAAAAAAAAATATATATATATATATATATATATATTTCCACAGCTATTAATATAGTCTATTATAATTGGTTCATAAGAAAATAGTATCAATGATGAGTTTATGTGAAATTAAAAAATGATTACTTGTACGCTTAATGTGGATTATGGACATATATAGAGAGGTGATCAAAAGGATACTATTGTGGTATTGATCACAAGGTTTAGATATTTAAATTAATAAATTTCTCTCTTTTGAAAAAAAAAATTCTCATAATAAATAAGTTCTTTAATCATAATAAGAAGATTCCTTTATAATGATTCTTGATGGCATATTATGGATGCAAGATTTTAAAGAACATGTTTATTACTTTCATATTAAAATTGACTGGCCTTTGAGTGAGTTGAGTTGAAATCATGCTTGGTCATCTTGAATTTTTATGTTTAGTAACAAAGATATATAACATTTCTCTCATATGAGGTACTTCCTCATTACTATGTTGATCATTCATTACATCCTCATTTTTTTTATTACATCATCTTTGTTTTGAAAACAAATGATAGGTGAAAGTTATAATAAATTTATGTTCAATTTTTTCTAGGGATAATGATGGGAATACATGTTCCTTTTAATGTGTCCATGGAATCTACCCCATTTAAAGGGATGGAGTTTGAAGTGGATGAGATTGCATATGGTTTTTATAATGAATATGGCAGAAAGGCTGGTTTTAGTATTAGAAAAGAGTATGTAAATAAATGTAAAAAGACTAGAGTGGTTACTTCAAGGAGATTTGTGTGCGCGAAGGAGGGAGTTCGAGGCAAAGACAAGAGAGATCAGAATGTAAAGAATCCACGAGCAGAAACAAGATGTGGTTGTGAAGCACGTTTGGTTATTGTACTTAATCTAGATAGTAAAAAATATGTGGTGAGTGAATTTATTACTGAGCATAACCACTATCTCCACCTTCCATCAACTGTGCACATGATGCCATCACAACGAAAAGTGGCTGCAACTCATGCTATTGAAATTGATTTGGCACATGAATCGGGATTAAGATTAAAGCAATCTTACGAGCTTCTTAGTAAGCAAGTTGGTGGATATGATAATCTTGGTTTTTCCAAGCAAGATCATATAAACTACTTATGCACTAAGCGACAGAGAGACATGGAGCATGGGGCAGTTGCTAGCTTGGGAAGATATTTTAGTCGTCAACTTAAGGAAAATCCTTCATATTATTTCGCTACTCAATTAGATTGTGAAGAGTTGATTACTAATATCTTTTGGGCCGATGCAAGAACGATCATTGATTATAGCCACTTCGGTGATGTAATAATGTTTGATACAACGTATAGTACAAATAAAGATGCAAGGCCACTTGGAGTATTTTTGGGTCTCAATCACCATAGAGAAACTGTTGTATTTGGAGGTACACTTTTATATGATGAAACGATTGAATCTTTTGTATGGTTATTTGAGACCTTCTTAGAAGCAATGTCTAAAAACAAGCCAATCACTATTTTCATAGATCAAGACGTAGCAATGTCAGCTGCAATAAAATTAGTCATGCCTAAGACATATCATGCATTGTGTAGTTGGCATATGTGGCAGAATGTTGAGAAACACTTGGGTCATTTACTCAAAAATGAGTCTCAATGTAACACTGATTTCTTAGCATGTATCTATAAGTATGATGGTGAAGATGAGTTTCTTACAGCTTGGAATGAAATGCTAGATAAGTACGATGTTCGTGAAAATAAATGGCTAATTGATCTATTTAAATTGAAGGAAAAATGGACCCAAGCATATGTTAAGAGAACTTTCACTGCAGGAATGAAGACAACCCAGCTTAGTGAGAGTTTCAATGCTGACTTGAAGGATTGCTTGCGTATTGATCTCAATATAGTAGAGTTTTTCACTCATTTTGAAACAGTTGTCAATCAAAAGCGGGATAAGGAGTTAGAAGCAGAATACAACTCTAGACAGAAATTTTCAAGATTGAAGCTCAAAAGCTCTCCTATGCTTAACCGAGTAGCAACAGTGTACACGCCTAAGTTGTTTGATTTATTTCAGACAGAAGTTGAAAAGGTAATGGCACTTTCCATCCTAGAATGCAATGTGAGTCAAACACATAGTTATGTGGTTGGAGTTTTCAATCAAAATGGAAAATATGAGGTCATGTGGAATCCATTAGATAAGACTTTATCTTGTAGTTGCAGAAAGTTTGAGTCATTTGGTATTTTATGTAAGCATGGTTTGAAAGTTCTTGATGTACTAGATATCAAGTTGATTCCTAATAGATATATCATGAAGAGGTGGAGAAGAGATGCAAAAGATGGAAGCAGAAAAAATTGCACAACACATAACATTAAGTTGAATACTCGACTGGAATATGTAGATTGGTATCGAGATTTATGTCCAAAATATATTCAATTGGTGAATGAGGCATGTGAAACTAAAGAAGGCCATAATATTCTAAGCTTAGCAATTGCAGATTTGAAAAAAAAACTTTGTGACCTTAGGAATTGCAAAGCTAATGTAAAAGAAGACATCATTAGGCCTTCCATCGATTTTGCAGACAAAGAAGATCAATTATGTGCTTCGATTACGATTGTACCAAAAGGGATAAAGAAAAGAGAGGTTTATCGTAATAAAAAGCGTAGGACGAAATCATGTATAGAAAAGATGAGGAAACCAAAGGAAGGCACATCAAAGAAGCAAACAAAGAAAAGAAAAGTGCAGGAGGTAATCTTCTAAATTATTCTTATTTTCACCATTCTATTTTATTTTTACACATTAATATAGTATACTATTATTGTTGCTAAACTAGTACAATTTTTATAGGAAATATATGCACATGACGTCATGGCACAAAAGAAAACTGAGGATATTTCTTCTGGAAATATTACTAGTTTTACACAACTTTTAATGGTAAAGATATTTACAATTACATATTTTACTTTTATATTAATAATAGTTTAGATGCATGATTTGATAATTTTAATGCTAAGCTTGTTTCAATGTGTAATGTGTAATTGGATTTTTTGTAGTCGGCTTCTACAAGTTCTGCAGCACATTGGGGAGGCTCATTAGCAAGTGTTGCATTAGCATCACATTTAGAGAGTATATCAACTGTTGTAGGCTCCAACGACAAAATTAATGGTGCAGGAAGTCTCTTGACTCAAGGAAGTGTTGCAAGTGGAGGTTCCTTGACTCAAGAAAGTATTACAAGTGGATGGAATTCGATGGTTCATAAAGTTAAGCCATTTTTCTAGTTTAGGATCATGTTTTATAATCTATGACACATGTTGAGATTAAGTGCTCTTGTTTTGTAATTTTCCTAGTTTAGGACTGGAGTTTTGATGGTCCAAAACTTAGTCACATTTAAATGTTTAGATTTTTTATAATTTGGAAAAGAATACTTAATCTGCATGTCTGATGTATCTCTATAAGGTGTTAATTTCTGCATAATTATTTGTTGCTGCAGAAATTTTTACTGTTTCTGCATAATTACTGTTTCTATATAATTACTGTTATTGTTTCTGCATAATTACTTTACTGTTACTGCATAATTACTGAAACTGTTACTGCATAATTATTGTTATTATTACTGCATAATTACTGTTACTGTTACTGCATAGGTCTGGTATTGCACATTCTGCATAATTATGTTTTTCTGCATAATTACTGTTTCTGCAGAATAGGTCCGGTATTGCACATTCTGTATAATTATTGTTTTTCTACATAATTGTTATGCTAGGCAGGAGTTGTTTTCTTTGAGCTGTATGCATGTTAATTGGTGTGTCAATTTCTCTTTTGCATGAGTTTTACAATCCTTATCTGCATGTAAAACAATCCTTTTCCTCTCCCTATAAGCACTCCACATAACCAACTAACTACCTATTGACACCTTGGCCCAACCAGTAAACAACCCACAATAGCAGTACAATTTATCTGTAGTACAGTCTAGCCACTGACACTCCCACGCACCCACATGTAGGCACTCACGCACACCCCAGTGGCTATACCCACACCACTGGTGCACATCCACACGCAGTCCCCTACACACCCTTACACACATAGCAGCTTTACCCGTACCACTTGTGCACACCCTTACACCTACTTACAAATATCTACAAATATCAATAGCCTACAACTGTCACAATCCTTATTTACGAATATTTGTAAATATCCACATTCCACCTGTCACAATCCTTACAGTCAAAATTCAATCCTTACAATAACAACTATCACAATCCTTACAATCAAAATTCAATCCAACAGGGTAGACAATAAGAGAATTTAATAAAAAAAATGAACAAATTTTATTAAAATTTACACTTTGATCACATAACAAGAATTTGATTAAAATAAACACTTTGATTATAATAACATGAAACTTCTACAATTGGTGTGCTTATTGCTTGACTATGCATTCCACCTGTTGCTTCTTGATTAGTGGTGGGTACTTATAGTGAGGCCATAAGAAAGTTGAAGTGCATGTCATAGGGGAGAACTTGAGTTTACCAGCCAACCCAAATGTGTATTTTCCTTTGGCTTTGGACTTGAATACTACTTTTGAAGACTCTAGGCCATTATGTGTAGGGCATGGTGCAGCTGATACACTGTGATGCTGTGCATAGCACTCTTCATTCAGTTTTCCATCTTTTACAATCTTACGATGAACAGACACTTTGAACTTTCCTTCTTCATCAAGTTTCCCTACCCCTCTTGTCTTGAAGTGTCCATTTTCTGGCTTGCAATCAATTGTTACTCGAAGCCCAGCACCATGATACACAAAATTATTGTTACTTGTTTTTTAATATTGTTTGTATATGGCATCATTAATCATATGCAAGAAAAAAGAACAATGCACCCATCACTTTGTCCATATTGTCCATAATTTTTACCCTAAACAGAATATGGGACCAAGATTAGCAAATAGTAGTATTTCAAGTCAAAGCATGCCAACATTGCACTTTTACAAGGCAAACTTGACATTGACATTTAAAAGAACAATGCACCTATCACGAGTAGAATAAAAAAGAAACAATGCATCAACCATGAACAATTCAATATTTATGATGGTTCTGAAAAACAATGCATCAACCATGAACAATGCACACATTAAGGGCAGAGTTCCTTGGTAAAAAATTAAGAGCATATAAGCATTTGAAAGTAACTCCAGATGAGGTCTAAAACACAACAAATGCAACTCAATTGCAAGATTCAAAACTGTCTCTTAATCAACTCAATCGTGGCCCTTCCTTAGACAATTAAGACAATGTTGTACCCTGTCATGAGAAACCATCGAAACAACACATAAGCATTGCATAATAGGGAAACTCAAAAGGTAAACTCTTCCTCAAAACATGGTTTATTAAATAAATTGAGCTTTCATGCTCAAATATCACGAAGAGTTTCAAAAGGCAGATTAGAACTTCTAATTGCTTTAAATTAGCATTCCAAAAAGCAAACACAAAAATTCAATAAATTCAACTCATGCATAATGTACTTCTTTCCATAACCCTTTGTTAGGATACTTCAAAAACTGTTAAAAATGCAACTAAAAACCAGTAAAAAAAAACTACCCAAATCTGTTCAATGCATTTTCCTACAGTTTAACTTATAAAAGAGCAGAAAGGAAATTGTTTTCTCAGCAACCAAACAAAGCACAAAAGAAAAATTGTAGACCAAGCACTTGAAATAGAGCTCCAACAAACAAATAAATAATAAATAATCAGAGAGCAACCTGTTTCCTTTGCAAGTGGGGCAAGGCAAGGATTGATAGCTACAGGGTCATACATAGGCGACCACTCTATGGTGGCATTTTCATTGCACAGTTTGCATTTATAAAACCCTTTTCCTCTACAAACCCCACAAGGCAACGCAACCTTTCTCTGCACAAAAAACCCACCAAGAAAATCAAACTCAGAAGCAAAGAGACTAGCAAAAGAGAAAAAGAGAAAAAGAGAAAAAAAAAAGTTTGGGAGCCAGAGATGGTTTGGCTTTTGAGTTTTACCCGTTTTGCTTCACTGGCGAAACAAATCGCTTTGATATCATTTTTGTGTCCACTAGTGAGTTTTACCCACTCCACCAAATGAATCGCTTCACTTCAGTTATTAGTCCACCGGTGATGACAGCGGCTACGGTGGCCAGCGGGCGAATTGGCTTTGGTATCATTTTTGTGTGTGCGAATTTTGGTGAGAGAGAGAGTTTGAACTTTGAAATTTGAAAGAGAGAGTTTGAATGGCTGGTGAGAGAAAATGGATTTTTTTTTGTCTGGTTGAGTTAAACAAATCCTCCAGTTTAAGAGTTTTAACTTGAGTTAAGTGTGGTGTTAACATTTTAAATGAAGTGTCCAGTTTTTGGCCCTTGATAATTTTGGACGAAATCCTCACTATGTACTAGAGCCTCCCCATTTCAAAGGGAACTGGAGAGGATCTGGATCCGAGTAAGCTACGATTATCTCATGTTGCATGGGTCCGTACTATACTCCCTATGTACTTGGGCCTCAGCCCAGGTTCTATTTTCAATGAATTTTGTATTAATCTGGTAAAAAAAAAAAAAAAAAAACTCTATCTGTTTTTGAGTTTAAGGGGACTCTTTTGTATCTCTCTCATCTGTTTTCCCCCAAATAGCCTGTCACATTTTTCTCTTTACTTTACTTATCAATATATATATATATATATATGTATGTATATATTAGCCTTCGTTTAATCTAGCTGAAAAAATTCAACAAAATTTGTGTTCCAATTCTTGATCTAGCTTGCCATATGCTACCATGGATATGGCTACTAGTTTATAATAAAAATTGCTTAGTCTAGTTGCTTCTTTACCTCTTTTCCCACACTTCATGATCTATGAATCTTCTTCTAAAGATAATTGGATATCTTAATTCTTGGTATTTTGTCTAATATTTATCTACAAATGTTGAGATAGGTTGGCTACATCAGACAATCTACTTATCTCAATTCAAGAAAAGATTAAATGGGCTGATTCTATGAGTGAGTTGGATAAGAAACACGAAAGGAGGTTGAAGATAGGGTGGAAGATGTAAAGAAGTCCATTTCACTCAAGGTCAGTTGAATCTGGTTTTATATTTTGAATTGCTAATTCATATTGTCCTTTTCCTCTGTAATTTAAAAATACTAATCTAAATATGGGAGACAGGACATCACATGGAAATGACGTTGTCTTGTTTATTTTTTAAAACTTCGAAAGGGTTTTGCATATGCCTTTGCAAAGGGTACAATTGATTTTTGGTTGAATGTTTTTGCAAATTTATTAGGA
This sequence comes from Quercus gilva, assembly GCA_023621385.1. NCBI lineage: Eukaryota > Viridiplantae > Streptophyta > Magnoliopsida > Fagales > Fagaceae > Quercus > Quercus gilva. The sequence continues at coordinate 35,513,426 of CM042477.1, forward strand.
TGAAACTACTTTCTCATTATCTCTTAATGTTTAACTAAAAGTTTACATATTTGCTATCATCTTTACTATTACTGGAATGTTTTACCATTTACCAGTGCTTATTTTTTCTAAGAACATCTGTGGTTAAGGTGTTAAGCTCCTTTTGGTTTAAATTCTAAAAATTGTGGAAGTCTCATCTGTGTGATCTTCCTTGTTTTGTTTCTATATAGTTTTGCTATTATTTCTTTGTTGAACATTTCTAATTGTTTATTCTTAGCTGAAGGCTAGCATGGTCAGAATTTGTTTTATTTTTTTTATGTGACCTTGGATTTGAAGCATGGTATGGATCATGGAAATTATATTAGCATTTTTCTTTAGTTCCATCTTAGTCCCTCAAATCTGAATGGAGCCAAAGAAAACTTTTGGTCAATCAGCTTAATAATTTGTGAAATAGTTTCCTAATATTTTAATGATTTTGTCATCTGATAACTATCATCTTTGGTATGGATCATGGAAATTATATATTTTAATGATTTAATGATTTTGTTGCAATTTTTCATGCTGATCTTCACTACCATGGAAATAGTAGTATTTTTTGATGATACAATATGGAGTTTAGATGACTTTTATTACTAATACATGGACCTTCATGTTAAGGGATTTTGTGAAATTTATTTTAGTAGTTGGCATTTGCTTGACAAACAACTGAAGAGGCAAAGGAAAATATTGCTTAGTGACTTGATTGTGTAATTTCTGTTGCTGTTTGCTTGCATAGTTGTTGTTTGCTACATAATAGGTTCTTGTTCCCCTGCATTTGTTTCAGGGTTGTACTGTTTTGTATTTGGTTTTGAGTGTATTTGGGCAGGAATTTGTGAATTAGCATGGGAAAAAAAGAAAAAAAAAAACCTATAGCTGTGTTTTTAAAAAAACGCGACTATATACAAAACCAATATAGAGGCTATAGCCGTATTTTTAAACGCAGCCTAAAGATAGTCTATAGCCGCGTTTTAAAAAAATGCAGCTATAGGTCTAAGCTATAACCGCGTTTCAACGCAGCCCAAAGTGAGTCTATAGCCACGTTTTTTTACAAAACGCAGCTATAGGTCTCAACCTATAAGGGGTGAAAAACGCAGCTATAGGGGGACATGTAGCCGCGTTTAAAAAACGCGGCTATAGTTCCGCAGCCTACAACCACGGTTATTAACGCAACTCAAAGCGGGTCTGTAGCCACGATTTTTAAAAATGCAGCTATAGGTTTTAGCCTATAGCTGTGTTTTTAAAAATGTAGCTATAGGCCTGAGGCCTGTAGTTGTGGTTGAAAAACGCAACTATAGGTCTGACCTTTAGCTGCAGTTATAAAAATGCGGATATAGACCTGCAAGGGGCAATGGCTGCGTAGAATAGGCTAGGTTTGTAAATGCAGCTATAGGAAACACGACTATATCCTATAGCTACGTTTTTGGGGCCTATAACTGCGTTTTTGGGGTCTATAGCTGCGTTTTTGAATCGCGGACCATTTTTTGTAGTGAGGTGGCCATGGAGGCTTGGTCCTACATAGCCTCCAATCTTGCTAAATTCAAAACACCTATTTCGTTTTATAACAAACCCAATCAATGCTATTCATAGATAGAAAAATAACATGTGATATTGCCAGCAGATTTACAGTTATTTACCATTGTTCAGTTTTCTATATATGTATTCGCCGTTTGAAAGTAAATAGTAGTCGCCCATAATTTACATGCAGTTCTCATAGTATTGGTAAACATTGGGGTAGGTCTAGACATCTCTTTCTTTCTTTCTTTTTATTTATTTTTTATTTTTTATTTTTTATTTTATTTTATTTTATTTTTATTACGAGGTCTACATATCTTCAATTATTTGTTATATTACAATTTTTTTTTTTTTTTGGAGAATCTGTTATATATTACATTAGATGTCAAAAGTCTACTTACAACTTAGTGTAGTTGGATTTCGTTGCAAAATAAATTGTTCAATTTAAAATAATTTTACATATGAATTTGTATATAAAAAATTGTGCATAACAAACATAGAAACTAAATCACATTTGGGCCCAAAAGAGCCCTGACCCCCTGAATTGTATAACTAGATCAAAGGAAAATAAAACTTGATCCCCTCCGTCCAAAATTAGCCCAAACAGATCTACATTCTGCACAAAGCATAAATTGCACTTACTGGCTGAGTAGCATTGATGTTTTGAAATTTGAAGGACACATAGAGAGTAACTGTTACTATAGGACTAAACGAAATTTAGAAAGAAGAAGAAGATAGAAGTGGAATGAAGAAAGAGATCATAAACTGGAGATGAAGAGAGGGAACCAATAGTAGCATTTTATTTTTTGAGAAGAAAGCATACAAGAATTATACCTTCAAAAAGAGTAAGCATTTCAAATTCCTAACTAAATAAAGGTGCACATGATTTGATTGAAATCAACGAAAATTTCACCAATTTAGTAGTACTTATCCAAGTGCTCTATCTTGATTTTCTTAAATGTTTGGAAAATGAAAGCTCAACTTTGTGCTAAAACACAAGAGTTTCTTTAGACCCCAAAATTTAAATTATGGTTAGATTGTTTTTAATCTTACTTAATCAAAGTGTGGAATAAGAGTAAACGTATGCAATGAACTGATACTACTCTAGTGCATACACAAGAACAACAAATAATAAAAGTAAAGCATAAGAGTAAAGGAAGAGAAATGCAAACACAAGATAATACCAAGACGTGTTATCGAAGAAGAAATCGAAGAACTCGGCGAAAAACCTCTCCGCGACCCTCCAAGTCAAAATCGATCCACTAGAGAATAAAGTCGGAGTACATGAATAACAAAAGACCCTCCAAGCCTAGTCTACCCAATGTACTTGAGCCCTCTAAGCTCTTGCTGCCAACAGACTTCTCAGAGTCATCTCCTCTCTAGCTTTCTGGATCTTGCAATATGCCTGATTGCATCCGCCAAGCCTCGCCAGCTTCTTTTGGCAAATCCCCAAAGCTTCCCAAGCTCCAAAACACTCTCTACACTCTGAAAAGGTGTGGGTTGTGTTTGGGTACACGTCTCCTCTCAAGGTATGACAATGGGAGAGGGAAGGAGAAGAGGCTACAATGATTTCTCACTAAGGATGAGTAGCTCTTTCTTTAAAAGATGGGTGTGTGTGTTGTAGAAAACCTATCTAGGGTTTTTCTCTTTGAATGGCCTCTCATACATTTGTGGGTAATGAGGGTATATATAATATGGGTGAAGGGTAAGAAAGTCACACTTAAAATCCTCCAGACAGAGAGTTTCGAGGGTATCTCGCGGGTTGGCCCTTCTCGCAAGACACTCGTGAAACTGACAGCGTGGCATGACTCTTCAGCTTCTAACATGTGCTTCTCACGTGGCTTTTTTGCGGGTAGGCTTCTCACGAAATCCACTTGTTCATCCAATACATGCTTGATTCTTTACCAACTTAATATTAAACTCAATACAATAAAATCCCGCAAAATACAAGGAAGAAAATTAAAGCAATTGCAACACTTTTTGTCATGGAATAAGGCCAATATAAAAGCATAGTTGTAAATCACAACTTTACAATTTCCCCCTTTGGCTATTCCGTGACAAAACACCCTATAACAGACTCTAGACTTAAATGTGAGTTTGGGAACAATGGCAAAACTCACTCACACCTAAATCTAAAACCTGTGATGAACTTGAACATAAACAAGATCTGAAACATATGAGCAACTTGATCAAACATAAAACAGTCATATGGAAATGACTACAATGATCACATAGCAAGGAAAATAATCATCCGAACATGCAACCAATAAAGCACAAAAGCATAAGGATGTATACATGTCCAACACATAAGCATGATGCGATGAGAGCAACAAAACATAACTCAAAGCACCATAAAGCAACGAGAAAACAAGCATAAGGTAAAACAAGACAAAACAAGGTTTTCTCATAAAAAATGTCTTCTCCCCCTTTGTATATGCATCTCTCCTATGGCTTTCTCCTCCTACGAATGTGCAAGAGATAGAATTTCTCTTCCTAAAAATGTGCACATGATTCAAATAGAAATGACGATACACTCCGGTATACTCTCTAGTATACTCTCCCCCTCCTTGTCACGAATAGACAAGTGAATCAAGAGGAAGGAGGGAAAGAAAAGAAGATATGAACAAGGATAAGATGCATGAGGGGTGCAAGATGAATGAGGAAATGAAGCTCATCTTAAAAACAACATGCTACAAAGCATAAAGTAAACACAACATGCTAAGGATGATGGAACAAAGTATAGACCAAGACATGACATAGACATAAGAACATGTTATATGTGCTCAAAGGTCTAAAATGACTTAACTAGTATTAGTGAATGCAAAACATGTCAAGTGATAGAGTGTGTGCAGCAAAGGTGCATCTAGTGTGCTTTTAGTGTGCATGTGAGATGCATGAGCAAGCACTCACAGAACAAAGTGTGTAAAACACACAACCAATGATCAATACATGATAAACATGCATAATCATGGTAATCCCCAAAAAATGATACTCATCGGAGTCCAAAACAATGAGAAAATGTCATTTGGGCATTTTACCAAACACTTAGAGTGCACACACTACACATGTCTGTTAAACAATGCATGAACATATGAAAAACTTCCCTAAATACATGTTATTTTTGCCACAAGGGGCCAACATCCAAAGAAAATCATCATTTAAAACAAAACCCAATAAAAAAGATTGACAAAAATTAAGTTTTCCAACCCCCATTTGAGAAAATCCCAACTATGAACATAAAACCCCTAAAAACATAATCTAAGGATCAAAATCAATGAAAAGAGTTAAAGATTATCATAGAGATGTTAATGGAATGAAAAACAGTTGAATTTAGTTGGGTTTTGATGTAGAAACACAAAAATAGGGGTTTGGAAGAAGATGGGGGAAGTTTAAACCAAATGTCCCATGAAATGCCCTTTAAAAAGCTGGTCTGGAAATTTTCGTGAGAAGCTGGGAATTTTCGCGGCTAAGCCTTACTCGCGAAGTACTCGCGAAACACTTGCGAAACACTTGCGAAACTCTCTATCCAAAGTTGAAAAACTTGAGAATTGGACCATACAAACTCGCATCTGATCTTACTCATGAAATAAGTCACGAAAACACCTAGAAAACATGTTTTTCACACAAAAACAACTTGAAAAACTTTGAAAAACGTGGGTGATACAAATCACTTCCAAAAGCAAACAAAAAGAAAAAAAATCTTTTTGATATGATCCACATATGGTTGAGCACACACACATAACATTCGAACATGTACAAACACAAAAATGAAATTGGCATTCATTGAACATTAAACTTATGTGTTGTGTGTGTGAATCAAGTATGAACTAGTCCATAGTCTAGTATGAAGCTTCAATGATCAATTCAATCAAGTCATACACAACTAGTACGAAGTCAAGTGACCTATCTCACTTGTAGAAATAAACATATATGACCCCTCACTAATGTGATTACAATTGATTGAAAGTTTTTTATTTGGCTTTCATTTTTCATACTTTTGATAAAATACAACTCAAATATTTGAGAAGCGATGCCATTAAACATTTTGATATAACTTTGAAAAACATGAGCCTTTCGCTTTGGCACCATACATTTCAATACAAATTTGCTCTACCTTTTCCTAGTCAAACTAGTTTTTGAAGCAAGGCTTTTTCAGTTTTTTTTTTCTTTTTAGAGATTGACATTGAAGAGCTCTTTTGAAAAAAATGTGAGGAGATATATAGGCACAAGTCTACGCATGTATCAAGTTCAAGCAAGACTATTGACCAATCATTCATGACAAGCTTAAAGATCTATTTATAACAATCAAACGTAGATTTCTAGATGTCGCTCACACTTAGAAAAATGTGCATGCATAAAAAGCTAAGCTCGTACATGCTCTACGCTATTAGTATGGAGGTACTAGGCCAAACTCACATGTAGAATGTGTTTAAACATATACGATCAAACTTTTTGAATTTTAAACTTTTTGAATTTTCTACTTTTTATGCATTTTTGGATTTTTACACACACAAAAACAAAAGCATAAAAGTAAGATCAAATGTAGAAAAAAAAATGCATATAAAGAGATGCAAGGTGCACAAATGCAAGACAGTGAAGCATCTAATGCATAAGAGGTCCTACAAAGATCGAAAGAGTTAGATCAATGACCAAAAGAGTATAAGCTCAACCATATGAACCCTTCCTCATCCAAATGGAACGATTGTTTGGAATGAGTATCTCATGAGAAGTGAGACAAGGGTTGGAAGAATGAGAAGTGAGATGAGGGTTGGAAGAATGAGAACTAGAGATGCACATAGACAAGGAGGTAAGAACATCAAAAACTTTCTTCAACAACTTACCATTTTTCCTAAAATTTGGTTTTGCTTTCATAGCACAACTTCCAAAAAGCTCAAGTTTCTCTAATCTTTTGATTTTTTTTAAGAGCTTGAAACTTAGAGCAATGAGGTTTTAGATGACCAAAGGCACCACAATGGTGACAAACAATGAGTTTCGGTCCACTAGTCTTTTTAGGGAGGGATCTAGTAACTTGAGCAACTTATTAAAGGTATCCCTGTGGTGCAACTTATTAGGATACCTGATTCCTTTGTGTGGCCTCACAACAACAGCATTTGCTTGGTTAGTTCGGCCTCAAAATATTTATCCTAACAAGCCAAGGTCCCTACAAATAAACAATTGTGGAATTGGATCTGGAAGCTCCACTGTCATAAAAAAATCCAAATTTTCATTTGGAAAGCTATGCACAATCGGGTTCCCACAAGGCAGTATCTAGGCTTCTCTTGCCCAAAAGATGTCCAAGATGCAACTCTCCTGAAACCACGATTCATGTATTAAGAGATTGCCCTTGGGCCAAGGATGTCTGGGGTCATTCCCCGGGCATCTTGCCATTATTATTTTTTCAAAAACCCTTACAATCCTGTCTTTAAACCAATGCCATTTTGGATAGAGTTATCCTACACCAGCAACTTCCTTGAAATATATACTTTCCATTCATATGTTGGCATTTATGGTTAGCTAGAAATGAGCGTATTTTTAAAAACTAATCTAACTCCCAGCATAGAATTGTCCACAAAACGATTCAAGTAGTGACCAAATTCTTTTACTTAGCCAGCCTTGTTAAACCAGTTAGGAACATTATTCCTTAAATTATCAAGTGGATCGCCCCAACTGAATCATTCATAAAGCTAAACACATATGGTAGTGCTTTAGATAACCCAGGTAGGGTCGGGGTAGACGACTTGCTACAAGATAGCTCAGGTTTATGGATATCAGGATTTTCTTTAAATATGGGTATTACTACCAACAATACGGTCGAATTGGGAGCAGCTCGTTAGGGTCTCATGCTGGCGTGGGATTTGGGTTTCAAATTTATCCATCTAGAGATTAATTCTGTGGTAGTGCTATCCTGGTTAACTTCTACAACTGATAATTTCCCTACTGATGTATTTCCTTTAATTTGTGATTGCAGGAGCAAAACGGGGAAACCACCAGCAGCAACTTTTGAACATCTACGACACCGCCCTGTCCCAATTTTGTATATCACTGTTTTGTAAAGGATATGGCAGGCCTAGGGATTAGCAAAATATGTCCCTTGAGGCCGGATATAGTTGTGACTGTATAAACTCTGTTATAATTAAATAAGACTTTCCCTTTTCTACCAAAAAAAAAAAAAAAAAAAAATCTTAACTGACTTGCGGAAGACAAAATACCAACACATGATGGAGCCCTCTAGCTTGTCCCCCATTCACCTTCTAGAAAATCAAGACTTTGTATACCTCAGCCACTTTCTTGTTGTTAACCTTGTGAAATCTATACTTCAGTATCTACATTCTCAAATAGAGACATTTCTTCTATGTTAATCATAGTACGTATTTTGAAACTCAGTTATCATTTGATTTTTTATAGTAAAAAAATTAAAAAATAAAAAATAAAAAGGAAGAAAATGAAAATCTGAGGAAAAATAAAGATTACATTACACTTTGTCCTTTAAATTTTGGGATAGTTTTCATTTTAGTTCCTAAAATTTAACATGTTTGGATGGAAAAATCATCTTATAATAGAATTAAGCCAAAAGCCTAATAGCTGGTGGCGTAGCCAAGAATTTTCACTTGGGGGAACCAAAATATGGTCTTCATAGATCAGTCAAGATATTAAAATTTTAAAACATCATGATTCTTGAACCAAAACTTTCAAGAGGAAAAGTCCAATTATTAGCCAAAGATTAATCTTGTTGTGTGGATGATTGTGACATTTTTTTCCCCTTCCATGTTGGCTAAATCTGGTTGAGAGAGAGGAGAAGATGACAAAGAGGCCATGTGTCTTGGCTAAGTCCGGTTGAGAGAGAGAAGGCGAGAATCAGTAAAGAAAGAGAAAAAAAAAATAGCGAGAGAGGGAGAGAGAGAGAACATAGTTTTTGAAGGAATAATAGAATATTAATATTTATGTATAGCTTTAAGCTATAGTGGACTTCCATAGATGGTAGTTTATTGTAGCTCAATTGCTAAAATATTTAGCAATAGCATTATCATTGTAACTCTATTTTTGTTATGTGGGTTGTTAGAAAGAGCAATTCGGCAATTTGGCTTCATCATTGTGAATGTTCTAAGTGCATCAAATATGAATGGCTATGTACATAAAATACATATAAAAATGGTAGTATAAAATCAACAACTACTTCTTAATTTATTGACTACAGTGCACATTGCCCATGCAAGTTATTATACGTGGTAATTTTGGGCATTTTAAAGGGTTTTGTTTTTTGTCATTTTGGACATTTTGGGGGTATTTTTGTCAATTTTGGAGGTCTAAGGATATAAAGGAAATTTTGGAAGTGCAAGGGTATTTTGGAAGTTTTTGATATTTCAGGGGCATTTTTGTACTTTGGGAGGTCAAGAGGGTGTTTATGTCAGTTTGGTAGTTCTAGGGATGTTTAGGTCATTTTTGGTTAAATGGGCAGATTACTAGATTAAATGGGTTAGGTGAGTAATGGATATTTAATTTATATTTAAACGGGTAATAAATTAATAAATGGGTAACTATGTACCTGACCCATTTATGATACAACCCAAAACCCACCCAACCCACCCATTTGCCACCCCTAGACATACAGATAAAAAAAACTCTCTCTCACAAGCTCTTGTACCTTGTGAAGCTCTTATACTGAGTCATGGACTTAGTTTTGCTTCTTTGATTTTAGACTTTTCATGGTTCATTTCTTATTGGTTCACTAACTTAGTAATCGGCTTCTAAAAAAAACTTAATATTCAAAGCCTTCTTGGCAAACCCCTAGGTTAGTCATGGAGGAATTGAGTAGTTTTGTCTTTGGTGTTTGCTATGTTTGCAAGAAATCATCACTATTTGGTCCCCCTTGAAGACCTTATTGTAGTTCCATCTCTTTGAAATTTCATCCTCCTACAATAGGTTTGGATAAAAGGACCATTTATAATAGAATCAGGTCATGAGCCTTGTAGCTCAATTGCCCATTTGGCACAAATTTGAATCCTCATTCTTTATGAAGTATAATTTATTTTGTTTTAAAAATTAATTTGTGGATAGAATTTTGAAAATATTGAAAAACACGCAAATTTTTTTTTTTTTTTTTTGGTGGTAAAGTTTAGATATAATTCCTTTGTAAATTACATTACAAATATAATATTTTCACAACAATTAAAACTGGTAAGTTTTTACTAGTAACATAATGCAACAGGCAATAGAGGAAGCTCTATTTATAAGAAAGTCTTTAAAACTCTCAGAAATTTTATTTTACACAAATACATTGTGCTTATTAATACGCATCAAGCTAGTAATCTTTCTGCCAAGCTATTCGAGGGCAAGATGAGCATCAACATCTTTGCACTGACCAACTACGAACTGAAGCATTGAGCTTGCGTCAGGGTCATCGGCATTCAGTTTCTCATATTCCGAAGTCCAGTGGACTAAGCTCCCCTCACCCTTTGGAGTGGCTTGGATAATGAATTTGAAACTCTTATACATCTCCTTGAGTATTCCTCCAATCACCTTGAAAGTGACTAAATGGTTTTTGTCATCAATGTTTTCGATTACCTCCTTAGACATTACAGCTTTCCCATCTAAAAGAGTCAAACAAAAACACAATCAATTGTACAAACATTTGGACTTTTGTGGTTTGTTTTTCTTGGTGATAGTTCACCTTTCCCATCTACCTCCTTATTTATTATTTTTACAACCCCATCCCTACTTAGCTTATATAATTTAGACTTTTGATGTTTGTTTTCTTTGTGATATTTTATATAAAATTTATTCTATTTTTTTTTTTTTTTATTCCCTGCTACAACATCTACATTCTCAAATAGAGACATCTCTTTTATGTTAATCGTAGTATGCATTTTGAAACTCAGTTCTCATTTCATTTTTTTTTTTTTTTTTTATAGCCAAAAAATAAAAATAAATAAATAAAAAGGAAGAAATGGAAAATCTGAGGAAAAATAATGATTATATAACACTTTTGTCCTTTAAATTTTGAGATAGTTTTATTTTAGTTCCTGAAATTTAACATGTTTGGATGGAAAAATCATTTTATAACAGAATTAAGCCAAAAGCCTAATAGCTAGTGGCAGAGCCAAAAAATTTCACTTGGGGGAACCAAACTCTGGTTTTCATTGATTGTTAGGGTACATTTTTTTTTATACCTCGTTTTATTTAAATACCATCTATTTATTTTCAAACACCACTAACAAGTTATTGGGCTTTCCCAGATACTTTTTGCCCTATTATTATGTTAACCACAAATATTTCATATCTTATTATCTAAATTGGGTCATGATATAAACTATCACAAAAAGCCTAAAAAACTCATACTTTATCCAACTTTGTAATCTTTATTTAGCTAAACCCAAAATTAGCCCTACAAGCCAAATGCATACATGCCATTCTATTTAAAGTCCAAGAATACTTATACTTGGCAATATTTGAAAAGCCCATGATTCAAGTCCATGGCAAAACAATTTTATCAATGGAATTCAAATCCATGATCAAATCCCATGGTTCAAACCTATGGCAATTTCAATGAAATTCAAATCCTGTAAGCAAAACCCATGATTCAATCTCATGGCAAATTATTTATTAAAATGCCCAATTCTCATTGGCAATATCAAAAGCCCATTTCTCACTGGCAATATCAAAAGTTCAGCCTGGTTCTCGCTGGCAATATCAAAATTCCAGTTCTCACTAGTAATATCAAAAGCCCAATTCTCATTTGCTAGCAATATCAAAAGCTCAATTCTCATTGGCAACATCAAAAGCCCAGTTCTCGCTGGCAATATCAAAAGCCTAGTTCTCACTAGCAATATCAAAAGTCCAATTCTCATTGGCAACATCACAAACCCAGTTCTCACTAGCAATATCAAAAAACTCAATTTTCATTGGCAACATCAAAAAGCCCAGTCCTTATTGACGATATCAAAAGCCCAATTCACATTGGCAATATTAAAAGCCCAAGCTAATTACTTAACACTATTTTATCAAAAGCCCAAGATTATTAATGCTTAGCAAAATATTATATCATAGGTATTTCACTTAAAAGTCCAATGATGGACAATATTTTAATTTCTTAAACATTACTATGATCAAGGTTGTCAAAATCGGGATCTTACATAGGATCGTTAAAGGTACGTGGGATCGTAAATTGTATAATCGGATTGTGGATCGTAAGATCCTACTTATTTTCATATTTAAATAAAAAATACACATTAATAATGACTTTGTATGTTGAATAATCACGTAAATTATAACTTCATCCATAAAAAAACTAAGAGTTTCATCATATGATGTAATTTGCATGTCATACATCACTAAGTTTATACTAATGAAACAAATATATTTAAGTTTTGATCTAATGTATCTAAAAAGTTCAATAAATGTTTAATTAGCAACCAAATGCCAAAATATTTATCAAAACATAAGGAAAATATTTTCCAAGTTTTAAATTCCAAGTTTGAAATCCAAAATAAGTTAACAAATGAAAACTAGCTAACTACAATATGAAATTCAAAAGTAAGATGAATATTAAGGTGAAGTGGACATTTTATTATTTTCATTCTAAGATTCTTATAACCACTGTCATAAATTCCTAATCATCATCATCCGTTTCATCATCTATGCAGACATTTTAAGGGTATGTTTGGTAACTGTTTTTTCCCCTTACTTTCTATTTCCAAAAACAATTTTCTATTTTTTAAATTAAAAAAACTTGTTTGACAACCCAAAATGGATAGAAAATAAAAACTATTCTCAAAACTCAATTTGTAAAGGAAACCAAAAACATGCAAAATGCTGTTTTCAGTTTCTAATTTTCAAAAGTCAATAAAAACACGCATTTAATTTAATAAATCTGTCTCATTTAATGAGTTAGTATTAGAGTTCAAATCCTAGTAACAACATATTTAAGTATGTAAAGTTGTAATTTACAACTATGTGTTTTGTTGGCTTTTATTTCGTACCAAATTTGATTGTAATTATGCTTAATCTTTTGTACCTTGTATTTAATGTGGGATTTAATTGTAAGGGTTATATGTGAGAGAGAGAGTGTGAAGACTCAAGGCAAGAAGACTGAAGTGTCTTTGCGGGTAGCTCGTGACTAAGCATCCTGTGAAATGATGCATGTGCCCAGCACATAATTGGAATGTGAAGAGTCAGGACAAGATGGAGACAGCTGTGTTTCACGAGTAGCTTGCGGCCGCAAAACATTCTTGAATTTCAAATAAGTGTGTAAAACACTATGAACGTTTAGACCCCTGATTATAACAATATCAATTCAAGCTTAATGTTAAACAATATATGTGCGGAAAATGAACATAAGCTAATAACATAATTGATAAACAATCTAAACCAAATAAAATCACATCCACAGCAAAAATTAAATGGCAAAGATTAAGGGAAGAGAGATGCAAACACAAGGACAACACAGCGATGTGTTATCGAAAAGGAAACCGAAGCCCTCGATGTAAAACCTCTTTGCCGATCTCCAAGCGGTCAATAATCCACTAAAGAATGAAGTTGGGATACATGAACAGTAGAAGACCCTCTAAGCCTAATCTACCTAGTGTATCTAAGCCCTCTAAGCTTCTTGCTCCAACGAGATTATGCCGAAACTTTTTCTTTTTTAGCTTACCGGATTCCGCTATAGCCCATAGCATCAACCAATATGAATTGCTCCCTTCCTAATTGCTTCCCAAAGCACCAAAAAGCCTTCTCACAAATGTGGGTATGGTGAGAAAAAGATTTGGCTAAGAACCTCTAAAGGATGTAACAATGGAGAGGGTGAGAGTAGAGGAATTTGAAGACTCTTTATGTAAGATTATGGATGAGTCAATCTTGTTTTTCTCTAGGGTTTCTCTCTCAAAATTCTTTCTGGAAGCTCTCTACATTTCGTGGGTATAAGGGTTTATATATAGTGGTGTGTGTTTGGAATGCGAAGAGTCATTTTTCCAAAATAGAGCTGGCTTGCGGCTTGGCCTCGTGACTTGACCGAGTCGCGAATTCAAGCCACGAGCTAACTGAATGGCTAGTTTGGACTTTTTGTCCTATAGTGCAACAGTTGGCACGATGCTTCAGCTACTCTGCATGCTTTACTCGTGTGCATCTTTTGGTGGGTTGCAAGCCGCGGTCACCCACGAGATCCAGCCACAAGTCCCTGCTTCACTGCACAATCTTGAGCATTTCTTCACACTTTCTCACACACTTCTCTTACATGATTCCCATCGAATACAAGGTCTTTAAATGTTGAATTACAAGCAAATTTGGCTAAAGCCAACAAAATAGTTGATTAAATTCAACCTTACAATCTCCCCCTTTGGCTATTCCGTGACAAAACCCTACAACAAACTCTAGACTTAACGTGTGAGTTGGAAACAGTTTAGCAAAACTCACTCACACCTAACTCTAGAATCTATGAAGCTCTTGAACCATAAGTACAAGTATTTCCTGAAACACAACAACACAATATGATCATTGTATGCAGTAAACTTGTAATGCATATGGAACAAGCACAATGCGATCAAGCAAAAATGGACTTAACCAATAAACCATGGCTTGACCAAAAACGAACAATCACTATAAATAGTGATCACAATGCTCATTTACACATGGAATGAACATTCGGACATGCAAGCTAATAAGCTCATTTGCAAAGTATCATTTGCATGTCCAACACTCTACCAATGCAACAACACAAGGTAATTACATTAAGGATAAAAATCCAACAAAGGGCACAAGAGTGATGTACTTAAAGTAGTGCATAGCATAACAACAAGTACTAAGACTACAAAGCGTGGGTACAAAAACCTAAATGCTTACAAAAGCAAACAATTACAGATGAAAAGCTACATAAGCAAAGGTACAAAAACCTAAAGTATTTTAAATAAACTAAAGGTGCTTAAAGTTTCTCCCCTTCAAAATGATGAGAAGCTGTGATGCACTTGGAACATATATACCTGTAACCTGAAACACTTACACAAAACACATTAGACCCTCAAGGTAAAGCAAGTCATAAAAGGACAAGTATGATGTAACAAGTAAATTACGATTAAGTAAACATGATGTGAAACATGTGAGCAACTTAATTATACACCATACACCAAAGCAAAGTTTTCTTATTAACATAATGTCTTCTCCCCCTTGGTATATGCATCTACTCTATGGAATATCTCTCCCCCTACAAATGTGCACAAGAAATAGAATTTCTCCCCCCTAAGAATGTGAAAAAGGTATAGACCAATGCATGACAAGGGTAGCAAAGGTGTGTGCAAGAGGTGGCTATGTGCAATGCATGGAAAATGCACATGTGGGGCAAGGTGTGTTAAATACATAACCAATAAATCAAACATGTTCCTAATGAGGAAACATGAGAAACCCCAAAGTTTGGTACTCATTGGAGTCCAAACAAGCAAGAAAATGCCTAAGAGGCATTTTATCAAACACCTAGCATGCATACAATGAACAACAATGTAAAACAATGCATAAACTTCATGAAATCCACCCTTAATACATGTTCTTTCTACCACAAGGGGCCAACATCCAAAGCAAATCATCAAAAGAAACCAATCCCATACAAAAATTTGACAAAAATTAAGTTTTCTCAACCCTTATGATGAAAATCCCAACCAAGAGCACAAAACTCACCAAAACATAATCTAAGGATCCAAACCAATGAAAAGAGTTTAAAATAACCTTTGAGATGTTAATGGAATGAAAAACCATTCAAATTGATTGGGTTTTGATATAAAAATATTGAAAAAGGGGTTTAAAAAAAGGATGGGAGAAGTTTAAAACAAGTTTCCCACGAAAAAGCTCTTTAAAAAGCTGTTTCTGGGTGTTTCGCAAATGGCGAGTCACGAGCTGAGTCGCGAGTGAGTCGTGAAACCATTCTGTGTAAACTCGCTACTGGTGCTCTTGGCTTGCAAGTTGCCAAAATGAGTAGCCAAAAATTCTGACACTTGTTTTTCAACATAGAACATGTTTAAACAATGAAAAACAAAGTAAGCACTAAACATGAACACAAAGAGTGATAAAAATCACTTCCGAAAACATATAAAATGATCAAAAATATTTTTGGATTGATCCATATATAGTTGAGCACACACACATCACATTTAAACAAGTACAATCGAACAAATGAATAAGGCATTCATTGAACATTGGCATGTATGTTGTGTGTTTGTATCAAGTGTGGAATAGTCCTTAGTCTAGAGTGAAGTTTCAACGATCAATTCAATCAAGTCATACACAATTAGTACTAAGCCAAGTGGTCTATCTCATTTATAGAAATGAACATATATGACTCCCCACAAGAAAATGATTACATATCTTTGAAGCTTTTCATTTGGCTTCTTTACAATTCATAACATTTGATCATTTTTTATCTTTACATCTCTTTTTAAGATCGATGCCTGAAATTTTTTATATTTCAATTTGATGGACAAGCCTTTGGCTTTTTGGGCATCATACATTTTCATTAACAAGTCGCTTTCCCTTTTTCCTAGTCAAATACTAGTATGTGTGACAGTTTTTGCAGCTCATTATCTCTTTTCATTTTGAGATTTACATTTGTTGAGCTCTTTAAGCAAAAACAATAAAAAGTGTGGGAAGATATATAGGCACAAGTCTATGCATGTATTTAAACCAATATGACTATTGACTAATCATTCATGACAAGCTTGAAGATCAATTTACAACAATTACACAAAGATGTCAAGATTTTTCGCACAAAGATATAAGTGCATAAAGAACAAGCTAAGCTCATAAATGCATAAAGTCATTTGTACGAAGGTACAAGGCAAAACTCACATGTGATATGTGCTTAAACATATACGATCAAACTTTTCGAATTTTTCACTTTTTATGTGGTTTTGGATTTTTACTCACACAAAACAAAAACATAAAAGTAAGATAAAAAACAAAAGCGATGCATACAAATAAATGCAAGATGCACAAAATGCATGAAGATATGACATTTAATGCATGAAGGGTCCTACAAAAATCGAAAGAATTAGATCAATGACCAAAAGAGTAAATGCTTAATCATAGGAACCCTTCCTCATCCAAATGGAACGATTGTTTGGAATGAGTGTCTCAAAAGAAGTGAGACGAGGGTTGGAAGAATGAGAACTGGAAATAAACATAGTTAACGAGTTAAAAGCATTAAATACTTTCTTCAACAACATGCTATTTTCACTCAAATCCGGTTTACCCTTTTTAGCCCAACTGCCAAGAAGCTCAGGTTTCTCTTTTCTTTTGGTTCTTTTAAGAGCATGAAACTTAGAGCAATGAGGTCTTAGATGACCAAAAGCACCACAATGGTGACACACAATGTGTTTAGGTCCACTAGGCTTTTTAGGAATGGATCTAGCAACATGATTTTGTTCTCTCTTCAACTTATAACATTGAGGTCTTATATGACCAATCACACTACAATGGTGGCAAGTTGGAACAAACTTAGATCCATCCAAAATCTTAGGTTAAGACCTAAACGGAGGTTTTGACTTAAGAGCCTTTCTCTCCACCATTTGGTTTTTTTTATGTGGAGGAATGTACACCGATTTGTCCTTTGAGGTAGAACACACAATAGATACAAAATCGGGTACCACAACATGATTACAACAAATATTTTCATCCTTTTTATCAATAGGTTCAGCAATCAAACACTTGGCATGCATCTTAAGAGATTCATTTTCACATTTTAGCTCATCAACAAGTTTGTTAGACAAAATAAGTTTAGCATCCAAGTCCGTATTCAAACATTCAAACTCTTTTAGCTTTTCAAGAGAAATTTGAGAAAGTTTCTTATATTTCTCAACCAATTTGTTGGATTCAATGAGCTTAGCAATCAAATCATCCTTTTCACAAAATAACTTGCTCAAATTCTTTTGAAACTTCTTAGCATTTTTCTTTAAGGGTTTAATGTTAGGAATATCAACAACATCTAAAGATTCATGTAACATAGCATCAAAATCATGAGGATTATCACTCATAGAGGCATTTTCACAAACACGTGGCATGTTACATTCATCATCAACCAAATCATACAAAGAGGCATACAAAGCACAATTTATGACAAATAAACACAAGAGGTCAAGGATCACACTTAAGTATTTAAACCACAACAAGTGTACCTGCTCTGATACCAATTGAATGTTCAAATAAGTGTGTAAAACACTATGAACGTTTAGACCCCCGATTATAACAATATCAATTTAAGCTTAATGTCAAACAATATATGTGTGGAAAATGAACATAAGCTAATAATAGAATTGATAAACAATCTAAACCAAATAAAATCACATCCACAGCAGAAATTAAACGGCAAAGATTAAGGGAAGAGAGATGCAAACACAAGGACAACATAGCGATGTGTTATTGAAGAGGAAACTGAAGCTCTCGGCGTAAAACCTTTTTGCCGCCCTCCAAGCGGTCAATAATCCACTAAAGAATGAAGTTGGGATACATGAACAATAGAAGACCCTTCAAGCCTAATCTACTTGGTGTACTGAAGCCTTCCAAGCTTCTTGCTCTAACGAGGTTACGCCGAACCTTTGTCTTCTTTAGCTTACCAGATTTCGCTATAACCCATAGCATCAACCATTATGAATTGGTCCCTTCCTAACTACTTCCCAAAGCACCAAAAAGCCTTCTCACAAATATGGGTATGGTAAGAAAAGGATTTTGCTAAGAACCTCTTAAGGATGTAACAATGGAGAGGATGAGAGTAGAGGAATTTGAAGAGTCTCTATGTAAGATTGTGGATGAGTTAATCTTGTTTTTCTCTAGGGTTTCTCTCTCAAAATTCTCTTTGGAAGCTCTCTACATTTCATGGATATAAGGGTCTATATATAGTGGTGTGTGTTTGGAATGCGAAGAGTCATTTTTCCAAAACAGAACTGGCTGGCAGCTTGGCCTCGCGACTTGATTGAGTCACGAGTTCAAGTTACGAGCTAACTAAATGGCTAGTCTAGACTTTTTTTCCTGTAGTGCAACAGCTGGCATGACGCTTCAGCTAATCTACATGCTTCACTCGTGTGCATCTTCTAGCGGGTTGCAAGCCGCGAGTCACCCGTGAGATCCAGCCGTGAGTCACTGCTTCACTACACAATCTTGAGCATTTCTTCACACTTTCTCACACACTTCCTCACACACTTCCGTTACATGATTCCCACCTAAATACAGGGTTTCTAAATGCTGAATTACAAGTAAATTTGGCACGGAATAAAGCCAACAAAATGGTTGATTAAATTCAATCTTACAATTCTGTTTTGCCAGATTGTCATATCTGATACACACTTTTTGTACCTACACTATATATACCCACATTGCCCACATATGTTGAGGAGTGCTTCTGAGAGAAAACCCTAGCCACAAACCTTGAGAGTTAAAGAGTGTTATACCCATATTTCTCTACACAATTGCTTGTGGATTTTCCTCAACTCCTACCTCTCTATTTTCATACCATTGAGAGGTTGATAGCCCAAATATTTACCACACCCTTTCAGAGTGTCAAGTGAGGTTTTGGTGTTGTTGGGAAGTATTGGAAGAAGCCAAGCTTTGGCGGATGCAATCGGGCGTATTACGGGATCCGGAGAGCTAGACAAGACACAGTTCTGAGAAGCCTTGTTGGAGTAGGAGCTTGGAGGGCTTAGGTACATCGGATAAATTAGGCTTGGAGGGTCACTTGCTAACCCATATATCCCAACTGATTGTCTAGTGGATCGATTACCACTTGGAGGGCGACAGAGAGGTTTTTTACCAAGTTTTTCGATTTCCTCTTCGATAACACATCGGCGTGTTATCCTATGTTTGTATTATTCTTCCCTACTCTTTTACCTTTTATTTTACAGCTGTATTATAATGATTATCGGTTAGAGTAGTTTGTTTTTTTATCCGTTCGCATTTACTCTATTATGCACTTAGTATTAAGTTAGAGTAAAATCAATTGAGTCGTAACTTTAATTTGGGGGTCTAAACAGCTCTTGTGTTTTCAACACATTTTTGAGCTTTCAATTGGTATCAAAGCGAGTACACTCGTTGTGGTTTAATTACCTGAGTGTGATCCTTGACCCTTTTGTGATGGACCGGTCACAATCTCTCAATGCTCCACCATTCTTTGATGGGAGCAACTATGCATTTTGGAAGGTTCGTATGAGGGCTTTCTTGTGTGCTATAGATGAGTCTATATGGGATTCCATTGAGAATGGGTATGTTAAACCCACGACAGCCAAGTCCGAATGGGACAAGGCAGCTCCTGCTTTGATAAATGCAAACAGTAAGGCTATTAATGCTATATTCTGTGGTGTGTCTACTGATGAATTTCACAGGATATCGCATGTGGAGACAGCCAAGGAAGCTTGGACTATTCTTGAGACTACCTATGAGGGTACCAAGAAAGTTAAGGACACAAAGCTCCAGATGCTTACCACCAATTTGAAGAGCTCAAGATGGGTGATGATGAATCTTTTGATTCATTCTATAGGAAGCTCAACGAAATTGTAATTGCTAAGCTCAATCTCAGTGAGAAGATTGAAGATGCTAAGGAGGTGAGAAAGATTTTGAAGTCCTTACCGGAGAGCTTCTAAGCAAAAGTCACAGCTATAGAAGAGAGTAAGACTTGGATGAGATCAAAATTCAAGAGCTCATTGGATCTCTCCAAACATATGAACTGGGACTGCCTTCTCATAAGTCGAGCAAGTCTCTTGCTCTCAAAACCATCATCGAGAGAATGGATGACTCCTCCAAAGAAGATGATGTGGAGAATGAGGTGGCATTCCTGGCAAAGAACTTCTAAAAATTTCTAAAGATGAAAAATAGTGGGAAACCGTTTAGCAAAGGGAAGTTTTCATCCTCTAAAGGTGATAGGAAGGAGTTCAAGAAGAAAGATGGGAAGGATTCTCAATCCCCTCAAGGCATCATATGTTACAAATGAAATGGTTATGGACATCTCAAGAAGGAGTATCCCAACTATTTGAGAGGAAAGGGTAAAGTGTTTGCCACTACCCTTAGTGATTTTGACAGCTCAAATTCAGACACTAAAGAAGAATATGACAGTGAAGGGAATTATAGGGCTTTTATGGCTATTGCTTCAGTTGATTCAAAGGATGATTTGAGCAATTTGGTTAATGAACTTGGTAATATTTCTTAGGATGAGGAAATTAAAGAATCCGAATATGAAGACGTATGCCAAAATGAAGGGGAGAAAAATCTTCAAGAAGCATATGATTCTTTGCTGGAAGATTGTGGCAAATATGCCAAAGTTGCTAACCTTGCTATGAAAAAGATGAAAAAGGTTGAAGAAGAGCATAAGTGTATACTTGTGCAACTTATGGAATCAAAGTGTGAAGAAGAAAGACTTAAGGAAGAGTTGGTTGAAGCTTACTCTAAGATCAAGTTTCTTGAACTTGAAATTATTCAAGCAAATGTCAAGGTTGAGCACATCTCCACCAAGAAACTTGACAATGCGCTGGCTTCTCAAAAATATTCACATGATAAGACCGGTTTTGGCTATAACAGAGAAGGAAGTTCGAGCAGCGAACCCAAGAAGGAAGTGAAGTTTGTTTCAGCCAAGAATGTTGTGAAACTTAAAGAAGTGAAGCCTGAGATTGAGACCCCTGCTGCAGTAAAGAGAACCATTGGTGCAAAGTTAAAGGAAAAAGGGAAGTCATTACCCAAAAATCAAAGGGGACCTCAAGTAAAGCACTTGTGTCATCATTGTGGAGCACAAGGACATACAAGGCCGAACTGTTTCAAGCTTCATGCACTCAAAAAGGCTAATTCTCTGTGTGGCCAAGAAATTTCAAGGAGACGACCAAAAGGAGCGCAAGCTAATGGAGATAGTGAGGGACATCTCATTGGAGACGTTATGGAGATGTTGAAGAACATATCACTGTGCCTTGCTAGCTTCACTCCGAGGTTTGAAAGTTATGTTGGTCGTACCCCTCCAACTAAGGCACTCACCCAAAACAATCGTAAAGTGTGGGTGCAGAAGGGTACTCATGCATGATTACTTCCTATGTCCATGCATTAATACTTCCAATGTTTAAGGTCATAGGTTCATGCATCATGACATGCATTGTTTCCAGTTTATAGCATGTTTCTTTTACAAGATTTTGTTTTGTACTTGTTTTTGTTGATCTTACTTTACTTGTTTTGTTTTTTAGTGTGTTCAAAAATTCAAAAACCCATAAAAATTGAAAAATCTACAAAAAGTTTGATCGCTTGTGTTGTGTATATCACATATGAGTTTGGCCTAGTACCTTCGTACTAATGGCGTAGTGCATTTACGAGCCTAGCTTGTTATGTATGCACATATATCTGTGTGGGAGAAATCTTGAAAACTATGTGTGATTGTTGTAAATAGATCTTCAAGCTTGACATGAATGATTGGTCAATAGTCTTGATGCTCTTGATACTTACATAAACTTGTGCCTATATCTCTTCCCACCTTTATTTTTATGTTTTTGCTTAAAGTGCTCAACAAATGTAAATCTCAAAATGAAAGGAGGTAATGAGCTGCAAAAGTCGTCGCACATACTAGCATTTGACTAGGAAAAAGGGAAAGCGACATTTTAAATTGAAGTGTATGGTGCTCAAAAAGCCAAAGGTTAACTCTCAATGTTGAAATATCAAAAATTTCAAGCACCGATCTTAAAATGAGATGTATTGTTCAAAAAGATCAAATGTTATGAGTTGTGTAGAAGCTAAGGTCTACATGTTTTTAACACTTATAGGGTACTATGAGTTGTGCAGAAGCTAAGGTCTACATGTAAAGACAGCCAAGGAAGCTTAGACTATTCTTGAGACTACCTATGAGGGTACTAAGAAAGTCAAGGACATAAAGCCCCAGATGCTTACCACCAAATTTAAAGAGCTCAAGATGGGTGACGATGAACCTTTTGTTTCATTCTATGGGAAGCTCAATGAAATTGTAATTGCTAAGCTCAATCTCAATGAGAAGATTGAAGATGCTAAGGTGGTGAGAAAGATTTTGAGGTCCTTACCGAAGAGCTTCGGAGGTAAAGTCACTGCTATAGAAGAGAGTAAAGACTGCGATGAGATCAAAATCCAAGAGCTCATTGGGTCTCTCCAAACATATGAGCTGGGACTGCCTTCTCATAAGTCGAGTCAATCTTTTGCTCTTAAAACCATCATCGAAAGCATGGATGATTCCTCTGAAGAAGATGGAGTGGAGAAGGAGGTAGCATTTCTTGCAAAGAACTTTTGAAAATTTCTAAAGATGAAGAACAGTGGGAAACTGTTCAATAGAGGAAAGTTTTCATCCTCCAAAGGTGATAGGAATGAGTTTAAAAAGAAAGATGGGAAGGATACTTAATTCCCTCAAGGCATTGTGTGTTATGAATGTAATGACCATGGACATCTCAAGAAGGAGTGTCCCAACTATCTAAGAGGGAAAGGCAAGGCGTATGCCACAACACTTAGTGATTCAAATTCTTCCAATTCAGATTCAGAAGAGAGCTGTGATGGAGAACAGAATTACTCCACTTTTATGACTATTGCTCATGTTGAGTCCTTGGAGGACTTGAGTTTGCTAGTGGAAGAGCTCGGGGAACATAGTGTAGTGGAGTCAATGGGAGTAGTAGAAGAATCTGATGCTGAAGAAGATGAAAGTGTAGTGGAACTTCAAAAAACTACAATTCCCTCCTTGAGAAGTCAGGAGAATATATAAGGGTGGCCAAGGCAGCCGTTAAAAAGATGAAGAAGGCAGAGGAAGACTATAGAAGTCTCCTCGTGCGATACAAGGAGGCCAAATGTGAAATACAGACGTTGAATGGAGAGCTGACCGAAGCCTACTCAAAGATAAAATTCCTTGAGCTTGAGGTGGTCCAAGCCAATGCTAAAGTAGAGCGAGTCTCTTCCAAGAAGCTTGATAAAGTCCTTTCTCATCAAAAACCTTTTTCCGACAAAACCGGATTGGGATATACTGGAGAAAGTAGTTTGGCTGTCAATGTCTCCAAGGAAGTGAAGTTCATAAAAGCCAAAGAACCAATGGTAACTACCACAAAGGCTGAGAAAGTGAAGGAAGAGAAGAATAAGAATGTGGCTAATCGACGGGTGTTGAATAAGCATCCTAACCAATCAATGGTAAAACCTAAGGTTCAAGGGAAATCACTCCCAAAGTCATAAAGATGTCCAAGAATTCAACATTTCTGCCATCACTGTGGACTTCAAGGACACACCAGACCAAATTGTCATAAGCTGAGGGCATTGAAGAATGCAAGTGATCAGAGGTGAAGAGGACCAAGAAATGACAAAAGGAATTAAGCTGTTGAGCAATCAAGAGGTCGAGATGGTGATTCCGGAGTGATGGATGTGATGAAAATGATTGATGCATTCACCACCTATTTGGCAAGCTTCTCTAGAAGGTTTGAAGGCCACAACACTCGTACCCAATCCTTTAGGGATATCACCCCAAACGCACGTGACGTGTGAGTGAAGAAGGGTACTCATGCATGATCACCTTCTATGTCCATGCATTAATACTTCCAATGTTTAAGGGCATATGTTCATGCATCATGACATGCATAAGTCAATTTGTGTAAATTGCTTCTAGTTTAAAGCATGTTTCTTTTACTTGTTTTGGTTTGTACTTGTTTTTGTTGATCTTACTTTTTTTGGTTTGTTTTTGAGTGTGTTCAAAAAATTCAAAAACCCGTAAAAATTGAAAAATCTTCAAAAAGTTTGATCGCTTGTGTTGTGTATATCACATGAGAGTTTGGCATAGTACCTTCGTACTAATGGCATAGTGCATTTACGAGCTTAGCTTGTTATATATGCACATATATCTGTGTGGGAGAAATCTTGAAAACTATGTGTGATTGTTGTAAATGGATCTTTAAGCTTGTCATGAATGATTGGTCAATAGTCTTGATGGTCTTGATACTTGCATAGACTTGTGCCTATATATCTTCTCACTTTTATTTTTATGTTTTTGCAAAAGAGCTCACCAAATGTAAATCTCTAAATGAAAAGAGATAATGAGCTGTAAAAGCCTGTCGCACATACTAGTATTTGACTAAGAAAAAGGGAAAGCAACTTTTCTAATGAAATGTATAGTGCTTAAAAAGCCAAAGGCTAACTCTCAATGTTGAAATATCAAAAATTTCAAGTACCGATCTTAAAAAGAGATGTATTATCCAAAAAGGATCAAATGTTATGATTTATGCAGAAGCCAAATGAAAAGCTTCTATGTCTTGTAATCAATCTCTTGTGAGAGGTTATATATGCTCATTTCTATAATTGAGATAGTCCACTTGATTTCGTTCCAGTTGTGTATGACTTGATTGAATTAATCATTGAAGCTTCACTCTGGTCGAAGAACTATTCCACGTTTGATACTCACACTCAACACACAAGACTTTTTTCAAGTAATGCTTATCTCATTTGTGTGATTGTACATGTTCAAATGTGATGTGTATGCTCAAGTACTTGCTGATCAAACCCAAAACGATTTTTGAGTGTTTTATATGTTTTTGAAAGTGATTTTACACTTTTGTGCTTTTAGTTTTTTTTCAAAATGCATTTTTGTGTTTTTCATCAAAAACTGGTTCAAAGACAGTTTCGCTAGAAGCTCGCGACTTAGAGCTTCCCACGAAAGCTGATTAAGGGAAATAAATTTTTTTTGTCAACTCATACAGAGAGTCTCGCTACTATCTCGCAAGTATTTCACGACTAACCACTTCTCGCGAAATGTTTTTAGGCAAAAATTGGAAATTTTTTCAATTCATACAGAGGCTATCGCATTTGTATCGCGACTTCTCCACAACTAATAGCTTCTCACGAAAGCTTTTCAGCTTCAGTGGCCATTCTTGCGACTTTCTCGCGACTGTCATGCTACTGTCTAACCCGCGAAAAACTCATGTTTTCAGTTTTTATGAAGCAGATGTGACATGTTTTCAAATACTCTTAACTTCCCTTGCACTTCCTTTCTCGAACCCCCTTCAACCCAAATCTTATTTTCACTCAAACCCCATCATTTTCAAGCAAAAATCTCTGCAAAATCACTTTAAGGTATGTTTTCCTAAACATTGTTTTCACTTTTGTCTTAAATTTTGTAGATTTTAGGTTAGGGTTTTAAAAATTGGGGATTTTCTAAAACTGGGTTGGGGTTCTTATTTTTGTGAAAATTTTCTTAAAACTTTGATTGGGCTGAGTCCCATTTACTGTGTTTATATCTGTGTTGGCCTCATGTGGCAATTTAAGCATGTATTGAGGCAGTTTTCACCATGTTCATGCATTGTTCATAATTGTAGTGCATTATTGCATGTTAGGTGTTTGATAGAATGTCCTAGTGACATTCTTATGTTGAATTGGACTCAACTAAGTTCCAATGCTTGGGTTTACTCTTGATTGAACATGTTTAACATGTTTTGGTCAATGGGTGTGTGTTTTACACATTGTGCCCATTTTGTGCCTCACAATGCCATGCCCATGCATCACCTAGGCATACACTAGGCATCCTCTAGGCTCCCCCAATGCATCACCTGTTGCACACACATGCTCAACCTAGACACACAAATGCACAGTTACTTAATTCATGCATTGTGCTTTTGTTTACATGTTTTATCGTCTATAGCATGTTGTTTTAAAGTTAGTTGCTCTATTTTGAGTTGATTATGCTCTATTTTAGGTTGTTTTACATTTGTTTTGAACTAACATGTATCTAATCGTGTTTTTGTGTTCTATTTTGTGTTGTTGCACTTGTTTCTTTTTTGTTCTGTGTAAATGTGCAGATGTCTCCGTTTAAAAGCTCAGCTGTGAAAGGAGGCAGTAGCAAAGGGAAAGAGCTGGTGATTGATGTTGATGACCCTTCATTAAGGGCAAAGAGGACTCGTTTTTCAACGGGAGTGTATGACCCCGACAAGTTTAGATCTTATGCTTTATTTCAAACCTATATGAACTTCTTTCGAGATGCTCCATTGTTGGTTGAAAAAGCCGTTAACCAGCCATCTCTCCTTGACACCAACATTCCCATATGGTTTGCCACCAAGGATTGGAACTTTCTTCTCTCAAATCTTGAGGATGCATACGAGAACTTGGTGAAAGAGTTTTATGCTAATGCCATTGTTGAAGTAGAGGAGATCAAATGCTGGGTTAGAGGAAAGAGGTTCTCAGTTACACCCATCTACTTAGCCGAAATTCTTCACATCAACCAGCCAATGTTAACTATACCATCGGTATATGATGAACTGAATCCGAATGAGGAGGTTCTTCGAGGAGCCTTAGGAGATAATTTGGAGTTCTCATCCAATGGGAAGTTAGTAAGTGTGGCCTTTCTTTCTCCCGAATTAAGGCTACTCTTAATGATCATGTTTAGCAACCTCTATCCGTTGTCAAGCATCGATACATGAATCTTGGTTGGGCATTATTCTTGCATGATCTGATCACTGACAAAGAGATTGAAGTGTGTTCTCATATTTTCCACATCTTGGCAAAAACTGTTGATCGGACTACTTCAAGGAATTGTATTCCTTTCTGTCGCCTTATCTCAAGGATTTTGAAGCTCAAAGGTGTGCATCCCTCAGAAGATGAGCGCCTATACCCAAGGCCAAGTCCAATTAACATCCGTACTCTCCATGCAAGTATGAGTCATACCAAGAAGAGTACCAAGCAAGAAAGTCATGCAACTCTGGGAAGCTCAAGCTCTACCCCCCATGCCTATAATGAACAGCTAGACAACATCATGGCTACACTTTAAGAGATTAACACCAAGATATCTGGACTAGCTACCATCATGCACTCCTAGCACATTTGATTTGATACAAAGTTCACATCTCTCTAAACTCAGATGGACGAAATTCAAAGGAAGCTAGAAGAGAATGGAGACTAGCTATTCCATGACAAAAAGGGGGAGATGGTGTCATTGATAGGGGGACTGTAGTGATAGGGGGAGGAGAAGCTAGAAGCTACTATTTGTTTACTTTTTTTATTGCTTTTCTTTTAAAGCTTTAGTACTCTGTTTTTAATTTCGGTTTATATTCAATATTTGTGGTTATCTCATTGCTTTTGTAGCAATTTTTTTTGTACTTTTAAGATATTGCTAAAATGTCTTAAATACCTCACTCTTGTACCCTAGTAGGATCTTGTACCCTAGATGCATATACTTCATGTATTTTGCATTTGTTGAGTGTTAGACATGCAATTGATCCTTGGGATTGTTCTTAATTGCATTGTGTGTCTAGATGAGCATTTACTAGCTAAATGTTCATTGTAGTCATTCTTTAATGACTGTTCATGTTTGACCAAGATATGCCTACTTGTTTTATAGTGTTTACAAACTTGATCGCATTTTATTTGCTTATGTAAATACCTTGTATTCAACTTGTCATAAGCTTAATAAAAGTTTTGTTTGTGTGCAAGTGTTTCAGGTTACAGGTTTATATGTGCAAGTGCTTCACAACTTCTAGATTAGGTGTAAGTGAGTTTTGCCATTGTTCCTAAATTCACGTTTAAGTCTAGAGTTTGTTTTAAGGGTGTTGTCACAGAATAGCCAAAGGGGGAGATTGTAAAGTTGTAATTTACAACTATGTGTTTTGTTGGCTTTAATTCTGTACCAAATTTGATTGCAATTTTATTCAATCTTTTGTACCCAGTATTTATTGTGGGATTTAATTGTAAGGGTTGTGTGATAGAGAGAGAGTGTGAAGACTCAAGCAATTGAAGAGAGAAGATTTCTCGCGGGTATCTCGCTACTAAGCATCCCGCGAAGTGATGCATGTGCCCTGCACATGAATGGAATGCGAAGAGTCAGTACAGATGGAGACAACTGTGTTTCGCAAGTAGCTCGCGGGTAAGGCTTTCTTGCAAGACACTCACGAAACATTCTGTTTTGCCAGGTTGTGCTATCTAATACACACTTTCTATACCTCCACTATATATACCCACATTATCCACAAATGTTGAGTTGTGCTTCTGAGAGAAAACACTAGCCATAAACCTTGAGAGTTAGAGATTGTTATACCCACATTTCTCTACACAATTGCTTGTGGATTTTCCTCAATTCCTACCTCTCTATTTCCATACCATTAAGAGGTTGATAGCCCAAACACTTACCACACCCTTTCAAAGTGTCAAGTTAGG
The DNA here is from genome assembly GCA_023621385.1 of Quercus gilva. Classification (NCBI taxonomy): domain Eukaryota; kingdom Viridiplantae; phylum Streptophyta; class Magnoliopsida; order Fagales; family Fagaceae; genus Quercus; species Quercus gilva. The sequence goes on from CM042477.1 coordinate 35,542,070, forward strand.
TTTTGGTGTTGTTGGGAAGCATTGGAAGAAGTCAAGGATGGCAGATGCAACGTAGAGCTTATTATAGGATTCAGAGAGCTAAACAAGACACGGTTCCGAGAAGCCTTGTTGGAGTAGGAGCTTGGAGGGCTTAGGTACATTGGGTATATTAGGCTTGGAGGGTCTCTTGCTAACCTATGTATCCCAACTAATTGTCTAGTGGATCGATTACTGCTTGGAGGGCGGCAGAAAGGTTTTTCGTCAAGTTCTTTGGTTTCCTCTTCGATAACACATCGGCGTGTTATCTTGTATTTGCATCTCTCTTTCCTACTCTTTTACATTCCATTTTACTGTTGTGTTGTCATGATTATGGATTAGAGTAGCTTGTTTTTTTTATCCGCTTGCATTTACACTATTCCGCACTTAGTATGAAGTTAGTGTAAAATCAATTGAGCCGTAACTTTAATTTGGAGGTCTAAATAGCTCTTGTGTTTTCAACACATTTTCGTGCATTCAGTTTTGGACTAACTTGAATCTAATCAAGTTGTGTATTCTGTTTTTGTGTTTGCACTTGTTTCTTTGCTGTATGTCTGTTTTGCAGATGTATCGTCATTCCTCTTGCGGTAAAGAACCTGTGATTGACCTTACATCATCACTCATGTCAAAAAGGACACGTCATTCATCTGAAGTCTCCAACAACTAGAGATTCAAGACTCCCCTGTAGTCTTAGACTTTCTCCAACATTTTTCAGGACGCCCCCACTGTGGTGGAGCGTATTGTCCAGTTTGACACCTTGGGATCCACCTTTATCCCTAGGATTTTTACAGACAAAGATTAGGATGATCTATTCAGAAACTTCAAGGATCCGATTGATGAATTAGTTAAAGAGTTCTACTCAAATGCTAGATTCACTGGAGTAGAACTAAAGTGTTGGATTCGAGGAAAGGAGTTTATTATTACTCCGGATTACCTTGCAAAGATCCTTCGAATCACTCGATCCAGAAATGTGGATAGCTCTTCATATGATGACAGACTTCCCCAAATGTCAGATATTCTTCAAATTCTTGGCGCTGAACATGAGGTCTCAGCCAAAGGCACATCCATTGGAACAGCGAAGTTCAAACCTAAACTAAAAACTGTCACGTTCATCATGTTCTCCAATCTATATCTACTGTCCAACACGGGATTCATCAATCTTAGAAGAGCACAGTTTGTAAGGTTGAATTTAATCAACCATCTTGTTGGCTTTATTTCGTGCCAATTTACTTGTAATTCAGCATTTAGGAAACCCTGTATTTAGGTGCGAATCATGTAAGGGTAGTGTGTGAGATAGTGTGAAGAAAAGCTCAAGATTGTGCAATCAATAAGGGACTCGCGACTGGATCTCGCGGCTTGCAAGTCACCAAAGGATGCACACGAGTGATGCATGCAGAGAAGCTGAACAGTCACGCTAGCTGGAGCACTACAGGATAAAAAGTCCAGCCTAGCCATTAAGTTAGTTCGCGGCTTGAACTTGCAACTCAATCAAGTCGAGAGGCCAAGTTGCCAGCCACCTCTGTTTTGGAAAAACTGACTCTTCACATTCCAAACACACACTAGTATATATAGGCCCTTATACCCACGAAATGTAGAGAGCTTCCAAAGAGAATTTTGAAAGAAAAACCCTAGAGAAAAACAAGATTGACTCATCCACAATCTTCATCTTTGATTGTCCAAATTCCTCTACTCTCACCCTCTCCATTGTTACATCCTTGAGAGGTACATTACCCAAATCCTTTTGTCACCATACCCATATCAATGAGAAGGTTATTCGGTGCTTAGGAAGCAGTTAGGAAGGGACCAATGGATATTGGTTAATGCTATGGGCTATAGCGAAATCCGGTAAGCTAAAGAAGATAAAGGTTCAGCGTAACCTCGTTAGAGAAAGAAGCTTTGAGGGCTTAGGTACACTGGATAGATTAGGCTTGGAGGGTCTTTTGCTGTTCATGTATCCCAACTTCATTCTTTAGTGGATTATTAACCGCTTAGAGGGCGGCAGAGAGGTTTTATATCGAAGACTTCGATTTCCTCTTCGATAACACATCGCTGTATTTTCTTTGTATTTGCATCTCTCTTCCCTTAATCTTTGCCATTTAATTTCTGCTATGGTTGTGATTTTATTTGGTTTAGATTGGTTTATCAATTCTATTTTAGCTTATGTTCATATTCCGTACATACATTATTTGATATTAAGCTTGAATTGGTAATTTGTAATTTGGGGGTCTAAACGTTCAAGGGTGTTTTACACCCATTTTGAACATTCAATTGGTATCAGAGCGGGTGCACTCTTTGTGGTTTAAACACCTTAATGCGATCCTTGACCCCATATTGAGATGGGCCGGTCTCAATCTTTAAATGTTCCACAATATTTTGATGGTAACAACTATGCCTTTTCGAAAGTCTGGATGAGAGCTTTCTTGTGTTCTATTGATAATACTATTTGGGATGTAGTAGAAGTAGGATGGACTAGGTCGGAGGCCGCAAAATCCACTTGGGATAAGGCAGCACTTGTAGCAGCTAACTCTAATAGTAAAGCTTTGAATGCAATTTTTTGTGGTGTTTCTCCAAATGAGTTTCATAGGATTTCACACATAACAGTTGCCAAGGAGGCTTGGGAGATATTAGAGACCACCTATGAAGGAATGAAGAAGGTGAAGGATACTAAGTTGCAGATGCTAACCACTAGGTTTGAAGAGATAAAATGAGTGAAGACGAGTCATTCAACTCATTCTATAGCAAGTTGAATGAGGTGGTTGTTGGCAAGTTCAACTTGGGTGAGAAGATGGAGGACTCAAAGATAGTGAGGAAAATCCTTCGATCATTGCCGGAGAGCTTCCGTGCAAAAGTTACAGCAATTGAAGAGAGTAAAGACCTTAATGATATCAAAGTTCAAGAACTAATTGGCTCACTTCAAACTTATGAGCTGTCATTGCCATCACAAAGGAAGAGCAAATCCCTTACTCTTAAGATGATCAACGAGAGGGTAGATTCTCATGACTCATCGGATGAGGATGTTGTCGATAAAGATGTGGCATATCTTGTGAAGAATTTTTGAAAGTTGTTGAAGTTCAAGAAAAATGAAAAGTTCGCTAAGAAGGGAAAATTTCAAAATTTTGGAAAGGAGAAAAAGGATTTCAAAAGGAAAGATGTGAAGGACTTTCAATCCTCTCAAGGAATCACATGCTTCGAATGTAATGGACATGGACATGTCAAGAAAGAGTGTCCCAATTTTTTGAAAGCGAAGGGCAAGGTGTATGCCACCACTTTTAGTGATTCCAATTCCTCTAATTCAGATTCAGATGAAAGTTGTGATGGAGAGGGAAACTTCTCTACATTCATGACCATTGCTCAAGTAGATTCTTCGGATGATTTGGGTGCGCTAGTGAAAGACCTTGGTGAGCACTCTAAACTGGAGTCAATTGGGATAGTTGATGAATCTGATGATAAGGAAGAAAAAGAAACAGTGGGAATGCAAGAGACCTACAATTCCTTCCTTGAGAAGACCGGTGAATATGCAAAAGTGGCTAATGCAGCCATTAAAAAAATGAAAAGGGAGGAATATTATAGAAGTCTTCTAGTGCAATACAAGGAGACCAAATGTGAAATGGAGACGCTAAACGGAGAGTTAACCGAAGCTTATTCAAAAATTAAATTCCTTGAGCTTGAGGTGGTTCAAGCAAATGCTAAAGTTGAGCGGGTTTCCTCCAAAAAGCTTGATGATGTACTTGCTCGTCAAAAACCTTTCTCCGACAAAAGTGGATTGGGATACACCAGAAAAAGTAGTGTGAGTGTCAAAGTGTCCAAGGATATGACGTTTGTGAAAGCTAAGGAACCAGTGGTAGAATCATTAGTTGTTGAGAAAGAAAAGCCGGAAAAAAAGCAAAATGTGACTGACCAACGGTTTTTGACTAAGCCTCATAATCAATCAGTGGTCAAGCCTAAGGCTTAAGGGAAATCACTCCCAAAGTCACAAAGAGGTCCAAAAACTCAACATTTCTGCCATCATTGTGGACTTTAAGGACACACCAGACCAAATTGTCATAAGCTTAGAGCATTGAAGAATGCAAGTGATCAGAGCTCAAGAGGACCAAGAAATGACAAAAGGAATTGGGCTGTTGAGCAATCAAGAGGTCAAGATGGTGATTCTGGAATGATAGATGCGATGAAGATGATTGATGTATTCACCACCTGTTTGGCAAGCTTCTCCAAAAGGTTTGACAGCCATAACTCTTGTACCTAATCCTCTACGAATATCATCCCAAATGCATGTGCCGTGTGGGTGAAGACAAAGCCATTAGTACAAAGGTACAAGGCAAAATATACTTTGAGACAAAACTCAACAAAGTCGATCAAACTTTTTGGATTTTCTACATTTTATGTTATGTTATTTATTTATTTATTTATTTTTGACACAAAAGTAAGAAGAAGATTTATAAAAAACAACAATGTAAAAACATTTGAAACAAAAACAAACAAATAATTTTTCAACTCAAAACTTGCAAGAAGTACACAACCAAGCATATTCACAAAACATGCGAAGTATTAATGCATGGACATGTTGTAATGCTTATGCATGAGTACCCTTCGTCACCCACACGTCATGTGCGTTTGGGGTGATATCCTTGATGGGTTAGGTACGAGAGTAAGGACTTTCAAACCTTCTTGTGAAGCTTTCCAAGCAATTGGTGAAGGCACTGATCATCTTCATCACGTTCATCATTCCTAGATCACTGTTTTGACTTCTTGGTTGCTCACCACCCTAAAACCTCCGGTCATTTCTTCTTCCTCGTGACTAAGGAGCGCTTGCATTTTCAATGCTCTCAACTTATGGCAGTTGGGTCTGGTATGTCCTTGCAATCCGCAATGGTGACAAACATGATTCGTTCTAGGACCCTGTTGTGATCTTGGCAGTAATCTTCCTCTAGCTTCAAATCTGGCTTTAGATTGATTACGAGACTTATTTAACGCCTGTTGATCAGCCACCTTCTTTTTCTATTCAACCTTAACTTTCTCATGAAGAAATTCTTCTACAATCGGCTCTATGGCCTTCACAAATTTCACTTCTTTGGTGACATTGGCCAATGAGCTACTCCCTCCAGTATATCCCAACCCGGACTTGTCTAAAAAATGTTTTTGAGATGAAATAACATCTTCCAACTTCTTGGAGGAGACCCTATCTATCTTGGCATGTGCTTGCACTACCTCTTACTCAAGAAATCTCACTTTTGTGTAAGCTTCTGATAGCTCACCATTTAATGTCTCAATCTCACACTTTGCCTCCTTATATCTTACCAGAAGACTTCTGTAGTCTTCCTCTGCTTTCTTCATTTTCTTCACAGCTGTCTTTGCTACCCTTGCATAATCTTCCGACTTTTCAAGGAGTAGGGTGTAATTCTCTTGAAGACTAGCTGTATTCTTATCCTCTTCAGCATTTGATTCTTCAACAATCCCAATGGATTCTTCAACACTGTGTTCTCCAAGTTCTTGTACAAGTTGATTCAGGTCCTTCGAGGACTCAACATGTTCAATAGCCATAAATGCGGAGTAGTTTTCTTCTCTGTCATAGCTATCCTCAGAATCAGAATTTGATGAATCTGAGTCACTTAGAGTACTGGCATAGACCTTGCCCTTCGATTTCAAATAATTGGGACATTCTTGAAATGTCCATGTCCATTGCACTCGAAGCACGTAATACCTTGTGATGATTAGGTTTCTCTACCATCTTTCCTTCTAAATTCCTTTTTCTCCTTTCCAGAACTCTGAAATTTTCCTTTGTCACCAAATCTCCCACTGTTCTTGAGTTTTAAGAATTTTCGAAAGTTTTTCACAAGATACGCCATATCTTTATCTACACCATCCTCATCCGAAGAGTCACGAGATATTACCCTCTCATCAATTGTTTTAAGAGCAAGAGATTTGCTCTTCCTCTGCGTGGGTAGCGACAATTCATATGTCTGTAATGAGCCAATCAACTCTTGGACTTTAATGTCGTAAAGATCTTTGCTCTCTTCAATAGCCGTCACTTTAGCATGGAAACTTTTTGGCAGTGATCAAAGGATCTTCCTTACTATTTTAGAATCCTCCGTCTTTTCCCCCAAATTGAATTTGCCGACGACCACCTCTTTCAACTAACTGTAAAAAGAGTCAAAAGACTCATCCTCACTCATTTTTAGCTCCTCAAAGCGAGTGGTCAACATCTGTAGCTTGGTGTCTTTCACTTTCTTTGTTCCTTCATAAGTTGTCTCCAGAATCTCCCATGCTTCCTTAACAATAGTGATATGTGAAATCCTGTGAAATTCCTCTAGAGAGACACCACAGAAAATAGCATTCAACGCTTTACTATTCGCATTAGCCGCCGCAAGAGTTGCGTTATTCCAAGTGGATTTGGCAGCCTCCGGCCTAGTCCAACCAACTTCAACTGCATCCCACACAGCATCATCAATAGAACACAAAAATGCCCTCATTCGGACCTTCCAGAAAGCATAATTATTACCATAAAAAAAATGGTGGTACATTTAGAGATTGAGACCTATCCATCTCAATAAAGGGTAAGGGATCTTACTAAGGTAATTAAACCACAAAGAGTGCACTCGCTCTGATACCAATTGAATGTTCAAAATGTGTATAAAACACCTTTGAACATTTAGACCCCAATTGCAAAATGATCAATTCAAGCTTAATGTCAAACAATAAATGTGCGGAACATGAACATAAGCTAATAACCGAATTGATAAACAATCTAAACCATAAATAATCATAATCACATCAGTAATTAAATGGTAAAGATAAAGGGAAGAGAGATGCAAACACAAGGACAACACACGATGTGTTATTGAAGAGGAAACCGAAGCCCTCGGCGTAAAACCTCTCCGCCGCCCTCCAAGCGGTCAATAATCCACTAGAAAATGTAGTTGGGATACATGAACAACAATAGATCCTCCAAGCCTAATCTACCCGATGTACCTAAGCTCTCCAAGCTTCTTGCTCCAACGAGGTTGCGTTGAACATTTTTCTTTTCTAGCTTACCAGATTCCGCTATAGCCCATAGCATCAACCAATATGAATTGGTCACTTCCTAACTGCTTCCCAAAGCACCAAATAAACCTTCTCACAGATATGGGTATGGTGAGAAAAGGATTTGGCCAAGAACCTCTCAAGGATGTATCAATGGAGAGGAAAAGTGTAGAGGAATTTGAAGAGTTTCTTAGGTGAAGATTGTGGCTGAATCAATCTTGTTTTTCTCTAGGGTTTCTCTCTCAAAATTCTCTCTGGAAGCTCTCTACATTTCGTGGGGTATAAGGGTCTATATATAGTGGTGTGTGTTTGGAATGCAAAGAGTTAGTTTTTCCCAAACAGGGTGGTCTGGCGACTTGGCCTCACGACTGGCCTGAGTCGTGAGTTCAAGCTGCGAGCTAACGGCCTGGTTAGCCAGGGACTTTTGTCTTATAGTATGATAGCTGGCGTGACTCTTCAGCTCCCCTGCATGCTTCACACGTGTACTACAATTGGCGGCTTGCTAGTCACGAGTCAGCCATGAGTCTCTGCATACTTGGACAATCTTGAGCATTTCTTCACACTCTCTCACACACTACCCTTACATGAATCCCACCTAAATACAGGGTTACTAATTGCTAAAATACAAGAAAATTTGGCACAGAATAAAGCCAACAAGATGGTAGATTAAATTCAACCTTACATATTTCATGGACTAACCTGGAACTAACCAAGTTTATATTTGTGTCTTGTGAATTTGCACTTGGTTCTCTGCTGTGTGAATGTTGTTTTGCAGATGTCTCATCGTTCCTCTCGAGGAAAAGAGCCAATAACTGATGTTACATCATCTCCTATTTCAAAATGGACTTGAAGTTCATCTTAAGCTTCAAACATTGAGAGATTTAGGACTCCACTTGATTCACAGACTTTTGAAAGCATTTTTAAAGATGCTCCTACTGTGGTTGAAAGGGTTGTAAAATTTGATACCCTGAGAACAACATTTATTCCTAGGATATTTGAAGCAAAAGATTGGGCTGATCTGTTTGGGAATTTCGAGGACCTGATTGATGAATTGGTTAAGGAGTTCTATTCAAATGCTAGATACACCAGAGTTGAGTTGCAATGTTGGGTATGAGGAAAGGAGTTCAACATCAATTCAGATTACATTGTGAAGTTTCTTTGAATCAATAGACCGACGAAGGTAGATCTCACTCCATATGATGACAGACTTCCTAAGATTCAAGATATTCTTCAATTTCTTAGGCCAGATCATGAGATTTCATTTAAAGGCACATCCATTGGAATAGCAAAGTTTACACCTGATCTGACGACTCTCAAATTAATCATGTTTTTCAACCTGTATCCACTCTCGAACATTGCATTCATCAACCTTGGGAGAGCACAGTTCCTATGCAATCTCATCACCGAAGTTTCGATTGACATTTGTGCCCACATTTTTCAAACCATTGGGAAAACAGCAGCTCGATCAGCAGCAAGAACATGCCTCCCATTTTGTAGTCTAATCATGAAGATTATGGTACGTGAAGGGGTTCGTCCACTAACAGATGGAAAAATACTACCACGACTTCGACCATTATCCATGATATCTCTTCAAGCGAGTAAGAGTCACTCTTTTAAAGCACCTAAGAGTGAAACTTTCCCTTATGCTTCCTCTTCCAGTCTTGGCTTAGCTACTCAGACTACGCCTATGCATCTTGAATCTACATCTCCTCACACTCCTGTGTTACAGACGACTAGCACTCAAATTGACAGGTTGAGCACTTTGTTTGAGGGTCTATACCAGCGCATTTTTGGATTTGAAAGGGTTCTCTACTCCACAAAAAATCAAGTTCAAATGCGTCTCACTACCATTGATACATAATTAGATGCTATACAACAGAAACTGGATGAAAGCCTTTAGCTATTCGTGCCAAAAAGGGGGAGAGCTACTTAGGAATGAGAAGTGTGCATATTGAAAGGGGGAGTTGTGTGAGCTTAGAAGAAGAATACTAATTCATACACACATAGTCTTGGTTTTAGTTTATTTGTTTATAGTGTTTATAACTCTTGGTGTTTACATTGTGCTACTTTGGTTTATTTGTTTAACTTTATATTTAGTTTAAGTTTACTATGTTTTGTACCCATGCTTTGTAGCTTAGTACTTGTTGTTAAATGTTATGAATTTTCTTTAAGTACATCACTCTTATGCCCTTTGTTGGATTTTATATCCTTAATGCAATTACCTTGTGTTGTTGCATTGATTGAGTGTTGGACATGCAAATGAAACTTTGTAATTGAGCTTATTAGCTTGCATGTCCAGATGTCCATTCCTTGTGTGAATGAGCATTGTGGTCACTATTTATAGTGATTGTTCTTTTTTGGTCAAGCCATGGTTTATTACTTAAGTTCATTTTGCTTGATCGCATTGTGCTTGCTCCATATGCATTACAAGTTTTCTGCATACAATGATCAAGTTATGTTGTTGTTTTTTAGGAGTTACTTGTTCTTATGGTTCAAGAGCTACACAGATTCTAGAGTTAGGTGTGAGTGAGTTTTGTTCAATTGTTCCCAACTCACATGTTAAGTCTAGAGTTTGTTTTAGGGTTTTGTCACGGAATAGCCAAAAGGAGAGATTGAAAGGTTTAATTTAATCAACCATCTTGTTGGCTTTATTCCGTGCCAATTTACTAGTAATTCAACATTTAAAAACTCTGTATTTAGGTGGGAATCATGTAAGGGTCGTGTGTGAGAGAGTGTGAAGAAAAGCTCAAGATTGTGCAATTAGCAAGGGACTCACGACTGGATCTCATGGCTTGCTCGCGGCTTGCACGTTGCCAAAGGATGCACACAAGTGTAGCATGCAGAGAAGCTGAACAATCATGCCAGCTGGAGCACTACAAGACAAAAAGTTTAGCCCAGCCATTCAGTTAGCTCGTGGCTTGAACTCACAACTCAGTCAAGTCGCAAGGCCAAGTCGCCAACCAGCTCTGTTTTGGAAAAACTGACTCTTCGCATTCTAAACACACATCAGTATATATAGACCCTTATACACACGAAATGTAGCGAGCTTCTAGAGAGAATTTTGAGAGAGAAACCCTAGAGTAAAATAAGATTGACTCATCCATAATTTTCATCTTTGATTCTCCAAATTCCTCTACTTTCACCCTCTCCATTTTTACATCCTTGAGAGGTACATTACCCAAATCCTTTTCTCACCAGACCCATATCAGTAAGAAGGTTATTTGGTGCTTAGGAAGCAGTTACGAAGGGACCAATGGATATTGGTTGATGCTATGGGCTATAGCGGAATCTAGTAAGCTAAAGAAGACAATGATTCAGTATAACCTTGTTGGAGCAAGAAGCTTGGAGGGCTTAGGTACACTGGGTATATTAGGCTTGGAGGCTCTTCTGCTGTTCATGTATCCCAACTTCATTCTTTAGTGGATTATTGACCGCTTGGAGGGTGGCGGAGAGGTTTTACATAGAGGACTTCGGTTTCCTCTTCAACAACACATCGCTGTGTTGTCTTTGTGTTTGCATCTCTCTTTCTCTAATCTTTACCATTTAATTTCTACTGTGGTTGTGATTTTATTTGGTTTAGATTGGTTTATCAATTTTATTTTAACTTATGTTCATATTCTGCACATACATAGTTTGATATTAAGCTTGAATTGGTTTTTTGTAATTTGGAGGTCTAAATGTTCAAGGGTGTTTTACACACATTTTGAACATTCACAATTCTTGTGTGATCTCATCACAGGAGCTTTGATTGACATTTGTGCTCATATCTTTCAAATTATTGGGAAAACAGCAGCACGAACAGCAGCACGAATGTGCCTTCCCTTTTGCAGTCTTCTCATGAAAATCACGTTACATGAAAGTGTTCGTCCACCAAGAGATGGAAAGATCCTAAGTCTTCATCGCCCAATATCCATAGCCTCTCTTCAAAAGAGCAAAAGTCATTCTTCTGCTTAGCGTAGAAAGCAAAATCTATCCACAACACCAAAGAGTGAATCTGTTCAACATGTCACTCACTCAGGTCATGGTTCAGCTGCTCACACTACCCCTTGTCATACCGAGGCTACATCTCCTCACATTCCTAAGCCTTAGAATGCTAGTACTCAACCTAGACAATCTAACTCTCATGCCGACCGGTTCACTATTTTGGTTGAAGGTTTGCATGAGCGTGTTTCAGGACTTGCAAATGTCATCTACTCCACAAACAACCAAGTTCAAATGCATCCTACTGCCATTGAGACACAGTTAGATGAGATTCAATGCAAGTTAGAGGAGAGCCTTTAGCTATTCATGCCAAAAAGGGGGAAAGCAAACTCTTTGTATAAACTGTATAGATTGGACGATAGCATATAGAAAGGGGGAGAGCATCATAAGAAGGGAAGTGTGCATAGTGAAAGGGGGAGCTTTTATGAGCTTAAAAGGAAAAGAAAAAGCTGACACACAACAATTTTTGGTCCTATACATTTGTTTACAGTTCTTTTTATTGCTTTCTTTTAAAGCTTGAGTACTATGTTTTTATATTTCAATTTAATATTCAGTACTTGTGTTTATCCCAATGCTTTGTAGCATTTTTTTAGTACTTTTAGATGTTGATTATATATCTTAAGTACCTCACACTTGTACCCTAGTAGGATCTTGTATCCTAGATGCAAATACTTAGTGTATTTTGCATTGGTTGTGTGTTGGACATGCAATTGATCATTGTGATTGGTCTTTATTGCATTACGTGTCCAGATGACCATTTACTAGTTAAATGTTCATTGTAGCCATTCTTAAATGACTAACCTTGTTTGATCAAGATATGCTTGCATGTTTAATAGTGTTAACAAACTTGATCTCACTTTACTTGCTCATGTACGTACCATGTATTCAACTTGTCATAAGCTTAATGAAAGTTTTGTTTGTGTGCAAGTGTTTCAGGTTACAGGTATATACGTGCAAGTGCTTCACAGCTTCTAGATTAGGTGTGAGTGAGTTTTGCGACTGTTCCCAAACACACATCTAAGTCTAAAGTCTGTTTTAGGGGTTTTGTCATGGAATAGCCAAAGGGAGAGATTGGAAAGTTGTAATTTACAACTATGTGCTTTGTTGGCTTTTTTTTCCGTGATTATAAAGTCTGTTGTAATTATGTTCAATCTTTTGTACTATGTATTTAATGTGGGATTTAATTGTAAGGGTTGTGTGTAAGAGAGAGTGTGTAAAGACTCAAGGCAAGAAGACTGAAGTGTTTTCGCGGGTAGCTCGCGACTAAGCATCCCGCAAAATGATGCATGTGCCCTACACATGACTGGAATGCCAAGAGTTAAGACAGGATGGAGACAACTGTGTTTCACAAGTAGCTCGTGGGTAAGGCGTTCCTGCGGGACACCCACGAAATTTTCTGTTTTGCCAGATTGTCATATCTGATACACACTTTTTTTATTTACACTATATATATACACATTACCCACATATGTTAATGATTGCTTCTGAGAGAAAACCCTAGCCAAAAACCTTGAGAGTTAGAGAGTGTTATACCGACATTTCTTTACACAATTACTTACGGATTTTCCTCAACTCCTACCTCTCCATTTCCGTACTATTGAGAGGTTGATAGCCCAAACACTTACCACACCCTTTCAGAGTGTCAAGTGAGGTTTTGGTGCTGCTGGGAAGCATTGGAAGAAGCCAGGCTTTGGTGGATGCAATCGGGCATATTGCGGGATCTGGAGAGCTAGACAAGACACGGTTTCGAGAAACCTTGTTGGAGTAGGAGCTTGGAGGGCTTAGGTACATCGGGTAGATTAGGCTTGGAGGGTCTCCAGCTAACCCATGTATCCCAACTAATTGTCTAGTGGATCGATTACCGCTTGGAGGGCTTCAGAGAGGTTTTTTACCGAGTTCTTCTGTTTCCTCTTCGATAACACATCGGCATGTTATCTTGTGTTTGCATTCTTCTTCTCTACTCTTTTACCTTTCATTTTACTACTATCCTACAAGATCCTACATACGATCTTACCGTTTTTACGATCCTAGTGCGATCTTAAACATTTTGGTGAGGTGGGATTATAAAATTGTGCGATCCTATGATCCATATCACAATTTTGACAACCATGACTATGATATTACAAGGCCATGAAATCCATGGCAATTATCTATTTTCAAAACCCATGGAAATCATCTTATAAAAGCATATGAAAAGTTATGATTATTTATCTTAAAACCATGACATTTATTTATTTCATACCATATTATAAAACCATGGAATTTATATAATAAGAACCCATGGTCACTATTTATCTTATATCACAACATTCATAATGTTCATTTCTAAAACTCATTGTAATTATTTATCTTACAAGCCCATTATGATTATCTGTAGAAAAACACATGAGAATATCACATTATTCCATTACAGTGGCTGTTACCATATTTTATTTGAAACCCATGGATATTGCATTTATTAAAACCCATGGTAAATATTATTCACAAAAAACATTCGAGGTAACTATTTAAAAGCCCTAAAGAAAATACCATTTACAAAATAATCCATGGCAAATATTATGAGAAACTATACAAATTGTTATTTAAATCCCATGAAAATTAATACCCAAAAACCTATCATAAATATTTATTAAATCTCAGGAATACATTTTGAAAGCTCAAATTTACGTGAAAACACAAAAGCTGTTTAGACCCCTAAATTAGAAATTATGGCTCGATTGATTTTTCTCTAACTTAGATTAAATGCAGAATAGAGTAAATGCAAGCGAACAAACAATACACTACTCTAAGCCATATTCATCAAATAACAACAATGAAATGAAAGCTAAAAGAGTAGGAAAGAAGGATGCAAACACAGATAACACCGCGATGTGTTATCGAAGAGGAAACCGAAGTACTCGGCGAGAAACCTCTCTGCCGCCCTCTAAGCAATAAATCGATCCACTAGAGAATAAGTTGGAGTACATGGATAACAAAAGACCTTCCAAGCCTAGTCTATCCCATGTACTTGAGCCTTCCAAGCTCCTGCTACCAACTGACTTGACGAAGCCTTGTCTTCTCTAGCGCTAGATCACGCAATTCAGCCTGATTGCATCCACCAAACAAATGACTTCTTCCAATGCTTCCCAGTAGCACCATAACCTCACTTTACACTCAGAATGGGTGTGGTAAGTGTTTGAGCTATCAACCTCTCAAGGATTTGGATATGGAGAAGTAGGAGTTGAGGAAAACCACACAAGATTTTGTAGAAAATTGTGAGTATGACAATCTCTAACTCTCAAGGGTTATGGCTAGGGATTTCTCTCTAAAAGCATTCCTCTTAATATGTGGGCAAAGATGGTATATATAGTGTGGGTGAAGACATAGTGGAACAGATATGCCAAAATAGAAAAACAAAAAGTTTCATAGGTATCTCGCGAGAAGGCCTTACCCGCGAAATACTCGTAAAAACCAGCTGTCATGACTCTTCGCATTCCTATCATGTGCTATGCACATGGCTTCACTTCGCGGGAAGTCTTCTCGCAAGCTACCCTTGAAAACTCCTTTGATCTTCGATGTTGTCTTGAGTCTTCACACTCTCTCTCACACACAACCCATAAAATGAAATCCCACATAAAATACAGGATACATATGATTGAGAAAAATTACAATCAAATTTGGCATGGAATAAAAGCTAACACAAAATAGTTGTAAATCACAACTTTACACATTTCACTTTTACTAATGACTAAAGCCCATGTGGAATAAAAATCCATGGCAATATATAGTAGCTTTATCCATTTTGTAGGGCTTAAAATGAGAAAGCAAAAGGATAGGCCCAAGTGGAAAGAAACACCAAGTCAGAGGCCAACCAAAGTACTCAGCCCTCATGGCCAAGCCTAACATGAAGTCTTAGCCAAAATAGCCCATATGTGCAAGCTGACCTAGCTGGAGAACTTCATTCAATTCTGCCTTCCACTAGAGATCACCTCAAGAAGCAATTAAGCTCCTAAACCAAATTAGGAGCTAGCCACTTATCTCATCAACCTCTTTGCCACTGCCATTTCTGACGTGAACAGTATTAAGGGGTTGGGTTGACACCAAAAGGCTGAAAAGCAATAAATGTCATTCTTCCTTCCTAAGTTTTAGTTACTACTAGAGGAAGCTATGACCAAATCATCCAAACTTCAACAAACTAGTTTCCTTAGAACTAAAAATATCTAAAACTAATTCATGAACCAAGCCCATGAATTCCTAAAGGGGAAATATAGGGAAATGTGGTTTGAAGAGCATAAAAAAAAATCTCCAGTAGAGCTCCCTGAAGTAGGCTAAAAGATTGGCACCTGGCTTGGGGTGATAGCTCCTACTCCTTAAAGCTCAAATCTTTATTGCGGCACCAAGATTCTACCTTAATACTTGCCTTAATCCCATTGGCTGAACACAACCTTAGAAATCTTAGCATTTAATGCAAGATTACCCAAATATTCATCCATGTGTGATATTGCCCAAAGAAGCAAGGCAGCCCAAAAGCAAATCACACTATTTTTGGCCAAATCCTAGGTTAGATACTCTGAATTCTAGCTCCATTTGACATTACCCAAAAAAGACAAGCACTCAAAAAGAAGTTCATACCATTTTAGGCCAAATCTCAAGATGGATATTCTGAACATTCTCTTGCTAATTAGACCCAACATTTTTTACTTTTGCTAAATGCTCCCTAAGCTTCACTATAAAAGGAAAGCATCATCTACTCACCAACGGGGGACAAAATCCTCTAAAAGTCTCAATCAATCTTGTTATTTTCAACCCTTGATTCAAAAATAAGTTCCTTTTTTAGTTCATAAATGCCCATACCCATCAGCTCACAAATATTCCTTCCCTCTTTTAACAAAACCCACCACCATAAAGGTCTCATGATTAGCTAAAATCAATCTCTCTCCACCATGGCCTAAAATAGCCAAGTTCCTTTACCATTTTATTCCCACATCACCATATATTTGCCCCTCCCCCCCCCCCCCTCCTTCAACTAATATAAGAGTAATTTCCATCATTCACCATACATCCTTCCACATATTCCAACATGAGCATAAGAATCTTGGTTAAATATTTGCTGCACTAAGCTGGGGGTCTTTCTCTCCCTTCATTCCATCCTTTTTTTTCCTCTTTTATTTGTAATTATAAAGCCTTTAATCTTTTTTTATTACTATTATAATGAAGGCCATAATGTCTTGGATACTATGAGAGTTTTCCCTTATATTGGCTTAATAGTAATGAGGAAAATATATGATTTTTATCATGTAAACACATTTATTAATTAATCAGACATTACGGCTAGAGGTCTATTATATTCACAGCTGGACCATTTTTCTCTTGTGTACATGTTATAATAGGCTCATTTTTATATTAACCGGCTATGGAGGAAATGCATAATTTTTACTATGCAAATACATTTATTAATTTTCCAAACATCTACCGCTAGACGTTTTTCTTATTTACCATTGTACTATTATTTAAGCACTCATTGTGGTGGGCCATCCTTTGTGCTAGCTTATCTTTGTAGGAGGTATTTTTAGGGCTTTATTGTAAACACATTTATTAGCTAATAAGACGTTACTGCTAGAGGTCTATTATATTCACAGCTGGACCATTTTTCTCTTATGTACATGTTATAATAGGCTCATTTTTATATTAACCGACTATGGAGGAAATGCATAATTTTTACTATTCAAATACATTTATTAATTTTTCAAACATCTACCGCTAGATGTTTTTCTTATTTACCATTAGACTATTATTTAAGCACTCATTGTGGTGGGCCATCCTTTGTGCTAGCTTATCTTTGTAGGAGGTATTTTTGGGGCTTTATTGTAATATTTGTTGGACGCAACTTGGACCTTGAGCAAAATAAGTCTTTCACACTTCACCGATAGCCTTTGGGCCATATTCCAAGCCTAAAGTCAAGTCTCGGTCTTAACTTCCTAAATATCATATGGGCAATTCGAAAAAGCAGCCCCCAGCACAAATTTAATGGACCAATCTTAAAATTTTAAAACATCATAATTCAAATGAACCAAAAATTTTCAGGAGGAAAAGTGTAATTATTATCCAAAGATTAATCATGTTGTGTGGATGACTGTGACATTTTTTTCCCCTGTCATTTTGGCTAAATCCGATTGAGAGAGAGAAGGAGAAGATGACAAAGAGGCCATGGGTCTTGTCTAAGTCCAATTGGGAGAGAGAATGAGAGAATCGGTGAAGAAAGAGAGAAAAAAAATAGTGAGAGAGAGAGAGAGAGAGAGAGAGAGAGAGAGAGAGAGAGAGAGAGAGAGAACATAGTTTTCAAATTAAAAAAATATGAAGCAATATTAGAATATTAATATTTATGTATAGCTTTAAGCTATAGTGGATTGTCATAGATGGTAGTTTACTATAGGTCAATTGTTAAAAGATGTAGCAATAGTATCATCATTGTAGTTCTATTTTTGTTATGTGGGTCGTTAAAAATAGCAATTTGACAATTTGGCTCCATCACTGTGAATGCTCTAAGTACATCAAATATGAATGGCTATATACAAAAAATACATATAAAAATGGTAGTAAAAAACCAATAACTACTTCTTAAGTTATTAATTGCAGTGCACATTACCCATGCAAGTTATACCAATAACTACGTGGTAATTTTATGGCAATTTTGGAGGTCTAGGGATATACTGATAATTTTGGAAGTGCAAGGGCATTTTGGCAGTTTTGGATATTTCAAGGGATTTTTTTTTTTGTATTTTGGGACGTCAAGAGGGTGTTTAGGTCAATTTGGTAGTTCTAGGGATGTTTGGGTCATTTTTTGGTTAAATGGATAGGCTACTAGATTAAATTGGTTGAGTGAGTAATAGATATTTAATTTATATTCAAACAAGTAATAAATGAATAAATGCATAATTATGTACTAGACCCATTTATGATACAACCCAAAACCCACCCAACCCAACCATTTGCCACCCCTAGACAAATGGATAAAAAAACTCTCTCACAAGCTCTCGTACTCTGTGAAGCTCTTATACTGAGTCATGGACATAGTTTTGCTTCTTTGATTTTAGCCTTTCCATGGTTCATTTCTTATTGGTTCACTAACTTAGTAATTGGCTTCCAAAAATAAAAACTTAACATTCAGAGCCTTCTTAGCAAAGCCCTGGGTTAGTCATGGAGGAATTGAGTAGTTTTGTCTTTGGTGTTTGCTATGTTTGCAAGAAATCATAATTATTTGGTCCCCCTTGAAGTCTGAATGTCCAAATAGTGTGTAAAACACCTATGGAAATAAGCTAAAACAGAATAGGTAAAACAATCTAAACCGAAATTAATCACAACCACATCAGTAATTAAAAGGCAAAGATTAAGGGAAGAGAGATGCAAACACAAAGACAACACAGCGATGTGTTATCGAAGAGGAAACCGAAGTCCTCGGCGAAAAACCTCTCCGCCGCCTTCCAAACGGTTAATAATCAACTACAGAATAAAGTTGGGATACATGAATAGTGGAAGACCCTCCAAGTCTAATCTACCCAGTGCACCTAAGCCTTCCAAGCTTCTTGCTCCAATAGGGTTACGCCAAACCTTGTCTTCTCTAGCTTACTGGATCCCGCAATTGCCCATTGCATCAACCAAAATTAATTGGTCCCTTTTGAACTGCTTCCCAAACACCAAAAAGCCTTCTCACAGATATGGGTATGGTGAGATAAGGATTTGGCTAATGTACCTTTCAAGGATATATCAATGAAGAGGGTGAGAGTAGAGGAATTTGGAGAATCAAAGGATGAAGATTGTGGATGAGTCAATCTTGTTTTTCTCTAGGGTTTCTCTCTCAAAATTCTCTCTGGAAGCTCTCTACATTTTGTGGGTATAAGGGTATTTATAGTAGGGCGTATAAGGAATGCAAAGAGTCAGTTACAACCAAACAGGGCATTCCGGTGACTCAAGCTCGCGACTGGAATGAGTCGCGAGTTTGAGTCGCGAGCTAACTACCTAGCCAGATTGGAGGTTTTGTCCTGTAGTGCAATAGCTGGCGTGACCCTTCAGCTCCCCCTGCATGCTTCACACGTGTGCCACCTTTGGCAACTCGTCAGTCGCAAGATCCAGTCGTGAGGCTCTTCTTGAGTGCACACTCTTGAGCTTTTCTTCACAATCTGTCACACACTACCCTTACATGATTCCCACCTAAATACAAGGTTTCTAAATGTCGAATTACAAGCAAATTTGGCACAAAATAAAGCCAACAAAATGATTGAATAAATTCAAACTTACAAAGTCCTTTTTTTTTTTTTTTTTTTTTTTTTTTTTTATGATAAAAAAATGGGTAAGGAGGGCGACCAACGTGGCAATCCTACCTAGGTGCGATCATAATAGCACCTTACCTATTGGGTTCGAGGCTTTACTGGGGTACAAAGGGACCACAGTGAGCTATAGCTTCCTAGCCCCACGAGGGATACTAATGAACCTTGAGCTATTGAGGGAGGTAACCCAAGTGAGTCCATATTCGGACTTGAACCTTGGATCTCACACTCAGCGGATCTTGTGCAACACCCAAGACCACTAGACCACACCCTTTAGTGGTCCCTTGAAGTCCTTATAGAATTATATGTCACGAGCCTTGTAGCTCAATTGCCATTTAGCACAAATTTGAAGCCTTATTCTTTATGAAGTAAATTTTTTTTCTTTTTAAATTTAATTTGTGGATAGAATTTTCAAAATATTGAAAAACAAGAAATTTTTTTTTTTTTTTTTTTTTTTGGTGGTAAAGTTTAGATGTAATTACTTACTAAGTTACATTACAAATATAATATTTTAACAACAATTAAACTAATAAGTTTTTATTAACTACGTGATTGAGCAAGCAATATTGGAAGCTCTATTTATAAGAAGTCTTTAAAGCTCCTAGGAATTTTATTTTACACATATACATTGTGCTTATTAATATGCATCAAGCTGTAATCTTTCTGCCAAGCTATTCAAGGGCAAGATGAGCATTAATATCTTTGCTCTGACCAACTGCAAACTAAAGCATTGAGCTTGCGTTATTGGTCGTCGGCATTCAGTTTCTCATATTCCAAAGTCCAGTGGACCAAGCTCCCTTCACCCTTTCGAGTGGCTTGAATAATGAATTTGAAACTCTTATACATCTCCTTGAGTATTCCCCCAATCACCTTGAAAGTGACTGAATGGTTTTTGTCATCAATGGTTTCGATTACCTCTTTAGACACTACAAATTTCCCATCTAAAGAGTCAAACAAAAACTTAATCAATTGTACAAACATTTGGACTTTTGTGGTTTGTTTTTCTTGGTGATATTTCACCTTTCTCATCTACCTCCTTAGTTGTTATTGTTTCAACCCCATCCGTACTTAGCTTATATAATTTGGACTTTTGTTGTTTGTTTTCTTTGTGATATTTTATATAAAATTTATTCTATTTTTTTATATTCCCTACTACATAAATAATAATAATTGGATTTCAAATCCTTCTTTTTTTAATGATTTATTATTTATCATGAAACTTTATTTATAAGCAGTAAATATAAAAATAACAATAAAATTTATGTGAATGTTCAATATATGAGTAAAACACCCTTGAACGTTTAGACCCCAAATAACAAATTATCAATTCAAGCTTAATATCAAATGATTAACGTGTGGAACATGAACATAAGCTAAACATAGAATTGATAAACAGTCTAAGCCAAATATAATCACATCCACAGCAGAAAATAAAAGGCAAAGATAAAGGGAAGAGAGATGCAAACACAAGGATAACACACGATGTGTTATCGAAGAGGAAACCGAAGCCCTCAGTGTAAAACATTTTTGCCGCCCTCCAAGCGGTCAATAATCCACTAGAAAATGTAGTTGGGATACATGAATAGCAATAGACCCTCTAAGCCTAATCTACCCAATGTACCAAAGCCCTCCAAGCTTCTTGCTCTAACAAGGTTGCGCCGAACCTTTTTCTTTTCTAGCTTACAGGATTTCGCTATAGGCCATAGCATCAACCAATATGAATTGGTCCCTTCCTAACTGCTTCCCAAAGTACCAAATAAACCTTCTCACAGATATGGGTATGGTGAGAAAAGGATTTGGCTAAGAACCTCTCAAGGATGTATCAATAGAGAGGAAGAGAGTAGAGGAATTTGAAGAGTCTCTTAGGTGAAGATTGTGGATGAATCAATCTTGTTTTTCTCTAGGGTTTCTCTCTCAAAATTCTCTCTGGAAGCTCTCTACATTTCGTCGATATAAGGGTCTATATATAGTGGTGTGTGTTTGGAATGCGAAGAGTCAGTTTTTCCAAAACAGAGCTGCCTGGCGACTTGGCCTCGCAACTTGACTTAGTCGTGAGTTCAAGTCGCGAGGTAACTGCATTGCCAGTTTGGACTTTTTTTCCTGTAGTGCAACAGCTGGCATGACGCTTCAGCTTCTCCGCATGTTTGGCACATGACCATTGTTTGGCGACTTGCCAATCGCGAGCCACCCGCGAGTTCCAGTCGCGAGTCCCTGCATCTTTGTACAAATTTGAACATTTCTTCACACTCTCTCACACACTACCCTTACATGAATCCCACCTAAATACAGGGTTACTAATTGCCAAAATACAAGCAAATTTGGCACGGAATAAAGCCAACAAGATGGTTGATTAAATTCAACCTTACAATCTCTCCCTTTGGCCATTCCGTGACAAAACCCTACAACAAACTCTAGACTTAACGTGTGAGTTGCGAACAGTTGAATAAAACTCACTCACACCTAACTTTAGATTTTGATAAGCTCTTAAATCATACGAATAAGTATCTCCTGAAATACAATAACACAATTTGATCACTATATGTAGAAAAACTTGTAATGCATATGAAGCAAGTACAATGTGATCAATCAAAATGGGATATATCAATAAACCATGGCTTGACCAAACAAGCAATCACTATATAATAGTGATTACAATACTCATTCACACAAGGAATGAACATCCAGACATGCAAGCTGATAAGCTCATTTGTAGAGTAACATTTGCATGTCTAACACTCAACCAATGCATAAAACATATATGCATCTAGGAACAAAATCCTACAAAGGCACAAGAGTGATGTACTTAAAGAAAATGCATGACATTTAGCAACAAGTACATAAGCTACAAAGCATGGGTACAAAAACCTAAAAGCTTACAAAAGCAAACGGTTACAAATGTACCATACAAAATCTAACTGAATAACATCATATAACTAAAACCAAGAGCTTTCAAAAGAAAGACAGACAATTGATCCATGATCCCATGAGTATATCAAAACATTAACCATAAAGTATCAAAGCATTATCCAAAACATAATACCACAACCATAAACAGAAATAAAATAAACAATATAAATACTGTTTTTGACTTACTCCCCCTCACAATAGCACTCCCCATCAAGAGCTGCCACTCAAAAAATTATCCCCCTTTTTGACCGGAATGGCCAAAGGGTCAGTGCTGAGTGTTAATATTGTCAAACTTGGCTGAAAGTATATTGAGCTGATCTTGGATAGTTGCCATTCTGTCAGTATGCTCATTCTGGACCTCTCTGAGACAATCAATCCTCTCCAGGATGATCTAAAATGCATTTGGAGGTACAGCTGATGAGGTTGAAGCCCTGCTCCTTTTGCCTCTGCTTCTGGGTGTAGATGTTTGGCCTGTAGCCTCTGCTTCAGTTTCCATTGGATCACCTTCTCCTTGGTCACCTTCTTCTTCATCACCTGGAAGACAAACTTGTATCCTTGTAATGGTTTGTTTGTTAATGGCTGAGAGTGGAGTCATGTGACTGATATCTTGAGGGATTGCAACACCTTTTGCTCTGAAAATCCTCATGAGTAGGCTTGAAAGATCAGCTTGGGCCTAGAGGTGGCTTTAGTTTCATCCACAATTGTGTCAAATATGTGGGAGCTGATATCAATGAAGGTTTTCTCCTTGAGCTCCATAGGAAGATAGCTCTAGCATTGTTAATTGTAGTCAGCTTCCTCACTAGATAGAGATTGAACATCATGATGGTGGTCAACACCTCATATCAGCAGGGAAGGCATTAATGTTAAGACATCTCCCCACTCTCTGTCCACCAATGCGATTCTGAACAGTTTCTATAGAAAGCATCCTATCCTTGTAATTTGTGAATTCATAATCCTCTAAACCCTCAAGCCCTAGGACTTCATCAATATCATGTGCATCTAGGGTGAATTCACATCCTCTGATCCAGCAATTTAGTTCATCCTCTTTTATGATAGCATTTGCATAAAATTATCTTATTAAAGGCTCACAAACTGGAGATAGGTCACTTAACAACTTATCCCATCCTTTGCCTTCAAAACATTCTGGAATAAAAGTGTCCTTCAAATCCCCCAAGTCTACAAATCTTTCCTGTATAATGGTTCCCTTCAAGAAAGAATCTTTGTATCTCTCAAAGTGTTGAACAGACCTAAATGGGTTGGTCCATTTTCAGCCTTTTGTCAGCCTTCCTAGCAGGAGTATTCTTCTTTGTAGGTGTGGGAGCCATCTGTAAACAAGCAGAATAGGCCACAAGAACAAAGTATAATAGATAGACACTCAACACATTAGAACCAAATTAGAAACGCAATGAGGAGCAGAGAATAATATCATATGCCATAGTATAGAGGATCCAACATCAATGACCCAAAAACTCAATGTGACAGTGGGTACAAGCATAACCAAATTACCAAAACACCTTATACATAACACAGATGAAGATGTGCAACAAGCAATCTGTGAACAAAATGTATTAAGATACCAATTTTAACAATCTATGAACACTAAAGCATAAGTCTACAAGACTTTGTACAATGGGTATGATATGAAATGTTGAGTCCAGAGACAACGAAACACAATACAAAAAGGCAAATATGGGAAAATGCATATCATAACTCAGATTGTTAAATGTAACAAATCCCATAACAAAACAAACCTAAATCCGAGTCCACTCAAATATCAAAACAACAACACAACTTAAAGATTCAAGAAAATAATGCTCAAATCATGAAGTATGAAGTGAAAAAGAGAAAACCCATACCTTTTTCTTGAAGATTTGAGTAGAAAAAGTGAAGAAATGTAGGATTTTCGAAGAGTGACACGGTGAGTTTGAGAGAGGTTTGAAATGGGGAAGACAATGAACAGTCACAAAAATTCGAGGGAAAAATTGAAAAGTTTTAAAAACAAACTTTAAAACGCAAAACATGCGTTTTTTGCGACTGGAACAAGTCGCGTCCAAGCCGCCAGGGTTAGCCGCCAGAACACTTTAGACCAAAATTTTTGAAAAAATTACTAAGTGTTTTTCGCGACTGGAAGGTCTACCCACGAGAGAGTCACGAGGTGAGCTGCGAGAATCTCTGTGTACCCCTTGCAACTGGACCTTCCACCCGTGAACAAGTCGCCACAATGAGCCACGAGAATCATAAAAATTCAGATTTTGAAAAATTTTCTAAGTATTTTTCGCGATGGGACATTGACCCGCCAGTGAACCGTGAAAAATCTCTGAGTGGGCTCGCGACTAGGGCATGCGGCTGGATCAACCCGTGACTGAGTCGCCAAAACAGGGCAACACTATTTTTTGAAATTTTGACATTTTTGTAAAATTAAAATACTTTCCAAAAATAACTAAAAACACTCAAAAATCTTTTTGCATTTGATCAACACAGATTGAGCATGTGAAAACACATTTAATCAAGTATAATCACACAAATGAATATGGCATTCATTGATCATAGACATGTGTGATGTGTGTGGGTAACAACAATGAGATAGTCTTTAGTCTAATGTGAGGCTTCAATGATCAATTCAAACAAGTCATACACAACTAGCACTAGATAATTTGATCCATCTCAATTATAGAAATTTGCATATATGACCTCCCACAAAACTTGATAACATAACTTTGAAGCTTTTCATTTGGCTTCATATATATCATATCATTTGAACATTTAGAATTCATACATCTCATTCTGAGATCGATGCCTGAAATATTTTATATTTCAATTGACGAGTTAGACTTTGGCTTTTTGGGCATCATACATTTTAATTATGGTCGCTTTCCCTTTTTCCTAGTCAAATATTAGTATGTGTGACAGGTTTTTGCAGTTCAATATTTCTTTTCATTGGGAGATTTACATTTGGTGAGCTCTCTAAGCAAAATAATAAAATAAAGAGTAGGAAGATATATAGGCACAAGTCTATGCATCACTCAAGATCAACAAGATCATTCGCTAATCATTCATGACAAGGTTGAAGATCTATTTACAAAAGTCACATAGATTTCAAAATTTCTCCCACAATGATATGAGTGCAATAGAAACAAGCTAAGCTCATAGATGCACAAAGCCATTAGTACAAAGGTACAAGGCAAAACATGTTTTGAGACACAACTCAACAAAGTCGATCAAACTTTTGGATTTTCTACTTTTTATGTATTTTTGGATTTTTGACACAAAAGTAAGAAGAAGATTGATTAAAAACCACAATGTAAAAACATTTGAAACAAAGACAAACAGATAATATTTCAACTCAAAAACTTGCAAGAAGCACATAACCAAGCATATACACAAAACATGGGAAGTATTAATGCATGGACATGTTGTAATGCTTATGCATGAGTACCCTTTGTCACCCACACGTCACGTGCATTTGGGGTGATATCCTTGACGGACTGGGTACGAGAGTTAGGACTCTCAAACCTTCTTGTGAAGCTTTCCAAGCAATTGGTGAAGGCACCAATCATCTTCATCACGTCCCTCATTCCTGAATCACTGTTTTGACTTCTTGGCTGCTCACCACCCCAAGACCTCCTGTCATTTCTTCTTCCTTGTGACCGAGAAGTGCTTGCGTTGTTCAATGCTCTCAACTTATGGCAGTTGGGTTTGGTATGTCCTTGCAATCCGCAATGGTGACAAACATGATTCGTTTTAGGACCTCGTTGTGATCTTGGTAGTGATCTTCCTCTAGCTTCAAATCTGGCTTCAGATTGATTATGGGACTTATTTAACACCCGTTAATTAGCCACCTTCTTTTTCTATTTAACCTTAACTTTTTCAGGAATAGATTCTTCTCCAATCGGCTCTATGGCCTTCACAAATTTCACTTCTTTGGTGACATTGGTAGATGAGCTACTCCCTTCGGTATATCCCAACCCGGACTTATTTGAAAAATGTTTTTGAGATGAAATAACATCTTCCAACTTCTTGGGGGAGACCCTATCTATGTTGGCATGTGCTTGCACTACCTCTTGCTCAAGAAATCTCACTTTTTTTTAAGCTTCTGATAGCTCACCATTTAGTGTCTCAATCTCACACTTTGCCTTTTTATATCTGACCAGGAGACTTCTGTAGTCTTCTTCTGCTTTCTTCATTTTCTTCACAGCCGCCTTTGCTACCCTTGCATACTCTCCCGACTTTTCAAGGAGTAGGGTGTAATTCTCTTGAAGACTAGCTATATTCTCATCCTTTTCAGTATCTGATTCTTCAACAATCCCAATGGATTCTTCATCACTGTGTTCTCCAAGTTCTTGTACAAGTTGATTCAAGTCCTCCGAGGACTCAACATGTTCAATAGCCATAAATGCGAAGTAGTTTCCTTCTCCGTCATAGCTATCCTCAAAATTAGAATTTGATGAATCTGAGTCACTTAGAGTACTGGCATAGACCTTGCCCTTCGATTTCAAATAATTGGGACATTCTTTCTTGAAATGTCCATGTCCATAACACTCGAAGCACATAATACCTTGTGAAGATTGGGGTTCCCTACCATCTTTCCTTCTAAATTCCTTTTTCTCCTTTCCAGAACCCTGAAATTTTCCTTTGTCACCAAATTTCCCACTATTCTTGAGTTTTAGGAATTTTCGGAAGTTTTTCGCAAGATACGCCACATTTTTATCAACACCATCCTCATCCGAAGAGTCACAAGATATTGCCCTCTCATCTTTTGTTTTAAGAGCAAGAGATTTGCTCTTCCTCTGCGTGGGCACCGACAATTCATATGTCTGCAATGAGCCAATCAACTCTTGGACTTTAATGTCATTAAGATCTTTGCTTTCTTCAATAGCCATCACTTTAGCACGGAATCTTTCTAGCAGCGACCGAAGGATCTTCCTTACTATGCAGCGACCGAAGGATCTTCCTTACTATTTTAGAATCCTCCGTCTTTTCCCCCAAATTGAATTTGCTAACGACCACCTCGTTCAGCTTACTATAAAAAGAGTCAAATGACTCATCCTCGCTCATTTTGAGCTCCTCAAAGTGAGTAGTCAACATCTGTAGTTTGGTGTCCTTCACTTTCTTAGTTCTTTCATAAGTTGTCTCCATAATCTCTCATGCTTCCTTAGCAATAGTGATATGTGAAATCTTGTGAAATTCTTCTGGAGAGACACCACAGAAAATAACATTCAAGGCTTTACTATTAGCGTTAGTCGCCACAAAAGCTGCCTTATCCAAAGTGGATTTTGCAGCCTTCGGCCTAGTAAAACCAACTTCAACTGCATCCCACACAGCATCATCAATAGAACACAAAAATGCCCTCATTTGGACCTTCCAAAAAGCATAATTATTACCATAAAAAAATGGTGGTACATTTAGAGATTAAGACCTATCCATCTCAATAAGGGGTCAGGGATCTCACTAAGGTAATGAAACAACTAAGAGTGCACCCGCTCTGATACCAATTAAATGTTCAATATGTGTGTAAAACACTCTTGAACGTTTAGACCCCAAATAACAAATTATCAATTCAAGCTTAATATCAAACGATTAACGTGCGGAACATGAACATAAGCTAAACACAGAATTGATAAACAGTCTAAGCTAAATATAATCACATTGACAGCAGAAAATAAAAGGCAAAGATAAAGGGAAGAGAGATGCAAACACAAGGACAACACACGATGTGTTATCGAAGAGGAAATTGAAGCCCTTGGCGTAAGGCCTCTCCGCCGCCCTCCGAGCGGCCAATAATCTACTAGAAAATGTAGTTGGGATACATGAACAACAATAGACCCTCCAAGCCTAATCAACCTAATGTACCTAAGCCCTCCAAGCTTCTTGCTCTAATGAGGTTGCGCCGAACCTTTTCCTTTTCTAGCTTACCGGATTCCGCTATAGCCCATAGCATCAACCAATATGAATTGGTCCCTTCCTAACTGCTTCCCAAAGCACCAAATAAACCTTCTCACAGATATATGTATGGTGAGAAAAGGATTTGGCCAAGAACCTCTCAAGGATGTATCAATGGAGAGGAAGAGAGTAGAGGAATTTGAAAAGTCTCTTAGGTGAAGATTGTAGATAAATTAATCTTGTTTTTCTCTAGGGTTTCTCTCTCAAAATTCTCTCTGGAAGCTCTCTACATTTCGTGGGTATAAGGGTCTATATATAGTGGTGTGTGTTTGGAATGCGAAGAGTCAGTTTTTCCAAAACAGGGCTGGCTGGCGACTTGGCCTCGCGACTTGACTTAGTCGCGAGTTCAAGCCGCGAGGTAACTGCATTGCCAGTCTGGACTTTTTGTCCTGTAGTGCAACAGCTGGCATGACGCTTCAGCTTCTCCACATGCTTGGCACGTGACCATCGTCTAACAACTTACCAGTCGCAAGCCACCCACGAGTTCCAGTTGCGAGTCCCTGCATCTTTGCACAAACTTGAACATTTCTTCACACTCTCTCACATACTACCCTTACATGAATCCCACCTAAATACAGGGTTACTAATTGCTAAAATACAAGAAAATTTGGCACGGAATAAATCCAACAAGATGGTTGATTAAATTCAATCTTACATTATGGTCATAGTATAGTCTTGAATATTTTATAAGTATATATTTAAAAAATATATATTTATAAAAACTGCACTTGGTATTTATTTAACTAGTACAAATCATTCCATTCATAACTTAAACTTTGGCTTTGAAAATTTGATAATACCCTAAAGAGTAATGCTATAAAAACAAACTATTTTACAACATTTTTATAAATTGCTAATGTGACAAATTCTTACGAGTTCTAATAAGGGTCCATCACTAACATCACATTTTTACTTGCAATAACTATTTGGAAAATACTAAAGCCACATCAATAGTTTGTAAAAATATTGTAAAATAATTTGTGTCTGTAGCATTACTCATACCCTAAATCCCTAGTAGATCTATAAAATATTAGGAAATAACTTGCTCTTTGCGCGGTTTAACGTAATGAAGATAATATTTCTAATTAATAAAATGTTTAGAATATTTTAGGTGCAAATTATTATTATTTTTTTCTATTGAATTTTTTTGAACTTTTAAACTTTTTGAAATCTTTATTTTTTCCGCATTTTTATGGACTGAAAAAAAACCATAAGAAACATCTTTATTTTTTTAATTTTTGTATTAGAATGGTAAAAGCACTAATTACATAAAATTAAATTATGATGCATTATTGAATTCTTTTTTTTCTTAATAAAATAAAACATGTTGCAAATCAATCCAACCGAGATATGAGTTTTAGAAGTCAAAATTGATAAAAGGAAAATGTTTACAAAGATAGTCGATTAAAATACTATCATGGAGCATTCAGGTGTGAAACACAACCATATATATATTTATTAATATCAAAAATTAAAACTAAATAAATAAATAAATAAAATTGGTAGGCTAGGTACTATCAATTACTACTTATTATTAATAATTCCTTTCGAGTCAAAATTCAAATTTTGAAGTTTCTATGGTGGGCATGACAATTGACAAAATTCATTCTTGTAAGACACTGTAATACTACAACAGTACAAAGAAAGACTGTAGATGAAAGTCATTTTGCTCTCCTAGCAAAAGTCCTAGAAATAATTTTATAACGGTAGTGGATTGAAGCATCTTTCATTCTTTCTGGATTCTTGTTAGGACATATGTGTTTCACATGTTAGGAACATATGTCACTATTTTATGTAATTAGCTAATCATTTGACAAAACGCATTTTACTTGTAATTGGGTAGATCTAGGATGTGTTTAATACTTCAAGAAACAAGGTTTCAAGTTCAAGTGTTAAAGTCATGCAAGTTTGTCCAAGATTCAAGTGTGAAAAGTGTTGTTCATTAAATCTCGACAGCTAGCATCTATTGAACCTTGAAGAGCTGTCTCAGCCCGTAGCTCGACATCAACTCGATAGATAGGGTATCTGTTGAGGTTTATGAGACTCAAATTTTCGAGCCTGTTTTTCATCCAATCCGTGATTATGTGTTTGGGCTTTCTTTTCTCACAACCCTAGACATATAAAATAATTATTTTAAGGGCCGTCAAAGGTGACACAAGTAAATGTTGAACAAATTTTTCCATGCAAATTGTGACCAAAGACAGAATTTTCCCTAGTTCATCTTTCTTGTGAAGAAGTTGTTGTATTTGTGCACCATAGGATTTTTTGACCAAGGAGCTTCTCGAACTTCATCGTATGATGAACTGAAGAACTTTGCAACCAACAACCTTCTCTAGTTGGTGATTGAAGTCACATTTTGGGATCCGTGTAATGGTTAGTCACGTATTGAGAGCCATGCATCAAAATGAGAGATTGTCACTACAGAATAAGTCTAATTGGGTATTGGGGTAAGGGTTCAACTGTAGGTTGGTATAAGGTACTGGGATTCCTTTACTTGTAACCGCTTGTTGTGATAATAGTGGATTCTGGAGAGTGGTGACCTTAAAATCACCTAGTGGGGTTTTTGTTGTATTGGTTTTTCCCATTCAAAAACAAATCACTATGTCAATTTAATTTCCACTACATACTTAGTTTAATTGGTGATTTGTTTGTGCTACCACGCGTTTTGCATGCTAATTTGATTAATTAATAAACTTGGCTAATTAATCAATTAATTTATCACAAGGGGTCAATACGTTTTTGCCAATCAAGTGGTATCAGAGCGGGCACACGCTGATTAGGTTTTAATCTTTGCTATGTGATCCATTGACCCCTGTTGTCGTGGCTACAACCGGCTTGAATAGATCTTTGTTTTCAAATACATCATATTTTTCTAATCTCTGCTTGTTTGAGTGTTTCAGAAAATACTAGTCTAAAAGTTATTTGAATTCTATTATGATGACTATTAGAAAAGATCTCAGTTTGACTAAAAAGAAACTATACTGTCTCAGAATGAAAATGTGCAAAGGAGTCCATCTAAGAAGAGTGAAAATTAAAGGTTTAACTCGTAAAATGTAGATGAGAGAAAGCACCATTCCCACTGATTTGTCATCTAAGCACGAAGTGTGTTTTATGATGAAGTCGGCATTTAAGGTTATGGACACGTGTTTGTGGTACCTTTACAGCAGTTGCTCAAGACACATGACTGGAGACCAATCTCTCTTCAAGGTTTTCGAGTCTAAGAAAGGTGGCAATGTCACTTTTGGTGATGGGAGCAAATCACAGATTAAAAGAAAGGGAATCATCTTTCTACCTAGACTGTCAGACATTGCACATGTTCTATATGTAGAAGGTCTGAGAGTGAACTTGTTGAGCATAAGTCAAATATGTGTTCAAGTCTTCATGGTGCTATTCTCAAAGGGAAAGTGTCCTGTCATGGATGAGTCTAGAAAGAAACTCATAAGTGGTGTTCACACTCAGGACAATTGTTATGGATTGGTTCTTGATGCTGATATTGTGTGTAATAGCATTCGTTTACCAGATGAAGATCTATGGCACCAACAGATGGGACATGCTAGTTACAAACATCTCTCAATTGTATCTAAGCATGAATCAATCTTGGGGATACCAAAGCTTAGTAGAATGAGCAATATGGTGTGTGGACTATGTCAGCTTGGGAAATAGACGAAAGCTAAGCATCCTAGCACTCAGACATCTGCTACATCTAGACCATTGGAGCTTCTACATTTGGATCTTATGGGTCCACTAGAACCGAGTCTCTTGGTGGTAAGAGATACATCATGGTTGTGGTAAACAACTTCACTAGGTACATTTGGGTTATTCTACTACGATCCACGTCTGATGCTTCTGAGCACATTGAAGCCTTGTGCAGAAGATTGCAGAATGAAAAGAGCCTGAAGATTGATCAAAGTCGAAGTGACAATGGTAAAGAATTCGAGAACTCATATATGGAGTCCTTTTGCACAAGATCAGGTATATCTCAAGAATTCTCTACTCTTATTACTCCTCAACAAAATAGTGTAGTAGAAAGAAAGAACATGGTTATTCAGGAGATGGCCAGAACCATGTTGCATAACAAGGATGTGGCTAGAAACTTGTGGGGAGAAGCCATTAACACTGCATGTCATATGGTTAATAGAGTGTACTTCAGACCCAGTACCAAGAAGACTCCATATGAGTTATGGAAAGGAAGGAAGCCAAATGTGAAGTATTTCAGAATTTTTGGAAGTCCCTATTTCATCCTCAAGGATAGAGAGAATGTGGAAAAATTTGACTCCCGAAGAGATGAAGGAATATTTCTAGGATACTCCTCTACAAGCAAAGCTTATCGAGTATACAACAAAAGAAATATGAAGGTAATGGAAACAGTGAATGTTGTTATTGATAAGTCTTCAGATTCTAGTTCTGAGAAAGGTAATGAGGAATTCCCCAAAGAAATTCTTCCTTCAGAGCCCAAGGAAGTTCAAGAAATTGTTGAACAAGAACTTGCATCTCCAAGTACTCCGGGTACTCCAAGTGTTGTGGAAGATTCTGCAAATATACCTACTTCACCAGATTCTGAATCCCATGAAGAGAAAGGACCTTCCTCTAGGATTAAATTAAATCATCCTCCTAAAGTTATTGTGGGAAACATGAATGAACTCATATTATGGAAGTGTATAGTTGATAAATGTGTTGCTAACATTGTGTCTTATTCTTGTTATTTGTCACAAGTTGAACCCACTAAAGTTGAGGAAGCTCTTTAGGATTAAAGCTAGGTTGAAGCAATGCATGATGAACTACTTCAGTTTCAGAGGAATGATGTTTGGACTCTAGTACCTAGATCAGAGGGTGAGCACATCATCGGCACAAAGTGGATATTCCGCAATAAGGCTGATGAGGAGGGTAATGTGATCCGCAACAAGGCTCATCTTGTAGCTCAAGGATACTCACAAATGGAAGGAGTAGACTATGATGAAACATTTGCCCCAGTTGCCCGTATGGAGTCCATCAGAATTCTCCTAGCCCGAGCATGTCATTTAAAGTTCAAGCTTTACTAGATGGATGTAAAGATTGCTTTCTTGAATAGGCTACTTAAAGAAGATGTCTATATGGCTCAACCAAAAGGATTCATTGATCCACACTTTCAGGATCATTTGTTGTACCTCAAGAAGGCACTTTATGGGTTGAACCAAGCCCTTAGAGCTTGGTATGATCAGCTTACACAATACTTGGTGTCACATGGGTTCATAAGAAGAAAAGCTTATCAGACTCTCTTCGTCAAAAGGGAAGTTGGCAAGTTGATAGTTGCTCAAGTCTATGTTGATGATATCATCTTTGGGTTGACTAAGGATGAACTTGCTCATAGCTTTTCAAAACTCATGCAGGCCGAGTTCGAGATGAGCATGATTGGAGAGCTGACTCACTTCCTTGGATTGCAGATTCATCAACAAGATTCAGGGATATTCCTATCTCAATCTAAATATGCTAAGAATCTTGTGAAAAAGTTTGGTCGGGAATCTGCTAGTTCTGTTAGAACCCCTATGAGCCAAAATGTTAAACTCACTGTTGGCTTGTTAGGTAAAAGTGTAGATTCATCTCTATATAGAAGCATGATAGGTAGTCTTCTTTACCTTACTGCTAATAGACCTAACATTAGTTACAGTGTAGGAGTGTGTGCTAGATATCAAGCTAATCCCAAAGAGTTTCATATGACTTCTTTAAAAAGAATCATAAAGTATATCAAAACCACTGCTGATTTTGGTGTGTGGTACAACAAGGACATAAATGATGTCTTAATTGGGTATTCTGATGCTGATTGGGCTGGGAATGCTGATGATAGAAAGAGTACATTGGGGGGTTGTTTTTATGTGGGTAATAATCTTGTCTCCTAGATAAGCAAAAAGCAGAATTCCATCTCATTATCCACTATAGAAGCTGAGTACATTGCTACCGGTAGCTGTTGCACCCAACTTCTATGGATGCAAAATCTCCTCCTTGATTACGGTATTTGTCAAGAGCATCTTACCATCTACTGTGACAAAACCAGTGCCATCAACATCTCTAAGAATCCGGTTTAACATTCTCGAACCAAACACATAGAGATTCGACATCACTTAATTTGGGAGCTTGTCGAAGATTGTACTCTTACTCTTGAGTTTATTCACACTAATGATCAAAAGGCTAATTTTTTTACCAAAACTCTTGACAGCAAATGGTTTGAATTCCTTCGCCAAAACATTGGTGTCATCTCCATGGATTGATTTCTTCATCTCCTCTTTTTTCCTCATGCATTTGCATCTAGTTTTATGCTTTGCTTTGTTTAACATGTTTTTGTTTGTTTTCAGTTTTGTTTATTTTGTTTTTCATATAAAAATAAATTTTTTTTGAAAAATCAGAAAAATACAAAAACAATGTGTTTTGTGTACATTGGTACTTATGTACCTTGGATGGCCATTGAAACAAAGTTTTCTAAACTTTGTATCATTTGTAGCTTAGATAAGCATCTCTATGCACAACTAAGCAAGTGAGCTTTGTAGCTTGTGTTTGTGATGAGTAAGATTAAGTTATCTCTTGTACTTACACTCTCAATTTAGCTAATATTGGAATATATTTTTAGGAAAATTATTGTATCACAATCCCAATATTCACAATATCTACGTACACATTTTGAAAAAAAAATTGTGAATACAATATACACACTTTTTAAATGATGTATATGTATAAAGTATGGGCATTGAATATGTGAGACAATTACTACTCATCATATGCATGGACGTTTATGCTTAATTACTTACATTGTGTTTCATGGGTTCCATAGTATGGAATAGGTGTGAAAGTCAGCCGTGGGGTTGAACCAGAGGTAGAATTGCTGCTCTCTGTCGCCCTTGCCTTGGGTGTAAACATTAGTATGGACAATATAAGGATCACCACTTAGGTTCCCCAAGAACTCAAAGTCTATCTCATCCCATGATGAACCTTGTGGGCGTAACTGCAACATAAAGATTTTTACATATTTGTAAAAATTAAAGCTCTGACCAATTCGTTAGATAATACATAAAGATTTTTACATATTTGTAAAAATTAAAGCTCTGACCAATTAGTTAGATAATGACAGAACAAATTTCACAATTACCAACCTGACAAGCTTGATTAATATATGTCAATAATTATCTCTGAATGTTCAAATAACTTATAAAACACTAAGAACGTTTAGACCCTAATTACAAAATTATCAATTCAGGCTTAATTTCAAACAATAAATGTGCAGAACATGAACATAAGCTAATAACCGAATTGATAAACAATCTAAACCATAAATAATCACAATCACAATAGTAATTAAATGGTAAAGATAAAGGGAAGAGAGATGCAAACACAAAGGCAACACTCAATGTATTATCGAAGAGGAAACCAAAGCCCTCAGTGTAAAACCTCTCCGCTGCCCTCCAAGTGGTCAATAATCCACTAGAAAATATAGTTGGGATACATGAACAGCAATAGACCCTCCAAGTCTAATCTACCCGATGTACCTAAGCCCTCCAAGCTTCTTGCTCCAACGAGGTTGCGCCGAACCTTTTTCTTTTCTAGCTTATCGAATTCCGCTATAGCCCATAGCATTAACCAATATGAATTGGTCCCTTCCTAACTGCTTCTCAAAACACCAAATAAACCTTCTCACAGATATAGGTATGGTGAGAAAAGGATTTGGCTAAGAACCTCTCAAGGGTATAACAATGGAGAGGAAAAGAGTAAAGAAATTTGAAGAGTCACTTAGGTGAAGATTGTGGATGAATCAATATTGTTTTTCTCTAGGGTTTCTCTCTTAAAATTCTCTCTAGAAGCTCTCTACATTTCATGGGTATAAGGGTCTATATATAGTGGTGTGTATTTGAAATGCGAAGAGTCAGTTTTTCCCAAACAGGATGGTCTGATGACTTGGCCTCGCGACTGGACTGAGTTGCGAGTTCAAGCCGCGAGCTAACGGCCTGGCCAGCCTGGGACTTTTGTCTTGTAGTCCAACAGCTGGCGTGACTCTTCAGCTCCCCTGCATGCTTCACACGTGTGCTGCAGTTGGCGGCTTGCCAGTCGTGAGTCACTCGCAAGTCCTAGCTGCAAGTCTCTACATCCTTGCACAATCTTGAGCATTTCTTCACACTCTTTCACACACTACCCTTACATGATTCCTACCTAAATACAGGGTTTCTAATTACTGAAATACAAGCAAATTTGGCACGGACTAAAGCCAATAAAATGGTTGATTAAATTCAACCTTACAATCTCCCCCTTTGGCTATTCCATGACAAAACCCTACAATAGACTCTAGACTTAACGCGTGAGTTGGGAACAATTGAACAAAACTCACTCACACCTAACTCTAGATTCTAATAAGCTCTTGAATCATACAAACAAGTAAATCCTAAAATACAACAATACAATTTGATCACTGTATGCAGAAAAACTTGTAATGCATATGAAGCAAGTACAATGCGATCAAGCAAAATAGGATAAATCAATAAACCATGGCTCAACCAAATAATCAATCACTATATAATAGTGATCACAATGCTCATTCACACAAGGAATGAACATTTGAACATGCAAGCTGATAAGCTTATTTGTAGAGTATCATTTGTATGTCTAACACTCAACCAATGCATAAAACATATATGCATCTAGGAACAAAATCCTACAAGGGCACAAGAGCGATGTACTGAAGAAAATGCATAACATTTAGCAACAAGTACTTAAGCTACAAAGCATAGGTACAAAAACCTAAAAGCTTACTAAAGCAAACGATTACAAATGCACCATACAAAAACTAACTTAATAACATCACATAAAATAAAAACCAGAGTATTAGAACTATATCCACACAAATAGTTATAAACAGGAAACAACAGGAAACATAAGTTTGTTAGTCTATCCAAAAGTATGTAAATGTATATCAGCTTCCTCTTCTAAAGCACACAACTCCCTCTTCTA
The DNA here is from genome assembly GCA_023621385.1 of Quercus gilva. Classification (NCBI taxonomy): domain Eukaryota; kingdom Viridiplantae; phylum Streptophyta; class Magnoliopsida; order Fagales; family Fagaceae; genus Quercus; species Quercus gilva. Next base: position 35,579,197 of record CM042477.1, read on the forward strand.
GTGTGCACACTTCTCCTTCCTGTGTCGCTCTCCCCCTTTTTGTCATGAATAGCTAAAGGCTCTCTTCCAGCTTTTGCTAAATAGCATCCAACTGTGTTTCAATGGCCATGAGACGCATTTGAACTTGGTTATTGGTTAAGTAGATAAGCTGTTCTAAATAAGAGATCCGATGAACCACATTTTCAATCAAGTGGCTTTGCTTGGTCGTTTGAAATCCAGGGGAAACAGATGGAGTGCCAGTTGATTGCACAGGTGTAGCTGAACTTTGACCAGATGGAGTGACTAGTTCACTCTTAGGTGCTTTAGAGGAGTGGCTCCTGCTTGCTTAGAGAGTGTATATAGATATTGGTCGAGGACGAGACACAATTTTTCCATCTGATGGTGGCCTGACACCTTCACGAAGTATGATCTTCATGATGAGACTACAAAAAGGAAGATTTGTTCGTGCTGCTGATCGAGCCGCTGTTTTCCCAATGATCTAAAATATGTGGGCACAGATGTCAATCGGAACACCGGAAATGAGGTCACACAGAAATTTAGTTCTTCCAAGATTAATGTAAGCAGTGTTTGACAATGGGTAGAGGTTGGAGAACATGATCAGTTTTAGAGTTGTCAATTCAAGCTTAAACTGTGCAGTGCCTATAGATGATCCTTTGCTTCCCACTTCATGTTCATTCCCAAGAACTTGAAGAATGTCTTGTACCTGAAGTACTCTGTTATCATACGGGGTTAGATCCACATTTTCTGGTCTGGTGATGCGAAGAACCTTAGCAACATAGTCTGCATTGATGGAAAATTCCGTTCCTTGTACCCAACATTTCAACTCTACCCGGTGTTTCTGGCATTAGAGTAGAATTACTTAACCAATTCTTCAATTGGGTCCTCAAAATTCCCAAACAAATCAGCCTAATCTCTTTCTTTAAAAATCTTAGGGATTAATTATAAAAAATGCCACATCACCCATGACACATCAGTATATAAATTTAAAAAAATTAATTTATTAATTTTAACTAAATAATAAAAATAAAAACAGAATTAAAAACAAAAATTCACATGAATTAAGATCTAAAAGTTTCTTGAACAAGAACACCAACCCAAAAATTTTAAAACCCAAAAAATTGACATAAGATCTAAACTTGAACACTATTCTCAAACCGACCACACACTTTTTCTTTTTTTCATCTCAAACTCAAACTCTATTCTCTCATCTCAAACTCAAACTACACGACCACACACTATTCTCTCATCTCAACCAACCCAAAAAAAAAAATCTCAACCCAGAAAAACACATCTCAAGTAAGTTGAAACCTAGCAAACCTACCTCAAGCAAACCCAGATCTGATGGCCTGGAGCACCCGATTGGCTAGAGCTTCGTGGTGTCGCCGCACTCAAACGATTTGACTCCAGCGACGAGGCCGGAAGCTCCGCCGCTTAGAGCTCCGAGGAGGTAGCCGCAGTCGGTGAAGAAGGTCAGGTTGTCGCTGAGATTATGGCGGCTTCGACGAGCTTCTTCATCAAAGAGGTATTGAGGGGTGGTGGGGAGTTGGTAGATGTTGCGAACTGGGATCAAGACTTGGATCCTTTGGTACGGGTCGTAGAATTGGGTCTGGGTATTATTCGGGTCTAGTTTCTGTTGAAGAAGAGCTCGTCAACGGGGAGCATGGCCACCGAATTTGGTTTTGCTTGAGGTGGGTTTGTTGGGTTCAACTTGCTTGAAATGGGTTTTTCTGAGTTTGAGATTTTTTTGTTTTTATTGATTTGGTACTTTGGGGCTTTAGGATTTGATGATTTTGCTAGGTTTGAAAAAATGGTGATTTTGAGATTTTTAATTTTTGGATTTTAATTTTTAGGTTTGCTAGTTTGTTATGTCTCCAGGGTATCAAATTTGACTATTCGTTCCACAATGGGAGGAGCCTCTCTAAAAATGTCTATGTAGGTCTTTGAGTCAAGACGTGCCCTAAATCTCTCAGTGGTAGAATCTCTAGACGACTGAGACGAGAGTCGAGTCCGTTTAGCAACCAGGGTTGATGGATCATCGTTACAATGTCTTTGCCTTTAGAGGATCGACGAGACATCTGCAAGAGAACAGACACATAACAAAGAACCAAATGCAACACCACAAGGTACAAACAGTAACTTGATTAGATTTAGATATAAAAATGTGAACTAGAGAGATCTCATACAATCACAAACATTAACCAGGTCAGTACCAAACAAAATCATAAGCAACATTGAAGAATTGAATGAAGCAAGTGATCAAAAATGGTGAGGTGATTGTTCAGTTACAACTTAGTGTCAAGTGAACACTGAATAACACAAAATCACAAATAACTGTCATTACAACATTCTACCATAAGCATGATACGCACATAACAATATAGCCATGAAACACTCCATAGAACAAAGAAAACACCAACATTTGTACAACAAAATAGACCAAATCCAAATATGAACTCTGAAATTAGCAAAAACTCCAAACCAACTCATAGATCATGAAAACAAACTCATATCAAAATCCACTAAAATTTCAAAACAGCAACACAACTCACATATTCAAAAAAATAACACTTAAATCATGAAATATGAAGTGAGAAAGAGAAAACTCATACCTTTTTCTTCAAGATTGGAGTAGAAACGGTGCAAAAATGGAGGATTTTCGAAGAGAGACACAGTGAGTTTGAGAGAGGTTTGAAATGGGGAAGACAGTGAACAGTCACAAACATTCGAGGGAAAAACTAAAAAATTTTAAAAACTGTCTTTAAAATGCAAAACACGCATTTTTCACGACTGGTTTAAGCCACGTGCAAGTCGCCAGCAACTAGAAGGTCTACTCGCAAGAGAGTTGTAAGGTGAGCTGCGAAAATCTCTATGTACCCCTCGCGACTGGACCTTCCACCCACGAACAAGCCGACACAATAAGTCGCAAGAATCATAAAAATTCATATTTTGAAAAATATTCTAAGTATTTTTCACAACTGGGACATTAACCCGCCAGTGAGCCACGAAAAATCTTTGAGTGGGCTCGCGACTAGGGCATGCAGCTGGCTCAACCTGCGACTGAGTCACCAAAACAAGGCAACACTGTTTTTTGAAAATTTTGACAATTTTTGTAAAAACAAAATACTTTCCAAAAACAACTAAAAACTCAAAAATCTTTTTATGTTTGATCAACAAAGATTGAGCATGTGAAAACACATTTAATCAAGTACAATCACACAAATGAATATGACATTCATTGATCATAGACATGTGTGATGTGTGTGGGTATCAAGGATGAGATAGTCCTTAGTCTAATGTGAAGCTTCAATGATCAATTCAACCAAGACATACAAAATTAGCACTAGATAATGTGACCCATCTCAATTATAGAAATAAGCATATATGACCTCTCACAAAGCTTGATAACATAACTTTAAAGCTTTTCATTTGGCTCTATATACATCATATCATTTGATCCTTTTGATTCAATATATCTCATTATGAGATTGATGACTGAAATTTTTTATATTTCAATTGATGAGTTAGCCTTAGGCCTTTTGGGCATCATATATTTTATTTTTGGTCGTTTTCCCTTTTTCCTAGTCAAATACTAATATGTGCGACAGGCTTTTGCAGCTTAATATCTCTTTTTATTTGGAGATTTACATTTGGTGAACTCTTTAAGCAAAACAATAAAATAAAAGAGTGAGAAGATATATAGGCATAAGTCTATGCATGTCTCAAGATCAACAAAATCATTCACTAATCATTCATGACAATGATGAAGATCTATTTACAACAGTCACATAGATTTCAAAATTTTTCCTACAATGATATGAGTGCAATAGAAACAAGTTAAGCTCGTAGATGCAAAAAGCCATTAGTACAAAGGTACAAGGCAAAACATGCTTTGAAACAAAACTCAACAAAGTCGATCAAACTTTTGGATTTTCTACTTTTTATGTATTTTTGGATTTTTGACACAAAAGTAAGAAGAAGATTGATAAAAAACAACAATGTAAAAACATTTGAAACAAAAACAAACAAACAGATAATATTTCAACTCAAAAACTCGCAAGAAGCACACAACCAAGCATATTCACAAAACATAAGAAGTATTAATGCATGGACATGTTGTAATGCTTATGCATGAATACCCTTCGTCACTCACACGTCACGTGCGTTTGGGGTGATATCCTTGAAGGATTAGGTACGAGAGTTAGGACTTTCAAACCTTCTCGTGAAGCTTTCTAAGCAAGTGGTGAGACCCAGATCATCTTCATCACGTCCATCATTCCTAGATCACTGTTTTGACTTCTTGGTTATTCACCACCCAAAGACCTCCAATCATTTCTTCTTCCTCGTGACAGAGGAGCGCTTGCTTTGTTCAATGCTCTCAGCTTATGGCAGTTGGGTCTGGTATGTCCTTGCAATCCGCAATGGTGACAAACATGATTCGTTCTAGGACCCCCTTGTGATCTAGGTAGTGATCTTCTTCTAGCTTCAAATCTGGCTTCAGATTGATTACATGACTTATTTAACACCCGTTGATTAGCCACCTTCTTCTTCTGTTCAACCTTAACTTTCTCAGGATTAGATTCTTTTACAATCGGCTCTATGGCCTTCACAAATTTCACTTCTTTGGTGACATTGGCCGATGAGCTAAACCCGAACTTGTTTGAAAAATGTTTTTAAGATGAAATAACATCTTCCAAATTCTTGGAGGAGACCCTCTCAATCTTGGCATGTACTTGCACTACCTCTTGCTTAAGAAATCTCACTTTTGTGTAAACTTCTGATAGCTCGCCATTTAGGGTCTCAATCTCACATTTTTCCTCCTTATATCTGACCAGGAGACTTCTGCAGTCTTCCTCTGCTTTCTTCATTTTCTTCACAGTAGCCTTTGCTACCCTTGTATACTCTCCCGACTTTTCAAGGAGTAGGGTGTAATTCTCTTGAAGACTAGCTGTATTCTCATCCTCTTCATCATCTGATTCTTCAACAATCCCAATGGATTCTTCATTACTGTGTTCTTCAAGTTCTTGTACAAGTTGATTCAGGTCCTCCGAGGACTCAACATGTTCAATAGCCATAAATACAAAGTAATTTCCTTCTCCGTCACAGCTATCCTTAGAATCAGAATTTGATGAATCTGAATCACTTAGAGTAGTGGCATAGACCTTGCCGTTCGATTTCAAATAATTGGGACATTCTTTCTTGAAATGTCCAGCCATAAATACAAAGTAATTTCCTTCTTTGTCACAGCTATCCTCAGAATCAGAATTTGATGAATCTGAATCACTTAGAGTAGTGGCATAGACCTTGCCCTTCGATTTCAAATAATTGGGACATTCTTTCTTGAAATGTCCTTGTCCATTGCACTAGAAGCATGTAATTCTTTGTGAAAATTGGGGTTCTCTACCATCTTTCCTTCTAAATTCCTTTTTCTCCTTTCCAGAACTCTAAAATTTTCCTTTGTCACTAAATTTCCCACTGTTCTTGAGTTTTAAGAATTTTCGGAAGTTTTTCACAAGATATGCCACATCTTTATCTACACCATCCTCCTCCAAAGAGTCATGAGATACTACCTTCTCATCAATTGTCTTAAGAGCAAGAGATTTGCTCTTCCTCTGCATGGGCAGTGACAATTCATATGTTTGCAATGAACCAATCAACTCTTGGACTTTAATGTCATTAAGATCTTTGCTCTCTTCAATAGCCATCACTTTGGCACTAAAGCTTTCCTGCAGTGACGGAAGGATCTTTCTTACTACTTTAGAATCCTTCGTCTTTTCCCCCAAATTGAATTTGCCGACAACCACCTCATTCAGATTACTGTAAAAAGAGTCAAAAGACTCATCCTCACTCATTTTTAGCTTCTCAAAGCGAGTGGTCAACATCTGTAGCTTGGTGTCTTTCACTTTCTTTGTTCCTTCATAAGTTGTCTCCAAAATCTCCCATGCTTCCTTAGCAATAGTGATATGTGAAATTTTGTGAAATTCCTCTAAAGAGACACCACAGAAGATAGCATTCAAGGCTTTACTATTAGCATTAGTCGTCGCAAGAGCTGCCTTATCCCAAGCGGATTTGGCAGCCTCTAGCCTAGACTAACCAACTTCAACTGCATCCCACACAGCATCATCAATAGAACACAAAAATGCCCTCATTCGGACTTTCCGAAATGCATAATTATTACCATAAAAAAATGGTGGTACATTTAGAGATTGAGACCTATCCATCTCAATAAGGGGTCAGGGATCGCACTAAGGTAATTAAACCACAAAGAGTGCACCCGCTCTGATACCAAGTGAATGTTCAAATAGCGTATGAAACACAAAATGTTTAGATCCCAATTACAAAATTATCAATTCAGGCTTAATGTCAAACAATAAATGTGCGAAACATGAACATAAGCTAATAATCGAATTGATAAACAATCTAAACCATAAATAATCACAATCACAGTAGTAATTAAATGGTAAAGATAAAGTGAAGAGAGATGCAAACATAAAGACAACACTCGATATATTATCGAAGAGGAAACCGAAGCCCTCGGTGTAAAACCTCTCCGCCGCCCTCCAAGCGGTCAATAATCAACTAGAAAATGTAGTTGGGATATATGAACAGTAATAGACCTTCCAAGCCTAATCTACCTAATGTACCTAAGCCCTCTAAGCTTCTTGCCCCAACGAGGTTGTGCCGAACCTTTTTCTTTTCTAGCTTACCGGATTCCGCTATAGCCCATAGCATCAACCAATATAAATCGGTCCCTTCTTAATTGCTTCCCAAAGCACCAAATAAACCTTCTCATAGATATGGGTATGGTGAGAAAAGGATTTGGCTAAGAACCTCTCAATGGTGTAACAATGAAGAGGAAGAGAGTAAAGGAATTTAAAGAGTCTCTTAGGTGAAGATTGTGGATGAATCAATTTTGTTTTTCTCTAGGGTTTCTCTCTCAAAATTCTCTCTGGAAGCGCTCTAGATTTCGTGAGTATAAGCGTCCATATATAGTGGTGTGTGTTTGGAATGCGAAGAGTAAGTTTTTCCTAAATAGGGTGGTTTGGCGAGTTGGCCTCGCGACTGGACTGAGTCGCGAGTTCAAGCTGCGAGCTAACGGCCTGGCCAGCCTGAGACTTTTGTCCTGTAGTACAACAGCTGGCGTGACTCTTCAACTTCCCTGCATGCTTCACAAGTGTGCTATAGTTGGCAGCTTGCCAGTCGCGAGTCACCCACGAGTCCTCACTGCGAGTCTCTACATTCTTGCACAATCTTGAGCATTTCTTTACACTCTCTCACACACTACCCTTACATGATTTCCACCTAAATACAGGGTTTCTAAATGCTGAAATACAAGCAAATTTGGCACGAAATAAAGCCAACAAAATGGTTTATTAAATTCAACCTTACAATCTCATATAAATTAATGTTACACTAATTACAATTTACCGCTTCAATAAGTTGTGAAAAAAACTATGAAGTTTATTGTGATTTTAACATTATGCTTAGTGTGGGGCCCCAAATATTTAAACAATCCCGGCCCACTCTATAGCCGGCCCAAGGCCCGCGCCGAGGAGAATTTATAGACCGAGAGTAAAAAGGAAAAATCCCAAAGCCCTCAAGAGGCCTCACCGAGGATGCCCACTCCTCGGCGAACCGACGTTGATGAAGGGAAAATATCTCCCACCCATTAAATGTACTCCACCAACATTCTGACCGCTTTGATAGTGAAGTGACCAGTGAACCCAGGTGCCTTGGTCACTCCAACTAATAGAAAGCCTGCAAAGGCGGCTGAGAACTAACATAAAGCCTGCAAAAGCAGATGATGGGACAAACCCTTATTCACAGTGACCAGATAACCGACAGATGGATGGCTGAGATTAACTAAAACAATACTATATAACCAAGAGGATTCCCAACATAAAGGGGATTCGGATATGAATCAGTCTTAAGAAAGACGTCAGAATATAGATCAATTCCAAGAAAAATAGATCCTCGGATCAATCCGAGGATGAATACGCTTCACCAACACTTAACCAAAATCATCAGGATCCTCACAAACACTTATCCGAAGTCATTATCAAGATCCTTATCAACACCTAACCAGATTCATAGTCCCTATCCTCATAGAAAATACTCAGTAAAATTATTTTGTTATTACGCCTATTGATTTCACATCATTCGTTATTTGTATTGCTAATGCCTAGCCCTTACACCCACATCTCTACAAATTTTATTGTTAAGGGTTCACTACAAATTTAGCCCCTACAATTGGCTCCGTCTTTGGGAAGGACTTGTGCGCTAGCAAGTGCGACGGTTGGTGTAAAAAAAAAAATCAAGAGCAACACCTTTTAAAAAAAAAAAAGAACGCACCAGAACAATACAGTTTACAGCAACAACATTCATTCAGAAGTCTACAATTACAAGAAACAAGAATATGCAAAAAATAAAAAAGAGACAAAACAAGTCTACTTCTTTATTAATATATGAAGAAAAAGTTACATCTTTTACAAGTGATGCCCGTGGGGCTTGTTCTAAAGCTAACTACAAAGACAAACGCTTAGCAAAGCTGGCAGAGGAACAAAAGAAAGAAAGAAGTGAAGCAAGAGAGGAGGAAAGGGAGGAAAGAAAGCTGGTAGAGGAACAAAAGATAGAAAAGAAGGCTCGTTGAGGAGCAAAAATAGAAGAGATAAAAGGAAAAAGGAAAATAGAGGGCAACATGGGAGGCGGAAGAGACCGCGGCACAGGACGGCTCCACTTCTGGGTTCCGCCTGATTTCCCTCCCACCCCCATTGTTGCCGGCTTGGAGGGTCAGCGGCCCATACCCAAGGGGAGGAGGTTACGTTCTTTTTGAATCCTCCTCCAAACGGCGAGGAGGGCTCCACCTCTAATTAGGTTGAAAAGAAGGAGATTCTTCGGACCTCTCCTACCCCAACCCCAACGTGACATCCGGGGTCGGAGTGCCATCCTCGGCTCCTGACAGGGGCTCAGCATTCTCGGGAATGCCCTTTCCAAGGGCCAATTCATTGGAAGGGGCTCAAACTGCTATTTCTTGCAGAACGTCTGGGCAATATTATTGGGGGAAGTTTTCTAAGGATGTTTGTCAAGTGTGAAGGAAAAGGTTGCCCCAAGAACGCCTTTTATAGAGGGCGAAAAGTTGGTGAGAGCCAATCCACATTAATTCCAAGGGAGAGATTTCCGGAGGCAATAATTTCGCCCAAATTCCCAAGGGGCTTATCCATCGTTAGATCCTCATAAATCCACGACTAACATTAATGATGAGGCGCCTCATTAATGCGGAGGCACCGAAGTGTCAAAACGCGTTACTCAATCGACGCAAGAGACGCCTCGTGATCAGAAGAGTCACGTCAAACGAAGAGGCAGAACAGAGCAAGGTCTTATCCTACCCCAACTCCAGCTTGTGTGTGTCATTATGTTGCATGAAAAGTGTATTTGTCTAATGTTCATTATAAATTATAGTGATGTAGAATTAAATGGCAACGGATAAATAGATAAGATAATAAATAAATGAGAAAACTAGGTACTAGACAGAACCTAGGCATTGCATGGTCCTCAGACCCAAGCCTCAAGGGAAACCGGATACTTCAGATGACAATGAGAAAACTAGATACTGGACAGAACCTAGGCATTGCATGGTCCTTAGACCCAAGCCTCAGGGGAAACCAGATACTTCAGATGACAATGAGAAAACTAGGTGCTGGACAGAATCTAGGCATTGCATGGTTCTTGGACCCAAGCCTCAGGGGAAACCAAATACTTCAGATGACAATGAGAAAACTAGGTACTGGACAAACCTAGGCATTGCATGGTCCTCGGACCCAAGCCTCAGGGGAAACCAGATACTTTAGATGACAATGAGAAAACTAGGTACTGGACAGACCTAGGCATTGCAGGGTCCTCGGACCCAAGCCTCAGGGGAAACCAGATACTTCAGATGACAATGAGAAAACTAGGTACTGGACAGAACCTAGGCATTGCATGATCCTCTGACCCAAGCCTCAGGGGAAACCAGATACTCCAGATGAGAAAATTAAGTGTTAGGCAGAACCTAGGCATTGTATGGTCCTCGGACACTAGCCTCAGGGGAAACTAACAACTTAAAATGAGAAAACCAGATACTGGACAGAACCTAGGCATTGCATGGTCCTCGGACCCAAGCCTCAGGGGAAACCAAATACTCCAGATGAGAAAATTAAGTGTTAGACAGAACTTAGGCATTGTATGGTCCTCGGACACTAGCCTCAGGGGAAACTAACAACTTAAAGTGAGAAAACTAGATACTGGACAGAACCAATGCATTGTATGGTCCTCGGACCCAGGCTTCTGGGGAAAACCAGATACTTCAAAGACCAAGTGTTAGGTAAAACTTAAGCACTATATGGTCCAAAGACTCAAGCCAACAGGAAGACCACTCCCTCACAAATACTAAACGCTAAGAAAAGCCAAGGTCTTGTATAGTCTTCGGACCCAAACCTATGTTGAAACTAGTCATTATAGGGCGATATAAGCGCTGAACGGAACCAGAGTCCTTATACCGACCACGAACCCAAATCTACGGCAAAGCCAACCCTTTTGACGCTAAATAATGAGCACTGTCAGGAACGAAAACCACAAAAAAAAACGAGTGCTAAAGTACAAGCAACTTAAACCTATCCCTCCTAGAAGAACCAATAAGAAGCTCAGGCAGAAAAAATATAATCTAGAAAGATAAAAGCACTGTAAAAACAAGGAAAAATTCCTCAGACAGGCCCCCGGCGCCAGAAACAAATTGCAAGAACAGTTAAAGTAACAGTAACATTGACAGCGAGGTAAGGCTCAAATAGGGCATGAAAATGTGCCGAGAAAGTCAAAATCCTCCTCCCCGCCCTAGAGGTCGTGCAGCAGAATTTTGAGGGGCTATTGTGAGGTCCCAAATATTTAAACAATCCCGGCCCACTCTATGGCCGGCCCAACGCCCGCGCCGAGGAGAATTTATAGACCGAGAGTAAAAAGGAAAAATCCCAAAGCCCTCAAGGGGCCTCGCCGAGGATGCCCACCTCCTCGGCGAACCGACATTGATGAAGGGAAAATATTTCCCACCCATTAAATGTACTCCACCAACATTCTGACCGCTTTGATGGTGAAGTGACCAGCGAACCCAAGTGCCTTGGTCACTCCAACTAATAGAAAGCCTGCAAAGGCGGCTGAAAACTAACATAAAGCCTGCAAAAGCAAATGATGGGACAAACCCTTATTCACAGTGACCGGATAACCGACAGATGGATGGCTGAGATTAACTAAAACAATACTATATAACCAAGAGGATTCCCAACATAAAAGGGATTCGGATATGAATTAGTCTTAAGAAAGAGGACAAAATATAGATCAATTCCAAGAAAAATAGATCCTCGGACCAATCCGAGGATGAATACGCTTCACCAACACTTAACCAAAATCATCAGGATCCTTACAAACACTTATCCGAAGTCATTATCAAGATCCTTATCAATACCTAACCAGATTCATGGTCCCCATTCTCATAGAAAATACTCAGTAAAATTATTTTGTTATTACGCCTATTGATTTCATATCATCCGTTATTTGTATTGCTAATGCCTAGCCCTTACACCCACATCTCTACAAATTTTATTGTTAAGGGTTCACTACAAATTTAGCCCCTACACTTAGTTATATAAATTAAGCAACAAATATTTGAACATGAACTTACATGGTAGTTTTCATCCAAAAAAAAAAAAAAAAAAAAGAACTTACATGGTAGGCAGTGACTGTGCCAGCAGAATTGCCAGGGACAAGCTTAAGCTTCATATCAATTTTTCCAAACAAGTATTCATTCTTAGATTGGTAGCCCAAGCCAGAGGTTTTGTCAAGAGAGAGAGTAAGAAGCTTGCCATTGTTGAGTATCTTAGCACGGCCATCTCCCCATGTGATATCAACATCTTGGTTGAAGTTACCAGTAGAGGCAACTAACAAGGAGCCAACCAAAAGAGATGTGGCCACAGCCATTACAAAGACATTTGAATTATAATATGAAAAAGAAGCAGCCATATAGTAATACTATTGGTCAATTTCTTTTTTGTCTTTTTGGGTTTATCACAAGGAGGATAGAATTAGATAAAACAATAAAAATATAAATTGCATTTTATTATTTAACTGATGCTATTGGACCTTTTTAAAGCAAACTATATGAAAAACTTAAAGCAATGGGAAACAAACTGTTTTCCCTAAGTTAATTTTTTCAATCCTCATAAATATTTAGATTCATGATTTTTTTTTAATTTGTACTTTCGTCAAGCCACTAAACCACATGATGAAAAAGAAACAAGAATAATAATGAAGTCTATACTATCATCAATCAAATACAATTAGTTCATATTGATCTTCTCTAAAAATTGCTAAATCCATCAACTCCTTTGGCTTTGGAACTGAACAATGTAGTTAGTGAACCATCCAAAACCCCATGAACCATGGCTACCCCTTCCCTTTTTCTTGCTAGCAAACGCAAAGTAGAGTCACTATCAAATGCAAAACTCAAATCTCTGGCTATATCTTATGCCCTTCCTGCTGGAACTCCATATACCGTTCAAAAATCAATGTTACCATTAGTAGGAGTACAAAGGGAGTCATCATAAGCATATTCAAAGGAATTTTGAAGTGAAACTTCAATTAAAATATCCTAAATTGATTATCATAATATAATAACATGATATAGAGATTTTATATTAATTTGAAGAAGGCAATAAGACTTATAGCAAAACAATGACTTTTCTATCACTAAGACCCTTTCCCATCTTTATTGCAGCGGCTGCTGCTACATCAGATGAAATCCCTACCTGAAACAAACATGCTCTCACATTCACAACAAAATTTGAAAAGCAAAAAGTCCAGCAAGTAGCAACTAAGAACTTTAGAAATTATGTGTTTAACCAATAAAATGAGTAAGGAATTTTTTTAGTTGAGGACTGGAAAAAGGGGCAACTATGGCTACCAAAACTTTTGGAATAAAACCTTAACATAATCAAATCAATGAGTTTAGCATAAAACTCCTAAAAATAAAAGAAAATAATACTATTGATAATTCAATTCTAACTCTTTTTTTTAATATCATAGTGTTACTAGATGTGGTTGGTGTATTGGAATCTATTGGAGTCATTGAAATATTCACCTCCAACACACAGCAAGTTTTACACAGTTGCATCATCAAATCTTGTACCTTGAAAATTTACAAAATCCATTACTACATCTCCTTCGTATCATGTTCTATTTTGTAAAGTTGTAATTTACAACTAATTTATGTTGGCTTTAATTCCGTGCCAAATTTGATTGTAATTATGTTTAATCTTATGCACCCTGTATTTTATGTAGGATTTATTTGTAAGGGTTGTGTGTGAGAGACAGTGTGTGAAGACTCAAGGCAATTGAAGACTAAAGCTGTTTTCGCGGGTAGCTCGCGAGTAAGCTTCCTGCGAAGTGAAGCATGTACCCTGCACATGAATGGAATGTGAAAAGTCAGGACAAGATGGAGACAGCTCGTTTTCACGAGTGTCTCGCGGGTAAGGCCTTCCCGCAAGATACTCGCAAAACGTTCTGTTTTGCTGAACTGTCATATCTGATACACACTTTCTGTACCCACACTATATATACCTCCATTACCCACATATGTTGAGGAGTTCTTTTAAGAGAAAACCCTAACCATAAACCTTGAGAGTTAGAGATTGTTATACCCACAATTCTCTACACAATTCATTGTGGATTTTCCTTAACTCTTACCTCTCCATTTCCATACATTTGAGAGGTTGATAGCCCAAACACTTATCACACCCTTTCAGAGTGTCAAGTGAGATTTTGGTACTGCTGGAAAGTGTTGGAAGAAGCCAAGATTTGGTGGATGCAATCGGGAGTATTGTGGGATCCGAAAAGCTAGACAAGACACGGTTCCGAGAAGCCTTGTTGGAGTAGGAGCTTGGAGGGCTTAGGTGCATTAGGTAGACTAGGCTTGGAGGGTCTTTTGCTATTTGTGTATCACAACTGATTGTCTAGTGGATCGATTAACGCTTGGAGGGTGGCGGAGAGGTTTTTCATTGAGTTTTTCGGTTTCCTCTACGATAACACATCAGCGTGTTATCTTGTGTTTGTGTTCTTCTTCCCTACTCGTTTACCTTTCATTTTACTGCTGTGTTATAATGATTATGGGTTAGAGTAGTTTATTTGTTTATCCACTCGCATTTACTCTATTCTGCACTTAGTTTAAGTTAGAGTAAAATCAACCGAGCCGTAACTTTAATTTGGGGGTCTACATAGCTCTTGTGTTTTGATACATTTTCGAGCTTTCATATTTTTTATGCATTCTATTAGAGGTAGAAAGAGACTCGCCAAATTTTGTCATAAGTAGAAGAATTGTTAGTGTATTGTGCTGTAAGATAGATTGGTAAACAGCCTATTGGGAAGATTTCTGTGACAACTACTTAGGTATCACCATAACCAACAACATCTTTAAGATTAGTTACATATAATTGTTTTTAACTCCGTTCATTTACAGTGAAGACCCAAAACTGTAACCAATCTTTTTGTAATTTTCATAATCTATAAAAATGTCTAAGTCCAGCAAGGGCCCTCCAAGTGTAGGATTAAGATGATTTGTGTTTAAATATAAAAGAAAAATGAAGATCCATATGTGGGGGTTCGAAACAAAAGAAAAGAAAAAAGACCTTGTAACTAAGAACTGAAATATTTATACAAGTGAGAAAGAAACACACATATATAAAATAGACCTTCCTCGGGCCTAATGGAGGAGCCTCTTTTCTTCATAATTTTTTGTCATAGTCATTTCATTGGCTTCTTATCTTATTGTGATTAACTTTAACTTGTTAAGTGATCAATATCTAACCCATTCTTTAACAAATCTATTGTGGTGGGCTTATTGGGCCATTGTCCGAGTCATTTTTTGGGCCGTGGATCAAATCTTGCCCTTACACCAAATTTGTTAAATTTTTAAGTACTTCTTTTGATAAATCACAAAGTTTAAGCTTCATCAACATTTTTAAGCACTAGAGATGTCAATAAAATCTAAAACAACAAGAACCTCTTGTTGCCAACATTTAAAATTATTTCCATTAACATGTCCATTTTTTGTTGCATTCAAAAGAATGTGTATCAACCAAAATACACGAAAAATCAATCTTTAAGATTGTTAGAAAGAAATCTTGATAATGCAATAATCAAAGAAACAAAGTTTAATCCAATAAACCAACAAGAAGGACAATATATAATGTTTTCCTTTTCTAAAGGAAAATAGTAAATATTCCAAAAATCACAAATAATGTTTAATTGAAAGCGTTCTCTTTAAATGTTATTACCCAACCAAAGCGATTACTCAGTGCGAAACAATTGCTTGGCCTATCATATCTAAAGATTAAACTATAGCATCTACAATAGACTTCCAAATACAAAGGTTTAAGAACAACCTTTTGAGATTACCGTTCCACGCTAATATAGAGAAACTAGTTTTTTTTTTTTTTTTTTTTCTTTTCCAGAAAACAACATTTGTGAGAGAGTCAAGAACACGTAGAGAAGAAGCTAGAAATGTAAAATGGTCTAGTGGTGTGTCTAAGAAGCTTTTGGCTTGGTCAAAATAAACACATAGTGTATTAGGGCCTATTTGATAGCAAATTTCAAGTATTGTATTGTGATCTAAAAGTTTTGTGAAAATACATATTTAAAAAGTATAGTGAAAATTGTGGTTTAAAAAATGCTGTGAAAATACGTATTTAAAGTATTCATGATACGAAAAATGTGTTTAGTACCATGTTTCAAATAACATATTTTAAAATATAAAAAACACATAATTGTGTGTTTGGTATGTGTATGTGTTTTTTCAAATAAAATAATAATAATAATAATGAATATAGTAAAAGTATTATTATTTTATTTGAAGAGAGAGAAAATTCCCTCACTGGGTAAGGCCTACAGTTTGGTACATGTATGTGTAATCTTGTCAAGTGGGGCCTACAGTTTTTAACATATTTACAAAAGTACCATTAAGCAATGTTATTTGAAAACTGAAAATTGATATAGAGGAATTCTCTAAATATAGTGTTCAAACACCCTAAAATGAGAAACGTAACTTCAAACACTTCTAAATGAAATTTCCTACCAAACACATTTTTTTAGCCCACAATTTTTATATCTAAATACTGAAAACTGTTGTTTGGAATCCCTTACCATACAAGCCCTTAGGGAGTGTTTGGTACATGCACTTAAACAATAGTTTTTAGTGTTTAAATAATATTACACGTATTTTCACACAATTATTTACACACAAATACAAACAACATTACTAGAACAACATTACCAAACGAGCCCTTAATTTCCCAAGGATGCTATGCACCTAGCAGTCCAAAGCACCTAACAGTTAGGGGTGTGCCTCCAATCCACAAACCCAACAAAACTGACCTAACCAACATGACACAATACCTTATATTAATTTTTCACTGGCTAATGGGTTGAATTGTAATAATTTATTAAAAAAATGCCATAGATAATTGATGAAAACACATTTTTACAAAACATAAAACATTTAAGTCCGACCCACCATGTGTCAAGTTGGATTAGTTTATATGCATATGATGTGTTGAATTGGGTTGAAAAGGATCCAATCACCAACAAATCCCAATATCTAAAGATACCAAAAGAAGCCACAAGAGTATACAAACTAAAAAAGAAGCAAGACTTTTAATCAACATAAAAATAACAATAATAAAAATATTTGTCTAAAACACTCACACCAACTCTTTAGAGGCATCTCAAAATTTTTATTAGCGTATAAAGTGGATGTCAGTTTTGGAAATTCAAAAGATAAAACCAAGAGAACTACCAAGTAATATTAGGGACAATTTTTTCATAATTGTTGAAATAGCCTGTTAGAATTAAAGTAATATCATTTTTAATTGAATTCATCACTAATACCACATTTATTATGCATCAATCACAACAAGGCAAGCTAGCCATTATGGACAAAGTTGTGCCCGTGAACTTATTTCTCTCTCATAGTAGTATGGACATTGCAATTCCACTCATTATATCAAGAGCATCGAAACTTCTAACTTACTCATACATAGATGGATCAGAAAATCTTGGTGTAGGTACAGCAACAAGAGGGATCTTTTTTAGTACAATCCCAAACTTTTCTGTAATGTCCAACTTCTCTCCTTGGGGCAGATTCCAATCAAAAGAATGTAGAAGTGCTGCAAGTGAATATATCACCATCCTCTCAGCCATTGCTGTTCCAGCGCATATTCTTCGGCCAGACCCAAATGGAAAATAATTGAAGTCATTTCCACTATAGTCCCATTTACTATTCAAGAACCTCTCTGGATCAAAATTTAATGGATTTTCCCAAATAGAGGGGTCCCTTTGTATCGCCCATACATTCACAAAGATCCGAGACCCTTTTGGAATGGTGTAGCCTCCAACAGTGCATGTCTCACTGGGACAACGAGGAACTAACAATGGCAGGGCTGGGTGCAACCGCAATGTTTCTTTCATCACAGCATGTAAGTATGGTAGTTTGTGAATATGAGACTCTTCTACAATGTTATCTTTGCCAACTACAGCTTCCAATTCTTGTTGGGTTTTCCTCATCACCTCCGGTTTGTTCATAATTTCAGCCATGGCAAATTCGATCGTATGGGAGGATGTATCTGTCCCACCAACCACCATATCCTGTTCACAAATCACAAGATTATGGCAATTTTTTTTTTATTATGGTAAAAAAAAAAAAAATTTGTAATATGAATAATGCTATAATCACAAACTATTTTATAATATTTTTACAAAATGTTGATTTAGCAAATTCTTACTGGTTTTCTTTTGAGAACACCACTAATTTTTTTTTTTCTACTTACCAATAATTATTCATCATATTAACAGTTTGTAAAATATTTTGTAAAATAGAATATGGTTTTAACATTTTTCTTGTAATGTTAATGCTGCAACTAGAAAGCTAATATTGTGTTTTAGCGAGGGTCTTGCCTACCGATCGAGACTGATCCCTGTGAAAAATGGGGCCTCCTGTTTAGTGATATCAAAATATTGTAATATGTTAAAATATTGGAATATTGTAATATGTTTCTCTTTCTGCCGCTCTAATAATTAATTACACTTGAAATAGTATACATACACATTTTAAAATTATGGAAATTACAATTCCGTAAACAAGCAAGCAAAAAATTAACAAAGTGACTAACAACGTTCATCTTCTCGTTCATTATTTTTTATTTTTCCTTTGGCCCTAGGTGCCAAGGATCTTGAAGGGCCAAACGAACTTTTTCTCTTCGGACTGCTCACCCTATTTCCAGTTTTGCTGGTGCTATCCAGAATTTACATAAAGTTATTAGCATCCAAATGGGTGGGGGCAGTGCAGGTTAGACTTCTTGTTTCATTAGGGTAGGGCTTTGCTTCAATATGATCTAGTACACGATACCGACATGTATTAATATCATCAAATAACAGCTTACTAAATACTTCAATTAATATAAGCTTGGCCACATCTTTTAATTCTAAGAGCATTTACATCCAATTTCTACACAAAAAAAAAAAAAAAAAATTTCATTTTACCATCTTAAAAACTATTTTATCATTTATATCATACTATTTTACAACACACCCAATATCCCAACTTTTATATTCCTATTCAACTTATTAAAATAATATATACTACTTAATAAAATAATATAATCCAAGCTTGCTACAGTGCTACAATGCTATCCTATAGTGCTACAGTGCCATCCTATCCAATAAAATATGATCCTACATTTAGGATGGCACTGTAGCACAATTGTAAATTTTTTTGCAATTGTAAATTTTTTTGCAATTGTAAGAGTTTTTGGGGCAAGGGCGGAGGGAAGGGGGGGCGAGGGGGGGGTAGGTGCCCCCCTGAACTTTCAATTTTTTTTTTACTGATAATGATAATGTATTGAACTAAAATGTCTTATTTGCCCCCCACACAAAAGACAAAAAAAACTTTCTATCTGTTGGGAACAACCTACAACTACATGGTTCAGAACTCAACAGCCATAACTAATAGAACTCTAAAACTACTATAACGTTAATATAAAACTATTAGAACTCGGAAAAAAAATAAAAAAATAAAGTGTATATATAATACAGTATAAAGCACGCCTCCCATAAATAAATAATAAAAAATAAAAAAAGAAAAGAAGAAGAAGAAGATAGTTCTTTGATTTTTTTTAAAATTAAGGAGAGAAGTATTAGTTTTTTCATAATTTGTAATTTTATTAATATAATAAAAGTAAATTTGATAATTCATTTGGTTCAACACTTCTAAGCTCTGCTCTTCTTCAAAATCTCTCCAATTTTGGAGAATTAAAAATTAGTTATTAGAAGTAGTTAGAACTCATCCAAACCCCTCAAAATCTCTACCCCTCCTTCTTAAAAAAAAATCTAAATAAGATAATTTAACTTACTCTCCCTCTCTGTACTCTACTTTCCTGTACTCCCTTTCTATCCAAAAAAGCTATTAGAGTTTCTGTTGAGTTTTTAAAAGCATTCAAGCTGAGTTTTTAAAAGCATTCAAGTCATTGAGTCACATTTAAATATTCACAGGTATATTGCGTACTCTTAATATTCATGTTTAAATTTTTTTAGATTAGTTTTTTACTTTCAATCTTATCTTGTAATCTTGCCCCCCCTGACCTAAATTCCTCACTCCGCCACTTTTTTGGGGCTTTGTTGCTAAATTCCACCTGCATATGGCATATGAGAGGCTCAATGCTAATGCTTAGGGTAGGGCTTTGTTTCAATGATCTAGTACACAATACCAACACGTATTAATATCATTAAATAACAGCTTACTAAATACTTCAATTAATATAAGCTTTGCCACATCTTTTAATTCTAAAAAATTACAATACCTAACAGAAAAAAAAAAAAAAAAAATTGATAAACCAACCCATCATATTAATTATAAATAAAACCTTAACCGCCCCACTACCCATTTTTCATTTAGCAGAAAATAAAATAAAAATAAAAACTTAAGAGGTTAATCCCATCTACAAGTACTTTTTAATTTTTATCCCATATTTTTATTTTTTTCCTAAGACATATTTTATTATATAACTTAGTACTCCTACTTTTTATTTCCATCGAGAGAAATGTTAACCAATGTACTAAGATATTGGTGCATTGGTTTAGAAACTATTTTGAAATATATTTTATAAAAAAATATAAATTAATTAATTTTTTTACAATTTTTTATATTTTCTACTGTTAAAAATTGTTAAAATATTATTTAAGACAAATTTTAGCTGCAAAATTGATTGTAACATAAGGTTACAACTTTACTTAATATCTTTTTATTGGAAGTAAATTTTAACAAATTCACTATTAAATTACATCTTTTTCTTATATCATTCATGTTTGCAAAATTTCTAAAAAATTAAAAATTAATAGCTATATCATCAATAAATTGTTTAACTTACAAGTTTTTATAGTTTAAAATTATGCATAAAATATAAGTTTATAAATCATATAGTAAATAATATCTTATTGATACAAAATTTGACATGTATATTAAGAATCTAAAAGATATACAAAAATATATAATAGTATTAATTTTATCAAGTAAAATTATAGTTTTATAAACAACCAATTTTATAATTAAATTTTGTCCACTTATTTATTAATGACTACCATACAAGTAAAGGTCCCAGAGTCAAGGTATTTAGTATTTGCTGTGAATGGAAAGGACGTACCACAAGCAAGGCCTTGAGGTGGATCATGGTCACGTTTTCGCCGAGTTCTTCGGTTTTCTCTTCGAGAACACGTCTCGGTGTTTTCTGTGTTTGCATCCTTCTTCCCTACTCTTGTTTAATTCCATTATACTGCTGTGTTACTTAGTTTATGGATTAAAGTAGCTTACTTGTTCATCCGCTCACTTTTACACTATTCCGCACTTTGTATTAAAGTTGTGTAAAATCTATCGAGCCGTAATTTTAATTTGGGGGTCTAAAACAGCTCTTGTGTTTTCAACACATTTTCGAGCTTTCAATTGGTATCAGAGCGGGTACACTTGCTGAGGTTTAATTACCTAAGTGTGATCCTTGACCTTTGTTGAGATGGACCGGTCTTAATCGCTCAATGTTCCACCATTTTTTGATGGAAATAATTATGCATTTTGGAAAGTTAGAATGAGAGCATTTTTATACTCTATTGATGATACCATTTGGGATGCGGTTGAGATAGGTTGGACTAAGCCGGAGGCTCCGAAGTCCACTTGGGATAAGGCAGCTCTAGCGGCAGCCAATGCTAACAGTAAGGCTTTAAATGCCATCTTTTGTGGTGTGTCCCCTGATGAATTCCACAGGATCTCTCATATGACAGTAGCCAAGGAAGCTTGGGAGATTTTGGAGACTACCTATGAGGGTACAAAGAAAGTTAAGGACACGAAACTTCAGATGCTTACCACCAAATTTGAAGAACTCAAGATGGGTGATGATGAACCATTTGATTCATTCTATGGGAAGCTCAATGAAATTGTCATTGCTAAACTCAATCTTGGGGAGAAGATTGGAGACACTAAGGTGGTGAGAAAAATTTTGAGGTCCCTACCTGAAAGTTTTAGAGCAAAGGTTACAGCCATAGAAGAAAGCAAAGACTTGGATGAGATTAAGATTCAAGAGCTGATTGGGTCTCTCCAAACGTATGAGCTGGGACTGCCTTCCCATAAAACGAGCAAATCGCTTGCTCTTAAAACCATCACCGAAAGAATAAATGATTCCTCCGAAGAAGATGGTGTGGAGAAGGAAGTAGCATATCTTGCAAAGAACTTCCGCAAGTTTCTGAAAATGAAGAACAGTGGAAAACCTTTCAATAGAGGAAAGTTCACTCCGTCAAGAGGTGATAAGAAAGAGTTTAAGGGAAAAGAAGGGAAGGATTATCAACCTTCTTCAGACATTGTGTGCTATGAGTGCAATGGCCATGGACATTTAAAGGAGGAGTGTCCGAACTTTTTGAGGGGAAAAGGGAAAGCTTATGCTACAACGCTCAGTGATTCTGACTCTTCTGATACTGACTCGGAAGAGAGCTGTGACGGTGAGGGAAACTACTCCGCATTCATGACCATTGATCATGTAGACTCCTCGGATGACTTGGGTGCACTTGTGAAGGAACTTGGTGAGCATTCTGATTCAGAGTTCATTGGAATTGTAGAAGAATCAGATGAAGAAAAGGATGAGAGTGCAGCTAATCTTCAAGAAAACTACTCATTACTCCTTGAAAAGTCGGGAGAATATGCAAGGGTAGCCAAGGCGGCCGTCAGAAAAATGAAGAAGGTTGAGGAAGATTACCGGAGCCTCATGGTCAGACATAGGGAGGCAAAATGCGAGATAGAAAAGATGAATGGTGAGCTGTCAGAAGCTTACTTAAAGATCAGATTTCTTGAACAAGAGGTGGTTCAAGCGCAAGCCAAGGTAGATAGGGTCTCCTCTAGAAAGTTGAATGATGTTATCTCATCCCAAAAACATTCCTTAGACAAGTCCGGATTGGGATATGCCCGAGTGAGTAGCTCGTCGGTAAAAGCTACCAAAGAAGTAAAATTTGTGAAGGCCACAGAGCCAATTGTACAAGAGACCATCCCTGAGAATGTTGAGGTTGAGAAGAAGAATGTAATTGAGCAACGGATGGTGAATAAGCCCCGAAACCAATCTGTAGGAAGACATGAAACCAGAGCAAGATCTCTTTCAAGACCTCAACGGGGTCCTAGAACAGAGTATGTGTGTCACTATTGCGGACTGCGAGGACATACTAGACCAAACTGCCAAAAGCTGAGAGCAGACAACAATGCAAGCGCACCGCGGTCACGAGGAAGAAGGAATGACAATAGAGCTTGGGGTGGTGAGAACCCAAGAAGTCAAAATCGTGATCCCGGAGTGACAGACGTGATGAAGATGATTGGTGCCTTCACCACTTGCCTGGAGAGTTTTTCAAGGAGGTTTGAAAGTCCCAACTCTCGTACCCAATCCGTCAAGGATATCACCCCAAACGCACGTGACGTGTGGGTGAAGAGGGGTACTCATGCATAAGCATTATAATATGTCCATGCATCAATTCTTTCCATGTGTAGGGACATTTGTTGTTGCATCATTTCATGCATTTTTGTGTTTAGGTTTAAACCTTGTTTTTGTTGATCTTACTTCTTTTGTTTTATTTTGGGTGTGTTTCAAAAAATTCAAAAACCCATAAAAATTGAAAAATCTCAAAAAGTTTGATCACTTGTTGTGTGCATATCTCATGTGAGTTTGGCCTAGTACCTTCGTACTTATGGCATAGTGCATTTACGATCTTTGCTTGTTCGTATGCACTCTTTTCTATGTGGAAGAAACCCTGAAAATTATGAGTGACTGTTGTAAATAGATCTTCACACCTGTCATGAATGATTGGTCAATAGTCTTGTTGGTCTTAATACTTGCATAGACTTGTGTCTATATCTCTTCCCACTTTATTTTTATGTTTTTGTAAAAAGAGCTCTCTAATTGTAAATCTCCAAATGAAAAGAGATATTGAGCTGCAAAAGCCTGTCGCACATACTAGTATTTTACTAGGAAAAAGGGAAAGCGACTATTTTAAAGTAAATGTTATGGTGCTCAAAAAGCCAAAGGCTTCTCATCAATGTTGAAATATCATAAATTTCAAGCACCTTCCTCAAAAAGAGATGTATTTGTCCAATCAAAATGAAAATGGACCAATTGTTATGAGTTATAAGAAGCCAAATGAAAAGCTTCTATGTTATGTTTTCAATGTGTGGGAGGTCATATATACTCATTTCTATAATGGAGATAGTCCACATGATTTCGTATCAGTTGTGTATGACTCGTGTGAATTGATCATTGAAGCTTCGCTCTGGTCTAAGGACTATTTCACATTTGATACTCACACACAACACACAAGTTTTTGATTCAATCAATGCCTATCTCATTTGCATGATTGTATATGTCCAAATGTGATGTGTATGCCCATGAACTTGTTGATCAAATCCAAAAAGATTTTTGTGAGTTTTATTAGTTTTTGAAAGTGATTTTATACTTTCTTGTGTTTCTTTTTTGTCAAAATGCTTTTTGTGTGTTTTTCATCAAAAAAACTGGTTCAGGGGTTGTTTCGCGAGAAGCTCACGACTAAGCTGCTTCCCGCGAAAATATTTGAGGGAAATAATTTTTCTTCCTTGTCACACAAAGACTTTCGCGACTGTCTCGCGACCAACAGCTTCTCGCGAAATGCTTTTTGGCAAAAACTGAAATTTTCTCAAAATCAGACAGAGAATATCGCGACTGTCTCGCGACTCCTTCGCGACTTAGCGCTTCTCGCGAGATATTTGTGCTTCAGTGGCCTCTTTCACGGTTGTCTCGCGACTGTGTCGCTACTCCCTATCCCGCGAAAAACGCGTGTTTTCAGTTTTATAGGGCTGATGTGACAGTTTTTCAAAACACAAAAACTTCCCTCCCTCATTTTTTCTTCGAACCTCTCTCAACCCAAAACACTATTCCATCAAATCCCTTTCCAAATCAAGACTTTTTCTGCATTTTCTTCTTCAAGGTATGTTTGTTAACCATTTCTTTTTAAGTTTTTACTTAGATTATGCAGAATTTTTTTGTTAGGGCTTTCAAAATTGGGAATTTTCGAAACTTTGATTGGTTTTCAAAATTGGGTGAAGATTTTGTTAAATTTTTGATTGGGTTTTGTTCCTTTTGATCTTGATGCATCTGTGTTGGCCCCTTGTGGCATTTTATCATGTATTTAGGCATAATTTTCCCATGTTCATGCATTGCTCATACATGAAGTGCTCATATGCATATTAGGTGTTTGATTTAATGTCTAAATGATAATGTTGTGCCTAATTGGTCTCAAGTGAGTCCCAATTTCAATGTTTTCATGTGTATTACCATGGTTTGATCTTGAATTGATTGTTGCTCTTGTGTAGATTGCATTTTGAATATGTTACATTTACTTGGCTCACAACTAAACACCTAGGCACACCCTCATGCATCCCTTGTTGCACACACATGCATACACACAGACACACACACTTGCACAGTTATTTAAATTCATGCATAATGTCTTGTTTTCATGCATTCTTGTTTTTGATTTAGTGCTGTATGTATTGAAGCATGCTTGTGTGAATTGGTCATGCTCTTTTTTTTTTTTTTTTTTTGCAATCTACTCTGTTTTGGGATTATCTCAATAGGTGCAAACTAACTTGAATCTAATTAAGTCTTTGCTCTTATATTTTGCGCACTTGTGCTATATGTGTTGTGTCCACTTGTGCAGATGTCTCCCACCAAGCATGCTGCCTCAAAGAAGAAGGCTCCTAAGCGTGCTCGCACTGAATCCGATCACTTCAAATCCGCGGACGCAGATATGAAGTACAATGATTGCTACAAGAAAGCAACCATTGTCATGGAAAGGGTGGTCCAATTGGAGGAACTTGAGCACACATGCATTCCAGATGCATTCAAAGAAAGAACTTGGACCAAATTGCTGAATCCAATTGGGACAGTGTACTCGGAAATAATCAGAGAGTTCTTCTCCAATGCTGCTGTAGAAGATGACAAGATAATCTGCTGGGTGAGGCACAAAGAATTTGAGATAACAAGGGATAGCATTCAAGATCTTCTGGAGATCCGTCCTACCTCACAGCCGATGACGGTTCAATATGATGAGAGATTGGGATCTATCACGGAGATGATATCAACTCTTGGTGGGGTTCCAAAGAAATCCTCAATGGATACTCTTAAATTCTCTCCAGAAATGAGGACTCTGAGCTATGTCATGATCCACAACCTCTATCCAGTCACCAACCTCACCACCTTATCAGCTCCAAGGACGAGATTTCTCTACGATCTCTTCACTCACAAGGAAATAGATATCTGCAGTCACATTTTCCATATCCTGAAAAAGAGCATCACAAAGCAAAATTCCCGAACCATAATGCCTTTTCCATCACTGATCATGGGGTTTATTGCCAAGACGAAGCTGAAGTTCCCTAGTGGCCTTACGGTTGTTCAGAGGGATTACCCCATTGGTGCAAACACTCTGACTCGGAGCACTGCACATATTAAAGGCCCCAAGACTGGTGCCCATCTCATTCCACCGCCTCGGGTTGTGCCTCAGGATGCACCAGATGAGGGTGGGGATATAGAGGAGGAGATTGACAGGTTTACTTCTACTCCAGAGACTGCACATCCAGAGACTGCACAGCCATCGTCTTTTGCTCCAGCACAAACACCAGGTCTCAGCAAGCTTGATCAGATCCTAGCTAAGATGGATCACATGTCCACAGTGCTTGACACTCATGTACAGCACACAGCGGATCAGTTTGCATACCTCCAGGAGCAGATCACCACATTGTCAGCCCAGATTCAGAGCCTATCTCCTACACATGGGTCAGACTCCGACTCCGATCAGATCTAGTCCTTTGGCCATTCCGGTCAAAAAGGGGGAGATAAAATTTTGAGGGGGAGCTGCTGAACAAGAGCTTGCACAGCCTTAGGGGGAGCATAGCCTAGACACATAGCTATATTTGATATTGGTTATTGGTTTTACAGACGGGTTTATACAGTTTCTTTTAGTGTTTTTCTGGTTTATGATTACTGTCTTACTGTTTTAGGTTAAAGCTCTGACACTTAATGCTTTAACTTCAATATTAATTTCAGTATATTTTCAGTAGTTTGTGCTATATTTCTATGCTTTGTGGCATATGTGCTATGTGGCAACTTTATTTTGTACCCATGTTGCTTTTGTAAGCTTTAAGGGTTTGTTCCATGCATTGATTTGTAGGTCTTTGTGGTTTGTGCCATGCATTTGCAATACCTTGCCTATGCAACCTTCATGCATGTTTGCTTGTTGTTCAATGTCATGAATTTTACTTCAAGTACATCACTCTTATGCCCATGTAGGATTGTTCCTAGATGCATACACGTTCTATGCATTGGTTGAGTGATGAACACTCGTGTGCCCTAGTAGGATTGTTCCTAGATGCAAATACTTCGTGTATTTCGCATTGGTTGAGTGTTGGAGTTGCAAGTGACTCTCTTCAATTGAGCGTATCTTCTTGCAAATCCAGATGTTCATTCCATGTGTGAATGAGCATAGTAATTGCTTCTGTATAGTGATTACTTGGTTGATCGTGCCATGATCTAGTGTTTCTATTTCGTTTTGCTCGATCATGCTATTATTGCTCCATATGTTTTTCAAGTTTTCTGCATACAATGATGTTATTGTGTTGTTGTGTTTCAGGAGTTACTTGTTCATATGTTTCGAGAGCGCTTCAGAATCTAGAACTAGGTGTGAGTGAGTTTTGCCTATGTTCCCAAACTCACGTTTAAGTCTAGAGTCTGTTTTAGGGTTTTGTCACGGAATAGCCAAAGGGGGAGATTGTAAGGTTGTAATTTACAACTGTGTTTTTGTTGGCTTTTATTCCGTGCCAAATTTGATTGTAATTGAGTTCAATCGTTTAAAACCCTGTATTTGTTGTGGGACTTGTTGTAAGGGTTGTGTGTTAGAGAGAGTGTTTGAAGGCTCAAGCATTTGAAGAACTGAAGGATTCTCGTGGGTATCTCGGACCTAGCATCCTGCGAAGTGAACCATGTGCCAAGCACATGCTGGAATGCGAAGAGTCAGGCCAGGTGGAGACAACTGTGTCTCGCGAGTATCTCGCGGGTAAGGCCTTCCCGCGAGACACCCGCGAGACTAGCTGTTCTGCCAGCCTGTACTTTTTGAGTCACACCTTTTGCACCTCTCCTATATATGCCATCATTACCCACAATTGTTGAGGAATGCTTCAGAGAGAAAACCCTAGCCAAACACATTGGTAATTAGAGATTGTCTTCCCCATCTTTCTCTATACATTTGCTTGTGGTATTTCTTCAACCCTTCCCTCTCCATTATCCATATCTTTGAGAGGTTGATAGCCCAAACACTTACCACACCTTGTGAGTGCTGTGTGACGTTTTGGTGCTGCTAGGAAGTATTGGAAGAAGCCTTGAATGGCAGATGCAACATGGAGCTTGTTGCGGGATCCGGATAACTAGGACAAGACACGGTTCCGAGAAGCCTTGTTGGAGTAGGAGCTTGGAAGGCTTAGGTACAGCGGGTAGACTAGGCTTGGAGGGTCTTTTGCTAACCCATGTATCTCAACTGATTGTCTAGTGGATCGATTTCCGCTTGGAGGGCGACGGAGAGGTTTTTCGCCGAGTTCTTCGGTTTCCTCTTCGAGAACACGTCTCGGTGTTTTCTGTGTTTGCATCCTTCTTCCCTACTCTTGTTTAATTCCGTTATACTGCTGTGTTGCTTAGTTTATGGATTAGAGTAGCTTACTTGTTCATCCGCTCACTTTTACACTATTCCGCACTTTGTATTAAAGTTGTGTAAAATCTATCAAGCCGTAATTTTAATTTGGGGGTCTAAAACAGCTCTTGTGTTTTCAACACATTTTCGAGCTTTCATCATTTTTTTGGGTCGTGGATCAAATCTTGCCCTTACGCCAAATTTGTTAAATTTTTAAGTACTTCTTTTGATAAATCACAAAGTTTAAGCTTCATCAACATTTTTAAGCACTAGAGATGTCAGTAAAATCTAAAACAACAAGAACCTCTTGTTGCCAATATTTAAAATTATTTCCATTAACATGTCCATTTTTTGTTGCATTCAAAAGAATGTGTATCAACCAAAATACACGAAAAATCAATCTTTAAGATTGTTAGAAAGAAATCTTGATAATGCAATAATCAAAGAAACAAAGTCTAATCCAATAAATCAACAAGAAGGACAATATATAATGTTTTCCTTTTCTAAAGGACAATAGTAAATATTCCAAAAATCACAAATAATGTTTAATCATACACTTAGATCAAATTTTAAGAACAAATGCCCCCAAACTATAAAATCAATTGAAAGCGTTCTCTTTAAATTTTATTACCCAACCAAAGCGATTACTCAGTGCGAAACAATTGCTTGGCCTATAAAATCTAAAGATTAAACTATAGCATCTACAATAGACTTCCAAATACAAAGGTTTAAGAACAACCTTTTGAGATTACCGTTCCATGCTAATCTAGAGAAACTAGTTTTTTTTTTTTTTCTTTTCTAGAAAACAACATTTGTGAGAGAGTCAAGAACACGTAGAGAAGAAGCTAGAAATGTAAAATGGTCAAGTGGTGTGTCTAAGAAGCTTTTGGCTTGGCCAAAATAAACACATAGTGTATTAGGGCCTATTTGATAGCAAATTTCAAGTATTGTTGTTTAAAATGATGTAAAAATTGTGATTTAAAAGTTTTGTGAAAATACGTATTTAAAAAGTATAGTGAAAATTGTGATTTAAAAAGTGTTGTGAAAATATGTATTTAAAGTATTCATAATACAAAAAATGAGTTTAGTACCATTTTTCAAATAACATATTTTAAAATATAAAAACACATAATTGTGTGTTTGGTATGTGTATTTGTTTTTTTAAATAAAATAATAATAATAATAATGAGTACAGTAAAAGTATTATTATTTTATTAATTTGAAGAGAGAAAATTCCCTCACTTGGTAGGGGCTACAGTTTGGTACATGTATGTGTAATCTTGTCAGGTGGGGCCTAGAGTTTTTAACATATTTACAAAAGTATAATTAAACAATGTTATTTTGAAAACTGAATATTGATATAGAGGAATTCTCTAAATATAGTGTTCAAAATACCCTAAAATGAGAAACGTAACTTCAAACACTCCTAAATGAAATTTCCTGCCAAACACATTTTTTTTAGCCCACAGTTTTTATATCTAAATACTGAAAACTATTGTTTGGAATCCCTTACCATACAGGCCCTTAGGGGGTGTTTGGTACATGCATTTAAACAATAGTTTTAGTATTTAAATAATATTACACGTACTTTCACACAAATACAAACAACATTACCAAACGATCCCTTAACTTCCCAAGGATGCTATGCACCTAGCAGTCCAAAGCACCTAACAGTTAGTGGTGTGCATCCAATCCACAAACCCAACAAAACTGACCTAACCAACATGACACAATGGCTTATATTAATTTTTCACTGGCTAATGGGTTGAATTGGAATATTTTCAAGACTCATGTTCGGTCAGATTTTGGTTGATAGTTTTTCTCAATCCAACCCGATTTATATATAAGTTAATTACACTTTTTTCCCTATATAGTGGTATTTTGAGAATTAATATATATAATTTAAGAATATTAAGTGAATTGTAATAATTTATTAAAAAAAATGCCATAGATAATTGATGAAAACACATTTTTACAAAACATAAAACATTTAAGTCCGACCCACCATGGGTCAAGTTGGATTAGTTTATATACATATGATGTGTTGAATTGGGTTCAAAAGGATCCAATCACCAATAAATCCCAATATCTAAAGATACCAAAAGAAGCCACAAGAATATACAAACTAAAAAAGAAGCAAGACTTTTAATCAAAATAAAAATAACAATAATAAAATATTTCTCTAAAACACTCACACCAACTCTTTAGAGGCGTCTCAAAATTTTTATTAGCATATAAAGTGGATGTCAGTTTTGGAAATTCAAAAGATAAGACCAAGAGAACTACCAAGTAATATTAGGGACAATTTTTTCACAATTGTTGACATAGCCTGTTGAAATTAAAGTAATTTCACTTTTAATTGAATCCATCACTGATACCACATTTATTATGCATCAATCACATCAGGGCAAGCTAGCCATTATGGACGAAGTTGTGCCCATGAACTTATTTCTCTCTCATAGTAGTATGGACATTGCAATTCCACTCATTGTATCAAGAGCATATAAACTTCTAACTTACTCATACATAGATGGATCAGATAATCTTGGTGTAGGTACAGCAACAAGAGGGATCTTCTTTTTTAGTACAATCCCAAACTTTTCTGTAATGTCCAACTTCTCTCCCTGGGGCAGCTTCCAATCAAAAGAATGTAGAAGTGCTGCAAGTGAATATATCACCATCCTCTCAGCCATTGCTGTTCCAGCGCACATTCTTCGGCCAGACCCAAATGGAAAATAATTGAAGTCATTTCCACTATAGTCCCATTTACTATTCAAGAACCTCTCTGGATCAAAATTTAATGGATTTTCCCAAATAGAGGGGTCCCTTTGTATCGCCCATACATTCACAAAGATCCGAGACCCTTTTGGAATGGTGTAGCCTCCAACAGTGCATGTCTCACTGGGACAACGAGGAACTAACAATGGCAGAGTTGGGTGCAACCGCAATGTTTCTTTCATCACAGCATGTAAGTATGGTAGTTTGTGAATATGAGACTCTTCTACAATGTTATCTTTGCCAACTACAGCTTCCAATTCTTGTTGGGTTTTCCTCATCACCTCCGGCTTGTTCATAATTTCGGCCATGGCGAACTCGATCGTATTGGAGGATGTGTCTATCCCACCAACCACCATATCCTGTTCACAAATCACTAGATTATGGCAATTTTTTTTATTATGGTAAAAAATAAATAAATAAAAAATTGTAATATATATAATGCTACCATCACAAACTATTTTATAATATTTTTACAAAAGGTTGATTTAGCAAATTCTTACTTGTTTTCTTCTGAGAACACCATTAATATTTTTTTTTTCTACTTACTAATAATTATTCATCATATTAACAGCTTGTAAAATATTTTGTAAAATAGAATATGGTTTTAACATTTTTCTTGTAATATTAATGCTGCAACTAGAAAGCTAATATTGTGTTTTAGCGAGGGTCTTGCCTACCGATCGAGACTGATCCCTGTGAAATATGGGGCCTCCTGTTTAGTGATATTAAAATATTGTAATATGTTAAAATATTGGAATATTGTAATGTGTTTCTCTTTCTGCCGCTCGAATAATTAATTACACTTGAAATAGTATATATACACATTTTAAAATTATGGAAATTACAATTCCGTAAACAAGCGAGCAAAAAATTAACAAAGTGACTAACAACGTTCATCTTCTCGTTCATTATTTTTTTATTTTTCCTTTGGCCCTTGGTGCCAAGGACCTTGAAGGGCCAAACGAACTTTTTCTCTCCCTCTGATGAACTTTGGACTAAAAGGTGGGGAAAAGTGTGATCGAAAAACATAAATCTAGCAGGACTGCAGGAGGAAAAAAAATAAATACAAAGAACATTAATGCTTTTTTATTATTATTTTGGCAGAAAAAAAAAATTATGTTTGGTGTTGGAATAATTGGAACGTAGTTTTTCTCTCTATAACATGCCAAGGTTAAGGTCCGGGCTGCTCACCCTATTTCCAGTTTTGCTGGTGCTATCCAGAATTTACATAAAGTTATTAGCATCCAAATGGGTGGGGCAGTGCAGGTTAGACTTCTTGTTTCATTAGAGTAGGGCTTTGTTTCAATATGATCTAGCACACGATACCGAAATGTATTAATATCATTAAATAACAGCTTACTACATACTTCAATTAATATAAGCTTGGCCACATCTCTTAATTCTAAGAGCATTTACATCCAATTTCTACCAAAAAAAAAAATTTGTTTTACCATCTTAAAAACTATTTTATCATTTATACCATACTATTTTACAACGCACCCAATATCCCAACTTTTATATTCTTATTCAACTCATTAAACTAATATATATTACTTAATAAAATAATATAATCCAAGCTTGCTACAGTGCTACAATGCCATCCTACCCAATAAAATATAATAAACCTTATACAATTTTTGCTACAGGGCTATCCTACATTTAGGATGGCACTGTAGCACAATTGTAAATTTTTTTGCAATTGCAAGAGTTTTTGGGGCTTTGTTGCTAAATTCTACCTGCATATGGCATATGAGAGGCTCAATGCTAATGCTTAGGGTAGGGCTTTGTTTCAATGATCTAGTACACAATACCAACACGTATTAATATCATTAAATAACAGCTTACTAAATATTTCAATTAATATAAGCTTGGCCACATCTTTTAATTCTAAAAAATTACAATACCTAACAGAGAAAAAAAAAAAAAAAAACCAACCCATCATATTAATTATAAATAAAACCTTAACCGCCCCACTACCCATTTTTCATTTAGCAGAAAATAAAATAAAAATAAAAACTTAAGAGGTTAATCCCATCTACAAGTGCTTTTTAATTTTTATCCCATATTTTTATTTTTTTCCCAAGATATATTTTATTATTTAACTTAGTACTACTACTTTTTATTTCCATCGAGAGAAATGTTAACCAATGTACCAAGACATTGGTGCATTAGTTTAGAAACTATTTTTAAAAATATTTTATGAAAAAAGTTATAAATTAATTAATTTTTTTACAATTTTTTACATTTTCTATTGTTAAAAATTGTTAAAATATTATTTAAGACAAATTTTTGCTGCAAAATTAATTGTAACATAAAGTTACAATTTTACTTAATATCTTTTTTATTTGAGGTAAATTTTGACAGATTCACCATTAAATTACATATTCTTCTTATACCCTTCATGTTTGCAAAATTTATAAAAAATTAAAGATCAATAATTTTATCATCAATAAATTATTTAACTTACAAGTTTTTATAATTTAAAATTATGCATAAAATATAAATTTATAAATTATATAGTAAATAATATTTTATTAATACAAAATTTAACATATATATTAAGAACAAAAAAATATACAAAAATATATAATAATATTTATTTTATAAAGTAAAATTATAATTTTCTACTGTCCTATTATTTATTAACGACTACCTTAAAAGTAAAGGTCCCAGAGTCAAGGTATTTAGCAGTTACTGTGAATGGAAAGGACGTACCACAAGCAAGGCCTTGAGGTGAATCATGGTCATAGGTGTCTTGGAGTCACCTTCATCCTTCAACTTCAACAAAAACTGTAAAAAATCTTTACTGTCTTTGTCTTTGTCTTTGCTCCCACCTTCTTTATCAATCTTCAGCCGTTTGTTAATCATAACATCAAAGATCCGATCGAACCGTTTGGCCAACCCATCCATCTGCTTCTTTATGCCTTGCAAGTCAAACCGGGCCAAACCCGGAAAAAAATCCGAGACGTTGGGCTTCCCCAAAAGCTGCGTCATCTCCGACATCACTTCTCTGAAATCAGCCCCAAAGCTAGAACTCTCTTCCCCCTCCACTGTTCCACCCCATATCATGTTCGTAATCACGTTCATCACCGTCAAGAACATCTGCTCCCCAATGTTCACCGGCGACCCGACCCGCCTATAAAAGTACCCAACTGTTTCTCGGACCTGTTTACGACGAAGCTCGTAAACAGAGTCCAACGTTGTTTTACTCAGCATCTTGATCACACAAACTTTTCTCAGCATCCTCCACTCGGGTCCATATGGGGTAAATACAATATCGGAGCCACCATAGCTGGCGATCCGACTCGCTTCAGGAACGTCACGGTTGGCGAAGGTGACTTCATGGTCTTTGAGAACCTTTTTATAAGTGTCTGTGCGACACGACAAGGTTGGCTACCATGTGTTTTAGAATCTCACGAATCGATCCTTTTTTTCATCTCATGATCTCAGGCTCAATTATTTTAATAGTGTTTTTTTTTTTTTTTTTAAATGAATAGTATAACTACAATATAACGGTTAGTATATCAAAGGAGATTCTTCAAGTTGCTATCATCTGTATAAAATTTATCTTATTAGTTTTATCCGAGAACAGTTTCATTTTTCCCTACTAACCCCTACTCCTAATTCCTAAACGCTACTATTCTATGAATACGACCAGTCGACGCCCGAAAATTTCAATGGGTTTTACTTATGTGTGCCCCTAGGACATACATTAGTAAACCATTTCAAAAAATATTTTATGAAAAAATTAAAAAGTAACCAATTTTTTGACAATTTAAATTTCCCATAAAATATTTTCAAAAATGGATGACTAATGTGTGCCTCAATTTCAATCTGTCCATAGTTGGTCCATGTGGGTTTTACATCCATTGTAATGGTGCTATTGATATTAGTTTAGGTTATAAACATATAGAATATTAGTTCAATAAGGACATTTGGAAGTACTAAAATAATTTTTCTAGCAATTTTCATGATATTGGCTATGCCAAGTTTCTCATGGCACTACTATTATATATATAATTTTGAAAATCACTATTGGATACTACATATACAATATCAATTTACAATCATTGTTCGTGAAATTCTACTAAATACAACACAAAAATAAAAGAATAAATTGATCCAATAGTATCTCCTAAATTGAATGGGAATAGGTGCATGAGATCATTCAGCTCAATTACAATTTGTTACATTCAAGATCCTGACATTCAAAATATCTAAATAGAAACAATATTAAAAATATATATATATATATATATATATGCTCATTAGTTCAAAGAAAAAATAACGATAAAAATCTAAATAATTCAATTTTTATGGAAAGCTAACAAAAGTAAAATTCAATTTTGAATCTAATTAAATTTTCTTCAAGTATGGGTTATATATATGATTAGGTTTTTTATGGTTTATTTATATTGAACTCCTCGTTTTCTACATTGAATTAACTCACTTGGCACAAAAATTAAAAAACTTACATTAGTCTTACGCAATTCATTAAATAAAGAATTATCATAACACAATAAAAGCTTTGAGAGCTCCCAAAACCATGCTGATCAATTTATTCACTTCAATAGTGCATTAGCTCCAGAATGTTAATATTAATATTCAAAACATTACAATAGAATTGAAAGAATGTTCATAATACCCAAAAAAATTCAAAATTGCATCCATTGTATACTACATCATTCAGATTGATATCCACTTCCAACAATTGATATTAGATCGTACTTTAATATCATGATTGTATAACATTGATTGGGTTTTAGAATCAAAGCAAATTGTTTTCAGTGTTTCAATTTTTGCAGTAATTTTTCTGCACAATTCTGCATAATTTTACTGCATAATCCTTGGCATGCCATTGATGTGTTTGTGAGATTGCCTGAATGTCATTTCAAAAATAAAAGGAGTTGTTTATGTTGCTTAATAGTGCTATAACTTAACAGCCAAAAACACTATTTTATTTTACCTTGGTTTAGTGAAGTATAAAGTGTTGGTGGCATGTCTCAAATCACCTTCCAACGTATTTCAACATGTAAGACTCCATTTCTTGAATTGATTAGATTGTACTTCTCATTGATGCGCCCATTGTATACTATATCATTTAGATTGATATCCACTTCTAACAATTGATATTAGATCTGCATAATTTTCCTGCATATGTCTCCATCAAAGTCCCTCAAACGGTGCCTTGAGCAGTAAACTGTGTGTCTTAGTCATTTTTAGCCTTGAGATGTATCCCAAATTGTTTATTGAGTTGTTTGGAAAATTCTTTGGATCTTTTGTGATATTTTTTCCTAATGGGCATGTCCTAAACTATTGTAGGTGCGATATTTTCGTCAAATTGAGAAGTTTAAATTAATTGCAGACTTTTTAAACATCTATGCCTCTTATGTCATGTCACTACTATTTAAGCATGATGAGCTAAGGAAAAAGTAATCAACATTGAGATTAGTGTGCAAGACATTTTTCAGCAACCATGTCGATGCCTTAGAACATGGTTAATTAATTATTTCCTAAATGTAACCTTATATACCTAAGTTCAATAATTTAGTTGATTCTCAAAAAAAGTTCAATAATTTAGTCTTCTTGTGAGGTCCATTCTGTGAAATAATTGCTACCAAAGGCCAAGTTTCAAAACATAGTTAGATACATAATACATTTCGAAGTACAAGAAAAAAAAACTGGTATTGCTTTGGGTTTTTTGTCAATTGATCTCATTCTAAAGGAAGGTGCAGTTGGAAAATCAATTGTGGAGCAATACGTTATGTTAGGTTCTAAGGTCTTAGGATTTTATGTATTTAGAACTCTAATTTGTAATGTTGGCAAACCATGATCAAAACAATGTATTTAGTCTTATTTAGGCTTGCTCAAAGTTGATCTATTAATGTACAGTTGAAATCGAGTGACTGCAGAAGTACTTGAGACTTTCGGCCTGGCTCGATTGATCGAAGGACAGGCTCGATCGATCGAAAATCGCACAGGTTGATTTTTCTACAGAATTTCCAACTCAGCCCTACTTCATTAAACGTTTAGGGTTTTATATTTTTACCCTAGGTATTTAAACTAAACCCTAGCCACGTTTTTGGAGGTTGTTCCTATTGTTTTGTTGCTCATACATTGCGGTTTTGTGTAAATCTCTTGTGAGATCTAGAGGAGCTTTCCTTTACACAAAGCTTAGGGTTTTCAAGATTGAGATTACTTCAACATCTTGAAGATCATTACAGTTGCAACCATTGGAACTTAAAAGAAAAACAAGCGGGGAGCTTGTAGCTGATTAAAGAATTCAAGAAAGAAGTAGTCCGTGGATTCGGAGCTTGCACGTAGTCGTGTCAGTAAGTTCTACTGGTGGGTAGCATTAGGAAGTCGAGCGGGGAGCTTGTAGTCCTTTTGTAAGAACTTCAATTCTTTCATAGTGAATTCAGTTTTGCCTTGAGGATCGGTGGGTCAAATCCTCCCCAGGTTTTTACCGTGTGGTTTCCTGGGTGATCATATCATTGTGTTCTTTATTATTTCCGCTGCTTTATATGTTTTATATACATGATATGATTATTTGATTGTTTTAACCTAGAATTGCATAATTTGACTAAGTAACAACTTGGCTAATTAAACTAGGCTATGCAATCTGGTTGTTTTTAAGGGGTCTAAAACTGTTCAAGTGGTATCAGAGCGGGTATCTCTTTTGTTTGAAATTTTTTATCTCTGAGCTGATCCTTGACCCCTGTTGTCATGGAGCATGGACACTCTCTGTTTGTTCCTCCTCACTTTGATGGGAACAACTATGCTTATTGGAAAGTAAGGATGAGAGCATTCCTGAAATCAATTGATGAGAGGGTTTGGAATTTCGTTAAATACGGATGGCAGAAGCCCACTACTCCTGTGAGTGAGTGGCAAACTTCTAAAAAAGAAGCAGCAGGCTTCAATAGCAAAGCTATGAATGCCATCTTCAATGCTGTTTCAATGGAGGAATTTAAGAGGATCTCAAATGTTGAGGTTGCTCATACTGCATGGAAAATCCTCTAAACTGTGCATAAAGGCACAAAGGCAGTTAAGATCAATAAATTGCAACAATTGACTTCTAGATTTGAAAGCATTAGAATGTCTGATGATGAATCTTTTGATGAACTCTATGCTAAATTAAATGATATTGTTAATTCTGCTTTTAATTTGGGTGAAATCTATGAACAACCTAAAATTGTTAGGAAGATTCTTAGATCCTTAACTGAGAACTTTAGACCCAAAGTAACTGCCATCACTGAAAGCAAGGATGTGAACTCTATCCCTGTTGATGAGCTTGTAGGATCTCTTCAGTCCTATGAGTCTGACCTACCTAAAGTGAACAAATCCAAATCAATGGCTCTTAAGTCAGTTGATGATGTTGATGGTGGTGGATTTGATGATGAGCTCTCTGCTACAGAGATTGCGTATCTTGCCAAAAACTTTAAAAACTTTCTTAGAAATAACAACAGAAAGGCAAGAGGTACTTACACTGCTGAACCTAGAAATTTTAGGAAGAATGATCCCACTAAGGTTAATAACTTTGAAAAACCTAGAGAAAAAGTTGGTCAATCTTCAAATAATTCTTTGGGTCCCCAGTGTTTTGGCTGTCAAGGGTATGGCCATGTGAAATCTGAATGTCCTACATTCTTGAGGACTAAGGGTAAAGCTATGGCTGTAACCCTTAGTGATAATGAGGTTTCTGATGATGAGTTCGGTGGTGACGAGGATGGAAACTTCATTGCTTTCACGGCTACTGCTATAGTCAACGAAAGCATATCTGCTAAGGAGAACCCTTCTTATGGGGAACTCTCTGAAGATGCAGATCTTCAAGAAGTCTACAACAAACTTTGCAAAGTTGCTGCAAAGGATGCTATGAAAGTTGAACTTGGCCTAAAGAAA
The DNA here is from genome assembly GCA_023621385.1 of Quercus gilva. Lineage (NCBI taxonomy): Eukaryota > Viridiplantae > Streptophyta > Magnoliopsida > Fagales > Fagaceae > Quercus > Quercus gilva. The sequence continues at coordinate 35,618,221 of CM042477.1, forward strand.
ATTGATTCTCTTGAGCTTGAAAAAAAAAATTTTCTTGTTAAACTGTTTGATGCTAATGATCTTTTGAACAATGTTAAATCTAAGAACATGCTTTTGCTTGATAAAGTTAAAACTTTGGAACATGATTTATCTGTTGCTAGATCTGCTAGTTCTAAACTTGATCACATGCTGAATGTTCAAAAGTATCCTTCTGATAAAACTGGGTTAGGATATGTTGAAAGCATCTTTGATTCTGGACCACATTCCACAAATTTTGTTCCTTCTTCTTCTTCTGTACCTTCTGTGAGTGAGGTTATGAGTGAAACTATTAAACCCCCTTTGAGTGAGGTTGTTAAACCTGTAGAAGTCTCACCACCTAAGAAGATTAGGGTAGACTTAAGAGAATCTAAAACTAAAGAGCCTACCAAATCTTAAGGACAAGATGCATGGTAAACCTGCTTGGGTTTGTCATTATTGTGGTAAGTCTGGACACATTCGTCCTAACTGTTTCAAGTTTCAAGCTGATAAGAGAGCAAATAAACCAAAGTGCCTGTGCCTCAAGCACAAGATCCTATGGCACTAATTGGTGAATTGGTAAAGGTGGTAAACCTTTATTCCAATCCTGGAGTTGGGAATCACTTGAATGTGAATAAGAACTCCAATGCTCGTGGTGCATCTAAAAAGTTTTAGATGCAAAAGACTCGAACTAACTGAGTCTTTCTGACATAGTCCTTGTGCTTCATTGCTCTATTCTTTTGTGACCATTGTTCTTTGTTTTTTTGTTTTTTTGTTCTAGGACTTGCATTGCATTACATTCATGCATTTCATTATAGGATTTATTTGTTTTCTCTTTTAATTTAAAAAAAAAAAAAAAAGGAGAAAAGGGAGAAAGCAAAAACTATGTTTGACACTGTTTTTCTTGATTTTTGAAAACAAGGTTAGTCAATCTATTTTCACATGTCATGTCTTGTGTACCTTGTTTAACTTTGATGAGCTTATTCATTGCACTTGACTAGTTGAAGCTTTGTAGTGCATGTTGTGTGGGAAAGATGTGTGTGGTTTTTAATCACTTTGTCTTAATCTTGAAGTCATATGTTTTTGACTGTCAGACTTGATCCTTTTGAGAAAGGCATAAATGACCATCTCACCACTGTTCACTAGCCAATCATGAACACCTTAGTGCATATCATAAGATTTTGTGTTCGAGAAAGTGTAGCACATGTACAAAAAGAACATAAGGTGTAGCCTCAATTAAATTAAAACTGGTGTGTACTATTAGGCTTGATGCCAATTCACTTAATTCAAACCGGTGTGTACTATTAGGCTTAATGCCAATTCATATAAATAAGAGGCAAAAATGCAAGAAACTTACATGATTGCAAGCTTTTGTTCTAGGAGATGTGGGAGTTATAGTATGTAACTCTTTAGGTGATAATCTCTTTTAAATTCTATGTGATGAATTGTGTAGACTTTGTGTTTGATTGCTATTCACATATCACCTCACATGTATCTCAAGTTTTTACTAGTGACACACACTACACAAGTTACTCTTTGTTAAACACTGTACATGCTAGTGTGTGTGTTTTTAGTCTAACCAACCAAGTTTGAAAATATCTTGAGATTTGTACACAACATATTTGTTGCTTGAGAAAATTCAATGAGAGAATGATTGAAACTTGTTTTTGAGAAAATTGGGTTTAAAAATTTGGGTTTTTGAAAAAGCATTCCATCTCATACTCATGCATTTTGTTTTCGTTGTTCAAATGCTTTGAGAAGTTGTTTTCAAAATTAGGTTTGCGTTTTTCAAAACTGTGTTTTTTTTCAAAATTTTGTGAGCCTCTGCCTAGTTCGATTGATCCAACCTGATTTTCGATCAATCGAAAAAGTGCTCTAGTTTGTTTTAAAATGACTGTGTCATTCGATCGATCGAATGTAATTTTGGATCGATTGAAGATCGTGGAGAAGAAATTTATTTTTGTATCGACCTGTCATCTTTGTGGTGTTGTTGGTATATTAGATACCAAAATGTTCTTTGTTGATGCAAAAACTAAAACTTGAGACTAGATCTGCTTCTAGGAATACTGATGTTCCTAAATTTGTTCTTGTCTGTCGCTTTTGTGGTGTTCATGGTAACATTTGTCCTAACTGTCATAAGTTGAAATTTAAGCATTCTGTGTTTCAATCTAAAATATGTGATGATATATCTCCTGCTACAAGTCCTGATAAATTGTTTCATATGCTTTTGAAAAATTTAAGCTTGTTGGCTTGTGAAAGGAAATCGCAGGATTTCAGTCTCTCTCAGAAGAATTGTGTAATCCCTCAAATGCACTCTGTTTCTCATGGTTTTTCACTTGCAAAGCGAAAGACGCGTGCTATATGGATGAGAAAAGATTTGCTAAGGTCAGTGTTTTTCATTCGTCCTTGATTTAATTCTTTCAATTATTTGTGGACATGTTTACTTTTTGTTTTTGGCTATTTTATTTTCTTAGATAGTTTTGATTATTCAAAAATCCAAAAACATTGAAAATTTTCAAAAAGAAAAAAATATTTTATTTTGTGTTTTGTTTTATTTTTCTTGAGGATTACATGAATTATAATATCTCTCTCTTGACTTAGAACATGCTTAATTGTGGAGAAACATAGAAAGTGTGTATTGCATAACTGAGTGCATGAGCTTTATTTGATTTTGTGTGAGTATGTACTAGTTGTTTTTGTTTTTTTTTTTTTTTTTTTTCATATTTTAAAAACACAAAAAGATATATATATATATATATATATATTTATTTATTTATTTGTATTGCACGCCACTAAGTGTGTAATTAAGGTTGGCTAATGAAATTTGCATTCATAATTTAGCTTTGATAAGCTTTGTATTTGCACTTTATTAGTTTGTGTTAGTTTATGCTTAATTGTGTGATTTGTTTTCTAGGAGATGTGAGAGTTATATAATACAACTCTTAAGGTGATAATCACTTTCAAACCAATGTGATTTGTTAGGGTCATATTTTATATGTAATTGGCTAATCCTTTAACAAAACACACTTTACTTGTAATTGAGTAGATCTAAGTTTAGTTTAATACATCAAGAAATACGTTGTTCAAACATATCAAGTGTTAGTATAAAAGACATGAAGATTGTTCCAAGAAATAAGTGAAGAAAAGCAATTTTACTAAAGCTCAACAGATAGCTCAATAGATAACTGCCACCAAGACTTAACGAGAAGCTCGACATAAAGTCCACACAAGCTCGATCTATCAAGAATTGCGATTTCAAAATTCCAGATCTGAAATTCGGCCTAAGCTAATGTATATCGTTTCTTTTCTCACAACCCCAAACATATATAAGACTTATTTTAAAAGCCATCATACAGGGATACAAAGACCAAGAGTTTATTTTTATATGTGAGAAGCTATTGCATTTGTACATCATAGGGTTTTGTAACCAAGTGCTTCCTGATCTTCATTGTTGATGAAGTGAAGAACTTTGCAGCCAACAACAATCATTCAAGTTGCTGGAGTTAGTCATGTACTGGGATTCGTGAAAAGGAGTTAGTCACAAATTGGAGATTTGTGAATAAAAAAAAAAAAAGGCTATTATAAGATCAAGTCCAGTTGCGTATTAGGGCAAAGGTTTAACTGTAGGTTGGTATTTTGGGATAGACTAGGGTAGTGGTAAGAATTTTCATACTTGTAACCACTTGATTATTGATTAGTGGATTCTTGGGAGTGGTGACCTTAAATTCACCCGGTGGGATTTTTGCCTTGCGAAAGGTTTTTCCCATTTGTCAACAAATTACTGTGTCTATTTAATTTCCATTGCATTTATTTTATTTGATGATTTGTTGGTGCCTCCACGATTTTTCATGTAATTTGATTTAATTAATCAACTTGGGTAATTGAATTAATTAACCAGTGTCAAGCTATCTTAACCTAACATAATTGATGATGTAGAAAATTTGTTTGATTACTATCTATATATCACCTTCTTTGTACTTCGCACACTTACTAGTTGCACACACTACATGCAAATATTTGCTAAATCAAGTACATAAGAATGTGTGTATTGTCTAATTAGGCCATTTTTAATTGCATATAATTTGATGTGTAAATGCAATTATTTTTATTGAGAAATTAAAACTTTTTTTTTCAAGTTTTAGAACTTTAAGGGTTTGTTTGGTAACTGTTTTTTCCCCTTATTTTCTGTTTCCAAAAACAATTTTCTATTTTTGAAACTAAAAAACTTGTTTGGCAATCCAAAATGGATAGAAAACAAAAACTATTCTCAAAACTCAATTTGTAAAGGAAACTAAAAACATGCAAAATGCTGTTTTCAGTTTCTAATTTTCAAAAGTCAATAAAAACACGCATTTAATTCAATAAATCTGTCTCATTTAATGATTTAGTATTAGAGTTCAAATCCTAGTAACAACATATTTAACTATTTTATATTTTTTTCTTCAAAAAACTATCTTATTAATTTCAACTAACCAAACATGTTTTTGATTTCAAAAATACAAGAAAATTGTTTTTTTCTTTATATTCCCAAAAACAAGTTTTTGAAAATAGAAAACAAAAATTGTTACCAAACATAACCTAAATTTTGTGATTTTAACTTCTTCATTGGTTTTGATATTTGCATCTGAGAGGCATCATGTTTTTAAAAATTTTCTAGATCATGTGGAAATGTATTGAGTCTCAAAAAACTGCTCTTAAAGTTGTTTTTCTACATAAAATTTTCAGATTTGAAAGCTTTAAAGTTTACATTGTTTGACCAATCGAAAATCTCCCTTGACTAATCGAAACTGTGAACTTTTGTGTTCAAAACTATCTGCCTATCTCAACCGGTGCTTGATTGATGTTCAACCAATCAAAACTAAGAATTTCAAAAAAAAAAAAAAAATTTTGGTTCTTAACCGATCAATCTTTTCATGCATCATTTGTGATAGGTTTCACATGCATTGCACATATAGATAGAACATGCATTCCATTGTTTTCTTTACCTATCTTGCATTTTTGCAATCATATCTATCATAGATTGTTTTCACATACAACATGCATACACAGCTAAATTAGGTACTCAATTTGATTTAAAAATTGATTGATTAATTTTTTAGTTCTGTATATTTTAGTATATGGTATTTTTCTTGGTGTGTGAACTGTTAAAAATTGGGAATATATTTATGAGAGGCATGATGGATAATAAATGTGCAAATATTTTCTCTATTCTTAAGGTTGATTTGAGTTCAAGAAACCTTGACACATGAAAACACATTGCATACTAAATTTTTATATCATTGAGATCTATATTGTATAGTCTTAACTGATTGTGCCTAAAATGTTTACATGCATCTATTTATGGGTCACATAGTGATGTCGCAGAAGCCTGAAGAAAGTACACACGATGCTCTCTTGATGGACCAGAAACTAAACTATTAACTTCTGGTAGTAAACCTCGAATCCACAAGGGTTTTTCCTAAATCCATAAGGAGGAAAACTGAAATCCACTAGAGAAAGAATTTTGACAAAATTCTATATTTATTGATAATAGTCTAAAAACTGAATTTCCTTTGGTGGGTACAATGTGTTTAAATAGTAAAAAACAAAAGTTAGGGCACTTAGAAACCCTAAGGCAGCTATGAAAGCATATAAAACCCTAATTTGACTAAACAACATTAAAAGCACCTAAAAAGAAGGAAATAAATAACCCTAACCTAAATTTTTTTAAAAAAATTACATAAAAATACTAAAGTTAAATGTTGACAAATATTAGAGAAACTGTGTCCTACATCACATAGTGTCAAGTTTGCATGTATTGAAAGAGGGAATATTTGTATTCATGTGTATCCCTACTTATTTTTTAAGTTTGGTTTGTATTTCTTTATTTTTCCTCACCTCATAAAATTTCCCCAAAACTATTTTTCCCAAAAAAATTTTTTCCCCCTATATTCATAGAGGGGAGAAAGATTTTTTAAAACCTATATTGTTCATAGGGGGAGTTGCCTCTATTTTCTATAGAGCTTATTTCTTTTGTGGTTCCTTGGTTCTCTATTTTTTCTTATCCTTTATTGTGTATGTTTTTTGTCTACCTTCTGTTTAGGTTGTCTTTGTCAATATGTGACAAAAAGGGGGAGAATAGATGAAATTTGGAAAAAGGTTTTTAACTGTTTTTATTTAGGGGGAGATGAATTTTTTTTTTGAAAGGGGGAGAAAACAAAAGTTTTATTATTATTATTATTATTATTATTATTATTATTATTATTATTATTATTATTATTATTATTATTATGTTTCTAACTTAGGGGGAGAGTTAGTTTGCATGCTTGTTATTTGTTGTTATTGCGTATTAGTTATTTAAAGTTTATCTGTCTTTATTTCCACACATGTGTTGATGTGCTCTTTTGGGTGTTTTAGGAAAGATAGGTACATTTTGATCAAAATCTTTTGCCTCTTCTAGCAACTTTTAGGTTTGAAGTTTTAGATTGGAATTTGTGATGTATTTGGGCATTTTATTGTAATTGAGTTGTTCTTATATTTGAGCATTTCAATTTGTATGTAAGTTTTGTCATGGATTGCCAAAGGGGGAGATTGTTAGGTTTCTAAAAGTTTAGAACAATTGGCAAACCATGAGTACAAACTTGTCTAGATATAGATTCCTAAGTCCATAGGTATGATTAGACAATGTTCAAGGTGCTGCATGTCAGAATACAAGAAAAAGGAAGAAAGCAGGTTCAAGAATTCGAAACTTGCTTGGTTCGACCTATAAAGAAGAAGGCTTAACTAATTGAGACACGAATCTGCGGAAATTAATTAAAGCCCAACAACTCGTTAAGCCCATTAAGTGATTAGGGTTTCAAATCTAATTCTCCTAGTATTTAAAGGAAACTTTAAAACACGTTTTAGATGGGTTTTTAGAGAGAGAAGAGTGCATCTTGTGCCTCCAATTGTAGATCTAGGGTTTTTGTACCCAAAGCTCTCTAAAATCTTCTACTAGTATTATTCTTTGAAGAGACTCATTTTCATAGTGAATTATTACAATTTTCATTTGCAACATAAATTACTAAGTTGTCTATCAAAATGAATAAAAAAACTCCAATGAAACAAACGAAGTCTTAAAAATTGTGAATGATCCAAAGCCTTAAAAGAATTTGTTAGGCTCTAAAAGTTTAGAACAATTAGCAAGCTGTGAGTACAAACTTGTCTAGATATAAATTCCTAAGTCTATAGGTATGATTAGATAATGCTCAAGGTGCTGCAAGTCAGAATACGAGAAAAAGGAAGAAAGCAGGTTCAAGAATTTGAAACATGCCCGATTCGACCAATCGAGAAGAAGGCTCAACCAAATGAGACACAGATCTGCAAAAATTAATTAAAGCCCAACAACTCGTTAAGCCCATTAAGTGATTAGGGTTTCAAATCTAATTCTCCTAGTATTTAAAGAAAACCCTAAAACACGTTTTAGATGGGTTTTTAGAGAGAGAAGAGTGCATCTTGTGCGTCCAATTGTAGATCTAGGGTTTTTGTACCCAAAGCTTTCTAAAATCTTCTACCAGTATTATTCTTCGAAGAAACTCAAGATCCGGTGCTATAGAATTTTCCGTTGCAAGATCAACTATTACTGATGATCTAAAACTTTGAGTGGGATCATAAGGTCACAAAATGTAGGTGTTTGTGCACAACAAATGAGTAAGTACTACAATGGGTAGCTTTAGAGTTAAGGAAATGTCTATTGTAAAACTTCCATTCTATTTAGTGAATTTGTTGCCTTGTGGATTGTTTAGGTTATATCATTCTCAGGTTTTTTACCTTGAAACTGGATTGTTTCATTGCTTTTTCTGGGTCATCATATCGCTTGTCTTCTTTATTATTCACTATCTGTGATATGATTGTTTGTGTTTAATCTAGATCTGAATAATAAACCTAAGTAACAACTTGGTTAATTAATTAGGTTAAATAATTTAAGTGCACAGCGGTCTAAACAAACTAACACTATTGTTGAGAAACAAATGAAATTAAAAAAAATATATAATTGAGAAAATAATACATTATCTTTATAATTATTGGGCCTGTTAGTCAATTCTTTTATTTATTTTTTTAGAGCATTGTTTGAGAACTTGAATTTTTTTGTGGGGCCAAATCCTAATTTTTAATGAATCCTTTAAAATTTTTCACTAATATATATACTAGGAAAACATCTTTTCAATTTTTGGAGAGACCATGTGTAGACACTGCGTTTTGTACCCCTTACAACTCGGGCCCCCGCTCCCTAATGATGCTGAAATTCTAAGACCCAAGGTTGGTTTAGGGCCTAATCAGATGTTAAATTGACTTGAGAAATGTTAAAATTAAAAATATAACTTTTAATGAGAAAATAAATTTATTTTTGGAAAAGTAAAGCCAAGGAAGCCCTCGGCCTGCACACAAAGGAATCATCTTGTGCGCGCAGCCACGATGCATGTGCATGCAAGCCTAAGCTTGCACGCGCATATTGGGTTCCATACTTGTTTGAAGATCAAACACAGGCCCCACCAGGGAAACAAAATCTATCGCCACAAAAATCCCATCATTGGCAATTGAGTGAGCACGTGCACGTCTATAATGTTTGGGAACGTTTATATATACAAAATATTTATATAAAAAAATTGATATCAGTTAATGTGGTAAATTGTTAATGATAAGTTAAAAAAAAAAATGATATTAGTAGTACGTTTATATGAGAATCAATACAAGCTTGTTACGTCAATTGGTATATCAACAATACTGTCAAATTTTTTTTGTGTACATAACATTGGTCATAACTTTTTTTATTTTTATTTTTTTTTTTTTATTTAAGTAAAGGCTCATAATGTATTCAAATCTTTGAAAAATCAGGGATTACATGTCTAATATTTGAAAATTCATAGGTGACTATTAATGTAGTGGTTATGGACAAATCTAAGCAAATGAAAACATTAATTGCATGCGATTTTTACAACTATGATAAAAGTCATGGGTGATATTAATCCAAAATGTGTGTGGCTGTGGAGTCATGTTGAAGGGGAGATTGACCAATTCTCTAAATATTCTCTCTAGAGAATAGGTCAAATGAAAACATTGCATGCGATTTTTACAACTATGATAAAAGTGATAGAAGTAATGCCGCCCATGTGGGAGACTGACTTATTCTCTCTAGATTTTCTACAGAAAGAGTCCTTCCAGTTATCTTATTCATATTAGATACGTGCTAGATTCTAGTTCAATGTATGTGATGGCATATGTTGGGCGAGAAGATATGAAAATGAATTCTAACACTCAGTGACGAAGCCAGGAGTTTAAGTTAGGAGTTGAAGTATAAAAATAAAAAAAAATAAAAAATCATTATAAAACTCCAATTAACATCCATTTAGTATTAAGTATTAACAATGTAATCATCAATGAAAAGGGGACTCATCTTAGAAATCATTTATAATTGCCACTGCGCACCCTTGGTGTGGTGGTCACTCCACAAATATAAATGCTTGTGGTGTGTGGGGGGCAAGGGTCGGGTTCAAGTCTCTAAGAGTGAGCTTCACACACATATACACTTAGATTAGGCTAGAGTAGAAATTCTATCGTGTATAAAAAATAAAAAATAAAAAAAAAATTCATTCATAATTGAATTCATACATAAAATTGTTTCTTAACATAAAATTGTTCGTAAAAAACGATACTATGCGTAGCACAACACTATAATCAACCAACTTTATTAAATATCAACAACTAACTATTAAAATTTCAAACCATCTCAAATTAAAAAATAAAAATAAAAATAAAAACACTAAAAGACAAGCACAACCATTAATTATTTATCTATATTGTATCATTTGTTACTTTCAGTTAAAAAATCTACATTTGACATAGTTTTGTATAGGAAGAATTATAGACGGTAAAAAACATCTTTTATTGATATTGTTGCTCCTTTATTCATACAGGCGTACGATATAAAAACAAAAAGACAAAATCACCCGATCAGCGCATATATCAAATGACCAATTCAATGCATGGGTAGTTCATAAAAAGTTAAAAAAAAAAAAAAAAAATACACCCAGTAGATGGGTACAAACTCCAAACAGTAAAAGAGAGTTAAAGTAATAGAAAGAGTGAGACTACATTTAGCAACCCCAAAAAATAAAGTTAAAGAGAGAAAGAGAGTTACAGAGAGAGAATAAGAGAAAATATGCTCTGCCTCTGCCTCAGCAAAGATGAGAGAGGGATTTGGTGTCTCTCAGAACCAAATTTGGCACCGACGTGCCGTGTGGTACTACTGCATTTTGGTCTTAGTCTTCACTCCTCTGCCTCGCATCTCAATACTTGTGTCTCTCTCTAGGTTAGAGATTTTTCGTTTGGGGGAAATTTGATGGAATGATTTAAGATCAGATTGGTTTTGTTTCAAAATTTTGAAGGGCTGGGTTAATGTTTTGGTAAATTGGCTGATTGTGCTCAAATTTCTTTAGCTTTTTTATTGGCCTTTGTTGTTGGGCTAATTTTTTGGGTTTACTAATTTGTTTTGTTTGGTATTTTAGATTTGTAAATGTTTCTTAGGCTTTTTTCATTTTTTTTTAAAGGGGTCAAAGATTTCGTTGAGGGGGGGTAAGTCTAATTTTATAAGGGCAAAATTGCTCAAATCTATAACCTATATATATACTCCTCTCTTTTTTTCTTTTTTTCTTTTTCCTTTTTTTTTTTAAAGGGGGGGGGGTGTTATAGTATATCCAGTGATCATCATGTAGATATGTACCACACACGCATAAAGAGGAAATTGGTAGTTTTAAAATTTATAGAATAAAACTTGATGTTGATATTTCATAAAACAAATTCAACCATCATCATTTTCATAGTGAATTATTACAATTTTCATTTGCAATATAAATTACTAAGTTGTCTATCAAAATGAATAAAAAACCTCCGATGAAACAAATGAAGCCTTCAAAATTGTGAATGATCCAAAGCCTTAAAAGAATTTGTTAGGCTCTAAAAGTTTAGAACAATTAGCAAACTGTGAGCACAAACTTATCTAGATATAAATTCCTAAGTCTATAGGTATGATTAGATAATGCTCAAGGTGCTGCAAGTCAGAATACGAGAAAAAGGAAGAAAACAGATTCAAGAATTCGAAACATGCTAGATTCAACCAATCGAGAAGAAGGCTCAACCGATAGAGACACAGATCTGCACAAATTAATTAAAGCCCAACAGTTCGTTAAGCCCATTAAGTGATTAGGGTTTCAGATCTAATTCTCCTAGTATTTAAAGGAAACCCTAAAACACGTTTTAAATGGGTTTTTAGAGAGAGAAGAGTGCATCTTGTGCCTCCAATTGTAGATCTAAGGTTTTTGTACCCAAAGCTCTCTAAAATCTTATACCAGTATTATTCTTTGAAGAAACTCAAGATCGAGTGCTATAGAATTTGCCGCCGCAAGATCAACTATTACTGATGATCTAAAACTTTGAGTGGGATCTCAAAGTCTCAAAACATAGGTGTTTGTGCATAACAAATTTAGATAGAAGAGTTTGTGGATTCGGAGCTCTGTGTGGTCACATGAGTAAGTACTACAAGGGGTAACTTTAGATTTAACGAAATTTCTATTGTAAAACTTTCATTCTATTTAGTGAATTTGTTGCCTTATGGATTGTTTAGGTTATATCATTCCCAGGTTTTTTACCTTGAAACTGGATTGTTTCATTGGTCTTTCTGGGTCATCATATCGCTTGTCTTCTTTATTATTCACTATCTGTGATATGATTGTTTATGTTTAACCTGGATCTGAATAATAAACCTAAGTAACAACTTGGTTAATTAATTAGGTTAAATAATTTAAGTGCATAGGGGTCTAAACAAACTAACAGTATTGTTGAGAAACAAATGAAATTATAAAAAATATAATTGAGAAAATAATGCATTATCTTTATAATTATTGGGCCTGTTAGTCAATTCTTTTATTTTTTTTAGAGCATTGTTTGAGAAATTGAATTTTTTTGTGGGGCCAAATCCTAATTTTTAATGAATTCTTTGAAATTTTTCACTTATATATATACTAGGAAAACATATTTTCAATTTTTGGAGAGGCCATGTGTAGACACTGCATTTTGTACCCCTTACAACTCGGGTCCTCATTCCCTAATGATGCTAAAATTCTAAGACCCAATGTTCGCTTAGGGCCCAATAAGATGTTCAATTGACTTGAGAAATGTTAAAATGAAAAATATAACTTTTGATGAGCAAATAAATTTATTTTTGGAAAAGTAAAGCCAAGGAAGCCCTCGGCCTGCACACACAAGAATCATCTTGTGTGCATAGCCATGATGCATGCACATGCAAGCCTGAGCTTGCGAGCACATGTAGGGTTCCACACTCGTTGGAAGATCAGACACAGGCCCCACCAGGGAAACAAAATCTATCGACACAAAAATCCCATCATTGGCAATTGAGTGAGCAGGTGCACGTCTATAACGTTTGGGAACGTCTACATATACAAAATATTTATTAAAAAAAAAATTTGATCTCCGTTAACGTGGTAAATTGTTAATGATAAGTAAAAAAAAAAAGATATTAGTAGTATGTTTATATGAGAATCAATACAAGCTTGTTACGTCAACTGGTATCAACAATACTGTCAAATTTTTTTTGTGTACATAACATTGCTCATAACTTTTAAAAAAAAAAAATTTTTCTTTTAGTAAAGGCTCATAATGTATTAAAATCTTTGAAAAATCAGGGATTACATGTCCATTATTTGAAAATTCATAGGTGACTATTAATGTAGTGGTTGTGGACAAATCTAATCAAACGAAAACATTAATTGCATGCGATTTTTACAACTATGATAAAAGTGATGGGTGATATTAATCCAAAATGTGTGTGGCTGTGGAGTCACGTTGAATGGGAGATTCACCTATTCTCTAAATATTCTCTCTAGAGAATAGGTCAAATGAAAACACTGCATGTGATTTTTACAACTACGATAAAAGTGATAGAAGTATAGCCACCCATGTGGGAGACTAACCTATTCTCCCTAGATTCTCAACAGAAAGAGACCTTCCAGTTATCTTATTTATATTAGATACGTGTTAAATTCTAGTTCAATGTATGTGATGGCATATGTCGGGCGAGAAGATATGAAAATGAATTCTAGCACTCAGTGACGAAGCCAGGAGTTCAAGTTAGGGGCTGAAGTATAAAAAAAAAAAATCATTATAAAACTCCATATAACATCCATTTAGTATTAAGTATTAACAACGTAATCATCTATGAAAAGGGGATTCAACAGTTTTTTAAATCTCAGAAAACATTTATAATGCACCCTTGGTGCGGTAGTCACTCCATAAGTATAAATGCTTGTGGGGTATGGGGGGTAAGGGTTGGGGTTCAAGTTTCCAAGAGGGAGCTTCACGCACATATACACTTAGATTAGCCTATAGTAGAAATTCTATCTTGCATAAAAAAAAATCATTTATAATTTAATTTATACATAAAACTGTTTCTTAACATAAAATTGTTCGTAAAAAATGATACTATGCATAGCACAACACTACAATCAACCAATATTAGTAGTATGTTTGTACGAGAATCAATACAAGCTTGTTACGTCAATGGGTATCAACAATATTGTCAAATTTTTTTTGTGTGCATAACATTGCCCATAACTTTTTAAAAAAAAAATTTATTTTATTTTAGTAAAGGCTCATAATATATTGAAATCTTTCAAAAATCAGGGATTACATGTCCATTATTTAAAAATTCATAGGTGACTGTTAATGTAGTGGTTGTGGACAAATCTAATCAAACGAAAACATTAATTGCATGCGATTTTTACAACTATGGTAAAAGTGATGGGTTATATTAATCCAAAATCTGTGTGGCTGTGGAGTCACGTTGAATGGGAGATTGACCTATTCTCTAAATATTCTCTCTAGAGAATAGGTCAAATGAAAACATTGCATGCGATTTTTACAACTACGATAAATGTGATAGAATTATTGCCGCCCATGTGGGAGACTAACCTATTCTCCCTAGATTCTCTACAGAAAGAGACCTTCTAGTTATCTTATTCATATTAGATACGTGTTAGATTCTAGTTCATTGTATGTGATGGCCTTTGTCTGGCGAGAAGATATGAAAATGAATTCTAGCACTCAGTGACGAAGCCAGGAGTTCAATTTAGGGGCTGAAATATATAATAATAAAAAAAAATCATTATAAAACTCCATATAACATCCATTTAGTATTAAGTATTAACAACGTAATCATCTATGAAAAGGGGATTCAACGGTTTTTTAAATCTTAGAAATCATTTATAATGCACCCTTAGTGCGGTAGTCACTCTATAAGTATAATTGTTTGGGGGGTGTGGGTTTCAAGGGTTGGGCTTCAAGTTTCCAAGAGAGAGCTTCACGCACATATACACTTAGATTAGCCTAGAGTAGAAATTCTATCTTGTACAAAAAAAAAAAAAAAAAAAATCATTTATAATTGAATTTATACATAAAACTGTTTCTTAACATAAAATTGTTCGTAAAAAATGATACTATGCATAGCACAACACTACAATCAACCAATATTAGTAGTATGTTTATATGAGAATCAATACAAGCTTGTTACGTCAATTGGTATCAACAATATTTTCAAATTTTTTTGTGTACATAACATTGGTCATAAGTTTTTAAATTTTTTTTTTTTTTTAAATTTTAGTAATGGCTCATAATGTATTCAAATCTTTGAAAAATCAGGGATTACATGTCCATTATTTGAAAATTCATAGGTGACTATTAATGTAGTGGTTGTGGACAAATCTAATCAAATGAAAACATTAATGGCATGCGATTTTTACAACTATGATAAAAGTGATGGGTGATATTAATCCAAAATGTGTGTGGCTGTGGAGTCACATTGAACGGGAGATTCACCTATTCTCTAAATATTCTCTCTAGAGAATAGGTCAAATGAAAACATTGCATGCGATTTTTACAACTACGATAAAAGTGACAGAAGTACTGCCGCCCATGTGGGAGACTAAACTGTTCTCCCTAGATTCTCTACAGAAAGAGGCCTTCCAGTTATCTTATTCATATTAGATACGTGTTAGATTCTAGTTCAATGTATGTGATGGCTTATGTCGAGCGAGAAAATATGAAAATGAATTCTAGCACTCAGTGACAAAGCCAGAAGTTCAAGTTAGGGGCTGAAGTATAAAAAAAAAAAAATTATAAAACTTGATATAACATCCATTTAGTATTAAGTATTAACAACGTAATCATCTATGAAAAGGGGATTCAACGGTTTTCTAAATCTTAGAAATCATATATAATGCACCCCTGATGCGGTAGTCACTCTATAAATATAAATGCTTGTGGGGTGTGGGGGGTAAGGATTGGGGTTCAAGTTTCCAAAAGGGAGCTTCACGCACATATACACTTAGATTAGCCTATAGTAGAAATTCCATCTTGTATAAAAAAAAAAATTCATTTATAATCGAATTTGTACATAAAATTGTTTCTTAACATAAAATTGGTCGTAAAAAATGATACTATGCATAGCACAGCACTACAATCAACCAATATTAGTAGTATGTTTATATGAGAATCAATACAAGCTTGTTACGTCAATTGGTATCAACAATATTGTCAATTTTTTTTTTTTTTTTTGTGTACATAACATCGCTCATAACTTTTTAAATTTTTTTTTTTTTTTTTTAGTAAAGGCTTATAATATATTGAAATCTTTGAAAAATCAGGGATTACATGTCCATTATTTGAAAATTCCTAGGTGACTATTAATGTAGTGGTTGTGGACAAATCTAATCAAACGAAAACATTAATTGCTTGCGATTTTTACAACTATGATAAAAGTGATGGGTGATATTAATCCTAAATATGTGTGGCTGTGGAGTCCTGTTGAATGGGAGATTCACCTATTCTCTAAATATTCTCTCTAGAGAATAGGTCAAATGAAAACACTGCATGCGATTTTTACAACTATGATAAAAGTGACAGAAGTATTGCCACCCATGTGGGAGACTAACCTATTCTCCCTAGATTCTCTACAGAAAGAGACCTTCCAGTTATCTTGTTTATATTAGATACGTGTTAGATTCTAGTTCAATGTATGTGGTGACATATGTCGGGCGAGAAGATATGAAAATGAATTCTAGCACTCAGTGACGAAGCCAGGAGTTCAAGTTAGGGGCTGAAGTATAAAAAAAAAAAAAAAAAAATCATTATAAAACTCCATATAACATCCATTTAGTATTAAGTATTAACAACGTAATCATCTATGAAAAGGGGATTAAACGGTTTTTTAAATCTCAGAAATCATTTATAATGCACCCTTGGTGCGGTAGTCACTCTATAAGTATAAATCCTTGTGGGGTGTGGGGGGTAATGGTTGGGGTTTAAGATTCCAAGAGAGAGCTTTCCGCACATATACACTTAGATTAGCCTATAATAGAATTTCTAACTTGTATAAAAAAAAATCATTTATAATTGAATTTATACATAAAATTGTTTCTTAACATAAAATTGTTTGTAAAAACTGATACTATGCATAGCACAACACTACAATCAACCAATATTAGTAGTATGTTTATATGAGAATCAATACAAGCTTGTTACGTCAATTGGTATCAACAATATTGTCAAATTTTTTTTGTGTGCATAACATTGCTCATATCTT
The DNA here is from genome assembly GCA_023621385.1 of Quercus gilva. Classification (NCBI taxonomy): domain Eukaryota; kingdom Viridiplantae; phylum Streptophyta; class Magnoliopsida; order Fagales; family Fagaceae; genus Quercus; species Quercus gilva. Next base: position 35,634,884 of record CM042477.1, read on the forward strand.
TTTAAATTTTTTTTTTTAATTTTAGTAAAGGCTCATAATGTATTCAAATCTTTCAAAAATCAGGGATTACATGTCCATTATTTGAAAATTCATAGGTGACTATTAATGTAGTGGTTGTGGACAAATCTAATCAAACAAAAACATTAATCGCATGCGATTTTTACAACTACGATAAAAGTGATGGGTGATATTAATCCAAAATGTGTGTGGCTGTGGAGTCACGTTGAATGGGAGATTCACCTATTCTCTAAATATTCTCTCTAGAGAATAGGTCAAATGAAAACATTGCATGCGATTTTTACAACTATGATAAAAGTGATAGAAGTATTGCCGCCCATGTGGGAGACTAACCTTTTCTCCCTAGATTCACTACAGAAAGAGACCTTCCAGTTATCTTATTTATATTAGATACGTGTTAGATTCTAGTTCAATGTATGTGATGGCATATGTCGGGCGACAAGATATGAAATGAATTCTAGCACTCAGTGACGAAGCCAGGAGTTCAAGTTAGGGGCTGAAGTATAAAAAAAAAAAAAAATCATTATAAAACTCCATATAACATCCATTTAGTATTAAGTAATAACAACGTAATCATCTATCAAAAGGGGATTCAACGGTTTTTTAAATCTCAGAAATCATTTATAATGCACCCTTGGTGCGGTAGTCACTCTATAAGTATAAATGCTTGTGGGGTGTGGGGGGTAAGGGTTGAGGTTCAAGTTTCCAAGAGGGAGGTTCACACACATATACACTTAGATTAGCCTATAGTAGAAATTCTATCTTGTAAAAAAAAAAAAAAAATCGTTTATAATTTTATTTATACATAAAATTGTTTCTTAACATAAAACTGTTGGTAAAAAATGATACTATGCATAGCACAACACTACAAACAACCAATATTAGTAGTATGTTTATATGAGAATCAATCCGAGCTTGTTACGTCAATTGGTATCAACAATATTGTCAAATTTTTTTTGTTTGCATAACATTGCTCATAACTTTTTTAAAAAAATTTTATTTTATTTTATTAAAGGCTCATAATATATTGAAATCTTCGAAAAATCAGGGATTACATGTCCATTATTTGAAAATTCATAGGTGACTATTAATGTAGTGGTTGTGGACAAATCTAATCAAACGAAAACATTAATTGCATGCGATTTTTACAACTATGGTAAAAGTGATGGGTTATATTAATCCAAAATCTGTGTGGATGTGGAGTCTCGTTGAATGGGAGATTGACCTATTCTCTAAATATTCTCTCTAGAGAATAGGTCAAATGAAAACATTGCATGCGATTTTTACAACTATGACAAAAGTGATAGAAGTATTGCCGCCCATGTGGGAGACTAACCTATTCTCCCTAGATTCTCTACAGAAAGAGACCTTCCAGTTATCTTATTCATATTAGATACGTGTTAGATTCTAGTTCAATGTATGTGATGGCCTCTGTCGGGCGAGAAGATATGAAAATGAATTCTAGCACTCAGTGACGAAGCCAGGAGTTCAATTTAGGGGCTAAAGTAAAAAAAAAAAAAAAAAAAAAAAAAAAAAAAATCATTATAAAACTCCATATAACATCCATTTAGTATTAAGTATTAATGACGTAATCATCTATGAAAAGGGGATTCAACGGTTTTTTAAATCTTAGAAATCATTTATAATGCACCCTTAGTGCAGTAGTCACTATATAAGTATAAATGCTTGTGGGGTGTGGGGTTTAAGGGTTGGGGTACAAGTTTCCAAGAGAGAGCTTAACGCACATATACACTTAGATTAGCCTAGAGTAGAAATTCTATCTTGTATAAAAAATTAAAAAAAAATCATTTATAATTGAATTTATACATAAAATTCTTTCTCAACATAAAATTGTTCGTAAAAAATGATACCATGCATGGCACAACACTACAATCAACCAATATTAGTAGTATGTTTATATGAGAATCAATACAAGCTTGTTACGTCAATTGGTATCAACAATATTTTCAAATTTTTTTTGTGTACATAACATTGCTCACAACTTTTAAAATTTTTTTTTTTATTTTTATTTTTTTGTAAAGGCTCATAATGTATTCAAATCTTTCAAAAATCAGGGATTACATGTCCATTATTTGAAAATTCATAGGTGACTATTAATGTTGTGGTTGTGGACAAATCTAATCAAACGAAAACATTAATTGCATGCGATTTTTACAACTATCATAAAAGTGATGGGTGATATTAATCCAAAATGTGTGTGGTTGTGGAGTCACGTTGAATGGGAGATTCACCTATTCTCTAAATATTCTCCCTAGAGAATAGGTCAAATGAAAACATTGCATGCGATATTTAGAATTACGATAAAAGTGATAGAAGTATTGCTGCCCATGTGGGAGACTAACCTATTCTCCCTAGATTCTCTACAGAAAGAGACCTTCCAGTTATCTTATTTATATTAGATACGTGTTAGATTCTAGTTCAATATATGTGATGGCATATGTCGGGCGAGAAGATATGAAAATGAATTCTAGCACTCAGTGACGAAGCCAAGAGTTCAAGTTAGGGGCTGAAGTGTAAAAAAAAAAAATCATTATAAAACTCCATATAACATGCATTTAGTGTTAAGTATTAACAACGTAATCATCTATGAAAAGGGGATTCAACGGTTTTTTAAATCTCAGAAATCATTTATAATGCACTCTTGGTGCGGTAGTCACTCTATAAGTATAAATCCTTGTGGGGTGTGGGGGGTAATGGTTGGGGTTTAAGATTCCAAGAAGGAGCATTTCGCACATATACACTTAGATTAGCCTATAGTAGAAATTCTAACTTGTATAAAAAAAAATTATTTATAATTAAATTTATACATAAAATTGTTTCTTAACATAAAATTGTTCGTAAAAAATGATACTATGCATAGCACAACACTACAATCAACCAATATTAGTAGTATGTTTATATGAGAATCAATACAAGCTTGTTACGTCAATTGGTATCAACAATATTTTCAAATTTTTTTTTGTGTACATAGCATGCTCATAACTTTTTAAATTTTTTTTATTTTATTTTAGTAAAGGCTCATAATGTATTCAAATCTTTGAAAAATCAGGGATTACATGTCCATTATTTGAAAATTCATAGGTGACTATTAATGTAGTGGTTGTGGACAAATCTAATCAAACGAAAACATTAATTGCATGCGATTTTTACAACTATCATAAAAGTGATGGGTGATATTAATCCAAAATGTGTGTGGCTGTGGACTCACGTTGAATGGGAGATTCACCTATTCTCTAAATATTCTCTCTAGAGAATAGGTCAAATGAAAACATTGCATGCGATTTTTACAACGACGATAAAAGTGATAGAAGTATTGCCGCCCATGTGGGAGACTAACCTATTCTCCCTAGATTCTCTACAGAAAGAGACCTTCCAGTTATCTTATTTATATTAGATACGTGTTAAATTCTAGTTCAATGTATGTGATGGCATATGTCGGGCGAAAAGATATGAAAATGAATTCTAGCACTCAGTGACGAAGCCAGGAGTTCAAGTTAGGGGCTGAAGTATAAAAAAAAAAAATTCATTATAAAACTCCATATAACATCCATTTAGTATTAAGTATTAACAACGTAATCATCTATGAAAAGGGGATTCAACGGTTTTTTATATCTTAGAAATCATTTATAATGCACCCTTGGTGCGGTAGTCACTCTATAAATATAAATGCTTGTGGGGTGTGTGGGTACGGATTGGGGTTCAAGTTTCCAAAAGGGAGCTTCACGCACATATACACTTAGATTAGCCTATAGTAGAAATTCTATCTTGTATAAAAAAAAATTCATTTATAATTGAATTTGTACATAAAATTGTGTCTTAACATAAAATTGTTCGTAAAAAAATGATACTATGCATAGCACAACACTACAATCAACCAATATTAGTAGTATGTTTATATGAGAATCAATACAAGCTTGTTACGCCAATTGGTATCAACAATATTGTCAATTTTTTTTTTTTTTTTTTTGTGTACATATCATTGCTCATAACTTTTTTTATTTTTTTTTTTAATTTTAGTAAAGGCTCATAATGTATTCAAATCTTTGAAAAATCAGGGATTACATGTCCATTATTTGAAAATTCATAGGTGACTATTAATGTAGTGGTTGTGGACAAATCTAGTCAAACAAAAATATTAATTGCATGCGATTTTTACAACTATGATAAAAGTGATGCGTGATATTAATCCCAAATGTGTGTGGCTGTGGAGTCACGTTGAATTGGAGATTGACCTATTCTCTAAATAATCTCTCTAGAGAATGGGTCAAATGAAAACAATGCATGCGTTTTTTACGACTATGATAAATGTAATAGAAGTAATGTTGCCCATGTGGGAGACTGACTTCTTCTCTCTAGAGTTTGTGTGTGGGAGAAATTCACCTGCTGACCACTCTATAACGAAGATTGGAAAGTAAATGGAAAAAAAGTACCGTGGGGTCCGTTCAACCGGTAAAACCGCATCTCCGCGCCTGCCCCGAGATTCACAAAAAAGGAAGTAGGGTCCACAGGAAATTGCACCTGCCCCGAGCTATTCTCTAAATATTCTCTCTAGAGAATAGCTCGACCCTTTTTTTTTTTTGCTGAAAGCTCGACCCATTTATTTATAATCTCATTTTCATTTATATTTAACTCCAAAAACTGTTCATCAAAAAAAATATATTTAACTCCAAAAACCAAAAAAGTTCCAAAATAAAAAGTCACTGTGTGTTTATTTTGTAAAAGCTCTCTCTCTCTCTCTCTCTCTGAACAAAGTCAATTGGTATCAACAATATTCTCTCTGGATTTTCTAGGTTTGTTAGCTTAGGCTAGGCCTATGCTAACAAACCTAGAGTCCCATTTGTTACTTTATTAGTCCAAATAGAACATCATATTCTTTTTCAGGGTGTTTAGGGTCCCATTCTACTCCTTGCTAAAATATTCATGCATAGTTTCGATGTTCCTCTAGCAAAAAGAAAACTCTATCATGCATTGGCATTGAAGCTCTGGAAGGAAGCAGTGAAAGGTGCTTGAGTCCAGTCCGTCTTCACAAGCCCTCCTGTTGTGGCCCAATCATCAGCGTTCCATAATTAAGCTAGAGTACACCCTCATTGACTGGTTCTTCGGGTAAGGAATGCCAAAAGACTCCAAGTTCTCGAACTCTCTAATTGGTCTACCATCAACGTAGAATCTGAATAAAGAAACAAATCAGTGATGCACAAGCCAATGCGACAAGCCACCCAAAAAAAAAAAGTGATATTCTCATTTTTTTTTTAATTAAATTTATAAATCTAATCATGGTAATTTGTACTCTGTGAAATGAAAAAATAAATATAAACCATGAAAATGTAAAAGATAAAAGTTAATATGGGTTTTTAAGGGTATTTGTTAATAAATCATTTAAAAAAAGTTTTAATACCATTTTCATTAGAAATATAAGAAAATGTCAAAAAAATAAGTTGCTTTTTTTTTTTTCACATAAAAAGTTACTAAAAATATTTCCTAAATCAATAATCTTAAAGCATCTGTTAACTTTTTCAATGTAAAAATAGATTTTAAAATGTCATGTTCTCAACTGAGCTTATCATGGAATATATTTTTAGGAAAATTATTGTATCACAATCCCAATATTCACAATATCTACGTACACATTTTGAAAAAAATTGTGAATACAATATACACACTTTTTAAATGATGTATATGTATAAAGTATGGGCATTGAATATGTGAGACAATTACTACTCATCATATACATGGACAGTTTATGCTTAATTACTTACATAATGTTTCCTGGGTTCCATAGTATGGAATAGGTGTGAAAGTCAGCCGTGGGGTCGAACCAGAGGTAGAATTGCTGCTCTCTGTCGCCCTTGCCTTGGGTGTAAACATTAGTATGGACAATATAAGGATCACCACTCAGGTTCCCCAAGAACTCAAAGTCTATCTCATCCCATGATGAACCTTGTGGGCGTAACTGCTACATAAAGTTTTTTACATATTTGTATAAATTAAAGCTCCGACCAATTAGTTAGATAATGACAGAACAAATTTCACAATTACCAACCTGACAAGCTTGATTAATATATGTCAATAATTATCTCATATAAATTAATGTTACACTAATTACAATTTACCACTTCAATAAGTTGTGAAAAAAAACTATGAAGTTTATTGTGATTTTAACATTATACTTAGTTATATAAATTATGCAACAAATATTTGAACATGAACTTACATGGTAGGCAGTGACTGTGCCAGCAGAATTGTCAGGGACAAGCTTAAGCTTCATATCAATTTTTCCAAACAAGTATTCATTCTTAGATTGGAAGCCCGAGCCAGAGGGTTTGTCAAGAGAGAGAGTAAGAAGCTTGCCATTGTTGAGTATCTTAGCACGACCATCTCCCCATGTGATATCAACATCTTGGTTGAAGTTACCAGCAGAGGCAACTAACAAGGAGCCAACCAAAAGAGATGTGGCCAAAGCCACTACAAAGACATTTGAATTATAATATGAAAAAGAAGCAGCCATATAGTAATACTATTGGTCAATTTCTTTTTTGTCTTTTTGGGTTTATTACAAGGAGGATAGAATTAGATAAAACAATAAAAATATATATTGCATTTTATTATTTAACTGATGCTATTGGATCTTTTTAAAGCAAACTATATGTAAAACTTAAAGCAATGGGAAACAATCTGTTTTCCCTAAGTTAATTTTTTCAATCCTCATAAATATTTAGATTCATGATTTTTTTCTTTTTTATTTGTACTTTCATCAAGCCACTAAACCGCATGAAGAAAAAGAAACAGGAATATTAATGAAGCCTATACTATCATCAATCAAATACAATTAGTTCATATTAATCTTTTCTAAAAATTGCTAAATCCATCAACTCCTTTGGCTTTGGAACTAAACAATGTAGTTAGTGAACCATCCAAAACCCCATGAACCATGGCTACCCCTTCCCTTTTTCTTGCCAGCAAACTCAAAGCAGAGTCTCTAGCAAATGCAAAACTCAAATCTCTGGCTATATCTTATGCCCTTCCTGCTGGAACCCCATATACCGTTCGAAAATCAATGTTACCATTAGTAAGAGTACAAAGGGAGTCATCATAAGCATATTCAAAAGGATTTTGAAGTGAAACTTCAATTAAAATATCCTAAACTGATTATCATAATATAATAACATGATATAGAGATTCTATATTAATTTGAAGAAGGCAATAACACTTATAGCAAAACAATGACTTTTCTATCACTAAGACCCTTTCCCATCTTTATTGCAGCAGCTGCTGCTACATCAGATGAAATTCCGACCTGAAACAAACACGCTCTCACATTCACCACAAAATTTGAAAACCAAAAAGTCCAACAAGTAGCAACTAAGAACTTTAGAAATTATGCGTTTAACCAATAAAATGAGTAAGGAAATTTTTTAGTTGAGGATTGGAAAAAGGGGCAACTATGGCTACCAAAACTTTTGGAATAAAACTTGAACATAATTAAATCAATGAGTTTAGCATCAAACTCCTAAAAATCAAAGAAAATAATACTATTGATAATTCGATTCTAACTCTTTATTTAATATCACGGTGTTACCAGATGTGGTTGGTGTATTGGAATCTATTGGAGTCATTGAAATATTCACCTCCAACACACAGCAAGTTTTACACAGTTGCATCATCAAATCTTGTACCTTGAAAATTTACAAAATCTATTACTAAATCTCCTTCATATCATGTTCTATTTTGTAAAGTTGTAATTTACAACTAATTTATGTTGGCTTTAATTCCGTATCAAATTTGATTATATTTATGTTCAATCTTATGTACCATGTATTTTATGTGGGATTTATTTGTAAGGGTTGTGTATGAGAGAGAGAGTGTGAAGACTCAAGGCAATTGAAGACTAAAGCTGTTTTCGTGGGTAGCTCGCGAGTAAGCTTCCCGCAAAGTGAAGCATGTGCCTTGCACATGACTGGAATGCAAAAAGTCAGGACAGGATGGAGACAGCTCGTTTTCGCCAATGTCTCACAGGTAAGGCCTTCCCGCGAGATACTCGTGAAATGTTCTGTTTTGCTGAACTGTCATATTTGATACACACTTTCTGTACCCACACTATATATACCCCCATTACCCACATATGTTGAGGAGTGGTTTTGAGAGAAAATCCTAGCCACAAACCTTGAGAGTTAGAGATTTTTATGCCCACAATTCTCTACACAATTCATTATGGATTTTCCTCAACTCCTACCTCTCCATTTCCATACATTTGAGAGGTTGATAGCCCAAACACTTACCACACCCTTTCCGAGTGTTAAGTGAGGTTTTGGTGCTACTATGAAGCATTGGAAAAAGCCAAGTTTTGGCGGATGCAATCGGGCGTATTACGGGATCCGAAGAGCTAGACAAAATACAGTTTCGAGAAGCCTTGTTGGAGTAGGAGTTTGGAGGGCTTAAGTACATTGGGTAGACTAGGCTTGGAAGGTCTTTTACTATTCGTGTATCCCAACTGATTGTCTAGTAGATCAATTACCACTTGAAGGGTGGCAGAGAGGTTTTTCATCGACTTTTTCGGTTTCCTCTTCGATAACACATCAGCGTGTTATCTTGTGTTTGCATTCTTCTTCCCTACTCTTTTACCTTTCATTTTACTGCTGTGTTATAATGATTATGAGTTTGAGTAGTTTATTTGTTTATCCACTCGCATTTACTCTATTCCGCACTTAGTTTAAGCTAGAGTAAAATCAATTGAGTCGTAACTTTAATTTGAGGGTCTAAATAGCTCTTGTGTTTTCACACATTTTCGAGCTTTCATATTTTTTATGCATTCTATTAGAGGTAGAAAGAGACTCGCCAAATTTTGTCATAAGTAGAAGAATTGTTAGTGTATTGTGCTATAAGATAGATTGGTAAACAGCCTATTGGGAAGATTTCTATGACAACTACTTGGGTATCACCATAACCAACAACATCTTTAAGATTAGTTACATATAACTGTTTTTAATTCCGTTCATTTACAGTGAAGAGCCAAAACTGTAACCAATTTCTTTTTGTAATTTTCATAATCTATAAAAATGTCTAAGTCCAGCGAAGGCCCTCCAAGTGTAGGATTAAGATGATTTGTGTTTAAATATAAAAGAAAAATGATGATCCATATGTGGGGGATCGAAACAAAAGAAAAGAAAAAAGACCTTGTAACTAAGAACTGAAATATTTATACAAGTGACAAAGAAACACACATATATAAAATAGACCTTCCTTGGGCCTAACGGAGGAGACTCTTCTCTTCATAATTTTTCGTCATAGTCATTTCATTGGCTTCTTATCTCATTGTGATTAACTTTAACTTGTTAAGTGATCAATATCCAACCCATTTTTTAACAAATCTATTGTGGTGGGCTTATTGAGCCATTGTCCAAGTCATTTGTAAGGTTGTAATTTACAACTGTATTTTTGTTGGCTTTTATTCCGTGCCAAATTTGATTGTAATTGAGTTCAATCGTTTAAAACCCTGTATTTGTTGTGGGACTTGTTGTAAGGGTTGTGTGTTAGAGAGAGTGTTTGAAGGCTCAAGCATTTGAAGAACTGAAGGATTCTCGCGGGTATCTCGCGACCTAGCATCCTGCGAAGTGAACCATGTGCCAAGCACATGCTGGAATGCGAAGAGTCAGGCCAGGTGGAGACAACTGCTGTTCTGCCAGCTTGTACTTTTTGAGTCACACCTTTTGCACCTCTCCTATATATGCCATCATTACCCACAATTGTTGAGGAATGCTTTAGAGAGAAAACCCTAGCCAAACACATTGGTAATTAGAGATTGTCTTCCCCATTTTTCTCTATACATTTGCTTGTGGTATTTCCTCAACCCTTCCCTCTCCATTATCCATATCTTTGAGAGGTTGATAGCCCAAACACTTACCACACCTTGTGAGTGCTGTGTGACGTTTTGGTGCTGCTGGGAAGCATTGGAAGAAGCCTTGAATGGCAGATGCAACATGGAGCTTGTTGCGGGATTCGGATAACTAGGACAAGATAACTAGGACAAGACACGGTTCTGAGAAGCCTTGTTGGAGTAGGAGCTTGGAGGGCTTAGGTACAGCGGGTAGACTAGGCTTGGAGGGTCTTTTGCTAACCCATGTATCCCAACTGATTGTCTAGTGGATCGATTTCCGCTTGGAGGGCGGCGGAGAGGTTTTTCGCCGAGTTCTTCGGTTTCCTCTTCGAGAACACGTCTCGGTGTTTTCTGTGTTTGCATCCTTCTTCCCTACTCTTGTTTAATTCCATTATACTGTTGTGTTGCTTAGTTTATGGATTAGAGTAGCTTACTTGTTCATTCGCTCACTTTTACACTATTCCGCACTTTGTATTAAAGTTGTGTAAAATCTATCGAGCCGTAATTTTAATTTGGGGGTCTAAAACAGCTCTTGTGTTTTCAACACATTTTCGAGCTTTCAATTGGTATCAGAGCGGGTACACTTGCTGAGGTTTAATTACCTAAGTGTGATCCTTGACCTTTGTTGAGATGGACCGGTCTCAATCGCTCAATGTTCCACCATTTTTTGATGGAAATAATTATGCATTCTGGAAAGTTAGAATGAGAGCATTTTTATGCTCTATTGATGATACCGTTTGGGATGCGGTTGAGATAGGTTGGACTAAGCCGGAGGCTCCGAAGTCCACTTGGGATAAGGCAGCTCTAGCGGCAGCCAATGCTAACAGTAAGGCTTTAAATGCCATATTTTGTGGTGTGTCCCCTGATGAATTCCACAGGATCTCTCATATGACAGTAGCCAAGGAAGCTTGGGAGATTTTGGAGACTACCTATGAGGGTACAAAGAAAGTTAAGGACACGAAGCTTCAGATGCTTACCACCAAATTTGAAGAACTTAAGATGGGTGATGATGAACCATTTGATTCATTCTATGGGAAGCTCAATGAAATTGTCATTGCTAAACTCAATCTTGGGGAGAAGATTGGAGACACTAAGGTGGTGAGAAAAATTTTGAGGTCCCTACCTGAAAGTTTTAGAGCAAAGGTTACAGCCATAGAAGAAAGCAAAGACTTGGATGAGATTAAGATTCAAGAGCTGATTGAGTCTCTCCAAACGTATGAGCTGGGACTGCCTTCCCATAAAACGAGCAAATCGCTTGCTCTTAAAACCATCACCGAAAGAATAAATGATTCCTCCGAAGAAGATGGTGTGGAGAAGGAAGTAGCATATCTTGCAAAGAATTTCCGCAAGTTTCTGAAAATGAAGAACAGTGGAAAACCTTTCAATAGAGGAAAGTTCACTCCGTCAAGAGGTGATAAGAAAGAGTTTAAGGGAAAAGAAGGGAAGGATTATCAACCTTCTTCAGACATTGTGTGCTATGAGTGCAATGGCCATGGACATTTAAAGAAGGAGTGTCCGAACTTTTTGAGGGGAAAAGGGAAAGCTTATGCTACAACGCTCAGTGATTCTGACTCTTCTGATACTGACTCGGAAGAGAGCTGTGACGGTGAGGGAAACTACTCCGCATTCATGACCATTGATCATGTAGACTCCTCGGATGACTTGGGTGCACTTGTGAAGGAACTTGGTGAGCATTCTGATTCAGAGTCCATTGGAATTGTAGAAGAATCAGATGAAGAAAAGGATGAGAGTGCAGCTAATCTTCAAGAAAACTACTCATTACTCCTTGAGAAGTCGGGAGAATATGCAAGGGTAGCCAAGGCGGCCGTCAGAAAAATGAAGAAGGTTGAGGAAGATTACCGGAGCCTCATGGTCAGACATAGGGAGCCAAAATGCGAGATAGAAAAGATGAATGGTGAGCTGTTAGAAGCTTACTTAAAGATCAGATTTCTTGAACAAGAGGTGGTTCAAGCGCAAGCCAAGGTAGATAGGGTCTCCTCTAGAAAGTTGAATGATGTTATCTCATCCCAAAAACATTCCTCAGACAAGTCCGGATTGGGATATGCCGGAGTGAGTAGCTTGTCGGTAAAAGCTACCAAAGAAGTAAAATTTGTGAAGGCCACAGAGCCAATTGTACAAGAGACCATCCCTGAGAATGTTGAGGTTGAGAAGAAGAATGTAATTGAGCAACGGATGGTGAATAAGCCCCGAAACCAATCTGTAGGAAGACATGAAACCAGAGCAAGATCTCTTTCAAGACCTCAACGGGGTCCTAGAACAGAGTATATGTGTCACTATTGCGGACTGCGAGGACATACTAGACCAAACTGCCAAAAGCTGAGAGCAGACAACAATGCAAGCGCACCGCGGTCACGAGGAAGAAGGAATGACACTAGAGCTTGGGGTGGTGAGAACCCAAGAAGTCAAAATTGTGATCCCGGAGTGACAGACGTGATGAAGATGATTGGTGCCTTCACCACTTGCCTGGAGAGTTTTTCAAGGAGGTTTGAAAGTCCCAACTCTCATACCCAATCCGTCAAGGATATCACCCCAAACGCACATGACGTGTGGGTGAAGAGGGGTACTCATGCATAAGCATTATAATATGTCCATGCATCAATTCTTTCCATGTGTAGGGACATTTGTTGTTGCATCATTTCATGCATTTTTGTGTTTAGGTTTAAACCTTGTTTTTGTTGATCTTACTTCTTTTGTTTTATTTTGGGTGTGTTTCAAAAAATTCAAAAACCCATAAAAATTGAAAAATCTCAAAAAGTTTGATCACTTGTTGTGTGCATATCTCATGTGAGTTTGGCCTAGTACCTTCGTACTTATGGCATAGTGCATTTACGATCTTTGCTTGTTCGTATGCACTCTTTTCTATGTGGAAGAAACCCTGAAAATTATGAGTGACTGTTGTAAATAGATCTTCACACCTGTCATGAATGATTGGTCAATAGTCTTGTTGGTCTTGATACTTGCATAGACTTGTGTCTATATCTCTTCCCACTTTATTTTTATGTTTTTGTAAAAAGAGCTCTCTAATTGTAAATCTCCAAATGAAAAGAGATATTGAGCTGCAAAAGCCTGTCGCACATACTAGTATTTGACTAGGAAAAAGGGAAAGCGACTATTTTAAAGTAAATGTTATGGTGCTCAAAAAGCCAAAGGCTTCTCATCAATGTTGAAATATCATAAATTTCAAGCACCTTCCTCAAAAAGAGATGTATTTGTCCAATCAAAATGAAAATGGACCAATTGTTATGAGTTATAAGAAGCCAAATGAAAAGCTTCTATGTTATGTTTTCAATGTGTGGGAGGTCATATATACTCATTTCTATAATGGAGATAGTCCACATGATTTCGTATCAGTTGTGTATGACTCGTGTGAATTGATCATTGAAACTTCGCTCTGGTCTAAGGACTATTTCACATTTGATACTCACACACAACACACAAGTTTTTGATTCAATCAATGCCTATCTCATTTGCATGATTGTATATGTCCAAATGTGATGTGTATGCCCATGAACTTGTTGATCAAATCCAAAAAGATTTTTGTGAGTTTTATTAGTTTTTGAAAGTGATTTTATACTTTCTTGTGTTTCTTTTTGGTCAAAATGTTTTTTGTGTGTTTTTCATCAAAAAACTGGTTTAGGGGTTGTTTCGCGAGAAGCTCACGACTAAGCTGCTTCCCGCAAAAATATTTGAGGGAAATAATTTTTCTTCCTTGTCACACAGAGACTTTCGCGACTGTCTCACGACTGTCTCGCGACCAACAGCTTCTCGCGAAATGCTGTTTAGCAAAAACTGAAATTTTCTCAAAATCAGACAGAGAATATCGCGACTGTCTCGCGACTCCTTCGCGACTTAGCGCTTCTCGTGAGATATTTGTGCTTCAGTGGCCTCTTTCGCGGTTGTCTCGCGACTGTGTCGCTACTCCCTATCCCGCGAAAAACGCGTGTTTTCAGTTTTATAGGGCTGATGTGACAGTTTTTCAAAACACAAAAACTTCCCTCCCTCATTTTTTCTTCGAACCTCTCTCAACCCAAAACACTATTCCATCAAATCCCTTTCCAAATCAAGACTTTTTCTGCATTTTCTTCTTCAAGGTATGTTTGTTAACCATTTCTTTTTAAGTTTTTACTTAGATTATGCAGAATTTTTTTGTTAGGGCTTTCAAAATTGGGAATTTTCAAAACTTTGATTGGTTTTCAAAATTGGGTGAAGATTTTGTTAAATTTTTGATTGGGTTTTGTTCCTTTTGATCTTGATGCATCTGTGTTGGCCCCTTGTGGCATTTTATCATGTATTTAGGCATAATTTTCCCATGTTCATGCATTGCTCATACATGAAGTGCTCATATGCATATTAGGTGTTTGATTTAATGTCTAAATGATAATGTTGTGCCTAATTGGTCTCAAGTGAGTCCCAATTTCAATGTTTTCATGTGTATTACCATGGTTTGATCTTGAATTGATTGTTGCTCTTGTGTAGATTGCATTTTGAATATGTTACATTTACTTGGCTCACAACTAAACACCTAGGCACACCCTCATGCATCCCTTGTTGCACACACATGCATACACACAGACACACACACTTGCACAGTTATTTAAATTCATGCATAATGTCTTGTTTTCATGCATTCTTGTTTTTGATTTAGTGCTGTATGTATTGAAGCATGCTTGTGTGAATTGGTCATGCTCTTTTTTTCTTTTTTTTTTTTGCAATCTACTCTGTTTTGGGATTATCTCAATAGGTGCAAACTAACTTGAATCTAATCAAGTCTTTGCTCTTATATTTTGCGCACTTGTGCTATATGTGTTGTGTCCACTTGTGCAGATGTCTCCCACCAAGCATGCTGCCTCAAAGAAGAAGGCTCCTAAGCGTGCTCGCACTGAATCCGATCACTTCAAATCCGCGGACGCAGATATGAAGTACAGATTGCTACAAGAAAGCAACCATTGTCATGGAAAGGGTGGTCCAATTGGAGGAACTTGAGCACACATGCATTCCAGATGCATTCAAAGAAAGAACTTGGACCAAATTGCTGAATCCAATTGGGACAGTGTACTCGAAAATAATCAGAGAGTTTTTCTCCAATGCTGCTGTAGAAGATGACAAGATAATCTGCTGGGTGAGGCACAAAGAATTTGAGATAACAAGGGATAGCATTCAAGATCTTCTGGAGATCCATCCTACCTCACAGCCGATGACGGTTCAATATGATAAGAGATTGGGATCTATCACGGAGATGATATCAACTCTTGGTGGGGTTCCAAAGAAATCCTCAATGGATACTCTTAAATTCTCTCCAGAAATGAGGACTCTGAGCTATGTCATGATCCACAACCTCTATCCAGTCACCAACCTCACCACCTTATCAGCTCCAAGGACGAGATTTCTCTACGATCTCTTCACTCACAAGGAAATAGATATCTGCAGTCACATTTTCCATATCCTGAAAAAGAGCATCACAAAGCAAAATTCCCGAACCATAATGCCTTTTCCATCACTGATCATGGGGTTTATTGCCAAGACGAAGCTGAAGTTCCCTAGTGGCCTTACGGTTGTTCAGAGGGATTACCCCATTGGTGCAAACACTCTGACTCGGAGCACTGCACATATTAAAGGCCCCAAGACTGGTGCCCATCTCATTCCACCGCCTCGGGTTGTGCCTCAGGATGCACCAGATGAGGGTGGGGATACAGAGGAGGAGATTGACAGGTTTACTTCTACTCCAGAGACTGCACATCCAGAGACTGCACAGCCATCGTCTTCTGCTCCAGCACAAACACCAGGTCTCAGCAAGCTTGATCAGATCCTAGCTAAGATGGATCACATGTCCACAGTGCTTGACACTCATGTACAGCACACAGCGGATCAGTTTGTATACCTCTAGGAGCAGATCACCACATTGTCAGCCCAGATTCAGAGCCTATCTCCTACACATGGGTCAAACTCCAACTCCGATCAGATCTAGTCCTTTGGCCATTCCGGTCAAAAAGGGGGAGATAAAATTTTGAGGGGGAGCTGCTGAACAAGAGCTTGCACAGCCTTAGGGGGAGCATAGCCTAGACACATAGCTATATTTGATATTGGTTATTGGTTTTACAGACGGGTTTATACAGTTTCTTTTAGTGTTTTTCTGGTTTATGATTACTGTCTTACTGTTTTAGGTTAAAGCTCTGACACTTAATGCTTTAACTTCAATATTAATTTCAGTATATTTTCAGTAGTTTGTGCTATATTTCTATGCTTTGTGGCATATGTGCTATGTGGCAACTTTATTTTGTACCCATGTTGCTTTTGTAAGCTTTAAGGGTTTGTTCCATGCATTGATTTGTAGGTCTTTGTGGTTTGTGCCATGCATTTGCAATACCTTGCCTATGCAACCTTCATGCATGTTTGCTTGTTGTTCAATGTCATGCATTTTACTTCAAGTACATCACTCTTGTGCCCATGTAGGATTGTTCCTAGATGCATACACGTTCTATGCATTGGTTGAGTGATGAACACTCGTGTGCCCTAGTAGGATTGTTCCTAGATGCAAATACTTCGTGTATTTCGCATTGGTTGAGTGTTGGAGTTGCAAGTGACTCTCTTCAATTGAGCGTATCTTCTTGCAAATCCGGATGTTCATTCCATGTGTGAATGAGCATAGTAATTGCTTCTGTATAGTGATTACTTGGTTGATCGTGCCATGATCTAGTGTTTCTATTTCGTTTTGCTTGATCATGCTATTATTGCTCCATATGTTTTTTAAGTTTTCTGCATACAATGATGTTATTGTGTTGTTGTGTTTCAGGAGTTACTTGTTCATATGTTTCAAGAGCGCTTCAGAATCTAGAACTAGGTGTGAGTGAGTTTTGCCTATGTTCCCAAACTCACGTTTAAGTCTAGAGTCTGTTTTAGGGTTTTGTCACGGAATAGCCAAAGGGGGAGATTGTAAGGTTGTAATTTACAACTGTGTTTTTGTTGGCTTTTATTCCGTGCCAAATTTGATTGTAATTGAGTTCAATCGTTTAAAACCCTGTATTTGTTGTGGGACTTGTTGTAAGGGTTGTGTGTTAGAGAGAGTGTTTGAAGGCTCAAGCATTTGAAGAACTGAAGGATTCTCGCGGGTATCTCGCGACCTAGCATCCCGCGAAGTGAACCATGTGCTAGGCACATGTTGGAATGCGAAGAGTCAGGCCAGGTGGAGACAACTGTGTCTCGCGAGTATCTCGCGGGTAAGGCCTTCCCGCGAGACACCCGCGAGACTAGCTGTTCTGCCAGCCTGTACTTTTTGAGTCACACCTTTTGCACCTCTCCTATATATGCCATCATTACCCACAATTGTTGAGGAATGCTTCAGAGAGAAAACCCTAGCCAAACACATTGGTAATTAGAGATTGTCTTCCCCATCTTTCTCTATACATTTGCTTATGGTATTTCTTCAACCCTTCCCTCTCCATTATCCATATCTTTGAGAGGTTGATAGCCCAAACACTTACCACACCTTGTGAGTGCTGTGTGACGTTTTGGTGCTGCTGGGAAGTATTGGAAGAAGCCTTGAATGGCAGATGCAACATGGAGCTTGTTGCGGGATTCGGATAACTAGGACAAGACACGGTTCCGAGAAGCCTTGTTGGAGTAGGAGCTTGGAGGGCTTAGGTACAGCGGGTAGACTAGGCTTGGAGGGTCTTTTGCTAACCCATGTATCCCAACTGATTGTCTAGTGGATCGATTTCCGCTTGGAGGGCGGCGGAGAGGTTTTTCGCCGAGTTCTTCGGTTTCCTCTTCGAGAACACGTCTCGGTGTTTTCTGTATTTGCATCCTTCTTCCCTACTCTTGTTTAATTCCATTATACTGCTGTGTTGCTTAGTTTATGGATTAGAGTAGCTTACTTGTTCATCCGCTCACTTTTACACTATTCCGCACTTTGTATTAAAGTTGTGTAAAATCTATCGAGCCGTAATTTTAATTTGGGGGTCTAAAACAGCTCTTGTGTTTTCAACACATTTTCGAGCTTTCATCATTTTTTGGGTCGTGGATCAAATCTTGCCCTTACGCCAAATTTGTTAAATTTTTAAGTACTTCTTTTGATAAATCACAAAGTTTAAGCTTCATCAACATTTTTAAGCACTAGAGATGTCAGTAAAATCTAAAACAACAAGAACCTCTTGTTGCCAATATTTAAAATTATTTCCATTAACATGTCCATTTTTTGTTGCATTCAAAAGAATGTGTATCAACCAAAATACACGAAAAATCAATCTTTAAGATTGTTAGAAAGAAATCTTGATAATGCAATAATCAAAGAAACAAAGTCTAATCCAATAAATCAACAAGAAGGACAATATATAATGTTTTCCTTTTCTAAAGGACAATAGTAAATATTCCAAAAATCACAAATAATGTTTAATCATACACTTAGATCAAATTTTAAGAACAAATGCCCCCAAACTATAAAATCAATTGAAAGCGTTCTCTTTAAATTTTATTACCCAACCAAAGCGATTACTCAGTGCGAAACAATTGCTTGGCCTATAAAATCTAAAGATTAAACTATAGCATCTACAATAGACTTCCAAATACAAAGGTTTAAGAACAACCTTTTGAGATTACCGTTCCATGCTAATCTAGAGAAACTAGTTTTTTTTTTTTTTTTCTTTTCTAGAAAACAACATTTGTGAGAGAGTCAAGAACACGTAGAGAAGAAGCTAGAAATGTAAAATGGTCAAGTGGTGTGTCTAAGAAGCTTTTGGCTTGGCCAAAATAAACACATAGTGTATTAGGGCCTATTTGATAGCAAATTTCAAGTATTGTTGTTTAAAATGATGTAAAAATTGTGATTTAAAAGTTTTGTGAAAATACGTATTTAAAAAGTATAGTGAAAATTGTGATTTAAAAAGTGTTGTGAAAATATGTATTTAAAGTATTCATAATACAAAAAATGAGTTTAGTACCATTTTTCAAATAACATATTTTAAAATATAAAAACACATAATTGTGTGTTTGGTATGTGTATTTGTTTTTTTAAATAAAATAATAATAATAATAATGAGTACAGTAAAAGTATTATTATTTTATTAATTTGAAGAGAGAAAATTCCCTCACTTGGTAGGGGCTACAGTTTGGTACATGTATGTGTAATCTTGTCAGGTGGGGCCTAGAGTTTTTAACATATTTACAAAAGTATAATTAAACAATGTTATTTTGAAAACTGAATATTGATATAGAGGAATTCTCTAAATATAGTGTTCAAAATACTCTAAAATGAGAAACGTAACTTCAAACACTCCTAAATGAAATTTCCTGCCAAACACATTTTTTTTAGCCCACAGTTTTTATATCTAAATACTGAAAACTATTGTTTGGAATCCCTTACCATACAGGCCCTTAGGGGGTGTTTGGTACATGTATTTAAACAATAGTTTTTAGTATTTAAATAATATTACACGTATTTTCACACAAATACAAACAACATTACCAAACGATCCCTTAACTTCCCAAGGATGCTATGCACCTAGCAATCCAAAGCACCTAACAGTTAGTGGTGTGCATCCAATCCACAAACCCAACAAAACTGACCTAACCAACATGACACAATGGCTTATATTAATTTTTCACTGGCTCATGGGTTGAATTGGAATATTTTCAAGACTCATGTTCGGTCAGATTTTGGTTGATAGTTTTTCTCAATCCAACCCGATTTATATATAAGTTAATTACACTTTTTTCCCTATATAGTGGTATTTTGAGAATTAATATATATAATTTAAGAATATTAAGTGAATTGTAATAATTTATTAAAAAAAATGCCATAGATAATTGATGAAAACACATTTTTACAAAACATAAAACATTTAAGTCCGACCCACCATGGGTCAAGTTGGATTAGTTTATATACATATGATGTGTTGAATTGGGTTGAAAAGGATCCAATCACCAATAAATCCCAATATCTAAAGATACCAAAAGAAGCCACAAGAATATACAAACTAAAAAAGAAGCAAGACTTTTAATCAAAATAAAAATAACAATAATAAAATATTTCTCTAAAACACTCACACCAACTCTTTAGAGGCTTCTCAAAATTTTTATTAGCATATAAAGTGGATGTCAGTTTTGGAAATTCAAAAGATAAGACCAAGAGAACTACCAAGTAATATTAGGGACAATTTTTTCACAATTGTTGACATAGCCTGTTGAAATTAAAGTAATTTCACTTTTAATTGAATCCATCACTGATACCACATTTATTATGCATCAATCACATCAGGGCAAGCTAGCCATTATGGACGAAGTTGTGCCCATGAACTTATTTCTCTCTCATAGTAGTATGGACATTGCAATTCCACTCATTATATCAAGAGCATATAAACTTCTAACTTACTCATACATAGATGGATCAGATAATCTTGGTGTAGGTACAGCAACAAGAGGGATCTTCTTTTTTAGTACAATCCCAAACTTTTCTGTAATGTCCAACTTCTCTCCTTGGGGCAGCTTCCAATCAAAAGAATGTAGAAGTGCTGCAAGTGAATATATCACCATCCTCTCAGCCATTGCTGTTCCAGCGCACATTCTTCGGCCAGACCCAAATGGAAAATAATTGAAGTCATTTCCACTATAGTCCCATTTACTATTCAAGAACCTCTCTGGATCAAAATTTAATGGATTTTCCCAAATAGAGGGGTCCCTTTGTATCGCCCATACATTCACAAAGATCCGAGACCCTTTTGGAATGGTGTAGCCTCCAACAGTGCATGTCTCACTGGGACAACGAGGAACTAACAATGGCAGAGTTGGGTGCAACCGCAATGTTTCTTTCATCACAGCATGTAAGTATGGTAGTTTGTGAATATGAGACTCTTCTACAATGTTATCTTTGCCAACTACAGCTTCCAATTCTTGTTGGGTTTTCCTCATCACCTCCGGCTTGTTCATAATTTCGGCCATGGCGAACTCGATCGTATTGGAGGATGTGTCTATCCCACCAACCACCATATCCTGTTCACAAATCACTAGATTATGGCAATTTTTTTTATTATGGTAAAAAATAAATAAATAAAAAATTGTAATATGTATAATGCTACCATCACAAACTATTTTATAATATTTTTACAAAATGTTGATTTAGCAAATTCTTACTGGTTTTCTTCTGAGAACACCATTAATATTTTTTTTTTTCTACTTACTAATAATTATTCATCATATTAACAGCTTGTAAAATATTTTGTAAAATAGAATATGGTTTTAACATTTTTCTTGTAATATTAATGCTGCAACTAGAAAGCTAATATTGTGTTTTAGCGAGGGTCTTGCCTACCGATCGAGACTGATCCCTGTGAAATATGGGGCCTCCTGTTTAGTGATATTAAAATATTGTAATATGTTAAAATATTGGAATATTGTAATGTGTTTCTCTTTCTGCCGCTCGAATAATTAATTACACTTGAAATAGTATATATACACATTTTAAAATTATGGAAATTACAATTCCGTAAACAAGCAAGCAAAAAATTAACAAAGTGACTAACAACGTTCATCTTCTCGTTCATTATTTTTTTATTTTTCCTTTGGCCCTAGGTGCCAAGGACCTTGAAGGGCCAAACGAACTTTTTCTCTCCCTCTGATGAACTTTGGACTAAAAGGTGGGGAAAAGTGTGATCGAAAAACATAAATCTAGCAGGACTGCAGGAGGAAAAAAAATAAATACAAAGAACATTAATGCTTTTTTATTATTATTTTGGCAGAAAAAAAAAATTATGTTTGGTGTTGGAATAATTGGAACGTAGTTTTTCTCTCTATAACATGCCAAGGTTAAGGTCCGGGCTGCTCACCCTATTTCCAGTTTTGCTGGTGCTATCCAGAATTTACATAAAGTTATTAGCATCCAAATGGGTGGGGCAGTGCAGGTTAGACTTCTTGTTTCATTAGAGTAGGGCTTTGTTTCAATATGATCTAGTACACGATACCGAAATGTATTAATATCATTAAATAACAGCTTACTACATACTTCAATTAATATAAGCTTGGCCACATCTCTTAATTCTAAGAGCATTTACATCCAATTTCTACCAAAAAAAAAAAATCGTTTTACCATCTTAAAAACTATTTTATCATTTATACCATACTATTTTACAACGCACCCAATATCCCAACTTTTATATTCTTATTCAACTCATTAAACTAATATATATTACTTAATAAAATAATATAATCCAAGCTTGCTACAGTGCTACAATGCCATCCTACCCAATAAAATATAATAAACCTTATACAATTTTTGCTACAGGGCTATCCTACATTTAGGATGGCACTGTAGCACAATTGTAAATTTTTTTGCAATTGCAAGAGTTTTTGGGGCTTTGTTGCTAAATTCTACCTGCATATGGCATATGAGAGGCTCAATGCTAATGCTTAGGGTAGGGCTTTGTTTCAATGATCTAGTACACAATACCAACACGTATTAATATCATTAAATAACAGCTTACTAAATATTTCAATTAATATAAGCTTGGCCACATCTTTTAATTCTAAAAAATTACAATACCTAACAGAGAAAAAAAAAAAAAAAAAACCAACCCATCATATTAATTATAAATAAAACCTTAACCGCCCCACTACCCATTTTTCATTTAGCAGAAAATAAAATAAAAATAAAAACTTAAGAGGTTAATCCCATCTACAAGTGCTTTTTAATTTTTATCCCATATTTTTATTTTTTTCCCAAGATATATTTTATTATTTAACTTAGTACTACTACTTTTTATTTCCATCGAGAGAAATGTTAACCAATGTACCAAGACATTGGTGCATTAGTTTAGAAACTATTTTTAAAAATATTTTATGAAAAAAATTATAAATTAATTAATTTTTTTACAATTTTTTACATTTTCTATTGTTAAAAATTGTTAAAATATTATTTAAGACAAATTTTTGCTGCAGAATTAATTGTAACATAAAGTTACAATTTTACTTAATATCTTTTTTATTTGAGGTAAATTTTGACAGATTCACCATTAAATTACATATTCTTCTTATATCCTTCATATTTGCAAAATTTATAAAAAATTAAAGATCAATAATTTTATCATCAATAAATTATTTAACTTACAAGTTTTTATAATTTAAAATTATGCATAAAATATAAATTTATAAATTATATAATAAATAATATTTTATTAATACAAAATTTAACATATATATTAAGAACAAAAAAATATACAAAAATATATAATAATATTTATTTTATAAAGTAAAATTATAATTTTCTACTGTCCTATTATTTATTAACGACTACCTTAAAAGTAAAGGTCCCAGAGTCAAGGTATTTAGCAGTTACTGTGAATGGAAAGGACGTACCACAAGCAAGGCCTTGAGGTGAATCATGGTCATAGGTGTCTTGGAGTCACCTTCATCCTTCAACTTCAACAAAAACTGTAAAAAATCTTTACTGTCTTTGTCTTTGTCTTTGCTCCCACCTTCTTTATCAATCTTCAGCCGTTTGTTAATCATAACATCAAAGATCCGATCGAACCGTTTGGCCAACCCATCCATCTGCTTCTTTATGCCTTGCAAGTCAAACCGGGCCAAACCCGGAAAAAAATCCGAGACGTTGGGCTTCCCCAAAAGCTGCGTCATCTCCGACATCACTTCTCTGAAATCAGCCCCAAAGCTAGAACTCTCTTCCCCCTCCACTGTTCCACCCCATATCATGTTCGTAATCACGTTCATCACCGTCAAGAACATCTGCTCCCCAATGTTCACCGGCGACCCGACCCGCCTATAAAAGTACCCAACTGTTTCTCGGACCTGTTTACGACGAAGCTCGTAAACAGAGTCCAACGTTGTTTTACTCAGCATCTTGATCACACAAACTTTTCTCAGCATCCTCCACTCGGGTCCATATGGGGTAAATACAATATCGGAGCCACCATAGCTGGCGATCCGACTCGCTTCAGGAACGTCACGGTTGGCGAAGGTGACTTCATGGTCTTTGAGAACTTCGCGAGTGAGGGAAGGTGAGGTGACGACGATGCCAAGCTTGTAGCCGAGACGGAGCTTGTATATGGGCCCGTGGATTTGGGCTAGGCCAGCGAAGTAGGAGTGGAGCTCTGGGTCTAGAGAGAGGAGGTTGCCGAATAAGGGGACGCCACGTGGACCTGGAGGCAACAGCAGCAGCGAGGTCCTTTGCTTTTTCCATGTGTACCAAGAGAGCGTAAAGATGAGAAGAACAAGAAGAGTGAGAAGTGAGAGTAAGAGTTCATTTGTGTGGAGCAAATCAGAGATGAGGGCCATGCTGATGGTGGTGGTTTTTTTGTTTTTTTGAGAAGTTGGTGAGGTCGTTGTGGTAGTTATAGTATTGAGTCTATCGAGATTTGAGTGGTAAGCCACTGAGCCCTGTAAGGACCTTTTTATAAGTGTCTGTGCGACACGACAAGGTTGGCTACCATGTGTTTTAGAATCTCACGAATCGATCCTTTTTTTCATCTCATGATCTCAGGCTCAATTATTTTAATAGTGTTTTTTTTTTTTTTTTTAAATGAATAGTATAACTACAATATAACGGTTAGTATATCAAAGGAGATTCTTCAAGTTGCTATCATCTGTATAAAATTTATCTTATTAGTTTTATCCGAGAACAGTTTCATTTTTCCCTACTAACCCCTACTCCTAATTCCTAAACGCTACTATTCTATGAATACGACCAGTCGACGCCCGAAAATTTCAATGGGTTTTACTTATGTGTGCCCCTAGGACATACATTAGTAAACCATTTCAAAAAATATTTTATGAAAAAATTAAAAAGTAACCAATTTTTTGACAACTTTTTAAATTTCCCATAAAATATTTTCAAAAATGGATGACTAATGTGTGCCTCAATTTCAATCTGTCCATAGTTGGTCCATGTGGGTTTTACATCCATTGTAATGGTGCTATTGATATTAGTTTAGGTTATAAACATATAGAATATTAGTTCAATAAGGACATTTGGAAGTACTAAAATAATTTTTCTAGCAATTTTCATGATATTGGCTATGCCAAGTTTCTCATGGCACTACTATTATATATATAATTTTGAAAATCACTATTGGATACTACATATACAATATCAATTTACAATCATTGTTCGTGAAATTCTACTAAATACAACACAAAAATAAAAGAATAAATTGATCCAATAGTATCTCCTAAATTGAATGGGAATAGGTGCATGAGATCATTCAGCTCAATTACAATTTGTTACATTCAAGATCCTGACATTCAAAATATCTAAATAGAAACAATATAAAATATATATATATATATATGCTCATTAGTTCAAAGAAAAAATAACGATAAAAATCTAAATAATTCAATTTTTATGGAAAGCTAACAAAAGTAAAATTCAATTTTGAATCTAATTAAATTTTCTTCAAGTATGGGTTATATATATGATTAGGTTTTTTATGGTTTATTTATATTGAACTCCTCGTTTTCTACATTGAATTAACTCACTTGGCACAAAAATTAAAAAACTTACATTAGTCCTACGCAATTCATTAAATAAAGAATTATCATAACACAATAAAAGCTTTGAGAGCTCCCAAAACCATGCTGATCAATTTATTCACTTCAATAGTGCATTAGCTCCAGAATGTTAATATTAATATTCAAAACATTACAATAGAATTGAAAGAATGTTCATAATACCCAAAAAAATTCAAAATTGCATCCATTGTATACTACATCATTCAGATTGATATCCACTTCCAACAATTGATATTAGATCGTACTTTAATATCATGATTGTATAACATGGATTGGGTTTTAGAATCAAAGCAAATTGTTTTCAGTGTTTCAATTTTTGCAGTAATTTTTCTGCACAATTCTGCATAATTTTACTGCATAATCCTTGGCATGCCATTGATGTGTTTGTGAGATTGCCTGAATGTCATTTCAAAAATAAAAGGAGTTGTTTATGTTGCTTAATAGTGCTATAACTTAACAGCCAAAAACACTATTTTATTTTACCTTGGTTTAGTGAAGTATAAAGTGTTGGTGGCATGTCTCAAATCACCTTCCAACGTATTTCAACATGTAAGACTCCATTTCTTGAATTGATTAGATTGTACTTCTCATTGATGCGCCCATTGTATACTATATCATTTAGATTGATATCCACTTCTAACAATTGATATTAGATCTGCATAATTTTCCTGCATTTGTCTCCATCAAAGTCCCTCAAACGGTGCCTTGAGCAGTAAACTGTGTGTCTTAGTCATTTTTAGCCTTGAGATGTATCCCAAATTGTTTATTGAGTTGTTTGGAAAATTCTTTGGATCTTTTGTGATATTTTTTCCTAATGGGCATGTCCTAAACTATTGTAGGTGCGATATTTTCGTCAAATTGAGAAATTTAAATTAATTGCAGACTTTTTAAACATCTATGCCTCTTATGTCATGTCACAACTATTTAAGCATGATGAGCTAAGGAAAAAGTAATCAACATTGAGATTAGTGTGCAAGACATTTTTCAGCAACCATGTCGATGCCTTAGAACATGGTTAATTAATTATTTCCTAAATGTAACCTTATATACCTAAGTTCAATAATTTAGTTGATTCTCAAAAAAAGTTCAATAATTTAGTCTTCTTGTGAGGTCCATTCTGTGAAATAATTGCTACCAAAGGCCAAGTTTCAAAACATAGTTAGATACATAATACATTTCGAAGTACAAGAAAACAAAACTGGTATTGCTTTGGGTTTTTTGTCAATTGATCTCATTCTAAAGGAAGGTGCAGTTGGAAAATCAATTGTGGAGCAATACGTTATGTTAGGTTCTAAGGTCTTAGGATTTTATGTATTTAGAACTCTAATTTGTAATGTTGGCAAACCATGATCAAAACAATGTATTTAGTCTTATTTAGGCTTGCTCAAAGTTGATCTATTAATGTACAGTTGAAATCGAGTGACTGCAGAAGTACTTGAGACTTTCGGCCTGGCTCGATTGATCGAAGGACAGGCTCGATCGATCGAAAATCGCACAGGTTGATTTTTCTACAGAATTTCCAACTCAGCCCTACTTCATTAAACGTTTAGGGTTTTATATTTTTACCCTAGGTATTTAAACTAAACCCTAGCCACGTTTTTGGAGGTTGTTCCTATTGTTTTGTTGCTCATACATTGCGGTTTTGTATAAATCTCTTGTGAGATCTAGAGGAGCTTTCCTTTACACAAAGCTTAGGTTTTTCAAGATTAAGATTACTTCAACATCTTGAAGATCATTACAATTGCAACCATTGGAACTTAAAAGAAAAACAAGCGGGGAGCTTGTAGCTGATTGAAGAATTCAAGAAAGAAGTAGTCCGTGGATTCGGAGCTTGCACGTAGTCGTGTCAGTAAGTTCTACTGGTGGGTAGCATTAGGAAGTCGAGCGGGGAGCTTGTAGTCCTTTTGTAAGAACTTCAATTCTTTCATAGTGAATTCAGTTTTGCCTTGAGGATCGGTGGGTCAAATCCTCCCCAGGTTTTTACCGTGTGGTTTCCTGGGTGATCATATCATTGTGTTCTTTATTATTTCCGCTGCTTTATATGTTTTATATACATGATATGATTATTTGATTGCTTTAACCTAGAATTGCATAATTTGACTAAGTAACAACTTGGCTAATTAAACTAGGCTATGCAATCTGGTTGTTTTTAAGGGGTCTAAAACCGTTCAAGTGGTATCAGAGCGGGTATCTCTTTTGTTTGAGATTTTTTATCTTTGAGCTGATCCTTGACCCCTGTTGTCATGGAGCATGGACACTCTCTGTTTGTTCCTCCTCACTTTGATGGGAACAACTATGCTTATTGGAAAGTAAGGATGAGAGCATTCCTGAAATCAATTGATGAGAGGGTTTGGAATTTCGTTAAATACGGATGGCAGAAGCCCACTACTCCTGTGAGTGAGTGGCAAACTTCTAAAAAAGAACCAGCAGGCTTCAATAGCAAAGCTATGAATGCCATCTTCAATGCTGTTTCAATGGAGGAATTTAAGAGAATCTCAAATGTTGAGGTTGCTCATACTGCATGGAAAATCCTCCAAACTGTGCATAAAGGCACAAAGGCAGTTAAGATCAATAAATTGCAACAATTGACTTCTAGATTTGAAAGCATTAGAATGTCTGATGATGAATCTTTTGATGAACTCTATGCTAAATTAAATGATATTGTTAATTCTGCTTTTAATTTGGGTGAAATCTATGAACAACCTAAAATTGTTAGGAAGATTCTTAGATCCTTAACTAAGAACTTTAGACCCAAAGTAACTGCCATCACTGAAAGTAAGGATGTGAACTCTATCCCTGTTGATGAGCTTGTAGGATCTCTTCAGTCCTATGAGTCTGACCTACCTAAAGTGAACAAATCCAAATCAATGGCTCTTAAGTCAGTTGATGATGTTGATGGTGGTGGATTTGATGATGAGCTCTCTGCTACAGAGATTGCGTATCTTGCCAAAAACTTTAAAAACTTTCTTAGAAATACCAACAGAAAGGCAAGAGGTACTTACACTGCTGAACCTAGAAATTTTAGGAAGAATGATCCCACTAAGGTTAATAACTTTGAAAAACCTAGAGAAAAAGTTGGTCAATCTTCAAATAATTCTTTGGGTCCCCAGTGTTTTGGCTGTCAAGGGTATGGCCATGTGAAATCTGAATGTCCTACATTCTTGAGGACTAAGGGTAAAGCTATGGCTGTAACCCTTAGTGATAATGAGGTTTCTGATGATGAGTTCGGTGGTGACGAGGATGGAAACTTCATTGCTTTCACGGCTACTGCTATAGTCAACGAAAGCATATCTGCTAAGGAGAACCCTTCTTATGGGGAACTCTCTGAAGATGCAGATCTTCAAGAAGTCTACAACAAACTTTGCAAAGTTGCTACAAAGGATGCTATGAAAGTTGAACTTGGCCTAAAGAAAATTGATTCTCTTGAGCTTGAAAAAAAAAATTTTCTTGTTAAACTGTTTGATGCTAATGATCTTTTGAACAATGTTAAATCTAAGAACATGCTTTTGCTTGATAAAGTTAAAACTTTGGAACATGATTTATCTGTTGCTAGATCTGCTAGTTCTAAACTTGATCACATGCTGAATGTTCAAAAGTATCCTTCTGATAAAACTGGGTTAGGATATGTTGAAAGCATCTTTGATTCTGGACCACATTCCACAAATTTTGTTCCTTCTTCTTCTTCTGTACCTTCTGTGAGTGAGGTTATGAGTGAAACTATTAAACCCCCTTTGAGTGAGGTTGTTAAACCTGTAGAAGTCTCACCACCTAAGAAGATTAGGGTAGACTTAAGAGAATCTAAAACTAAAGAGCCTACCAAATCTTAAGGACAAGATGCATGGTAAACCTGCTTGGGTTTGTCATTATTGTGGTAAGTCTGGACACATTCGTCCTAACTGTTTCAAGTTTCAAGCTGATAAGAGAGCAAATAAACCAAAGTGCCTGTGCCTCAAGCACAAGATCCTATGGCACTAATTGGTGAATTGGTAAAGGTGGTAAACCTTTATTCCAATCCTGGAGTTGGGAATCACTTGAATGTGAATAAGAACTCCAATGCTCGTGGTGCATCTAAAAAGTTTTAGATGCAAAAGACTCGAACTAACTGAGTCTTTCTGACATAGTCCTTGTGCTTCATTGCTCTATTCTTTTGTGACCATTGTTCTTTGTTTTTTTGTTTTTTTGTTTTAGGACTTGCATTGCATTACATTCATGCATTTCATTATAGGATTTATTTGTTTTCTCTTTTAATTTAAAAAAAAAAAGGAGAAAAGGGAGAAAGCAAAAACTATGTTTGACACTGTTTTTCTTGATTTTTGAAAACAAGGTTAGTCAATCTATTTTCACATGTCATGTCTTGTGTACCTTGTTTAACTTTGATGAGCTTATTCATTGCACTTGACTAGTTGAAGCTTTGTAGTGCATGCTGTGTGGGAAAGATGTGTGTGGTTTTTAATCACTTTGTCTTAATCTTGAAGTCATATGTTTTTGACTGTCAGACTTGATCCTTTTGAGAAAGGCATAAATAACCATCTCACCACTGTTCACTAGCCAATCATGAACACCTTAGTGCATATCATAAGATTTTGTGTTCGAGAAAGTGTAGCACATGTACAAAAAGAACATAAGGTGTAGCCTCAATTAAATTAAAACTGGTGTGTACTATTAGGCTTGATGCCAATTCACTTAATTCAAACCGGTGTGTACTATTAGGCTTAATGCCAATTCATATAAATAAGAGGCAAAAATGCAAGAAACTTACATGATTGCAAGCTTTTGTTCTAGGAGATGTGGGAGTTATAGGATGTAACTCTTTAGGTGATAATCTCTTTTAAATTCTATGTGATGAATTGTGTAGACTTTGTGTTTGATTGCTATTCACATGTCACCTCACATGTATCTCAAGTTTTTACTAGTGACACACACTACACAAGTTACTCTTTGTTAAACACTGTACATGCTAGTGTGTGTGTTTTTAGTCTAACCAACCAAGTTTGAAAATATCTTGAGATTTGTACACAACATATTTGTTGCTTGAGAAAATTCAATGAGAGAATGATTGAAACTTGTTTTTGAGAAAATTGGGTTTAAAAATTTGGGTTTTTGAAAAAGCATTCCATCTCATACTCATGCATTTTGTTTTCGTTGTTCAAATGCTTTGAGAAGTTGTTTTCAAAATTAGGTTTGCGTTTTTCAAAACTGTGTTTTTTTTCAAAATTTTGTGAGCCTCTGCCTAGTTCGATCGATCCAACCTGATTTTCGATCGATCGAAAAAGTGCTCTAGTTTGTTTTAAAATGACTGTGTCATTCGATCGATCGAATGTAATTTTGGATCGATTGAAGATCGTGGAGAAGAAATTTATTTTTGTATCTACCTGTCATCTTTGTGGTGTTGTTGGTATATTAGATACCAAAATGTTCTTTGTTGATGCAAAAACTAAAACTTGAGACTAGATCTGCTTCTAGGAATACTGATGTTCCTAAATTTGTTCTTGTCTGTCGCTTTTGTGGTGTTCATGGTAACATTTGTCCTAACTGTCATAAGTTGAAATTTAAGCATTCTGTGTTTCAGTCTAAAATATGTGATGATATATCTCCTGCTACAAGTCCTGATAAATTGTTTCATATGCTTTTGAAAAATTTAAGCTTGTTGGCTTGTGAAAGGAAATCGCAGGATTTCAGTCTCTCTCAGAAGAATTGTGTAATCCCTCAAATGCACTCTGTTTCTCATGGTTTTTCACTTGCAAAGCGAAAGACGCGTGCTATATGGATGAGAAAAGATTTGCTAAGGTCAGTGTTTTTCATTCGTCCTTGATTTAATTCTTTCAATTATTTGTGGACATGTTTACTTTTTGTTTTTGGCTATTTTATTTTCTTAGATAGTTTTGATTATTCAAAAATCCAAAAACATTGAAAATTTTCAAAAAGAAAAAAAATATTTTATTTTGTGTTTTGTTTTATTTTTCTTGAGGATTACATGAATTATAATATCTCTCTCTTGACTTAGAACATGCTTAATTGTGGAGAAACATAGAAAGTGTGTATTGCATAACTGAGTGCATGAGCTTTATTTGATTTTGTGTGAGTATGTACTAGTTGTTTTTTTTTTTTTTTTTTTTTTTCATATTTTAAAAACACAAAAAGATATATATATATATATATATATATATTTATTTATTTGTATTGCACGCCACTAAGTGTGTAATTAAGGTTGGCTAATGAAATTTGCATTCATAATTTAGCTTTGATAAGCTTTGTATTTGCACTTTATTAGTTTGTGTTAGTTTATGCTTAATTGTGTGATTTGTTTTCTAGGAGATGTGAGAGTTATATAATACAACTCTTAAGGTGATAGTCACTTTCAAACCAATGTGATTTGTTAGGGTCATATTTTATATGTAATTGGCTAATCCTTTAACAAAACACACTTTACTTGTAATTGAGTAGATCTAAGTTTAGTTTAATACATCAAGAAATACGTTGTTCAAACATATCAAGTGTTAGTATAAAAGACATGAAGATTGTTCCAAGAAATAAGTGAAGAAAAGCAATTTTACTAAAGCTCAACAGATAGCTCAATAGATAACTGCCACCAAGACTCAACGAGAAGCTCGACATAAAGTCCACACAAGCTCGATCTATCAAGAATTGCGATTTCAAAATTCCAGATCTGAAATTCGGCCTAAGCTAATGTATATGGTTTCTTTTCTCACAACCCCAAACATATATAAGACTTATTTTAAAAGCCATCATACAGGGATACAGAGACCAAGAGTTTATTTTTATATGTGAGAAGCTATTGCATTTGTACATCATAGGGTTTTGTAACCAAGTGCTTCCTGATCTTCATTGTTGATGAAGTGAAGAACTTTGCAGCCAACAACAATCATTCAAGTTGCTGGAGTTAGTCATGTACTGGGATTCGTGAAAAGGAGTTAGTCACAAATTGGAGATTTGTGAATAATAAAAAAAAAGGCTATTATAAGATCAAGTCCAGTTGCGTATTAGGGCAAAGGTTTAACTGTAGGTTGGTATTTTGGGATAGACTAGGGTAGTGGTAAGAATTTTCATACTTGTAACCACTTGATTATTGATTAGTGGATTCTTGGGAGTGGTGACCTTAAATTCACCCGGTGGGATTTTTGCCTTGCGAAAGGTTTTTCCCATTTGTCAATAAATTACTGTGTCTATTTAATTTCCATTGCATTTATTTTATTTGATGATTTGTTGGTGCCTCCACGATTTTTCATGTAATTTGATTTAATTAATCAACTTGGGTAATTGAATTAATTAACCAGGGTCAAGCTATCTTAACCTAACATAATTGATGATGTAGAAAATTTGTTTGATTACTATCTATATATCACCTTCTTTGTACTTCGCACACTTACTAGTTGCACACACTACATGCAAATATTTGCTAAATCAAGTACATAAGAATGTGTGTATTGTCTAATTAGGCCATTTTTAATTGCATATAATTTGATGTGTAAATGCAATTATTTTTATTGAGAAATTAAAACTTTTTTTTTCAAGTTTTAGAACTTTATAATTTTGTGATTTTAACTTCTTCATTGGTTTTGATATTTGCATCTGAGAGGCATCATGTTTTTAAAAATTTTCTAGATCATGTGGAAATGTATTGAGTCTCAAAAAACTGCTCTTAAAGTTGTTTTTCTACATAAAATTTTCAGATTTGAAAGCTTTAAAGTTTACATTGTTTGACCAATCGAAAATCTCCCTCGACTAATCGAAACTGTGAACTTTTGTGTTCAAAACTATCTGCCTATCTCAACCGGTGCTTGATTGATGTTCAACCAATCAAAACTAAGAATTTCAAAAAAAAAAAAAATTTTTGGTTCTTAACCGATCAATCTTTTCATGCATCATTTGTGATAGGTTTCACATGCATTGCACATATAGATAGAACATGCATTCCATTGTTTTCTTTACCTATCTTGCATTTTTGCAATCATATCTATCATAGATTGTTTTCACATACAACATGCATACACAGCTAAATTAGGTACTCAATTTGATTTAAAAATTGATTGATTAATTTTTTAGTTCTGTATATTTTAGTATATGGTATTTTTCTTGGTGTGTGAACTGTTAAAAATTGGGAATATATTTATGAGAGGCATGATGGATAATAAATGTGCAAATATTTTCTCTATTCTTAAGGTTGATTTGAGTTCAAGAAACCTTGACACATGAAAACACATTGCATACTAAATTTTTATATCATTGAGATCTATATTGTATAGTCTTAACTGATTGTGCCTAAAATGTTTACATGCATCTATTTATGGGTCACATAGTGATGTCGTAGAAGCCTGAAGAAAGTACACACGATGCTCTCTTGATGGACCAGAAACTAAACTATTAACTTCTGGTAGTAAACCTCGAATCCACAAGGGTTTTTCCTAAATCCATAAGGAGGAAAACTGAAATCCACTAGAGAAAGAATTTTGAGAAAATTCTATATTTATTGATAATAGTCTAAAAATTGAATTTCCTTTGGTGGGTACAATGTGTTTAAATAGTAAAAAACAAAAGTTAGGGCACTTAGAAACCCTAAGGCAGCTATGAAAGCATATAAAACCCTAATTTGACTAAACAACATTAAAAGCACCTAAAAAGAAGGAAATAAATAACCCTAACCTAAATTTTTTAAAAAAAATTACATAAAAATACTAAAGTTAAATGTTGACAAATATTAGAGAAACTGTGTCCTACATCACATAGTGTCAAGTTTGCATGTATTGAAAGAGGGAATATTTGTATTCATGTGTATCCCTACTTATTTTTTAAGTTTGGTTTGTATTTCTTTATTTTTCCTCACCTCATAAAATTTCCCCAAAACTATTTTTCCCAAAAAAATTTTTTCCCCCTATATTCATAGAGGGGAGAAAGATTTTTTAAAACCTATATTGTTCATAGGGGGAGTTGCCTCTATTTTCTATAGAGCTTATTTCTTTTGTGGTTCCTTGGTTCTCTATTTTTTCTTATCCTTTATTGTGTATGTTTTTTGTCTACCTTCTGTTTAGGTTGTCTTTGTCAATATGTGACAAAAAGGGGGAGAATAGATGAAATTTGGAAAAAGGTTTTTAACTGTTTTTATTTAGGGGGAGATGAATTTTTTTTTTGAAAGGGGGAGAAAACAAAAGTTTTATTATTATTATTATTATTATTATTATTATTATTATTGTTATTATGTTTATAACTTAGGGGGAGAGTTAGTTTGCATGCTTGTTATTTGCTGTTATTGCGTATTAGTTATTTAAAGTTTATCTGTCTTTATTTCCACACATGTGTTGATGTGCTCTTTTGGGTGTTTTAGGAAAGATAGGTACATTTCGATCAAAATCTTTTGCCTCTTCTAGCAACTTTTAGGTTTGAAGTTTTAGATTGGAATTTGTGATGTATTTGGGCATTTTATTGTAATTGAGTTGTTCTTATATTTGAGCATTTCAATTTGTATGTAAGTTTTGTCATGGATTGCCAAAGGGGGAGATTGTTAGGTTTCTAAAAGTTTAGAACAATTGGCAAACCATGAGTACAAACTTGTCTAGATATAGATTCCTAAGTCCATAGGTATGATTAGACAATGTTCAAGGTGCTGCATGTCAGAATACAAGAAAAAGGAAGAAAGCAGGTTCAAGAATTCGAAACTTGCTTGGTTCGACCTATAAAGAAGAAGGCTTAACTAATTGAGACACGAATCTGCGGAAATTAATTAAAGC
Organism: Quercus gilva; assembly: GCA_023621385.1. Classification (NCBI taxonomy): domain Eukaryota; kingdom Viridiplantae; phylum Streptophyta; class Magnoliopsida; order Fagales; family Fagaceae; genus Quercus; species Quercus gilva. The sequence continues at coordinate 35,670,065 of CM042477.1, forward strand.
CCAACAACTCGTTAAGCCCATTAAGTGATTAGGGTTTCAAATCTAATTCTCCTAGTATTTAAAGGAAACTTTAAAACACGTTTTAGATGGGTTTTTAGAGAGAGAAGAGTGCATCTTGTGCCTCCAATTGTAGATCTAGGGTTTTTGTACCCAAAGCTCTCTAAAATCTTCTACTAGTATTATTCTTTGAAGAAACTCATTTTCATAGTGAATTATTACAATTTTCATTTGCAACATAAATTACTAAGTTGTCTATCAAAATGAATAAAAGAACTCCAATGAAACAAACGAAGTCTTAAAAATTGTGAATGATCCAAAGCCTTAAAAGAATTTGTTAGGCTCTAAAAGTTTAGAACAATTAGCAAGCTGTGAGTACAAACTTGTCTAGATATAAATTCCTAAGTCTATAGGTATGATTAGATAATGCTCAAGGTGCTGCAAGTCAAAATACGAGAAAAAGGAAGAAAGCAGGTTCAAGAATTTGAAACATGCCCGATTCGACCAATCGAGAAGAAGGCTCAACCAATTGAGACACAGATCTGCAAAAATTAATTAAAGCCCAACAACTCGTTAAGCCCATTAAGTGATTAGGGTTTCAAATCTAATTCTCCTAGTATTTAAAGAAAACCCTAAAACACGTTTTAGATGGGTTTTTAGAGAGAGAAGAGTGCATCTTGTGCGTCCAATTGTAGATCTAGGGTTTTTGTACCCAAAGCTTTCTAAAATCTTCTACCAGTATTATTCTTCGAAGAAACTCAAGATCCGGTGCTATAGAATTTTCCGTTGCAAGATCAACTATTACTGATGATCTAAAACTTTGAGTGGGATCATAAGGTCACAAAATGTAGGTGTTTGTGCATAACAAATGAGTAAGTACTACAATGGGTAGCTTTAGAGTTAAGGAAATGTCTATTGTAAAACTTCCATTCTATTTAGTGAATTTGTTGCCTTGTGGATTGTTTAGGTTATATCATTCTCAGGTTTTTTACCTTGAAACTGGATTGTTTCATTGCTTTTTCTGGGTCATCATATCGCTTGTCTTCTTTATTATTCACTATCTGTGATATGATTGTTTGTGTTTAATCTAGATCTGAATAATAAACCTAAGTAACAACTTGGTTAATTAATTAAGTTAAATAATTTAAGTGCACAGCGGTCTAAACAAACTAACACTATTGTTGAGAAACAAATGAAATTTAAAAAAATATATAATTGAGAAAATAATACATTATCTTTATAATTATTGGGCCTGTTAGTCAATTCTTTTATTTATTTTTTTAGAGCATTGTTTGAGAACTTGAATTTTTTTGTGGGGCCAAATCCTAATTTTTAATGAATCCTTTAAAATTTTTCACTAATATATATACTAGGAAAACATCTTTTCAATTTTTGGAGAGACCATGTGTAGACACTGCGTTTTGTACCCCTTACAACTCGGGCCCCCGCTCCCTAATGATGCTGAAATTCTAAGACCCAAGGTTGGTTTAGGGCCTAATCAGATGTTAAATTGACTTGAGAAATGTTAAAATGAAAAATATAACTTTTAATGAGAAAATAAATTTATTTTTGGAAAAGTAAAGCCAAGGAAGCCCTCGGCCTGCACACAAAGGAATCATCTTGTGCGCGCAGCCACGATGCATGTGCATGCAAGCCTAAGCTTGCACGCGCATATTGGGTTCCATACTTGTTTGAAGATCAAACACAGGCCCCACCAGGGAAACAAAATCTATCGCCACAAAAATCCCATCATTGGCAATTGAGTGAGCACGTGCACGTCTATAATGTTTGGGAACGTTTATATATACAAAATATTTATATAAAAAAATTGATATCAGTTAATGTGGTAAATTGTTAATGATAAGTTAAAAAAAAAAATGATATTAGTAGTACGTTTATATGAGAATCAATACAAGCTTGTTACGTCAATTGGTATATCAACAATACTGTCAAATTTTTTTTGTGTACATAACATTGGTCATAACTTTTTTTATTTTTTTTATTTAAGTAAAGGCTCATAATGTATTCAAATCTTTGAAAAATCAGGGATTACATGTCTAATATTTGAAAATTCATAGGTGACTATTAATGTAGTGGTTATGGACAAATCTAAGCAAATGAAAACATTAATTGCATGCGATTTTTACAACTATGATAAAAGTCATGGGTGATATTAATCCAAAATGTGTGTGGCTGTGGAGTCATGTTGAAGGGGAGATTGACCAATTCTCTAAATATTCTCTCTAGAGAATAGGTCAAATGAAAACATTGCATGCGATTTTTACAACTATGATAAAAGTGATAGAAGTAATGCTGCCCATGTGGGAGACTGACTTATTCTCTCTAGATTTTCTACAGAAAGAGTCCTTCCAGTTATCTTATTCATATTAGATACGTGCTAGATTCTAGTTCAATGTATGTGATGGCATATGTTGGGCGAGAAGATATGAAAATGAATTCTAACACTCAGTGACGAAGCCAGGAGTTTAAGTTAGGAGTTGAAGTATAAAAATAAAAAAAATAAAAAAAATCATTATAAAACTCCAATTAACATCCATTTAGTATTAAGTATTAACAATGTAATCATCAATGAAAAGGGGACTCATCTTAGAAATCATTTATAATTGCCACTGCGCACCCTTGGTGTGGTGGTCACTCCACAAATATAAATGCTTGTGGTGTGTGGGGGGCAAGGGTCGGGTTCAAGTCTCTAAGAGTGAGCTTCACACACATATACACTTAGATTAGGCTAGAGTAGAAATTCTATCGTGTATAAAAAATAAAAAATAAAAAAAAATTCATTCATAATTGAATTCATACATAAAATTGTTTCTTAACATAAAATTGTTCGTAAAAAACGATACTATGCATAGCACAACACTATAATCAACCAACTTTATTAAATATCAACAACTAACTATTAAAATTTCAAACCATCTCAAATTAAAAAATAAAAATAAAAATAAAAACACTAAAAGACAAGCACAACCATTAATTATTTATCTATATTGTATCATTTGTTACTTTCAGTTAAAAAATCTACATTTGACATAGTTTTGTATAGGAAGAATTATAGACTGTAAAAAACATCTTTTATTGATATTGTTGCTCCTTTATTCATACAGGCGTACGATATAAAAACAAAAAGACAAAATCACCCGATCAGTGCATATATCAAATGACCAATTCAATGCATGGGTAGTTCATAAAAAGTTTTAAAAAAAATACACCCAGTAGATGGGTACAAACTCCAAACAGTAAAAGAGAGTTAAAGTAATAGAAAGAGTGAGACTACATTTAGCAACCCCAAAAAATAAAGTTAAAGAGAGAAAGAGAGTTACAGAGAGAGAATAAGAGAAAATATGCTCTGCCTCTGCCTCAGCAAAGATGAGAGAGGGATTTGGTGTCTCTCAAAAACAAATTTGGCACCGACGTGCCGTGTGGTACTACTGCATTTTGGTCTTAGTCTTCACTCCTCTGCCTCGCATCTCAATACTTGTGTCTCTGTCTAGGTTAGAGATTTTTCGTTTGGGGGAAATTTGATGGAATGATTTAAGACCAGATTGGTTTTGTTTCAAAATTTTTAAGGGCTGGGTTAATGTTTTGGTAAATTGGCTGATTGTGCTCAAATTTCTTTAGCTTTTTTATTGGCCTTTGTTGTTGGGCTAATTTTTTGGGTTTACTAATTTGTTTTGTTTGGTATTTTAGATTTGTAAATGTTTCTTAGGCTTTTTTCATTTTTTTTTAAAGGGGTCAAAGATTTCGTTGAGGGGGGGTAAGTCTAATTTTATAAGGGCAAAATTGCTCAAATCTATAACCTATATATATACTCCTCTCTTTTTTTCTTTTTTTCTTTTTCCTTTTTTTTTTTTAAAGGGGGGGGGGGTGTTATAGTATATCCAGTGATCATCATGTAGATATGTACCACACACGCATAAAGAGGAAATTGGTAGTTTTAAAATTTATAGAATAAAACTTGATGTTGATATTTCATAAAACAAATTCAACCATCATCATTTTCATAGTGAATTATTACAATTTTCATTTGCAATATAAATTACTAAGTTGTCTATCAAAATGAATAAAAAACCTCCGATGAAACAAATGAAGCCTTCAAAATTGTGAATGATCCAAAGCCTTAAAAGAATTTGTTAGGCTCTAAAAGTTTAGAACAATTAGCAAACTGTGAGCACAAACTTATCTAGATATAAATTCCTAAGTCTATAGGTATGATTAGATAATGCTCAAGGTGCTGCAAGTCAAAATACGAGAAAAAGGAAGAAAACAGATTCAAGAATTCGAAACATGCTAGATTCAACCAATCGAGAAGAAGGCTCAACCGATAGAGACACAGATCTGCACAAATTAATTAAAGCCCAACAGTTCGTTAAGCCCATTAAGTGATTAGGGTTTCAGATCTAATTCTCCTAGTATTTAAAGGAAACCCTAAAACACATTTTAAATGGGTTTTTAGAGAGAGAAGAGTGCATCTTGTGCCTCCAATTGTAGATCTAAGGTTTTTGTACCCAAAGCTCTCTAAAATCTTATACCAGTATTATTCTTTGAAGAAACTCAAGATCGAGTGCTATAGAATTTGCCGCCGCAAGATCAACTATTACTGATGATCTAAAACTTTGAGTGGGATCTCAAAGTCTCAAAACATAGGTGTTTGTGCATAACAAATTTAGATAGAAGAGTTTGTGGATTCGGAGCTCTGTGTGGTCACATGAGTAAGTACTACAAGGGGTAACTTTAGATTTAACGAAATTTCTATTGTAAAACTTTCATTCTATTTAGTGAATTTGTTGCCTTATGGATTGTTTAGGTTATATCATTCCCAGGTTTTTTACCTTGAAATTGGATTGTTTCATTGGTCTTTCTGGGTCATCATATCGCTTGTCTTCTTTATTATTCACTATCTGTGATATGATTGTTTATGTTTAACCTGGATCTGAATAATAAACCTAAGTAACAACTTGGTTAATTAATTAGGTTAAATAATTTAAGTGCATAGGGGTCTAAACAAACTAACAGTATTGTTGAGAAACAAATGAAATTATAAAAAATATAATTGAGAAAATAATGCATTATCTTTATAATTATTGGGCCTGTTAGTCAATTCTTTTATTTTTTTTAGAGCATTGTTTGAGAACTTGAATTTTTTTGTGGGGCCAAATCCTAATTTTTAATGAATTCTTTGAAATTTTTCACTTATATATATACTAGGAAAACATATTTTCAATTTTTGGAGAGGCCATGTGTAGACACTGCATTTTGTACCCCTTACAACTCGGGTCCTCATTCCCTAATGATGCTAAAATTCTAAGACCCAATGTTCGCTTAGGGCCCAATAAGATGTTCAATTGACTTGAGAAATGTTAAAATGAAAAATATAACTTTTGATGAGCAAATAAATTTATTTTTGGAAAAGTAAAGCCAAGGAAGCCCTTGGCCTGCACACACAAGAATCATCTTGTGTGCATAGCCATGATGCATGCACATGCAAGCCTGAGCTTGCGAGCACATGTAGGGTTCCACACTCGTTGGAAGATCGGACACAGGCCCCACCAGGGAAACAAAATCTATCGACACAAAAATCCCATCATTGGCAATTGAGTGAGCAGGTGCACGTCTATAACGTTTGGGAACGTCTACATATACAAAATATTTATTATAAAAAAAAATTTGATCTCCGTTAACGTGGTAAATTGTTAATGATAAGTTAAAAAAAAAAAGATATTAGTAGTATGTTTATATGAGAATCAATACAAGCTTGTTACGTCAACTGGTATCAACAATATTGTCAAATTTTTTTTGTGTACATAACATTGCTCATAACTTTAAAAAAAAAAAAAAATTTCTTTTAGTAAAGGCTCATAATGTATTAAAATCTTTGAAAAATCAGGGATTACATGTCCATTATTTGAAAATTCATAGGTGACTATTAATGTAGTGGTTGTGGACAAATCTAATCAAACGAAAACATTAATTGCATGCGATTTTTACAACTATGATAAAAGTGATGGGTGATATTAATCCAAAATGTGTGTGGCTGTGGAGTCACGTTGAATGGGAGATTCACCTATTCTCTAAATATTCTCTCTAGAGAATAGGTCAAATGAAAACACTGCATGTGATTTTTACAACTATGATAAAAGTGATAGAAGTATTGCCACCCATGTGGGAGACTAACCTATTCTCCCTAGATTCTCAACAGAAAGAGACCTTCCAGTTATCTTATTTATATTAGATACGTGTTAAATTCTAGTTCAATGTATGTGATGGCATATGTCCGGCGAGAAGATATGAAAATGAATTCTAGCACTCAGTGACGAAGCCAGGAGTTCAAGTTAGGGGCTGAAGTATAAAAAAAAAAAAATCATTATAAAACTCCATATAACATCCATTTAGTATTAAGTATTAACAACGTAATCATCTATGAAAAGGGGATTCAACAGTTTTTTAAATCTCAGAAAACATTTATAATGCACCCTTGGTGCGGTAGTCACTCCATAAGTATAAATGCTTGTGGGGTGTGGGGGGTAAGGGTTGGGGTTCAAGTTTCCAAGAGGGAGCTTCACGCACATATACACTTAGATTAGCCTATAGTAGAAATTCTATCTTGTATAAAAAAAAATCATTTATAATTTAATTTATACATAAAATTGTTTCTTAACATAAAATTGTTCGTAAAAAATGATACTATGCATAGCACAACACTACAATCAACCAATATTAGTAGTATGTTTGTACGAGAATCAATACAAGCTTGTTACGTCAATTGGTATCAACAATATTGTCAAATTTTTTTTGTGTGCATAACATTGCCCATAACTTTTAAAAAAAAAAATTTATTTTATTTTAGTAAAGGCTCATAATATATTGAAATCTTTCAAAAATCAGGGATTACATGTCCATTATTTAAAAATTCATAGGTGACTGTTAATGTAGTGGTTGTGGACAAATCTAATCAAACGAAAACATTAATTGCATGCGATTTTTACAACTATGGTAAAAGTGATGGGTTATATTAATCCAAAATCTGTGTGGCTGTGGAGTCACGTTGAATGGGAGATTGACCTATTCTCTAAATATTCTCTCTAGAGAATAGGTCAAATGAAAACATTGCATGCGATTTTTACAACTACGATAAATGTGATAGAATTATTGCCGCCCATGTGGGAGACTAACCTATTCTCCCTAGATTCTCTACAGAAAGAGACCTTCTAGTTATCTTATTCATATTAGATACGTGTTAGATTCTAGTTCATTGTATGTGATGGCCTTTGTCTGGCGAGAAGATATGAAAATGAATTCTAGCACTCAGTGACGAAGCCAGGAGTTCAATTTAGGGGCTGAAATATATAATAAAAAAAAAATCATTATAAAACTCCATATAACATCCATTTAGTATTAAGTATTAACAACGTAATCATCTATGAAAAGGGGATTCAACGGTTTTTTAAATCTTAGAAATCATTTATAATGCACCCTTAGTGCGGTAGTCACTCTATAAGTATAAATGTTTGGGGGGTGTGGGGTTCAAGGGTTGGGCTTCAAGTTTCCAAGAGAGAGCTTCACGCACATATACACTTAGATTAGCCTAGAGTAGAAATTCTATCTTGTATAAAAAAAAAAAAAATCATTTATAATTGAATTTATACATAAAACTGTTTCTTAACATAAAATTGTTCGTAAAAAATGATACTATGCATAGCACAACACTACAATCAACCAATATTAGTAGTATGTTTATATGAGAATCAATACAAGCTTGTTACGTCAATTGGTATCAACAATATTTTCAAATTTTTTTGTGTACATAACATTGGTCATAACTTTTTAAAAATTTTTTTTTTTTTAAATTTTAGTAATGGCTCATAATGTATTCAAATCTTTGAAAAATCAGGGATTACATGTCCGTTATTTGAAAATTCATAGGTGACTATTAATGTAGTGGTTGTGGACAAATCTAATCAAATGAAAACATTAATGGCATGCAATTTTTACAACTATGATAAAAGTGATGGGTGATATTAATCCAAAATGTGTGTGGCTGTGGAGTCACATTGAACGGGAGATTCACCTATTCTCTAAATATTCTCTCTAGAGAATAGGTCAAATGAAAACATTGCATGCGATTTTTACAACTACGATAAAAGTGACAGAAGTATTGCCGCCCATGTGGGAGACTAAACTGTTCTCCCTAGATTCTCTACAGAAAGAGGCCTTCCAGTTATCTTATTCATATTAGATACGTGTTAGATTCTAGTTCAATGTATGTGATGGCTTATGTCGGGCGAGAAAATATGAAAATGAATTCTAGCACTCAGTGACAAAGCCAGAAGTTCAAGTTAGGGGCTGAAGTATAAAAAAAAAATAATTATAAAACTTGATATAACATCCATTTAGTATTAAGTATTAACAACGTAATCATCTATGAAAAGGGGATTCAACGGTTTTTTAAATCTTAGAAATCATTTATAATGCACCCCTGATGCGGTAGTCACTCTATAAATATAAGTGCTTGTGGGGTGTGGAGGGTAAGGATTGGGGTTCAAGTTTCCAAAAGGGAGCTTCATGCACATATACACTTAGATTAGCCTATAGTAGAAATTCCATCTTGTATAAAAAAAAAATTTCATTTATAATCGAATTTGTACATAAAATTGTTTCTTAACATAAAATTGGTCGTAAAAAATGATACTATGCATAGCATAGCACTACAATCAACCAATATTAGTAGTATGTTTATATGAGAATCAATACAAGCTTGTTACGTCAATTGGTATCAACAATATTGTCAATTTTTTTTTTTTTTTTTTTTGTGTACATAACATCGCTCATAACTTTTTAAATTTTTTTTTTTTTTTTTAGTAAAGGCTTATAATATATTGAAATCTTTGAAAAATCAGGGATTACATGTCCATTATTTGAAAATTCCTAGGTGACTATTAATGTAGTGGTTGTGGACAAATCTAATCAAACGAAAACATTAATTGCTTGCGATTTTTACAACTATGATAAAAGTGATGGGTGATATTAATCCTAAATATGTGTGGCTGTGGAGTCCTGTTGAATGGGAGATTCACCTATTCTCTAAATATTCTCTCTAGAGAATAGGTCAAATGAAAACACTGCATGCGATTTTTACAACTATGATAAAACTGACAGAAGTATTGCCGCCCATGTGGGAGACTAACCTATTCTCCCTAGATTCTCTACAGAAAGAGACCTTCCAGTTATCTTGTTTATATTAGATACGTGTTAGATTCTAGTTCAGTGTGTGTGATGACATATGTCGGGCGAGAAGATATGAAAATGAATTCTAGCACTCAGTGACGAAGCCAGGAGTTCAAGTTAGGGGCTGAAGTATAAAAAAAAAAAAAAAAATCATTATAAAACTCCATATAACATCCATTTAGTATTAAGTATTAACAACGTAATCAACTATGAAAAGGGGATTCAACGGTTTTTTAAATCTCAGAAATCATTTATAATGCACCCTTGGTGCGGTAGTCACTCTATAAATATAAATCCTTGTGGGGTGTGGGGGGTAATGGTTGGGGTTTAAGATTCCAAGAGAGAGCTTTCCGCACATATACACTTAGATTAGCCTATAATAGAATTTCTAACTTGTATAAAAAAAAATCATTTATAATTGAATTTATACATAAAATTGTTTCTTAACATAAAATTGTTCGTAAAAACTGATACTATGCATAGCACAACACTACAATCAACCAATATTAGTAGTATGTTTATATGAGAATCAATACAAGCTTGTTACGTCAATTGGTATCAACAATATTGTCAAATTTTTTTTGTGTGCATAACATTGCTCATATCTTTTTAAATTTCTTTTTTTAATTTTAGTAAAGGCTCATAATGTATTCAAATCTTTCAAAAATCAGGGATTACATGTCCATTATTTGAAAATTCATAGGTGACTATTAATGTAGTGGTTGTGGACAAATCTAATCAAACAAAAACATTAATCGCATGAGATTTTTACAACTACGATAAAAGTGATGGGTGATATTAATCCAAAATGTGTGTGGCTGTGGAGTCACGTTGAATGGGAGATTCACCTATTCTCTAAATATTCTCTCTAGAGAATAGGTCAAATGAAAACATTGCATGCGATTTTTACAACTATGATAAAAGTGATAGAAGTATTGCCGCCCATGTGGGAGACTAACCTTTTCTCCCTAGATTCACTACAGAAAGAGACCTTCCAGTTATCTTATTTATATTAGATACGTGTTAGATTCTAGTTCAATGTATGTGATGGCATATGTCGGGCGACAAGATATGAAATGAATTCTAGCACTCAGTGACGAAGCCAGGAGTTCAAGTTAGGGGCTGAAGTATAAAAAAAAAAAATCATTATAAAACTCCATATAACATCCATTTAGTATTAAGTAATAACAACGTAATCATCTATGAAAAGGGGATTCAACGGTTTTTTAAATCTCAGAAATCATTTATAATGCACCCTTGGTGCGGTAGTCACTCTATAAGTATAAATGCTTGTGGGGTGTGGGGGGTAAGGGTTGAGGTTCAAGTTTCCAAGAGGGAGGTTCACACACATATACACTTAGATTAGCCTATAGTAGAAATTCTATCTTGTAAAAAAAAAAAAATCATTTATAATTTTATTTATACATAAAATTGTTTCTTAACATAAAACTGTTCGTAAAAAATGATACTATGCATAGCACAACACTACAAACAACCAATATTAGTAGTATGTTTATATGAGAATCAATCCGAGCTTGTTACGTCAATTGGTATCAACAATATTGTCAAATTTTTTTTGTTTGCATAACATTGCTCATAACTTTTTTAAAAAAAATTTATTTTATTTTATTAAAGGCTCATAATATATTGAAATCTTCGAAAAATCAGGGATTACATGTCCATTATTTGAAAATTCATAGGTGACTATTAATGTAGTGGTTGTGGACAAATCTAATCAAACGAAAACATTAATTGCATGCGATTTTTACAACTATGGTAAAAGTGATGGGTTATATTAATCCAAAATCTGTGTGGCTGTGGAGCCTCGTTGAATGGGAGATTGACCTATTCTCTAAATATTCTCTCTAGAGAATAGGTCAAATGAAAACATTGCATGCGATTTTTACAACTATGACAAAAGTGATAGAAGTATTGCCGCCCATGTGGGAGACTAACCTATTCTCCCTAGATTCTCTACAGAAAGAGACCTTCCAGTTATCTTATTCATATTAGATACGTGTTAGATTCTAGTTCAATGTATGTGATGGCCTCTGTCGGGCGAGAAGATATGAAAATGAATTCTAGCACTCAATGACGAAGCCAGGAGTTCAATTTAGGGGCTGAAGTAAAAAAAAAAAAAAAAAAAAAAAAAAAAATTCATTATAAAACTCCATATAACATCCATTTAGTATTAAGTATTAATGATGTAATCATCTATGAAAAGGGGATTCAATGGTTTTTTAAATCTTAGAAATCATTTATAATGCACCCTTAGTGCAGTAGTCACTATATAAGTATAAATGCTTGTGGGGTGTGGGGTTTAAGGGTTGGGGTACAAGTTTCCAAGAGGGAGCTTCACGCACATATACACTTAGATTAGCCTAGAGTAGAAATTCTATCTTGTATAAAAAATTAAAAAAAAATCATTTATAATTGAATTTATACATAAAATTCTTTCTCAACATAAAATTGTTCGTAAAAAATGATACCATGCATGGCACAACACTACAATCAACCAATATTAGTAGTATGTTTATATGAGAATCAATACAAGCTTGTTACGTCAATTGGTATCAACAATATTTTCAAATTTTTTTTCTGTACATAACATTGCTCACAAACTCCATATAACATCCATTTAGTATTAAGTATTAATGACGTAATCATCTATGAAAAGGGGATTCAACGGTTTTTTAAATCTTAGAAATCATTTATAATGCACCCTTAGTGCAGTTGTCACTATATAAGTATAAATGCTTGTGGGGTGTGGGGTTTAAGGGTTGGGGTACAAGTTTCCAAGAGGGAGCTTCACGCACATATACACTTAGATTAGCCTAGAGTAGAAATTCTATCTTGTATAAAAAATTAAAAAAAAATCATTTATAATTGAATTTATACATAAAATTCTTTCTCAACATAAAATTGTTCGTAAAAAATGATACCATGCATGGCACAACACTATAATCAACCAATATTAGTAGTATGTTTATATGAGAATCAATACAAGCTTGTTACGTCAATTGGTATCAACAATATTTTCAAATTTTTTTTGTGTACATAACATTGCTCACAACTTTTAAAATTTTTTTTTTATTTTTATTTTTTTGTAAAGGCTCATAATGTATTCAAATCTTTCAAAAATCAGGGATTACATGTCCATTATTTGAAAATTCATAGGTGACTATTAATGTTGTGGTTGTGGACAAATCTAATCAAACGAAAACATTAATTGCATGCGATTTTTACAACTATCATAAAAGTGATGGGTGATATTAATCCAAAATGTGTGTGGTTGAGGAGTCACGTTGAATGGGAGATTCACCTATTCTCTAAATATTCTCCCTAGAGAATAGGTCAAATGAAAACATTGCATGCGATATTTAGAACTACGATAAAAGTGATAGAAGTATTGCTGCCCATGTGGGAGACTAACCTATTCTCCCTAGATTCTCTACAGAAAGAGACCTTCCAGTTATCTTATTTATATTAGATACGTGTTAGATTCTAGTTCAATATATGTGATGGCATATGTCGGGCGAGAAGATATGAAAATGAATTCTAGCACTCAGTGACGAAGCCAAGAGTTCAAGTTAGGGGCTGAAGTGTAAAAAAAAAAAATCATTATAAAACTCCATATAACATGCATTTAGTGTTAAGTATTAACAACGTAATCATCTATGAAAAGGGGATTCAACGGTTTTTTAAATCTCAGAAATCATTTATAATGCACCCTTGGTGCGGTAGTCACTCTATAAGTATAAATCCTTGTGGGGTGTGGGGGGTAATGGTTGGGGTTTAAGATTCCAAGAAGGAGCATTTCGCACATATACACTTAGATTAGCCTATAGTAGAAATTCCAACTTGTATAAAAAAAAATTATTTATAATTAAATTTATACATAAAATTGTTTCTTAACATAAAATTGTTCGTAAAAAATGATACTATGCATAGTACAACACTACAATCAACCAATATTAGTAGTATGTTTATATGAGAATCAATACAAGCTTGTTACGTCAATTGGTATCAACAATATTTTCAAATTTTTTTTTGTGTACATAGCATGCTCATAACTTTTTAAATTTTTTTTATTTTATTTTAGTAAAGGCTCATAATGTATTCAAATCTTTGAAAAATCAGGGATTACATGTCCATTATTTGAAAATTCATAGGTGACTATTAATGTAGTGGTTGTGGACAAATCTAATCAAACGAAAACATTAATTGCATGCGATTTTTACAACTATGATAAAAGTGATGGGTGATATTAATCCAAAATGTGTGTGGCTGTGGACTCACGTTGAATGGGAGATTCACCTATTCTCTAAATATTCTCTCTAGAGAATAGGTCAAATGAAAACATTGCATGCGATTTTTACAACGACGATAAAAGTGATAGAAGTATTGCCGCCCATGTGGGAGACTAACCTATTCTCCCTAGATTCTCTACAGAAAGAGACCTTCCAGTTATCTTATTTATATTAGATACGTGTTAAATTCTAGTTCAATGTATGTGATGGCATATGTCGGGCGAAAAGATATGAAAATGAATTCTAGCACTCAGTGACGAAGCCAGGAGTTCAAGTTAGGGGCTGAAGTATAAAAAAAAAAATTCATTATAAAACTCCATATAACATCCATTTAGTATTAAGTATTAACAACGTAATCATCTATGAAAAGGGGATTCAACGGTTTTTTATATCTTAGAAATCATTTGTAATGCACCCTTGGTGCGGTAGTCACTCTATAAATATAAATGCTTGTGGGGTGTGTGGGTACGGATTGGGGTTCAAGTTTCCAAAAGGGAGCTTCACGCACATATACACTTAGATTAGCCTATAGTAGAAATTCTATCTTGTATAAAAAAAAAAAATTCATTTATAATTGAATTTTTACATAAAATTGTGTCTTAACATAAAATTGTTCGTAAAAAAATGATACTATGCATAGCACAACACTACAATCAACCAATATTAGTAGTATGTTTATATGAGAATCAATACAAGCTTGTTACGCCAATTGGTATCAACAATATTGTCAATTTTTTTTTTTTTTTTTTTTGTGTACATATCATTGCTCATAACTTTTTTTATTTTTATTTTTTATTTTAGTAAAGGCTCATAATGTATTCAAATCTTTGAAAAATCAGGGATTACATGTCCATTATTTGAAAATTCATAGGTGACTATTAATGTAGTGGTTGTGGACAAATCTAGTCAAACAAAAATATTAATTGCATGCGATTTTTACAACTATGATAAAAGTGATGCGTGATATTAATCCCAAATGTGTGTGGCTGTGGAGTCACGTTGAATTGGAGATTGACCTATTCTCTAAATAATCTCTCTAGAGAATGGGTCAAATGAAAACAATGCATGCGATTTTTACGACTATGATAAATGTAATAGAAGTAATGTTGCCCATGTGGGAGACTGACTTCTTCTCTCTGGAGTTTCTGTGTGGGAGAAATTCACCTGCTGACCACTCTATAAAGAAGATTGGAAAGTAAATGGAAAAAAAGTACCGTGGGGTCCGTTCAATCGGTAAAACCGCATCTCCGCGCCTGCCCCGAGATTCACAAAAAAGGTAGTAGGGTCCACAGGAAATTGCACCTGCCCCGAGCTATTCTCTAAATATTCTCTCTAGAGAATAGCTCGACCCTTTTTTTTTTTTGCTGAAAGCTCGACCCATTTATTTATAATCTCATTTTCATTTATATTTAACTCCAAAAACTGTTCATCCAAAAAAAAATATTTAACTCCAAAAACCAAAAAAGTTCCAAAATAAAAAGTCACTGTGTGTTTATTTTGTAAAAGCTCTCTCTCTCTCTCTCTCTGAACAAAGTCAATTGGTATCAACAATATTCTCTCTGGATTTTCTAGGTTTGTTAGCTTAGGCTAGGCCTATGCTAACAAACCTAGAGTCCCATTTGTTACTTTATTAGTCCAAATAGAACATCATATTCTTTTTCAGGGTGTTTAGGGTCCCATTCTACTCCTTGCTAAAATATTCATGCATAGTTTCGATGTTCCTCTAGCAAAAAGAAAACTTTATCATGCATTGGCATTGAAGCTCTGGAAGGAAGCAGTGAAAGGTGCTTGAGTCCAGTCCGTCTTCACAAGCCCTCCTGTTGTGGCCCAATCATCAGCGTTCCATAATTAAGCTAGAGTACACCCTCATTGACTGGTTCTTCGGGTAAGGAATGCCAAAAGACTCCAAGTTCTCGAACTCTCTAATTGGTCTACCATCAACGTAGAATCTGAATAAAGAAACAAATCAGTGATGCACAAGCCAATGCGACAAGCCACCCAAAAAAAAAAGTGATATTCTCTTTTTTTTTTTTAATTAAATTTATAAATCTAATCATGGTAATTTGTACTCTGTGAAATGAAAAAATAAATATAAACCATGAAAATGTAAAAGATAAAAGTTAATATGGGTTTTTAGGGTATTTGTTAATAAATCATTTAAAAAAAGTTTTAATACCATTTTCATTAGAAATATAAGAAAATGTCAAAAAAATAAGTTGCTTTTTTTTTTTTTCACATAAAAAGTTACTAAAAATATTTCCTAAATCAATAATCTTAAAGCATCTGTTAACTTTTTCAATGTAAAAATAGATTTTAAAATGTCATGTTCTCAACTGAGCTTATCATGGAATATATTTTTAGGAAAATTATTGTATCACAATCCCAATATTCACAATATCTACGTACACATTTTGAAAAAAATTGTGAATACAATATACACACTTTTTAAATGATGTATATGTATAAAGTATGGGCATTGAATATGTGAGACAATTACTACTCATCATATACATGGACAGTTTATGCTTAATTACTTACATAATGTTTCCTGGGTTCCATAGTATGGAATAGGTGTGAAAGTCAGCCGTGGGGTCGAACCAGAGGTAGAATTGCTGCTCTCTGTCGCCCTTGCCTTGGGTGTAAACATTAGTATGGACAATATAAGGATCACCACTCAGGTTCCCCAAGAACTCAAAGTCTATCTCATCCCATGATGAACCTTGTGGGCGTAACTGCTACATAAAGTTTTTTACATATTTGTATAAATTAAAGCTCCGACCAATTAGTTAGATAATGACAGAACAAATTTCACAATTACCAACCTGACAAGCTTGATTAATATATGTCAATAATTATCTCATATAAATTAATGTTACACTAATTACAATTTACCACTTCAATAAGTTGTGAAAAAAAAACTATGAAGTTTATTGTGATTTTAACATTATACTTAGTTATATAAATTATGCAACAAATATTTGAACATGAACTTACATGGTAGGCAGTGACTGTGCCAGCAGAATTGTCAGGGACAAGCTTAAGCTTCATATCAATTTTTCCAAACAAGTATTCATTCTTAGATTGGAAGCCCGAGCCAGAGGGTTTGTCAAGAGAGAGAGTAAGAAGCTTGCCATTGTTGAGTATCTTAGCACGACCATCTCCCCATGTGATATCAACATCTTGGTTGAAGTTACCAGCAGAGGCAACTAACAAGGAGCCAACCAAAAGAGATGTGGCCAAAGCCACTACAAAGACATTTGAATTATAATATGAAAAAGAAGCAGCCATATAGTAATACTATTGGTCAATTTCTTTTTTGTCTTTTTGGGTTTATTACAAGGAGGATAGAATTAGATAAAACAATAAAAATATATATTGCATTTTATTATTTAACTGATGCTATTGGATCTTTTTAAAGCAAACTATATGTAAAACTTAAAGCAATGGGAAACAATCTATTTTCCCTAAGTTAATTTTTTCAATCCTCATAAATATTTAGATTCATGATTTTTTTTTTTAATTTGTACTTTCATCAAGCCACTAAACCGCATGAAGAAAAAGAAACAGGAATATTAATGAAGCCTATACTATCATCAATCAAATACAATTAGTTCATATTAATCTTTTCTAAAAATTGCTAAATCCATCAACTCCTTTGGCTTTGGAACTAAACAATGTAGTTAGTGAACCATCCAAAACCCCATGAACCATGGCTACCCCTTCCCTTTTTCTTGCCAGCAAACTCAAAGCAGAGTCTCTAGCAAATGCAAAACTCAAATCTCTGGCTATATCTTATGCCCTTCCTGCTGGAACCCCATATACCGTTCGAAAATCAATGTTACCATTAGTAAGAGTACAAAGGGAGTCATCATAAGCATATTCAAAAGGATTTTGAAGTGAAACTTCAATTAAAATATCCTAAACTGATTATCATAATATAATAACATGATATAGAGATTCTATATTAATTTGAAGAAGGCAATAACACTTATAGCAAAACAATGACTTTTCTATCACTAAGACCCTTTCCCATCTTTATTGCAGCAGCTGCTGCTACATCAGATGAAATTCCGACCTGAAACAAACACGCTCTCACATTCACCACAAAATTTGAAAACCAAAAAGTCCAACAAGTAGCAACTAAGAACTTTAGAAATTATGCGTTTAACCAATAAAATGAGTAAGGAAATTTTTTAGTTGAGGATTGGAAAAAGGGGCAACTATGGCTACCAAAACTTTTGGAATAAAACTTGAACATAATTAAATCAATGAGTTTAGCATCAAACTCCTAAAAATCAAAGAAAATAATACTATTGATAATTCGATTCTAACTCTTTATTTAATATCACGGTGTTACCAGATGTGGTTGGTGTATTGGAATCTATTGGAGTCATTGAAATATTCACCTCCAACACACAGCAAGTTTTACACAGTTGCATCATCAAATCTTGTACCTTGAAAATTTACAAAATCTATTACTAAATCTCCTTCATATCATGTTCTATTTTGTAAAGTTGTAATTTACAACTAATTTATGTTGGCTTTAATTCCGTATCAAATTTGATTATAATTATGTTCAATCTTATGTACCATGTATTTTATGTGGGATTTATTTGTAAGGGTTGTGTATGAGAGAGAGAGTGTGAAGACTCAAGGCAATTGAAGACTAAAGCTGTTTTCGTGGGTAGCTCGCGAGTAAGCTTCCCGCAAAGTGAAGCATGTGCCTTGCACATGACTGGAATGCAAAAAGTCAGGACAGGATGGAGACAGCTCGTTTTCGCCAATGTCTCACAGGTAAGGCCTTCTCGCGAGATACCCGTGAAATGTTCTGTTTTGCTGAACTGTCATATTTGATACACACTTTCTGTACCCACACTATATATACCCCCATTACCCACATATGTTGAGGAGTGGTTTTGAGAGAAAATCCTAGCCACAAACCTTGAGAGTTAGAGATTTTTATGCCCACAATTCTCTACACAATTCATTATGGATTTTCCTCAACTCCTACCTCTCCATTTCCATACATTTGAGAGGTTGATAGCCTAAACACTTACCACACCCTTTCCGAGTGTTAAGTGAGGTTTTGGTGCTACTATGAAGCATTGGAAAAAGCCAAGTTTTGGCGGATGCAATCGGGCGTATTACAGGATCCGAAGAGCTAGACAAAATACAGTTTCGAGAAGCCTTGTTGGAGTAGGAGTTTGGAGGGCTTAAGTACATTGGGTAGACTAGGCTTGGAAGGTCTTTTACTATTCGTGTATCCCAACTGATTGTCTAGTAGATCAATTACCACTTGAAGGGTGGCAGAGAGGTTTTTCGTCGACTTTTTCGGTTTCCTCTTCGATAACACATCAGCGTGTTATCTTGTGTTTGCATTCTTCTTCCCTACTCTTTTACCTTTCATTTTACTGCTGTGTTATAATGATTATGAGTTTGAGTAGTTTATTTGTTTATCCACTCGCATTTACTCTATTCCGCACTTAGTTTAAGCTAGAGTAAAATCAATTGAGTCGTAACTTTAATTTGGGGGTCTAAATAGCTCTTGTGTTTTCACACATTTTCGAGCTTTCATATTTTTTATGCATTCTATTAGAGGTAGAAAGAGACTCGCCAAATTTTGTCATAAGTAGAAGAATTGTTAGTGTATTGTGCTATAAGATAGATTGGTAAACAGCCTATTGGGAAGATTTCTGTGACAACTACTTGGGTATCACCATAACCAACAACATCTTTAAGATTAGTTACATATAACTGTTTTTAATTCCGTTCATTTACAGTGAAGAGCCAAAACTGTAACCAATTTCTTTTTGTAATTTTCATAATCTATAAAAATGTCTAAGTCCAGCGAGGGCCCTCCAAGTGTAGGATTAAGATGATTTGTGTTTAAATATAAAAGAAAAATGATGATCCATATGTGGGGGATCGAAACAAAAGAAAAGAAAAAAGACCTTGTAACTAAGAACTGAAATATTTATACAAGTGACAAAGAAACACACATATATAAAATAGACCTTCCTTGGGCCTAACGGAGGAGACTCTTCTCTTCATAATTTTTCGTCATAGTCATTTCATTGGCTTCTTATCTCATTGTGATTAACTTTAACTTGTTAAGTGATCAATATCCAACCCATTTTTTAACAAATCTATTGTGGTGGGCTTATTGAGCCATTGTCCAAGTCATTTGTAAGGTTGTAATTTACAACTGTGTTTTTGTTGGCTTTTATTCCGTGCCAAATTTGATTGTAATTGAGTTCAATCGTTTAAAACCCTGTATTTGTTGTGGGACTTGTTGTAAGGGTTGTGTGTTAGAGAGAGTGTTTGAAGGCTCAAGCATTTGAAGAACTGAAGGATTCTCGCAGGTATCTCGCGACCTAGCATCCCGCGAAGTGAACCATGTGCCAGGCACATGCTGGAATGCGAAGAGTCAGGCCAGGTGGAGACAACTGTGTCTCGCGAGTATCTCGCGGGTAAGGCCTTCCCGCGAGACACCCGCGAGACTAGCTGTTCTGCCAGCCTGTACTTTTTGAGTCACACCTTTTGCACCTCTCCTATATAAGCCATCATTACCCACAATTGTTGAGGAATGCTTTAGAGAGAAAACCCTAGCCAAACACATTGGTAATTAGAGATTGTTTTCCCCATCTTTCTCTATACATTTGCTTGTGGTATTTCCTCAACCCTTCCCTCTCCATTATCTATATCTTTGAGAGGTTGATAGCCCAAACACTTACCACACCTTGTGAGTGCTGTGTGACGTTTTGGTGCTGCTGGGAAGCATTGGAAGAAGCCTTGAATGGCAGATGCAACATGGAGCTTGTTGCGGGATCCGGATAACTAGGACAAGACACGGTTCCGAGAAGCCTTGTTGGAGTAGGAGCTTGGAGGGTTTAGGTACAGCGGGTAGACTAGGCTTGGAGGGTCTTTTGCTAACCCATGTATCCCAACTGATTGTCTAGTGGATCGATTTCCGCTTGGAGGGTGGCGGAGAGGTTTTTCGTCGAGTTCTTCGGTTTCCTCTTCGAGAACACGTCTCGGTGTTTTCTGTGTTTGCATCCTTCTTCCCTACTCTTGTTTAATTCCATTATACTGTTGTGTTGCTTAGTTTATGGATTAGAGTAGCTTACTTGTTCATCCGCTCACTTTTACACTATTCCGCACTTTGTATTAAAGTTGTGTAAAATCTATCGAGCCGTAATTTTAATTTGGGGGTCTAAAACAGCTCTTGTGTTTTCAACACATTTTCGAGCTTTCAATTGGTATCAGAGCGGGTACACTTGCTGAGGTTTAATTACCTAAGTGTGATCCTTGACCTTTATTGAGATGGACCGGTCTCAATCGCTCAATGTTCCACCATTTTTTGATGGAAATAATTATGCATTCTGGAAAGTTAGAATGAGAGCATTTTTATGCTCTATTGATGATACCGTTTGGGATGCGGTTGAGATAGGTTGGACTAAGCCGGAGGCTCCGAAGTCCACTTGGGATAAGGCAGCTCTAGCGGCAACCAATGCTAACAGTAAGGCTTTAAATGCCATCTTTTGTGGTGTGTCCCCTGATGAATCCCACAGGATCTCTCATATGACAGTAGCCAAGGAAGCTTGGGAGATTTTGGAGACTACCTATGAGGGTACAAAGAAAGTTAAGGACACGAAGCTTCAGATGCTTACCACCAAATTTGAAGAACTCAAGATGGGTGATGATGAACCATTTGATTCATTCTATGGGAAGCTTAATGAAATTGTCATTGCTAAACTCAATCTTGGGGAGAAGATTGGAGACACTAAGGTGGTGAGAAAAATTTTGAGGTCCCTACCTGAAAGTTTTAGAGCAAAGGTTACAGCCATAGAAGAAAGCAAATACTTGGATGAGATTAAGATTCAAGAGCTGATTGGGTCTCTCCAAACGTATGAGCTGGGACTGCCTTCCCATAAAACGAGCAAATCGCTTGCTCTTAAAACCATCACCGAAAGAATAAATGATTCCTCCGAAGAAGATGGTGTGGAGAAGGAAGTAACATATCTTGCAAAGAACTTCCGCAAGTTTCTGAAAATGAAGAACAGTGGAAAACCTTTCAATAGAGGAAAGTTCACTCCGTCAAGAGGTGATAAGAAAGAGTTTAAGGGAAAAGAAGGGAAGGATTATCAACCTTCTTCAGACATTGTGTGCTATGAGTGCAATGGCCATGGACATTTAAAGAAGGAGTGTCCGAACTTTTTGAGGGGAAAAGGGAAAGCTTATGCTACAACGCTCAGTGATTCTGACTCTTCTGATACTGACTCGGAAGAGAGCTATGACGGTAAGGGAAACTACTCCGCATTCATGACCATTGATCATGTAGACTCCTCGGATGACTTGGGTGCACTTGTGAAGGAACTTGGTGAGCATTCTGATTCAGAGTCCATTGGAATTGTAGAAGAATCAGATGAAGAAAAGGATGAGAGTGCAGCTAATCTTCAAGAAAACTACTCATTACTCCTTGAGAAGTTGGGAGAATATGCAAAGGTAGCCAAGGCGGCCGTCAGAAAAATGAAGAAGGTTGAGGAAGATTACCGGAGCCTCATGGTCAGACATAGGGAGGCAAAATGCGAGATAGAAAAGATGAATGGTGAGCTGTCAGAAGCTTACTTAAAGATCAGATTTCTTGAACAAGAGGTGGTTCAAGCGCAAGCCAAGGTAGATAGGGTCTCCTCTAGAAAGTTGAATGATGTTATCTCATCCCAAAAACATTCCTCAGACAAGTCCGGATTGGGATATGCCGGAGTGAGTAGCTCGTCGGTAAAAGCTACCAAAGAAGTAAAATTTGTGAAGGCCACAGAGCCAATTGTACAAGAGACCATCCCTGAGAATGTTGAGGTTGAGAAGAAGAATGTAATTGAGCAACGGATGGTGAATAAGCCCCGAAACCAATCTGTAGGAAGACATGAAACCAGAGCAAGATCTCTTTCAAGACCTCAACGGGGTCCTAGAACAGAGTATGTGTGTCACTATTGCGGACTGCGAGGACATACTAGACCAAACTGCCAAAAGCTGAGAGTAGACAACAATGCAAGTGCACCGCGGTCACGAGGAAGAAGGAATGACAATAGAGCTTGGGGTGGTGAGAACCCAAGAAGTCAAAATCGTGATCCCGGAGTGACAGACGTGATGAAGATGATTGGTGCCTTCACCACTTGCCTGGAGAGTTTTTCAAGGAGGTTTGAAAGTCCCAACTCTCGTACCCAATCCGTCAAGGATATCACCCCAAACGCACGTGACGTGTGGGTGAAGAGGGGTACTCATGCATAAGCATTATAATATGTCCATGCATCAATTCTTTCCATGTGTAGGGACATTTGTTGTTGCATCATTTCATGCATTTTTGTGTTTAGGTTTAAACCTTGTTTTTGTTGATCTTACTTCTTTTGTTTTATTTTGGGTGTGTTTCAAAAAATTCAAAAACCCATAAAAATTGAAAAATCTCAAAAAGTTTGATCACTTGTTGTGTGCATATCTCATGTGAGTTTGGCCTAGTACCTTCGTACTTATGGCATAGTGCATTTACGATCTTTGCTTGTTCGTATGCACTCTTTTCTATGTGGAAGAAACCCTGAAAATTATGAGTGACTGTTGTAAATAGATCTTCACACCTGTCATGAATGATTGGTCAATAGTCTTGTTGGTCTTGATACTTGCATAGACTTGTGTCTATATCTCTTCCCACTTTATTTTTATGTTTTTGTAAAAAGAGCTCTCTAATTGTAAATCTCCAAATGAAAAGAGATATTGAGCTGCAAAAGCCTGTCGCACATACTAGTATTTGACTAGGAAAAAGGGAAAGCGACTATTTTAAAGTAAATGTTATGGTGCTCAAAAAGCCAAAGGCTTCTCATCAATGTTGAAATATCATAAATTTCAAGCACCTTCCTCAAAAAGAGATGTATTTGTCCAATCAAAATGAAAATGGACCAATTGTTATGAGTTATAAGAAGCCAAATGAAAAGCTTCTATGTTATGTTTTCAATGTGTGGGAGGTCATATATACTCATTTCTATAATGGAGATAGTCCACATGATTTCGTATCAGTTGTGTATGACTCGTGTGAATTGATCATTGAAGCTTCGCTCTGGTCTAAGGACTATTTCACATTTGATACTCACACACAACACACAAGTTTTTGATTCAATCAATGCCTATCTCATTTGCATGATTGTATATGTCCAAATGTGATGTGTATGCCCATGAACTTGTTGATCAAATCCAAAAAGATTTTTGTGAGTTTTATTAGTTTTTGAAAGTGATTTTATACTTTCTTGTGTTTCTTTTTGGTCAAAATGTTTTTTGTGTGTTTTTCATCAAAAAACTGGTTCAGGGGTTGTTTCGCGAGAAGCTCACGACTAAGCTGCTTCCCGCGAAAATATTTGAGGGAAATAATTTTTCTTCCTTGTCACACAGAGACTTTCGCGACTGTCTCGCGACCAACAGCTTCTCGCGAAATGCTGTTTGGCAAAAACTGAAATTTTCTCAAAATCAGACAGAGAATATCGCGACTGTCTCGCGACTCCTTCGCGACTTAGCGCTTCTCGCGAGATATTTGTGCTTCAGTGGCCTCTTTCGTGGTTGTCTCGCGACTGTGTCGCTACTCCCTATCCCGCGAAAAACGCGTGTTTTCAGTTTTATAGGGCTGATGTGACAGTTTTTCAAAACACAAAAACTTCCCTCCCTCATTTTTTCTTCGAACCTCTCTCAACCCAAAACACTATTCCATCAAATCCCTTTCCAAATCAAGACTTTTTCTGCATTTTCTTCTTCAAGGTATGTTTGTTAACCATTTCTTTTTAAGTTTTTACTTAGATTATGCAGAATTTTTTTGTTAGGGCTTTCAAAATTGGGAATTTTCGAAACTTTGATTGGTTTTCAAAATTGGGTGAAGATTTTGTTAAATTTTTGATTGGGTTTTGTTCCTTTTGATCTTGATGCATCTGTGTTGGCCCCTTGTGGCATTTTATCATGTATTTAGGCATAATTTTCCCATGTTCATGCATTGCTCATACATGAAGTGCTCATATGCATATTAGGTGTTTGATTTAATGTCTAAATGATAATGCTGTGCCTAATTGGTCTCAAGTGAGTCCCAATTTCAATGTTTTCATGTGTATTACCATGGTTTGATCTTGAATTGATTGTTGCTCTTGTGTAGATTGCATTTTGAATATGTTACATTTACTTGGCTCACAACTAAACACCTAGGCACACCCTCATGCATCCCTTGTTGCACACACATGCATACACACAGACACACACACTTGCACAGTTATTTAAATTCATGCATAATGTCTTGTTTTCATGCATTCTTGTTTTTGATTTAGTGCTGTATGTATTGAAGCATGCTTGTGTGAATTGGTCATGCTCTTTTTTTTTTTTTTTTTTTGCAATCTACTCTGTTTTGGGATTATCTCAATAGGTGCAAACTAACTTGAATCTAATCAAGTCTTTGCTCTTATATTTTGCGCACTTGTGCTATATGTGTTGTGTCCACTTGTGCAGATGTCTCCCACCAAGCATGCTGCCTCAAAGAAGAAGGCTCTAAGCGTGCTCGCACTGAATCCGATCACTTCAAATCCGCGGACGCAGATATGAAGTACAATGATTGCTACAAGAAAGCAACCATTGTCATGGAAAGGGTGGTCCAATTGGAGGAACTTGAGCACACATGCATTCCAGATGCATTCAAAGAAAGAACTTGGACCAAATTGCTGAATCCAATTGGGACAGTGTACTCGGAAATAATCAGAGAGTTTTTCTCCAATGCTGTTGTAGAAGATGACAAGATAATCTGCTGGGTGAGGCACAAAGAATTTGAGATAACAAGGGATAGCATTCAAGATCTTCTGGAGATCCGTCCTACCTCACAGCCGATGACGGTTCAATATGATGAGAGATTGGGATCTATCACGGAGATGATATCAACTCTTGGTGGGGTTCCAAAGAAATCCTCAATGGATACTCTTAAATTCTCTCCAGAAATGAGGACTCTGAGCTATGTCATGATCCACAACCTCTATCCAGTCACCAACCTCACCACCTTATCAGCCCCAAGGACGAGATTTCTCTACGATCTCTTCACTCACAAGGAAATAGATATCTGCAGTCACATTTTCCATATCCTGAAAAAGAGCATCACAAAGCAAAATTCCCGAACCATAATGCCTTTTCCATCACTGATCATGGGGTTTATTGCCAAGACGAAGCTGAAGTTCCCTAGTGGCCTTACGGTTGTTCAGAGGGATTACCCCATTGGTGCAAACACTCTGACTCGGAGCACTGCACATATTAAAGGCCCCAAGACTGGTGCCCATCTCATTCCACCGCCTCAGGTTGTGCCTCAGGATGCACCAGATGAGGGTGGGGATACAGAGGAGGAGATTGACAGGTTTACTTCTACTCCAGAGACTGCACATCCAGAGACTGCACAGCCATCGTCTTCTGCTCCAGCACAAACACCAGGTCTCAGCAAGCTTGATCAGATCCTAGCTAAGATGGATCACATGTCCACAGTGCTTGACACTCATGTACAGCACACAGCGGATCAGTTTGCATACCTCCAGGAGCAGATCACCACATTGTCAGCCCAGATTCAGAGCCTATCTCCTACACATGGGTCAGACTCCGACTCCGATCAGATCTAGTCCTTTGGCCATTCCGGTCAAAAAGGGGGAGATAAAATTTTGAGGGGGAGCTGCTGAACAAGAGCTTGCACAGCCTTAGGGGGAGCATAGCCTAGACACATAGCTATATTTGATATTGGTTATTGGTTTTACAGACGGGTTTATACAGTTTCTTTTAGTGTTTTTCTGGTTTATGATTACTGTCTTACTGTTTTAGGTTAAAGCTCTGACACTTAATGCTTTAACTTCAATATTAATTTCAGTATATTTTCAGTAGTTTGTGCTATATTTCTATGCTTTGTGGCATATGTGCTATGTGGCAACTTTATTTTGTACCCATGTTGCTTTTGTAAGCTTTAAGGGTTTGTTCCATGCATTGATTTGTAGGTCTTTGTGGTTTGTGCCATGCATTTGCAATACCTTGCCTATGCAACCTTCATGCATGTTTGCTTGTTGTTCAATGTCATGCATTTTACTTCAAGTACATCACTCTTGTGCCCATGTAAGATTGTTCCTAGATGCATACACGTTCTATGCATTGGTTGAGTGATGAACACTCGTGTGCCCTAGTAGGATTGTTCCTAGATGCAAATACTTCGTGTATTTCGCATTGGTTGAGTGTTGGAGTTGCAAGTGACTCTCTTCAATTGAGCGTATCTTCTTGCAAATCCGGATGTTCATTCCATGTGTGAATGAGCATAGTAATTGCTTCTGTATAGTGATTACTTGGTTGATCGTGCCAAGATCTAGTGTTTCTATTTCGTTTTGCTCGATCATGCTATTATTGCTCCATATGTTTTTCAAGTTTTCTGCATACAATGATGTTATTGTGTTGTTGTGTTTCAGGAGTTACTTGTTCATATGTTTCAAGAGCGCTTCAGAATCTAGAACTAGGTGTGAGTGAGTTTTGCCTATGTTCCCAAACTCACGTTTAAGTCTAGAGTCTGTTTTAGGGTTTTGTCACGGAATAGCCAAAGGGGGAGATTGTAAGGTTGTAATTTACAACTGTGTTTTTGTTGGCTTTTATTCCGTGCCAAATTTGATTGTAATTGAGTTCAATCGTTTAAAACCCTGTATTTGTTGTGGGACTTGTTGTAAGGGTTGTGTGTTAGAGAGAGTGTTTGAAGGCTCAAGCATTTGAAGAACTGAAGGATTCTCGCGGGTATCTCGCGACCTAGCATCCCGCGAAGTGAACCATGTGCCAGGCACATGCTGGAATGCGAAGAGTCAGGCCAGGTGGAGACAACTGTGTCTCGCGAGTATCTCGCGGGTAAGGCCTTCCCGCGAGACACCCGCGAGACTAGCTGTTCTGCCAACCTGTACTTTTTGAGTCACACCTTTTGCACCTCTCCTATATATGCCATCATTACCCACAATTGTTGAGGAATGCTTCAGAGAGAAAACCCTAGCCAAACACATTGGTAATTAGAGATTGTCTTCCCCATCTTTCTCTATACATTTGCTTGTGGTATTTCTTCAACCCTTCCCTCTCCATTATCCATATCTTTGAGAGGTTGATAGCCCAAACACTTACCACACCTTGTGAGTGCTGTGTGACGTTTTGGTGCTGCTGGGAAGCATTGGAAGAAGCCTTGAATGGTAGATGCAACATGGAACTTGTTGCGGGATCCGGATAACTAGGACAAGACACGGTTCCGAGAAGCCTTGTTGGAGTAGGAGCTTGGAGGGCTTAGGTACAGCGGGTAGACTAGGCTTGGAGGGTCTTTTGCTAACCCATGTATCCCAACTGATTGTCTAGTGGATCGATTTCCGCTTTGAGGGCGGCGGAAAGGTTTTTCGCCGAGTTCTTCGGTTTCCTCTTCGAGAACACGTCTCGGTGTTTTCTGTGTTTGCATCCTTCTTCCCTACTCTTGTTTAATTCCATTATACTGCTGTGTTGCTTAGTTTATGGATTAGAGTAGCTTACTTGTTCATCCGCTCACTTTTACACTATTCCGCACTTTGTATTAAAGTTGTGTAAAATCTATCGAGCCGTAATTTTAATTTGGGGGTCTAAAACAGCTCTTGTGTTTTCAACACATTTTTGAGCTTTCATCATTTTTTGGGTCGTGGATCAAATCTTGCCCTTACGCCAAATTTGTTAAATTTTTAAGTACTTCTTTTGATAAATCACAAAGTTTAAGCTTCATCAACATTTTTAAGCACTAGAGATGTCAGTAAAATCTAAAACAACAAGAACCTCTTGTTGCCAATATTTAAAATTATTTCCATTAACATGTCCATTTTTTGTTGCATTCAAAAGAATGTGTATCAACCAAAATACACGAAAAATCAATCTTTAAGATTGTTAGAAAGAAATCTTGATAATGCAATAATCAAAGAAACAAAGTCTAATCCAATAAATCAACAAGAAGGACAATATATAATGTTTTCCTTTTCTAAAGGACAATAGTAAATATTCCAAAAATCACAAATAATGTTTAATCATACAGTTAGATCAAATTTTAAGAACAAATGCCCCCAAACTATAAAATCAATTGAAAGCGTTCTCTTTAAATTTTATTACCCAACCAAAGCGATTACTCAGTGCGAAACAATTGCTTGGCCTATAAAATCTAAAGATTAAACTATAGCATCTACAATAGACTTCCAAATACAAAGGTTTAAGAACAACCTTTTGAGATTACCGTTCCATGCTAATCTAGAGAAACTAGTTTTTTTTTTTTTTTCTTTTCTAGAAAACAACATTTGTGAGAGAGTCAAGAACACGTAGAGAAGAAGCTAGAAATGTAAAATGGTCAAGTGGTGTGTCTAAGAAGCTTTTGGCTTGGCCAAAATAAACACATAGTGTATTAGGGCCTATTTGATAGCAAATTTCAAGTATTGTTTTTTAAAATGATGTAAAAATTGTGATTTAAAAGTTTTGTGAAAATATGTATTTAAAAAGTATAGTGAAAATTGTGATTTAAAAAGTGTTGTGAAAATATGTATTTAAAGTATTCATAATACAAAAAATGAGTTTAGTACCATTTTTCAAATAACATATTTTAAAATATAAAAACACATAATTGTGTGTTTGGTATGTGTATTTGTTTTTTTAAATAAAATAATAATAATAATAATGAGTACAGTAAAAGTATTATTATTTTATTAATTTGAAGAGAGAAAATTCCCTCACTTGGTAGGGGCTACAGTTTGGTACATGTATGTGTAATCTTGTCAGGTGGGGCCTAGAGTTTTTAACATATTTACAAAAGTATAATTAAACAATGTTATTTTGAAAACTGAATATTGATATAGAGGAATTCTCTAAATATAGTGTTCAAAATACTCTAAAATGAGAAACGTAACTTCAAACACTCCTAAATGAAATTTCCTGCCAAACACATTTTTTTTAGCCCACAGTTTTTATATCTAAATACTGAAAACTATTGTTTGGAATCCCTTACCATACAGGCCCTTAGGGGGTGTTTGGTACATGCATTTAAACAATAGTTTTTAGTATTTAAATAATATTACACGTATTTTCACACAAATACAAACAACATTACCAAACGATCCCTTAACTTCCCAAGGATGCTATGCACCTAGCAATCCAAAGCACCTAACAGTTAGTGGTGTGCATCCAATCCACAAACCCAACAAAACTGACCTAACCAACATGACACAATGGCTTATATTAATTTTTCACTGGCTAATGGGTTGAATTGGAATATTTTCAAGACTCATGTTCGGTCAGATTTTGGTTGATAGTTTTTCTCAATCCAACCCGATTTATATATAAGTTAATTACACTTTTTTCCCTATATAGTGGTATTTTGAGAATTAATATATATAATTTAAGAATATTAAGTGAATTGTAATAATTTATTAAAAAAAATGCCATAGATAATTGATGAAAACACATTTTTACAAAACATAAAACATTTAAGTCCGACCCACCATGGGTCAAGTTGGATTAGTTTATATACATATGATGTGTTGAATTGGGTTGAAAAGGATCCAATCACCAATAAATCCCAATATCTAAAGATACCAAAAGAAGCCACAAGAATATACAAACTAAAAAAGAAGCAAGACTTTTAATCAAAATAAAAATAACAATAATAAAATATTTCTCTAAAACACTCACACCAACTCTTTAGAGGCTTCTCAAAATTTTTATTAGCATATAAAGTGGATGTCAGTTTTGGAAATTCAAAAGATAAGACCAAGAGAACTACCAAGTAATATTAGGGACAATTTTTTCACAATTGTTGACATAGCCTGTTGAAATTAAAGTAATTTCACTTTTAATTGAATCCATCACTGATACCGCATTTATTATGCATCAATCACATCAGGGCAAGCTAGCCATTATGGACGAAGTTGTGCCCATGAACTTATTTCTCTCTCATAGTAGTATGGACATTGCAATTCCACTCATTATATCAAGAGCATATAAACTTCTAACTTACTCATACATAGATGGATCAGATAATCTTGGTGTAGGTACAGCAACAAGAGGGATCTTCTTTTTTAGTACAATCCCAAACTTTTCTGTAATGTCCAACTTCTCTCCTTGGGGCAGCTTCCAATCAAAAGAATGTAGAAGTGCTGCAAGTGAATATATCACCATCCTCTCAGCCATTGCTGTTCCAGCGCACATTCTTCGGCCAGACCCAAATGGAAAATAATTGAAGTCATTTCCACTATAGTCCCATTTACTATTCAAGAACCTCTCTGGATCAAAATTTAATGGATTTTCCCAAATAGAGGGGTCCCTTTGTATCGCCCATACATTCACAAAGATCCGAGACCCTTTTGGAATGGTGTAGCCTCCAACAGTGCATGTCTCACTGGGACAACGAGGAACTAACAATGGCAGAGTTGGGTGCAACCGCAATGTTTCTTTCATCACAGCATGTAAGTATGGTAGTTTGTGAATATGAGACTCTTCTACAATGTTATCTTTGCCAACTACAGCTTCCAATTCTTGTTGGGTTTTCCTCATCACCTCCGGCTTGTTCATAATTTCGGCCATGGCGAACTCGATCGTATTGGAGGATGTGTCTATCCCACCAACCACCATATCCTGTTCACAAATCACTAGATTATGGCAATTTTTTTTATTATGGTAAAAAATAAATAAATAAAAAATTGTAATATGTATAATGCTACCATCACAAACTATTTTATAATATTTTTACAAAATGTTGATTTAGCAAATTCTTATTGGTTTTCTTCTGAGAACACCATTAATATTTTTTTTTTCTACTTACTAATAATTATTCATCATATTAACAGCTTGTAAAATATTTTGTAAAATAGAATATGGTTTTAACATTTTTCTTGTAATATTAATGCTGCAACTAGAAAGCTAATATTGTGTTTTAGCGAGGGTCTTGCCTACCGATCGAGACTGATCCCTGTGAAATATGGGGCCTCCTGTTTAGTGATATTAAAATATTGTAATATGTTAAAATATTGGAATATTGTAATATGTTTCTCTTTCTGCCGCTGGAATAATTAATTACACTTGAAATAGTATATATACACATTTTAAAATTATGGAAATTACAATTCCGTAAACAAGCAAGCAAAAAATTAACAAAGTGACTAACAACGTTCATCTTCTCGTTCATTATTTTTTTATTTTTCCTTTGGCCCTAGGTGCCAAGGACCTTGAAGGGCCAAACGAACTTTTTCTCTCCCTCTGATGAACTTTGGACTAAAAGGTGGGGAAAAGTGTGATCGAAAAACATAAATCTAGCAGGACTGCAGGAGGAAAAAAAATAAATACAAAGAACATTAATGCTTTTTTATTATTATTTTGGCAGAAAAAAAAAATTATGTTTGGTGTTGGAATAATTGGAACGTAGTTTTTCTCTCTATAACATGCCAAGGTTAAGGTCCGGGCTGCTCACCCTATTTCCAGTTTTGCTGGTGCTATCCAGAATTTACATAAAGTTATTAGCATCCAAATGGGTGGGGCAGTGCAGGTTAGACTTCTTGTTTCATTAGAGTAGGGCTTTGTTTCAATATGATCTAGTACACGATACCGACATGTATTAATATCATTAAATAACAGCTTACTACATACTTCAATTAATATAAGCTTGGCCACATCTCTTAATTCTAAGAGCATTTACATCCAATTTCTACCCAAAAAAAAAAATCGTTTTACCATCTTAAAAACTATTTTGTCATTTATACCATACTATTTTACAACGCACCCAATATCCCAACTTTTATATTCTTATTCAACTCATTAAACTAATATATATTACTTAATAAAATAATATAATCCAAGCTTGCTACAGTGCTACAATGCCATCCTACCCAATAAAAAATAATAAACCTTATACAATTTTTGCTACAGGGCCATCCTACATTTAGGATGGCACTGTAGCACAATTGTAAATTTTTTTGCAATTGCAAGAGTTTTTGGGGGCTTTGTTGCTAAATTCTACCTGCATATGGCATATGAGAGGCTCAATGCTAATGCTTAGGGTAGGGCTTTGTTTCAATGATCTAGTACACAATACCAACACGTATTAATATCATTAAATAACAGCTTACTAAATATTTCAATTAATATAAGCTTGGCCACATCTTTTAATTCTAAAAAATTACAATACCTAACAGAGAAAAAAAAAAAAAAAATCAACCCATCATATTAATTATAAATAAAACCTTAACCGCCCCACTACCCATTTTTCATTTAGCAGAAAATAAAATAAAAATAAAAACTTAAGAGGTTAATCCCATCTACAAGTGCTTTTTAATTTTTATCCCATATTTTTATTTTTTTCCCAAGATATATTTTATTATTTAACTTAGTACTACTACTTTTTATTTCCATCGAGAGAAATGTTAACCAATGTACCAAGACATTGGTGCATTAGTTTAGAAACTATTTTTAAAAATATTTTATGAAAAAAATTATAAATTAATTAATTTTTTTACAATTTTTTACATTTTCTATTGTTAAAAATTGTTAAAATATTATTTAAGACAAATTTTTGCTGCAGAATTAATTGTAACATAAAGTTACAATTTTACTTAATATCTTTTTTATTTGAGGTAAATTTTGACAGATTCACCATTAAATTACATATTCTTCTTATATCCTTCATATTTGCAAAATTTATAAAAAATTAAAGATCAATAATTTTATCATCAATAAATTATTTAACTTACAAGTTTTTATAATTTAAAATTATGCATAAAATATAAATTTATAAATTATATAATAAATAATATTTTATTAATACAAAATTTAACATATATATTAAGAACAAAAAAATATACAAAAATATATAATAATATTTATTTTATAAAGTAAAATTATAATTTTCTACTGTCCTATTATTTATTAACGACTACCTTAAAAGTAAAGGTC
The DNA here is from genome assembly GCA_023621385.1 of Quercus gilva. Classification (NCBI taxonomy): domain Eukaryota; kingdom Viridiplantae; phylum Streptophyta; class Magnoliopsida; order Fagales; family Fagaceae; genus Quercus; species Quercus gilva. The sequence continues at coordinate 35,703,607 of CM042477.1, forward strand.
CCAGAGTCAAGGTATTTAGCAGTTACTGTGAATGGAAAGGACGTACCACAAGCAAGGCCTTGAGGTGAATCATGGTCATAGGTGTCTTGGAGTCACCTTCATCCTTCAACTTCAACAAAAACTGTAAAAAATCTTTACTGTCTTTGTCTTTGTCTTTGCTCCCACCTTCTTTATCAATCTTCAGCCGTTTGTTAATCATAACATCAAAGATCCGATCGAACCGTTTGGCCAACCCATCCATCTGCTTCTTTATGCCTTGCAAGTCAAACCGGGCCAAACCCGGAAAAAAATCCGAGACGTTGGGCTTCCCCAAAAGCTGCGTCATCTCCGACATCACTTCTCTGAAATCAGCCCCAAAGCTAGAACTCTCTTCCCCCTCCACTGTTCCACCCCATATCATGTTCGTAATCACGTTCATCACCGTCAAGAACATCTGCTCCCCAATGTTCACCGGCGACCCGACCCGCCTATAAAAGTACCCAACTGTTTCTCGGACCTGTTTACGACGAAGCTCGTAAACAGAGTCCAACGTTGTTTTACTCAGCATCTTGATCACACAAACTTTTCTCAGCATCCTCCACTCGGGTCCATATGGGGTAAATACAATATCGGAGCCACCATAGCTGGCGATCCGACTCGCTTCAGGAACGTCACGGTTGGCGAAGGTGACTTCATGGTCTTTGAGAACTTCGCGAGTGAGGGAAGGTGAGGTGACGACGATGCCAAGCTTGTAGCCGAGACGGAGCTTGTATATGGGCCCGTGGATTTGGGCTAGGCCAGCGAAGTAGGAGTGGAGCTCTGGGTCTAGAGAGAGGAGGTTGCCGAATAAGGGGACGCCACGTGGACCTGGAGGCAACAGCAGCAGCGAGGTCCTTTGCTTTTTCCATGTGTACCAAGAGAGCGTAAAGATGAGAAGAACAAGAAGAGTGAGAAGTGAGAGTAAGAGTTCATTTGTGTGGAGCAAATCAGAGATGAGGGCCATGCTGATGGTGGTGGTTTTTTTGTTTTTTTGAGAAGTTGGTGAGGTCGTTGTGGTAGTTATAGTATTGAGTCTATCGAGATTTGAGTGGTAAGCCACTGAGCCCTGTAAGGACCTTTTTATAAGTGTCTGTGCGACACGACAAGGTTGGCTACCATGTGTTTTAGAATCTCACGAATCGATCCTTTTTTTCATCTCATGATCTCAGGCTCAATTATTTTAATAGTGTTTTTTTTTTTTTTTTTAAATGAATAGTATAACTACAATATAACGGTTAGTATATCAAAGGAGATTCTTCAAGTTGCTATCATCTGTATAAAATTTATCTTATTAGTTTTATCCGAGAACAGTTTCATTTTTCCCTACTAACCCCTACTCCTAATTCCTAAACGCTACTATTCTATGAATACGACCAGTCGACGCCCGAAAATTTCAATGGGTTTTACTTATGTGTGCCCCTAGGACATACATTAGTAAACCATTTCAAAAAATATTTTATGAAAAAATTAAAAAGTAACCAATTTTTTGACAACTTTTTAAATTTCCCATAAAATATTTTCAAAAATGGATGACTAATGTGTGCCTCAATTTCAATCTGTCCATAGTTGGTCCATGTGGGTTTTACATCCATTGTAATGGTGCTATTGATATTAGTTTAGGTTATAAACATATAGAATATTAGTTCAATAAGGACATTTGGAAGTACTAAAATAATTTTTCTAGCAATTTTCATGATATTGGCTATGCCAAGTTTCTCATGGCACTACTATTATATATATAATTTTGAAAATCACTATTGGATACTACATATACAATATCAATTTACAATCATTGTTCGTGAAATTCTACTAAATACAACACAAAAATAAAAGAATAAATTGATCCAATAGTATCTCCTAAATTGAATGGGAATAGGTGCATGAGATCATTCAGCTCAATTACAATTTGTTACATTCAAGATCCTGACATTCAAAATATCTAAATAGAAACAATATAAAATATATATATATATATATATGCTCATTAGTTCAAAGAAAAAATAACGATAAAAATCTAAATAATTCAATTTTTATGGAAAGCTAACAAAAGTAAAATTCAATTTTGAATCTAATTAAATTTTCTTCAAGTATGGGTTATATATATGATTAGGTTTTTTATGGTTTATTTATATTGAACTCTTCGTTTTCTACATTGAATTAACTCACTTGGCACAAAAATTAAAAAACTTACATTAGTCCTACGCAATTCATTAAATAAAGAATTATCATAACACAATAAAAGCTTTGAGAGCTCCCAAAACCATGCTGATCAATTTATTCACTTCAATAGTGCATTAGCTCCAGAATGTTAATATTAATATTCAAAACATTACAATAGAATTGAAAGAATGTTCATAATACCCAAAAAAATTCAAAATTGCATCCATTGTATACTACATCATTCAGATTGATATCCACTTCCAACAATTGATATTAGATCGTACTTTAATATCATGATTGTATAACATGGATTGGGTTTTAGAATCAAAGCAAATTGTTTTCAGTGTTTCAATTTTTGCAGTAATTTTTCTGCACAATTCTGCATAATTTTACTGCATAATCCTTGGCATGCCATTGATGTGTTTGTGAGATTGCCTGAATGTCATTTCAAAAATAAAAGGAGTTGTTTATGTTGCTTAATAGTGCTATAACTTAACAGCCAAAAACACTATTTTATTTTACCTTGGTTTAGTGAAGTATAAAGTGTTGGTGGCATGTCTCAATTCACCTTCCAACGTATTTCAACATGTAAGACTCCATTTCTTGAATTGATTAGATTGTACTTCTCATTGATGCGCCCATTGTATACTATATCATTTAGATTGATATCCACTTCTAACAATTGATATTAGATCTGCATAATTTTCCTGCATATGTCTCCATCAAAGTCCCTCAAACGGTGCCTTGAGCAGTAAACTGTGTGTCTTAGTCATTTTTAGCCTTGAGATATATCCCAAATTGTTTATTGAGTTGTTTGGAAAATTCTTTGGATCTTTTGTGATATTTTTTCCTAATGGGCATGTCCTAAACTATTGTAGGTGCGATATTTTCGTCAAATTGAGAAGTTTAAATTAATTGCAGACTTTTTAAACATCTATGCCTCTTATGTCATGTCACTACTATTTAAGCATGATGAGCTAAGGAAAAAGTAATCAACGTTGAGATTAGTGTGCAAGACATTTTTCAGCAACCATGTCGATGCCTTAGAACATGGTTAATTAATTATTTCCTAAATGTAACCTTATATACCTAAGTTCAATAATTTAGTTGATTCTCAAAAAAAGTTCAATAATTTAGTCTTCTTGTGAGGTCCATTCTGTGAAATAATTGCTACCAAAGGCCAAGTTTCAAAACATAGTTAGATACATAATACATTTCGAAGTACAAGAAAACAAAACTGGTATTGCTTTGGGTTTTTTGTCAATTGATCTCATTCTAAAGGAAGGTGCAGTTGGAAAATCAATTGTGGAGCAATACGTTATGTTAGGTTCTAAGGTCTTAGGATTTTATGTATTTAGAACTCTAATTTGTAATGTTGGCAAACCATGATCAAAACAATGTATTTAGTCTTATTTAGGCTTGCTCAAAGTTGATCTATTAATGTACAGTTGAAATCGAGTGACTGCAGAATTACTTGAGACTTTCGGCCTGGCTCGATTGATCGAAGGACAGGCTCGATCGATCGAAAATCGCACAGGTTGATTTTTCTACAGAATTTCCAACTCAGCCCTACTTCATTAAACGTTTAGGGTTTTATATTTTTACCCTAGGTATTTAAACTAAACCCTAGCCACGTTTTTGGAGGTTGTTCCTATTGTTTTGTTGCTCATACATTGCGGTTTTGTGTAAATCTCTTGTGAGATCTAGAGGAGCTTTCCTTTACAGAAAGCTTAGGGTTTTCAAGATTGAGATTACTTCAACATCTTGAAGATCATTACAGTTGCAACCATTGGAACTTAAAAGAAAAACAAGCGGGGAGCTTGTAGCTGATTGAAGAATTCAAGAAAGAAGTAGTCCGTGGATTCGGAGCTTGCACGTAGTCGTGTCAGTAAGTTCTACTGGTGGGTAGCATTAGGAAGTCGAGCGGGGAGCTTGTAGTCCTTTTGTAAGAACTTCAATTCTTTCATAGTGAATTCAGTTTTGCCTTGAGGATCGGTGGGTCAAATCCTCCCCAGGTTTTTACCGTGTGGTTTCTTGGGTGATCATATCATTGTGTTCTTTATTATTTCCGCTGCTTTATATGTTTTATATACATGATATGATTATTTGATTGCTTTAACCTAGAATTGCATAATTTGACTAAGTAACAACTTGGCTAATTAAACTAGACTATGCAATCTGGTTGTTTTTAAGGGGTCTAAAACCGTTCAAGTGGTATCAGAGCGGGTATCTCTTTTGTTTGAGATTTTTTATCTCTGAGCTGATCCTTGACCCCTGTTGTCATGGAGTATGGACACTCTCTGTTTGTTCCTCCTCACTTTGATGGGAACAACTATGCTTATTGGAAAGTAAGGATGAGAGCATTCCTGAAATCAATTGATGAGAGGGTTTGGAATTCCGTTAAATACGGATGGCAGAAGCCCACTACTCCTGTGAGTGAGTGGCAAACTTCTAAAAAAGAAGCAGCAGGCTTCAATAGCAAAGCTATGAATGCCATCTTCAATGCTGTTTCAATGGAGGAATTTAAGAGGATCTCAAATGTTGAGGTTGCTCATACTGCATGGAAAATCCTCCAAACTGTGCATAAAGGCACAAAGGCAGTTAAGATCAATAAATTGCAACAATTGACTTCTAGATTTGAAAGCATTAGAATGTCTGATGATGAATCTTTTGATGAATTCTATGCTAAATTAAATGATATTGTTAATTCTGCTTTTAATTTGGGTGAAATCTATGAACAACCTAAAATTGTTAGGAAGATTCTTAGATCCTTAACTGAGGACTTTAGACCCAAAGTAACTGCCATCACAGAAAGCAAGGATGTGGACTCCATCCCTGTTGATGAGCTTGTAAGATCTCTTCAGTCCTATGAGTCTGACCTACCTAAAGTGAACAAATCCAAATCAATGGCTCTTAAGTCAGTTGATGATGTTGATGGTAGTGGATTTGATGATGAGCTCTCTGCTACAGAGATTGCGTATCTTGCCAAAAACTTTAAAAACTTTCTTAGAAATACCAACAGAAAGGCAAGAGGTACTTACACTGTTGAACCTAGAAATTTTAGGAAGAATGATCCCACTAAGGTTAATAACTTTGAAAAACCTAGAGAAAAAGTTGGTCAATTTTCAAATAATTCTTTGGGTCCCCAGTGTTTTGGCTGTCAAGGGTATGGCCATGTGAAATTTGAATGTCCTACATTCTTGAGGACTAAGGGTAAAGTTATGGTTGTAACCCTTAGTGATAATGAGGTTTCTGATGATGAGTTCGGTGGTGACGAGAATAGAAACTTCATTACTTTCACGGCTACTGCTATAGTTAATAAAAGCATATCTGCTGAGGAGAACCCTTCTTATGGGGAACTCTCTGAAGATGCACATCTTCAAGAAGTCTACAACAAACTTTGCAAAGTTGCTGCAAAGGATGCTATGAAAGTTGAACTTGGCCTAAAGAAAATTGATTCTCTTGAGCTTGAAAAGAAAAATTTTCTTGTTAAACTGTTTGATGCTAATGATCTTTTGAACAATGTTAAATCTGAGAACATGCTTTTGCTTGATAAAGTTAAAACTTTGGAACATGATTTATCTGTTGCTAGATCTGCTAGTTCTAAACTTGATCACATGCTAAATGTTCAAAAGTATCCTTCTGATAAAACTGGGTTAGGATATGTTGAAAGCATCTTTGATTCTGGACCACATTCCACAAATTTTGTTCCTTCTTCTTCTTCTGTACCTTCTGTGAGTGAGGTTATGAGTGAAACTATTAAACCCCCTGTGAGTGAGGTTGTTAAACCTGTAGAAGTCTCACCACCTAAGAAGATTAGGGTAGACTTAAGAGAATCTAAAACTAAAGAGCCTACCAAATCTTAAGGACAAGGCGCATGGTAAACCTGCTTGGGTTTGTCATTATTGTGGTAAGTCTGGACACATTCGTCCTAACTGTTTCAAGCTTCAAGCTGATAAGAGAGCAAATAAACCAAAGTGCTTGTGCCTCAAGCACAAGATCCTATGGCACTAATTGATGAATTGGTAAAGGTGTTAAACCTTTATTCCAATCCTGGAGTTGGGAATCACTCGAATGTGAATAAGAACTCCAATGCTCGTGGTGCATCTAAAAAGTTTTAGATGCAAAAGACTTGCTAACTGAGTATTTCTGACATAGTCCTTGTGCTTCATTACTCTATTCTTTTGTGACCATTGTTCTTTGTTTTTTTGTTTTTTTGTTCTAGGACTTGCATTGCATTACATTCATGCATTTCATTCTAGGATTTATTTTTTTTCTCTTTTAATTTTAAAAAAAAAAAAAGGAGAAAAGGGAGAAAGCAAAAACTATGTTTGACACTGTTTTTCTTGATTTTTGAAAACAAGGTTAATCAATCTATTTTCACATGTCATGTCTTGTGTACCTTGTTTAACTTTGATGAGCTTATTCATTGCACTTGACTAGTTGAAGCTTTGTAGTGCATGCTGTGTGGGAAAGATGTGTGTGGTTTTTAATCACTTTGTCTTAATCTTGAAGTCATATGTTTTTGACTGTCAGACTTGATCCTTTTGAGAAAGGCGTAAATAACCATCTCACCACTATTCACTAGCCAATCATGACCACCTTAGTGCATATCATAAGATTTTGTGTTCGAGAAAGTGTAGCACATGTACAAAAAGAACATAAGGTGTAGCCTCAATTAAATTAAAACTGGTGTGTACTATTAGGCTTGATGCCAATTCACTTAATTCAAACCGGTGTGTACTATTAGGCTTAATGCCAATTCATATAAATAAGAGGCAAAAATGCAAGAAACTTACATGATTGCAAGCTTTTGTTCTAGGAGATGTGGGAGTTATAGGATGTAACTCTTTAGGTGATAGTCTCTTTTAAATTCTATGTGATGAATTGTGTAGACTTTGTGTTTGATTGCTATTCACATATCACCTCACATGTATCTCAAGTTTTTGCTAGTGACACACACTACACAAGTTACTCTTTGTTAAACACTGTACATGCTAGTGTGTGTGTTTTTAGTCTAACCAACCAAGTTTGAAAATATCTTGAGATTTGTGCACAACATATTTGTTGCTTGAGAAAATTTAATGAGAGAATGATTGAAACTTGTTTTTGAGAAAATTGGGTTTAAAAATTTGGGTTTTTGAAAAAGCATTCCATCTCATACTCATGCATTTTGTTTTCGTTGTTCAAATGCTTTGAGGAGTTGTTTTCAAAATTAGGTTTGCGTTTTTCAAAACTGTGTTTTTTTTCAAAATTTTGTGAGCCTCTGCCTAGTTCGATCGATCCAACCTGATTTTCGATCGATCGAAAAAGTGCTCTAGTTTGTTTTAAAATGACTGTGTCATTCGATCGATCGAAGATCGTGGAGAAGAAATCTATTTTTGTATCTACCTGTCATCTTTGTGGTGTTGTTGGTATATTAGATACCAAAATGTTCTTTGTTGAGGCAAAAACTAAAACTTGAGACTAGATCTGCTTCTAGGAATACTGATGTTCCTAAATTTGTTCTTGTCTGTCGCTTTTGTGGTGTTCATGGTAACATTTGTCCTAACTGTCATAAGTTGAAATTTAAGCATTCTGTGTTTCAATCTAAAATATGTGATGATATATCTCTTGCTACAAGTCCTGATAAATTGTTTCATATATTTTTGAAAAATTTAAGCTTGTTGGCTTGTGAAAGGAAATCGCAGGATTTCAGTCTCTCTCAGAAGAATTGTGTAATCCCTCAAATGCACTCTGTTTCTCATGGTTTTTCACTTGCAAAGCGAAAGACGCGTGCTATATGGATGAGAAAAGATTTGCTAAGGTCAGTGTTTTTCATTCGTCCTTGATTTAATTCTTTCAATTATTTGTGGACATGTTTACTTTTTGTTTTTGGCTATTTTATTTTCTTAGATAGTTTTGATTATTCAAAAATCCAAAAACATTGAAAATTTTCAAAAAGAAAAAAATATTTTATTTTGTGTTTTGTTTTATTTTTCTTGAGGATTACATGAATTATAATATCTCTCTCTTGACTTAGAACATGCTTAATTGTGGAGAAACATAGAAAGTGTGTATTGCATAACTGAGTGCATGAGCTTTATTTGATTTTGTGTGAGTATGTACTAGTTGTTTTTTTTTTTTTTTTTTTTTTTCATATTTTAAAAACACAAAAAGATATATATATATATATATATTTATTTATTTATTTGTATTGCACGCCACTAAGTGTGTAATTAAGGTTGGCTAATGAAATTTGCATTCATAATTTAGCTTTGATAAGCTTTGTATTTGCACTTTATTAGTTTGTGTTAGTTTATGCTTAATTGTGTGATTTGTTTTCTAGGAGATGTGAGAGTTATATAATACAACTCTTAAGGTGATAGTCACTTTCAAACCAATGTGATTTGTTAGGGTCATATTTTATATGTAATTGGCTAATCCTTTAACAAAACACACTTTACTTGTAATTGAGTAGATCTAAGTTTAGTTTAATACATCAAGAAATACGTTGTTCAAACATATCAAGTGTTAGTATAAAAGACATGAAGATTGTTCCAAGAAATAAGTGAAGAAAAGCAATTTTACTAAAGCTCAACAGATAGCTCAATAGATAACTGCCACCAAGACTCAACGAGAAGCTCGACATAAAGTCCACACAAGCTCGATCTATCAAGAATTGCGATTTCAAAATTCCAGATCTGAAATTCGGCCTAAGCTAATGTATATGGTTTCTTTTCTCACAACCCCAAACATATATAAGACTTATTTTAAAAGCCATCATACAGGGATACAGAGACCAAGAGTTTATTTTTATATGTGAGAAGCTATTGCATTTGTACATCATAGGGTTTTGTAACCAAGTGCTTCCTGATCTTCATTGTTGATGAAGTGAAGAACTTTGCAGCCAACAACAATCATTCAAGTTGCTGGAGTTAGTCATGTACTGGGATCCGTGAAAAGGAGTTAGTCACAAATTGGAGATTTGTGAATAAAAAAAAAGAAGGCTATTATAAGATCAAGTCCAGTTGCGTATTAGGGCAAAGGTTTAACTGTAGGTTGGTATTTTGGGATAGACTAGGGTAGTGGTAAGAATTTTCATACTTGTAACCACTTGATTATTGATTAGTGGATTCTTGGGAGTGGTGACCTTAAATTCACCCGGTGGGATTTTTGCCTTGTGAAAGGTTTTTTCCATTTGTCAACAAATTACTGTGTCTATTTAATTTCCATTGCATTTATTTTATTTGATGATTTGTTGGTGCCTCCACGATTTTTCATGTAATTTGATTTAATTAATCAACTTGGGTAATTGAATTAATTAACCAGGGTCAAGCTATCTTAACCTAACATAATTGATGATGTAGAAAATTTGTTTGATTACTATCTATATATCACCTTCTTTGTACTTCGCACACTTACTAGTTGCACACACTACATGCAAATATTTGCTAAATCAAGTACATAAGAATGTGTGTATTGTCTAATTAGGCCATTTTTAATTGCATATAATTTGATGTGTAAATGCAATTATTTTTATTGAGAAATTAAAACTTTTTTTTTCAAGTTTTAGAACTTTAAGGGTTTGTTTGGTAACTGTTTTTTCCCCTTATTTTCTGTTTCCAAAAACAATTTTCTATTTTTGAAACTAAAAAACTTGTTTGGCAATCCAAAATGGATAGAAAACAAAAACTATTCTCAAAACTCAATTTGTAAAGGAAACTAAAAACATGCAAAATGCTATTTTCAGTTTCTAATTTTCAAAAGTCAATAAAAACACGCATTTAATTCAATAAATCTGTCTCATTTAATGATTTAGTATTAGAGTTCAAATCCTAGTAACAACATATTTAAGTATTTTATATTTTTTTTCTTCAAAAAACTATCTTATTAATTTCAACTAACCAAACATGTTTTTGATTTCAAAAATACAAGAAAATTGTTTTTTTCTTTATATTCCCAAAAACAAGTTTTTGAAAATAGAAAACAAAAATTGTTACCAAACATAACCTAAATTTTGTGATTTTAACTTCTTCATTGGTTTTGATATTTGCATCTGAGAGGCATCATGTTTTTAAAAATTTTCTAGATCATGTGGAAATGTTTTGAGTCTCAAAAAACTGCTCTTAAAGTTGTTTTTCTACATAAAATTTTCAGATTTGAAAGCTTTAAAGTTTACATTGTTTGACCAATCGAAAATCTCCCTCGACTAATCGAAACTGTGAACTTTTGTGTTCAAAACTATCTGCCTATCTCAACCGGTGCTTGATTGATGTTCAACCAATCAAAACTAAGAATTTCAAAAAAAAAAAAAAAATTTTGGTTCTTAACCGATCAATCTTTTCATGCATCATTTGTGATAGGTTTCACATGCATTGCACATATAGATAGAACATGCATTCCATTGTTTTCTTTACCTATCTTGCATTTTTGCAATCATATCTATCATAGATTGTTTTCACATACAACATGCATACACAGCTAAATTAGGTACTCAATTTGATTTAAAAATTGATTGATTAATTTTTTAGTTCTGTATATTTTAGTATATGGTATTTTTCTTGGTGTGTGAACTGTTAAAAATTGGGAATATATTTATGAGAGGCATGATGGATAATAAATGTGCAAATATTTTCTCTATTCTTAAGGTTGATTTGAGTTCAAGAAACCTTGACACATGAAAACACATTGCATACTGAATTTTTATATCATTGAGATCTATATTGTATAGTCTTAACTGATTGTGCCTAAAATGTTTACATGCATCTATTTATGGGTCACATAGTGATGTCGCAGAAGCCTGAAGAAAGTACACACGATGCTCTCTTGATGGACCAGAAACTAAACTATTAACTTCTGGTAGTAAACCTCGAATCCACAAGGGTTTTTCCTAAATCCATAAGGAGGAAAACTGAAATCCACTAGAGAAAGAATTTTGACAAAATTCTATATTTATTGATAATAGTCTAAAACTGAATTTCCTTTGGTGGGTACAATGTGTTTAAATAGTAAAAAACAAAAGTTAAGGCACTTAGAAACCCTAAGGCAGCTATGAAAGCATATAAAACCCTAATTTGACTAAACAACATTAAAAGCACCTAAAAAGAAGGAAATAAATAACCCTAACCTAAATTTTTTTAAAAAAATTACATAAAAATACTAAAGTTAAATGTTGACAAATATTAGAGAAACTGTGTCCTACATCACATAGTGTCAAGTTTGCATGTATTGAAAGAGGGAATATTTGTATTCATGTGTATCCCTACTTATTTTTTAAGTTTGGTTTGTATTTCTTTATTTTTCCTCACCTCATAAAATTTCCCCAAAACTATTTTTCCCAAAAAAAATTTTTCCCCCTATATTCATAGAGGGGAGAAAGATTTTTTAAAACCTATATTGTTCATAGGGGGAGTTGCCTCTATTTTCTATAGAGCTTATTTCTTTTGTGGTTCCTTGGTTCTCTATTTTTTCTTATCCTTTATTGTGTATGTTTTTTGTCTACCTTCTGTTTAGGTTGTCTTTGTCAATATGTGACAAAAAGGGGGAGAATAGATGAAATTTGGAAAAAGGTTTTTAACTGTTTTTATTTAGGGGGAGATGAATTTTTTTTTGAAAGGGGGAGAAAACAAAAGTTTTATTATTATTATTATTATTATTATTATTATTATTATTATTATTATTATTATTATTATTATTATTATTATTATTATTATTATTATTATTATTATTATGTTTCTAACTTAGGGGGAGAGTTAGTTTGCATGCTTGTTATTTGCTGTTATTGCGTATTAGTTATTTAAAGTTTATCTGTCTTTATTTCCACACATGTGTTGATGTGCTCTTTTGGGTGTTTTAGGAAAGATAGGTACATTTCGATCAAAATCTTTTGCCTCTTCTAGCAACTTTTAGGTTTGAAGTTTTAGATTGGAATTTGTGATGTATTTGGGCATTTTATTGTAATTGAGTTGTTCTTATATTTGAGCATTTCAATTTGTATGTAAGTTTTGTCATGGATTGCCAAAGGGGGAGATTGTTAGGTTTCTAAAAGTTTAGAACAATTGGCAAACCATGAGTACAAACTTGTCTAGATATAGATTCCTAAGTCCATAGGTATGATTAGACAATGTTCAAGGTGCTGCATGTCAGAATACAAGAAAAAGGAAGAAAGCAGGTTCAAGAATTCGAAACTTGCTTGGTTCGACCTATAAAGAAGAAGGCTTAACTAATTGAGACACGAATCTGCGGAAATTAATTAAAGCCCAACAACTCGTTAAGCCCATTAAGTGATTAGGGTTTCAAATATAATTCTCCTAGTATTTAAAGGAAACTTTAAAACACGTTTTAGATGGGTTTTTAGAGAGAGAAGAGTGCATCTTGTGCCTCCAATTGTAGATCTAGGGTTTTTGTACCCAAAGCTCTCTAAAATCTTCTACTAATATTATTCTTTGAAGAAACTCATTTTCATAGTGAATTATTACAATTTTCATTTGCAACATAAATTACTAAGTTGTCTATCAAAATGAATAAAAAAACTCCAATGAAACAAACGAAGTCTTAAAAATTGTGAATGATCCAAAGCCTTAAAAGAATTTGTTAGGCTCTAAAAGTTTAGAACAATTAGCAAGCTGTGAGTACAAACTTGTCTAGATATAAATTCCTAAGTCTATAGGTACGATTAGATAATGCTCAAGGTGCTGCAAGTCAGAATACGAGAAAAAGGAAGAAAGCAGGTTCAAGAATTTGAAACATGCCCGATTCGACCAATCGAGAAGAAGGCTCAACCAATTGAGACACAGATCTGCAAAAATTAATTAAAGCCCAACAACTCGTTAAGCCCATTAAGTGATTAGGGTTTCAAATCTAATTCTCCTAGTATTTAAAGAAAACCCTAAAACACGTTTTAGATGGGTTTTTAGAGAGAGAAGAGTGCATCTTGTGCGTCCAATTGTAGATCTAGGGTTTTTGTACCCAAAGCTTTCTAAAATCTTCTACCAGTATTATTCTTCGAAGAAACTCAAGATCCGGTGCTATAGAATTTTCCGTTGCAAGATCAACTATTACTGATGATCTAAAGCTTTGAGTGGGATCATAAGGTCACAAAATGTAGGTGTTTGTGCATAACAAATGAGTAAGTACTACAATGGGTAGCTTTAGAGTTAAGGAAATGTCTATTGTAAAACTTCCATTCTATTTAGTGAATTTGTTGCCTTGTGGATTGTTTAGGTTATATCATTCTCAGGTTTTTTACCTTGAAACTAGATTGTTTCATTGCTTTTTCTGGGTCATCATATCGCTTGTCTTCTTTATTATTCACTATCTGTGATATGATTGTTTGTGTTTAATCTAGATCTGAATAATAAACCTAAGTAACAACTTGGTTAATTAATTAGGTTAAATAATTTAAGTGCACAGCGGTCTAAACAAACTAACCCTATTGTTGAGAAACAAATGAAATTAAAAAAAATATATAATTGAGAAAATAATACATTATCTTTATAATTATTGGGCCTGTTAGTCAATTCTTTTATTTATTTTTTTAGAGCATTGTTTGAGAACTTGAATTTTTTTGTGGGGCCAAATCCTAATTTTTAATGAATCCTTTAAAATTTTTCACTAATATATATACTAGGAAAACATCTTTTCAATTTTTGGAGGGGCCATGTGTAGACACTGCGTTTTGTACCCCTTACAACTGGGGCCCCCGCTCCCTAATGATGCTGAAATTCTAAGACCCAAGGTTGGTTTAGGGCCTAATCAGATGTTAAATTGACTTGAGAAATGTTAAAATGAAAAATATACTTTTAATGAGAAAATAAATTTATTTTTGGAAAAGTAAAGCCAAGGAAGCCCTCGGCCTGCACACAAAGGAATCATCTTGTGCGCGCAGCCACGATGCATGTGCATGCAGGCCTGAGCTTGCACGCACATATTGGGTTCCATACTTGTTTGAAGATCAAACACAGGCCCCACCAGGGAAACAAAATCTATCGCCACAAAAATCCCATCATTGGCAATTGAGTGAGCACGTGCACGTCTATAATGTTTGGGAACGTTTATATATACAAAATATTTATATAAAAAAATTGATATCAGTTAATGTGGTAAATTGTTAATGATAAGTTAAAAAAAAAATTGATATTAGTAGTACGTTTATATGAGAATCAATACAAGCTTGTTACGTCAATTGGTATATCAACAATATTGTCAATTTTTTTTTGTGTACATAACATTGCTCATAACTTTTTTTTTTTTTTTATTTATTTAAGTAAAGGCTCATAATGTATTCAAATCTTTGAAAAATCAGGGATTACATGTCTAATATTTGAAAATTCATAGGTGACTATTAATGTAGTGGTTATGGACAAATCTAAGCAAATGAAAACATTAATTGCATGCGATTTTTACAACTATGATAAAAGTGATGGGTAATATTAATCCAAAATGTGTGTGGCTGTGGAGTCATGTTGAAGGGGAGATTGACCAATTCTCTAAATATTCTCTCTAGAGAATAGGTCAAATGAAAACATTGCATGCGATTTTTACAACTATGATAAAAGTGATAGAAGTAATGCCGCCCATGTGGGAGACTGACTTATTCTCTCTAGATTTTCTACAGAAAGAGTCCTTCCAGTTATCTTATTCATGTTAGATACGTGCTAGATTCTAGTTCAATGTATGTGATGGCATATGTTGGGCGAGAAGATATGAAAATGAATTCTAACACTCAGTGACGAAGCCAGGAGTTTAAGTTAGGAGTTGAAGTATAAAAAAAAAAAAAAAAAAAAATCATTATAAAACTCCAATTAACATCCATTTAGTATTAAGTATTAACAATGTAATCATCAATGAAAAGGGGACTCATCTTAGAAATCATTTATAATTGCCACTGCGCACCCTTGGTGTGGTGGTCACTCCACAAATATAAATGCTTGTGGTGTGTGGGGGGCAAGGGCCGGGTTCAAGTCTCTAAGAGTGAGCTTCACACACATATACACTTAGATTAGGCTAGAGTAGAAATTCTATCGTGTATAAAAAAAAAAAAAAAAAAAAATTCATTCATAATTGAATTCATACATAAAATTGTTTCTTAACATAAAATTGTTCGTAAAAAACGATACTATGCGTAGCACAACACTATAATCAACCAACTTTATTAAATATCAACAACTAACTATTAAAATTTCAAACCATCTCAAATTAAAAAATAAAAATAAAAATAAAAACACTAAAAGACAAGCACAACCATTAATTATTTATCTATATTGTATCATTTGTTACTTTCAGTTAAAAAATCTACATTTGACATAGTTTTGTATAGGAAGAATTATAGACAGTAAAAAACATCTTTTATTGATATTGTTGCTCCTTTATTCATACAGGCGTACGATATAAAAACAAAAAGACAAAATCACCCGATCAGCGCATATATCAAATGACCAATTCAACGCATGGGTAGTTCATAAAAAGTTAAAAAAAAAAAAAAAAAATACACCCAGTAGATGGGTACAAACTCCGAACAGTAAAAGAGAGTTAAAGTAATAGAAAGAGCGAGACTACATTTAGCAACCACAAAAAATAAAGTTAAAGAGAGAAAGAGAGTTACAGAGAGAGAATAAGAGAAAAAATGCTCTGCCTCTGCCTCAGCAAAGATGAGAGAGGGATTTGGTGTCTCTCAGAAACAAATTTGGCACCGACGTGCCGTGTGGTACTACTGCATTTTGGTCTTAGTCTTCACTCCTCTGCCTCGCGTCTCAATACTTGTGTCTCTCTCTAGGTTAGAGATTTTTCATTTGGGGGAAATTTGATGGAATGATTTAAGATCAGATTGGTTTTGTTTCAAAATTTTTAAGGGCTGGGTTAATGTTTTGGTAAATTGGCTGATTGTGCTCAAATTTCTTTAGCTTTTTTATTGGCCTTTGTTGTTGGGCTAATTTTTTGGGTTTACTAATTTGTTTTGTTTGGTATTTTAGATTTGTAAATGTTTCTTAGGCTTTTTTCATTTTTTTTTTAAAAGGGGTCAAAGATTTCGTTGAGGGGGGTAAGTCTAATTTTATATGGGCAAAATTGCTCAAATCTATAACCTATATATATACTCCTCTTTTTTTTTCTTTTTTTCTTTTTCCTTTTTTTTTTTTTTAAAGGGGGGGGGGGGGGGGTGTTATAGTACATCCAGTGATCATCATGTAGATATGTACCACACACGCATAAAGAGGAAATTGGTAGTTTTAAAATTTATAGAATAAAACTTGATGTTGATATTTCATAAAATAAATTCAACCATCATCATTTTCATAGTGAATTATTACAATTTTCATTTGCAATATAAATTACTAAGTTGTCTATCAAAATGAATAAAAAACCTCCGATGAAACAAATGAAGCCTTCAAAATTGTGAATGATCCAAAGCCTTAAAAGAATTTGTTAGGCTCTAAAAGTTTAGAACAATTAGCAAACTGTGAGCACAAACTTATCTAGATATAAATTCCTAAGTCTATAGGTATGATTAGATAATGCTCAAGGTGCTGCAAGTCAGAATACGAGAAAAAGGAAGAAAGCAGATTCAAGAATTCGAAACATGCTAGATTCAACCAATCGAGAAGAAGGCTCAACCGATAGAGACACAGATCTGCACAAATTAATTAAAGCCCAATAGTTCGTTAAGCCCATTAAGTGATTAGGGTTTCAGATCTAATTCTCCTAGTATTTAAAGGAAACCCTAAAACACGTTTTAAATGGGTTTTTAGAGAGAGAAGAGTGCATCTTGTGCCTCCAATTGTAGATCTAAGGTTTTTGTACCCAAAGCTCTCTAAAATCTTATACCAGTATTATTCTTTGAAGAAACTCAAGATCGAGTGCTATAGAATTTGCCGCCGCAAGATCAACTATTACTGATGATCTAAAACTTTGAGTGGGATCTCAAAGTCTCAAAACATAGGTGTTTGTGCATAACAAATTTAGATAGAAGAGTTTGTGGATTCGGAGCTCTGTGTGGTCACATGAGTAAGTACTACAAGGGGTAACTTTAGATTTAACGAAATTTCTATTGTAAAACTTTCATTCTATTTAGTGAATTTGTTGCCTTATGGATTGTTTAGGTTATATCATTCCCAGGTTTTTTACCTTGAAACTGGATTGTTTCATTGGTCTTTCTGGGTCATCATATCGCTTGTCTTCTTTATTATTCACTATCTGTGATATGATTGTTTATGTTTAACCTGGATCTGAATAATAAACCTAAGTAACAACTTGGTTAATTAATTAGGTTAAATAATTTAAGTGCATAGGGGTCTAAACAAACTAACAGTATTGTTGAGAAACAAATGAAATTATAATAAATATAATTGAGAAAATAATGCATTATCTTTATAATTATTGGGCCTGTTAGTCAATTCTTTTATTTTTTTTAGAGCATTGTTTGAGAACTTGAATTTTTTTGTGGGGCCAAATCCTAATTTTTAATGAATTCTTTGAAATTTTTCACTTATATATATACTAGGAAAACATATTTTCAATTTTTGGAGAGGCCATGTGTAGACACTGCATTTTGTACCCCTTACAACTCGGGTCCTCATTCCCTAATGATGCTAAAATTCTAAGACCCAATGTTCGCTTAGGGCCCAATAAGATGTTAAATTGACTTGAGAAATGTTAAAATGAAAAATATAACTTTTGATGAGCAAATAAATTT
This sequence comes from Quercus gilva, assembly GCA_023621385.1. Lineage (NCBI taxonomy): Eukaryota > Viridiplantae > Streptophyta > Magnoliopsida > Fagales > Fagaceae > Quercus > Quercus gilva. The sequence continues at coordinate 35,721,455 of CM042477.1, forward strand.
ATTTTTGGAAAAGTAAAGCCAAGGAAGCCCTCGGCCTGCACACACAGGAATCATCTTGTGCGCATAGCCATGATGCATGCACATGCAGGCCTGAGCTTGCGAGCGCATGTAGGGTTCCATACTCGTTGGAAGATCAGACATAGGCCCCACCAGGGAAACAAAATCTATCGACACAAAAATCCCATCATTGGCAATTGAGTGAGCAAGTGCACGTCTATAACGTTTGGGAACGTCTACATATACAAAATATTTATTAAAAAAAAAATTTCATACCCGTTAACGTGGTAAATTATTAATGATAAGTAAAAAAAAATGATATTAGTAGTATCTTTATATGAGAATCAATACAACCTTGTTACGTCAATTGGTATCAACAATATTGTCAAATTTTTTTTGTGTACATAACATTGCTCATAACTTTAAAAAAAAAAAAAAAAAATTCTTTTAGTAAAGGCTCATAATGTATTCAAATCTTTGAAAAATCAGGGATTACAAGTCCATTATTTGAAAATTCATAGGTGACTATTAATGTAGTGGTTGTGGACAAATCTAATCAAACGAAAACATTAATTGCATGCGATTTTTACAACTATGATAAAAGTGATGGGTGATATTAATCCAAAATGTGTGTGGCTATGGAGTCACGTTGAATGGGAGATTCACCTATTCTCTAAATATTCACTCTAGAGAATAGGTCAAATGAAAACACTGCATGTGATTTTTACAACTACGATAAAAGTGATAGAAGTATTGCCACCCATGTGGGAGACTAATCTATTCTCCCTAGATTCTCAACAGAAAGAGACCTTCCAGTTATCTTATTTATATTAGATACGTGTTAAATTCTAGTTCAATGTATGTGATGGCATATGTCGGGCGAGAAGATATGAAAATGAATTCTAGCACTCAGTGACGAAGCCAGGAGTTCAAGTTAGGGGCTGAGGTATAAAAAAAAAAAATCATTATAAAACTCCATATAACATCCATTTAGTATTAAGTATTAACAACGTAATCATCTATGAAAAGGGGATTCAACAGTTTTTTAAATCTCAGAAAACATTTATAATGCACCCTTGGTGCGGTAGTCACTCCATAAGTATAAATGCTTGTGGGGTGTGGGGGGTAAGGGTTGGGGTTCAAGTTTCCAAGAGGGAGCTTCACGCACATATACACTTAGATTAGCCTATAGTAGAAATTCTATCCTGTATAAAAAAAAATCATTTATAATTGAATTTATACATAAAATTGTTTCTTAACATAAAATTGTTCGTAAAAAATGATACTATGCATAGCACAACACTACAATCAACCAATATTAGTAGTATGTTTGTACGAGAATCAATACAAGCTTGTTACGTCAATTGGTATCAACAATATTGTCAATTTTTTTTTGTGTGCATAACATTGCCCATAACTTTTTTAAAAAAAAATTTATTTTATTTTAGTAAAGGCTCATAATATATTGAAATCTTTGAAAAATCAGGGATTACATGTCCATTATTTAAAAATTCATAGGTGACTATTAATCTAGTGGTTGTGGACAAATCTAATCAAACGAAAACATTAATTGCATGCGATTTTTACAACTATGGTAAAAGTGATGGGTTATATTAATCCAAAATCTGAGTGGCTGTGGAGTCACGTTGAATGGGAGATTGACCTATTCTCTAAATATTCTCTCTAGAGAATAGGTCAAATGAAAACATTGCATGCGATTTTTACAACTACGATAAAAGTGATAGAAGTATTGCCGCCCATGTGGGAGACTAACCTATTCTCCCTAGATTCTCTACAGAAAGAGACCTTCCACTTATCTTATTCATATTAGATACGTGTTAGATTCTAGTTCAATGTATGTGATGGCCTTTGTCTGGCGAGAAGATATGAAAATGAATTCTAGCACTCAGTGACGAAGCCAGGAGTTCAATTTAGGGGCTGAAATATAAAATAAAAAAAAATCATTATAAACCTCCATATAACATCCATTTAGTATTAAGTATTAACAACGTAATCATCTATGAAAAAAGGATTCAACGGTTTTTTAAATCTTAGAAATCATTTATAATGCACCCTTAGTGCGGTAGTCACTCTATAAGTATAAATGTTTGTGGGGTGTGGGGTTCAAGGGTTGGGGTTCAAGTTTCCAAGAGAGAGCTTCACGCACATATACACTTAGATTAGCCTAGAGTAGAAATTCTGTCTTGTATTAAAAAAATAAAAATAAAAAAATCATTTATAATCGAATTTATACATAAAATTGTTTCTTAACATAAAATTGTTCGTAAAAAATGATACTATGCATAGCACAACACTACAATCAACCAATATTAGTAGTATGTTTATATGAGAATCAATACAAGCTTGTTACGTCAATTGGTATCAACAATATTTACAAATTTTTTTTGTGTACATAACATTGGTCATAACTTTTTAAATTTTTTTTTTTTTAAATTTTAATAAAGGCTCATAATGTATTCAAATCTTTGAAAAATCAGGGATTACATGTCCATTATTTGAAAATTCATAGGTGACTATTAATGTAGTGGTTGTGGACAAATCTAATCAAACGAAAACATTAATGGCATGCGATTTTTACAACTATGATAAAAGTGATGGGTGATATTAATCCAAAATGTGTGTGGCTGTGGAGTCACATTGAACGGGAGATTCACCTATTCTCTAAATATTATCTCTAGAGAATAGGTCAAATGAAAACATTGCATGTGATTTTTACAACTACGATAAAAGTGACAGAAGTATTGCCGCCCATGTGGGAGACTGAACTGTTCTCCCTAGATTCTCTACAGAAAGAGGCCTTCCAGTTATCTTATTCATATTAGATACGTGTTAGATTCTAGTTCAATGTATGTGATGGCCTATGTCGGGCGAGAAAATATGAAAATGAATTCTAGCATTCAGTGACAAAGCCAGGAGTTCAAGTTAGGGGCTGAAGTATAAAAAAAGAATAATTATAAAACTTGATATAACATCCATTTAGTATTAAGTATTAACAACGTAATCATCTATGAAAAGGGGATTCAACGGTTTTTTAAATCTTAGAAATCATTTACAATGCACCCCTGATGCGGTAGTCACTCTATAAATATAAATGCTTGTGGGGTGTGGGGGGTAAGGATTGGGGTTCAAGTTTCCAAAAGGGAGCTTCACGCACATATACACTTAGATTAGCCTATAGTAGAAATTCCATCTTGTATAAAAAAAAAAAATTCATTTATAATCGAATTTGTACATAAAATTGTTTCTTAACATAAAATTGGTCGTAAAAAATGATACTATGCATAGCACAGCACTACAAGCAACCAATATTAGTAGTATGTTTATATGAGAATCAATACAAGCTTGTTACGTCAGTTGGTATCAACAATATTGTCAATTTTTTTTTTTTTTTTTTTTTTTTTTTTGTGTACATAACATCGCTCATAACTTTTTAAATTTTTTTTTTTTTTTTTTTTTTTTTTAGTAAAGGCTTATAATATATTGAAATCTTTGAAAAATCAGGGATTACATGTCCATTATTTGAAAATTCCTAGGTGACTATTAATGTAGTGGTTATGGACAAATCTAATCAAACGAAAACATTAATTGGTTGCGATTTTTACAACTATGATAAAAGTGATGGGTGATATTAATCCTAAATGTGTGTGGCTGTGGAGTCCTGTTGAATGGGAGATTCACCTATTCTCTAAATATTCTCTCTAGAGAATAGGTCAAATGAAAACACTGCATGCGATTTTTACAACTATGATAAAAGTGACAGAAGTATTGTCGCCCGTGTGGGAGACTAACCTATGCTCCCTAGATTCTCTACAGAAAGAGACCTTCCAGTTATCTTGTTTATATTAGATACGTGTTAGATTCTAGTTCAATGTATGTGATGACATATGTCGGGCGTGAAGATATGAAAATGAATTCTAGCACTCGGTGACGAAGCCAGGAGTTCAAGTTAGGGGCTGAAGTATAAAAAAAAAAAAATCATTATAAAACTCCATATAACATCCATTTAGTATTAAGTATTAACAACGTAATCATCTATGAAAAGGGGATTCAGCGGTTTTTTAAATCTCAGAAATAATTTATAATGCACCCTTGGTGCGGTAGTCACTCTATAAGTATAAATCCTTGTGGGGTGTGGGGGGTAATGGTTGGGGTTTAAGATTCCAAGAGGGAGCTTTTCGCACATATACACTTAGATTAGCCTATAGTAGAATTTCTAACTTGTATAAAAAAAAATCCTTTATAATTGAATTTATACATAAAATTGTTTCTTAACATAAAATTGTTCGTAAAAAATGATACTATGCATAGCACAACACTACAATCAACCAATATTAGTAGTATGTTTTTATGAGAATCAATACAAGCTTGTTACGCCAATTGGTATCAACAATATTGTCAATTTTTTTTTTTTTTTTTTTTGTGTACATATCATTGCTTATAACTTTTTTTTTTTTTTTTTTAATTTTAGTAAAGGCTCATAATGTATTCAAATCTTTCAAAAATCAGGGATTACATGTCTATTACTTGAAAATTCATAGGTGACTATTAATGTAGTGGTTGTGGACAAATATAATCAAACGAAAACATTAATCGCATGCGATTTTTACAACTATGATAAAAGTGACGGGTGATATTAATCCAAAATGTGTGTGGCTGTGGAGTAACGTTGAATGGGAGATTCACCTGTTCTCTAAATATTCTCTCTAGAGAATAGGTCAAATGAAAACATTGCATGCGATTTTTACAACTATGATAAAAGTGAAAGAAGTATTGCCGCCCATGTGGGAGACTAACCTTTTTCTCCCTAGATTCTCTACAGAAAGAGACCTTCCAGTTATCTTATTTATATTAGATACGTGTTAGATTCTAGTTCAATGAATGTGATGGCATATGTCGGGCGAGAAGATATGAAAATGAATTCTAGCACTCAGTGACGAAGCCAGGAGTTCAAGTTAGGGGCTGAAGTATAAAAAAAAAAAAAATCATTATAAAACTCCATATAACATCCATTTAGTATTAAGTATTAACAACATAATCATCTATGAAAAGGGGATTCAACGGTTTTTTAAATCTCAAAAATCATTTATAATGCACCCTTGGTGCGGTAGTCACTCTATAAGTATAAATGCTTGTGGGGTGTGGGGGGTAAGGGTTGGGGCTCAAGTTTCCAAGAGGGAGGTTCACACACATATACACTTAGATTAGCCTATAGTAGAAATTCTATCTTGTAAAAAAAAAAAAATCATTTATAATTTTATTTATACATAAAATTGTTTCTTAACATAAAACTGTTCGTAAAAAATGATAGTATGCATAGCACAACACTACAATCAACCAATATTAGTAGTATGTTTATATGAGAATCAATACGAGCTTGTTACGTCAATTGGTATCAACAATATTATCAAATTTTTTTTGTTTGCATAACATTGCTCCTAACTTTTAAAAAAAAAAATTATTTTATTTTATTAAAGGCTCATAATATATTGAAATCTTCGAAAAATCAGGGATTACATGTCCATTATTTGAAAATTCATAGGTGACTATTAATGTAGTGGTTGTGGACAAATCTAATCAAACGAAAACATTAATTGCATGCGATTTTTACAACTATGGTAAAAGTGATGGCTTATATTAATCCAAAATCTGTGTGGCTGTGGAGTCTCGTTGAATGGGAGATTGACCTATTCTCTAAATATTCTCTCTAGAGAATAGGTCAAATGAAAACATTGCATTCGATTTTTGCAACTATGACAAAAGTGATAGAAGTATTGCCGCCCGTGTGGGAGACTAACCTATTCTCCCTAGATTCTCTACAGAAAGAGACCTTCCAGTTATCTTATTCATATTAGATACGTGTTAGATTCTAGTTCAATATATGTGATGGCCTCTGTCAGGCGAGAAGATATGAAAATAAATTCTAGCACTCAGTGACGAAGCCAGGAGTTCAATTTAGGGGCTGAGGTAAAAAAAAAAAAAAAAATCATTATAAAACTCCACATAACATCCATTTAGTATTAAGTATTAACGACGTAATCATCTATGAAAAGGGGATTCAACGGTTTTTTAAATCTTAGAAATCATTTATAATGCACCCTTAGTGCAGTAGTCACTATATAAGTATAAATGCTTGTGGGGTGTGGGGTTTAAGGGTTGGGGTACAAGTTTCCAAGAGGGAGCTTCACGCACATATACACTTAGATTAGCCTAGAGTAGAAATTCTATCTTGTATAAAAAATTAAAATAAAAAATCATTTATAATTGAATTTATACATAAAATTCTTTCTCAACATAAAATTGTTCGTAAAAAATGATACCATGCATGGCACAACACTACAATCAACCAATATTAGTAGTATGTTTATATGAGAATCAATACAAGCTTCTTACGTCAATTGGTATCAACAATATTTTCAAATTTTTTTTTGTGTACATAACATTGCTCATAACTTTTAAAATTATTTTATTATTTTTTTATTTTTGTAAAGGCTCATAATGTATTCAAATCTTTGAAAAATCAGGGATTACATGTCCATTATTTGAAAATTCATAGGTGACTATTAATGTTGTGGTTGTGGACAAATCTCATCAAACGAAAACATTAATTGCATGCGATTTTTACGACTATCATAAAAGTGATGGGTGATATTAATCCAAAATGTGTGTGGTTCTGGAGCCACGTTGAATGGGAGATTCACCTATTCTCTAAATATTCTCCCTAGAGAATAGGTCAAATGAAAACATTGCATGCGATATTTAGAACTACGATAAAAGTGATAGAAGTATTGCCGCCCATGTGGGAGACTAACCTATTCTCCCTTGATTCTCTACAGAAAGAGACCTTCCAGTTATCTTATTTATATTAGATACGTGTTAGATTCTAGTTCAATATATGTGATGGCATATGTCGGGCGAGAAGATATGAAAATGAATTCTAGCACTCAGTGACAAAGCCAAGAGTTCAAGTTAGGGGCTGAAGTATAAAAAAAAAAAATCATTATAAAACTCCATATAACATGCATTTAGTGTTAAGTATTAACAATGTAATCGTCCATGAAAAGGGGATTCAACGGTTTTTTAAATCTCAGAAATCATTTATAATGCACCCTTGGTGCGGTAGTCACTCTATAAGTATAAATACTTGTGGGGTGTGGGGGGTAGGGGCTGGGGCTTAAGTTTCCCAGTGGGAGTTTTACGCACATATACACTTAGATTAGCCTATAGTAGAAATTCTAACTTGTATAAAAAAAAAAAATCATTTATAATTGAATTTATACATAAAATTGTTTCTTAACAAAAAATTGTTCGTAAAAAATGATACTATACATAGCATAACACTACAATCAACCAATATTAGTAGTATGTTTGTATGAGAATCAATACAAGCTTGTTACGTCAATTGGTATCAACAATATTGTCAAATTTTTTTTGTGTGCATAACATTGCTCATAACTTTTTAAAATTTTTTTTTATTTTAGTAAAGGCTCATAATATATTGAAATCTTTGAAAAATCAGGGATTACATGTCCATTATTTGAAAATTCGTAGGTGACTATTAATGTAGTGGTTGTGGATAAATCTAATCAAACGAAGACATTAATTGCATGCAATTTTTACAACAATGATAAAGGTGATGGGTGATATTAATCCAAAATATGTGTGGTTGTGGAGTCACGTTGATTGGGAGATTCACCTATCCTCTAAATAATCTCTCTAGAGAATAGGTCAAATGAAAACATTGCATGCGATTTTTACAACTATGGTAAAAGTGATAGAAGTATTGCCGCCCGTGTGGGAGACTAACCTATTCTCCCTAGATTCTCTACAGAAAGAGACCTTCCAGTTATCTTATTTATATTAGATACGTGTTAGATTCTAGTTCAATGTATGTGATGGCATATGTCGGGCGAGAAGATATGAAAATGAATTCTAGCACTCGGTGACGAAGCCAGGAGTTCAAGTTAGGGGCTAAAGTATAAAAAAATAAATCATTATAAAACTCCATATAACATCCATTTAGTATTAAGTATTAACAACGTAATCGTCTATGAAAAGGGTATTCAACGGTTTTTTAAATCTCAGAAATCATTTATAATGCACCCTTGGTGCGGTAGTCACTCTATAAGTATAAATCCTTGTGGGGTGTGGTGGGTAATGGTTGGGGTTTAAGATTCCAAGAGGGAGCTTTTCGCATATATACACTAAGATTAGCCTATAATAGAAATTCTAACTTGTATAAAAAAAAAAATCATTTATAATTGAATTTATACTTAAAATTGTTTCTTAACATAAAATTGTTCGTAAAAAATGATACTATGCATAGCACAACACTACAATCAACCAATATTAGTAGTATGTTTATAGGAGAATCAATAGAAGCCTACTACGTCAATTGGTGTCAACAATATTGCCAAATTTTTTTTGTGTGCATAACATTGCTCATAACTTTTTAAATTTTTTTTTTTTAATTTTAGTAAAGGCTCATAATGTATTCAAATCTTTGAAAAATCTGGGATTACATGTCCATTATTTGAAAATTCATAGGTGACTATTAATGTAGTGGTTGTGGACAAATCTAATCAAACGAAAACATTAATCGCATGCGATTTTCACAACTATGATAAAAGTGATGGGTGATATTAATCCAAAATGTGTGTGGCTGTGGACTCACGTTGAATGGGAGATTTACCTTTTCTCTAAATATTCTCTCTAGAGAATAGGTCAAATGAAAACATTGCATGCGATTTTTACAACTACCATAAAAGTGATAGAAGTATTGCCGCCCATGTGGAACACTAACCTATTCTCCCTAGATTCTCTACAGAAAGAGACCTTCCAGTTATCTTATTTATATTAGATACATGTTAGATTCTAGTTCAATGTATGTGATGGCACATGTCGGGCGAGAAGATATGAAAATGAATTCTAGCACTCAGTGACGAAGCCAGGAGTTCAAGTTAGGGGCTGAAGTATAAAAAAAAAATCATTATAAAACTCCATATAACATCCATTTAGTATTAAGTATTAACAACGTAATCGTCTATGAAAAGGGGATTCAACGGTTTTTTAAATCTCAGAAATCATTTATACTGCACCCTTGGTGCGGTAGTCACTCCATAAGTATAAATGCTTGTGGGGTGTGGGGGGTAAGGGTTGGGGTTCAAGTTTCCAAGGGGGAGCTTCACGCACATATACACTTAGATTAGCCTATAGTAGAAATTCTATCCTGTAAAAAAAAAAAAAATCATTTATAATTTAATTTATACATAAAATTGTTTCTTAACATAAAACTGTTCGTAAAAAATGATAGTATGCAGAGCACAACACTACAATCAACCAATATTAGTAGTATGTTTATATGAGAATCAATACAAGCTTGTTACGTCAATTGGTATCAACAATATTGTCAAATTTTTTTTGTGTGCATAACATTGCTCATAACTTTTTTTTAAAAAATTTTATTTTAATTTATTAAAGGCTCATAATATATTGAAAGCTTCGAAAAATCAGGGATTACATTTCCATTATTTGAAAATTCATAGGTGACTATTAATGTAGTGGTTGTGGACAAATCTAATCAAACGAAAACATTAATTGCATGCGATTTTTATAACTATGGTAAAAGTGATGGGTTATATTAATCCAAAATCTGTGTGGCTGTGGAGTCTCGTTGAATGGGAGATTGACCTATTCTCTAAATATTCTCTCTAGAGAATAGGTCAAATGAAAACATTGCATGCGATTTTTACAACTATGACGACAGTGATAGAAGTATTGCCGCCCATGTGGGAGACTAACCTATTCTCCGTAGATTATCTACAGAAAGAGACCTTCCAGTTATCTTATTCATATTAGATACGTGTTAGATTCAAGTTCAATGTATGTGATGGCCTCTCTCGGTCGAGAAGATATGAAAATGAATTCTGGCACTCAGTGACCAAGCCAGGAGTTCAATTTAGGGGCTGAAGTATAAAAAAAAAAAAAAAAATCATTATAAAACTCCATATAACATCCATTTAGTATTAAGTATTTACAACGTAATCATCTATGAAAAGGGGATTCAACGGTTTTTTAAATCTTAGAAATCATTTATAATGCACCATTAGTGCAGTAGTCACTATATAAGTATAAATGTTTGTGGGGTGTGGGGTTTAAGGGTTGGGGTACAAGTTTCCAAGAGGGAGCTTCACGCACATATACACTTAGACTAGCCTAGAGTAGAAATTCTATTTTGTATAAAAAATTTAAAAAAAAATCATTTATAATTGAATTTATACATAAAATTCTTTCTCAACATAAAATTGTTCGTAAAAAATGATACCATGCATAGCACAACACTACAATCAACCAATATTAGTAGTATGTTTATATGAGAATCAATACAAGCTTGCTACGTCAATTGGTATCAACAATATTTTCAATTTTTTTTTGTGTACATAACATTGCTCATAACTTTTTAAAATTTTTTTTTGATTTTTTTATTTTACTAAAGGCTCATAATGTATTCAAATCATTGAAAAATCAGGGATTACATGTCCATTATTTGAAAATTCATAGGTGACTATTAATGTTGTGGTTGTGGACAAATCTAATCAAATGAAAACATTAATTGCATGCGATTTTTACAACTATAATAAAAGTGATGGGTGATATTAATCCAAAATGTGTGTGGTTGTGCAGTCACGTTGAATGGGAGATTCACCTATTCTCTAAATATTCTTCCTAGAGAATAGGTCAAATGAAAACATTGCATGCGATATTTAGAACTACGATAAAAGTGATAAAAGTATTGCCGCCCATGTGGGAGACTAACCTATTCTCCCTAGATTCTCTACAGAAAGAGACCTTCCAGTTATCTTATTTATATTAGATACGTGTTAGATTCTAGTTCAATATATGTGATGGCATATGTCGGGCGAGAAGATATGAAAATGAATTCTAGCACTCAGTGACGAAGCCAAGAGTTCAAGTTAGGGTCTGAAGTATAAAAAAAAAAAAAAAAAAAAAAATCATTATAAAACTCCATATAACATCCATTTAGTGTTTAGTATTAACAACGTAATCATCTATGAAAAGGGAATTCAACGGTTTTTTAAATCTCAAAAATCATTTATAATGCACCCTTGGTGCGGTAGTCACTATATAAGTATAAATCCTTGTGGGGTGTGGGGGGTAGGGGTTGGGGTTTATGTTTCCAAGGGGGAGCTTTACGCACATATACACTTAGATTAGCCTATAGTAGAAATTCTAACTTGTATAAAAAAAAAATCATTTATAATTGAATTTATACATAAAATTGTTTCTTAACATAAAATTGTTCGTAAAAAATGATACTATACATAGCACAACACTACAATCAACCAATATTAGTAGTTTCTTTGTGTGAGAATCAATACAAGCTTGTTACGTCAATTGGTATCAACAATATTGTCAAATTTTTTTTGTGTGCATAACATTGCTCATAACTTTTTAAATTTTTTTATTTTTATTTTACTAAAGGCTCATAATATATTCAAATCTTTGAAAAATCAGGGATTACATGTCCATTATTTGAAAATTCGTAGGTGACTATTAATGTAGTGGTTGTGGACAAATCTAATCAAACGAAAACATTAATCGCATGCGATTTTTGCAACTATGGTAAAAGTGATGGTTTATATTAATCCAAAATCTGTGTGGCTGTGGAGTCTCGTTGAATGGGAGATTGACCTATTCTCCAAATATTCTCTCTAGAGAATAGGTCAAATGAAAACATTGCATGCGATTTTTGCAACTATGACAAAAGTGATAGAAGTATTGCCGCCCATGTGGGAGACTAACCTATTCTCACTAGATTCTCTACAGAAAGAGACCTTCCAGTTGTCTTATTCATATTAGATGCGTGTTAGATTCTAGTTCAATGTATGTGATGGCCTTTGTCGGGCGAGAAGATATGAAAATGAATTCTAGCACTCAGTGACGAAGCCAGGAGTTCAAGTTAGGGGCTGAAGTATAAAAAAAAAAAAAAAAATCATTATAAAACTCCATATAACATCCATTTAGTATTAGGTATTAACAACGTAATCATCTATGAAAAGGGGATTCAACGGTTTTTTAAATCTCAGAAATCATTTATATTGCACCCTTAGTGTGGTAGTCACTCCATAAGTATAAATGCTTGTGGGGGGTAAGGGTTGGGGTTCAAGTTTCCAAGAGGGAGCTTCACGCACATATACACTTAGATTAGCCTATAGTAGAAATTCTATCCTGTAAAAAAAAAAAATCATTTATAATTTAATTTATACATAAAATTGTTTCTTAACATAAAACTGTTCGTAAAAAATGATACTATGCAAGGCACAACACTACAATCAACCAATATTAGTAGTATGTTTATATGAGAATCAATACAAGCTTTTTACGTCAATTGGTATCAACAATATTGTCAAATTTTTTTTGTGTGCATAACATTGCTCATAACTTTTTAAAAAAAATTTTTATTTTAATTTATTAAAGGCTCATAATATATTGAAATCTTCGAAAAATCAGGGATTACATGTCCATTATTTGAAAATTCATAGGTGACTATTAATGTCGTGGTTGTGGACAAATCTAATCAAACGAAAACATTAATTGCATGCGATTTTTACAACTATGGTAAAAGTGGTGGGTTATATTAATTCAAAATCAGTGTGGCTGTGGAGTCTCGTTGAATGGGAGATTGACCTATTCTCTAAATATTCTCTCTAGAGAATAGGTCAAATGAAAACATTGCATGCAATTTTTACAACTATGACGACAGTGATAGAAGTATTGCCGCCCATGTGGGAGACTAACCTATTCTCCGTAGATTATCTACAGAAAGTGACCTTCCAGTTACCTTATTCATATTAGATACGTGTTAGATTCAAGTTCAATGTATGTGATGGCCTCTGTCGGGCGAGAAGATATGAAAATGAATTCTGGCACTCAGTGACGAAGCCAGGAGTTCAATTTAGGGGCTGAAGTATACTATAAAAAAAAAAAATCATTATAAAACTCCATATAACATCCATTTAGTATTAAGTATTAACAACGTAATCATCTATGAAAAGGGGATTCAACGGTTTTTTAAATCATAGAAATCAGTTATAATGCACCCTTAGTACAGTAGTCACTATATAAGTATAAATGCTTGTGGGGTGTGGGGTTTAAGGGTTGGGGTACAAGTTTCCAAGAGGGAGCTTCACGCACATATACACTTAGATTAGCCTAGAGTAGAAATTCTATCTTGTATAAAAAATTAAAAAAAAAATCATTTATAATTGAATTTATACATAAAATTGTTTCTCAACATAAAGTTGTTCGTAAAAAATGATACTATGCATAGCACAACACTACAATCAACCAATATTAGTAGTATGTTTATATCAGAATCAATACAAGCTTGTTACGTCAATTGGTATAAACAATATTTTCAATTTTTTTTTTGTGTACGTAACATTGCTCATAACTTTTTAAATTTTTTTTTTTTTTTTTAATTTTAGTAAAGGCTCATAATGTATTCAAATCTTTGAAAAATCAGGGATTACATGTCCATTATTTGAAAATTCGTAGGTGACTATTAATGTAGTGGTTGTGGACAAATCTAATCAAACAAAAACATTAATTGCATGCGATTTTTACATCTATGATAGAAGTGTTGGGTGATATTAATCCAAAATGTGTGTGGCTGTGGAGTCACGTTGAATGGGAGATTCACCTATTCTCTAAATATTCACCTATTCTCTAAATATTCTCTTTAGAGAATAGGTCAAATGAAAACATTGCATGCGATTTTTACAACTACGATAAAAGTGATAGAAGTATTGCCGCCCATGTGGGAGACTAACCTATTCTCCCTAGATTCTCAACAGAAAGAGACCTTCCAGTTATCTTATTTATATTAGATACGTGTTAGATTCTAGTTCAATGTATGTGATGGCATATGTTGGGCGAGAAGATATGAAAATGAATTCTAGCACTCAGTGACGAAGCCAGGATTTCAACTTAGGGGCTGAAGTATAAAAAAAAGAAAAATCATTATAAACTCCATATAACATCCATTTAGTGTTAAGTATTAACAACGTAATCATCTATGGAAAGGGGATTCAACGGTTTTTTAAATATCAGAAATCATTTATAATGCACCCTTGGTGCGGTAGTCACTCTATAAGTATAAATGCTTCTGGGGTGTGAGGTGTAAGGGTTAGGGTTCAAGTTTCGAAGAGGGAGCTTTACGCACACATACACTTAGATTAGCCTATAGTAGAAATTCTATCTTGTATAAAAAAAAATCATTTATAACTAAATTTATACATAAAATTGTTTCTTAACATAAAATTGTTCGTAAAAAATGATACTATGCACAGCACAACACTACAATCAACCAATATTAGTAGTATGTTTATATGAGAATCAATACAAGCTTGTTACGTCAATTGGTATCAACAATATTGTCAAATTTTTTTTGTGTGCATAACATTGCTCATAACTTTTTATATTTTTTTATATATATTTTTTATTTTAGTAAAGGCTCATAATATATTGAAATCTTTGAAAAATCAGGGATTACATGTCCATTATTTGAAAATTCATAGGTGACTATTAATGTAGTGGTTGTGGGCAAATCTAGTCAAACGAAAACATTAATTGCATGCGATTTTTACAACTATGGTAAAAGTGATGGGTTATATTAATCCAAAATGTGTGTGGCTGTGGAGTCCCGTTGAATGGGAGATTGACCTATTCTCTAAATATTCTCTCTAGAGAATAGGTCAAATGAAAACATTGCATGCGATTTTTACAACTATGATAAAGGTGTTAGAGGTATTGCCGCGCATGTGGGAGACTAACCTATTCTCCCTATATTCTCTACAGAAAGAGACCTTCCAGTTATCTTATTCATATTAGATAGGTGTTAGATTCTAGTTCAATGTGTGTGATGGCCTCTGTCGGGCGAGAAGATATGAAAATGAATTCTAGTGCTCAGTGACGAAGCTAGGAGTTCAAGTTAGGGGCTAAAGTATAAAAAAAAATAAAATAAAATCATTATAAAAATCCATATAACATCCATTTAGTATTAAGTATTAACAACGTAATCATCTATGAAAAGGGGATTCAATGGTTTTTTAAATCTTAGAATTCATTTATAATGCACCCTTAGTGCAGTAGTCACTCTATAAGTATAAATGCTTGCGGGGTGTGGGGTTTAAGAGTTGAAGTTCAAGTTTCCTAGAGGGAGCTTCATGCACATATACACTTAGACTAGCCTAGAGTGGAAATTCTATCTTGTATAAAAAATAAAAATAAAAATAATTTATATTTGAATTTATACATAAAATTGTTTCTTAACATAAAATTGTTCGTAAAAAATGATACTATGCGTAGCACAACACTACAATCGACCAATATTAGTAGTATGTTTATATGAGAATCAATACAAGCTTGTTACGTCAATTGGTATCAACAATATTTTCAAATTTTTTTTGTGTACATAACATTGCTCATAACTTTTTAAATTTTTTTTATTTTATTTTAGTAAAGGCTCATAATGTATTCAAATCTTTGAAAAATCAGGGATTACATGTCCATTATTTGAAAATTCGTAGGTGACTATTAATGTAGTGGTTGTGGACAAATCTAATCAAACGAAAACATTAATTGCATGCGATTTTTACAACTATGATAAAAGTGATGGGTGATATTAATCCAAAATGTGTGTGGCTGTGGAGTCACGTTGAATGGGAGATTCACCTATTCTCTAAATATTCTCTCTAGAGAATAGGTCAAATGAAAACATTGCATGCGATTTTTACAACGACGATAAAAGTGATAGAAGTATTGCCGCCCATGTGGGAGACTAACCTATTCTCCCTAGATTCTCTACAGAAAGAGACCTTCCAGTTATCTTATTTATATTAGATACGTGTTAAATTCTAGTTCAATGTATGTGATGGCATATGTCGGGCGAGAAGATATGAAAATGAATTCTAGCACTCAGTGACGAAGCCAGGAGTTCAAGTTAGGGGCTGAAGTATAAAAAAAAAAAAATTCATTATAAAACTCCATATAACATCCATTTAGTATTAAGTATTAACAACGTAATCATCTATGAAAAGGGGATTCAACGGTTTTTTAAATCTTAGAAATCATTTATAATGCACCCTTGGTGCGGTAGTCACTCTATAAATATAAATGCTTGTGGGGTGTGTGGGGTATGGATTGGGGTTCAAGTTTTCAAAACGGAGCTTCACGCACATATACACTTAGATTAGCCTATAGTAGAAATTCTATCTTGTATAAAAAAAAAAAAAAAAATTCATTTATAATTGAATTTGTACATAAAATTGTGTCCTAACATAAAATTGTTCCTAAAAAATGATACTATGCATAGCACAACACTAAAATCAACCAATATTAGTAGTATGTTTATATGAGAATCAATACAAGCTTGTTACGCCAATTGGTATCAACAATATTGTCAATTTTTTTTTTTTTTTTTTGTGTACATATCATTGCTTATAACTTTTTTTTTTTTTTTTTTTTTTTAAATTTTAGTAAAGGCTCATAATGTATTCAAATCTTTGAAAAATCAGGGATTACATGTCCATTATTTGAAAATTCATAGGTGACTATTAATGTAGTGGTTGTGGACAAATCTAGTCAAACAAAAACATTAGTTGCATGCGATTTTTACAACTATGATAAAAGTGATGCGTGATATTAATCCCAAATGTGTGTGGCTGTGGAGTCACGTTGTATTGGAGATTGACCTATTCTCTAAATAATCTCTCTAGAGAATGGGTCAAATGAAAACAATGCATGCGATTTTTACAACTATGATAAATGTAATAGAAGTAATGCTGCCCATGTGGGAGACTGACTTCTTCTCTCTAGAGTTTCTGTGCGGGAGAAATTCACCTGCTGACCACTCAATAACGAAGATTGGAAAGTAAATGGAAAAAAAGTACCGAGGGGTCCGTTCAACCGGTAAAACCGCATCTCCGCGCCTGCCCCGAGATTCACAAAAAAGGAAGTAGGGTCCACAGGAAATTACACCTTCCCCGAGCTATTCTCTAAATATTCTCTCTAGAGAATAGTTCGACCCTTTTTTTTTTTTGCTGAAAGCTCGACCCATTTATTTATAATCTCATTTTCATTTATATTTAACTCCAAAAACTGTTCATCAAAAAAAAAAATATTTAACTCCAAAAACCAAAAAAGTTTCCAATATAAAAAGTCACTGTGTGTTTATTTTGTAAAAGCTCTCTCTCTCTCTCTCTCTCTCTGAACAAAGTCAATTGGTATCAACAATATTCTCTCTGGATTTTCTAGGTTTGTTAGCTTAGGCTAGGCCTATGCTAACAAACCTAGAGTCCCATTTGTTACTTTATTAGTCCAAATAGAACATCATATTCTTTTTCAGGGTGTTTAGGGTCCCATTCTACTCCTTGCTAAAATATTCATGCATAGTTTCGATGTTCCTCTAGCAAAAAGAAAACTTTATCATGCATTTAATTTTATCAATTTATAGTACATCCCACTATAGAAATGGTCCTTTATTGTCTTTTTAATAATCAAAATGGCACAAAGAAAACAAATTCCGTGCAACAGAAACAATAACGTGAGCACGTAAAAAATTTTCCTACGAAATTTTGCATCCTATGCCTTGGTGGTGACAGTTCATTCCGGTGGGAGGCCCTGAGGGAATCGCTTTGTGTCCGAGCAAGAATTGTAGACCATGTAATTCTTCTGCACCCATGTCAGCCTCTTTTGGCTCCTAGAATCGAGCTCTTGGGAGAGCCATGCATTAGTGGTAGAGTTGGGTGAGCTACAAGAAAACACACCATTAGACCAAATACAAGCATTGGCATTGAAGCTCTGGAAGGAAGCAGTGAAAGGTGCTTGAGTCCAGTCCGTCTTCACAAGCCCTCCTGTTGTGGCCCAATCATCAGCGTTCCATAATTAAGCTAGAGTACACCCTCATTGACTGGTTCTTCGGGTAAGGAATGCCAAAAGACTCCAAGTTCTCGAACTCTCTAATTGGTCTACCATCAACGTAGAATCTGAATAAAGAAACAAATCAGTGATGCACAAGCCAATGCGACAAGCCACCCAAAAAAAAAAAGTGATATTCTCATTTTTTTTTTTATTAAATTTATAAATCTAATCATGGTAATTTGTACTCTGTGAAATGAAAAAATAAATATAAACCATGAAAATGTAAAAGATAAAAGTTAATATGGGTTTTTAGGGTATTTGTTAATAAATCATTTAAAAAAAGTTTTAATACTATTTTCATTAGAAATATAAGAAAATGTCAAAAAAATAAGTTGCTTTTTTTTTTCACATAAAAAGTTACTAAAAATATTTCCTAAATCAATAATCTTAAAGCATCTGTTAACTTTTTCAATGTAAAAATAAATTTTAAAATGTCATGTTCTCAACTGAGCTTATCATGGAATATATTTTTAGGAAAATTATTGTATCACAATCCCAATTTTCACAATATCTACGTACACATTTTGAAAAAAATTGTGAATACAATATACACACTTTTTAAATGATGTATATGTATAAAGTATGGGCATTGAATATGTGAGACAATTACTACTCATCATATACATGGACAGTTTATGCTTAATTACTTACATAATGTTTCCTGGGTTCCATAGTATGGAATAGGTGTGAAAGTCAGCCGTGGGGTCGAACCAGAGGTAGAATTGCTGCTCTCTGTCGCCCTTGCCTTGGGTGTAAACATTAGTATGGACAATATAAGGATCACCACTCAGGTTCCCCAAGAACTCAAAGTCTATCTCATCCCATGATGAACCTTGTGGGCGTAACTGCTACATAAAGTTTTTTACATATTTGTATAAATTAAAGCTCCGACCAATTAGTTAGATAATGACAGAACAAATTTCACAATTACCAACCTGACAAGCTTGATTAATATATGTCAATAATTATCTCATATAAATTAATGTTACACTAATTACAATTTACCACTTCAATAAGTTGTGAAAAAAAACTATGAAGTTTATTGTGATTTTAACATTATACTTAGTTATATAAATTATGCAACAAATATTTGAACATGAACTTACATGGTAGGCAGTGACTGTGCCAGCAGAATTGTCAGGGACAAGCTTAAGCTTCATATCAATTTTTCCAAACAAGTATTCATTCTTAGATTGGAAGCCCGAGCCAGAGGGTTTGTCAAGAGAGAGAGTAAGAAGCTTGCCATTGTTGAGTATCTTAGCACGACCATCTCCCCATGTGATATCAACATCTTGGTTGAAGTTACCAGCAGAGGCAACTAACAAGGAGCCAACCAAAAGAGATGTGGCCAAAGCCACTACAAAGACATTTGAATTATAATATGAAAAAGAAGCAGCCATATAGTAATACTATTGGTCAATTTCTTTTTTGTCTTTTTGGGTTTATTACAAGGAGGATAGAATTAGATAAAACAATAAAAATATATATTGCATTTTATTATTTAACTGATGCTATTGGATCTTTTTAAAGCAAACTATATGTAAAACTTAAAGCAATGGGAAACAATCTATTTTCCCTAAGTTAATTTTTTCAATCCTCATAAATATTTAGATTCATGATTTTTTTTTTTTAATTTGTACTTTCATCAAGCCACTAAACCGCATGAAGAAAAAGAAACAGGAATATTAATGAAGCCTATACTATCATCAATCAAATACAATTAGTTCATATTAATCTTTTCTAAAAATTGCTAAATCCATCAACTCCTTTGGCTTTGGAACTAAACAATGTAGTTAGTGAACCATCCAAAACCCCATGAACCATGGCTACCCCTTCCCTTTTTCTTGCCAGGAAACTCAAAGCAGAGTCTCTAGCAAATGCAAAACTCAAATCTCTGGCTATATCTTATGCCTTTCCTGCTGGAACCCCATATACCGTTCGAAAATCAATGTTACCATTAGTAAGAGTACAAAGGGAGTCATCATAAGCATATTCAAAAGGATTTTGAAGTGAAACTTCAATTAAAATATCCTAAACTGATTATCATAATATAATAACATGATATAGAGATTCTATATTAATTTGAAGAAGGCAATAACACTTATAGCAAAACAATGACTTTTCTATCACTAAGACCCTTTCCCATCTTTATTGCAGCAGCTGCTGCTACATCAGATGAAATTCCGACCTGAAACAAACACGCTCTCACATTCACCACAGAATTTGAAAACCAAAAAGTCCAACAAGTAGCAACTAAGAACTTTAGAAATTATGCGTTTAACCAATAAAATGAGTAAGGAAATTTTTTAGTTAAGGATTGGAAAAAGGGGCAACTATGGCTACCAAAACTTTTGGAATAAAACTTGAACATAATTAAATCAATGAGTTTAGCATCAAACTCCTAAAAATCAAAGAAAATAATACTATTGATAATTCGATTCTAACTCTTTATTTAATATCACGGTGTTACCAGATGTGGTTGGTGTATTGGAATCTATTGGAGTCATTGAAATATTCACCTCCAACACACAGCAAGTTTTACACAGTTGCATCATCAAATCTTGTACCTTGAAAATTTACAAAATCCATTACTAAATCTCCTTCATATCATGTTCTATTTTGTAAAGTTGTAATTTACAACTAATTTATGTTGGCTTTAATTCCGTACCAAATTTGATTATAATTATGTTCAATCTTATGTACCATGTATTTTATGTGGGATTTATTTGTAAGGGTTGTGTATGAGAGAGAGAGTGTGAAGACTCAAGGCAATTGAAGACTAAAGCTGTTTTCGTGCGTAGCTCGCGAGTAAGCTTCCCGCAAAGTGAAGCATGTGCCTTGCACATGACTGGAATGCAAAAAGTCAGGACAGGATGGAGACAGCTCGTTTTCGCCAGTGTCTCACAGGTAAGGCCTTCCCGCGATATACTCGTGAAACGTTCTGTTTTGCTGAACTGTCATATTTGATACACACTTTCTGTACCCACACTATATATACCCCCATTACCCATATATGTTGAGGAGTGGTTTTGAGAGAAAACCCTAGCCACAAACCTTGAGAGTTAGAGATTTTTATGCCCACAATTCTCTACACAATTCATTATGGATTTTCCTCAACTCCTACCTCTCCATTTCCATACATTTGAGAGGTTGATAGCCTAAACACTTATCGCACCCTTTCCGAGTGTTAAGTGAGGTTTTGGTGCTACTAAGAAGCATTGGAAAAAGCCAAGTTTTGGCGGATGCAATCGGGCATATTACGAGATCCGAAGAGCTAGACAAAATACAGTTTCGAGAAGCCTTGTTGGAGTAGGAGTTTGGAGGGCTTAAGTGCATTGGGTAGACTAGGCTTGGAAGGTCTTTTACTATTCGTGTATCCCAACTGATTGTCTAGTAGGTCGATTACCACTTGGAGGGTGGCAGAGAGGTTTTTCGCCGAGTTTTTCGGTTTCCTCTTCGATAACACATCAGCGTGTTATTTTGTGTTTGCATTCTTCTTCCCTACTCTTTTACCTTTCATTTTACTGCTGTGTTATAATGATTATGAGTTTGAGTAGTTTATTTGTTTATCCACTCGCATTTACTCTATTCCGCACTTAGTTTAAGCTAGAGTAAAATCAATTGAGTCGTAACTTTAATTTGGAGGTCTAAATAGCTCTTGTGTTTTCACACATTTTCGAGCTTTCATATTTTTTATGCATTCTATTAGAGGTAGAAAGAGACTCGCCAAATTTTGTCATAAGTAGAAGAATTGTTAGTGTATTGTGCTATAAGATAGATTGGTAAACAGCCTATTGGGAAGATTTCTGTGACAACTACTTGGGTATCACCATAACCAACAACATCTTTAAGATTAGTTACATATAACTGTTTTTAATTCCGTTCATTTACAGTGAAGAGCCAAAACTGTAACCAATTTCTTTTTGTAATTTTCATAATCTATAAAAATGTCTAAGTCCAGCGAGGGCCCTCCAAGTGTAGGATTAAGATGATTTGTGTTTAAATATAAAAGAAAAATGATGATCCATATGTGGGGGATCGAAACAAAAGAAAAGAAAAAAGACCTTGTAACTAAGAACTGAAATATTTATACAAGTGACAAAGAAACACACATATATAAAATAGACCTTCCTTGGGCCTAACGGAGGAGACTCTTCTCTTCATAATTTTTCGTCATAGTCATTTCATTGGCTTCTTATCTCATTGTGATTAACTTTAACTTGTTAAGTGATCAATATCCAACCCATTTTTTAACAAATCTATTGTGGTGGGCTTATTGAGCCATTGTCCAAGTCATTTTTTGGGTCGTGGATCAAATCTTGCCCTTACGCCAAATTTGTTAAATTTTTAAGTACTTCTTTTGATAAATCACAAAGTTTAAGCTTCATCAACATTTTTAAGCACTAGAGATGTCAGTAAAATCTAAAACAACAAGAACCTCTTGTTGCCAATATTTAAAATTATTTCCATTAACATGTCCATTTTTTGTTGCATTCAAAAGAATGTGTATCAACCAAAATACACGAAAAATCAATCTTTAAGATTGTTAGAAAGAAATCTTGATAATGCAATAATCAAAGAAACAAAGTCTAATCCAATAAATCAACAAGAAGGACAATATATAATGTTTTCCTTTTCTAAAGGACAATAGTAAATGAAAGCTTGAAAACGTGTTGAAAACACACGAGCGGTTTAGACCCCTAAATTAAAATTACGGCTCGATAGATTTTACACAACTTTAATACAAAGTGCGGAATAGTGTAAAAAGCGAGCGGATGAACAAATAAGCTACTCTAATCCATAAACTAAGCAACACAGCAGTATAATGGAATTTAAACAAGAGTAGGGAAGAAGGATGCAAACACAGAAAACACCGAGACGTGTTCTCGAAGAGGAAACCGAAGAACTCGGCGAAAAACCTCTCCGCCGCCCTCCAAGCGGAAATCGATCCACTAGACAATCAGTTGGGATACATGGGTTAGCAAAAGACCCTCCAAGCCTAGTCTACCCGCTGTACCTAAGCCCTCCAAGCTCCTACTCCAACAAGGCTTCTCGGAACCGTGTCTTGTCCTAGTTATCCGGATCCCGCAACAAGCTCCATGTTGCATCTGCCATTCAAGGCTTCTTCCAATGCTTCCCAGCAGCACCAAAACGTCACACAGCACTCACAAGGTGTGGTAAGTGTTTGGGCTATCAACCTCTCAAAGATATGGATAATGGAGAGGGAAGGATTGAGGAAATACCACAAACAAATGTATAGAGAAAGGTGGGGAAGACAATCTCTAATTACCAATGTGTTTGGCTAGGGTTTTCTCTCTGAAGCATTCCTCAACAATTGTGGGTAATGATGGTATATATAGGAGAGGTGCAAAAGGTGTGACTCAAAAAGTACAGGCTGGCAGAACAGCTAGTCTCGCGGGTGTCTCGCGGGAAGGCCTTACCCGCGAGATACTCGCGAGACACAATTGTCTCCACCTGGCCTGACTCTTCGCATTCCAGCATGTGCCTGGCACATGGATCACTTCGCGGGATGCTAGGTCGCGAGATACCCACGAGAATCTTCAGTTCTTTAAATGCTTGAGTCTTCAAACACTCTCTCTAACACACAACCCTTACAACAAGTCCCACAACAAATACAGGGTTTTAAACGATTGAACTCAATTACAATCAAATTTGGCACGGAATAAAAGCCAACAAAACACAGTTGTAAATTACAACCTTACAGTAAATATTCCAAAAATCACAAATAATGTTTAATCATACACTTAGATCAAATTTTAAGAACAAATGCCCCCAAACTATAAAATCAATTGAAAGCGTTCTCTTTAAATTTATTACCCAACCAAAGCGATTACTCAGTGCGAAACAATTGCTTGGCCTATAAAATCTAAAGATTAAACTATAGCATCTACAATAGACTTCCAAATACAAAGGTTTAAGAACAACCTTTTGAGATTACCGTTCCATGCTAATATAGAGAAACTAGTTTTTTTTTTCTTTTCTAGAAAACAACATTTGTGAGAGAGTCAAGAACACGTAGAGAAGAAGCTAGAAATGTAAAATGGTCAAGTGGTGTGTCTAAGAAGCTTTTGGCTTGGCCAAAATAAACACATAGTGTATTAGGGCCTATTTGATAGCAAATTTCAAGTATTGTTGTTTAAAATGATGTAAAAATTGTGATTTAAAAGTTTTGTGAAAATACGTATTTAAAAAGTATAGTGAAAATTGTGATTTAAAAAGTGTTGTGAAAATATGTATTTAAAGTATTCATAATACAAAAAATGAGTTTAGTACCATTTTTCAAATAACATATTTTAAAATATAAAAACACATAATTGTGTGTTTGGTATGTGTATTTGTTTTTTTAAATAAAATAATAATAATAATAATGAGTACAGTAAAAGTATTATTATTTTATTAATTTGAAGAGAGAAAATTCCCTCACTTGGTAGGGGCTACAGTTTGGTACATGTATGTGTAATCTTGTCAGGTGGGGCCTAGAGTTTTTAACATATTTACAAAAGTATAATTAAACAATGTTATTTTGAAAACTGAATATTGATATAGAGGAATTCTCTAAATATAGTGTTCAAAATACCCTAAAATGAGAAACGTAACTTCAAACACTCCTAAATGAAATTTCCTGCCAAACACATTTTTTTTAGCCCACAGTTTTTATATCTAAATACTGAAAACTATTGTTTGGAATCCCTTACCATACAGGCCCTTAGGGGGTGTTTGGTACATGCATTTAAACAATAGTTTTTAGTATTTAAATAATATTACACGTACTTTCACACAAATACAAACAACATTACCAAACGATCCCTTAACTTCCCAAGAATGCTATGCACCTAGCAGTCCAAAGCACCTAACAGTTAGTGGTGTGCATCCAATCCACAAACCCAACAAAACTGACCTAACCAACATGACACAATGGCTTATATTAATTTTTCACTGGCTAATGGGTTGAATTGGAATATTTTCAAGACTCATGTTCGGTCAGATTTTGGTTGATAGTTTTTCTCAATCCAACCCGATTTATATATAAGTTAATTACACTTTTTTCCCTATATAGTGGTATTTTGAGAATTAATATATATAATTTAAGAATATTAAGTGAATTGTAATAATTTATTAAAAAAAATGCCATAGATAATTGATGAAAACACATTTTTACAAAACATAAAACATTTAAGTCCGACCCACCATGGGTCAAGTTGGATTAGTTTATATACATATGATGTGTTGAATTGGGTTGAAAAGGATCCAATCACCAATAAATCCCAATATCTAAAGATACCAAAAGAAGCCACAAGAATATACAAACTAAAAAAGAAGCAAGACTTTTAATCAAAATAAAAATAACAATAATAAAATATTTCTCTAAAACACTCACACCAACTCTTTAGAGGCGTCTCAAAATTTTTATTAGCATATAAAGTGGATGTCAGTTTTGGAAATTCAAAAGATAAGACCAAGAGAACTACCAAGTAATATTAGGGACAATTTTTTCACAATTGTTGACATAGCCTGTTGAAATTAAAGTAATTTCACTTTTAATTGAATCCATCACTGATACCACATTTATTATGCATCAATCACATCAGGGCAAGCTAGCCATTATGGACGAAGTTGTGCCCATGAACTTATTTCTCTCTCATAGTAGTATGGACATTGCAATTCCACTCATTATATCAAGAGCATATAAACTTCTAACTTACTCATACATAGATGGATCAGATAATCTTGGTGTAGGTACAGCAACAAGAGGGATCTTCTTTTTTAGTACAATCCCAAACTTTTCTGTAATGTCCAACTTCTCTCCCTGGGGCAGCTTCCAATCAAAAGAATGTAGAAGTGCTGCAAGTGAATATATCACCATCCTCTCAGCCATTGCTGTTCCAGCGCACATTCTTCGGCCAGACCCAAATGGAAAATAATTGAAGTCATTTCCACTATAGTCCCATTTACTATTCAAGAACCTCTCTGGATCAAAATTTAATGGATTTTCCCAAATAGAGGGGTCCCTTTGTATCGCCCATACATTCACAAAGATCCGAGACCCTTTTGGAATGGTGTAGCCTCCAACAGTGCATGTCTCACTGGGACAACGAGGAACTAACAATGGCAGAGTTGGGTGCAACCGCAATGTTTCTTTCATCACAGCATGTAAGTATGGTAGTTTGTGAATATGAGACTCTTCTACAATGTTATCTTTGCCAACTACAGCTTCCAATTCTTGTTGGGTTTTCCTCATCACCTCCGGCTTGTTCATAATTTCGGCCATGGCGAACTCGATCGTATTGGAGGATGTGTCTATCCCACCAACCACCATATCCTGTTCACAAATCACTAGATTATGGCAATTTTTTTTATTATGGTAAAAAATAAATAAATAAAAAATTGTAATATGTATAATGCTACCATCACAAACTATTTTATAATATTTTTACAAAATGTTGATTTTGCAAATTCTTACTGGTTTTCTTCTGAGAACACCATTAATATTTTTTTTTTCTACTTACTAATAATTATTCATCATATTAACAGCTTGTAAAATATTTTGTAAAATAGAATATGGTTTTAACATTTTTCTTGTAATATTAATGCTGCAACTAGAAAGCTAATATTGTGTTTTAGCGAGGGTCTTGCCTACCGATCGAGACTGATCCCTGTGAAATATGGGGCCTCCTGTTTAGTGATATTAAAATATTGTAATATGTTAAAATATTGGAATATTGTAATGTGTTTCTCTTTCTGCCGCTCGAATAATTAATTACACTTGAAATAGTATATATACACATTTTAAAATTATGGAAATTACAATTCCGTAAACAAGCAAGCAAAAAATTAACAAAGTGACTAACAACGTTCATCTTCTCGTTCATTATTTTTTTATTTTTCCTTTGGCCCTAGGTGCCAAGGACCTTGAAGGGCCAAACGAACTTTTTCTCTCCCTCTGATGAACTTTGGACTAAAAGGTGGGGAAAAGTGTGATCGAAAAACATAAATCTAGCAGGACTGCAGGAGGAAAAAAAATAAATACAAAGAACATTAATGCTTTTTTATTATTATTTTGGCAGAAAAAAAAAATTATGTTTGGTGTTGGAATAATTGGAACGTAGTTTTTCTCTCTATAACATGCCAAGGTTAAGGTCCGGGCTGCTCACCCTATTTCCAGTTTTGCTGGTGCTATCCAGAATTTACATAAAGTTATTAGCATCCAAATGGGTGGGGCAGTGCAGGTTAGACTTCTTGTTTCATTAGAGTAGGGCTTTGTTTCAATATGATCTAGTACACGATACCGAAATGTATTAATATCATTAAATAACAGCTTACTACATACTTCAATTAATATAAGCTTGGCCACATCTCTTAATTCTAAGAGCATTTACATCCAATTTCTACCCAAAAAAAAAAAAAAAAAATCGTTTTACCATCTTAAAAACTATTTTATCATTTATATCATACTATTTTACAACGCACCCAATATCCTAACTTTTATATTCTTATTCAACTCATTAAACTAATATATATTACTTAATAAAATAATATAATCCAAGCTTGCTACAGTGCTACAATGCCATCCTACCCAATAAAATATAATAAACCTTATACAATTTTTGCTACAGGGCTATCCTACATTTAGGATGGCACTGTAGCACAATTGTAAATTTTTTTGCAATTGCAAGAGTTTTTGGGGCTTTGTTGCTAAATTCTACCTGCATATGGCATATGAGAGGCTCAATGCTAATGCTTAGGGTAGGGCTTTGTTTCAATGATCTAGTACACAATACCAACACGTATTAATATCATTAAATAACAGCTTACTAAATATTTCAATTAATATAAGCTTGGCCACATCTTTTAATTCTAAAAAATTACAATACCTAACAGAGAAAAAAAAAAAAAAAAAAACCAACCCATCATATTAATTATAAATAAAACCTTAACCGCCCCACTACCCATTTTTCATTTAGCAGAAAATAAAATAAAAATAAAAACTTAAGAGGTTAATCCCATCTACAAGTGCTTTTTAATTTTTATCCCATATTTTTATTTTTTTCCCAAGATATATTTTATTATTTAACTTAGTACTACTACTTTTTATTTCCATCGAGAGAAATGTTAACCAATGTACCAAGACATTGGTGCATTAGTTTAGAAACTATTTTTAAAAATATTTTATGAAAAAAATTATAAATTAATTAATTTTTTTACAATTTTTTACATTTTCTATTGTTAAAAATTGTTAAAATATTATTTAAGACAAATTTTTGCTGCAGAATTAATTGTAACATAAAGTTACAATTTTACTTAATATCTTTTTTATTTGAGGTAAATTTTGACAGATTCACCATTAAATTACATATTCTTCTTATATCCTTCATATTTGCAAAATTTATAAAAAATTAAAGATCAATAATTTTATCATCAATAAATTATTTAACTTACAAGTTTTTATAATTTAAAATTATGCATAAAATATAAATTTATAAATTATATAATAAATAATATTTTATTAATACAAAATTTAACATATATATTAAGAACAAAAAAATATACAAAAATATATAATAATATTTATTTTATAAAGTAAAATTATAATTTTCTACTGTCCTATTATTTATTAACGACTACCTTAAAAGTAAAGGTCCCAGAGTCAAGGTATTTAGCAGTTACTGTGAATGGAAAGGACGTACCACAAG
The DNA here is from genome assembly GCA_023621385.1 of Quercus gilva. Classification (NCBI taxonomy): domain Eukaryota; kingdom Viridiplantae; phylum Streptophyta; class Magnoliopsida; order Fagales; family Fagaceae; genus Quercus; species Quercus gilva. The sequence goes on from CM042477.1 coordinate 35,750,185, forward strand.
CAAGTCCTTGAGGTGAATCATGGTCATAGGTGTCTTGGAGTCACCTTCATCCTTCAACTTCAACAAAAACTGTAAAAAATCTTTACTGTCTTTGTCTTTGTCTTTGCTCCCACCTTCTTTATCAATCTTCAGCCGTTTGTTAATCATAACATCAAAGATCCGATCGAACCGTTTGGCCAACCCATCCATCTGCTTCTTTATGCCTTGCAAGTCAAACCGGGCCAAACCCGGAAAAAAATCCGAGACGTTGGGCTTCCCCAAAAGCTGCGTCATCTCCGACATCACTTCTCTGAAATCAGCCCCAAAGCTAGAACTCTCTTCCCCCTCCACTGTTCCACCCCATATCATGTTCGTAATCACGTTCATCACCGTCAAGAACATCTGCTCCCCAATGTTCACCGGCGACCCGACCCGCCTATAAAAGTACCCAACTGTTTCTCGGACCTGTTTACGACGAAGCTCGTAAACAGAGTCCAACGTTGTTTTACTCAGCATCTTGATCACACAAACTTTTCTCAGCATCCTCCACTCGGGTCCATATGGGGTAAATACAATATCGGAGCCACCATAGCTGGCGATCCGACTCGCTTCAGGAACGTCACGGTTGGCGAAGGTGACTTCATGGTCTTTGAGAACTTCGCGAGTGAGGGAAGGTGAGGTGACGACGATGCCAAGCTTGTAGCCGAGACGGAGCTTGTATATGGGCCCGTGGATTTGGGCTAGGCCAGCGAAGTAGGAGTGGAGCTCTGGGTCTAGAGAGAGGAGGTTGCCGAATAAGGGGACGCCACGTGGACCTGGAGGCAACAGCAGCAGCGAGGTCCTTTGCTTTTTCCATGTGTACCAAGAGAGCGTAAAGATGAGAAGAACAAGAAGAGTGAGAAGTGAGAGTAAGAGTTCATTTGAGAGTAAGAGTTCATTTGTGAACAAGGGTTTAGTTTTTTTGATAAGTTGGTGAAGGTAGTTGTGGTAGTTATAGTATTGGGTCTATCGAGATTTGAGTGGTAAGCCACTAAACCCTGTAAGGACCTTCTTATAAGCGTCTGTGTGACACGACAAGGTTGGCTACCATGTGTTTTAGAATCTCACGAATCGATCCTTTTTGTCATCTCATGATCTCGGGCTCAATTATTTTAATAGTGTTTTTGTTTTTTTAAATGAATAGTATAACTACAATATAACGGTTAGTACATCAAAGGAGATTCTTCAGGTTGCTATCATCTGTATAAAATTTATCTTATTAGTTTTATCCCAGGACAGTTTCATTTTTCCCTACTAACCCCTACTCCTAATTCCTAAACGCTACTATTGTATGACTACGACCAGTCGGCGCCCAAAAATTTCAATGGGTTTTACTTATGTGTGCCATAGGATATACATTAATAAATCATTTTAAAAAATATTTTATGAAAAAAATTAAAAAGTAACCAATTTTTTGTCAACTTTTTTAATTTCTCAATTGTTCGTGAAATTCTACTAAATACAACACAAAAATAAAAGAATAAATTGATCCATTAGTATCTCCTCAATTGAATGGGAATAAGTGAATGAGATCATTCAGCTCAATTACAATTTGTTACATTCAAGATCCTGGCATTCAAAATATCTAAATAGAAACAATATAAAAAAAATATATGCTCATTAGTTCAAAGAAAAAATAACAATAAAAATCTAAATAATTCAATTTGTATGCAAAACTAACAAAAGTAAAATTCAATTTTGAATCTAATTAAATTTTCTCCAAGCATGGGTTATATATATGATTAGGTCTTTTATGGTTTATTTATATTGAACTCCTCGTTTTCTACATTGAATTAACTCACTTGGCACAAAAATTAAAAAACTTACATTAGTCCTGCGCAATTCATTAAATAAAGAATTATCATAACACAGTAAAAGCTTTGAGAGTTCCCAAAACCATGTTGATCAATTTATTCACTTCAATAGTACATTAGCTCCAGAATGTTAATATTAATATTCAAAACATTACAATAGAATTGAAAGAATGTTCATAATACCCAAAAAAATTCAAAATTGCATCCATTGTATACTACATCATTCAGATTGATATCCACTTCCAACAATTGATATTAGATCGTACTTTAATATCATGATTGTATAACATGGATTGGGTTTTAGAATCAAAGCAAATTGTTTTCGGTGTTTCAATTTTTGCAATAATTTTTCTGCACAATTCTGCATAATTTTACTGCATAATCCTTGGCATGCCATTGATGTGTTTGTGAGATTGCCTGAATGTCATTTCAAAAATAAAAAGAGCTGTTTATGTTGCTTAATAGTAGTATAACTTAACAGCCAAAAACACTATTTTATTTTACCTTGGTTTAGTGAAGTATAAACTGTTGGTGGCATGTCTCAAATCACCTTCCAACGTATTTCAACATGTAAGACTCCCTTTCTTGAATTAATCAGATTGTACTTCTCATTGATGCACCCATTGTATACTATATCATTTAGATTGATATCCACTTCTAACAATTAATATTAGATCTGCATAATTCTGCATAATTTTCCTGCATATGTCTCCATCAAAGTCCCTCGAACGGTGCCTTGAGCAGTAAACTGTGTGTCTTAGTCATTTTTAGCCTTGAGATGTATCCCAAATTATTTATTGAGTTGTTTGGAAAATTCTTTGGATCTTTTGTGATATTTTTTCCTAATGGGCATGTCCTAAACTATTGTAGGTGTGATATTTTCGTCAAATTGAGAAGTTTAAATTAATTGTAGACTTTTTAAACATCTATGCCTCTTATGTCATGTCACTACTATTTAAGCACGATGAGCTAAGGAAAAAGTAATCAACATTGAGATTAGTGTGCAAGACATTTTTCAGCAACCATGCCGATGCCTTAGAACATGGTTAATTAATTATTTCCTAAATGTAACCTTATATACCTAAGTTCAATAATTTAGTTGATTCTCAAAAAAAGTTCAATAATTTAGTCTTCTTGTGAGGTCCATTCTATGAAATAATTGCTACCAAAGGCCAAGTTTCAAAACATGGTTATATACATAATACATTTCGAAGTACAAGAAAACAAAACTAGTATTGCTTTGGGTTTTTTGTCAATTGATCTCATTCAAAAGGAAGGTGCAGTAGGAAAATCAATTGTGGAGCAATACGTTATTTAATGAATTTTTGACCCAAATTCACATGCTTGATTAAAATTTCAGACTATTTAATTGCACCATATACAAAGGGAGATCAAAATAGGTAGTGGAAGGTTTTAACACAAAGTGAGTGCTTCAAATGCAATGACTAGGCTTATTACCATCCGGTCATAAACTTTTTGGAAACCCAACTCTGAAGGACAGAACAACATGCCTGAAAGGTGATTGGAGGGGGAGGAAACTCAGCTAAAAATAATTCAAATTATTTTAGAAATTGCAAGGAAAACAACTAGGCTACTCAACATTGGTTTGTAAGTTTTGAATTACCCTTACCCTCACAGTTTCAGTCTCATTTAATGAGCAACTTCATTGATTATGAAAACTAAGTTTTCAATATGGGGATACTAATTGAAGTATTTTAGAAGGTGACAAGGTTGGTTGGATATCCAAGTTGTTTAAAGAGCTTTTGTGGTTGCGAGCATTAGAAAATTAATTGATGTGGATTCCATTGATTCCCATATTTGCTCGATGCTTAGCATGTTTTACTGGATTGTAATGCCTTGACCATGTCTCAAAAGATATTTACTTTTATGATAATGTATTCACAAAGATATTAAAGTAATTTTGTACATGTAAAAATTTGTTGCACACCATTTTCCTGCTTTGGTAGGTAGCTTTTTTGGAACTATTTACGATTTATTGTTAAGAGTTAATTGTATAGCCACGTTAAGTAACTTGATGTTGGTTTTATTAACTTGAGTTGGGTTGTAGCTTAATTTGTTGATTTGGTTTAGTTTGGTTTGGTTAATGTGTGGGGAAGTTCTAGGTAGGGATAAGCCAAAAATAGTGTGACAATCAAGTAGTGCAAAATCAAGTAATATTGTAGCAGCTGAAGAAAATTTCCCAATACAGCATTTATACTTGTAAACTTTCATCCGAACCATTGTCTCTTGCCACAAGCTGTGATGCAAGAGCCACATCAACACCTTCCATAGTATCCCATAAGCCTTTTGGGCTATGATTTTGCAGATTCTCTTTTGTAACGCACAATAAATAATTGAAGTACATTAGCCATGTGCCTCCTTGGTCCACAAGTGTCATAGATAGATCTAGAGCTATTAAAACTATGGAGGTAGAGGTAGCAGTCTATTTGGATAAAAAACAAATATGCGTGCGGTCAGAGCTTGATACAGTTGCACATAGTCAAAACATATTACTTCTACTTTTTTGCAGTGTATTGTTTAATGAGTTGCTTTGCTGGGAAATTCCATTGTTGCCCAAATAGTTTGTGTAACCAAAGAAAATAAATGTAAAAGAATATTTAAGTTTTGATCCAATGTATCTAAAAAGTTCAATAAATGTTTAATTAGCAACCAATTGCCAAAATATTTATCAAAACATATGGAAAATATTTTCCAATTTCGAAGTTCCTAGTTTGAAATCCAAAATAAGTTAACAAATGGAAACTAGCTAACTACAATATGAATCCAAAAGCAAGATGAATATTAAGGTGAAGTGGACATTTAATTATTCTCATTCTAAGGTTCTTATAACCACTGTCCTAAATTCCTAATCATCATCATCCATTTCATCATCTGTGCAGACATTATATATTTGTATACTAAAGCTACAAAAGACATCAACATATAATTTCACACTCAACTATTCAAGTTATACTACTCAGCAACAATTAAAGAGCATGCTCTTCTTGATGCCTGTGAAACTCTCCATAAGGAATTATCTAAATCTTTGAAAATTGCTAAGAAACTCAGGAAGAGTTAAAATTAGCTAATCTTGAAAAAGAGGAATTGATTTTGAGATTGGTGGAATCCTATAAAAAAGAATGAACTTTTAAGAAACCAATTTTCCTCTCAAGATGAAAAGATGAAACTTTTGTAAGAAAAGTTAGCTGAGTCTGAAGCTAGACTTGAAAATTTGTTTAATACCAAACTTGCTATTGATAATAGGTCTGTTTCTGTTTTTGTTCCTCTTAAGCCTAAAGCTAACAAAGTTTACATTCCTCCTTTTAAGAGGAATCATAAAGAAAAGATTTATTTTGCTAGGTTATACAAAGGTGAAAGTTCTGATGTAGACACTGAAATTTCTAAACTTATGTCTAAACCTATAGGTAAATTGCAGAAGAAATTTATTTTTGTATCTATTTGTCATCTTTGTGGTGTTGTTGGTATATTAGACCAAAATGTTCTTTGTTGAGGCAAAAACCAAAACTTGAGACTAGATCTGCTTCTAGGAATACTGATGTTCCTAAATTTGTTCTTGTCTGTCGCTTTTGTGGTGTTCATGGTCACATTTGTCCTAACTGTCATAAATTGAAATTTAAGCATTTTGTGTTTCAGTCTAAAATATGTGATGATATATCTCTTGCTACAAGTCCTGATAAATTGTTTCATATGCTTTTGAAAAATTTAAGCTTGTTGGCTTGTGAAAGGAAATTGTAGGATTTTAGTCTTTCTTAGAAGAATTGTGTAATCCCTCAAATGCACTCTGTTTCTCATGGTTTTTCACTTGCAAAGCGAAAGACGCGTGCTATATGGATGAGAAAAGATTTGCTAAGGTGAGTGTTTTTCATTCGTCCTTGATTTAATTCTTTCAATTATTTGTGGACATGTTTACTTTTTGTTTTTGGTTGTTTTATTTTCTTAGATAGTTTTGATTATTCAAAAATCCAAAAACATTGAAAATTTTCAAAAAGAAAAAAATATTTTATTTTGTGTTTTGTTTTATTTTTCTTGAGGATTACATGAATTATAATATCTCTGTCTTGACTTAGAACATGCTTAATTGTGGAGAAACATAGAAAGTGTGTATTGCCTAACTGAGTGCATGAGCTTTATCTGATTTTGTGTGAGTATGTACTAGTTGTGTTTTTTTTTTTTTTTTTTTTTTTTATCATATTTTAAAACACACAAAAAGATATATATATATATATATATATTGTATTGCATGCCACTAAGTGTGTAATTAAGGTTGGCTAATGAAATTTGCATTCATAATTTAGCTTTGATAAGCTTTGTATTTGCACTTTACTAGTTTGTGTTAGTTTATGCTTAATTGTGTGATTTGTTTTTAGGAGATGTGAGAGTTATATAATACAACTCTTAAGGTGATAGTCACTTTCAAACCAATGTGATTTGTTAGGGTTATATTTTATATGTAATTGGCTAATCCTTTAACAAAACACACTTTACTTGTAATTGAGTAGATCTAAGTTGAGTTTCATACGTCAAGAAATACGTTGTTCAAACATATCAAGTGTTAGTATAAAAGACATGAAGATTGTTCCAAGAAATAAGTGAAGAAAAGCTATTTTACTAAAGCTCGACAGATAGCTCGACAGATAGCTACCACCAAGACTCAATGAGAAGCTCGACACAAAGTCCACACAAGCTCAATCTATCAAGAATTGCGATTTCAAAATTCCAGATCTGAAATTCGGTCTAAGCTAATGTATATGGTTTCTTTTCTCACAACCCCAAACATATATAAGACTTATTTTAAGAGCCATCATACAGGGATACAGAGACCAAGAGTTTATTTTTATCTTTGAGAAGCTATTGCATTTGTACATCATAGGGTTTTGTAACCAAGTGCTTCTTGATCTTCATTGTTGATGAAGTGAAGAACTTTGCAGCCAACAACAATCATTCAAGTTGCTGGAGTTAATCATGTACTGGGATCTGTGAAAATGAGTTAGTCACAAATTGGAGATTTGTGAATCAAAAGAAAGAAGGCTATTATAAGATCAAGTCTAGTTGCGTATTAGGGCAAAGGTTTAACTGTAGGTTGGTATTTTGGGATAGACCAGGGTAGTGGTAAGATTTTTCATACTTGTAATCACTTGATTATTGATTCGTGGATTATTGGGAGTGGTGACCTTAAATTCACCCAGTGGGGTTTTTGCCTTCCGAAAGGTTTTTCCCATTTGTTAACAAATTACTGTGTCTATTTAATTTCTGTTGCATTTATTTTATTTGATGATTTGTTGGTGCCTCCACAATTTTTCATGTAATTTGACTTAATTAATCAACTTGGGTAATTGAATTAATTAACCAGGGTCAAGGTATCTTAACCCAACATGATTGATGATGTAGAAAATTTGTTTGATTACTATCTATATATCACCTTCTTTGTACTTCGCACACTTACTAGTTGCACACACTACACGCAAATATTTGCTAAATCAAGTACATAAGAATGTGTGTATTGTCTAATTAGGCCATTTTTAATTGCATATAATTTGATGTGTAAATGCAATTATTTTTATTGAGAAATTAAAACTTTTTTTTTTCAAGTTTTAGAACTTTAAGGGTTTGTTTGGTAACTGTTTTTTTCCCTTATTTTCTGTTTCCAAAAACAATTTTCTATTTTTGAAACTAAAAAACTTGTTTGGCAATCCAAAATGGATAGAAAACAAAAACTATTCTCAAAACTCAATTTGTAAAGGAAACTAAAAACATGCAAAATGCTGTTTTCAGTTTCTAATTTTCAAAAGTCAATAAAACACGCATTTAATTCAATAAATCTGTCTCATTTAATGATTTAGTATTAGAGTTCAAATCCTAGTAACAACATATTTAAGTATTTTATATTTTTTTCTTCAAAAAACTATCTTATTAATTTCAACTAACCAAACATGTTTTTGATTTCAAAAATACAAGAAAATTGTTTTTTTCTTTATATTCCCAAAAACAAGTTTTTGAAAATAGAAAACAAAAATTGTTACCAAACATAACCTAAATTTTGTGATTTTAACTTCTTCATTGGTTTTGATATTTGCATCTGAGAGGCATCATGTTTTTAAAAATTTTCTAGATCATGTGCAAATGTATAGAGTCTCAAAAAACTGCTCTTAAAGTTGTTTTTCTACATAAAATTTTTAGATTTGAAAGCTTTAAAGTTTACATTGTTTGACCAATCGAAAATCTCCCTCGACTAATCAAAACTATGAACTTTTGTGTTCAAAACTATCTGCCTATCTCAACCGGTGCTTGATTGATGCTCGACCAATCAAAACTAAGAATTTCAAACAAAAAAAAAAATTTTGGTTCTTAACCCATCAATCTTTTCATGCATCATTTGTGATAGGTTTCACATGCATTGCACATATAGATAGAACATGCATTCCATTGTTTTCTTTACCTATCTTGCATTTTTGCAATCATATCTATCATAGATTGTTTTCACATACAACACGCATGCACTGCTAAATTAGGTACTCAATTTGATTTAAAAATTGATTGATTAATTTTTGAGTTTTGTATATTTTAGTATATGCTATTTTTCTTGGTGTGTGAATTGTTAAAAATTGGGAATATATTTATGAGAGGCATGGTGGATAATAAATGTGCAAATATTTTCTCTATTCTTAAGGTTGATTTGAGTTCAAGAAACCTTGACACATGAAAACACATTGCATACTGAATTTTTATATCATTGAGATCTATATTGTATAGTCTTAACTGATTGTGCCTAAAATGTTTACATTCATCTATTTATGGGTCACATAGTGATGTCGCGGAAGCCTGAAGAAAGTACACACGATGCTCTCTTGATGGAACAGAACTAAACTATTAACTTCTGGTAGGAATCCACAAGGGTTTTCCTTGAATCCACAAGGAGGAAAACTGAAATCCACTAGAGAAATAATTTTGATAAAATTCTATATTTATTGATAATAGTCTAAAAACTGAATTGCCTTTGGTGGGTACAATGCGTTTAAATAGTAAAAAGCAAAAGTTAGGGCACCTAGAAACCCTAAGGCGGCTATGAAAGCATATAAAACCCTAATTTGACTAAACAACATTAAAAGCACCTAAAAAGAAGGAAATAAATAACCCTAACCTAAATTTTTTTTTAAAAATTACATAAACATACTAAAATTAAATATTGACAAATATTAGAGAAACTGTGTCCTACACCACATAATGTCAAGTTTGCATGTATTGAAAGAGGGAATATTTGTATTCATGTGTATCCTTACTTATTTTTTAAGTTTGGTTTGTATTTCTTTATTTTTCCTCACCTCATAAAATTTCCCCAAAACTATTTTTCCCAAAACTCGTTTTTTTATTATTATTATTTTTCCCCTATATTCATAGAGGGGAGAAAGCTATTTTTAAAACCTATATTGTTCATAGGGGGAGTTGTTGCTCTTCATAGGGGGAGTTGCCTCTATTTTCTATAGAGCTTATTTCTTTTGTGGTTCCTTGGTTCTCTATTTTTTCTTATCCTTTATTGTGTATGTTTTTTGTCTACCTTATGTTTAGGTTGTCTTTGTCAATATGTGACAAAAAGGGGGAGAATAGATGAAATTTGGAAAAAGGTTTTTAACTGTTTTTATTTAGGGGGAGATGAATTTTTTTTTGAAAAGGGGAGAAAACGAAAGTTTTATTATTATTATTATTATTATTATTATTATTATTATTATTATTATTATTATTATTATTATTATTATGTTTCTAACTTAGGGGGAGAGTTAGTTTGCATGTTTGTTATTTGCTGTTATTGCGTATTAGTTATTTAAAGTTTATCTGTCTTTATTTCCACACATGCGTTGATGTGCTCTTTTGGGTGTTTTAGGAAAGATAGGTACATTTCGATCAAAATCTTTTGCCTCTTCTAGCAACTTTTAGGTTTGAAGTTTTAGATTGGAATTTGTGATGTATTTGGGCATTTTATTGTAATTGAGTTGTTCTTATATTTGAGCATTTCAATTTGTATGTAAGTTTTTTCATGGATTGCCAAAGGGGGAGATTGTTAGGTTTCTAAAAGTTTAGAACAATTGGCAAACTATGAGTACAAACTTGTCTAGATATAGATTCCTAAATCCATAGGTATGATTAGACAATGTTCAAGGTGCTGCATGTCAGAATACAAGAAAAATGAAGAAAGCAGGTTCAAGAATTTGACACTTGCTTGGTTTGACCTATAAAAAAGAAGGCTTAACTAATCTGCGGAAATTGTACCAGCTTTCTTCTTAGGGTTTCAGATCTAATTCTCCTAGTATTTAAAGAAAACCCTAAAACACGTTTTAGATTGGTTTTTAGAGAGAGAAGAGTGCATCTTGTGCCTCCAATTGTAGATCTAGGGTTTTTGTACCCAAAGCTCTCTAAAATCTTCTACTAGTATTGTTCTTTGAAGAAACTCATTTTCATAGTGAATTATTACAATTTTCATTTGCAATATAAATTACTAAGTTGTCTATCAAAATGAATAAAAAAACTCCAATGAAACAAATGAAGTCTTCAAAATTGTGAATGATCCAAAGACTTAAAAGAATTTGTTAGGCTCTAAAAGTTTATAACAATTAGCAAACTGTGAGTACAAACTTGTCTAAATATAAATTCTTAAGTCTATAGGTACGATTAGATAATGCTCAAGGTGCTGCAAGTCAGAATACGAGAAAAAGGAAGAAAGCAGGTTCAAGAATTCGAAACATGCCAGATTCGACCAATCGAAAAGAAGGCTCAACCAATTGAGACACAGATCTGCAAAAATTAATTAAAGCCCAACAACTCATTAAGCCCATTAAGTGATTAGGGTTTCAGATCTAATTCTCTTAGTATTTAAAGGAAACCCTAAAACACGTTTTAGATGGGTTTTTAGAGAGAGAAGAGTGCATCTTGTGCCTCCAATTGTAGATCTAGGGTTTTTGTACCCAAAGCTCTCTAAAATCTTCTACCAGTATTATTCTTTGAAGAAGCTCAAGATCCAGTGCTATAGAATTTGCTGTTGCAAGATCAACTATTACTGATGATCTAAAACTTTGAGTGGGATCTCAAGGTCACAAAACGTAGGTGTTTGTGCATAACAAATGAGTAAGTACTACAATAGGAAGCTTTAGAGTTAAGGAAATGTCTATTGTAAAACTTCCATTCTATTTAGTGAATTTCTTGCCTTGTGGATTGTTTAGGTTATATCATTCCCAAGTTTTTTACCTTAAAATTGGATTGTTTCATTGCTTTTTCTGGGTCATCATATCGCTTGTCTTCTTTATTATTCACTATTTGTGATATGATTGTTTGTGTTTAACCAAGATCTGAATAATAAACCTAACTAACAACTTGGTTAATTAATTAGGTTAAATAATTTAAGTGCACAGCAGTCTAAACAAACTAACACTATTGTTGAGAAACAAATGAAATTAAAAATAAATATATAATTGAGAAAATAATACATTATCTTTATAATTATTGGGCCTGTTAGTCAATTCTTTTAATTTTTTTTTAAGAGCATTGTTTGAGAACTTGAATTTTTTGTGGGGCCAAATCCTAATTTTTAATGAATCCTTTAAAATTTTTCACTAATATATATACTAGGAAAACATCTTTCCAATATTTGGAGGGGCCATGTGTAGACACTGCGTTTTGTACCCCTTACAACTTGGGCCCCCGTTCCCTAATGATGCTGAAATTCTAAGACCCAAGGTTAGTTTATGGCCCAATTATATGTTAAATTGACTTGAGAAATGTTAAAATGAAAAATATAACTTTTAATGAGTAAATAAATTTATTTTTGGAAAAGTAAAGCCAAGGAAGCTTTCGACCTGCACACAAATGAATCATCTTGTGCGCATAGCCATGATGCATGCACATGCAGGCTTGAGCTTGCACGCGCATGTAGGGTTCCATACTTGTTTGAAGATCAAACACAGGCCCCACCAGGGAAACAAAATCTATTGACAAAAAAATCCCATCATTGGCAATTGAGTGAGCACGTGCATGTCTATAATGTTTGGGAACGTTTATATATACAAAATATTGATATAAAAAAATTGATATCCGTTAATGTGGTAAATTGTTAATGATAAGTTAAAAAAAAATGACATTAGGAGTATGTTTATATGAGAATCAATACAAGCTTGTTACGTCAATTGGTATATAAACAATACTGTCAAATTTTTTTTGTGTACATAACATTGCTCATAACTTTTTAAAATTTTTTTTTATTTTTTTTTATTTTTATTTTATTTAAGTATAGGCTCATAATTAGTCAAATCTTTGAAAAATCAGGGATTACATGTCCAATATTTGAAAATTCATAGGTGACTATTAATGTAGTGGTTATGGACAAATCTAAGCAAATGAAAACATTAATTGCATGCGATTTTTACAACTATGATAAAAGTGATGGGTGATATTAATCCAAAATGTGTGTGGCTGTGGAGTCATGTTGAATGGGAGATTGACCTATTCTCTAAATATTCTCTCTAGAGAATAGGTCAAATGAAAACATTGCATGCGATTTTTACAACTATGATAAAAGTGATAGAAGTAATGCTGCCCTTGTGGGAGACTGACTTATTCTCCCTAGATTTTCTATAGAAAGAGACCTTCCAGTTATCTTATTCATATTAGATACGTGCTAGATTTTAGTTCAATGTATGTGATGGCATATATTGGGCGAGAAGATATGAAAATGAATTCTAGCATTCAGTGACGAAGCCAGGAGTTCAAGTTAGGAGTTGAAGTATAAAAAAAAAAAAAAAAATCGTTATAAAACTCCAAATAACATCCATTTAGTATTAAGTATTAACAATGTAATCATCTATGAGAAGGGGGCTCATCTTAGAAATCATTTATAATTGCCACTGCGCACCCTTGGGGTGGTGGTCACTCCACAAATATAAATGCTTGTGGTGTGTGAGGGGCAAAGGCTGGGTTCAAGTCTCCAAGAGTGAGCTTCACACACATATACACTTAGATTAGGCTAGAGTAGAAATTCTATCGTATATAAAAATAAAAAAATAAAAAAAATTCATTCATAATTGAATTCATACATAAAATTGTTTCTTATCATAAAATTGTTCGCAAAAAACGATACTATGCGTAGCACAACACTACAATCAACCAACTTTATTAAATATCAACAACTAACTATTAAAATTTTAAACCATCTCAAATTAAAAAATAAAAATAAAAATAAAAATAAAAACACTAAAAGACAAGCACAACCATTAATTATTTATCTATATTGTATCATTTGTTACTTTCAGTTAAAAAATCTATATTTGACATAGTTTTGTATAGGAAGAATTATAGACGGTAAAAAACATTTTTTATTGATATTGTTGCTCCTTCATCCATACAGGCATGTGATATAAAAACAAAAAGACAAAATCACCCAATCAGCGCATATATCAAATCACCCATTCAACGCATGGGTAGTTCATAAAAAGTATATATATATATATATAAATAAAATAAAAAAAATTAAAAAAAAACACCCAGTAAATGGGTACAAACTCCAAACAGTAAAAGAGAGTTAAATAGAAAGAGCGAGACTACATTTAGCAACCACAAAAATTAAAGTTAAAGAGAGAAAGAGAGTTACAGAGAGAGAATAAGAGAAAATATGCTCTGCCCTGCCTCAGCAAAGATGAGAGAGGGATTTGGTGTCTCTCAGAAGCAGATTTGGTACCGAAATGCCGTGTGGTACTACTGTATTTTGGTCTTAGTCTTCACTCCTCTGCCTCGCGTCTCAATACTAGTGTCTCTCTCTAGGTTAGAGATTTTTCATTTGGGGGAAATTTGATGGAATGATTTAAGATTAGATTGGTTTTGTTTCAAAAATTTTAAGGGCTGGGTTAATGTTTTGGTAAATTGGCTGATTGTGCTCAAATTTCTTTAGCTTTTTTATTAGCCTTTGTTTTGGGCTAATTTTTTGGGTTTACTAATTTGTTTTGTTTGGTATTTTAGATTTGTAAATGTTTCTTAGGCTTTTTTCATTTTTTTTTTTTAAAGGGGTCAAAGATTTTGTTGAGGGGGGTAAGTCTAATTTTATATGGGAAAAATTGCTCAAATCTATAACTTATATATATACTTCTATTTTCTTTTTCCTTTTTTTTTTTAGGGGGGGGGGTGTTATAGTACATCCAGTGATCATCATGTAGATATGTACCACACACGCATAAAGAGGAAATTGGTAGTTTTAAAATTTATAGAATAAAACTTGATGTCGATATTTCATAAAATAAATTCAACCATTATCATTTTCATAGTGAATCATTACAATTTTCATTTGCAATATAAATTACTAAGTTGTCTATCAAAATGAATAAAAAACCTTCGATGAAACAAACGAAGCCTTCAAAATTGTGAATGATCCAAAGCCTTAAAAGAATTTGTTAGGCTCTAAAAGTTTAGAACAATTAGCAAACTGTGAGCACAAACTTATCTAGATATAAATTCCTAAGTCTATAGGTATGATTAGATAATGCTCAAGGTGTTGCAAGTCAGAATACGAGAAAAAGGAAGAAAGCAGGTTCAAGAATTCGAAACATGCCATATTCGACCAATCGAGAAGAAGGTCAACCGATAGAGACACAGATCTGCAAAAATTAATTAAAGCCCAACAATTCGTTAAGCCCATTAAGTGATTAGGGTTTCAGATCTAATTCTCCTAGTATTTAAAGGAAATCCTAAAACACGTTTTAAATGGGTTTTTAGAGAGAGAAGAGTACATCTTGTGCCTCCAATTGTAGATCTAAGATTTTTGTACCCAAAGCTCTCTAAAATCTTATACCAGTATTATTCTTTGAAGAAACTCAAGATTGAGTGCTATAGAATTTGTTGCCGCAAGATCAACTATTACTGATGATCTAAAACTTTGAGTGGGATCTCAAAGTCACAAAACATAGGTGTTTATGTATAACAAATTCAGATAGAAGAGTTTGTGGATTCAGAGCTGTGTGTGGTCACATGAGTAAGTACTACAAGGGGTAGCTTTAGATTTAAGGAAATGTCTATTGTAAAACTTTCATTCTATTTAGTGAATTTGTTGCCTTATGGATTGTTTAGGTTATATCATTCCCAAGTTTTTTACCTTGAAATTGGATTTTTTCATTGGTCTTTCTGGGTCATCATATCGCTTGTCTTCTTTATTATTCACTATCTGTGATATGATTGTTTGTGTTTAACTTAGATCTGAATAATAAACCTAAGTAACAACTTAGTTAATTAATTAGGTTAAATAATTTAAGTGCATAGGGGTCTAAACAAACTAACAGTATTGTTGAGAAACAAATGAAATTATAAAAAATATAATTGAGAAAATAAGGCATTATCTTTATAATTATTGGGCCAATTAGTCAATTCTTTTATTTTTTTTAGAGCATTGTTTGAGAACTTGAATTTTTTTGTGGGGCCAAATCCTAATTTTTAATGAATTCTTTTAAATTTTTCACTTATATATATATACTAGGAAAACATATTTTCAATTTTTGGAGAGACCATGTGTAGACACTGCATTTTGTACCCCATACAACTCGGGTCCCTGTTTCCTAATGATGCTGAAATTCTAAGACCCAAGGTTGGTTTAGAGCCCAATAAGATGTTACATTGACTTGAGAAATGTTAAAATGAAAAATATAACTTTTGATGAGCAAATAAATTTATTTTTGGAAAAGTAAAGCCAAGGAAGCCCTCGGCCTGCACACACAGGAATCATCTTGTGTGCGTAGCCATGATGCATGCACATGTAGGCCTGAGATTGCGCGCGCATGTAGGGTTCCATACTTGTTGGAAGATCGAACACAGGCCCCACTAGGGAAACAAAATCTATCGACACAAAAATCCCATCATTGGCAATTGAGTGAGCACGTGCACGTCTATAATGTTTGGGAACGTCTATATATACAAAATATTTATTAAAAAAAAAATTGATATCCGTTAATGTGGTAAATTGTTAATGATAAGTAAAAAAATAATAATATTTTGTTTTTGTGAATCAATACTAGCTTGTTACGTCAATTGGTATCAACAATATTGTCAATTTTTTTTTTTTGTGTACATAACATTGCTCATAACCTTTTTTTTTTTTTTTTTGAATTTTTTTATTTTAGTAAAGGCTCATAATGTATTCAAATCTTTGAAAAATCAGGGATTACATGTCCAATATTTGAAAATTCATAGGTGACTATTAATGTAGTGGTTATGGACAAATCTAATCAAATGAAAACATTAATTGTATGTGATTTTTACAACTATGATAAAAGTGATGGGTGATATTAATCCAAAATGTGTGTGGTTGTGGAGTCACGTTGTATGGGAGATTGACCTATTCTCTAAATATTCTCTCTAGAGAATAGGTCAAATGAAAACATTGCATGCGATTTCTACAACTATGATAAAAGTGATAGAAGTATTGCTGCCCATGTGGGAGACTGGCCTATTCTCCCTAGATTCTCTACAGAAAGAGACCTTCCAGTTATCTTATTCATATTAGATGCGTGTTAGATTCTAGTTCAATGTATGTGATGGCATATGTCGGGCGAGAAGATATGAAAATGAATTCTAGCACCCAGTGACGAAGCCAGGAGTTCAAGTTAGGGGCTAAAGTATAAAAAAAAAAATCATTATAAAACTCCATATAACATCCATTTAGCATTAAGTATTAACAATGTAATCATCTATAAAAAGGGGATTCAACGGTTTTTTAAATCTTAGAAATCATTTATAATGCATCTTTGGTGCGATAGTCACTCTATAAGTATAAATATGCTTGTGGAGTGTGGGGGGTAAGGGTTGAGGTTCAAGTTTCCAAGAGGGAGGTTTACGCACATATACACTTAGATTAGCCTAGAGTATAAATTCTATCTTGTATAAAAAAAAAAAAAAAAATCATTTATAATTAATTTTATACATAAAATTGTTTCTTAACATAAAATTTTTCGTAAAAAATGATACTATGTATAGCACAACACTACAATCAACCAGTATTAGTAGTATGTTTATATAAGAATCAATACAAGCTTGTTACGTCAATTGGTATCAACAATATTGTCAAATTTTTTTTGTGTACAAAACATTGTTCAAAACTTTTTTTTTATTTAATTTTTTTATTTTAGTAAAGGCTCATAATGTATTCAAATCTTTGAAAAATCAGAGATTACATGTCCAATATTTGAAAATTAATAGGTGACTATTAATGTAGTGGTTTTGGACAAATATAATCAAACAAAAAGATTAATTGCATGCGATTTTTACAACTATTATAAAAGTGATGGGTGATATTAATCCAAAATGTGTGTGGCTGTGGAGTCACGATGAATGGGAGATTGACCTTTCTCTAAATATTCTCTCTAAAGAATAGGTCAAATGAAAACATTGCATGCGATTTTTACAACTATAATAAAAGTGATAGAAGTAATGCCGCCCATGTGGGAGACTGACTTATTCTCTCTAGATTTTCTACAGAAAGAGACCTTCCAGTTATCTTATTCATATTAGATACGTGCTACATTCTAGTTCAATGTATGTGATGGCATATGTTGGGGGAGAAGATATGAAAATGAATTCTAGCACTCAGTGACGAAGCTAGGAGTTCAAGTTAGGGGTTGAAGTATAAAAAAAAAAAAAATCATTATAAAACTCCAAATAACATCCATTTAGTATTAAGTATTAATAATGTAATCATCTATGAAAAGAGGACTCAACAGTTTCTTAAATCTTAGAAATCATTTATAATTGCCACTGCGCACCCTTGGTGCGGTAGTCACTCCATAAGTATAAATGCTTGTGAGGTGTGGGGAGTAATGGTTGGAGTTCAAGTTTCCAAGAGAGAGTTTCACACACATATATACTTAGATTAACCTAGAGTTGAAATTCAATCTTGTATAAAAAAAAAAATAATAATAAAAAATCATTTATAATTGAATTCATACATAAAATTGTTTCTTAACATAAAATTGTTCGTAAAAAATGATACTATGCATAGCACAACACTACAATCAACCAATATTAGTAGTATGTTTATATGAGAATCAATACAAGCTTGTTACGTCAATTGGTATCAACAATATTGTCGAATTTTTTTTGTGTACAACATTGCTCGTAACTTTTTTTTTTTTTATTCTTTTTTTTTATTTTAGTAAAGGCTCATAATGTATTCAAATCTTTGAAAAATCAGGGATTACATGTCCAATATTTGAAAATTCATAGGTGACTATTAATGCAGTGGTTATGGACAAATATAATCAAACAAAAACATTAATTGCATGTGATTTTTACAACTATGATGAAAGTGATAGAAGTATTGCCGCCCATGTGGGAGACTGACCTATTCTCCCTAGATTCTCTACAGAAAGAGACTGGCAGTTTTTTTTTGGGAAGTTGGTGAAGGTGGTTGTGGTAGTTATAGTATTGAGTCTATCGAGATTTGAGTGGTAAGCCACTAAACCCTGTAAGGACCTTCATATAAGCGTCTGTGCGACACGACAAGGTTGACTACCATGTGTTTTAGAATCTCACGAATCTATCCTTTTTTTCATATCATGATCTCAGGCTCAATTATTTTAATAGTGTTTTTGTTTTTTTAAATGAATGGTATAACTACAATATAACGGTTAGTATATAACGGTTAATGGGTCATTCTCCGGTTCCCACCTATTTTTTTAGTGGGTACCGTGTCCACTCAAATCTTACCCGTGTCTTTTTACTGTTTCAATCATGACCATTTATTTAAGTTAAGTAGTAAACCGATTACCGGCTGAATGGGTAGTGTATAAATAAAAAGCCAAAAAAAAAGAGAAAGAAATAGAGAACGAATGATTGGTTTAAAAAAAAAAAAACCAGAGAACGAAAGAGGGCGAAGAAGATGAACGAGAGACCAGGAAAGCAATGTTCCACCTTCAGATCATCTGCCATTGTCATCAGGGACGGACCCAGAAGGGGGGCAAAGGGGGCTCGGGCCCCCCCCCCCGGGCCCAAAAAAAAAAATTTTAGCAGCTAAAATTTTTCAAAAAAAATGAGAAAAGAGTTTGGGCCCCCCCTTAATTTTAGCTCAGGCCCCCTCCCAAAAATAAGAACCCCTGCCCATCATCTGGCTAGCCCAAGACTGATGGCCCATGTAAATCTATTAAAAAAAAAAAAAAACCCAACTCTCAGTCCAAAACCAAACCAAACGGAGAAAGCAAAAGCAACGAAGGAAAAAAATGAAACAAAAAGAAAAGAAAGGAAAGTGAGAGTTAAGAGCTGAGAGGTGAGACAGAGAGATCATAGATAGAGAGGCGAGACAAAGAGACCCACCCCGTGACGCCGCCACCGCCACTAACACCCACACCGTGTCGCCGTGACGCTTGCGAGAGCAAGAGTGCTGTGAGACCCATCTTGATCAGTTGATCTTGCTACCAAAGACCCACGCCAGTGAGACCCACTTGCCACCGCCGGCCCACCGCTCACAGGTATTTACTCTTATATTTTCCTTCAAAACTTAATAAACATGAAATGTTTGTGATCTGATCTGAGAATCTGAGATTCACAGAAACTGTGCTTATGCCTTGTGGACTGGTGGTGTTTCATGTTTGTGTTTTTATTGATGAACTGAACTGATATTGGTGATTGATTGATTGTGAATTGAATTTGTGCTACGACTGTTGCTTGTGGTGTTTTTTTTTTTTTTTTTTTTTTTTTTTGGCTTTTTGGCTTTGTGACTTTGTGACTCTGTGTTGTGACTCTTTATATAGATAAGAGAGAGAGAGAGAGAGAGAGAGGGAGAGAGTAGAGTTTGTAGTTGTAGAGATTAGTTTTTTTTTTTTTTTTTTTTTTTTTTCTCTGTAAGGCCAATTAGTGTCGGTAGTGGCCAATGGGATTCATTGGGTTAGTGGGTCAGTGTTAGAAAGAGCGAGACAACACAAAGACATAAATAAAGGCAGACCAAACACAAAGACATAAATAAAGGCAGATCAAAGACAAAAAAAAAAAAAAAAAAAAAAAAAAAAAAAAAAAAAAAAAAAAAATCATATATTATAGAAAATTTTCACACAAATTTAAGAAAATAATGGTGATTCTTATATAATTCTTAATTTATTTGTAGATCATGAAAAAATCAACTACAATGCTTGATTTTTTTCAAAAGAAAAGGTTCAACTACAATGTGTATTTGACATTTTTTTTTTCCGCTTATCTTTGGCCCCCCCAACTTAAAATCCTGCGTCCGTCCTTGACTGTCATTGTTTATCATTTTTTTAGTATTTGAGAAGATGTTTATTTATTTATTTGCTGTGGTTTTTCGAATTGATTTCTCAGCTTCTTCGTGTTGATTCAGATTGATTTTAATTCTGATTTAGATTTTGCATTTTTGTTTGGCTTCGATAATTTTCTTTTTTCGATTCGAATTCTAGGGTTTTGGAAAAAAATTACCGTCAGAGCATCCAAATTTTTGCTACGCTTTTTGAATTTGTTGCAAGTATTCTATTTTATTCCTTATTTTTTTTTCAAAATTATTTTTTTGTTTTAGGTAATTTTACTTGTAAATTAGTTTAGGTAATATATTTGATTGATTTTTATTAGGGTTTCTGTTAATTGTGTAGTTGATGTATATATTGTGTTAATTATGGTTAATAAATAATGATTGAGAATATACGGTAAGAAGAAATTGTAATTCCGTTGCGACCATTTCAGAGTCTGAAATGCCTTACAATCTGGATCCTTTTGTCCTTGTATGTTGTGGCCCTTGAGCCTTGACAATTAATTTAAGTCTCATAAACTTTATGTTGTAGTAAATTCTACATAGTTGGATGGTAGAACCACAATGTGGAAAGGAGGGAGAAGGAGTGTATATTATTTATCAAATTTATTGTCAGCATCTTTGCTTCCCTATAAAAGAAAAAGAGAAAAGTCTAAAGGCTTAAGTTTAACACAATATACAGAAGTTGAGTCCAAACTATATAGTGTTCTATGTTTGGTATTCAAATCGGGATTTTGATTTTTAATCCTTTTCCTCTCTATTTGTTGAAGTCACCCTATAACATGTTACTTTTATTACTAAGATTTGTAAATATCAAATTTCATTTATGGTTTCATAAGTAATTTCTACTGTTGTTTTATAATGTTCATTTCTATGCATAGATTTGGTTAATGTAGTTCTTGATGAGCAGAACTGATTTGGTCTAGGTGCACAAAGAGGTCGGTATCACTTTGGTTGTTGTTCTTTCTTATTTTTGCAAACCCCTAGTGAGTTTGTAAACTATGAGAATAAAATCTTAAATTTAGTAGGCTTCTTTATTTTTTGGGTTCAAATATCCTCCATTTAATTTGTATTTCTTTTAGTCCAACTTGTATGTATTACTGTGTTATTTATTTGCACACACTATAAAGTTTATAACTTTGTGTTATTTAAGTTGCAATGTTTTAGTGGGCATACGTGCTAGGTGTTTGGGGGAATGACTAAACATGTATACTTGCAATTAGAATGCTCTATTTCTGTTTTGTTAAAACTTAAAAACTTTGTGGTCATTGTGTGGTTTAGAACCTTTTAACTTCCATTCAAGTAATATAGAGTCATAGACTTTGAAGGTGATAGTGAACCCCATCTTTTGTTTTCATTTTAAACTGGTTCCTGTCTAATCTGTAAGTTGTTTTTGTTCTTCAAGTCAAGAATATTTCATCTGGGTCTTACTGTTTTTTGTTTTTTTGTTTTGGCCTTTAAATATAATAAACATGATTACTGTTTAGTTTTTGAATTTGATTGAGTTTTCCAGGTTCATATTTCATAGTTTTGGAGATGCTTGAGTCTCTTCCACTCATTGAGTGCAGCAGCCTGAGGTTTTTTTGATAAATTGTAGCAACCGGAGGGTTTTTTGATAAACTGCAGCAACCTATTGTTTGTTTGATAAACTGTAGCAACTTGAGGTTAGTTCTTTTTCTTCTTCCTTTATTTGGTGGATATATGATGGCTTGTGGGAGATCTGCTTTTGGTTGTTGCATTTGGAAGTTTTGAACAACATTTGATGATTTGTTCTAAAAATGCACACCATGTGTTTGATGTTTTGTTCTATAAGCTTTGTAGTAGCCTAGTGGAGCTAGTGTGCCTATCTTATGCAGTTTTAACTAGCTATTTTACTTAATCATGGAGTAAAAGATTGAAAAATTTTCAATCAAATCTTGATGCAAATAATAGATAGGAGATTGATAATGTTATTTGGGTAGTGTCTTGCTGAAGTGGCATGGCATCTTTTTCTTTCTCTCTCTCTCCTGCTCAAAACTTACATTTAAGGTCCATTTGGATACAACTGAAAACTGAAAACTGAAACTGAAAACTAAAAAATACTGTAGCAAAATAATTTTTAAATATGTGAATAGTACCGTGGGACTCATTTTTAATGAAAAAATGATTAAAAAGTAAAATTTGTGGGTCCATAAACAATACACATTGTGCACTATTCACATGAAAAGTCAATTGTTTCGGCTGAAAAGGATTAAAAAAAAAAAAAAAAAAAACTATAGAAACGCAGACGTGCGTTTGGGAAGCGCAAACGCGCTTCCCAAACGCACACTTAATATGAAGTTAAATCATTTTGCAGGGGTAGGATGAAGAATTGGCTCATACAATTGAAGTCCATGTAAGAAGACCAAGCTCTAAAACAGAGCTGAAACATTGATATGCACCTACAATCATTTACATTATTACTCAACTTTTAGATAATAAGAAACCTCTCAATGGTTCATTATATGATTATATCCTTTTTTTAGCATGTTGTTGTTTACTAGATTTTTTTATTTATTTAATAAACTTATTATATATGATTTTGAATTTGGTGATATTGTTAGGTTGAGCTAGATGAGCCAAATTTCTTGAATAATAATAGTTATATATATATAAAAAAAAAAAAAAAAATCTAAGGCTCTATGCAATGAGATTTGCTATTATGAACATCTTGTTTTTTTCAAGCTCTAATAGTCATATCATGTAAATGCAAATATTTCTGTTGCCAATGAAGTTGTAGAAGGGATAATAAGAAATTCCTACAAGTTAGAAGTTGCCCTATTGAGAACTTAAGAATGAATGATCCGGAAATGCATATGCTTTTGATTGTCTCTTTTTCAATTGTTGCCATGATGGTATTCAAATATAGATGTGAACAAGACACATTGTAGTGGATTTCTTTTTAAATGAATTTTTTCCTTTAAAAATGGATTTCTTTGTAGTTTGTCTACTTCTTTTAGATACTTTGCAACAAGAGACCGGCTTGTAGTTCATGAAAGTGAGTTATATATCAACTCAAGTTATAAATATTATGATATGAAAATTACCATATTTAGATCCAAGTGCAAGTAGGTGGTCTGATTTCTTTGGATCATCTACAGCATATACAAACAAAATTAGTGAATTTTGTTATTTCATATGTGAATTTATGGAAAAGTGATTTCTTAGTAAACAAATTGTGGCATATACAGATGGAATATTTCCCTTGTCAATATATTAGTGGTATACTTCTCAATTTTAACTAACCTAGTAATCATAATAGATTTAATATATTTATAAGTAAAATCTACCCCCCACCTTATTGTGTAATACGTGTAAGTGCTCTATTAACTTATTGAAACAACTCATAAAGCCTAGTTTGCCTATCCAAAAAACTGTTCAAGAAGGCATTCATGGCTTCACAATGCCGTGTAGTCTTGTACCTAGAAAAAAAATGACTTCTCATGTAAGATAATCTTTTGCATGAATGTGCATGATTGTCCATAATATCTAGCTTGATTATGATTGTCCTCTCCATTGATAATGATTATAATGGAAAAATAAAAATTATTTTTCGTAATATGATAAATTCATATTTTGCAAGTCCAAGTTGTTACTAATAACAAATTATTAGTTTGCTATGATGACAGATTTTTACTCATTATCTTGTCAATTAGATTATCAATGGCATTTTCATTACCTCATGTATTTATTAAAATTGTTACTAAAAATGTAGAAGGTTTAAGAAAAAAATAATTGGAAAAAATATTTTATGATCTTAAATTCAAATTCAAATTTAGGTATCTAAACAATGGAATTTCAAATCCTTTGTTGTATAAGAAGACCCAAACAAGGAATTTTAAAATCAATAAATTTCAAATCAAGGCATTTTAAATCCATTGGTTCAAAATAATCCAAATTCAAATGTTGCCATCCAAATGAATTTCAAATATTTCGGTAATTTTATAGGTTCTAAAGGTAATCTGGTCATTTTTTAGGTTTTAGGGGTTTTCAGTAATTTTTTAGGTTTCAAGGGCATTATAGATTCTAAGGGTTTTTTTTGTCATTTTTTTAATGTTCTATTGGTATTTTGGTCATTTTATAGGTTTTAATGGCATTATAGTCATTTTTTAGGTTTTAGAGTCATTCGGTCATTTTTTAGATTCTAAGGGTATTTTGGTAATCTTTTAGGTTTTAAGAGTATTCTAGTAATTTTAAAGGGGGGTATTAGGGTCATTTTATAAGTTTCAAGGGTATTTCAGTCATTTTTAAGGTTTTTGGTCATTTCGGTCATTGAAACCATCACTATTGAAAAATTGTTGTTCCCCACAATTTTGTTTTAGATGTTATAATCTTAAAGCTTAACAAACATATATCTATTTGAACATTGAAATTTCATTTTGTATAGTGCGGGTCTGATTGGAGTTCAAATTGGCAAATTCAGTGGTTGTGAACGTGGGATTTAATGTTGGCTTCAAAAAAATTTCATTTATTACATTAAATATTGGGCTGTCAAAAGTTGTTAATGGAGTTAGTAGAAGTAAGAGTGTGAAAAAAAATAAATAAAAATTAGTAGAAGTAAATAATCAAACTCTGATTAGGTTTTTTAAAAATTTATTAATAGTGTTAACTGAAAGATAATTTTTAATTAATTGAAAAGTTAAGTATTGAAGTTTCATTTAAAGCTAACTATCTTAGTAATTTCATTTAGCCTTAAAAGAAATATGAAGAAGAAAGGGAAACCATCAATGTAACATTGAACTTTTACATAAAAGGGGATGTACCGAAATTTAGAGGTGATAAACGGCAGATACTACGAACAAAGAGAGATGCAGAGAGAGATAGAGGAAATTATATCTTTTATCATTGACGTTGAAGGGAAGAAGATATGCTATGTGGTCAATTTTTTTTCCTAAGGGCATTTTGGTCATTTTTAAGGTATCATTGTTATTTCGGTCATTTTTAGGTTTTATGGTAATTTTGGTCTTTTTTTTTTTTTTTTTTTTTTTTTTTTTAAGATTCAATGTTATTTGGTCAATTTTTTTTTTATTTTGAGGGTATTTTGGTCATTTTTTAGGTTTTGTGGTTATTTTAGTCATTTTTTTAGTTTTTGATAATTTAGGTCATTTTTTTTTAAGTTTTAGGGTTATTCTGTCATTTTTTTAGGTTCTAAGGGTATTTCGGTCATATTTTAGGTTTTAGGAGTATTATGGTAATTGGTGAGAAAAAAAAAAAAAAAAAAAAAGGAACCATCGAATGTGATAACAGTACCATCGAATATGAGAAATGTACGGCCTAATGTGATGTTGGTACTGCCTAATGTGACAATAGAACCATAAAATATGAGAAAGAAAAAAAGGGACCACAAAATATGACAAAAGTACAGTCAAATGTGATGTTGGTACTGCACAATGTAAGGACAACACTATTAAATGTGAGAAAAAAATTAAAGTACAACCAAATGTGAGAAAAGTAAGGTTAAATGTGATGTTGTCATTGCCTAATGAGACAATAGAACCATAATTTGTGAGAAAAAAAAAATTGAACCACCAAACGTGACAAAAGTATTATCACATGTGATTTTGGTACTACACAATTTGAAGATGATACCATTAAGGCTATGTTTGATTCGATGTAAATTGAATTCTGAGTGTAAAATGAATGCAGGGGTAAATGAATTCCCATAAGGAAATGAAATCCGGGTGTTTGGTTCTGCAAAGAAAAATAATCTGGAAAACGATTTCTGGTATTTGGTAACATTCTGAAAATCCTATTTTCCTACAAAATTTTCACATTTTCTCAACTTCTAAACAAATTTCATAATAGAAAATTTCAATATATAAAATTAAAACAAACAAAAATCAAAACAAAACCAAACAAAAATCAAAACAAAACATTTGTTAAACTCAAAAACTCGGTCAAAGGGAGACAGGGAGGAAGAGAGAGTGATCGACAATTGAGGGAAAGGGAGAGGTAGATCAAGAAAGAGAGAGATCGAGCATGGGTGGGTCATGGTTGCGATCTCACTGGTGTTGGGGTGTGATCTCGGTGGTGCTTCAGGTGGCACGATCTCGCAAGTGCTGGGGTGTGATCTCGGCAGTGCTTTAGGCAGCGCAATCTCACCAGTGCTGGGGTGCGACGAGACCGGTGTGATCTGGGGTTGGGGGCGGTGGTGCGATTTAGGGTTGGGGGCTGTGGTGCTTTAGGCAGCGCAATCTCTTCTTGCTCTTTCTCTCTCTCTTCTATTTT
This sequence comes from Quercus gilva, assembly GCA_023621385.1. Taxonomy (NCBI): domain Eukaryota; kingdom Viridiplantae; phylum Streptophyta; class Magnoliopsida; order Fagales; family Fagaceae; genus Quercus; species Quercus gilva. The sequence goes on from CM042477.1 coordinate 35,776,546, forward strand.
CCAAGTCTGGAAATCATTTGAAGGTAAAATAGAAGCTGAAATGGTTTTACGGGTGATGAGCTTATTTTAAAGTCAACAGGGAATTCAATTTCCGTTTGACCTAATTTTTTGTAGCTACCAAACACACAGGTTGGTGTAAAATGATTTCCTAAAATCATTTTTAGGTGAAACAAACGCAGCCTAAATGTAAAAAAAAAAAATACAAGTACAACCGAATGTGGCAAAAGTACTATCATATGTGATATTGGTACTACTTAATGTGATAATGGAACTATCAAATGTGACAAGTACGGTCACATGTGATATTAGTACTACTTAATGTGATAATGGAACCATCAAATGTGAGAAAAAAATAAGGGAACCACCAAATGTAACAAACGTACAATCACATGTGATGTTGCTACTGCACAATGTGAGAATGGTACCATCAAATGTGAGGAAAAAAAAATAAAGGAACCACCGAATGTGACAAAAGTACAATCACATATGATGTTAGTACTGCACAATGTGATGATGATACCATTAAATGTGAGAAAAAATAAGGGAACCACTAAATGTGACAAAAGTAAAGTCACATGTGATGTTGGTACTGCACAATGTGAGGATAGTACCACCAAATGTGAGGAAAAAAATAAGGGAACCACCAAATGTGACAAAAATACAGTCATATGTGAAGTTGGTACTGCACAATGTGAGGATGGTACCATCAAATGTGAAAAAAAATAAAGAAACTACTAAATGTGACAAAAGTACAGTCACATATGATGTTGGTACTACACAATGTGAGGATGGTACCATTGAATGTGAGAAAAAATAAGGGAACCACCGTATGTGACAAAAGTACAGTCACATGTAATGTTAGTACTATACAATGTGAAGATGGTACCATCCAATGTGAGAAAAAAATAAATAAATAAGGAAACCACTAAATATGACAAAAGTACAGTCATATGTGATGTTGGTATTGCACAATATGAGGATGGTACCATCAAATGTGAGAAAAAAATAAGGGAACCACCGAATCTAAAAAAAAGTAGTCACATGTGATGTTGGTACCACACAATGTGAGGATGGTACCATCAAATGTGAGAAAAAAATAAAGGAACCACCGAATGTGAAAAAAGTACAATCACATATGATGTTGGTACTGCATAATGTGAGGATGGTACCATCAAATGTGAGGAAAAAAAAATAAAGGAACTACCGAATGTGACAAGAGTACAGTCACATGTAATGTTGGTAATACACAATATGAGGATAGTACAATCGAATGTGAGAAAAAATAAGGGAACCACCATATATGACAAAAGTACAGTCACATGAGATGTTAGTACTACATAATGTAAAGATGGTACCATCAAATGTGACGTTTAGGTAACCTGACATAGTAGGTTGCCTACTAGTGGGTACCGTACCCTCCAAACAAAAGTGGGGGTACAGTAGAATTACCCCAAAGGAGATTCTTCAGGTTGTTATCATCTGTATAAAATTTATCTTACTAGTTTTATCCGTGGACAGTTTCATTTTTCCCTACTAACCCGTACTCCTAATTCCTAAATGCTACTATTCTATGAATACGACCAGTCGGCTAGGGGTGGCAAATGGGCGGGTTAGGTCATAAATGGGTTGAGTCATAAATAGGTTGAGTGTGTAATTATCAATTTATCAATTTATAACCCGTTTATATATAAATTAATTATCCATTACCCGCCCAACCTATTTAATTAGTAACACGCCCATTTAACCTAATATAACCTAAATAAATAAATCCTTTAGAAACTCAAATCCAACATTCTCCACACTTCTATCAAATGCAAAACAATTCGTTCACTTAAAACCCCCTTTTTAAAAAAAAAAAATCTTTTAACCAACTTTTATATAGTCAACAAAGCAATATATCAACACCCAAAATCTTTAACGTAGAACACAGAAGAAATCTGTTTGGCTGCCCAGAAAAACATAGAAACAGAAATTAAAAAAAAAAAAAAAAGTAAAATTTTGAAAATTATCATCTCAGAATGGATTTGCTAGAAACATGGAATTCAATTCAACTAAAGCCAATTCAGTAGCACAGCAACAAAAGAATTGAGTAAAGGGGATCGCATTATAGTCTCAAGAATTATAAACAACCAACAATCATATTTACAATCCAATTCTTATTATTTTCTTTTCTTTTCTTCTCTTAACCCTTATTATTTTCTCGGGAACCAAATAGAAGTTAAGTGAATTTCAAACAACAATTAATTTTTAAAAGATAGAGATTTGTAATCGAATCAAACCCTAAGAGAGAGAGAGAGAGAGTACCTAGAGAAAGCAGAGAGATAGAGAGAAACGTTGAAAAGAATACTACAAGAATTCCGATTGAGAAAATTGCTTTTGGGTTAGTACACTGCTTTGTGATTTCTTGAATTGTGGTGTTCATACAATTGCAACATTTGGCCATATCAAGGTCTCCTCTACAAAGTGTGTGCGCATAAACTTTGTTAAGGCCTTGGCCAATGGTGGTATTGTAAAAGCTGCCATTGTTCGCAACGTGGGAAGGCAGAGAAGAGAGTAAAAGATTGAGATTTTTGTGGTAGGTAATGTTAAAAGATTAATTTTTCTTTTCTTCTCTTAATCCTTATTATTCACTCTAGAATTTCCTTTTGTTTGGTTACTAAGAAAATCTGAGGGAAAGTGGAGGTTAAAGTGTTTGTGAAAGTGTTTGGCTACTGAGAAAATTTGAGGGAGAATGAGACTGAGGGTTTTTTTTTTTTTGGGCTTGGTTGTACTGTTTATTTAAGTTTTAGATTTTAAAAGGGTATTAGTGGCTATTAGTGGGTTTATTTAATTTTAAATTTTAAATGGGTTTAGTGGGTATTAGTAGATTTATCCATTTAGACCCATCTAATTAAATAACCAAATGAGTCTCTATCCATTTAACCCAAATACTCAAATGGGTTGGGTTCAGACTTATCTAAATAAGGTGGATAATGGGCGGGTTCATGGATATGGATAAAAATTGCCACCCCTACAGTTGGCGCCCAAAAATTTCAATGGGTTTTACTTATGTGTGCCCCTAGGACATACATTAGTAAACCATTTTAAAAAATATTTTATGAAAAAAATAAAAAAGTAACCAATTTTTTGATAACTTTTTTAATTTCCCATAAAATGTTTTCAAAAATGGATGACTAATGTGTGCCCCAATTTCAATCTATCCATAGTTGGTCCATGTGGGTTTTACATCCATTGGTTCAAGGGAAAACATTAAGGCCGTTTGGATTGAGGGGGAAGGAAGAGAGAGTAGAGGGGAGTAGAGTTGAGTTAACTAAAAATAATGACGGCTCTAGGAATATTTTTTAGGGGGATCATTCAAATTCATGTTGAAGTGGTTGACAAGGACCCCTTTGTAAATTTTTTTTTTTTTTCATCTTGATTATTTTGATAACTAGTATGTAACCTATGCACTGAAATGATCAATTGTAATAGTGCTATTGATGTTAGTTTAGGTTATAAATATATAGAATATTAGTTCAATCAGGACATTTGGAAGTACTAAAATAATTTTTCTAGCAATTTTCATGATATTGGCTATGCCAAGTTTCTCATGACACTACTATTATATATATAATTTTGAAAATCACTATTGGATACTACATATACAATATCAATTCACAATCACTGTTCATGAAATTCTACTAAATACAACACAAAAATAAAAGAATAAATTGATCCAATAGTATCTCCTAAATTGAATGGGAATAGGGGCATGAGATCGTTCACCTCAATTACAATTTGTTACATTCAAGATCCTGGCATTCAAAATATCTAAATAGAAACAATATAAAAAAAATATGCTCATTAGTTCAAAGAAAAAAGAACGATAAAAATCTAAATAATTTAATTTGTATGGAAAGCTAACAAAAGTAAAATTCAATTTTGAATCTAATTAAATTTTCTCTAAGTATGGGTTATATATATGATTAGGTTTTTTATGGTTTGTAAGGTTGAAATTAATCAACCATCTTGTTGGCTTTATTTCGTGCCAAATTTGCTTGTATTTTAGCAATTAGTAACCCTGTATTTAGGTGGTATTCATGTAAGGGTAGTGTGTGAGAAGATGTGAAGAAAAGCTCAAGTTTGTGCAAGGAGGTAGAGTCTCGCGGCTAGGATTTGTGGGTGACTCCCGACTGGAAGCTGCCAACTGCAGCACACGTGAGAAGCACGCAGGGGAGCTGAAGGGTCACGCCAGCTGTCGCACTACAGGACAAAAGTCCCAGGATGGCCAGACCGTTAACTCGCGACTGGAACTCGCGACTCAGACCAGTCACGAGGCTAAGCCGCCAACTAGCCCTATTTGGGAAAAACTGTCTCTTCGTATTCCAAACACGCACCACTATATATAGACGCTTATACCCACGAAATGTTGAGAGCTTGTAGAGAGAATTTTGAGAGAGAAACCCTAGAGAAAAACAAGATTGATTCATCCACAATCTTCATTTAAGAGACTCATCAAATTCCTCTACTCTCTTCCTCTCCATTGACACATCCATGAGAGGTTCTTGACCAAATCCTTTTCTCACCATACCCATATCCGTGAGAAGGTTTATTTGGTGCTTTTGGGAAGCAGTTAGGAAGGAACCAATGTCTATTGGTTGATGCTATGGTTTATAGCAGAATCCGGTAAGCTAAAGAAGAAATAGGTTCGGTGTAACCTCGTTGGAGCAAGAAGCTTGGAAGGCTTAGGTACATTAGGTAGATTAGGATTGGAGGCTCTTTTGCTGTTCATGTATCCCAACTACATTTTTTAGTGGATTATTTACTGCTTGGAGGGCGGCGGAGAGGTTTTAAGCCGAGGGCTTCAGTTTTCTCTTTAATAACACATCGTTTGTTGTCCGTGTATTTGCATCTTCCTTCCCTTTATCTTTGCCATTTATTTTCTGTTATGGATGTGTTTATATTTGGCTTAGATTGTTTATCAATTCTATGTTTGGCTTCTGTTCATATTCCGCACATTAATTGTTTGATAATAAGCTTGAATTGATAATTTGTAATTTGGGGTCTAAACGTTCAAGGGTGTTTTACATACATATTGGGCATTCAAATTTCTTGTGGGAGGTCATATATGTTCATTTCTATGATTGAGATAGAACACTTGTCTTAGCACAAATTGTGTATGACTTGATTGAATTGATCATTGAAGCTTCACTCTAGACTAAGGACTATTCCACATTTGATACACACACAACACACATGCCTAATGTTCAATGAATGCCTTATTCATTTGTTCAATTGTACTTGTTTAAATGTGATGTGTGTGTGCTCAACCAAACTAAACTAAATGAACAAATTAAGCTACAACCCAACATCAAGTTACTTAAAGCAACTATACAATTAACTCTTAACAATAAACCGTAAATAGTTCCAAAAAAGCTACCTACCAAAGCAGGAAAATGGTGTGCAGCAGATTTTTATATGTACAAAATTACTTTAATGTCTTTGCGAATACATTATCATAAAAGTAAATATCTTTTGAGACATGGTCTAGGCATTAAAATCCAGTCAAACATGCTAAGCACCTACCAAATATGGGAATCAATGGAATCCACATCAATTAATTTTCTAATGCCCGCAACCAACAAGCTCTCTAAACAACTTGGATATCCAACCAACCTTGTCACCTTCTAAAAAACTTCAATTAGTACCCCCACACTGAAAACTTAGTTTTCATAATCAATGAAGTTGCTCATTAAATGAGACTAAAACTGTGAGGGTAAGGGTAATTCAAAACTTACAAACCAATGTTGAGTAGCCTAGTTGTTTTCCTTGCAATTTCTAAAATAATTTGAATTATTTTTAACTGAGCTTCCTCCCCCTCCAATCACCTTTCAGGCATGCTGTTCTGTCCTTCAGAGTTGGGTTTCGAAAAAGTTTATGATCGGATGGTAATAAGCCTAGTCATTGCTTTTGAAGCACTAACTTAGTGTTAAAACCTTCCACTACCTATTTTGATCTCCCTTTGTATATGGTGCAATTAAATAGTTTGAAATTTTAATCAAGCATGTGAATTTGGGTTAAAAATTCATTAAATAACATATTGCTCCACAATTGATTTTCCAACTGCACCTTCCTTTTGATTGAGATCAATTAACAAAAAACCCAAAGCAATACCAGTTTTGTTTTCTTGTACTTTGAAATGTATTATGTATATAACCATGTTTTGAAACTTGGCCTTTGGTAGCAATTATTTCACAGAATGGACCTCACAAGAAGACTAAATTATTGAACTTTTTTGAGAATCAACTAAATTATTGAACTTAGGTATATAAGGTTACATTCAGGAAATAATTAATTAACCATGTTCTAAGGCATCGGCATGGCTGCTAAAAAATGTCTTGCACACTAATCTCAATGTTGATTACTTTTTCCTTAGCTCATTGTGCTTAAATAGTAGTGACATGACATAAGAGGCATAGATTTTTAAAAAGTCTGCAATTAATTTAAACTTCTCAATTTGACGAAAATATCGCACCTACAATAGTTTTGGACATGCCCATTAGGAAAAAATATCACAAAAGATCCAAAGAATTTTCCAAACAACTCAATAAATAATTTTGGATACATCTTGTAAGGTTGAACTTAATCAACCATCTTGTTGGTTTTATTCCGTGCCAAATTTTCTTGTATTTTAGCAATTAGTAACATTGTATTTAGGTGAGATTCTTGTAAGGGTAGTGTGTGAGAGTATATGAAGAAATGTTCCTCATTGTGCAAAGAAGCAGAGACTTGTGATTGGAACTCGCGGGTGGCTCGCGGGTGCAAGTCGCCAGATGAGAGTCACGTGCCAAGCATGCGGGAAGCTGAAGTGTTTTGCCAGTTGGTGCACTACAGGACAAAAGTCACAAGCTGGCCAGGCAGTTAACTCGCGGCTGGAACTCGCGACTCAGACCAGTTGCGAGGCTAAGTCGCCAACCAGCCCTATTTGGGAAAAACTGTTTCTTCGTATTCTAAACACTCACCACTATATATAGACCTTTATACCCACTAAAAGTAGAGAGCTTCCAGAGAGAATTTTGTGAGAGAAACCCTAGAGAAAAACAAGATTGATTCATCCATAATCTTTACCTTAGAGTCTCTACAAATTCCTCTACTCTCTTCCTCTCCATTGACACATCCTTGAGAGGTCTTTAGCCAAATCCTTTTCTCTCCATACCCATATCCGTGAGAAGGTTTATTTGGTGCTTTAGGAAGCAGTTAGGAAGGAACCAATTCACATTGGTTGATGTTATGGTTTTGTAGTGAAATTCGGTAAACTAAAGAAAAAATAGGTTCGACGCAACCTCGTTGGAGCAAGAAGCTTGGAGGGCTTAGGTACCTGGGTAGATTAGGCTTAGAGGGTCTATTGCTATTCATGTATCCCAACTTCATTCTTTAGTGAATTATTTACCGCTTGGGGGGCAGCGGAGAGGTTTTACGCCGAGGGCTTCAGTTTCCTCTTTGATAACACATCGCGTGTTGTCCGTGTGTTTGCATCTTCCTTCCCTTTATCTTTGCCATTTATTTTCTGTTGTGGATGTGTTTATATTTGGCTTAGATTATTTATCAATTCTGTGTTTGGCTTATATTCATGTTCTACACGTTAATCGTTTGATATTAAGCTTGAATTAATATTTTGTAATTTGGGGTCTAAATGTTCAAGGGTGTTTCATACCCATTTTGAACATTCAATTGGTATCAAAGTGGGTACACTTGTTGTGGTTTAAATACCTAAGTGTGATCCCTGACCCCTCTTTGAGATGGATAGGTCTCAATCTTTTAATGTACCACCATTTCTTTATGGTAATAATTATGCTTTTTGGAAAGTCCGTATAAGGGCGTTTTTGTGTTCTATTGATGATGCTATGTGGGATGCAGTTGAGGTAGGTTGGACAAGACCGGAGGCTGCCAAATCCACCTGGGATAAGGCTGCACTCCCGGCGGCTAATGCAAATAGCAAAGCATTGAATGCTATTTTCTATGGTGTCTCTCTAGAAGAATTTCACAGGATTTCACATGTCACTATTGCCAAGGAAGCGTGGGAAATTCTGAAGACAATTTATGAAGGGACTAAGAAAGTGAAGGACACCAAACTTCAGATGTTGACCACTTGCTTTGAGGAGCTAAAGATGAGTAAGGATGAGCCTTTTAACTCTTTTTACAGTAAATTGAATAAGGTTGTTGTTGAAAAATTCAATTTAGGGGAAAAGACAGAGGATTCGAAAATTGTAAGAAAAATCCTTTGGTCTCTGCCAGAGAGTTTCCGTGCCAAAGTAACAGCCATTGAAGAGAGCAAAGATCTTGACGACATTAAGGTTGAAGAGCTGGTTGGTTCTCTGCAGACGTTTGAGTTGTCCCTACCCTCACAGAAGAAGAGTAAATCGATTGCTCTTAAAACAATTGATGAGAGAGTTGTGTCTTATGACTCTTCGGAAGAAGATGCTGTGGATAAAGATGTGGCGTATCTTGTGAAGAACTTCCAGAAATTCTTGAAACTCAAGAACGGTAGGAAATCCGGTGACAAAGGAAAATTTCAAAGTTTCGGGAAGGAGAAGAAAGAATTCCGAAGAAAAGATGGTAGAGATTCCCAATCTTCATAAGGAATTACATGCTTTGAGTGTAATGGACATGGACACTTCAAAAAGGAATGTCCTAACTATTTGAAGTTGAAGGGCAAGGTCCATGCCACTACCTTAAATGATTCGGACTCATCAAATTCCGACTCTAAGGACAGCTGTGACGGAGAAGGAAACTACTCAGCATTTATGACCATTGAGCATGTTAAGTCCTCAGAGGACCTGAATCAACTTGTGCAAGAACTTGGAGAACACAGTAATGAAGAATCCTTAGGGATTGTTGAGGAATCAGATGCTGAAGAGGAGAAAGATATAGCAAACCTTCAAGAGGATTATGCCTTACTTCTTGAGAAATCAGGAGAGTGTACAAGGGTGGCAAAGGTGGCTGTGAAAAAGATGAAGAGAGTTGAGGAGGATTACAAAAGTTTCCTGGTTAGATATAAGGAGGCAAAGTGTGAGATTAAGAGACTAAATGGTGAGCTATTAGAAGCTTATACGAAAGTAAGATTTCTTGAGCAAGAGGTAGTGCAAGCACACGCCAAGATAGAAAGGGTCTCCTCCAAGAAGCGGGAAGATGTTATCTCATCTCAAAAACATTTCTCAGATAAGTCTGGTTTGGGTTATACCAGAGGGGGTAGCTCATTGGCCAAAGTTACCAAAGAAGTGAAATTTGTGAAAGCCATACAGCCAGTTATAGAAGAGCCTATTCCTGAGAAAGTTATGATTGAGAAGAAGAAGAAAGTGGCTAATCAACGAGTGGTTAATAAGTCTCGTAATCAATCAAAAGCCAAATTTGAAGCTAGAGCAAGATCTCTTCCAAGATCACAACGAGGTCCTGGAACGAATTATGTTTATCACTATTGCAGATTGCAAGGACATACCAGACCCAACTGCCAGAAGCTAAGAGCCTTGAACAATGCAAGCACACCTCGGTCACGAGGAAAAAGAAATGACAAGAGGTCTTGGGGTGGTGAGCAATCGAGAAGCCAAAACGGTGATCTCGGAATGATGGACGTAATGAAGATGATCGGTGCCTTCACCAACTACCTGGAAAGCTTCATACAAAGGTTTGAAAGTTCTAACTCTCGTACCCAATCTGTCAAGGATATTACCCCAAATGCATGTGACGTGTGGGTGATGAAGGGTACTCATGTATAAGCATTACAACATGTCCATGCATTAATACTTCCCATATTTTGTGTATATGCATGGTTGTTTGCTTCTTGCAAGTTTGAGTTGAAATTTTGTCTACTGGTTTGTTTTGTTTAAAATTTTTTTACATTATCGCTTTTGATCAATCTTTTCTTCATGTGTGTCAAAAATCCAAAAACACATAAAAAGTAGAAAATCGAAAAAGTTTGATCGACTTTGTTGAGTTTTGTCTCAAAGGATGTTTTGCCTTGTACCTTTGTACTAATGGCTTTGTGCATCTACGAGCTTAGCTTGTTTCCTATGCACTCATATCATTGTGGGAGAAATTTTGAAATCTATGTGACTATTGTAAATAGATCTTCAACCTTGACATGAATGATTAGTGAATGGTTTTGTTGATCTTAAGACATGCATAGACTTATACCTATATATCTTCCCACTCTTTATTTTTCTTTTTTGCTTAAAAGAGCTCTCTAAATGTAAATCTCCAAATGAAAAGAGATATAGAGCTGCAAAAACCTGTCACACATACTAGTATTCGACTAGGAAAAAGGGAAAGCGACCAAAAATAAATGTATGATGCCCAAAAAGCTAAAGGCTAACTCATCAATTGAAATATCATAAATTTTAGGCATCAATCTCACAATGAGATCTTTATTCACAAAGTGCAAATGATATAATGTATATGAAGCCAAATGAAAAGCTTCAAAGAATTGTAATCAAGTTTATGTGGGAGGTCATATATGCATGTTTCTATAATTGAGATAGTTCACATTATCTAGTGCTAGTTGTGTATGCCTTGATTGAATTGATCATTGAAGCTTGACATTGGACTAAGGACTATCTCATTTTTGATATCCACACACAACACACAAGTCTATGTTCAATGAATGCCACATTTATTTGTGTGATTGTACTTGATTAAATGTGTTTTCACATGCTCAATCTTTGTTTTATCAAACACAAAAAGATTTTTGAGTGTTTTAGTTGTTTTTGGAAAGTATTTTGTCTTTACAAAATTGTAAAAATTTCAAAAACATTTTTGCCCTGTTTTGGCAACTCAATCGCGGGTTGACCCAGTCGTATATCCAAGTCGCGGGCCCACTCTGAGATTTTTCACGGCTCACTGGTGAGTCAATGTCCTAGTCGCGAAAAATACTTAGAATTTTTTTTTCAAAATTTGAGTTTGTGTGTTTTTCGTGGCTCATTATGACGACTTGTTCACGGGTGGAAGGTCCAGTCACGAGGGGTACACAGAGATTTTCGCGGCTCAGCTTGCGATGCTCTCGTAGGTAGACCTTCCAGTCACGAAAAACACTTAGAGAATTTTTCAAAAATCTTGTTCTTACAGTGTTTCGCAGCTTACCTTGGCGACTGACTAGTGACTTAACCCAGTCGTGAAAAATGTGTGTTTTGCATTTTAAAGTCAGTTTTCAAAAACTTTTAAGTTTTTCCCTCAAAATTAAGTGACTGTTCATTGTCTTCCCCGTTTCTCTCTCTGAAACTCACCGTGTCTACCTTCGAAAATTCACCATTTCTGCACCATTTTATTCTTCAATCTTCAAGAAAAAGGTATGGGTTTTCTATTTCTCACTTCATCTTTCATGTTTTAAGTATTATTCTCTTGAATTTGTGAGTTACGATGTTGGTTTTAGCTTTGAGGGGTTCGAACATGGGTTTGCTTAAAATGCTGGGTTTGTTTGATTGAGGTTGATTATTCTTCTTGCTGAATATGTTTAGTATCATGATTTTGTATCATTGTACTAGTCTTTGTTCTGAGTCTTGGTGTTTGATAGATTTTATACTCATTGGGTATATGGGTTTTGGGATTTTCTCTGAATATGTGTTTGGGTGTTTCAGATTGTTTTAGATTTTGGATTTGTTTGATTCACAATGCTGTGTTTGTTTTTGTCTAATTATCACATCATGTGTGGGGCTTTGCCTTGAGGGTTTTTCATGCACATTTCATATTCATTAAGGCATGTCTCATAGACCTATGCTTGTGGTCTTCACTATCCTTATATATATGTTTTATGCTTGTCTCAATATGCATTAATACAGACTAATCTTGTTTAAGTTACTGTGATATTATTTGGGTTATCCTCTCTTGGTGCTCAACTATGCCTGATCTGTGTGCTATCTTGACACTCTGTTACTCTCCTTGTAACTATCTTGTTACTAATTTGTGTGCATTTCCACATATTGTGTTTTGCTCTTGTTGTGACATCTTCAGCTTGTCTACAGATGCCTTTCACACTTTTAAAGAAGAAGACTTCTGCTAAAAGGGCTGATAAAAGAATGAAGATGGACCCTAACCTTTTCAGATCTGTTCAACACTTTGAGAGATATAAAGATTCTTTCATGAAGGGAACCATCATTCAGGAAAGGTTTGTGGATTTGAGGGATTTGAAGGACATTTTTATTCCTGATTGCTTTGAGGGCAGAGGTTAGGAGAAGCTATTAAGTGATTTACCTGGAGTATGTGAGCCACTGATAAGAGAGTTTTACTCTAATGTTAAGATTAGAGAGGATGAATTAGATTGTTGGGTAAGAGGACATGAGTTTACCTTAGATGCTCATGACATTGATGAGGTACTTGGTCTTGAAGGTTTAGAGGAATATGAGTTCATCAATTACAAAGACAGGATGTTATCTTTAGATACTGTATAGGCTCAGATTGGTGGAGTTAAAGAAGGAAGGTGTCTTAACACTAATGAATTTCCTGTTGACATGAGGTGTCTGACCACCATCATGATATTCAATTTGTATCCTATAAGAAAGATGACTACTCTTACTAATGCCAAAGCTATCTTCCTCATGGAGCTCAAGGAGAAAACCTTCATTGACATTAGTTCTCTTATATTTGACACAATAATGGATGAGACCAGAACAACTTCTCGAGAAAAGCTAGTGTTTCCTAGCCTTATCATGAGGATTCTCAGAGCAAAAGGTCTTCCAATTCCTCAAGATCTCAGTCTAATGCCTATACCTTTAGCTATTAACAAGCAAACCATCATAAGGATTCAAGTACGTCTTCCGAGTGATGTAGATGAAGAAGAGGCTGATCAAGGAGAAGCTGATCCATTGGAGATTGAGGTTGAGACTGCAGGATAGACTTCCACACCCAGAAGCAAACCTAAGAGGATCAGGGCTTCTACTTCATCAGCTGTACCTCCTGATGCTTTTCAGATCATCCTGGAGAAACTTGGTGGACTCAGAGAGGTTTAAAACCAGCATACTGAAAGGATGACAGCAATGTAAGATCAGCTTGATGTACTCTCAGAAAAGTTTGACAGCATCTACACCAACAAGGAGCAGTGACCCTTTGGCCATTCCGGTCAAAAAGGGGGAGAATTTTTTTTGGGCAACAGTTAAGGGGGAGTGCTTATTTGAGGGGGACCATTCATAATCTTTCATAATCATATGACTGTTTTGTTATTAGTTTTGATACTATGTTGTGGGTAACTGTTATTATTATAGGTTTAATACACTGTGGGTTTAATCTTTGTTTGGCTTAAACTCATAACTCTTGGATGGTTTTGAAACTTTGGTGATATTTATTTATATATTGATGATGTTATTCAGTTAGTTGTTTCAGCATATGTTTAGTTTGTACCCATGTTGCTTATGTAAGCTGTTAAGGGTTTGTTTTCATGCATTTTTGTAGGCTTTTATGGTTTGTACCATGCTTATGCAGTACCATGCTTATGCAGCCTTTATGCTTTATGCTTTATGCTTAAGTACTTGTTAATGTTATGCATTTTCTTAAGTACATCACTCTTGTGCCCTTGTAGGATTGTTCCTAGATGCATATATGTTTGTATGCATTGGTTGAGTGAATGACATGCAAATGACACTTTCAAATAAGCTTGTCAGCTTGCATGTCCGGATGTTCATTCCGTGTGTGAATGAGCATTGTGATCACTTTTGTATAGTGATTACTTGTTTAGGTCAAGCCATGGTTTATTGCTTTATTGCTTAAGTCCATTTTTGCTTGATTATTCTACTATTGCTCCATATGCATTTCAAGTTTTCTTGCATACAATGATATTGCTGTGTTTTTGTGTTTCAGGAGATACTTGTTTATATGTTTCAAGAGCTTTTCAGAATCTAGAGTTAAGTGTGAGTGAGTTTTGTTCAACTGTTCCCAACTCACGCGTTAAGTCTAGAGTCTATTGTAGGGTTTTGTCACGGAATAGCCAAAGAGGGAGATTGTAAGGTTGAATTTAATCAACCATCTTGTTGGCTTTATTCCGTGCTAAATTTGCTTGTATTTTAGCAATTAGTAATCCTGTATTTAGGTGGGATTCTTGTAAGGGCAGTGTGTGAGAGTGTATGAAGAAATGTTTCTCATTATGCAAAGAAGTAGAGACTCGCGACTGGAACTCGCGGTTGGCTTGCGGGTGCAAGCCGCCAGATAAGAGTCACATGCCAAGCATGCAGGAAGCTGAAGCATTTTGCTAGCTGGTGCACTATAGGGCAAAAGTCCCAGGCTGGCCAGGCAGTTAACTCGTGGCTGGAACTCGTGACTCAAACCAGTCGCGAGGCCAAGCTGCCAACCAGCCCTGTTTGGGAAAAACTGTCTCTTTATATTCCAAACACTCACCACTATATATAAACCTTTATACCCACTAAATGTAGAGAGCTTCCAGAGAGAATTTTGTGAGAGAAACCCTAGAGAGAAACAAGATTGATTCATCCACAATCTTTACCTTAGAGTCTCTACAAATTCCTCTACTCTCTTCCTCTCCATTGACACATCCTTGAGAGGTCCTTAGCCAAATCATTTTCTCTCCATACCTATATCCGTGAGAAGGTTTATTTGGTGCTTTGGGAAGTAGTTAGAAAGGAACCAATTCACATTGGTTGATGCTTAACACATTGCGTGTTGTCCATGTGTTTGCATCTTCCTTCCCTTTATCTTTGCCATTTATTTTCTGTTGTGGATGTGTTTATATTTGGCATAAATTATTTATCAATTCTGTGTTTGGCTTATATTCATGTTCCGCACGTTAATCGTTTGATATTAAGCTTAAATTGATATTTTGTAATTTATGGTCTAAACGTTCAAGGGTGTTTCATACCCATTTTGAGCATTCACATCTCAAGGCTAAAAATGACTAAGACACACATATCACATTTAAGCAAGTACAATTGAACAAATGAATAAGGCATTCATTGAACATTAGGCATGTGTGTTGTGTGTGTGTGTATCAAATGTGGAATAGTTCTTAGTCTAGAGTGAAACTTCAATGATCAATTCAATCAAGTCATACACAACTTGTGCTAGGACAAGTGGTCTATCTCAATTATAGAAATGAACATATATGACCTCCCATAAGAAAATTGAATGTTCAAAATATGTGTAAAACACCCTTGAACATTTAGACCCTAAATTACAAATTATCAATTCAAGCTTATTATTAAACAATTAATGTGTGGAACATGAATATAAGCCAAACACAGAATTGATAAACAATCTAAGCCAATTATAATCACATCTATAGCAGAAAATAAAAGGCAAAGATAAAGGGAAGAGAGATACAAACACAAGGAAAACAGCGATGTGTTATCTAAGAGGAAACCGAAGCCTTTGGCGTAAAACCTCTCCGCTGCCCTCAAAGCGGTAAATAATCCACTAAAGAATGTAGTTGAGATACATGAACACTAGAAGACCCTCCAAGCCTAATCTACCCAATGTACCTAAGCCCTCCAAACTTCTTGCTTCAACGAGGTTACGACGAACCTATTTCTTCTTTAGCTTACCGGATTCCGCTATAAACCATAGCATCAACCAATAGACATTGGTTCCTTCCTAACTACTTCCCAAAAGCACCAAATACACTTTCTCACAGATATGGGTATGGTGAAAAAAGGATTTGTCAAGAACCTCTCAAGGATGTGTCAATGGAGAGGAAGACAGTAGAGGAATTTGAAGAGTCTCTTAGGTGAATATTGTGGATGAATCAATCTTGTTTTTCTCTAGGATTTCTCTCTTAAAATTCTCTCTGGAAGCTCTCTATATTTTGTAGGTATAAGGGTCTATATATAGTGGTGTGTGTTTGGAATACGAAGAGACAGTTTTTCCCAAACAGGGCTGGTTGGCAGCTTGGCCTCGCGAGTGGTCTGAGTTGCGAGTTCCAGCTGCGAGGTAACGGCCTAGCCAGCCTGGGACTTTTGTCCTATAATGAGACAGCTGGCACGACCCTTCAGCTCCCCTGCGTGCTTCTCACGTGTGCTGCAGTTGGCGGCTTCTAGTCGCGAGTCACCCACGAGTCCTAGCCACGAGACTCAGCCTTCTTGTACAAACTTGAGTTTTTCTTCACATCTTCTCACACACTACCCTTACATGAATCCTACCTAAATACAGGGTTACTAATTGCTAAAATACAAGCAAATTTAGCATGGAATAAAGCCAACAAGATGGTTGATTAATTTCAACTTTACAATCTCCCCCTTTGGTTATTTCGTGACAAAACCCTACAACAGACTCTAGACTTAACGCGTGAGTTGGGAACAGTTGAACAAAACTCACTTACACCTAACTCTAGATTCTGATAAGCTCTTGAACCATAATAACAAGTATCTCCTGAAACACAACAACACAACAATATCATTGTATGCAGAAAACTTAAAATGCATATGGAGCAAGAATAAAGCGATAAAGCAAAATGGAGTAAAGCAATAGACCATGGCTTGACCAAACAAGCAATCACTATACAAAAGTGATCACCATGCTCATTCACATAAGGAACAAACATCCAGACATGCAAGCTAATAAGTTTATTCGCAAAGTATTATTTGCATGTCCAACACTCAACCAATGCATAAAACATGTATTCATCTAGGAACAATCCTACAAGGGCACAAGAGTGATGTACTGAAGAAAAATGCATGACATTTATCATCAAATACTTATGCCACAAAGCAAGGGTACAAAACATAAAGTTTGTATAAGCATGGTACAAACTATAAAAGCCTACAAAATGCATGGAAACAAACCCTAAAAGCTTACAAAAGTGACAAGGGTACAAATGTACCATACAAAAACAACTAACTGAATAACATCATAAGCATAAATAAAAACCAAAGCCAAATATGTCCAAGAATATCAAAGCCAACAAACTATCCAAACTAACCAGTAGAAAGACCAGACTGATTAACATAGTGTAGCAAACCCATAATAAAAGCTAAACAAAATACCATAACTATAAACATAAATAAAACATAAATAAATAAACAAGATAAACACTGTTCCTGTTTGCAGCTCCCTCTTAAAGAGCACTCCCCCTCAAGAGTTGCTCCTAAAAAATTCTCCCATTTTTTGACTGGAATGGCCAAAGGGTCACCGTTGGGTGTTTTAGCTGTTAATCTTGGCTGAAAGTATGTCGAGCTAATCCTGTATTGTTGTCATTCTGCCAATATGCTCATTCTGGACCTGTCTGAGTCCATAAATCCTCTCCAGGATGATCTGAAAAGCATCTGGAGGTACAGCTGATAAGGTTGAAGCTCTACTTCTCTTGCTTCTGCTCTTGGGTGTGGATGTCTATCCTGCAGCCTCAGCTTCAGTCTCCATTGGATCACCTTCTTCTTGGTCACCCTCCTCTTCTTTATCTGGAAGACGACTTTGTATCCTTATGATAGTTTGTTTGTTAATGGTTGAGAGTGGAGTCATGGGACTGATATCTTGAGGGATTGCAACAACCTTTTCTCTGAAAATCCTCATAAGAAGACTAGGAAAGATCAGCTTGGGCCTAGAGGTAGTTCTAGTCTCATCCACGATTGTGTCAAATATATGTGAGCTGATATCAATGATGATTTTCTCCTTAAGCTCCATGAGGAAGATAGCTCTAGCATTGTTGATTGTAGTCAGCTTCCTTACTGGATACAAATTGTACATCATGATGGTGGTTAGACACCTCATGTCAGCAGGGAAGGCATTAGTGTTGAGACATTTCCCCTCTCTCTGTCCACCAATGCGATTTTGGACAGTTTCTATAGATAGCATCCTGTCCTTATAATTAGTGAACTCATAATCCTCTAAACCCTCAAGTCCTAGTACTCCATCAATATCATGTGCATCTAGAGTGAACTTGCGTCCTCTGATCCAACAGTTTAGCTCATCCTCTTTTATAATAGCATTTGCATAGAACTCTCTTATCAATGGCTTACAAACTGGAGGTAGGTCACTCAACAGCTTATCCCAACCTCTGCCCTCAAAATATTATGGAATGAAGGTGTCCTTCAAATCCCCTAAATCTATAAATCTTTCCTGTATTATGGTACCCTTCAAGAAGAAATCTCTATATCTTTCAAAGTGTTGAATAGACCTAAACAGGTTATAGTCCATTTTCAGCCTTTTGTCAGCCTTCTTAGCAGGAGTCTTCTTCTTTGTAGGTGTAGGAGCCATCTGTAAACAAGCAGAAAAGGCCACAACAAGAGCAAAACACAATATGTGGAAATGCACACATATTAGTAACAAATTAGTTACAAAGAGAGTAACAGAGTGTCAAGTCAGCACACAAACAAAGCACAATTGATAACCAAAAATGGATAGATCAAATCAGAACTTTAGCAAATCAAACAAGTTCAGTCTGTATAGATGTAGACTGGAGCAAGCATTAAACATCTAAAAATGGACAGTGTAAACCACAATTAGACAGATGAGAGCATATGTCTATGAGAAATGTTCAAGTTATACCCTCAAGACATAAGCACACACATGATATGTCAATTAACAATCACAGTATTATCAGACAAACAATCCAAAATCTCAGACATTCTAAAATACCCAAACTCACATTCAGAGAAAGTCACAGAAAAACCCCAAACCCATATGCCTAATGGGTTTAAAATCTATCAAATATCAAGGCTCAGAACAAAAACTAGCACAAAGATACAAAATCATGATACCAAATATATTCAACAACAAAAGAAATCAACCCCAATCAAACAAACCCAACATTTTAAGCAAACCCATGTTCGAATAGAGTATTTCGCAAAACACAGTGTTAACTCACAAAACAAGAAAAAAAATGCTTAAATCAGGAAATATGAAGTGAGAAAGAGAAAACCCATACCTTTTTCTTGAGGATTGAAGTGAAAATGGCGTAGAAATGAAGGTATTTTCAAAGAGTGACACGGTGAGTTTCAGAGAGAGAGATGGGGAAGACAATGAACAGTCACAAAATGTTGAGGGAAAAACTGAAAAGTTTTTAAAACTGTAAGGTTGAATTTAATCAACCATCTTGTTGGCTTTATTCCATGCTAATTTGCTTGTAATTTAAGCACTTAGTAACCCTGTATTTAGGTTGGATTATTGTAAGGGTAGTGTGTGAGAAGATGTGAAGAAAAGCTCAAGTATGTGTAAGAAGGCAAAGTTTCATGGCTAGGACTCGCGGCTGACTTGCGACTGGCAAGCCGCTAACTTCAGGCACGTGAGAAGCACACAGGGGAGTTGAAGGGTCGCGCCAGCTGTTACACTACAGGACAAAAGTCCCAGGTTGGCCAGGCCGTTATTTTGCGGCTTGAACTCGCGACTCAAACCAGTCGTGAGGCCAAGCCGCCAATCAGCCCTGTTTGGGAAAAACTGACTCTTTGCATTCTTTTCTCACCCCACTATATATAGACCCTTATACCCACCAAATGTAGAGAGGTTCCAGAGAGAATTTTGTGAGACAAACCCTAGAGAAAAACAAGATTGCCTCATCCCCAATCTTTACCTTAGAGACTCTACAAATTCCTCTACTCTCTTCCTCTCCATTGTCATACCCTTGAGAGGTTTTTGACCAAATCATTTTCTCACCATATCCACATCCGTGAGAAGGTTTATTTGATACTGTTGGGAAGCAGTTAGGAAGGAACCAATCTACATTGGTTGATACTATGGTTTAGTAGCGAAATTCGGTAAGTTAAAGAAGAAATAGGTTCGGCGCAAGCTCTTTGGAGCAAGAAGCTTGGAAGGCTTAGGTACTTGGGTAGATTAGGCTTGGAGGGTCTATTGCTGTTTATGTATCCCGATTACATTCTTTAGTGGATTATTTACCGCTTGGAGGGCAGCGGAGAGATTTTACGCCGAGGGCTTTGGTTTCCTCTTCGATAACACATCGTGTGTTGTCTATGTGTTTGCATCTTCCTTCCCTTTATCTTTGCCTCTTATTTACTGCTGTGGATGTGTTTATATTTGGCTGAGATTATTTATTAATTCTGTGTTTGGCTTATACTCATGTTCTGCACATTAATCGTTTAATATTAAGCTAGAATTGATATTTTGTAATTTTGGGTCTAAACGTTCAAGAGTGTTTCATACCAATATTAAACTTTCAAAAACTGACTTTAAAATGCACAACACGCGTTTTTTGCGACTGGGTTAAGCCGCGTGCAAGTCACCAGGTCTAGCCGCCAAAACACTTGAGATCAAAAATTTTGAAAAATTTCCTAAGTGTTTTTCGTGACTGGAAGGTCTACCCACGAGAAAGTTGCGAGGTGAGCTGCGAAAATCTCTGTGTACCCCTCGCGACTGGACCTTTGACCCACAAATAAGTCGCCACAATGAGCCGCAAGAAACCTAAAAACTCAAATTTTGAAAAATATTCTAAGTCTTTTTCGCGATTGAGATGCTGACCCCCAATAAGCCGTGAAAAATCTCAGAGAGGGCTCGCGACTGGGGCATGCGACTAAGACAACCCGCGACTGAGTCTCCAAAATAGGGCAAAACTGTTTTTGACATTTTAACATTTTTGTAAAAACAAAATACTTTCCAAAAACAACTAAAAACACTCAAAAATCTTTTTTTTGTTTGATCAACAAAGATTGAGCATGTGAAAACACATTTAATCAAGTACAATCACAAAAATGAATATGGCATTCGTTGAACATAGACTTGTGTGTTGTCTGTGGATATCAAAAATGAGATAGTCTTTAGTCTAATGTGAAACTTCAATGATCAATTCAATCAAGGCATACACAACTAGCACTAGATAATGTGACCTATCTCAATTATAGAAATATGCATATATGGCCTCCCACATAAACTTGATTACAATTCTTTGAAGCTTTTCATTTGGCTCCATATACATCATATCATTTGCACTTTTTGAATAAAAAATCTCATTGTGAGATTGATACTTGAAATTTTTGATATTTCAATTGATGAATTAGCCTTTGGCTTTTTGGGCATCATACATTTTATTTTTGGTCGCTTTTCCTTTTTCCTAATCAAATACTAGTATTTGCGACAGGCATTTGCAGCTCTATATCTCTTTTCATTTGGAGATTTACATTTAGAGAACTCTTTTAAGCAAAAACAAAAAATAAATAGTGGGAAGATATATAGTGAATGTTCAAAATAGGTATGAAACACCCTTGAACGTTTAGACCTCCAATTACAAATTATCAATTCAAGCTTATTATCAAACGATTAACGTGCGGAACATGAACATAAGCCAAACACAGAATTGATAAAAAATTTAAGCCAAATATAAACACATCCACAACAGTAAATAAAAAGGAAAGATAAAGGGAAGGAAGATGCAAACACATGAACAACATATGATGTGTTATCAAAGAGGAAACCGAAGCCCTTGGCGTAAAACCAATCCGCTGCCCTCCAAGCGGTAAATAATTTACCCAGGTACTTAAGCCCTCCAAGCTTTTTGCTCCAACGAGGTTGCGCCGAACCTATTTCTTCTTTAGCTTACCAGATTCTGCTACTAAACCATAGCATCAACCAATGTGAATTGGTTCCTTCTTAACTGCTTCCCAAAACACCAAATAAAACCTTCTCATGGATATAGGTATGGTGAGAAAAGGACTTGGCTAAAGACCTCTCAAGGGTGTGTCAATGGAGAGGAAGAGAGTAGAGGAATTTGTAGAGACTCTAAGGTAAAGATTGTGGATGAATCAATCATGTTTTTCTCTAGGGTTTCTCTCATAAAATTCTCTTAGGAAGCTCTCGACATTTAGTGGGTATAAGGGTCTATATATAGTGGTGAGTGTTTAGAATACGAAAAGATAGTTTTTCCTAAACAGGGCTAGTTGGCGACCTGGCCTCGTGATTGGTCTGAGTCATGAGTTCCAGCCGCGAGTTAATTGCCTGGCCAGGTTGGGATTTTTGACCAATAGTGCACTAGCTGGCAAAACGCTTCAGCTTCCCACATGCTTGGCATGTGACCCACTTCTGGCGGTTTACACCCACGAGCCACTCGCGAGTTCCAGTCGTGAGTCCTTGTTTCTTTGCACATTGAGGAACATTTCTTCATACTCTCTCACATACTACCCTTACAAGAATCCTACCTAAATACATGGTTACTAATTGCTAAAATACAAGCAAATTTGGCAGAAATAAATCCAACAAGATGGTTGATTAAATTCAACCTTACAATCTCCCCCTTTGGCTATTCCATGACAAAACCCTACAACAAACTCTAGACTTAACGCGTGAGTTGGGAATAGTTGAACAAAACTCACTCACACCTAATTCTAGATTCTGATAAGCTCTTGAAACATATGAACAAGTATCTCTTGAAACACAACAACACAGCAATATCATTGTATGCAAGAAAACTTGAAATGCATATGGAGCAATAGTAGAATGATCAAGCAAAAATGGACTTAAGCAATAAAGCAATAAACCATGGCTTGACCTAAACAGGTAATCACTATACAAAAGTGATCACAATGCTCATTCACACACGGAATGAACATCCAGACATGCAAGCTGACAAGCTTATTTGCAAAGTGTCATTTGCGTGTCAATCACTCAACCAATGCATACAAACATATATGCATCTAGGAACAATCCTACAAGGGCACAAAAGTGATGTACTTAAGAAAATGCATAAAATTAACAAGTACTTAAGCATAAAATATAATGCATAAAGGCTGCATAAGCATGGTACAAACCATAAAAGCCTACAAATATGCATGAAAACAAACCCTTAACAGCTTACATAAGCAACATGGGTACAAAATGAAACATATGCTGAAACAACTAACTAAATAGCATTATCAGTTTCAAAACCAACCTAGAGTTATGAGTTTAAACCAAACGAAAAACGCATTGTATCAAACCTATAATAACAACAGTTATCCAAAACATAGTGTCAAAGCTAATAAACATTGGTTATGAAATCTTCCCCTCAATTAAGCACTCCCCCTCAAGTGCTGCCCCAAAAATTCTCCCCCTTTTGGACTGGAATGGCCAAAAGGTCACTGCTCTTTGTTGGTATAGATGCTGTCAAACTTTACTGAGAGTACATCAAGCTGATCTTGCATTGTTGTCATCGTTTCAGTATGTTGATTTTGTACCTCTCTAATTCCATCAAGCCTCTCCAAGATGAACTGAAGTGCATTAGGAGGTGCAGCAAATGAAGTGGAAGCCCTGCTCCTCCTGACTCTTCTTCTTGGTGTGGAAGTTTGTCCTGTAGCCTCAGCCTCGGTCTCCAATGGATCACCTTCTTCTTGATCAGCCCCTTCCTTATCTATATCACTCGAAAGATGTATTTGAATCCTTGTGATGGTTTTCTTGTTTATAGCTGAAGGTGTAGACATTAGGCTGAGATCTTGAGGAATTGGAACCCCTTTTGCTTTGAGAATCCTTATGATAAGGCTAGGAAACACCAGCTTTGCTCGAGAAGTTGTTCTGGTCTCATCCATTATTGTGTCAAATATATGAGAACTGATGTCAATGAAGGTTTTCTCTTTAAGCTCCATGAGGAAGATAGCTCTGGCATTAGTAAGAGTAGTCATCTTTCTTATAGGATACAAATTAAATATCATGATGGTGGTCAGACACCTCATGTCAATAGGAAAAGCATTAGTGTTGAGACATCTCCCGTCTTTAACTCCACCAATCCGAGCTTGGATAGTGTCTAAAGATAACATCCTATCTCTGTAATTGACAAACTCATACTCCTCTAAACCCTCAAGTCCAAGTACCTTATCAATGTCATGAGCATTTAGGGTAAACTCATGTCCTCTTACCCAACAGTCTAACTCATCCTATCTAATCTTAACATTAAAGTAAAACTCTCTTATTAGTGGCTCACAAACTCCAGGTAAGTCACCTAATAGCTTTTCCCAGCCTCTGCCTTCAAAGCAATCAGGAATAAAAGTGTCCTTCAGATCCCTTAAATCCACAAACCTTTTCTGAATGATGGTTCCTTTCATGAAAGAATCTTTATATCTCTCAAAGTGTTGAACAGATCTGAAAAGGTTAGGGTCCATCTTCATTCTTTTATCAGCCTTTTTAGCAGGAGTCTTCTTCTTTAAAGGTGTGGGAGGCATCTGTAGACAAACAGAAGAGGCCACAACAAGAGCAAGAACACAATATGTGGAAATGCACACATATTAGTAACAATTTACTAACAAAGAGAGTAACAGAGTGTCAAGATAGCATACAGACCAAGCATGGATATATCAAATTAGAACTTCATTAAATCAAACAAGTTTATTATGTTTTAGACAAATATATAAGACTAGTGAAGACCATAGTAAGACAAATAGAGCATATGTAAATGAGACATGTCTGAATGAATATGAAATGTGCAAGGTAAACCCTAAGGTAGCAGCACACACATGATATGGTGACATAGAATCAAAGCAATGCTAGCCACACAATCCAAAAACTCAACCATACTGAAATACCCAAAACATAATCAGAGTAAAACATAGAAAAACCCCAAACCCATATACTTAATGAGTATAGGAACTATCAAGTAGCAATGCTCGGAGCAGAAACTATTGCAATGACACTAAAACATGATAACAAATATATTTATCATCAAAAACAACCAACCCCAATCAACCAAACTCAACATTTTAAGCAAACCCATGTTCGAACCCCTCAACTCACAAACCAACATCACAACACATAAATTCAAGAAAATAACACTTCAATCAAGAAATCTGAAGTGAAAGATAGAAAACCCATTCATTTTTCTTGAAGATTGGAGAAGAAAAGATGCAGAAATGGTGGATTTATCAAGAGTGAACATGGTGAGTTTCAGAGAGAAAAGTTGGGAAGACAATGAACAATCATTTGATTTCGAGGGAAAAACTGAATTTAAAATGTAAAACTTGCGTTTTTCATGACTGGGTTAAGTCGCTAGTCAGTTGCCAGGGTAAGTCGCGAAACACTGTGAGAACAAGATTTTTGAAAAATTTTCTAAGTGTTTTTCGCGACTAGAAGATCTACCCGCGAGAGAGTCGCGAGGTGAGCCGCGAAAATCTCTATGTACCCCTCACGACTGGACCTTCCACCTGCGAACAAGTCGCCACATTAAGTCGCGAAATTTGCAAAAACTCAATTTTTGAAAAAATTTTCTAAGTATTTTTTGCGACTGAGAGCTTTTCTCGCTAGTGAGTCGTGAAAAATCTCAGAGTGGACTCGCGACTTGAGCATGCGACTGGGTTAACTCGCGACTGAGTCGCCAAAATAGGGCAAAACTGTTTTTGAAATTTTGACGTTTTTGTAAAAACAAAGTACTTTCAAAAAACAACTAAAACACTAAAAAATCTTTTTGTGTTTGATTAAACAAAGATTGAGCATGTGAAAACACATTTAATCAAGTACAATCACACAAATGAATATGACATTCATTGAACATAGACTTGTGTGTTGTGTGTGGATATCAAAAATGAGATAGTCCTTAGTCCAATGTGAAGCTTCAATGATCAATTCAATTAAGGCATACACAACTAGCACTAGATAATGTGACCTATCTCAATTATAGAAACATGCATATATGACCTCCTGCATAAACTTGATTACAATTCTTTGAAGTTTTTCATTTGGCTCCATATACATTATATCATTTGCACTTTGTGAATAAAAATCTCATTGTGAGATTGATGTCTGAAATTTATGATATTTCAATTGATGAGTTAGCCTTTGGCTTTTTGGGCATCATACATTTATTTTTGGTAACTTTCCCTTTTTCCTAGTCGAATACTAGTATGTGCGACAGGCTTTTGCAGCTCTATATCTCTTTTCATTTGGAGATTTACATTTAGGGAGCTCTTTTAAGCAAAAACAAAAAATAAGGAGTGGGAAGATATATAGACATAAGTCTATGCATGTCTCAATATCAACAAAACCATTCACTAATCATTCATGTCAAGCTTGAAGATCTATTTACAACAGTCACATAGATTTCAAAATTTCTCCCATAATGATATGAGTGCATAGGAAACATGCTAAGCTCATATATGCACAAAGCCATTAGTACAAAGGTACAAGGCAAAACATGCTTTGAGACAAAACTCAACAAAGTCGATCAAACTTTTTGGATTTTCTACTTTTTATGTGTTTTTGGATTTTTGACACAGATGAAGAAAAGATTGATCAAAAGCGATAATGTAAAAACATTTTAAACAAAACAGACCAGCAAACAAAATTTCAACTCAAACTTGCAAGAAGCAAACAATCAAGCATATACACAAAATATGGAAAGTATTAATGCATGGACATGTTGTAATGCTTATGCATGAATACCCTTTGTCACCCATACGTCACGTGCGTTTAGGGT
This sequence comes from Quercus gilva, assembly GCA_023621385.1. Classification (NCBI taxonomy): domain Eukaryota; kingdom Viridiplantae; phylum Streptophyta; class Magnoliopsida; order Fagales; family Fagaceae; genus Quercus; species Quercus gilva. The sequence goes on from CM042477.1 coordinate 35,802,821, forward strand.
GATATCCTTGACGGATTGGGTACGAGAGTTAGGACTTTCAAACCTTCATGTAAAGCTTTCCAGGCAGTTGGTGAATGCACCGATCATCTTCATTATGTCCATCATTCCGGGATCACCGTTTTGGCTTCTCGGCTGCTCACCACCCCAAAACCTCTTGTCATTTCTTCTTCCTTGTGACCGAGGTGTGCTTGCATTGTTCAAGGCTCTCAACTTTTGGCAGTTGAGTTTGGTATGTCCTTGCAATCCACAATAGTGACAAACATAATTTGTTCTAGGACCCCGTTGTGGTCTTGGGAGAGATCTTGCTCTAGCTTCAAATCTGGCTTCTGATTGATTACAGGACTTATTGAACACCCGTTGCTCAGCCATCTCCTTCTTCTTCTCAACCTTAACATTCTCAAGGATGGGCTTTTCCACAATCGGCTCTATGGCCTTCACAAATTTGACTTCTTTGGTGACGTTGGCCGATGAGCTACTCCCTCCGATATAACCTAAACTAGACTTATCTAAGAAATGTTTTTGAGATGAGATAACAACTTCCAGCTTCTTGGAGGAGATCCTTTCTATCTTGGCGTGTGCTTGCACTACCTCTTGCTCAAGAAATCTTACTTTCGTATAAGCTTCGGATAGCTCATCATTTAGTGTCACAATCTCACACTTTGCCTCCTTATATCTGACCAGGAGACTTTTGTAATCCTCCTCAACTCTCTTTATCTTCTTCACAGCCGCCTTTGCCACCCTTGTATACTCTCCCGATTTCTCAAGAAGTAAGGCGTAATTCTCTTGAAGGTTAGCTGTATCTTTCTCCTCTTCAGCATCTGATTCCTCAACAATCCCTAAGGATTCATCATCGCTGTATTCCCCAAGTTCTTAAACAAGTTGATTCAGGTCATTTGTGGACTCAACATGCTCAATGGTCATAAATGCGGAGTAGTTTCCTTCTTCTTCACAACTATCCTCAGAGTCAAAATTTGATGAGTCTGAATCATTCAAAGTAGTGGCATAGACCTTTCCCTTCGATTTCAAATAATTGGGACATTCCTTTTTGAAGTGCCCATGTCCATTACATTCGAAGCATGTAATTCCTTGTGAAGATTGGGAATCGCTACCCTCTTTCTTTTGAATTCTTTCTTCTCCTTTCCGAAACTCTAAAATTTTCTTTTGTCACCCAATTTCCCACTGTTCTTGAGCTTCAAGAATTTCTGAAAGTTTTTCATAAGGTATGCCACATTTTTATCCATAGCATCTTCCTCCGAAGAGTCATGAGATACTAATCTCTCATTAATTGTTTTAAGAGCTAGAGACTTGCTCTTCTTATGTGAGGGCAGGGACAACTCATACATCTGTAGAGAACCAACCAGCTCTTGAACCTTAATGTCGTCAAGATCCTTGCTCTCTTCAATGGCTGTTACTTTGGCACGGAAACTCTCTGGCAGTGACTGAAGAATCTTCCTTACAATTTTTGAGTCCTTTGTCTTTTCCCCTAAATTAAATTTGCCAACAACAACCTCGTTCAATTTACTGTAAAACGAATTAAAAGATTCATCCTCACTCATCTTTAGCTCCTTAAAGTGAGTGGTCAACATCTGAAGTTTGGTGTCCTTCACTTTTTTAGTCCCTTTATAAGTTGTTTCCAGAATTTCCCATGATTCCTTAGCAATGGTGATATGTGAAATCCAATGAAATTCTTCTAAAGAGACACCACAGAAAATAGCATTCAGTGCAGCATTATCCCAGGTGGATTTGGCAGCCTCCGGTCTTGTCCAACCTACCTCAACTACATCCCATACAGCATCATCAATAGAACACCAAATCACCCTCATACGGACGTTCCAAAAAGCATAATTATTACCATAAAAAAATAGTGGTACATTAAGAGATTGAGACCTATCCATCTCAAAGAGGGTCAGGGATCACACTTAGGTATTTAAACCACAACAAATGTACCTACTCTGATACCGTTGAATGTTCAAAATGGGTATGAAACACCCTTGAATGTTTAGACCCTAAATTACAAATTATCAATTCAAACTTATTATCAAATGATTAACGTACGGAACATGAACATAAGCCAAACACAAAATTGATAAACAATCTAAGCCAAATATAAACACATCCATAGCAGTAAATAAAAGGCAAAGATAAAAGGAAGGAAGATGCAAACACACGGACAACACACGATGTGTTATTGAAGAGGAAACCAAAGCTCTCGGCGTAAAACCTCTTCACCGCCCTCCAAGCGGTAAATAATCCAGTAAAGAATGCAGTTGGGATACATGAACAGCAATAGACCCTCCAAGCCTAATCTACCCAGGTACCTAAGCCCTCCAAGCTTCTTGCTCCAATGAGGTTGTGCCGAAACTATTTCTTCTTTAGCTTACCGAATTCCGCTACTAAACCATAGCATTAACTAATTTGAATTGGTTCCTTCCTAACTGTTTCCCAAAGCACCAAATAAACATTTTCATGGATATAGGTATGGTGAGAAAAGGATTTGGCTAAGGACCTCTCAAGGATGTGTCAATGGAGAGGAAGAGAGTAGAGGAATTTATAGAGACTCTAAGGTAAAGATTGTGGATGAATCAATCTTGTTTTTCTTTACGGTTTCTCTCACAAAATTCTCTCAGGAAGCTCTCTACATTTAGTGGGTATAAGGGTGTATATATACTGGTGTGTGTTTGGAATGCGAAGAGTCATTTTTCCAAAACAGAGCTGGCTAGCGACTTGGCCTCGCGACTTGACTGAGTCGTGAGTTCCAGCCGCGAGTTAATTGCCTGGCCAGCCTGGGACTTTTGTCCTGTTGTGCACCAACTGGCATGATACTTCAGCTTCCCGCATGCTAGGCACGTGACCCACTTCTGGCGGCTTACACCCGTAAGCCACTCGCGAGTCCCTGCTTCTTTGCACATTGAGGAACATTTCTTCATACTCTCTCACACACTACCCTTACAAGAATCCCACCTAAATACAGGGTTACTAATTGTTAAAATACAAGTAAATTTGGCACTGAATAAAGCCAACAAGATGGTTGATTAAATTCAACCTTACATATAGGCATAATCTATGCATGTCTCAAGATCAACAAGACCATTCACTAATCATTCATGACAAGGTTGAAGATCTATTTACAACAGTTACATAGATTTCAAAATTTCTCCCTCAATGATATGAGTGCATAAGAAACAAGCTAAGCTCGTAGATGCACAAAGCCATTAGTACAAAGGTACAAGGCAAAACATGCTTTAAGACAAAACTCAATAAAGTCGATCAAACTTTTTGGATTTTCTACTTTTTATGTGTTTTTGGATTTTTGACACAAAAGCAGTAAAAGGTTGATAAAAAATAGAACAGCAATGTAAAAACATTTTAAAACAAAAACTCACAAACAAAACTTTCAACTTAAACACACAAGAAGCATACAACCAAGCATATACACAAAATATAGGAAGTATTAATGCATGTACATGTTGTAATGCTTATGCATGAGTATCCTTCGTCACCCATACGTCACGCGCATTTGGGGTGATATCCTTGACGGATTGGGTACGAGAGTTAGGACTTTCAAACCTTCGTGTGAACCTTTCCAGGCAATTGGTGAAGGCATTGATCATCTTCATTACGTCCATCATTCCGGGATCATCATTTTGACTTCTCGGTTGCTCACCGCCCTAAGACCTCTTGTCATTTCTTCTTCCTCGTGACCGACGTACGCTTGCAATGTTCAATGCTCTCAACTTTTGACAGTTGGGTCTGGTATGTCCTTGCAATCCGTAATAGTGACAAACATAATTTGTTCTAGGACCCCGTTATGATCTTGGAAGAGATCTTCCTCTAGCTTCAAATCTGGCTTCTGATTGATTACAGGACTTATTAAACACCCATTGTTCAACCATCTTCTTCTTCTTCTCAAACTTAACTTTCTCAAGAATAGGCTCTTCTACAACCATCTCTTTGGCCTTTACAAACTTTACTTCTTTGGTGACATTGGCCGATGAGCTATTCCCTTCGATATAACCCAACCCGGACTTATCTGAGAAGTGTTTTTGAGATGAAATAACATCTTCCAGCTTCTTGGATGAGACCCTTTCTATCTTGTCATGTGCTTGCATTACCTCTTATTCAAGAAATCTCACTTTTGTGTAAGCTTCTAATAGCTCACCATTTAGTGTTTCAATCTTGCACTTTGCCTCCTTATATCTGATTAGGAGACTTTTGTAATCCTTCTCTGCTCTCTTCATCTTCTTCACAGCCGCCTTCGCCACCCTTGTATACTCTCCCGATTTCTCAAGAAGTAAGGTATAATTCTCTTGAAGACTAGTTGTATCTTTCTCTTCAGCATTTGATTCCTTAACAATTCCTAAGGATTCTTCATCACGGTGTTCTCCAAGTTCTTGCACAAGTTGATTCAGGTCCTCCGAGGACTCAACATGGTCTATAGCCATAAATGCGGAGTAATTTCCTTCTCCGTCACAGCTATCCTCAGAGTCAGAATTTGATGAGTCCGAGTTACTCAGAGTAGTGGCATAGACCTTGCCCTTCGACTTCAAATAGTTGGGACATTCCTTTTTGAAGTTTCCATGTCCATTACATTCGAAGCATGTAATTCCTCGTGAAGATTGGGAATCTCTACCATCTTTTCTTTGGAATCCTTTCTTCTCCTTCCCGGCCCACCGGATTTCCCACTGTTCTTGAGTTTCAAGAATTTCTGGAAGTTCTTTACAAGGTACACCACATCTTTATTTACCACATCCTCATCCAAAGAGTCATGAGATACTACTCTCTCATAAATTGTTTTAAGAGCAAGCGATTTACTCTTCTTCTATGTGGGTAGTGACAATTCATATGTCTATAGGGAACCAACCAGCTCTTGAACTTTAATGTCGTTGAGATCCTTGTTCTCTTCAATGGTCGTTACTTTGGCACAAAAACTTTCTGGCAGTGACCGAAGGATCTTCCTTAATATTCTCAAATCCTTCGTCTTTTCCTCCAAATTGAATTACCCAACAACCACTTCATTCAACTTACTATAGAAAGAGTCAAAGGACTCATCCTCACTCATCTTTAGCTCCTCAAAGTGAGTGGTTAACATCTGGAGTTTGGTGTCCTTCACCTTCTTAGTCCCTTCATAAGTTGTCTCCAGAATTTCCCACACTTCCTTAGCAATGGTGATATGTGAAATCCTGTGAAATTCTTCTTGAGAGACACCACAGAAAATAGCATTCAAGGCTTTGCTATTTGCATTAGCCGGCGCAAGAGCTGCCTTATCCCAAGTGGATTTGGCAGCTTCTGGCTTCGTCTAACCTACTTCAACTGCATCCCACACAGCATCATCAGTAGAACACAAAAATGCCCTCATACGGACTTTCCAAAAAGCATAATTATTACCATAAAAAAATGGTGGTACATTAAGAGATTGAGACCTATCCATCTCAACAAGGGGTCAGGGATCACACTTAGGTATTTAAACCACAAACAAGTGTACCCGCTCTGATACCAATTGAATATTCAAAATGTGTGTAAAACACCCTTGAACGTTTAGACCCCAAATTACAAATTATCAATTCAAGCTTATTATCAAACAATTAATGTGTAGAACATGAACATAAGCCAAACACAGAATTGATAAACAATCTAAGCCAATTATAATCACATCCACAACAGAAAATAAAAGGTAAAGATAAAAGGAAGAGAGATTAATAACACAAGGACAACACGCGATGTGTTATTGAAGAGGAAACCGAAGTTCTCGGCATAAAACCTCTCCGCCACCCTCCAAGCGGTAAATAATCCACTAAAGAATGTAGTTGGGATACATGAACAGCAGAAGACCCTCCAAGTTTAATCTACCCAATGTACCTAAGCCCTCCAAGCTTCTTGCTCCAATGAGGTTGCGCCGAATCTATTTCTTCTTTAGCTTATCGAATTTTGCTATAAACCATAACATCAACCAATAGACATTGGTTCCTTCCTAACTACTTCCCAAAAGCACCAAATAAATCTTCTCACAGATATGGGTATGGTGAGAAAAGGATTTGGTCAAGAACCTCTCAAGGATGTGTCAATGTAGAGGAAGAGAGTAGAGGAATTTGAAGAGTCTCATAGGTGAAGATTATGTATGAATCAATCTTGTTTTTCTCTAGGATTTCTCTCTCAAAATTCTCTCTAGAAGCTCTCTACATTTCGTGGGTATAAGGGGCTATATATAGTGGTGTGTGTTTGGAAAACGAAGAGACAGTTTTTTCCAAACAGGGCTGGTTAGCGGCTTGGCCTCGCGACTAGTCTGAGTCGTGAGTTCTAGCCATGAGGTAACAGACTGGCCAGCCTGGGACTTTTGTCCTGTAGTACGATAGCTAGTACGACCCTTCAGCTCCGCTGCGTGCTTCTCACTTATGCTGTAGTCGGCGGCTTCCAGTCGCGAGTCACCCGCGAGTCCTAGTCGCGAGACTCTGCCTCCTTGCACAAACTTGAGCTTTTCTTCACATCTTTTCACACACTACCCTTACATGAATCTCACCTAAATACAGGGTTACTAATTGCTAAAATACAAGCAAATTTGGCAAGGAATAAAGCCAACAAGATGGTTGATTAATTTCAACCTTACAAAAATGATTACATGACTTTTAAAGCTTTTCATTTGGCTTCTTTACAATTCACAACATTTGATCATTTTTTATCTTTACATTTCTTTTTGAGATCGATGTCTGAAAGTTTTTGATATTTCAATTTGATGAGATAGCCTTTGGCTTTTTGGGCATCCTACGTTTTCATAAAAGTCACTTTCCCTTTTTCCTAGTCAAATACTAGTGTGTGTGCGACGGCTTTTGCAGCTCATTATTTCTTTTCATTTTGAGATTTACATTGGTTGAGCTCTTTAAGCAAAAATAAAAAAATAAAATAAAAGAATGGGAAGAGATATAGGCACAAGTCTACGCATGTATCAAAATCAACATGACTATTGACTAATTATTCATGACAAACTTGAAGATCAATTTACAAAAATCACACATAGATGTCAAGATTTTTCCCACAAAGATAGATGTGCATACATAACAAGCTAAGCTCATAAATGCACTACGCCATTAGTACAAAGGTACTAGGCCAAACTCACATGAGATATGTGCTCAAACATATACGATCAAACTTTTTAAATTTTTCACTTTTTATGTGGTTTTGGATTTTTTACCCACATAAAACTAAAACATAAAAGTAAGATAAAAAAAACAAAAGCAATGCATAAAAATAAATGCAAGATGCACAAAATGCATGAAGGGTCCTCTAAAGATCGCAAGAATTAGATCAAGGACCAAAAGAGCAAAAGCTCAACCATAGGAACCCTTTCTCATCCAAATGGAATGATTGTTTGGAATGAGTGTCTCATGAGATGTGAGATGAAGGTTGGAAGAATGATAACAGGAGATGCACATAGTCAAGGAGTTAAGAGCAATAATCACTTTCTTTAACAATATGCTATTTTCACCTAAAACCGGTTTACCCTTTTTAGCACAACTTCCAAAAAGCTCAAGTTTCTCGTTTCTTTTGATTCTTTTAGAAGCATGAAACTTAGAGCATTGAGGACTTAGATGACCAAAGGCACCACAATGGTGACAAACAATGTGTTGAGGTCAACTAGGCTTTTTGGGAAGGGATCTATCAACATGGTTTTGTTCTCCCTTCAACTTATGACATTAAGGTCTTATATGACCAATCACACTACAAAAGTGGCAAGTTGGAATAAACTTAAATCCATCCAAAGCCTTAGGTTGAGACCTAAACAGAGGCTTTGACTTAACAGCCTTTCTTTCCACTTTTTGATTTCTTTTATGTGGAGGAATGTACACCGATTTGTCCTTTGAGGTAGAACATACAATAGGCACAAAATCGGGTACCACAACATGATTGCAACAAATATTTTCATCATTTTTAACAATAGGATCAACAATCAAACACTCGGCATGCATTTTAAGAGATTCATTTTCACATTTTAGCTCATCAACAAGTTTGTTAGACAAAGCAAGTTTAGCATCCAAGTCCATATTCAAACATTCAAACTCTTTTAGCTTTTCAAGAGAAATTTCAGCAAGTTTCTTATATTTCTCAACCAATTTGTTGGATTCATTGAGCTTAGCAATCAAATCATCATTTTCACAAAATAACTTGCTTAAATTCTTTTAAAACTTCTTAGCCTTTTCTTCAAGAGTTTGCCATTTGGAATATCAACAACACCTAAAGATTCATGTAACATAGCATCACAATTATGAGGATTATCCCTCACAGAGGCATTATCACAAACACATGGCATGTTACATTCATCAACATCCAAAACATGCATAGAGGCATACAAAGCACTATCCATGGCAAATACACACAAGAGGTCAAAGATCACACTTAGGTTTTTAAACCACAACAAGTGTACTTCCTCTGATACCAATTGAAAGTTCAAATAGCGTATAAAACACTATAAACGTTTAGAGCCCCAATTTACAAAAATATCAATTCAAGCTTAATGTCGAACAATATATGTGCGGAAAATGAACATAAGCTAATAACAGAATTGATAAACAATCTAAACCAATTAAAATTACATCCACATCAGAATTTAAATGGCATAGATTAAGGGAAGAGAGATGCAAATACAAGGACAACACAACGATGTGTTATTAAAGAGGAAATTGAAGCCCTTGGCATAAAACCTCTTTGCCACCCTCTAAGTGGTCGATAATCCACTAGAAAATGTAGTTGGGATACATGAACAACAATAGACCCTCCAAACTTAATCTACCTAGTGTACCTAAGCCCTTCAAGCTTCTTGCTCCAACGAGGTTATGCTGAACCTTTGTCTTTTCTAGCTTACCGAATTCCGCTATGGCCTATATCATCAACCAATAACCATTGGTCCCATCCTAACTGCTTCCCTAAGCACCAAAAAGCCTTCTCACAGATGTGGGTATGATGAGAAAATGATTTGGCCAAGAACCTTTCAAGGATGTGACAATGGAGAGGGTGAGAGTAGAGGAATTTGAAGAGTCTCTATGTAAAGATTATAGATGAGTCAATCTTGTTTTTCTCTAGGTTTCTCTCTCAAAATTCTCTCTGGAAGCTCTCTACATTTCGTGGGTATAAGGGTCTATATATACTGGTGTGTGTTTGGAATGCGAAGAGTCATTTTTCCAAAACAGAGCTGGCTAGCGACTTGGCCTTGTGACTTGACTGAGTCACGAGTTCAAGCTGTGAGCTAATTGAATGGCCAGTTTGGACTTTTTGTCCTATAGTGCTACAGCTGGCATGACGGTTTAGCTTCTTTGCATGCTTCACTCGTGTGCATCTTTTGGCGGCTTGCCAGTCGAGAGCCACTCGTGAGATCCAATTGCGAGTCTTTGCTTCACTGCACAATCTTGAGCATTTCTTCATACTCTTTCACACACTACCCTTACATGATTCCCACCTAAATACAGGGTTTCTAAATGCTGAATTACAAGCAAATTTGGCATGGAATAAAGCCAACAAGATGGTTGATTAAATTCAACCTTACAGAGGAAAAGTGACCAATCTCAATTATAGAAGTATGCATATATGACCTCCCACATAAACTTGATAACATAATTTTGAACCTTTTCATTTGGCTCCATTCACATAATAATATTTGATCTTTTTGAATCAATACATCTCATTTTGAGATCGATCCCTAAAATTTTTGATATTTCAATTTGATGAACATGCCTTTGGCTTTTTCGGCATCATACATTTTTATTAAAAGTCGCTTTCTCTTTTTCCTAGTCAAATACTAGTATGTGCAACAGCTTTTACAGCTCATTATCTCTTTTCATTTTGAGATTTACATTTGTTGAGCTCTTTAAGAAAAAAAATAAACAAGTGAGAAGATATATAAGCATAAGTCTATGCAAGTTTCAAGATCAACAAAACCATTGACTAATCATTCATGACAAGTTTGAAGATCTATTTACAACAGTCACATAGATGTCAAGATTTGTCCTACAATGATATGAGTGCGTAAAGAACAAGCTATGCTCGTAAATGCATAAAGCCAATTGTATGAAGGTACAAGGCAAAACATGCTTATAACAATACACAGTAATGCCGATTAAACTTTTTGGATTTTCTACTTTTTATGTGTTTTTGGCTTTTTGACACAAAAGTAAATAAGGATTGATAAAAAAAAAATGTAAAAAAATTCAAAATTTTTTTTTAAACAAACAGATAATGCTATACATATAGCGAACAAAGTAGTGTGTGCCCTACAATAGAGAAATCAAATCAAGATAAAGAGGTAAAGCACACATCACACATGAGATTCAAGGAATTGTACCAACACCGATGGTTTTACGGAGTGATTCAAACTGTTGACCATTGAGAGGCTTGGTGAAGATGTCCGCCTTTTGATTGTCTATATGTATGAATTCAAGACATACAACTTTATCTTCCACCAAATCTCGGATGATGTGGTAATGTATCCCTATATATTTTGACTTTAAATGCTGAACTAGATTCTTAGAGAGATTTATAGCACTGGTGTTATCACAGAAAACACACATTTTATCTTGAGGAATCCCGTAGTCATGAAGTAGCCTTTTCATCCAAAGGAGTTATGTGCAGCAACTTCCAGCAGCTATGTACTCTGCTTCAGCTGTAGAGAGAGACACGAAATTTTGTTTCTTGCTCATCCAAGAGACAAGATTGTTTCCAAGATAGAAGCAGTCACCTGAAGTAATCTTTCGATCATCCACACTTCCAGCCCAATCTGCATTTGAATAACCTACAAGGCAAGCATTAGAGTCCTTTGAGTACCACAAGCCATAATCTGGAGTTCCATTGACATATCGTATGATTCACTTCATTGCAGTCAGGTGGGATTCCTTCGGAGCAGCTTGATATCGAGCATAAACACCCACACTAAAAGCAATATCCAGTCTACTACCCATAAGATAGAGTAAACTCCCAATGATACTCCTATACAAGGTTGGACTCACTTCTACCCTAGAAGGATCAGCATAAGCTTTGTAGATGAACTCATGGGAGTAGAGGCATGCTTTTTGGAATCTAATCCAAACTTCTTAACAATATTTCTAGCATAGTTTTCTTGTGAAATGAATATGCCTTCCTTCTTTTGTTTGACTTGAAGACCCAAGAAAAATGTAAGTTCCCCCACCATACTCATCTCAAATTCTTTCTTTATCTCCTCGGAGAACTCTATAGCTCGAGCATCAATGGTAGCTCCAAATACTATATCATCAACATATACTTGAGCCATGAGAAGGTATTCCCCATCATTCTTGACAAATAAAGTCCTGTTGGCATACCCTCTTTTGAACCCTCTATCTAGGAGGTAATGGGTAAGCCGATCATACCAAGCTCTAGGAGCTTGTTTAAAGCCATAAAAAGCTTTCTTCAATCTCAGCACATGGTCCGGGAAGTGAAGATCTTCGAAGCCTTTAGGTTTTTCAACAAACACTTCTTCATTAAGGTATTAGAAATGCACATTTCACATCCATTTGGTAGAGTTTGAAGTTCATAGTGCATGCAATTGACATAAGAATGCAGATAGACTCAAGTCTTGCCACGGGAGTGAAGGATTCATCAAAATCTACTCATTTTACTTGAGTGTATCCTTGAGCTACTAGTCGAGATTTATTTCGGATAATCTATCCATCTTCATCAGTCTTTTCTTTTAAGATCCATTTGGTGCCGATGCCATGAACATTTTCAGGCCTAGGAACAAGTTCCCACACATCATTTCTCACAAATTCATTCAGCTCTTCATGCATTGACTCAACCCAATTTTCATCTTGAAGAGCTTTTCCTACCTTTTTTGGCTCAAATTGAGCAAGTTAGCAATGGTATGTTACATGATTGGCCAGAAGTATGTTTTCCTTTCTAAGGCGAAGACCTTCATCTAAAAACCTAATGATGTTACTGTCCAGATGGTTTTTAATCACTCTTGATGATGGCTTCTTTGATGTGGACACTTCATCATTCCAAGAGATAGGAGGATGAACTTCTGGAGGAGTGAGAGGACTTAATGTTCTAGACATTGATCTTGTTTCCATTCTTGAGTTTACTGGAGTTGATTCCTTTTCAGGTATAGGTCCTTCAACTTCAATATCAAGAGCTTCGACCTCAATTGTGGGCTTTTTAGTGCTTGGCCCTTCTCCATCATCAACCACCTCTACCTTTGTTATAGCATCATCAATTTCTACATTGATGGATTCCATTACCGCCTTTGTTCAATATTCTATATGCCCGGCTAGTAGTAGAATACCCAAGGAAGATGCCTTCATCACTTTTTGCATCAAATTTTTCAAGGTTCTCCTGATCATTTAGAATGTAACACCTGCTTCCAAACACTCGGAAGTACTTCACTTTCGACTTCTTTCCATTCCAAATTTCATAAGCATTTTTCTTCATTCCCGCTTAGAAGAATATCCTATTACCAATGTGACATGAGGTGTTCACGGCGTCTCCCCAAAACTTTTGAGGAATTTGCTTATTGAGTAGCATAACTTTTGATATTTCCTTAATCACTCGATTTTTCCTCTCAACCACCCCATTTTGTTGAGGAGTTTTGGGGGCTGAAAATTCCTTTTTGATCCCGTTCTCCTCACAAAACAACTCAAATCTTGCATTCTCAAACTCCTTGCCATGATCACTCCTTATCTTGACAATCAAAACTCCTTTCTCATTTTGTAGTCTCTTGCATAGAATTTCCAATTTCTCACATTCTTCTGATTTTTCTCACATTCTTGAGAAATCATCAACAATGACCATAATGTACCTCTTTCCTCCTAGACTTTCAGTTCTTGTTGGCCCCACTAAATCAACATGAAGAAGACCTAAACAATGTGAGGTAGCAATCACATTTACCTTGTGATGACTTGCCTTGTTTTCCCATTTGGCATGCACCACAAATTTTCTTCTTTACCTTTCCAAACTTTGGAAGTCCCTCAACAGCTTTAAGTTTAGATACTTTAGCTACTTGTTTGAAATTTGCATGCCCAAATCTGTGATGCCAAAGTTCCAACATGTCAACACAAGCACTTCTACAGGAAATTGGTACTATAGGAACTACTCCGTAGCAGTTGTCAGTAGTCCTATTTCCCTCAAAGACTTGAATCCCTTCTTCATCAATGATTATGCACCCCTTCTTTGAGAACTGAACAAGGAAGTCTTCATCACATATTTGAGTAATGCTTAAGAGATTCGCCTTCAGCCCTTTGATGTACAAGACATCCTTCAATAGAGGTAAGCCCAGTATCTCAACTATCCCTTTGTCGAGAACTTGAGCATGTCACCCATTGCCAAACGTCACATAGTCACTAACCTTCTCTTCGAGTGACTTAAACTGTGATTTATCTCCTGTCATATGATGAGAACAACCGCTATCAAGATACCATAAACATGAATTAAATACCTTCAAAGAAGTGTGCACAAATAAGCACGCATGTGATAAGCACTCTTGACCTTCAAACAGAAACTTATCTTCATTTTTCATGCTCTTGCTAGATTGAATTTTCTTTTTCAAATTATCAACCTTATCACACAATATTCTATTTCTTCTTTTATACTTCTTAATCAAAGAATTAGATTCACATAGACTATTGTGTAAGATGTGATTCTCATTTTCCAAATATTTTAGCATGTGAACCCTTTGGCTATTCCATGACAAAACCCTAAAACAAACTCTAGACTTAACAAGTGAGTTGGGAATAGTTGAACAAAAATCACTCACACCTAACTCTAGAATCTATGTAGCTCTTAAACCATAAGAATAAGTATCTCTTGAAAAACAACAACACAATATGATCACTGTATGCAGAAAACTTGTAATGCATATGGTGCAAGCACAATGCGATCAAGCAATAAAGCAAGGCCTGACGAAAAATGAACAATCACTATAAATAGTGACCACAATGCTCATTCACACAAGGAATGAACATCCGAACATGCAAGCTAATAAGCTCAATGCAAAGTATCATTTACATGTCCAACACTCAACTGATAAAAAACTCAAAGTAATTGCATCAAGGATATAAAATCCAACAAGGGCATAAGAGTGATGTACTTAAAGAAAATGCATAACATATAACAACAAGTACTAGGCTACAAAGCATGGGAACAAATGAAACATACTAGATATAAACTTAAACATATAAACCAAAGATCCAAAAGCTAAGTACTAAAAGCTTTAAATAGTAGCATAATGTAAAAACCCAGAGTTATAAACACTATAAACAAATAAACTAAAACCAAGACAAATCTAAAGTAAAGTATGTGTGTATGTATCAGTATTCTTCTTCTAAGCTCACACAACTACCCCTTTCAATATGCACACTTCTCATTCTTGTGTTGCTTTCCCCTTTACTATATGCTATCTCTCCCCCTTTTGGCACGATTAACTAAAGGCTGTCCTCCAGCTTTTGTTGTATAGCATCTAACTGTGTCTCAATGGTCGTAAGACGCATTTGAACTTGATTGTTGATGGAGTAGAGAACCCTTTCAAATCCAGAAATACGCTGATACAGATCCTCAATCAAAATGGTCATTCTATCAGCTTGAGAGGTAGGAGGTGCAGGCTGAGTGCTAGTTGTCTGCAGCTCATGAGTGAGAGGAGATGCAGTGGCAGTGTACACAGGCATGGCTAATCCATGACTAGATGGAGTGACATGAGTAAAAGATTCACTCTTAGGTGCTTTAGAAAAGTGACTCTTACTTGCTTGAAGAGATATCATGGATATTGGTCAAAGACGTGTCAGTATTTTTCCATCTATTGGTGGACGAACACCTTCAAGGACCATGATCTTCATGAGAAGACTATAGAAAGGAAGACATGTTCGTGCTACCGATCAAGCTGCTGTTTTCCAAATGGTCTGAAAAATGTGGGCACAAATGTCAATCGGAACTCTGGTGATGAGATCACATAGGAATTGCGCTCTCCTAAGGTTGATGAATGCAATGTTTGAGAGTGGATACAAGTTGAAAAACATGATCAATTTGAGAGTCGTCAGATTAGGTGCAAACTTTGCTGTTCCAATACACGTGCCTTTGGATGAAATCTCATGATCTGGCCCAAGAATTTGAAGAATATCTTGAACCTTAGGAAGTATGTCATCATATGGAGTGAGGTCTACATTTGTCGGTCTATTGATTCGAAGAACCTTCGCAATGTAGTCTGAATTGATGCTGAACTCCTTTCCTCGTACCCAACACTGCAACTCAACTCTAGTGTATCTAGCATTTGAATAGAACTCCTTAACCAATTCATTAATCGGGTCCTCGAAGTTCCTGAACAGATCAGCCCAATCTTTTGCTTCAAAGATCCTAGGAATAAATGTGATTCTTAAGGTATCAAATTTTACAACCCTTTCTACCACAGTAGGAGCATCTTCAAATATGCTTTCAAAAGTCTGTGAATCGAGTGGAAACCTGAATCTGTCAATGTTTGAAGTTTGAGACGAACGATGAGTCCATTTTGAAATAGGGGATGCTGGAACATCAGTTATAGGCTCTTTTCCTCGAGAGGTACGACGAGAAATCTACAAGATAACATACACACAACAGAAAACCAAGTACAAAACCACAAGACACAAACATAAACTTGGTTAGATCCAAGTGAGTCCATGAAATAAACACACATTGTCATTGAGAAAGACATCACTCAATCATGGTAAATGAACCTAGTATGCATCATGTATTTAAGCATGAGCAACACTGGTGCGTGTGGTGTGCAAATATGATGAGTGTGCTGGCACAGCAAAGCACAATGTAATCTATGAAAACCATAGAGACACAAGTAACTGCCTTTGAGACAATTTACTATGTACATGATCGGCACAACACAGTACAAACATGCTATACTACTCAAAAATGAGAAAACATACATGAAACATGTATATCAAGCACCACATTATCAATGTCAACAAAACTCAATAAACAAACTCAAACAAAACATAATTCCCAACTCATATTCAAAGCATCATATGTATCAAATCTCAATAATAACTCAAAAACCAAGAAATCAACTCTATAAACATGAAATACTTAGAGAAAATAAGAAAACCCATACCTTTTCTTGAAGATTGAAGTTTGAGAAGATGATAAAAATAGGGAATTTTTTAGTGAAACACGGTAAGTGTGTGAGAAAGATGAATGGACAAGACAATGAACAGTAAAAAATGTTCAAGGGAAAAACTGAAATGTTTTAAAAATTGTTCTTAGAGCGCAAAACACGCGTTTTTTGTGACTGAACCAAGTCACGAACAAGTTGCCAATGCAAGTCGCCAAAAACCTTCATGCCAAAATTTTTGAAAAATTGACTAAGTATTTTTCGTGACTGGAAGGTCCACCTGCGAGTAAGTTGCGAAAGGAGCTACGTAAATTTCTGTATAACCATGCGACTAGAGCTTCCACTCACGAACAAGTCGCCAAACCAAGTCGTGAGAATTATAAAAACCTAGAATTTTAGAAAATTTTCTAAGTCTTTTTTGTGACTAGAACATTGACCCGCCAGAGAGTCGCGAAAATCTTCTGTGTAAGCTCATGACTGGGGGCATGTGACTAGATTAACCTGTGACCAAGTTGCTAGTACAGGGCAACACAGTTTTTGAAATTTTTGGTATTTTTGCGAAAACAAAAGACTTTCCAAAAATAATTAAAACACTCAAAAATATTTTTGTGTTTGATCAACAAAAATTGAGTATGTGAGACACATTTAATCAAGTACAATCACACAAATGAATAAGGCATTCATTGAACATAGACATGTGTGATGTGTGTGGGCACCAAAGATGAATAGTCCTTAGTCTAATGTGAAGCTTCAATGATAAATTCAACCAAGACATACACAAATAGCACGAGGAACAGAGACCTATCTCAATTATAGAAATATGTATGTATGACTTCCCACAAAACTTGATAACATAATTTTGAAGCTTTTCATTTGGCTCCATATACATCATATCATTTGATCTTTTTGAATCATTACATCTCATTTTGATATCGATGCCTGAAATTTTGATATTTCAATTTGATGAGTAAGCCTTTGTCTTTTTGGGCATCATACAATTATTCACAAAAGTAGCTTTCCCTTTTTCCTAGTCAAATACTAGTATGTGTGAAGACTTTTGCAGTTCATTATCTCTTTTCATTTTGAGATTTACATTTGTTGAGCTCTTTAAACAAAAAAAAAATAAAATAAATGAGTGGGAAGATATATAGGCACAAGTCTATGCAAGTTTCAAGATCAACAAACCCATTGACTAATCATTCATGACAAGTTTGAAGATCTATTTACAATAGTTACATAGATTTCAAGATTTTTCCCACAATGATTTGAGTGCATTGAGAACAAGCTACGCTTGTAAATGCACAAAGTCATTAGCACAAAGGTACAAGGCAAAACATGCTTGTGACAAAACACAATAATGTCGATCAAAATTTTTGGATTTTCTACTTTTTATGTGTTTTTGGATTTTTGATACAAAAGCAATAAAAGATTGATCAAGAAAAAAATGTGAAAACATTTAAAACAAATGCAAACAAACAAATACAATTTTTCAGCACATGCTAGAACAATAACACAAAGCACATAACCAATCAAAGTCACAAAGCATAGGAAGTATTAATGCATGGACATGTTGTAATGCTTATGCATGAGTACCCCTTTTCACCCAGACGGCACATGTGTTTGGGGTGATATCCCTAGAGGATTGGGTACAAGAGTTATGGTTGTCAAACTATCTAGAGAAGCTTGCCAAACAGGTGGTAAATGCATCAATCATCTTTATCACATCCATCACTCTGGAATCACCATCTCAACCTCTTGATTGCTCAACAACCCAATTCCTTTTGTCATTTCTTGGTCCTCTTGACCTCTAATCACTTTCATTCTTCAATGCTCTAAGCTTATGACAATTTGGTTTGGTGTGTCCTTGAAGTCCACAATGATGGCAAAAATGTTGAGTTCTCAGACCTCTCTATGACTTTGGGAGAGATTTCCCTTGAGCCTTAGGTTTGACCACTGATTGGTTAGGAGGCTTAGTCAAAAATCGTTAGTCAATCACATTCTACTTCTTTTCCGAGTTCACTTTCTCAACAACTGAAGTTTCTACCACTGGTTCCTTAGCTTTCACAAACCTCATTTCCTTGGATATATTAGCAGCCGAACTGCTCTCTCCGGTGTATCCCAATCCGTTTTTGTCAGTGAATGGTTTTTGATGAGTAAGTACATCATCAAGCTATTTGGAGGAAACCTGCTCTACTTTAGCATTAGCTTAAACCACCTCAAGCTCAAGAAATTTTATCTTTGAGTAGGCTTCGGCCAGCTCTTCATTCAGCGTCTCCATTTCACATTTGGTTTCCTTGTATCGCACTAGAAAACTTCTATAATCTTCCTCTGCTCTCTTCATTTTTTTAATGGCTGCGTTAGCCACTTTTGCATATTCACCGGTCTTCTCAAGGAGGGAATTGTAGGTCTTTTGCAGTCCCGCTGTTCCTTCATCTTCCTTATCATCAGATTCCTCAACTATCCCAATGGACTTCAATTTAGAATGCTCACCAAGCTCTTTCACTAGCGCACCCAAATCATCCAAAGATTCTACTAGAGCAATGGTCATGAATGCAGATAAGTTTCCCTCTCTATCACAGCTTTCATCTGAATCTAAATCAAAGGAGTCAGAATCACTAAGAGTGGTGGCATACACCTTGCCCTTTGCTTTCAAATAATTGGGACACTCTTTCTTAAAATGTCCATGTTCGTTGCATTCGAAGCATATAATTCCTTGAGAGGATTGAGAATCCTTCCCATCTTTCCTCTTGAAATCCTGTTTCTCCTTTTCGAAACTTGGGAATTTTCCCTACTTAACAAAATTTTCATTCTTCTTGAACTTCAAGAACTTTTAGAAATTCTTCTCAAGATATGCCACATCTTTATCGACAACATCCTCATTTGATGAGTCGTGA
This sequence comes from Quercus gilva, assembly GCA_023621385.1. Lineage (NCBI taxonomy): Eukaryota > Viridiplantae > Streptophyta > Magnoliopsida > Fagales > Fagaceae > Quercus > Quercus gilva. The sequence continues at coordinate 35,821,790 of CM042477.1, forward strand.
GCTTCAACCTTCTCATTGATCATCTTAAGAGCAAGGGATTTACTCTTCCTTTATGATGGCAATGATAGCTCATATGTTTGAAGTGAGCTAACTAGTTCTTGAACTTTGATATCATCTAAGTCCTTGCTCTCTTCAATTGTAGTGACTTTTGTATGGAAGCTCTCCGGCAATGATCGAAGGATTTTCCTCACTATCTTTAAGTCCTCCGTCTTCTCACCCAAATTGAACTTGTCTATAACCAGCTCATTCAGCTTGTTATAGAATGAGTCGAATGACTCGTTATCACTCATTTTCAGCTCTTCAAATTGAGTGGTTAACATCTGCAACTTAGTATCCTTCACTTTCTTGGTTCCTTTATATGTGGTCTCCAATATTTGCCATGCCTCCTTCGCAACTGTTACGTGAGAAATCCTGTGAAACTCATCTGGAGAAACACCATAGAAAATTGGATTCAAAGCTTTACTGTTAGCATTAGCTGTCGCAAGGGCTGCCTTATCCCAAGTGGATTTAGCAGCCTTCGGCCTAGTCCATCCTACATCTATAGCATCCCAAACAGTTTCATCAATTGAACACAAGAATGCCCTCACCCGGACTTTCCAAAAGGCATAGTTGCTACCATTAAAATATGGTGGAGCATTTAAAGATTGAGACCGGTCCATCTCAAACGGGGTCAAGGATTGCACTAAGGTAATTAAACCACAGCAAGTGCACCCGCTCTGATACCAATTAAATGTTCAATTAGTGTGTAAAACACCTTGAATGTTTAGACCACCAAATTACAAATTACCATTTCAAGCTTATTATCAAACAATGTATGTGCAAAATATGAAGATAAGCTAAAACAGAATTGATAAAACAATCTAAACCAAATAAAATCACAACCACAACAGAAATTAAATGGCAAAGATTAAGGGAAGAGAGATGCAAACACAAAGACAACACAGCAATGTGTTATCGAAGAGGAAACCAAAGTCCTCGGCGTAAAACCTTTCTGCTGCCCTTCAAGTGGTTAATAATCCACTAGAGAAAGAAGTTGGGATACATGAACAGCAAAAGACCCTCAAAGCCTAACCTACCCAGTGTACCTAAGCCCTCCAAGCTTCTTGCTCTAACGAGGTTATGCCGAACCTTTGTCTTCTCTAGCTTACCGGATTCTACTATAGCCCATAGCATCAACCAATATCAATTGGTCCCTTCCTAACTGCTTCCCAAGCACCAAATAACCTTCTCATAGATATGGGTATGGTGAGAAAAGGATTTGGCAAAATGTACCTCTCAAGGATGTAACAATGGAGAGGGTGAGAGTAGAGGAATTTGGAGAAACAAGGATAATGATTGTGAATGAGTCAATCTTGTTTTTTTCTAGGGTTTCTCTCTCAAAATTCTCTCTGGAAGCTCTCTACAATACGTGGGTATAAGGGATATTTATATTGGTGTGTGTTTGGAATGCGAAAGGTCAGTTTTTCCCAAACAGAGTGGTCTGCCGACTTGGGCTCGCGACTTAACTGAGACGCAAGTCTAAGTCGCGAGCTAGCTACCTGGCCAGACTGGAAGTTTTGTCCTGTAGTGCTCCAGCTAGCATGGCTCTTCAGCTCCTTTGCATGCTTCACATGTGTGCCTTCTTTGGCGACTTGCCAGCCGTGAGATCCAGTCGCGAGTCCCTACTGAGGGCACATTCTTGAGCTTTTTCTTCACACTTTCTCACACACTACCCTTACATGATTTCCACCTAAATACAGGATTTCTAAATGTTGAATTATAAGCAAATTGGCACAAAATAAAGCCAACAAAACGGTTGATTAAATTCAACCTTACTGAAGCTTCACATTAGACTAAGGATTATCTCATCTTTGGTACCTACACACATCACACATGTCTATGTTCAATAAATGCCTTATTCATTTATGTGATTGTACTTGATTAAATATGTTGCACATGCTCAATTATATGTTGATCAAATGCAAAAATATTTTTGAGCATTTTAATTGTTTTTGGAAAGTGTTTTTATTTTGAAAAATGTCAAAAATTTCAAAAACTGTGCAACCCTGTTTTGGCGACTTGCCTCACAGGTCACTCCAATCGCATGCCCCAGTCACGAGCTTGCACAGAAGGTTTTCACGACTCTCTGGCGGGTCAAAGCCCCAATTGCAAAAAAGACTTAGAATTTTTTCCAAAAATCTGAGTTTTTAGATTTCTCGCGACTCATTTTGGCGACTTGTTTACGAGTGGAAGCTCCAATCGCGAGGGTTACTCAGACAGTTTGGCGACTCCCGTCGCAATTAACTCGCGAGTGGAACTTCCAGTCGCAAAAAACACGTAGACAATTTTTCAAAATTTCGTCACAAGGGTTTTTGGCGGCTTGCTTTGGCTACTTGTTCGCGACTCAGTCCAGTCGCGAAAAATGCGAGTTTTGTGCTTTGAGGATCTTTTTCAAGGTAGTTTTCAAAATCTTTTCAGTTTTCCCTCACACACTGTGACTGTTCATTGTCTCCCTCTTCCAAACTCACTGTGTTCACTCTCAAAAATCCATTTTTCTTCATCATCTCTTCATCAGTCTTCAAGAAAATGTATGGGTTCTTTACTTTTCTCAATGTATTTCATGTTTATAACCCTTAAATACTTGGATTTTGAGGTTTTGTTGATTTTTGAAAAACATGATGTTCGAATATGGTTTGGGTTTATTTTTGTTAAGTTTGCTTTATGGTTTTTGTTGATATTGATTGTATGATGCCTAGTACACATATTTTCATGTTTGACTCTCACTTTTGAGTATGATTCTCAATCTGTGTTGTGTTGAGCATTTCATACCCATGGTAAAATGGCTTGTCGCCAATTTCTTATGTTTTTGGGGGATTTTTGTGAAACACAAAGTTTGTAGGGTGTCTTTGGAATACACTGTTTGCTAATTGCGTCTATGGTTATGTGTTTTGCTTTTTGCCCTAGGTTGTTCATGGAATTTTTTGGGCACACATTCACATTGTGATATGTCTGAAGTTTTTATGATAAAACTCTACTGTGTTTTGATGTTGTGTGTTCTCTCATGTCAAGTTATTGCTGCACTGTGATGTAGACTAAACATGGTCTGATCCTTTGTCCATTTTATTGCTACTAATTTGTTACTAATTTTTGGTGTTACCATATGCTGTGCTCAGTTTTGTGGTCTTTGCTACTATATTTTTGTAGATGACTCCAAAGAAGAAGACCATTGCACAAAAGGCTGACAAGAGGAAGAAAATGGACAATACTAGGTTCAAGTCTACCAAACACTTTGAGAGATACAATCAGTTCTTCGAAAAGGCTCCAATTATTCAAGAAAGATTTGTGGATTTGGTTGATTTAAAGGACTACTTCATTCTAGTTGTTTTCAGGTTAGAGGTTGGGACAAGCTCTTTAGTGATCTGCTTATGTGAACCATTGATCAGAGAATTCTATGCCAATGCTACCTTAAGAGAGGATGAGATCAACTATTGGATAAGAGGGCATGAATTCAACATTGACTTGGAGGACATTGATGAAGTGCTTGGTTTTGAGGAGTTAGACCATGATTTCACACATTACAAGGATAGAATGCTTTCCATAGAAACTATTCAATCTCACATTGGAGGAGTTAGAAAGGGAAGATGCCTCAACACTACTGCTTTTCCAGCTGATATGACATGTCTTACCGTGATCATGATGTTCAACTTGTACCCAGTGAAGAAGATGACCACCATTAATAATGCTAGAGCCATTTTCCTCATTGAGCACCAGGAGAACACTTACATTGATATTAGTGCTCATATCATCTGCATTATTACTGATGAAACAAGAACCACTTCAAGGGCAAAGCTGATTTTCCCTAGTTTACTCATGAGGCTCTTTCGAGCAAAGGGTGTGGAAATTCCTTAAGACATCAGTCTTATGCCTACTCCTTCAGCTATCAATGCTCTAACCATTACACAGATCAAAGTTCGTCTTTTGGGTGATGAAGAGGAAGGTGATCAAGAACAAGAAGAACCTATGGAAACTGAGATAGAGGCTGAAGGTCAACCCTCAAGTTCAAGAAGCCATGGCAAAAGAAGATGAGCTTCATCTTCCTTTGCAGTACCTCCAAACGCATTCCAGATCATCCTTGAAATGATTGACGGGCTTCATGACATCTAGAGTGAGCAATCTGACAGGCTGGCTGCTATCTAAGAGCAGATGAATCTTCTTTCAGCAAAGTTTGATAGCTTCACTACCCAGCAGTAGCCCTTTGGCCATTCCGGTCAAAAAGGGGCAGAACTTTTGGAGAAGAAGTAGGAGTAGCTCTTGAGGGGAAGCACCACATTTTGAGGGGAAGCAAAACCAAAACTTTTAAGCATTTTAATTTATGTTAATTATGGTCTATGCTATTATGTTTGGATATTTTTAATATGGGTTTGCATAGGACTTTGTTAAATATTTTGGTTTAAACTCATGGATGGCTGTTGTACTTTTGGTACTTTGGTTTACATGTTTAAGTTTATATTCAGCATATTATTTTTGTACCCATGCTTTGTAGCTTAGTACTTGTTGTTAATGTTATGCATTTTTTTAAGTACATCACTTTTGTGCCTTGTTGGATTTTATATCCTTGATGCAATTACCTTGTGTTGTTGTATCGGTTGAGTGTTGGACATGCAAATGATACTTTGCATTGAGCTTATTAGCTTGCATGTCCGGATGTTCATTCATTATGTGAATGTTCATTGTGGTCACTATTTATAGTGATTGTTCGTTTTTGGTCAAGCCATGCTTTATTGTGATTGTGCTTGCTCCATATGCATTTTAAGTTTTCTGCTTACAATGATCATATTGTGTAGTTGTTTTCAGGGTATACTTGTCCGTATGGTTCAAAAGCTTCACAGATTCTAGAGTTAGGTGTGAGTGAGTTTTGTTCAACTGTTCCCAACTCACATGTTAAGTCTAGAGTTTGTTTTAGGGTTTTGTCACAGAATAGCCAAAAGGGGAGATTGTAAGGTTGAATTTATTCAATCATTTTGTTGGCTTTATTCCGTGCCAAATTTTCTTGTAATTTAGCATTTAGAAAACCTGTGTTAAGTGGGAATCATGTAAGGGTAGTATTTTAGAGAGTGTAAAGAAAAGTTCAAGAGTGTGCACTTAAGAAGGGCCTTGCGACTGGATCTCATGACTGGTGAGTCGCTAAAAGTGGCACACGTGTGAAGCATGCAGGGGAGCTGAAGAGTCACGCTAGTTGTTGCACTACAGGAAAAAACTTCCAGTCTAGCCAGGCGGTTAGCTCACAACTCAAAACTGACTCTTCACATTCCATTCACACCCTGAGCTTGAGTCGCTAGAACACCCTTATACCTATGTATTGTTGACGGCTTCAAGAGAGAATTTTGAGAGAGAAATCCTAGAGAAAAACAAGATTGACTCATCCACAATCTTCATCATTTGATTCTCCAAATTCCTCTACTCTCACCCTCTCCATTGATACATCCTTAAGAGGTGCATTAGCCAAATCCTTATCTTACCATACCCATATTTGTGAGAAGGATTTTTGGTGTTTGGGAAGAAGTTCAGAAGGGACCAATTCATTTTGGTTAATGTAATAGGCGATTGCGGGATCCGGTAAGATAGGGAAGACAAGGTTTGGTGTAACCTTGTTGGAGCAAGAAGCTTGGAGGGCTTAGGTGCACTAGGTAGATTAGACTTGGAGGGCTTTTTGCTATTCATGTATCCCAACTTTATTCTCTAGTAGATTATTGACTACTTGGAGGGCAGCGGTGAGGTTTTTCACTGAGGACTTCGGTTTCCTCTTGATTACACATCGCTGTGTTGTCTTTGTGTTTGCATCTCTCTTCCCTTAATCTTTTCCTTTTAATTACTGCTATGGTTGTGATTAATTTTGGTTTAGATTGTTTTAACAATTCTGTTTTAAGCTTATTTTCATATTCTACACATACATTGTTTGATTATAAGTTTGTGTTGGTAATTTGTTAATTGGGAGTGTAAACATTCATAGGTGTTTTTCACACTTTTTGAACATTCAGCTTCACTTCTCAGGAATTCTTCTCATGAGCTACCCATGAAAACTCCTTTAATCTTCGATGTTGTCTTGAGTCTTCACACTCTCTCTCACACACAACCCATACAATGAAATCCCACATAAAATACAGGGTACATATGATTGAGCAAAATTACAATTAAATTTGGCATGAAATAAAAGCCAACACAAAATAGTTGTAAACCATAACTTTACACATTTCATTTTTACTAACGACTAAAGCCCATGTGGAATAAAAATGCATGGCAATATATATTAGCTTTGTCCATTTTGTAGGGCTTACAATGAGAAAGCAAAAGGATAGGCCCAAGTGGAGAGAACCACCAAGTCAGAGGCCCACCAAAGTACTCAGCCCTCATGGCCGAGCCTAACATGAAGTCTCAACCAAAACAGTCCATATGTGCAAACTGACCTAGTTGGAGAACTCCATTCAGTTCTGCCTTCCACTAGAGATCACCTTAAGATGCAATTAAGCTCCCAAACCAAATTAGGAGTTGGCCACCTGTCCCATAAGCCTCTCTGCCATTGCCATTTCTGACGTGAACAGTATTAAGGGCTTAGGTTGACACCAAAATGCTGAAATGCAATAAGTGTCATTCTTCCTTCCTAAGTTTCAGTTACTACTAGAGGAAGCCATGACCAAATCATCCAAACTTCAACAAGTTTCTTTAATACTAAAAATGTCTAAAACTAATTCATGAACCAAGCCCATAAATTCCTAAAGGGGAAATATAGGGAAATGTGGTTTGAAGAGCAAAAAAAAATCTCTAGCGAAGCTCCCTAAAGTAGGCTAAAAGCTTGACACCTGGCTTAGGGTGATAGCTCCTACTCCTTGAAGCTCAAATCTTTGTTACGACACTAAGATTCTACCTTAATACTTGCCTTAATCCCATTGGCTGAACATAACCTTAGAAATCTTAGCATTTAATGCAAGATTACCCAAATATTCACCCATGTGTGATATTGCCCAAAGAAGCAAGGCAGCCCAAAAGCAAATCACACCATTTTTGGCCAAATCCTAGGATAGATACTCTGAATTTCAGCTCCATCTGACATTACCCAAAAGAGACAAGCACTCAAAAAGAAGTTCATACCATTTTTGGCCAAATCTCATGATGGATATTCTGAAAATTCTCTTGCTAATCAGACCCAACGTTTTTTACTTTTGCTAATTGCTCCCTAAGCTTCACTATAAAAGGAAAGCATCATCTACTCACCAAGGGGGGACAAAATCCTCTAAAAGTCTCAATCAATCTTGCTATTTTCAACCCTTTATTAAAAAATAAGTTCCTTTTTTAGTTCATAAATGCCCATACCCATCAACTCACAAATATTCCTTCCCTCTTTTAACAAAACCTAGCACCATAAAGGTCTCATGATTAGCTAAAATCAATCTCTCTCCACCATGGCCAAAAATAGCCAAGTTCCTTTACCATTTTATTCCCACAACACCATATATTCCCCCCCCCCCCCCCAACTCATATAAGAGTAATTTCCATTATTCACCATACATCCTTCCACATATTCCAACATGGGCATAAGAATCTTGGTTAAATATTTGCTGCACTAAGCTGGGGGTCTTTCTCTCCCTTCGTTCCATCCTACTTTTTCCTCTTTTACTTGTAATTATAAAGCCTTTAATCTTTTTTTATTGCTATTATAATCAAGGCCATAATGTCTTGGATACTATGAGAGTTTTCCCTTATGTTGACTTAATAGTAATGAGGAAAATATATGATTTTTATCATGTAAACACATTTATTAATTAATCAAACGTTACTGCTAGAGGTCTATTATATTCACAGCTGGACCATTTTCCTCTTGTGTACTTGTTATAATAGGCCCATTTTTATATTAACCAGCTATGGAGGAAATGCATAATTTTTACTATGCAAATACATTTATTAATTTTCCAAACATCTACCGCTAGACGTTTTTCTTATTTACCGCCGGACGATTATTTAAGCACTCATTGTGGTGGGCCATCCTTTGTGCTAGCTTATCTTTGTAAGAGGTATTTTTGGGGCTTTATTATAATATTTGTTGGATGCAACGCAGACCTTGAGCAAAATAATCCTTTCACACTTCATCGATAGCCTTTGGGCAATTCGAAAAAGAAGCCCCTGACACAAATTTAATGGACCAATCTTAAAATTTTAAAGCATCATAATTCAAATGAACCAAAAATTTTAGGAGGAAAAGTGTAATTATTAGCCAAAGATTAATCATGTTGTGTGGATGATTGTGACATCTTTTTTTTGGAATTTGTGCCATAAAATCCTATTGTATGATGCTATGTATTATATTATGTATGACATTATGTATGACAAGATGTATGACTTAATATTGAAATTAATAAAGTTGTTTTATTATTATCTGAAATAATGGTAACATGAATATTTGGACATTATCATATAGTCCAAGAGATGCATAGTATGTGATTTATGTGATTTAGTCATAGAAGATATAAGTCACAAGTTCTTTGTAAACTCAGAATTTGGTTCGTAGTCGGTGATGAAATTGGGCATTTCATCTGCGAAGACTATAACATATTAACTAAGATGATTTGTCTTGATCATAGAAGTGGTGACTTCTAGTTGATATGTTGATATGTTTTAAGAGTTAAGACATATTGAACTGGACCGCTGTGAGATTTATTATTCTCCTAACGACTGTCAATTGAATAATAAATTTCACGACTTATATTTGCATGAACTCTTAATCCTGAGAGAATAATGGACCTGATCATGAAATGTAGGTTGCTTTGATATATCAGGAGTGAGATCTAAAGAAACGGTCAAAACCTTAGTATGTTGGGCAGCCACATTTAGTGTTGATGAAACATATATTTTCAAGATGGAATTCATAGTCTCTTAACAGAGATACAAAATATTCCCTTGAGATAAGTTTAATGGGTTTGTTATTTAGAGAGTTAGGTCTAACTACTTTGGTAAGAAATTACTAAATTATATATTTATGAAATTGGATTTCATAAATATATGATGAATAACTTAAAAGGATTAAACTGGGTACTCAAGGATTAAGATGTAGTAATCTTCAAAGTGGTAGTCTATATTCATGACTTTGAATTACTACGAATATTTTATGAAAGGGTTGCATGTACAATAAAGTCTTAGGATATAATTTATTAATAAGGCCTAGAGTGCAATTATATTTATATAGTGGTATTAAATATAATTAATGGTAACTTTGGACTTGTCAAGAGTTAACAGAAAAGCCCAAGGCCCATTGGAGCTAGTGTCTTATTGGTCCCTTTTTGGTCCCACTCCAAGCCATACACTAAAGCCCAATTGGAAAGGCCCAATAGGCCAGCCCAATTAGATAATCAGTTAGTTATAAAGGGACAAACATATAGAATTTTTTCATAAGAAAAAAGAGAGACACTATTGTGAAATGGTATGTATGTGTGAGTGAAGCCACTCGTTATTCTCCCTTAGAAACTGATTGAGAGACCACACTTCTCGGGCGTAAAGTGGAATTGGAGTGAAGATTAAAAGTGTTCCCAAGTACTTTTAATCTTTTGTTTTGAATTTCACTACATTAAGGTATGCTATCTTGTTCTTGAATTCTGAAATTTACATAATGCAAGTTATCAATTGTGAATGAAATAGATCCATGTTTGTTACTTCCGCTGTGTGTTTTGTATGAGATACAAAACTAGATTTTTCCAACAATTGGTATTAGAGCCAGGTTTTCATATCATGATTGTATAGCATGTGATTGAGTTTTAGAATCAAAGAAAATCATTTTCTTAATGTCATGGGATTCTTGAATCTGTAGTGATTGTTCTATATAATCACGTTTAGGATTTTTGATTTCATAATTTGTTTTAAGAGAAGGTGATTGACTTTGCGTTGATTCTTGAATATGTAGTGATTGTTCTATATAATCACGTTTAGGATTTTTGATTTCATAATTTGTTTTAAGAGAAGGTGATTGACTTTGCGTTGATGTGAAGAGAATTTATATTAATATGGATTTCCATCTTCAAAAGAAATTCTCTTGGCCACACAATTAAGATACGGATCCATTCACAGAAAGTAGTTATTGTCTAAGAGAAATTCTTTTTAAAGAATTTCATTGCCAAGGATAACCGTTCATGATGATAACCATTGTATTGCATTGGTTTGTTCGAAATGGACATCTTGGCTTAATATTTACTTATTGGATGGTGCCGTGTCTTAGTAATTGCCAAGGATATAGTTATTGAATGTAATTCAAATAACTGTCATGTGCATGAACCAATTGATTGCACTGCTTGGACTTTCTTGCACCGCTTGGCTATAAAAGACAATTTAATAGTTATTGCCTTGATTGCCATCTTGAAATCATATAGGTTTTCATGTAAGTTATATGTAATGTAATAATCCGTATGTTATATTACTTCATGAATTGATTATTACATTATATATATTTATATGGTTTCATATGCATTCAAATTTTTATATGCATTGGATGTCTTGGATCCATATATTGATGTGTGTTTCATAAGTTGTAATTTATATGGAGATGCACGGAGATATATATGCTATCATATTAATGCTAGGATTAAATTATTCATTTAATGAAATTTATTCCTAATGAGATTAGGATTATGTTTTCAATGGTTTCTACCATTACTATGGTTCTTGATCATAAAAACCTTTAATTTAAAATATCTAGTGGGAGAGAGATACAAGGGTTGGATCTCACGGCCTCCATTATCGGTTCATAGTAGTGTGGATAAGCACCTCGTCTTGGTGTATATGCCTTGCGATCCCAAAGGAGGGTGTTTACTTCATAGTACTACAAGATTGAACTAACCAATTTAAAGTAGTGTGGACAAGCATCTCGTCTTGGCGTATATGCCTCGCAATCCTAAAGGAGGGTGTTTAGTTCCATGGTACTACAAGTTTAAACATTATAAAGGAGATGAAATGTGGCTACACATGATTCTAGATAATGGTATACACTAGACTAAATGTAATGTTAACCTCCCAAAGGAGCTATGTCATTATCATTTAGAGGCTAAAGTTAATACGACATATTATTAGTGTATGATAAGAGTTATCATGATAGCACTAATAATGAGAATAGTTCTCAATCAATTAATGTGTTTATAATAAACTTGCTACCAAGGAATTATAGACATGGATTGGTTTGCCGTTGCATATATTATTTTATGATTTTATAAGATTCCATATTATATGTTTATATGCTAAATTGATAATGCCTAGTTTACTTATTATATTCATGTTTGTTATTTTCAGATTTAAAATCATGGCATCATTTAGCCCACTTGTTGCTATTCTTAATCAAAACAAATTGACTGGATCCAATTATGTTGACTGGAAAAGAAATTTGGACATTGTTCTTACTGCTGAAGAGCACAAATATGTGCTTACTCAACCATGTCCTAGCTTTCTATCATTAGATGCTCCTCTTCAGGAAAAACAGTGATATGATCATTGGCAAAAATCTAATGAGATGGCTAAGTGCTATATCCTAGCATCTATTTCAAATGTTCTACAGCATCAAATGTAGGATGTAGAACTAGCTTCAGACATTATGCTAAGTCTGAAGGAGATGTTTGGTGAGCAAGGCCGTTCTGCAAGGCAAGAAACTATGAGGCAGATTTATAATACCAAAATAGTTGAAGGCACTTCAGTAAGGGAGCATTGTCTTAGGATGATCTCTAATCTGAATACATTGGAGGTTTTAGGTGCCGATATTGATGGAGTATTCCAAGTGGATATGATACTCCAATCACTACCAGAATCATTCAAGGAATTCAGACTTAACTATAATATGAACAAAAAGATTTATACATTGTTTGAATTGATGAATGAGTTGGTGGCGGCGGAAGGCATCCTTGGTACTTCTAGTGTCGATGCTAATATAGCTGAAGCTTCTACTTCTCAACCTAAGTCGAAAGGCAAGGGTAAGAAGAAGAAGAAAAAAGACTTCTCCAAGAAAGATGGTAAACAAGTTGCCTTAGGAGTTGCCAACAAAGGAAAGAAAACCAAAGGAAAGTGTTTCCATTGTGGTGAGAAAGAACATTGGAAAAGGAATTGTCAAATATTTAAGGCTGCCAAGAATAAAGGTATGAAAAGTATATTCCTTCTTGAAACATGTTTGGTACAGAATCCCACAAATTCCTGGTGTGTGGATTCAGGTTGTACTAATCATATCTGCAAATCCTTGCAGGAGTTTTCAGGAGACCAGAAAACTGAATGAAGGGGAAATGTTTCTTACCTTGGCTGATGGGAGCAGGATTCCAGTTGTAGCTATTAGAGTGTTTAATTTATGTTTTGAATCTAGAGTTTTAATATTGGAAGACTGTTTGTATGTACCTAATGTTCGTAGAAATTTAATTTCTGCAACTTATGGAGGTAAACATGGATACTATGTTATCCTAAAAGACAATGTTGTAATAAACAAGGATAAAGTGTTTATCTGTTCTGGCAATATTGTGGATGGTCTTTATATTTTAACTCCTAATAAGCATGAATTACATAATTTTGAATTAGATCATAACTCTCATGTAAAATCATTAAAGAGAAAGTTTCCTTCTACTAATGAAGCATATCTTTGGCACTTGCGTTTGGGTCATATTAATCCAAACAGAATTCAAAGACTGATCAAAGATGAACTCTTAGAACCATTGGACTTTGATGAATTTTCAGTTTGTGAATCTTGTTTGGAAGACAAAATGACCAAACGACCTTTTAATGCAAAAGGTAGAAGAGCCCAAGAATTGCTTGAATTAATTTATACAGATGTATATGGTCCTATGTCAACCCAAGCAAAAGGAGGTATGAGTACTTCATCACTTTTACTGATGATTACTCAAGATATGGTTATGTATACCTAATGAGACAGAAGTTCGAAGCCTTTGAAAAGTTCAAAGAGTTTAGGGCTGAAGTTAAGAATCAATTAGGTAAACACATAAAAACCATCCGATCTGATCGTGGTGGTGAATACCTTCTTGGGGATTTCAAGAATTACTTAACTCAAAATGGGATTGTATCCCAATTAATTGCACCTGAAACTCCCCAACAGAATGGTGTAGTAGAAAGAAGGAGTATGACTCTTTTGGAAATGGTTAGGTCCATGATGAGTTACTTAACTTTGCCAGTTTCCTTTGGGGATATGCACTAAAAACTACAATGCATATTTTGAATTTAGTTCCATCAAAATCTGTTCCCAACACACCTAAGGAATTGTGGAGTGGGCGTAAGCCTAGTATGAAATATCTCTACATTTGGGGATGTCCAGCACATGTGTTGAAAAGGAAGTCTGATAAGTTGGAAGCTAAAACCGAAGTATGCATGTTTTTAGGGTATTCAAAGGAAACAAAGGGTTATTTATTCTATAATCATAAAGATAACAAAGTGTTTGTTAGCACACATGCCAAATTTTTGGAGGATGATTATGTGAATAATTCTGATCCTAGAAATAAAGTTGTTTTGGCTGAAATGAATGAAACTGTAAATGAACAACCAATAGATGAAACTAGGGATGATGTGACTGTATTGGATACACCACAAGATATTACTCATGAGATGACTAGTACACAGGTGCCTCGTCATAGTGGGAGAATTATTCGGCCTCCTATAAGATTTATAGGTTTAGGAGAAACTTATGAAACTATCTCAGAAGAGGCTGAATCGGATCCCTACACTTATGAGGAGGCAATGAATGATATAGATGTACATCATTGGGTCAAAGCTATGAAATCTGAATTAGATTCTATGTATTCCAATCAAGTTTGGGATCTTGTAAAGGCGCCTAATGGCATTAAACCTGTTGGTTGCAAATGGGTTTACAAGAGAAAGAGAGGGATAGATGGAAATGTTGAAACCTTTAAAGCAAGACTAGTGGCGAAAGGGTATACACAAAAAGAAGGTATTGACTATGATGAAACTTTTTCGCCAGTAGCCATGCTTAAATCTATTAGAATTCTTTTATCCATTGCTGCTCATTATGATTATGAGATTTGGCAAATGGATGTCAAGACTGCATTTCTTAATGGCAATCTTGAAGAAGAAATCTATATGATGCAATTGGAAGGTTTCATAGCAAAGAACCAAGAGAATATGGTATGCAAGTTGAAAAGGTCCATTTATGGACTTAAGCAAGCATCTAGGTCATGGAACATCAAATTTGATCAAGCAATCAAGTCATTTGGTTTTGAACAAAATCTTGATGAACCATGTGTGTACAAAAGACATCGAGATAAAGTAGTAATGTTCCTAGTGCTTTATGTTGATGACATTCTACTCATTGGAAATGATGTAGGGGCAATGTCATCAGTAAAAGTTTGGTTGTCAAGCCAATTTGATATGAAGGACTTAGGTGAAACTAACTTTATTCTAGGGATCAAGCTTTGGCGAGATCGTAAGAATAAGATGTTAGGTTTATCACAAACTGGATATATAGATAAGGTTCTAGAACGGTTTAGCATGCAAAACTCCAAGAAATGATTACTTCCTTTCAGACATGGAGTTCCTATGTCTGATGACCAAAGGCCTAAGACTCAAGAGGAAGAAAATATGATGAGACAAGTTCCTTATGCTTTTGCAGTAGAAAGTCTCATGTATGCCATGCTTTGTACTAGACCAGATATCTGTTATTCAGTTGGCATGGTCAGCCGATATCAATCAAATCTAGGACCAAAACATTGGCAAGCTGTAAAGCATATTCTCAAGTATCTACGGAGAACGAGAGATTATATGCTTGTTTATCGAAGTGAGGATTTGATACCCTTTGGCTATACAGATTCAGACTTTCAATCGGATCTAGATTTCAGAAAATCCACATCAGGACGTGTTTTCACCTTAGGAGGTGGAGCCATAACTTGGAGGAGTGTCAAACAATCTTGTATTGCAGACTCCACCATGGAAGCAGAATACATTGCTGCTTGTGAAGCAGCAAAGGAAGCTGTATGGCTCAAGAAATTCCTTTCTGACCTTGGTGTAATGAGAATGGAACAAGTTCCCATCACATTGTTTTGCGACGATAGTGGTGCAGTTGCACAATCAAAAGATCCAAGGAACTACAAGAAAGGAAAGCACATTGAGAGAAAGTATCACATCATTAGAGATATTATTGCTCGTGGAGATGTGGTGGTAGTAAAGATTGAAAGTGCAAATAATCTAGCAGATCATTTTACCAAAGCCTTGCCTCAAAGGACCTTCGAGTCATATTTAGAAGGAATGGGAGTTAGATTAGTGCACAATAGTCTTTAGGGCAAGTGGGTGATTGTTGAGATTTGTGCCCTAGAATCCTATTGTATGATGCTATGTATTATATTATGTATGACATGATGTATGACATGATGTATGACTTAATATTGAAATTAATAAAGTTGTTTTATTATTATCTGAAATAATGGTAACATGAATATTTGGATATTATCATATAGTCCATGAGATGCATAGTATATGATTTATGTGATTTAGTCACAGAAGATATAAGTCACAAGTTCTTTGTAAACTCAGAATTTGGTTCGTAGTCGATGATGAAATTGGGCATTTCATCTACGAAGACTATAACATATTAACTAAGATGATTTGTCTTAATCATAGAAGTGGTGACTTCTAGTTGATATGTTGATATGTTTTAAGAGTTAAGACATATTGAACTGGATGAGATTTATTATTCTCCTAACGACTGTCAATTGAATAATAAATCTCACGACTTATATTTGCATGAACTCTTAATCCTGAGAGAATAATGGACCTGATCATGAAATGTAGGTTGCTTTGATATATTAGGAGTGAGATCTAAAGAAATGGTCAAAACCTCAGTATGTTGGGCAGTCACATTTAGTATTGATGAAACATGTAAAGTTGTAATTTACAACTGTGTTTTTGTTGGCTTTTATTCCGTGCCAAATTTGATTGTAATTATGTTCAATCGTTTAAAACCCTGTATTTGTTGTGGGACTGGTTGTAAAGGTTGTGTGATAGAGAGAGTATTTGAAGACTCAAGCATTTGAAGAACTGAAGGATTCTCGCGGGTATCTCGCGACCAAGCATCCCGCGAAGTAAACCATGTGCCAGGCACATGCTGGAATGCGAAGAGTCAGGCCAGGTGGAGACAACTGTGTCTTGCGAGTATCTCGCGGGTAAGGCCTTCTCGCGAGACACCCGCGAGACTAGCTGTTCTGCCAGCCTGTACTTTTTGAGTCACACCTTTTGCACCTCTCCTATATATACCATCATTACCCACAATTGTTATGGAATGCTTCCGAGAGAAAACCCTAGCCAAACACATTGGTAATTAGAGATTTTCTTCCCCATCTTTCTCTATACATTTGCTTGTGGTATTTCCTCAACCCTTCCCTCTCCATTATCCATATCTTTGAGAGGTTGATAGCCCAAACACTTACCACACCTTGTGAGTGCTGTGTGACGTTTTGGTGCTGCTGGGAAGCATTGGAAGAAGCCTTGAATGGCAGATGCAACATGGAGCTTGTTGCGGGATCTGGATAACTAGGACAAGACACGGTTCCGAGAAGCCTTGTTGGAGTAGGAGCTTGGAGGGCTTAGGTACAGCGGGTAGACTAGGCTTGGAGGGTCTTTTGCTAACCCATGTATCCCAACTGATTGTCTAGTGGATCGATTTCCGCTTGGAGGGCGGCGGAGAGGTTTTTCGCCGAGTTCTTCGGTTTCCTCTTCGAGAACACGTCTCGGTGTTTTCTGTGTTTGCATTCTTCTTCCCTACTCTTGTTTAATTCCATTATACTGCTGTGTTGCTTAGTTTATGGATTAGAGTAGCTTACTTGTTCATTCGCTCGCTTTTACACTATTCCGCACTTTGTATTAAAGTTGTGTAAAATCTATCGAGCCGTAATTTTTAATTTGGGGGTCTAAATAGCTCTTGTGTTTTCAACACGTTTTCGAGCTTTCAATTGGTATCAGAGCGGGTACACTTGCTGAGGTTTAATTACCTAAGTGTGATCCTTGACCCTTGTTGAGATGGACCGGTCTCAATCGCTCAATGTTCCACCATTTTTTTATGGAAATAATTATGCATTCTGGAAAGTTAGAATGAGAGCATTTTTATGCTCTATTGATGATACCGTTTGGGATGCGGTTGAGATAGGTTGGACTAAGCTGGAGGCTCCTAAGTCCACTTGGGATAAGGCTGCTCTAGCAGCGGCCAATGCAAATAGTAAGGCCCTAAATGCTATTTTTTGTGGTGTGTCCCCTAATGAATTCCACAGGATTTCTCATATGACAGTAGCCAAGGAAGCTTGGGAGATTTTGGAGACTACCTATGAGGGTACAAAGAAAGTTAAGGACACGAAGCTTCAGATGCTTACCACCAAATTTGAAGAACTCAAGATGGGTGATGATGAACCATTTAATTCATTCTATGGGAAGCTCAATGAAATTGTCATTGCTAAACTCAATCTTGGGGAGAAGATTGAAGACACCAAGGTGGTGAGAAAAATTTTGAGGTCCCTACCTGAAAGTTTTAGAGTAAAGGTTACAGCCATAGAAGAAAGCAAAGACTTGGATGAGATTAAGATTCAAGAGCTGATTGGGTCTCTCCAAACGTATGAGCTGGGACTGCCTTCCCATAAGACGAGCAAATCGCTTGCTCTTAAAACAATCACCGAAAGAATAAATGATTCCTCCGAAGAAGATGGAATGGAGAAGGAAGTAGCATATCTTGCAAAGAACTTCCGCAAGTTTCTGAAAATGAAGAACAGTGGAAAACCGTTCAACAGAGGAAAGTTCTCTCCATCAAGAGGTGACAAGAAAGAGTTTAAAAGAACAGAAGGGAAGGATTATCAACCTTCTTCAGACATTGTGTGCTATGAGTGCAATGGCCATGGACATTTAAAGAAGGAGTGTCCGAATTTTTTGAGAGGAAAAGGGAAAGCTTATGCTACAACGCTCAGTGATTCCGACTCTTCTGATACTAACTCGGAGGAGAGCTGTGACGGTGAGGGAAACTACTCCGCATTCATGACAATTGATCATGTAGACTCCTCGGATGACTTGGGTGCACTTGTGAAGGAACTTGGTGAGCATTCTGATTCAGAGTCCATTGGAATTGTAGAAGAATCAGATGAAGAAAAGGATGAGAGTGCAGCTAATCTTCAAGAAAACTACTCATTACTCCTTGAAAAGTCGGGAGAATATGCAAGGGTAGCCAAGGCGGCCGTCAAAAAAATGAAGAAGGCTGAGGAAGATTACCGGAGCCTCATGGTCAGACATAGGGAGGCAAAATGCGAGATAGAAAGGATGAATGGTGAGCTGTCAGAAGCTTACTTAAAGATCAAATTTCTTGAACAAGAGGTGGTTCAAGCGCAAGCCAAGGTAGATAGGGTCTCCTCCAGAAAGTTGAATGATGTTATCTCATCCCAAAAACATTCCTCAGACAAGTCCGGATTGGGATATGCCGGAGTGAGCAGCTCATCAGTCAAAGCTACCAAAGAAGTAAAATTTGTGAAGGCCGTAGAGCAAATTGTAGAGGAGGCCGTTCCTGAGAATATTAAGGTTGAAAAGAAGAATGTAATTGAGCAACGGATGGTAAATAAGCCCCAAAATCAATCTGTAGGAAGACATGAAACCAGAGTAAGATCTCTTTCAAGACCCCAATGGGGTCCTAGAACAGATTATGTATGTCACTATTGCGGACTGCGAGGACATACTAGACCAAGCTGCCAAAAGTTGAGAGCAGACAACAATGCAAGCGCTCCGCGGTCACGAGGAAGAAGAAATGACAATAGAGCTTGGAGCGGTGAGAACTCAAGAAGCCAAAATCGTGATCCCGGAGTGACAGACATGATGAAGATGATAGGTGCCTTCACCACTTGCATGGAGAGTTTCACAAGGAGGTTTGAAAGTCCCAACTCTCGTACCCAATCCGTCAAGGATATCACCCCAAACGCACGTGACGTGTGGGTGAAGAGGGGTACTCATGCATAAGCATTGTAATATGTCCATGCATCAATTCTTTCCATGTGTAGGGACATTTGTAGTTGCATCATTTCATGCATTAATTTCATTTTTTTTGGTTTGAACCTATTTTTGTTGATCTTACTTTTCTTGTTCTGTTTTGGGTGTGTTTCAAAAATTCAAAAACCCATAAAAATTGAAAAATCTCAAAAAGTTTGATCACTTGTTTTGTGCATATCTCATGTGAGTTTGGCCTAGTACCTTCGTACTTATGGCATAGTGCATTTACAATCTTTGCTTGTTCGTATGCACTCTTTTCTATGTGGAAGAAACCCTGAAAATTATGAGTGACTGTTGTAAATAGATCTTCAAGCCTGTCATGAATGATTGGTCAATAGTCTTGTTGGTCTTGATACTTGCATAGACTTGTGTCTATATCTCTTCCCACTTTATTTTTATGTTTTTGCAAAAGAGCTCACCAATTGTAAATCTCCAAATGAAAAGAGATATTGAGCTGCAAAAGCCTGTCGCACACACTAGTATTTGACTAGGAAAAAGGGAAAGCGACTCTTTTTAAAGTAAATGTTATGGTGCTCAAAAAGCCAAAGGCTTCTCATCAATGTTGAAATATCATAAATTTCAAGCACCTTCCTCAAAAATGAGATGTATTTGTCCAATCAAAATGAAAATGGACCAATCGTTATGAGTTATAAGAAGCCAAATGAAAAGCTTCTATGTTATGTTTTCAATCTGTGGGAGGTCATATATACTCATTTCTATAATGGAGATAGTCCACATGATTTCGTATCAGTTGTGTATGACTCGTGTGAATTGATCATTGAAGCTTCGCTCTGGTCTAAGGACGATTTCACATTTGATACTCACACACAACACACAAGTTTTTGATTCAATCAATGCCTATCTCATTTGTGTGATTGTATATGTCCAAATGTGATGTGATTGCCCATGAACTTGTTGATCAAATCCAAAAAGATTTTTGTGAGTTTTATTAGTTTTTGAAAGTGATTTTATACTTTCTTGTGTTTCTTTTTGGTCAAAATGCCTCTTGTGTGTTTTTCATCAAAAAACTGGTTCAGATGTTCTTTCGCGAGAATCTTGCGACTAAGCTGCTTCCCGCGAAAAGATTTGAGGGAAAATTTTTTTTTATCCTGTCACACAGAGAATTTCGCGACTGTCTCGCGACTGTCTCGCGACCAACAGCTTCTTGCGAAATGCTGTTTGGCAAAAATTGGAATTTTTTCAAAATCAGACAGAGAATCTCGCGACTGTTTCGCGACTGTTTCGCGACTTAGCGCTTCTCGCGAAAATTTTTTGCTTCAGTGGCACTTCTCGCGACTGTCTCGCCCCTCTCTAACCCGCGAAAAACGCGTGTTTTCAGTTTTTAAAGGGGCTAATGTGACAGTTTTTCAAAAGCACAAAAACTCCCTCCCTCATTTTTCTTCGAACCTCTCTCAACCCAAAACACTATTCCATCAAACCCCTTTCCAAATCAAGATTTTTTCTGCATTTTCTTCTTCAAGGTATGTTTGTTAACCATTTCTTTTTAAGTTGTTACTTAGATTATGCAGAATTTGTTGTTAGGGCTTTCAAAATTGGGAATTTTCGAAACTTTGATTGGTTTTCAAAATTGGTTGAAGTTTTTGTTAAATTTTTGATTGGGTTTTGTTTCTTTTGATCTTGATGCATCTGTGTTGGCCCCGTGTGGCATTTTATCATGTATTTAGGCATTATTTTACCATGTTCATGCATTGCTCATACTTAAAATATTCTTATGCATACTAGGTGTTTGATTAAATGTCTAAGTGATATTGATGTGCCTAATTGGTCTCAAGTGAGTTCCAATTTCAAGGTTTTCATGTGTCTTACCATGGTTTGATCTTGAATTGATTGTTGGTCTTGTGAAGGTTGCATTTTGAATATGTTAGATTTACTTAGCTCACAACTAAACACCTAGGCACACCCTCATGCATCCCTTGTTGCACACACATGCATACACACAGACACACACACTTGCACAGTTATTTAAATTCATGCATAATGTCTTGTTTTCATGCATTCTTGTTTTTGATTTAGTGCTGTATGTATTGAAGCATGCTTGTGTGTATTGGTCATGCTCTGTTTTTTGTCAATCTACTCTGTTTTGGGATTATCTCAAAAGGTACAAACTAACTTGAATCTAATCAAGTCTTTGCTCTTATATTATGTGCACTTGTGCTATATGTGTTGTGTCCACTTGTGCAGATGTCTCCCACCAAGCATGCTGCCTCAAAGAAGAAGGCCCCTAAGCGTGCTCGCACTGAATCCGATCACTTCAAATTCGCGGAAGCAGATATGAAGTACAATGATTGCTACAAGAAAGCAACCATTGTCATGGAAAGGGTGGTCCAATTGGAGGAACTTGAGCACACATGCATTCCAGATGCACTCAAAGAAAGAACTTGGACCAAATTGCTGAATCCAATTGGGACAGTATACTCGGAAATAATCAGAGAGTTCTTCTCCAATGCTGCTGTAGAAGATGACAAGATAATCTACTGGGTGAGGCACAAAGAATTTGAGATAACAAGGGATAGCATTCAAGATCTTCTGGAGATCCGTCCTACCTCACAGCCGATGACGGTTCAATATGATGAGAGATTGGGGTCTATCACGGAGATGATATCCACTCTTGGTGGGGTTCCAAAGAAATCCTCAATGGATACTCTTAAGTTCTCTCCAGAAATGAGGACTTTGAGCTACGTTATGATCCATAACCTGTACCCGGTCACCAACCTCACCACCTTATCAGCTCCAAGGACGAGATTTCTCTACGACCTGTTCACTCACAAGGAAATAGATATCTGCAGTCACATCTTTCATATCCTGAAAAAGAGCATCACAAAGCAAAATTCCCGAACCATAATGCCTTTTCCATCACTGATCATGGGGTTCATTGCCAAGACGAAGCTGAAGTTCCCTAGTGGCCTTACGATTGTTCAGAGGGACTACCCCATTGGTGCAAACACTCTGACTCGGAGCACTGCACATATTAAAGGCCCCAAGACTGGTGCTCATCTCATTCCACCGCCTCGGGTCGTGCCTCAGGATGCGCCAGATGAGGGTGGGGATACAGAGGAGGAGATTGACAGGTTTACTTCTGCTCCAGAGACTGCACAACCAGAGACTGCACAGCCATCATCTTCAACACAAACACCAGGTCTCAGCAAGCTTGATCAGATCCTAGCTAAGATGGATCACATGTCCACAGTGCTTGACACTCATGTACAGCACACAGCGGATCAGTTTGCATACCTCCAGGAGCAGATCACCACATTGTCAGCCCAGATTCAGAGCCTATCTCCTACACATGGGTCAGACTCCGACTCCAATCAGATCTAGTCCTTTGGCCATTCCAGTCAAAAAGGGGGAGAAAATTTTGAGGGGGAGCTGCTGAACAAGAGCTTGCACAGCCTTAGGGGGAGCATAGCCTAAACACATAGCTATAGTTGATATTGGTTATTGGTTTTACAGACGGGTTTCTTTTAGTTTTTTTTGGTTTATGATTACTGTCTTACTGTTTTTTGGATTATAGTTCTGACACTTATGCTTTAACCTTAGTATTAATTTCAGTATATTCAGTATATTTTCAGTAGTTTGTGTTTAATTTCTATGCTTTGTGGCATATATGCTATGTGGCACTTTTATTATGTACCCATGTTGCTTATGTAAGCTTTAAGGGTTTGTTTCATGCATTGATTTGTAGGTCTTTGTGGTTTGTGCCATGCATTTGCAATACCTTGCCTATGCAACCTTCATGCATGTTTGCTTGTTGTTCAATGTCATGCATTCTACTTCAAGTACATCACTTTTGTGCCCATGTAGGATTGTTCCTAGATGCATACACGTTCTATGCATTGGTTGAGTGATAAACACTCTTGTGCCCTAGTAGGTTTGTTTCTAGATGCAAATACTTCGTGTATTTCGCATTGGTTGAGTGTTGGAGTTGCAAGTGACTCTCTTCAATTGAGCTTATCTTCTTGCAAATCCGGATGTTCATTCCATGTGTGAATGAGCATAGTAATTGCTTCTGTATAGTGATTACTTGTTCGATCTTGCCATGATCTAGTGTTTCTATTTCATTTAGCTTGATCTTGCTATTATTGCTCCATATGCTTTTCAAGTTTTCTGCATACAATAATGTTATTGTGTTGTTGTGTTTCAGGAGTTACTTGTTCATATGTTTCAAGAGCATTTCAGAATCTAGAATTAGGTGTGAGTGAGTTTTGCCTTTGTTCCCAAACTCACGTTTAAGTCTAGAGTCTGTTTTAGGGTTTTGTCACGGAATAGCCAAAGGGGGAGATTGTAAAGTTGTAATTTACAACTGTGTTTTTGTTGGCTTTTATTCCGTGCCAAATTTGATTGTAATTATGTTCAATCGTTTAAAACCCTGTATTTGTTGTGGGACTGGTTGTAAGGGTTGTGTGATAGAGAGAGTGTTTGAAGACTCAAGCATTTGAAGAACTGAAGGATTCTCGCGGGTATCTCGCGACCAAGCATCCCGCGAAGTAAACCATGTGCCAGGCACATGCTGGAATGCAAAGAGTCAGGCCAGGTGGAGACAACTGTGTCTCGCGAGTATCTCGCGGGTAAGGCCTTCCCGCGAGACACCCGCGAGACTAGCTGTTCTGCCAGCCTGTACTTTTTGAGTCACACCTTTTGCACCTCTCCTATATATACCATCATTACCCACAATTGTTATGGAATGCTTCAGAGAGAAAACCCTAGCCAAACACATTGGTAATTAGAGATTGTCTTCCCCATCTTTCTCTATACATTTGCTTGTGGTATTTCCTCAACCCTTCCCTCTCCATTATCCATATCTTTGAGAGGTTGATAGCCCAAACACTTACCACACCTTGTGAGTGCTGTGTGACATTTTGGTGCTGCTGGGAAGTATTGGAAGAAGCCTTGAATGGCAGATGCAACATGGAGCTTGTTGCGGGATCCGGATAACTAGGACAAGACACGGTTCCGAGAAGCCTTGTTGGAGTAGGAGCTTGGAGGGCTTAGGTACAGCGGGTAGACTAGGCTTGGAGGGTCTTTTGCTAACCCATGTATCCCAACTGATTGTCTAGTGGATCGATTTCCGCTTGGAGGGCGGCGGAGAGGTTTTTCCCCGAGTTCTTCGGTTTCCTCTTCGAGAACACGTCTCGGTGTTTTCTGTGTTTGCATTCTTCTTCCCTACTCTTGTTTAATTCCATTATACTGCTGTGTTGCTTAGTTTATGGATTAGAGTAGCTTACTTGTTCATTCGCTCGCTTTTACACTATTCCGCACTTTGTATTAAAGTTGTGTAAAATCTATCGAGCCGTAATTTTTAATTTGGGGGTCTAAATAGCTCTTGTGTTTTCAACACGTTTTCGAGCTTTCAAAACATATATTTTCAAGATGGAATTCATAGTCTCTTAACGGAGATATAAAATATTCCCTTGAGATAAGTTTAATGGGTTTGTTATTTAGAGAGTTAGGCCTAACCACTTTGGTAAGAAATTACTAAAGTATATATTTATGAAATTGGATTTCATAAATATATGATGAATAACTTAAAAGGATTAAACTGGGTACTCAAGGATTAAGATGTAGTAATCTTCAAAGTGGGAGTCTATATTCATGACTTTGAATTACTATGAATATTTTATGAAGGGGTTGCATGTACAATAAAGTCTTGGGATATAATTTATTAATAAGGCCTAGAGTGCAATTATATTTATATAGTGGTATTAAATATAATTAATGGTAACTTTGGACTTGTCAAGAGTTGACAGAAAAGCCCAAGGCCCATTAGAGCTAGTGTCTTATTGGTCCCTTTTTGGTCCCACTCCAAGCCACACACTAAAGCCCAATTGGAAAGGCCCAATAGGCCAGCCCAATTGGAAAGGCCCAATAGGCCAGCCCAATTATATAATCAGTTAGTTATAAAGGGAGAAACATACAAAAATTTTTCATAAGAAAAAAGAGAGATACTATTGTGAAATGGTGTGTATGTGTGAGTGAAGCCACTCGTTATTCTCCCTTAGAAACTAATTGAGAGACCACACTTCTCGGGCATAAAGTGGAATTAGAGTGAAGATTAAAAGTGTTCCCAAGTACTTCTAATCTTTTCTTTTGAATTTCACTACATTAAGGTACGCTATCTTGTTCTTGAATTCTGAAATTTACATAATGCAAGTTATCAATTGTGAATGAAATAGATCCATGTTTGTTGCTTCTGCTGTGTGTTTTGTGTGAGATACAAAACCAGATTTTTCCAACATTTTTTCCCCTTTCATTTTGGCTAAATCCTATTGAGAGAGAAAGAAGGAGAAGATGACAGAGAGGCCATGGGTCTTGGCTAAGTCCAGTTGAGAGAGAGAATGAGAGAATCAGTGAAGAAAGAGAGAAAAACAATAGTAAAAGAGAGAGAGAGAACATGGTTTTTAATTAAAAAATAGGAAGCAATAATAGAATATTAATATTTATGTATAGCTTTAAGCTATAGTGGATTTTCATAGATGGTAGTTTACTATAGTTCAATTGTTAAAAGATGTAGCAATAGTATCATCATTGTAGCTCTATCATCATCGTAGATGGTAGTTGGCTCCATCACTGTGAATGCACTAAGTGCATCAAATATGAATGGCTATATACAAAAAAATACATATAAAAATGGTAGTAAAAAACCAATAACTACTTCTAAAGTTATTGACTGCAATGCACATTACCCAAGCAAGTTATTATACGTGGTAATTTTGGGCATGTTAAAGGGCTTTTTTTTTTTTTTTTTTTTTTTTTCTTTTTTTTTGGGTCATTTTGGACATTTAGGGGGTATTTATGGCAATTTTGGAGGTCTAGGGATATACTGGTAATTTTGGAAGTGAAAGGGCATTTTGGCAGTTTTGGATATTTCAAGGGCATTTTTGTATTTTGGGACGTCAAGAGGGTGTTTAGGTCAATTTGGTAGTTCTAGGGATGTTTGGGTCATTTTTTGGTTAAATGGATATGCCCTAGACATATGGATAAAAAAACTCTCTCTCACAAGCTCTTGTACTTTATGAAGCTTTTATACTGAGTCATGGACTTAGTTTTGCTTCTTTGATTTTAGCCTTTTCATGGTTCATTTCTTATTGGTTCACTAACTTAGTAATTGGCTTCTAAAAATAAAAACTTAACATTCAGAACCTTCTTAGCAAACCCTTGGGTTAGTCATGGAGGAATTGAGTAGTTTTGTCTTTGGTTTTTGCTATGTTTGCAAGAAATCATAATTATTTGGTCCCCCTTGAAGTCCTTTTTTTTTTTTTTTTTTTTTTTTGATGAACAAAAAATGGGTAGGGAGGGCGACTAACGTGGCAATCCTACCTGGGCACGACTATAATAGCACCCTACCTGCTGGGCCCGAGGCTTTGCTAGGGTGCAAAGGGACCACGATGAGCTATAGCTTCCCAACCCCACGAGGGACACTAATGAACCTTGAGCTACTGAGGGAGGTAACCCAAGTGAGTCCATATTCGGACTCGAACCTTGGACCTCACACTCAGTGCATCTCGTGCATCACCCAAGACCACTAGACCACACCCCTCAGTGGTCCCTTGAAGTCCTTATTGTAGTTCAATCTCTTTGAAATTTCATCCTCCTACAATAGGTTTGGATAAAAAGACTATTTATAATAGAACTATACATCACGAGCCTTGTAGCTCAATTGTCCATTTGGCACAAATTTGAAGCCTTATTCTTTATGAAGTAAAACTTTTTTGTTTTAAAATTTAATTTGTGGATAGAATTTTCAAAATATTGAAAAACAAGCAATTTTTTTATTTTTTTTGGTAAAGTTTAGATGTAATTACTTACTAAGTTACATTACAAATATAATATTTTCACAACAATTAAACTGTTAAGTTTTTATTAACTACATGATTGAGCAGGCAATATTGGAAGCTCTATTTATAAGAAGTCTTTAAAGCTCCCAGGAATTTTATTTTACACAAATACATTGTGCTTATTAATACACATCAAGCTGTAATCTTTCTGCCAAGCTATTCGAGGGCAAGTCGAGAATCAATATCTTTGCTTTGACCAACTGTAAACTGAAGCATTGAGTTTGCGTCAAGGTCATCGGCATTTAGTTTCTCATATTCCAAAGTCCAGTGGACCAAGCTCCCCTCACCCTTTGGAGTGGCTTGAATAATGTATTTGAAACTCTTATACATCTCCTTGAGTATTCCCTTAATCACCTTGAAAGTAACTGAAAGGTTTTTGTCATCAATGGTTTCGATTTCCTCCTTAGACACTACAACTTCCCATCTAAAGAGTCAAACAAAAACTTAATCAATTGTACAAACATTTGGACTTTTGTGGTTTGTTTTTCTTGGTGATATTTCACCTTTCTCATCTACCTCCTTATATGTTATTGTTTCAACCCCATCCCTACTTAGCTTATATAATTTGGACTTTTGTTGTTTGTTTTCTTTGTGATATTTTATATAAAATTTATTCTATTTTTTTATATTCCCTAGTACATAAATAATAATAATTGGATTTCAAATCCTTCTTTTTTTTTTTAATGATTTATTATTTATCATGAAACTTTATTTATAAGCAGTAAAATATAAAAATAACTACAAAATTTATGTTCATAGTATAGTCTTGAATATTTTATAAGTATATATTAAGAAAATATTTATAAAAACTGCACTTGGTATTTATTTAACTAGTACAAGTCATTCCATTCATAACTTAAATTTTGGTTTTGAAAATTTGTTAATACCCTAAAGTGTAATGCTACAAACACAAACTATTTTACAACATTTTTACAAACTACTGATGTGACAAATTCTTACAAGTTCTAATAAGGGTCTATCACTAACATCACATTTTTACTTGCAATAACTAAATTTTCAAATAATGTGTAAAACACCTATGAAGGTTTAGACCCCCAATTCACAAAATACCAACATAGGCTTATAATCAAACAATGTATGTGCGAAATATGAAAATAAGCTAAAACAGAATTGGTAAAACAATCTAAACTGAAATTAATTACAACCACAGCAGTAATTAAAAGACAAAGATTAAGGGAAGAGAGATGCAAACACAAAAATAACACAGCGATGTGTTATCGAAGAGAAAACCGAAGTCCTCGGCAAAAAACCTCTTCGCCTCCCTTCAAGCAGTCAATAATCCACTAGAGAATAAAGTTCAGATACATGAATAACAGAAGACTCTCCAAGCCTAATCTACCCAATGCACCTAAGCCTTCTAAGCTTCTTGCTCCAACAGGGTTATGCCAAACCTTGTCTTCCCTAGCTTACCGAATCCTGCAATCGTCCATTGCATCAGCCAAAATGAATTGGTCTCTTTCGAACTGCTTCCCAAGCACCAATAAACCTTCTCACAGATATGGGTATGGTGAGATAAGGATTTGACTAATGTACCTCTCAAGGATGTATCAATGGAGAGGGTGAAAGTAAAGGAATTTCAAGAATCAAAGGATGAAGATTGTTGATGAGTCAATCTTGTTTTTCTCTAGGGTTTCTCTCTCAAAATTATCTCTGGAAGCTCTCTACAATACGTGGGGATAAGGGTATTTATAGTAGGGTCTGTATGGAATATGAAGAGTCAGTTTTGTAACAAACAGTGTGTTCTGGCGACTCGAGCTCACAACTGGAACGAGTCGTGAGTTTGAGTCGCGAGCTAACTACCTGGCTAGACTGGAAATTTTTTCCTGTTGTGCAACAAATGGCGTGACTCTTTAGCTCCCCTACATGCTTCACACGTGTGCCACTTTTGGCGACTCGCCAGTCGCGAGATCCAGTCACGAGGCCCTTCTTGAGTGCACACTCTTGAGTTTTTCTTCATACTCTCTCACACACTACCCTTACATGATTCCCACCTAAATACAAGATTTCTAAATGCTGAATTACAAGCAAATTTGGCATGGAATAAAGCCAATAATATGATTGAATAAATTTGACCTTACAATAATTATTTGGAAAATACTAAAGCCACATCAGCAGTTTGTAGAAATGTTGTAAAATAGTTTGTGTTTGTAGCATTACTCACCCTAAATCCTTAGTAGATAAACACAATATAATGATCAGATTAACCTTTTGTGAGTAAAATCTCACTTACTATTTAAATGAATAGTTTAAATTGAATCATTGTATTCTGGTGTCCTTAATTATCACAATATAAATGCATTTGACTTTAATTTTGGAACACAATTTTTCTTTTTTTAAAGAGATAGATTTACTTATATATTTTTACATACGCATGGTTTAAATGCTCCTAAAATTAATCATTTATACATGAAAAAAATTCAATACAACAATAAATTAAAGAGCACTTATATTGCTTTAGAAAAAAAAAATTTTTTTGAAGGGGGGCCTTTACCTAAAATTTGATCAAAATTTTGAATTATTTACATTAAAATAGAAAGGGGGGGGGGGGGGGGGGGGAGGGCTTTTTGGAAAAGTAGAAAATTGAAAATCTTTGGCCAAATCTTATTTCAAAAAAAAAGAAAAAAATTAAAACGTAAACCTTTCTTTTACGGATTTTTATCTGACTTAGTTTTAAGAAAAACTAGTTGCTAACCCGTGCAATGCGTGGTTAAGCTTTATATACATATATAATATACTTAGAAGCCGTAAATGTCATAATGTATTTAATAATTCCATTTAAGCACATTACAATTGAACATTGACAAAATTGAAGGACAAAATTCAAAATGATCCATTAAAAAAATCAACATTAGAATGTTTGAAATAATAGAGTTTTACATTAATAGATATACTTAATTTTCAACACATTTTGCTCCAAAAAAATTAGTGAGAAAAATCATTAATACGGTGAAAATCACTAATAATGATGATATACCTAAAAGAATCATTAAAAGTATAGTAAATTGAAAATTACACCCATAAAGTTTGGAAGTGTTTAGATTTTATATTCTGAAATTTCAAAATTTGGATTTTACCTCCTTAAGTTTGGGGGTGTTTGGATTTTACACCATGACATTTCAAAATTTGTATTTTACTACTTAAAGTTTGGGGTTGTTTGGACTTTACACCCTAACATTTTAGAATTTGTATTTTACTCCCTCAGGTTTGGGAGTACTTGGATTTTACACCCTAAAATTTCAAAATTTGAGGGTGTAAAATCTAAACACTCCCAAATTTTAGGGAGTAAAATCCAAACACCCCTAAAATTTTAGAAGTAAAATCCAAATTCTGAAATGTTATCATGTAAAATTCAAACACTTCCAAATTTGAGGAGTGTAATTTGCAATTTACCCTTAAAAGTATGAAGGGAAACGATAACCTAATATATATCTCTAAGAACTTCAAAAGTTTTTTTTTTTTTTTTTTTTTTTTTTTTAACACACTTAAAAATGACCAAACTTTCAATATATGGGAAAAGAACAATGTTTCAATAAAGCTAAAAGTTTTAATACCAAACATAATAAAAATTAATTATTATTAGTTCATTCATATATTAAATATTATTGTTCATTTATTATATATTACTAACATTTATTTTTATGATTAGTATGTCATGTAACATGCCCGAAATCTGTCAAAATCACAATTTTGGGTTACCAAACAAAAATTTCAAACCAATTGCGGTGTTGGCACTAATTTGGGTGGAGGGCATGGCGACGATTGTCTGAAAAAATTGCAATTGGATGAATTCAAAATTAAGGCTTTGGTTGATTATGGTGAGAGTTAGAGATTTAGGGGTGGGGTTTACATTGAAACCACAGATTGCAGACGGGTTTGTAGCCATGAGCTTTGTGTTTTAGTTTGCCATGAAAAAAAAAAATCCAACTGAGAGAGATATCTGTGCATGAGGAAGAGAAAGATATCGGGTTCTTTTTAATATATATATATATATATATATTAGTGATGTGGATATTTGTGTATTGCACCCATAGGAAGGATCACTCTCATGCATTGCCCCCATGGTTAGGGTCACTAAAAAGTTAATAATCCTCGATCAATTCTCAAAATCCACCTCTACAACACCCCAACCCTTGTAGCAACCAAAACATGAACTTAACCATGGCCCATATAGTGCCCCTATGGACGGGGTCACTAAAAGTATCTCATGGCAAAGGATTTTATGAGGGGTGTATACAGATAATATCATTTTAATTCGAGTAGTGTTAGAGAGATAAACTTTTTTACAAAATCTTTTACAAACTACTAATTTAGTGAGTGGCTATTTGTAAATGAAAAAAATGATATTAGTGGTGATCTTAGATAAAAATGTATAATTCTTAGGTACTCTCAGAGTACAGAGAATGATACTCCCTCCTTTCACTTTTATGGTAGGGTCTATTTATTAAATTCATGGTGGGGTCTACCATGAATGTAAGAGGGAGCACAATTTCTCCGTGTTCTAAGAATACCTAAGAATTTTCAGATAAAAACTAGTAAGAAGTTAGCCACATCAAAAGTTTCTAAAAAGGTTGTAAAATTACTCTTTTAATTCTGCAAGGATAGCAACTCAAAAGTTATAAGATAGTGATATGAATATAAAAGGTAACGAATATCAATAACAATACCTATTTTTTTATAGGATGTATAACAATACCTAATAAGGAAAACGTTTAAAAGAAATTATTATTCTATGCTGCTCCAAAGACTTTACCAAGACCCGTTAAATTTAATTCTAAGGTCCTAAAGTTCTATTTTTTATTTATTTTTTGAGTGAAAAGATAATAGCCAAACCACTATCTCAAAGTAATCCTTCACAACTCCAACATAATTATACACAATTCATGTACAATACTTAAAACATCAGAGAAATTAAAAAGATGTAAAATTATCTCCGTTAGGAAAGTAAATGTGGCCCACATATATTTATTTTAATGATTTAATTAGTTATTTTATTCAGGTTTATTTTTATTTATTTAATGATAAGAGTGATAGATAAAAACTCATCCTATTGGGGGTCCTTTTTTTAATAGACATTTATAACTTTGTTGGGTAAAATAGATGTTTTTGGGTGAACAAACATATACTCCTTGATGGAAAGAATATAAATAGATAAAGAAAGTTAAATTAAAGGGGTCCTTAATCTAGCCTTTAAAAAAAACAAAAACAAAAACAAAAACATGCATTCTCCATCAAAAGGGTTTCTAAGGAAAACATCGTATATTATAAGAATCTCTTCTTGTTCTTTGTTCTACACTAGGGTTTTTTTTTTTTTTTTTTTTTTTTTTCTATAAATCTGAATGTTGAATTAGTGTGTAAAACACTTATGAACGTTTAGACCCCCAAATTTAACAATACCAACACAAGCTTATATACAAACAATATATGTGCAGAAAGATGAATATAAGCTAAAATAGAATTGGTAGAACACTCTAAATTGAAATTAATGACAAACGCAACAGTAATTAAAAGGTAAAGACTAAGGAAAGAAATATGCAAACACAAAGATAACACGGCGATGTGTTATCTAAGAGGAAACCAAAGAACTCGGCGAAAAACCTCTCCGCCACCCTCTAAGCAGTAAATGATCCACTAGAAAATCAGTTGAGATACATGAATAGCAATAGACCCTCCAAGCCTAATCTACCCGATATACCTAAGCCCTCCAAGCTTCTTGCTCTAACAGGGTTACGCTGAACCTTGTCTTCTCTAGCTTACCAAATCCCGCAACAAGCTCCATGTTGCATCCACCATCCTTGGCATCTTACAATGCTTCCCAAAACTCCAAAAACACTCTTGTAAAGTTGTAATTTACAGCTATGTATTTTGTTGGCTTTTATTTCGTGCCAAATTTGATTGTAATTATTATTAATCGTTTATACCCTGTATCTTTTGTGGGATTGGTTGTAAGGGTTGTGTGATAAAGAGAAAGTGTGAAGACTCAAGCATTTGGAAGCTGAAGAATTCTTGCAGGTATGTCGCGACCTAGCTTCCCACGAAGTGAAACATGTGCCCTGCACATGCTAGAATGCAAAGAGTCAGGCCTAGTGGAGACAGTTGTGTCTCGCGAGTATCTCGCAGGTAAGGCTTTCACGCGAGACACCCGCGAGGCATTCTGGTCTGCCAGCCTGTACTGAATGACTCACACTTTCTGCACCTCTTCTATATATCCCTCATTACCCACAAATGTTAAGGAAGGCTTTAGAGAGAAAACCCTAGCCAAACACATTGAGAATTAGAGATTATCATACCCACTTTTCTCTATTCACTTGCTTGTGGTATTTCCTCAACTCCTCTCCATTTTCCATATCTTTGAGAGGTTGATAGCCCAAACACTTACCACACCTTTGAGAGTGTTGAGTGACGTTTTGGTACTGCTGGGAAGCATTGGAAGGAGCCTAGAATGGCAGATGCAACATGGAGCTTGTTGCGGGATCCGGAGAACTAAGACAAGACACGGTTCCAAGAAGCCTTGTTGGAGTAGGAGTTTGAAGGGCTTAGGTACATCCGGTAGACTAGGCTTGGAGGGTCTCTTGCTAACCTATGTATCCCAACTAATTGTTTAGTGGATCGATTTCCGCTTGGAGGGCGGCGGAGAGATTTTTCGCCGAGTTCTTCGGTTTCCTCCTCGATAACACGTCTTAGTGTTATCTGTGTTTGCATCCTTCTTCCCTACTCTTGTTCATTTCATTTTTACTGCTGTGTTGCTTTAAATATGAATTAGAATAGTTGTTTTGCTTATACGCTTGTGTTTACATTATTTCGCACTTATCATTAAGTTAGTGTAAAATCAACCAAGCTGTAATTTTAATTTGGGGGTCCAAACCGCTCGTGTGTTTTCGACACATTTACGAGCTTTCAATTGGTATCAGAGCGGGTTCACTTGCTGTGGTTTTTAAAACCTTAATGTGATCCTTGGCCCTTTTTGAGATGGACTGGTCTCAATCGCTCAATGTTCCACCATTTTTTGATGGGAACAATTATGCATTTTGGAAAGTTAGAATGAGAGCATTCTTATGCTCTATCGATGATACCGTTTGGGATGCGGTTGAGATAGGTTGGACTAAGCCAGAGACTCCTAAGTCCACCTGGGACAAGGTAGCTCTCGCGGCAGCCAACGCCAATAGTAAAGCTTTAAATGCTATCTTTTGTGGTATGTCGCCTGATGAATTCCACAGGATCTCTCCTATGACAATAGCCAAGGAAGCTTGGGAGATTTTGGAGACTACATATGAGGGTACGAAGAAAGTAAAGGACATAAAGCTTCAAATGCTTACCACCAAATTTGAAGAGCTCAAGATGGGTGATGATGAATCATTTGATTCATTCTTTGGGAAGCTCAATGAAATTGTTATTGCCAAACTCAATCTTGGTGAGAAGATTGAAGATATTAAGGTGGTAAGGAAAATATTGAGGTCCTTGCCTGAAAGTTTTAGAGCAAAGGTTACAACCATAGAAGAGAGTAAAGACTTGGATGAGATCAAAATCCAAGAGTTGATAGGATCTCTCCAAACATATGAGCTGGGATTACCTTCCCATAAGTCGAGTAAATCTCTTGCTCTTAAAACCGTCACCGAAAGAATGGATGAATCGTCCGAAGAAGATGGATTGGAGAAGGAAGTTGTTTTTCTTGCTAAAAGATTCCGAAAATTTCTGAAGATGAAGAACAGTGGAAAACCGTTTAGTAAAATGAAGTTTTCATCTTCAAGAGGTGATAGAAAAGAGTTTAAGAGAAAGAAGGGAAAGATTCTCAACCTCCTTCAGACATTGTGTGCTATGAGTGCAATAGCTGTGGACATCTGAAGAAGGAGTGTTCAAATTTTCTGAGAGGAAAAGGCAAGGCTTATGCCATAACACTCAGTGATACAGATTCATCCAATTCTGACTCAGAAGAGAGCTATGACAGAGAAGGAAATTACTCCGCCTTTATGACCATTAAACATGTTGAATCCTCCGAGGACATGCATCAACTTGTACAAGAACTTGGGGAGCACAATGATGAGGAATCCATGGGGATTGTAGAAGAATTAGATGCTGATGATGATGAGGATACTGCTGGTCTCCAAGAGAATTACTCCTTACTTCTTGAGAAGTCAGGAGAGTATGCAAGAATAGCCAAGGCAGCTATAAGAAAAATGAAGAAAAAATAGGAAGATTACCGAAGTCTCATGGTCAGACATAAGGAGGCCAAATGTGAAATAGAAAAACTGAATGGTGAGCTGTCAGAAGCTTACTTAAAGATCAGATTCTTGGAACTTGAGGTGGTTCAAGCCAATGCCAAGGTAGAAAGGGTCTCCACCAAGAAGTTGGATGATGTAATTTCCTCTCAAAAGCAATTTTCAGATAAATCCAGACTAGGATACACTGGAAAAAGCAGTGTAGCTACTGTGAATATCTCCAAAGAAGTAAAGTTTGTGGAGGCCAAAGAGCCGATTATAGTCACTCCTACTGTGGAGAAGACAAAGGTTGAAAAGAAGAAGATGGTAACAGATCAAAGGGTGGTGAATAAGCCCAGAAATCAACCTGCAGTGAGGTCTGAAGCAAGAGGAAGATCAATCCCAAGATATCAACAGGGTCCTAGGACGGATTATGTGTGTCACTATTGCGGATTGCAAGGACACACCATACCCAACTGTCAAAAACTAAGAGCAGACAATAATGCAAGTGTTCCTTGATCACGAGGAAGAAGGAATGACAATAGAGCTTGGGGTGGTGAACACTCAAGTAGCCAAAATTGTGATCCTGGAATGACAGACGTGATGAAGATGATCGGTGCCTTCACCACTTGCTTGGAGAGTTTTACCAGAAGGTTTGAAAGTCCCAACTCTCGTACCCAATCCGTCAAGGATATCACCCCAAACACAAGTGACATATGGGTAAAAAGGGGTACTCATGCTTAAGCATTAAATTATGTCCATGCACTAATACTTCCTATACTTAGGGACATTTTCTCATGCTTCATGTCATGCATCGTTATCAATTTTAGCATTTTTTTTGTTTAGGTTTATACCTGTTCTGTTGATCTTATTTTTTTTGCTATGTTTTGGGTGTGTTCAAAAATTTCAAAAACCCATAAAAATTGAAAAATCTCAAAAAGTTTGATCACTTGTTTTGTGCATATCTCATGTGAGTTTGGCCTAGTACCTTCGTACTTATGGCCTAGTGCATTTACGATCTTAGCTTGTTCTATATGCACTCTTTTCTATGTGGAAGAAATCTCGAAAACTATGTGTGACTGTTGTAAATAGATCTTCAAGCTTGTCATGAATGATTGGTCAATAGTCTTGTTGGTCTTGATACTTGCATAGACTTGTGTCTATATCTCTTCCCACTTTATTTTTTTTATGTTTTTGCAAAAAGAGCTCACCAAATGTAAATCGCCAAATGAAAAGAGATATTGAGCTGCAAAAGCCTGTCGCACACACTAGTATTCAACTAGGAAAAAGGGAAAGCGACTCTTTTTAATGAATATTGTATGGTGCTCAAAAAGCCAAAGGCTAATCATCAGTAATGAAATATTAAAAATTTCAAGCACCGGTCTTGAAAAGGAGATGTTTTGTCCTAAAATGGATCAATTGTTATGCTTTATGCAGAAGCCAAATGAAAAGCTTCTCTGTTATGTATTCCTTGTGTGGGAGGTCATATATACTCATTTCTATAATTGAGATAGTCCACTTGATTTCGTATCAGTTGTGTATGACTCGATTGAATTGATCATTGAAGCTTCGCTCTGGTCTAAGGACTATTTCACATTTGATACTCACACACAACACACAAGTCTTTGATTCAATCAATGCCTATCTCATTTGTGTGATTATATATGTCCAAATGTGATGTGTATGCCCATGAACTTGTTGATCAAATCCAAAAAGATTTTTGTGAGTTTTATATGTTTTTGAAAGTGATTTTATACTTTCTTGTGTTTCATTTTTGGTCAAAATGCATTTTGTGTGTTTTTCATCAAAAAAACTGGTTCAGGGTTTGTTTCGCAAGAAGCTCGCGACTTAGAGCTTCCCGCGAAAAGTGTTTGAGGGAAATAAACTTTTTGCAAATTCACTCAGAAACTTTCGCGACTGTCTCACGACTGTTTTGCGACCAACAGCTTCTCGCGAAATGCTGTTTGGCAAAAACTGGGATTTTTCAAAATTAGACAGAGAGTTTCACAACTGTCTTGCGACTATTTCGCGACTTAAAGCTTCTCGCGAAAAATTTGTGCTTTAGTGGCCACTTTCGCGACTGTCTCGCGATTGTCTCGCTACTCTCTAACCCGCGAAAAACGCATATTTTCAGTTTTATGTGGCTGATGTGATAGATTTTCAAATCATAATTCCTTCCCTCGCATAAACTCCCTCGAAGCCATTTTCAACCCAATTCACTATTCCATCAAAATCCTTTCAAATCAAGCATATTTTCTGCATTTTCTCTCTCAAGGTATGTTTTCTAAAGCATCGTTTTTATGTTTTTGCTTAGATTTCACAAATTTCTGTTTGGGGTTTTGAAAAATTGGGGATTTTTAAAATTTGGGGTGGGTTTCTTAGATTTTGGGCAAATTCTTCAATTTCTTTGATTGGGCTGAGTCCCATTTTCTTGTTGTGCATCTATGTTGGCCCCTTGTGGCATTTTAACATGTATTTAGGCAAGATTTTACCATGTTCATGCATTGCTCATACTTAGAGTGATTTTATGCATGTTAGGTGTTTGATAAAATGTCTAAGTGACATTGTTGTGCTTAATTGAACTCAAGTGAGTTCCAATTTGTGAGATTACATATGTTTGTCCTTAGTTTAGTCATTGATCAAGTGTTTCATACACTTTGCCCATGATGCACTCACTAGGCACACACCTAGGCACTCTTAGGCACCCCACATGCATCAGCACATGCACACAGATGCACACAGATGCACAGTTATGTGTTTATTGCTTTGTGTGTTTAAGCATGCTAGGTTGAGTAGTTTTTGCTCTATCTCAAATTATTTCACTTGTTGTGAACTAAATTAAATCTAATCAAGTTTTGGTACTTTGTTCTGTGCTCTTGTGTTCTGGTTGTTGTGTTCCTTTGTGCAGATGTCTCCCACCAAGCATGCAACAAAGAAGAAGTCTTCTAAACGTGCACGTACTAACTCTGAGCACTTCAAGTCAGCAGATGCAGATATGAAGTACAATGATTGCTACAAAGAAGCAACCATTGTCATGGAACGGGTAGTTCAATTGGAGGAGCTTGAGCACACATTCATTTCAGATGTGTTCAAAGAGAGAACTTGGACAAAGTTGCTAAATCCAGTTGGGAATGTATACTCGAAAATTATTAAAGAATTCTTCTCTACTGCTGATGTGGAAGATAATAAGATACTTTGCTGGGTGAGGCACAAGGAATTTGTAATCACAAGGGATAGCATTCAAGACCTTTTGGAGATACGTCCTCCCTCTCAGTCAATGTCAGTTCAATATGATGAGAGATTGGGGTCTATCAAGGAAATGATATCAACTCTTTAAGGGGTTCCAAAGAAATCATCAATGGATACTCTCAAGTTTACTCCAGAAATGAGAACTATGAGCTATGTGATGATCCATAACCTGTATCCGGTCACCAACCTCACCACTCTATCTGCTCTAAGGACGAGGTTTCTCTATGACCTTTTCACTCACAAGGAAATTGACATTTGCAGCCACATCTTCCATATTCTGAAAAAGAGCATTATGAAACAGAATTTAAGAACCATAATGCCTTTTCCTTCACTGATCATGGGGTTCATTGCTAAGACGAAGCTGAAATTCCCAAGTGGTCTTACTATAGTTCAGAGGGATTACCCCATTGGTGCAAATACTCTAACTAGGAGCATAGCCCACATTAAAGGCCCCAAGACTGGTGTGCATACCATTTCACCACCTCATGTTGTGCCAGATGAGGGTGGAGATACAGAGAAGGAGATTGACAGGTTCACTTCTGCTCCAGAGACATTAACACATCCCTCGTCTTCTGCTCTAGCACAAGGTTTCAGCAAGCTTGATCAAATACTAGCTAAAATGGATTACATGTCTATAGTGCTTGACTTTCATGTACAGCACACAGCAGATCAGTTTGCATACCTCCAGGAACAGATCACCACACTATCATCTCAAATTCAGAACTTGTCCTCCGCACATGGATCAGACTCCGAATCCAACCAGTTCTAGCCCTTTGGCCATTCCGATCAAAAAGTGGGAGAAAATTTTGAGGGGGAGCTGAAGAAGAGCTTGCATAGAGTTAGGGGGAGCATAGTCTTAGAAACATAGAAACATTGGTTATTGGTTTACAAACGGTTTTTAGTATTGTTATTTAAGCTTTTATTTACTGCTTTTACTAGTTCTTTTGATATAAAGCTTTGATACTCTGTTTTTAATTTCAGTATTAATATCAGTATTTGTGTTTATCTCTATGCTTTGAGGCATACCTGCTTTGTGGCATTCTTTTTGTACCCATGTTGCTTATGTAAGCTTGAAGGGTTTTATTTTTTTGCATGTTTTGTAGGCTTTTATGGTTTGTGCCATGCATATGCAGTACCTTGTTTATGCAGCCTTTGTGCTTTGTTAAATCAGTACTTATAACTTAATGCTATGCATTTCGTTTTGTTTGTACTGTCACTCTTGTGCCCTTGTAGGATTGTCCCTAGATGCAAATACTTCGTGTATTTTGCATTGGTTGAGTGTTGGATTTGCAAATGATACTCTTCAAATGAGCTTATCATTCTTTGCATATCCAGATGTCCATTCCCTATGTGAATGAGCATAGTGATCACTTCTGTACAGTGATTACTTGTTTGGTCAAGCCATGGTTTATTCTTTTATTCCTTTTCTGCTTGATCGCGTTTTACTTGTTCATGTACGTACCTTGTATTCCACTTGTCATAAGCTTAATAAAAGTTTCTTTGTGTGCAAGTGTTTCAAGTTACAGGTATATACGTGCAAGTGCTACATAGCTTCTAGATTAGGTGTGAGTGAGTTTTGCCTGTGTTCCCAAACTCAAGTTTAAGTCTAGAGTCTGTTTTAGGGTTTTGTCACGGAATAGCCAAAGGGGGAGATTGTAAAGTTGTAATTTACAACTATGTATTTTGTTGGCTTTTATTCCGTGCCAAATTTGATTGTAATTATTATCAATCGTTTATACCCTGTATCTTTTGTGGGATTAGTTGTAAGAGTTGTGTGATAGAGAGAGAGTGTGAAGACTCAAGCATTTGGAAGTTGAAGAATTCTCGCGGGTATGTCGCGACCTAGCTTCCCGCGAAGTGAAACATGTGCCCTGCACATGCTGAAATGCGAAGAGTCAAGCCTGGTGGAGACAGCTATGTCTCGCGAGTATCTCGCGGGTAAGGCCTTCTCTCGAGACACCCGCGAGGCATTCTGGTCTGCCAGCCTGTACTGAATGACTCACACTTTCTACACCTCTCCTATATATACCCTCATTACCCACAAATGTTAAGGAAGGCTTCAGAGAGAAAACCCTAGCCAAACACATTGAGAATTAGAGATTATCATACCCACTTTTCTCTATACACTTGCTTGTGGTATTTCCTCAACTCTTCCCTCTCCATTTTCCATATCTTTGAGAGGTTGATAGCCCAAACACTTACCACACCTTTGAGAGTGTTGAATGACGTTTTGGTGCTACTGGGAAGCATTGGAAGGAGCCTAGAAGGGCAGATGCAACATGGAGCTTGTTGCGGGATCCGGAGAACTAAGACAAGACACGGTTCTGAGAAGCCTTGTTGGAGTAGGAGCTTGGAGGGCTTAGGTACATCGGGTAGACTAGGCTTGGAAGGTCTCTTGCTAACTCATGTATCCCAACTGATTGTCTAGTGGATCGATTTCCACTTGAAAGGTGACAGAGAGGTTTTTCGCCGAGTTCTTCAGTTTCCTCTTTGATAACATGTCTCGGTGTTATCTGTGTTTGCATCCTTCTTTCCTACTCTTGTTCATTTCATTTTTACTGCTGTGTTGCTTTAAATATGAATTAGAGTAGTTGTTTTGCTTATACGCTTATGTTTACACTATTCCGCACTTATCATTAAGTTAGTGTAAAATCAACCAAGCTGTAATTTTAATTTAGGGGTCTAAACCGCTCATGTGTTTTCGACACATTTACGAGCTTTCAACTCTCAACACTTTGAATGGGTGTGGGTAGTGTTTGGGTACAAATCTCCTCTCTATGGGAATATCAATGGGAGAAGGAAGAAGAAGAAACTACAAAGATTTCTCTCTAAGAATGAGTAGCTCTCTCTCTAATAGGTGGGTGTGTTGTAGAAACCTCTCTTAGGGGTTTTCTCTCTAAATAACCACCCTACATTTCATGGGACTAAGGGTATTTATAGTAGGGTATGAAATGGAATGTGAAAAGTCAGTTTTCATCAAAACAGGGCATTCTAGCTACTTGGCCTTGCGACTGGAATGAGTCACAAGTTTGAGTCTCAAAATAACTTCCAGGTCAGACTGTACTTTTTTTCCTATAGTGCTCCAGCAGTCGTGACCTTTCAATGCACACAACTTGAGCTTCACACATGTGGCGACTTGCCAGTCGCAAGTCAGTCGCGAGATCTAGTCGTAAGACTCTTCTTGAGTGCACACAACTTAAGTTTTTTCACACTCTCTCACACACAACCCTTACATGATTCCCACCTAAATACAATGTTTCTACATGCTGAATTACAAGCAAATTTGGCATGGAATAAAGCCAACACATGGTTGATTAAATTCAACCTTACAATCTCCCCATTTGACTATTCTGTGACAAAACACCTTAAAACAAAATCTAGACTTAAACGTGAGTTTGGGAACAATGGCAAAACTCACTCACACCTAAATCTAGAAACTGTGATGCACTTGGAACAAAATACCTGTAACCTGAAACACTTGCACAAAACACATTAGACCCTCAAGGTATAGCAAGTAAAAAAAGGACAAGTCTAATAAAACAAGTAAATTGCGATCAAGTAAACATGATATGAAACATGTGAGCAACTTGATCATACACCAAAACAGTCATAAAGAAATGATTACAATGATCACATAGCAAAGCAAATGATCATCCGAACATGCAATCAATGAAGCACAATAGCATAAGGAAGTATGCATGTCCAACACACAAACACGATGCAATGAAAACAACAAAGCATAAATACTAAACATAACTCAAAGCACCATAAAGCAAACAAGAAAACAAACATAAAGAAACACAAACAAAACAAAGTTTTCTTATTAACACAATGTCTTCTCCCCCTTGGTATATGCATCTCCCCTATGGAATATATCTTCCCCTAAGGATGTGCACAAGAGTCATATAGAAATGACAAAAACTCTCCGATATACTCTCCCCCTTTTTGTCATGAATAGACAAAGGGTCAAGGAGAAATGAGGGCAAGAGATGAAGGTATGACCAATGATAATGATGCATGAGGGGTGTGAGATGAATGAGAAAATGAAGCTCAAACCTAAGACAAAAAAAAAATGCTACAAAACATAAGGTAAACATGACATGCTAGGATGAAGAAACAAGGTATAGACCAATGCATGACAAGGGTAGCAAAGGTGTGTGCAAGAGGTGGCTATGTGCAATGCATGACCAAAGTATGGAAAATGCACATATGGGGCAAGGTGTGTTAAATACGCAACTAATGAACCAAACATGTTCCTAATGAGGAAACATGATGTAAGGTTGAATTTAATCAACCATCTTATTGGCTTTATTCCGTGCCAAATTTGCTTGTATTTTAGCAATTAGTAACCCTGTATTTAGGTAGGATTCATGTAAGGGTAGTGTGTGAGAGAGTGTGAGGAAATACTCAAGATTGTGCAAAAATGCAGAGACTTGCAATTAACTCGCAACTGACAAGCCGCCAAATGCAGCACACGTGAGAAGCATGCAAGGGAGCTGAAGGGTCACGCCAACTGTCGCACTACAGGACAAAAGTCCTAGGCTGGCCAGGCCGTTAACTCATAACTTGAACTCATGACACAGACCAGTCGTGAGGCCAAGCCGCCAAACCACCTTGTTTGGGAAAAACTGACTCTTTGCATTCCAAACACACATCACTATATATAGACCCTTATACCCACGAAATGTAGAGAGTTTCCAAAGAGAATTTTGAGAGAGAAACCTTAGAAAAAAACAAGATTGATTCATCAACAATCTTCACCTTAGAGACTCTTCAAATTTCTCTGCTCTCTTCCTCTCCATTGATACATCCTTGAGAGGTTCTTAGCCAAATCCTTTTTTCACCATACCCATATCCGTGAGAATGTTTATTTGGTGCTTTGGGAAGCAGTTAGGAAGGAACCAATCTATATTGGTTGATGCTCTGGGCTATAGCGAAATCCGATAAGCTAGAAAAGAAAAAGTTTTGGCGCAATCTCGTTGGAGTAAGAAGCTTGGAGGGCTTAGGTACATCGAGTAGATTAGGCTTGGAGGGTCTATTGCTGTTCATGTATCCTAACTACATTTTCTAGTGGATTATTGACCGCTTGGAGGGCGGCGGAGAGGTTTTACGTTGAGGGCTTTAGTTTCCTCTTCGATAACACATCGAGTGTTATCCTTGTGTTTGCATCTCTCTTTCTTTTATCTTTACCATTTAATTACTGCTGTGTTTGTGATTATTTATGGTTTAGATTGTTTATCAATTA
The DNA here is from genome assembly GCA_023621385.1 of Quercus gilva. Classification (NCBI taxonomy): domain Eukaryota; kingdom Viridiplantae; phylum Streptophyta; class Magnoliopsida; order Fagales; family Fagaceae; genus Quercus; species Quercus gilva. The sequence continues at coordinate 35,865,361 of CM042477.1, forward strand.
TGTGTTTAGCTTATGTTCATGTTCCGCACATTTATTGTTTGACATTAAGCTTGAATTGATAATTTTGTAATTGGGGTCTAAACGTTCAAGGGTGTCTATACACATTTTGAACATACACATGAGAAAGCCCAAAGTTTGGTACTCATTGGAGTCCAAACAAGTGAGAAAATGCCTAAGAGGCATTTTATCAAACACTTATCGTGCACACTATGAACAACAATGTAAAACAATGCATGAACATCATGAAATCCACCCTTAATACATGTTCTTTTCGCCACAAGGGGCCAACATCCAAAGAAAATCATCAAAAGAAACCAATCTCATACAAAAATTTGACAAAAAATAAGTTTTCCCAACCCCTATGATGAAAATCCCAACCAAGAGCACAAAAACTCTCCAAAACATAATCTAAAGATCAAAATCAAAGAAAAGAGTTTAGAATTACCTTAGAAATTTTAATGGAATGAAAAATCATTCAAATTGATTGGGTTTTGATGTAAAAATACTGAAAGAGGAGTTTAAGAGAGGATGAGAGAGGTTTAAAATAGGTTTCCCATGAAAAACACTTTAAAAATCTGATTCTAGGAGTTTCACGACTGGTGAGTTGCGAGATGAGTCACGAAAGCTTTTGGATGAACTCGCGACTTGCGTTACACGACTGGCGAGTCGCGAGATGAGTCACGAAAATTTTCGCGAGCCACGAGTGAGTCGCGAAAAACTCTGACACCTGTTTTTCAACACAAAACATGTTTAAAAATTGAAAAACAAAGTAAGCACTAAACATAAACACCAAGAGTTATAAAAATCACTTCCAAATACATATAAAATGATCAAAAATATTTTTGGATTAATCCATATATAGTTGAGCACACTTACAACACATTTAATCAAGTACAATCGAACGTATGAATAAGACATTCATTGAGCATTAGGCATGTGTGTTGTGTGTGTGTATCAAATGTGGAAAAGTCCTTAGTCTAGAGTGAAGCTTCAATGATTAATTCAATCAAGTCATACACAACTAGTAATAAGTCAAGTGGTCTATCTTAATTATAGAAATGAACATATATGACCTCCCACAAGAAAATGATTACATATCTTTGAAACTTTTCATTTGGCTTTTTTACAATTCATAACATTTGATCATTTTGAATCAATACATCTCGTTTTGAGATTGATGCCTGAAATTTTTGATATTTCAATTTGATGAACAAGCCTTTGGCTTTTGGGCATCATACATTTTCAATACAAGTCGTTTTCCCTTTTCCCTAGTTAAACACTAGTATTTGCGATGCTTTTGCAGCTTATTATCTCTTTTCAAGATTTAACATTGATTGAGCTCTTTAAGCAAAAAAATATAAAAGTGTGGAAAGATATATAGGCATAAGTCTACGCATGTATTAAAACTAACATGACTATTGATTAATCATTTATGACAAGCTTGAAGATCGATTTACAACAATCACATAGATGTCAAGATTTTTCCTACAAAGATAGATTTGCATACATAGAAGCTAAGCTTATAAATGCACTAAGCCATTTGTACGGAGGTACTAGGCCAAACACACATGTGATATGTGCTCAAACATATACGATCAAAATTTTGAATTTTTCACTTTTTATGTGGTTTTGACTTTTTTACTCACAAAAAAAAAAAATAAATAAATAAAAGTAAGATCAAAACAAAAACAATGCATATAAAGAAATGCAAGATGCACAAAATGCATGAAGATATGACATTCAATTCATGAACAGTCCTACAAAGATCGAAAGAATTAGATCAAGGACCGAAAGAGCAAAAGCTCAACCATAGGAACCCTTCCTCATCCAAACGGAATGATTGTTTGGAAAGAGTGTCTCATGAGAAGTGAGACGAAGGTTGGAAGAATGAGAACCGGAAATGCATATAGACAAGGAGTTAAAAGCATTAAACACTTTCTTTAACAACATGCTATTTACACTCAAATCTAGTTTACCCTTTTTACCACAACTTCCATGAAGCTCAAGTTTCTCTTTTCTTTTGATTCTTTTAAGAGGGTGAAACTTAGAGCAATGAGGTCTTAGATGACCAAAAGCACCACAATGGTGACACACAATGTGTTTAGGTCCACTAGGCTTTTTAGGAAGGGATCTAGCAACATGGTTTTATTCTCTTTTCAACTTATGACATTGAGGTCTTATATGACCAATCACACCACAATGGTGGCAATTTGGAACAAACTTAGATCCATCCAAAGCCTTAGGTTGGGACCTAAACGGAGGCTTTGACTTAATAGCCTTTCTCTCCACCTTTTGATTTCTTTTATGTGGAGGAATGTACACCGATTTGTCCTTTGAGGTAGAACACACAATAGGCACAAAACCGGGTACCACAACATGATTGCAACAAATATTTTCATACTTTTAGCAATAGGTTCAACAATCAAACACTTAGCATTCATTTTCAGAGATCCATTCTCACATTTTAGCTCATCAACAAGTTTGTTAGACAAAATAAGTTTAGCATCCAAGCCCACATTCAAAAATCAAACTCTTTTGGCTTTTCAAGAGAATTTTCAGCAAGTTTCTTATATTTCTCAACAAATTTGTTGGATTCATTGAGCATAGCAATCAAATTATCATTTCCACAAAATAACTTGCTCAAATTCTTTTGAAACTTCTTAGCATTTTTCTTCAAGAGTTTGATGTTAGGAATATCAACAACACCCAAAGATTTATGTAACATAGCATCACAATCATGAGGATTATCACTCATAGAGGCATTTTTACAAACACGTGGCATGTTACATTCATCAACATCCAAAACATGCATAAAAGCATACAAAGCACTATCCATGGCAAAACACACAAGGGGTCAAGGATCACACTTAGGTAATTAAACCAATACAAGTGTACCTACTTTAATACCAATTGAATGTTCAATTAGTATGTAAAACGCTTATGAACGTTTAGACCCCCAAATTTAACAATACCAACACAAGCTTATACATAAACAATATATGTGTGGAAAGATGAATATAAGCTAAAACAGAATTTGTAAAACACTTTAAACCAAAATTAACCACAAACGTAGCAGTAATTAAAAGGTAAAGAGTAAGGGAAGAGAGATGCAAATACAAAGATAACACGGCGATGTGTTATCGAAGAGGAAACCAAAGAACTTGGCAAAAAACCTCTCTGCCGCCCTTCAAGCAGTAAATGATCCACTAGAAAATCACTTAGGATACATGAATAGCAATAGACCCTCCAAGCCTAATCTACCCCATGCACCTAAGCCTTCCAAGCTTCTTGCTTTAACAAGATTACGCCGAACCTTGTCTTCTCTAGCTTACCGGATCCTGCAACAAGCTCCATGTTGCATTCGCCATCCTTGGCATCTTCCAATGCTTCCCAAAGCTCCAAAAACACTCTCAACACTTTGAATGGGTGTGGATAGTGTTTGGGTACAAATCTCCTCTCTATGGGTATATCAACGGGAGAGGGAAGAAGAAGAGACTATAAAGATTTCTCTCTAAGAATGAGTAACTCTTTCTCTAATAGGTGGGTGTATTGTAGAAACCTCTCTTAGGGATTTTCTCTCTGAATAACCACCTTACATTTCATGGGAATAAGGGTATTTATAATGGGGTATGAGATGGAATGTGTAAAGTTGTGATTTACAACTATGTTTTATGTTGGCTTTATTCCATGACAAAAAGTGTTGTAATTGCTTTAATTTTGTTCCTTGTATTTTGTGGGAATTTATTGTATTAGGTTTAGTATTGAGTTGGTGAAGACTCAAGCTTAATTGAAGATTAGTGCATTTCTCGACTAGCTCGCGAGAAGTTCGCGAGAAGGGTTCCCGTGAAAAGGGCATGTGAGGAGCACATAACTGGAAGTTGAAGAGTCGTGCCAGGCTGTCGTTTTCGCGAGTGTCTCGTGGGTAAGGCCTTCCTATGAGGTAGTTGCGAAACATTCTGCCTGGAGGATTTTTAAGAGTGACTTTCTTACCCTTAACCCATATTATATATACCCTTATTACCCACAAATTTTAAGGAGACCGTTCAAAGAGAAAAACCCTAGACAGGTTTTCTACAAAACACACACACCCATCTTTTAGAGAGAGAGCTACTCATCCTTAGTGAGAAATCATTGTAGCCTATTCTCCTTCCCTCTCCCATTGTCATACCTTGAGAGGAGATTTGTACCCAAACACAACCACACCTATTCAAAGTGTAAAGAGTGTTTTGGAGCTTAGGAAGCTTTGAGGATTTGCCAAAAGAAGCCGGTGAGGCTTGGCAGATGCAATCGGGCGTATTGCGGGATTTGAAAAACTAGACAAGACACGGTTCTGAGAAGCCTTGTTGGAATAGGAGCTTAGAGGGTTTCGGTACATTGGGTAGATTATACTTGGAGGGTTTCTTGCTATTCATGTATCCCAACTTATTGTATAGTGGATTGATTTATTGCTTGGAGGGCGGCGGAGAGGTTTTTCGCCAAGTTCTTCAGTTTCCTCTTTGATAACACATCGCCGTGTTTTCTTGTGTTTGCATCTCTCTTCCCTTTCTCTTGTGCTTTATTTTTATTGTTTCTTGTTCATGTTTATGCACTAGAGTAGTATCGGTTGATTGCGCTTTATTTAATCTTGTTTCCGCACTTAAATAATTTAGACTAAAAGCAATCTAGTCATAATTTTTAATTGGGGGTCTAAACAGCTCTTGTGTTTTAACACAAATCTGAGCTTTCAATTGGTATCAGAGCAGGTACACTTGTTTTGGTTTCATTACCTAAGTGTGATCCTTGACCACTTGTGTTGTTTGCCATGGATAGTGTTTTGTATGCTTCTATAGATGTTGTTGAGTGTAACATGCCATGTGTTTATGAAAATGCCTCTATGAGTGTTAATCCTCATAATTATGATGACATGTTACATGAATCTATGGGTGTTGTTAATATTTCAAATATCAAACTCTTGAAGAAAGAAGCTAAGAAGTTTCATAGGAATTTGAGCAAGTTTCATTGTGAAAAGGATGATTTGATTGCTAAGCTCAATGAATCCAATAAATTGGTTGAAAAGTATAAGAAACTTGCTAAAAATTCTCTTGAAAAACTAAAAGATTTTAAATGTTTAAATATGGACTTAGATGCTAAACTTGTTTTGTCTAACAAACTTGTTGATGAGCTAAAATGTGAAAATGAATCTCTTAAGATGCATGCCAAGTGTTTTATTGCTGAACCTATTGCTAAAAAGGATGAAAATATTTGTTGCAATCATGTTGTGGTACCCAATTTTATGCCTATTGTGAGTTCTACCTCTAAAGACAAATCAATGTACATTCCTCCACACAAAAGAAATCAAAAAGTGGAGAGAAAGGCTCTTAAGCCTAAGCCTCTGTTTAGGTTTCATCCTAAGGATTTGAATGGATCTAAGTTTGTTCCCACTTGTCACCATTGCGGTGTGATCGGTCACATAAGACCTCAATGCTCCATGTTGAAGAGAGAATAAAACCATATTGCTAGATCCCTCCCTAAAAAGCCCAGTGGACCTAAACACATTGTTTGTCACTACTGTGGTGCCTTTGGTCATCTTAGACCACATTGCCCTAAGTTTTAAGCTCTTAAGAGATCAAAAGAAAACAGAAACTTGAACTTTTTGGAAGTTGTGCTTTGCAAGCTAAACCAGATTTGGGGGAAAATGGTAAGTTTTTGGAAAAAGTTTTTGATGTTCTTACCTCCTTGTCGATGTGCATCTCCTGTTCTTATTCTTCCATCTCTCGTCTCACTTCTCATGAGACATTCATTCCAAACAATCATTCCGTTTGGATAAGGAAGGGTTCCTATGGTTGAGTTTTTACTCTTTTGGGCCTTGATCTAATTCTTTCGATCTTTGTAGGACCCTTTATGCATTAGATGCTTCATTGTCATGAATTTGTGCATCATGCATCTCTTTATATGCATTGTTTTTGTTGTTTTTACATTTGATCTTACTTTTATTTCTTTGTTTTATGTGTGTAAAAATCCAAAACCACATAAAAAGTGAAAAATTCAAAAAGTTTGATTGTATATGTTTGAGCACATATCTCATGTGAGTTTGTTCTAGTACCTTCGTACTAATGGCATAGTGCATTTACGAGCTTAGCTTGTTTTGTAGGCACATTTATCTTTGTGGGAATAATCTGGAAAACTATGTGTGACTACTGTAAATCAATCTTCGAGCTTGTCATGAATGATTTGTCAATAGTCTTGATGGTCTTTGTTTGTTTTTAGACCCCTTAAAACACAATTGGATTAACCTAGTTAATAAGCCAAGTTGTTACTTAGTCCAAATTTCAAATCTAGGTTAACACAATCATACAATCATATCAATGTCAAATGCGAAATATAAAGAACACAAAAATATGATGACCCAGGAAAACCAAACCGGTAAAAAACCTAGGAAGGATTTAACCTAGCTATCCTCAAGGTAAACCTGAATCCACTATGAAAGAATTGAAGTTTTACAATAGCGACTTAGACCACTAACATCCTATTGCTACCCACCAGTAGAAAACTTACTGACATGACCACATGCAAGCTTTGAGACCACGGACTCCTTCTTTCTTAGATTCTCCAACAAGTACAAGCACACCTACTTATGTATCTTTAAGATTTTTTGTGCAGTAGCTGAATGATCATCAAGCTCTCAATCAAATCTCCTTCTTGATAATCCTAAGCATGTGTGAAGCAACCACCTCCCAAATCTCACACGAGATTCACACACACAGCAAATAGAGCAACCTAAAAAACGGGTTAGGGTTTCCCTTTTATACCTAGGGTAAAACATAAAACCCTACACGTCATATGGGCTTAGGGCTGAGTTGGAAAAATCTGTAGAAAAACATTTTGCACGGCTTTTGATCGATCGAGCCTAAATTTCAATCGATTAAGCCAGTCAAAATTGCACACTCAATTCTGCAGTTAACTTGATTCCAACTTTACATAAAAGTCATACTTTGAGCAAGTGTAAAACAAGACTAAACACCTGTTTTGATCATGGTTTGCCAACAATACAAATTAGAGTTCTAATACATTAATTCCTAAGTACTTAAAACCTAACAAACTCCCCCTTTGGCAATCCGTGACAAAACATAAACACAATGCTCAAAGTTACAAGTATAAGCCCTTTACAAAAAATAATGTCTATTAAAAAAATTCAACCTAACTACTATCCATCAGTTGCAAGTGTAGACAGCAATACGACTGAATCAACCTGTATATTTCCTGAAATACTAAACAAACACATAAATGCATGTGTGGAAAATACTAGTAAAACAAAAATAAAATCTTGACTTCACAAAACACAAAACAAAGACATATATCATGAATAACTCATAAATATAAATCGATGAACAATAAACAAGAAACATATATAACAATGTATCTTCCCCTAACATGAATAGCCCAAAAACAATACATCAAGAGCCAAAAATGATACATACACAGTGAAGCACCTAGATACAATCTAAACTCCACAAGCTCCAAAAACAAAAATCTCCCCCTAACTACAAAAATCCTCTACAAGTAGGACCTATAGAAGAAGGAGGGGGTGCAGTACTAAAAAGTTCAACATGAGGGCGTTTAGAGCTCTCTCTCAAATGAGCAGCCCTCTACCTAAGAAAGGAGGCACCTATGGGAGCTACTACGTTTACGGGCTCAAAAGCGGTGAAGTCCTCTAAACCAAGATACAACAAAATCCTATGAATGAAAACAGGATGAACAAGAGCATGAGCGATAGAAGAACTCCTATGAACTTCGTTCAAAGAACGAAGAAACAGATGAGGAAAACTAATAAGAGCATCCATAACAAGAGCATACAAAAATGTACAACGCTCCAAAGGAATGGTGTGCAGATGAGAGATAGGCCACCAGGAATGATAGGCTATCCTAAAGAAAAGGTAGTGAACCTCAATAAGCTTAGCAGTGGTGATTCGATGATCAAAACCCCACTGGATAGAAGACCTAGTGATGTAAGACATGATGTCGTCTAAGGGAGGAGACTCATCATAGGGATAGACAAGGTGTTGGACCAACGATACCCCAAGAGCATCAGCCACTACTGTAGGAGTAATGGTGAACTCTACACCTTATATCCAACTCTTTACTAAAGTGTTGGAATCATAGACGAGGACAGAGAGGTTCGAGAAGAACTTTTTAATCAGGGTAGCTGGAGGTGGATGACTGATATCCATTAATGGTAGCCAGCCCCTATGCTCAAAATTAGCCCTAATGGCTTGATCAATCTCATCTAACAACACTTTACGCTCAGCCCATATCTTTCTCTTAAGGTTTAGTGTCTCATAGGTTTCCTAATTCTTCGCACTTGGAAATCTCTCACTATCAAAGGTAGGAGGAGGGGGTGAGGGAGCGGACCTATGAGCTCTAGTCCTCCTAGGCATGGTGCTAGGGTAAGGACAAGACACAAGAATAGAACCAAAAAGAAATAAAAAGAAAAACCAAGGATAGACTGCAAGTTAGCACAAAACACTATAGAAATAACAATCTATATGATACATGAACAGATAAATGTCATGATGCATGCTCTAATGCAGTGATAACAAGTTCAATTTAAGTTTAGAATCACAAAATTGGCTTGAGCATAGAGGTTATAACAAAAACCCCCAAAATTTTGAAAAACCACTTGTTCAATTTTTTTTTTTAAATTGACCAATTGATCATCACACAAGATAGAAAACAGTTTACAATGATCAAATTAATCGATTCAACAAGCCAATTTCATCAATTAAACTCAATTTGAACAAAATCCCCAATTCGGGCATATTTCAAGCCCTAGAAATTTTAATTTCTCACAATTCACCAAATTCATCAAATTAAACATCATAGATCATGTTTACAACATCCCCCCCAACAAAAAACCATTGATCAATTTCAAGTAAACAAGCTTGAATCATCAAAAACCCCAAAATAATTTAGGTTCGAAATATCCCAAATAAAATGCATGAAAAATGCATGAAACATGAAAATAAATGCAAAAGGAAGGGTAATATGGTCTTATCAACCTTTGGAGAGAAAAACCTTGCAAAAGGAACGAAGAAAAACAAAAAAAAAAAAAATTTGGTTTGAGCCTTGATCGAGTCGTATGGAGAGAGAAAGTTGAAAAACTTTTTGAAAAAGTGAGTTTGAACGTGAAAATCCAGTTAAAAAAAAAAAAAAAAAAAAACTCTCAATACGATTTTCGATTGATCAAAATTTAGGTTCGATCGATTGAAAATGCTTCGATTGATCCAACATCGATCGAGCATCGATCGAAACAGACAGAGGCTGACCAAATATTTTAATCACAATTTTGATTGATTAAAGAACAGATTCAATCAATCGAAATTGTAAAAATAAATTTTTGAAAAAACCAAGAATTTTGTGCATTCACTCATCAAAGCATTAAATTTTCAAAATAAAATGCATGAGTATAAGATGAAATGTCTTTCAAAAACACAAGGTTAGAATCCATTTTTCCCATAAATAAAATTTTTCAATCCAATCTCTCAAATTTTCATGCATCAAATATGTTTTGCATAAAACTCAAGGAATTTTCAAACTCGGTTGGTCAAACCAAAAACACACACAATAACATATACGAAGTTTAGCAAAGAGTAACTTGTGTAGTGTGTGCAACTAGTAAAAGCTTAAGATACATGTGAGGTGATATGTGAATAGAAATCAAACACAAAGTCTACAAAATTCATCACATAGAGTTTGAAAGAGACTATCACCTAAAGAGTTACATCATATAAGCTTGCAATCATATCACCTCACATGTATCTCAAGCTTGCAATCATATCACCTCACATGTATCTCCTAGATCATAAGCTTGCAATCATGTAAGTTTCTTGATTTGCCTCATATTGTACACACAAATTTTATTTAATCAGAAACTTATTAATAATAGCCAAGATAATGTAGATGCCAATTTTATTTGATTTGAAGTTATTATAGCCCAATAATGTACACACCAATTTTAGTGTTTAAACCGAGGCTACACCTTATCTTCTTTTTGTGCATGTGCTACACTTTCTCAAGCACAAAATCTTACAATATGCACTAGGTGTTCATGATTGGCTAGTGAACAGTGGTGAGATAGTTATTTATGCCTTTCTCAAAAGGTTCAAGTCCGACAGTCGAAGACATGTGACTTCAAGATCAAGACAAAGTGATCAAAAACCATAAACATCTTTCCTACACAACATGCACTACAAAGCTTCAACTAGTAAAGTGCAATAAATAAGCTCATCCAAGCTAAACAAGGTACAAAGACATGTTATGTGAAAATAAATTGACTAACCTTGTTTTCAAAACCAAGAAAATAAATACAAAACACAATTTTCTTCCCTTTTTCCTTTTTTTTTTTTTTTTTTTTTAAATTTTGAAAAGAAGAAACAAAAATAGTCCTAGAATGAAATGCATGAATGTTGTGCAATGCAAATCTTAGAAACAAAGAAAATAAAAACCAAAGAACAATGGTCATAAAGGTTAGAGTAATGAAGCACAAGGACCATGTCAGAAAGACTCAGTTAGATTGAGCCTTTTGCATCCAAAACTTTTTAGATGCACCACGAGCATTGGAGTTCTTATTCACATGGGAATGATTTCCAACTCCAGGATTGGAATAAAGGTTTAGAACCTTTACCAATTCACCAATGAGTACCATCGGATCTTGTGCTTGAGGCACATGTACTTTTGGTTTGTTTGCTCTCTTAGCAGCTTGCAGCTTGTAATAGTTTGGACGAATATGCCCAGAATTTCCACAAAAATGACAAACCCAAGCAGGCTTACCATGTAACTTATCCTTAGAAAGGGTAGGCTTCTTAGGTTTAGACTCTTTTAGTTCAACCCTAATCTTCCTAGGAGGTGTGACCTCTATAGGTTTAACAGTCTCACTCACAACCTTACTCATAGGGGGTTCATAGGAAGAAGAAGAAACAAAGTTTGTGGAATGGGGTGCAGACACAGAGATGCTTTCAACAAAACCTAATCTAGATTTGTCAGAAGGAGACTTTTGAACACTCAGCATATGATCAAGTTTAGAACTAATAGATCTAGCAACAGATAAATCAAGTTTCAAATTCTTAACTTTATCAAGCAAAAGCATATTCTCAGTTTTCACATTGTTCAAAAGTTCATTAGCATCAAACTGTTTCACAAGCAAATTTTTCTTATTAAGCTTAAGAGATACAATTTTCTTCAAGCCAAGATCAACATTGATAGCATCCTTTGCAGCAACTTTGCAAAGTTTATTATAGGCTTCTTGAAGATTTGCATCCTCAGAGAGTTCCCCATCAAAAGGGTTCTCTTCAACAGACACACTCTCATTGACTACAGCAGTAGTAGTGAAAGTAATAAAGTTTCCATCATCGTCAGAACCAGACTCATCATCAAAAACTTCATTATCACTAAGGGTTACAGCCATAGCCTTACCCTTTGACCTCAAGTATGTAGGACATTCATATTTTATGTGATCATACCCTTGACATCCAAAACATTGAGGACCCATAGAATTATTAGAAGATTGACCTACTTTTTCTCTAGGTTTTTTAGTGTTGTTAACCTTAGTGAGATCATTCTTCCTAAAGTTTCTAGGTTCAGTAGTGTTTTTACCTCTTGCCTTTCTGTTGCTATTTCTTAAGAAATTCCTAAAGTTCTTGGCAAGGTAAGCAATCTCTGTAGCAAAGAGCTTATCATTAAATCCACCAACATCAATATCATCAAGTGACTTAAGAGCCATTGATTTGGATTTGCTAGTTTTGGGTAGGTCCAACTCATAGGATTGAAGAGATCCTACAAATTCATCAACAGGGATGGAGTCCACATCCTTGCTTTCAGTGATGGCAATCACTTTGGATCTAAAATCTTTAGTTAAAGATCTAAGAATCTTCCTACAATTTTAGGTTGATTATAGATTTCACCCAAGTTGTATGCAGAATTAACAATGTTATTAAGTTGGTGGTTTCTCTCTGTTTTCCTGTGATGTCCCTGTACACAGTGAAGTCCTCCTTTTATAGTGCCTGCCATGGCCAGATTTTACTATTCTACCTTTTAACCACCTTTGTCCAATCTGGGTGTACATGCCGACCATCACTGTTCCGTCTGCGTACCACTCCCTATTACCGGACAAAGACAACTTATTTGTCTGTTAGTCTGCGATGGCACCTCTTCCTGCCACAGTGTTAATGCTCCCCCTCTCTCTATCCCTCATGGCATGCACCTAGTGGTTCCAACTCAGCCTTGCCTCTTTTGGGAGGTATGTCATCCCAGCAAGACGTATCCCATAAAAGAGTTTGAGCAAGAACCCTAAAACAGGTTTTTTTCCCTTCTCCCTACCACCAAACTATGCCCTCTTACCTCTAACCCATGACCTCACCATGTCCCATATTGGCTGGGTACAGGTTGGTGGTGCCTAGGCCTTGTGCGTGCCTTCTGTCTGTATGTGTCTGAAGTCTGCCTGCTGCTCATGCGTCCACTGTGGTCTGGAGGCTTTGTCTACCTAGTCTACCATCCATTCCTGGCTTTTTATGAGCTGCTTTTTTGATTTCCCACTCTCTTAGGGATTGGGCTTTATTTGGTACTGAGCTTCGCATTCCCTTTCAGCCCATCTCTTAATTGCCTTGACTTTTTGCCATATCACTAGTCATTCCTGCCGTAATGATTTACTCTTACCGGGCCTCTTCTGGGCCTGTCATTTTATTCTTTCCCCTAGTGGTTTAACATGGCCGCTGGTGTTCTTACTTAGGGGCTCCAGTGTCCCTTTTGTTTTCCCTTGGGCATCCTTGGCCCATTTGCTTTCTTTGGGCTTCCTTGGCCCATTTACTTTCTTTGGGCTTCCTTGGCTCATTTACTAACTCTGCACTCCCATGGGCTTTTATTAACTTCATTGGGCTTCCCCAGCCCAATTTCCTTATTCTCATCCTTGAGGTTTACGAGCTTGCCATGAACCCTTTACTTTCTTTGTTTACAATGCTTTGGGCCTACCGTGGCCCCTTCTCACTTTTCTACATCATATACTGCCCATGCGTGCTATTTCTCTCTTTCCGAGCTTCTTTAAGCCCATTTGCCTCCTCAAGACCCATTTATTTATATTATGGGCCTATGGTCCATTATTCCTGCCACTTGGGTTTAATGGTTTTACTTCCTACTTGCCATTTTTTGCTGCCCATGTCGCTAGGTTGGGCTTCCTTCCTTCTATTTGGGTTCCACAAAAATGACCCTTAACATTTAGCCCCCTAAACATATGGAGTGTTCCTGCGATCTATATGTGAATAGAAGACCTTCCTATCCTTTCTACTTTTCTTCTTTCTTTTCCTTCGCGGGCTTTTTGAAACTATGGACCTCTTCTCATATATATATATATATATATATTTCTTTTCCTGCCATGAATAGTAGTGACTCTTCGAATTTCCCAAAATGGTAGCTATTTTAAGACATAACTGTCGCTTCATTAATTTCATTCTCCTTTTGATGGCTGACCCGTTGCCTCCGTTCAGTCCCTTTGCAATCCAAACACAAACTCCTTTTCCAAAATATTCTATCTGTTTCACATCCTCCATCGTCTTCTTCTTTTCGAACACCCATACCCATTTTGCTCCGATCAAGCCCTCATGCTATGGTGCCGGTGAAAAGTCAGGCTTTTCCCGCCATAAAGGGAAAGAGACCATTTCCGATCCTTCTGCCAGACAAGAGATAGGCGAGGAGGCTGTGTACTCTGAATTGGAACGCTCCAATGAGGAAGAGGTGCAGTGTGACCTAAACAGTGAGTGTTCTCCTCTAATTGACCCTTGGTATGATGTCCATCTTCACTTCCCTAAGATTCTAGGTGATTACGTGCCGCCGCCACCTGGCCGTGTGTGGCTTGCTCTTTGCCAGCAAAATCTCAATTTTTCTTAGGCCCTAGTGTCTTCTTCTATCTCCGATTTAGTCATTCATTAAGGTGTTTTACTCCCTGTGCCCATCCATTTCAAATTGAGGTCGGGTATCGCCTTGGGTTGGAAGGAGTGGGTTGATAGCGAGTTATCCGATACGAGCTACATGGGTTTGCTGCAGCAGGCTAGTGTTTTGAAGGTCGTCATCTTATCTCGAAGCCTATCCAATTTTCTAGATCTCTACAACCTCCGTCACTTGGTCCGCCGGTGGTGCGCCACTACCCACACATTCATCTTCTTCTGCGGTGAACTCACTGTAACCCTTGAAGATGTGGCCAATCAATTGCTCTTGCGAATCCTTGGCGATGTTGATCCTGCCACCATAGATCTTTCTCTAGAGGAAGAAGCCATTGAGGCTGAGTTGAGAAGATGGATGACCGGAAATGCCAAGTTGTCGTATTGGGTTAGTTCTTCTTCCAAATTCTCTGTGACCGCCCATCACATGGCTTTTGTTGCATTTTGGCTTTACAAATTTGTCTTCGGCTCCCACCCTCATTATGCCATAAAGCCTTTGTATTTTCGTTTGGCTATCAAAATATCTGTCGAAGTGAGCCTGCCGTTGGCCTCTATGTTTTTGGGACATTTGTATGTCCAACTAGATATCCTGCAGAGTGATGAGAGTCAAGCAGGTTCCTGCCACATAGTCACTTCCTTTGTTTATAGCACCATCCTGCAGTAGTTGTTGTTTGAGCGCTGCGCTCAGTACTTGGCAAAATGTAGGCCTGTTCGTTTTGCGAAGAAGAAGTACTAATCATGCCCGAGAGTGATTACTGACTTCTGCGGCAGGTTTGAGTCTGATTTCCCGCTGGCTTTTTGTTGGTTCAGTTTGAAGCCTATTAATTATTTAGTTGTCGAGTCTTTTGATAGAGGTGCTGGTTTTACTTGGAGGGCTTACAAAAACTTGGGTAAGGGTTATACGTGTATAGATTCTGTGATGAGTTCATTTATTGACACTGTTGGGACTACCACTCCTTTGGCTGGCTTTGACGAGACAGGGATTACATATTTGGCAGCCACCAATGCCGGATGGTTGCCTTACTTGGCCGACAAGGGCATCAGGTTCGTTCATTATCCTACCAACTGAGTGAGAAGACAGTTTGAATTAGACCAAGACATTCCTGATGACCTCCCTTTTCTTGCGAAATCTCCTACTTCGGTGCGACCTTTTCTACGGCACACTGCCTTCGAAGTTTGGAGACAGCGTTTTAGTGCAGTCACAGTTCTTGGATCATTGAGGGAGGGTCTTTGTACCCCTGCCATGCATGGCTATTGGCAGGCTGTGATGACTTCATTCGAACAGGAGTTGGCAGGTAGTCGCGGTTTCTCCCTTATCCCTCCTAATGGGTTTAGTATGGTTGTCACGCCTAACCCTCGGTTGCTCTTGCCTTCTAAGTCCGTTTTAGCATATGCTAGGAAATAGAGCCAGTCTGCCATCTTCAAGTGGGATGAGGAGAAAAAATGATGGTATTGGCACACTGGTGATTATCCTCCTGGTTGGGAGAGGAAAGTCAAAGTAACAAATATTCCTGCGTCGGTCACGAAGGGTCCTACCAAGCTTAATTCCGCAAGCAAATCCAAGCCTGCTATTCTAGATGCTCCCTATTCCAGTAGGACATGGGGTAGTAAGAGAAATACAACCCCCCATCCTACGTTTGCTGCTGAGCGAAGGGTACGTCATGTTTTAATTGTTTTTTTTTTTTTTTTTGCTTCGTCCTCTGTGTTTGACTTTGACTTCTCTGTGGCAAAATCATAACATGCTTACTGACTTCTTTCTTTAATGTTGTATCTTGTCCCCCTCTTCCTTTGTAGTCTAAGCACAATGAGGATACGTTAGCTGCCTGTCCTATTGTGCTTGATGAGCCTGAATTTGAGGTATGCCTTCCCCTTCTCCTTTTTTTTTTTTTTTTTTTTTTTTATACACGCATTTCACCTGCCACGTGTCTTTGTCTGTCTAGATCAATTGTGGGTTCCTTCATTCTTTATTGTGTATATATATATATTTTAGGATTAACCCAAGCCCCCTTTTATATATCGTCCAACGGCCGAGGAGCTTTTTGCCTCCATGGGCACACCCGTGGAAGGCTCCTTTGATGGGGCCGAAGCAGCATTTCAGATGCCTGCCACTTTTGCTGCACATGGGGCTTCCACTGAGACTCTTACCTCTCCCACTGGGCTAGTACTCGTGGATGAGGGTACTCATGCTGGGGAGGTTAGTGAGGTCACCCCTACTCCTGCCAAGACACCTACTGTTCAAAGGGGAGCCATCCCTCTTGCTGCTACTCAGACCGAGGCTACTCTTGTTACGCCTCTTCTCATTTCCACCGATGACCCCTTCGTGGCTCTGTCCCAGGTTGTGAAGGACAGTTCCTCTCTGGTAGTTACTCCTTCCTCTATTCCTAGCTCTGCCACCCATGGGCCTGATGCTGACTTGTCCTCTGAGGAGTCTGAGGACATTCTTAAGGATCCTGACAATGAGCCCATCCTGGGGAGGAGGATTTCTAAGTCTGAAGAAGAGGAGAGTGCTCCACCTGAGACTGAGTTCATGGGTACGTGCCTTTTTCCTCCCCCCCCCCCCCACCTTTTTTTTAAGTTTACTTTTTCTTTTCTTTTTGCTAAGTTCACTCTTCCCCTTTTTATTAGCATGTCTATTTCTCTATTTGTAGAGACCTTTAAGAAGCTAGGAATTGCAGCAGATGTGGGGATGCCTATAACAACTACTCCTACCATGCCCACAACATCCATTCCTGCTGTATCTTTTGTATTAGTTTCTGCCGTACATTCAGCGCCGGTTTCTTCCGTTCCTTTTGTGCCTGTTTCTGTCTTTCCCACAGCCCCTATTATCACTGGCCGTAGGAGCTTTCTTTTCCCTTGTCTCCTCCTTCATTTCTTCCCTGTGGGTTTGTCTCCATTTTTTTTATCAAGGTTTCTCATCTCAGTTTGAAGTGGGTAGTAGTTTTGTCACCATTCTAGATCCTGTGAGTGAGGCTGCAGCCTTTTTTGCACGCTTTGACCATGCTTCTGGGGCTCTGGACTTCCTTACATAGACTTTCACGGCTTCAAAGTTCTTGAGGACTATACTTCTCACTTGGTGATGGTCTACAGCAACCGTGGGGACTTTTTGCAGGGATTTCGACTTGGCTTCTCCACTAGAGAGCATTACTTAAGGATGTTGGGGAGTGTGCTTAATGATTGTAAAGTTGTGATTTACAACTGTGTTTTTGTTGGCTTTTATTCCGTGCCAAATTTGATTGTAATTATGTTCAATCGTTTAAAACCCTGTATTTATTGTGGGACTTGTTGTAAGGGTTGTGTGATAGAGAGTGTGTTTGAAGACTCACGCATTTGAAGAACTGAAGAATTCTCGCGGGTATCTCGCGACCAAGCATCCCGCGAAGTAAACCATGTGCCAGGCACATGCTGGAATGTGAAGAGTCAGGCCAGGTGGAGACAACTGTGTCTCGCGAGTATCTCGCGGGTAAGGCCTTCCCGCGAGACACCCGCGAGACTAGCTGTTCTGCCAGCCTGTACTTTTTGAGTCACACCTTTTGCACCTCTCCTATATATACCATCATTACCCACAATTGTTGAGGAATGCTTCAGAGAGAAAACCCTAGCCAAACACATTGGTAATTAGAGATTGTCTTCCCCACCTTTCTCTATACATTTGCTTGTGGTATTTCCTCAACCCTTCCCTCTCCATTATCCATATCTTAGAGAGGTTGATAGCCCAAACACTTACCACACCTTGTGAGTGCTGTGTGACGTTTTGGTGCTGTTGGGAAGCATTGGAAGAAGCCTTGAATGGCAGATGCAACATGGAGCTTGTTGCGGGATCCGGATAACTAGGACAAGACACGGTTCCGAGAAGCCTTGTTGGAGTAGGAGCTTGGAGGGCTTAGGTACAGCGGGTAGACTAGGCTTGGAGGGTCTTTTGCTAACCCATGTATCCCAACTGATTGTCTAGTGGATCGATTTCCGCTTGGAGGGCGGCGGAGAGGTTTTTCGCCGAGTTCTTCGGTTTCCTCTTCGAGAACACGTCTCGGTGTTTTCTGTGTTTGCATCCTTCTTCCCTACTCTTGTTTAATTCCATTATACTGCTGTGTTGCTTAGTTTATGGATTAGAGTAGCTTACTTGTTCATCCGCTCGCTTTTACACTATTCCGCACTTTGTATTAAAGTTGTGTAAAATCTATTGAGCCGTAATTTTAATTTGGGGGTCTAAACAGCTCTTGTGTTTTTCAACACATTTTCGAGCTTTCAATTGGTATCAGAGCGGGTACACTTGCTGAGGTTTAATTACCTAAGTGTGATCCTTGACCCTTGTTGAGATGGACCGGTCTCAATCGCTCAATGTTCCACCATTTTTTGATAGAAATAATTATGCATTCTGGAAAGTTAGGATGAGAGCATTTTTATGCTCTATTGATGATACCGTTTGGGATGCGGTTGAGATAGGTTGGACTAAGCCGGAGGCTCCTAAGTCCACTTGGGATAAGGCTGCTCTAGCAGCGGCCAATGCTAATAGTAAGGCCTTAAATGCAATTTTTTGTGGTGTGTCCCCTGATGAATTCCACAGGATTTCTCATATGACAGTAGCCAAGGAAGCTTGGGAGATTTTGGAGACTACCTATGAGGGTACAAAGAAAGTTAAGGACACGAAGCTTCAGATGCTTACCACCAAATTTGAAGAACTCAAGATGGGTGATGATGAACCATTTGATTCATTCTATGGGAAGCTAAATGAAATTGTCATTGCTAAACTCAATCTTGGGGAGAAGATTGAAGACACCAAGGTGGTGAGAAAAATTTTGAGGTCCCTACCCGAAAGTTTTAGAGCAAAGGTTACAGCCATAGAAGAAAGCAAAGACCTGGATGAGATTAAGATTCAAGAGCTGATTGGGTCTCTTTAAACGTATGAGCTGGGACTGCCTTCCCATAAGACGAGCAAATCGCTTGCTCTTAAAACCATCACCGAAAGAATAAATGATTCCTCCGAAGAAGATGGTGTGGAGAAGGAAGTAGCATATCTTGCAAAGAACTTCCGCAAGTTTTTGAAAATGAAGAACAGTGGAAAACCTTTCAATAGAGGAAAGTTCTCTCCGTCAAGAAGTGACAAGAAAGAGTTTAAGGGAAAAGAAGGGAAGGATTATCAACCTTCTTCAGACATTGTGTGCTATGAGTGCAATGGCCATGGACATTTAAAGAAGGAGTGTCCAAACTTTTTGAGGGGAAAAGGGAAAGCTTATGCTACAACGCTCAGTGATTCTTACTCTTCTGATACTGATTCGGAAGAGAGCTGTGACGGTGAGGGAAACTACTCCGCATTCATGACCATTGATCATGTAGACTCCTCGGATGACTTGGGTGCACTTGTGAAGGAACTTGGTGAGCATTCTGATTCAGAGTCCGTTGGAATTGTTGAAGAATCAGATGAAGAAAAGGATGAGAGTGCAGCTAATCTTCAAGAAAACTACTCATTACTCCTTGAGAAGTCGGGAGAATATGCAAGGGTAGCCAAGGCGGCCGTCAGAAAAATGAAGAAGGCTGAGGAAGATTACCGGAGCCTCATGGTCAGACATAGGGAGGCAAAATGCGAGATAGAAAAGATGAATGGTGAGCTGTCAGAAGCGTACTTAAAGATCAGATTTCTTGAACAAGAGGTGGTTCAAGCACAAGCCAAGGTAGATAGGGTCTCCTCCAGAAAGTTGAATGATGTTATCTCATCCCAAAAACATTCCTCGGACAAGTCCGGATTGGGATATACTGGAGTGAGTAGCTCATCAGTCAAAGCTACCAAAGAAGTAAAATTTGTGAAGGCCGTAGAACAAATTGTAGAGGAGGCCGTTCCTGAGATTGTTAAGGTTGAAAAGAAGAAGGTAATTGAGCAACGGATGGTGAACAAGCCCCGAAATCAATCTGTAGGAAGACATGAAACCAGAGCAAGATCTCTTTCAAGACCTCAACGGGGTCCTAGAACAGATTATGTATGTCACTATTGCGGGCTGCGAGGACATACTAGACCAAACTGCCAAAAGTTGAGAGCAGACAACAATGCAAGCGCACCGCGGTCACGAGGAAGAAGAAATGACAATAGAGCTTGGAGCGGTGGGAACTCAAGAAGCCAAAATTGTGATCCCGGAGTGACAGACATGATGAAGATGATAGGTGCCTTCACCACTTGCATGGAGAGTTTCACAAGGAGGTTTGAAAGTCCCAACTCTCGTACCCAATCCGTCAAGGATATCACCCCAAACGCACGTGACGTGTGGGTGAAGAGGGGTACCCATGCATAAGCATTATAATATGTCCATGCATCAATTCTTTCCATGTGTAGGGACATTTGTAGATGCATCATTTCATGCATTAATTTCGTTTTTTTTTTTTTTTTTTTGGTTTAAACCCATCTTTGTTGATCTTACTTTTCCTGTTCTGTTTTGGGTGTGTTTCAAAAAATTCAAAAACCCATAAAAATTGAAAAATCTCAAAAGTTTGATCACTTGTTTTGTGCATATCTCATGTGAGTTTGGCCTAGTACCTTCGTACTTATGGCATAGTGCATTTACGATCTTTGCTTGTTCGTATGCACTCTTTTCTGTGTGGAAGAAACCCTGAAAACTATGTGTGACTGTTGTAAATAGATCTTCAGGCCTGTCATGAATGATTGGTCAATAGTCTTGTTGGTCTTGATACTTGCATAGACTTGTGTCTATATCTCTTCCCACTTTATTTTTATGTTTTTGCAAAAAGAGCTCTCAAATTGTAAATCTCCAAATGAAAAGAGATATTGAGCTGCAAAAGCCTGTCGCACACACTAGTATTTGACTAGGAAAAAGGGAAAGCGACTCCTTTTAAAGTAAATGTTATGGTGCTCAAAAAGCCAAAGGCTTCTCATCAATGTTGAAATATCATAAATTTCAAGCACCTTCCTCAAAATGAGATGTTCTGTCCAATCAAAATGAAAAAGGACCAATTGTTATGAGTTATAAGAAGCCAAATGAAAAGCTTCTATGTTATGTTTTCAATGTGTGGGAGGTCATATATACTCATTTCTATAATGGAGATAGTCCACATGATTTCGTATCAGTTGTGTATGACTCGCGTGAATTGATCATTGAAGCTTCGCTCTGGTCTAAGGACTATTTCACATTTGATACTCACACACAACACACAAGTTGTTGATTCAATCAATGCCTATCTCATTTGTGTGATTGTATATGTCCAAATGTGATGTGATTGCCCATGAACTTGTTGATCAAATCCAAAAAGATTTTTGTGAGTTTTATTAGTTTTTGAAAGTGATTTTATACTCTCTTGTGTTTCTTTTTGGTCAAAATGCTTTTTGTGTGTTTTTCTTCAAAAATCTGGTTCAGAGGTTATTTCGCGAGAAGCTCGCGACTAAGCTGCTTCCCGCGAAAAAGTTTTGAGGGAAATAATTTTTCATCCTGTCATACAGAGACTTCCGCGACTGTCTCGCGACTGTCTCGCGACCAACAGCTTCTCGCGAAATGCTGTTTGGCAAAAACTAGAATTTTCTCAAATTCAGACAGAGAATATCGCGACTGTCTCGCGACTATTTCGCGACTTAGCGCTTCTCGCGAAAATTTTGTGCTTCAGTGGCACCTTTCGCGATTGTCTCGCGACTGTCTCGCGGCTCCCTATCCCGCGAAAAACGCGTGTTTTCAGTTTTATAGGGCTGATGTGACAGTTTTTCAAAACATATCAAACTTCCCTCCTTACACTTCTTCGAAACTCTCTCAACCCAAAAACACTATTCCATCAAATCCCTCTCCAAATCAAGATTTTTTCTGCATTTTCTTCTTCAAGGTATGTTGATTAATCACTTCTTTTTAAGTTTTTACTTAGATTTTGCAGTTTTTGTGGTTAGGGTTGTCATAATTGGGGATTTTCGAAATGTTGGGTTGCTTTTCAAAATTGGGGGTTGTTCTTGCCAAATTTTTGATTGGGTTTTGTTGCATTTAATCTTGTTGCATCTATGTTGGCCGCTTGTGGCATTTTATCATGTATTTAGGCAAGATTTTACCATGTTCATGCATTATTCATACTCAAAGTGTTGTCACGCACATTAGGTGTTTGATTAAATGTCTAAATGACATTGTTGTGCCTAATTGGTCTCAAGTGAGTCCCAATTTCAAGTTTTTCATATAACTTACCATGTTTTGGTCTAGAATTGATCTTTGATCATGTATGCATTACACTTTGCACTTGGTGCACTCACTTGGCAAACACCTAGGCACTCTCTAGGCACACACTCATGCATTTCATGTTACACACACATATGCGTACACACAAACACACACTTGCACAATAATTTAATTTCATGCAAAATGTCTTTTTGTTCATGCATTTGTGTTTTAGTTTAACGATGTATGGTGTGTAGCATGCGTATATGAATTGGTCATGCCCTGTTTTGAATGTTACTCTGTTTTTGGAAGTATCACATTTTGATTTAAACTAACTTGAATCTAATCAAGTTTTGTTCTTATATTTTGTGCACTTGTGCTATGTGTGTTATGTCTACCTGTGCAGATGTCTCCCACCAAGCATGCTGCCTCAAAGAAGAAGGCCCCTAAGCGTGCTCGCACTGAATCCGATCACTTCAAATCCGCGGAAGCAGATATGAAGTACAATGATTGCTACAAGAAAGCAACCATTGTAATGGAAAGGGTGGTCCAATTGGAGGAAATTGAGCACACATGCATTCCAGATGCACTCAAAGAAAGAACATGGACCAAATTGCTGAATCCAATTGGGACAGTATACTCGGAAATAATCAGAGAGTTCTTCTCCAATGCTGCTGTGGAAGAAGACAAAATAATCTGCTGGGTGAGGCACAAAGAATTTGAGATAACAAGGGATAGCATTCAAGATCTTCTGGAAATCCGTCCTACCTCACAGCCGATGATGGTGCAATATGATGAGAGATTGGGGTCTATCACGGAGATGATATCCACTCTTGGTGGGGTTCCAAAGAAATCCTCAATGGATACTCTTAAGTTCTCTCCAGAAATGAGGACTTTGAGCTACGTTATGATCCATAACCTGTACCCGGTCACCAACCTCACCACCTTATCAGCTCCAAGGACAAGGTTTCTCTACGATCTCTTCACTCACAAGGAAATCGATATCTGCAGCCACATCTTCCATATCCTGAAAAAGAGCATTACAAAGCAAAATTCCCGAACCATAATGCCTTTTCCTTCACTGATCATGGGGTTCATTGCCAAGACGAAGCTGAAGTTCCCTAGTGGCCTTACGGTTGTTCAGAGGGATTACCCCATTGGTGCAAACACTCTGACTCGGAGCACTGTACATATTAAAGGCCCCAAGACTGGTGCTCATCTCATTCCACCACCTCGGGTCGTGCCTCAGGATGCACCAGATGAGGGTGGGGATACAGAGGAGGAGATTGACAGGTTTACTTCTGCTCCAGAGACTGCACATCCAGAGACTGCACAGCCATCATCTTCAACACAAACACCAGGTCTCAGCAAGCTTGATCAGATCCTAGCTAAGATGGATCACATGTCCACAGTGCTTGACACTCATGTACAGCACACAGCGGATCAGTTTGCATACCTCCAGGAGCAGATCACCACATTGTCAGCCCAAATTCAGAGCCTCTCTCCTACACATGGATCAGACTCCGACTCCGACCAGATCTAGTCCTTTGGCCATTCCGGTCAAAAAGGGGGAGAAAATTTTGAGGGGGAGCTGCTGAACAAGAGCTTGCACAGCCTTAGGGGGAGCTTAGCCTAGACACCTAGACACATAGCTATAGTTGATATTGGTTATTGGTTTTACAGACGGGTTTCTTTTAGTTTTTTTTTTGGTTTATGATTACTGTCTTACTGTTTTTTTTGAATTATAGTTCTGACACTTATGCTTTAACCTCAGTATTAATTTCAGTATATTCAGTATATTTTCAGTAGTTTGTGTTTAAATTTCTATGCTTTGTGGCATATATGCTATGTGGCACTTTTATGCATGTACCCATGTGCTTATGTAAGCTTTAAGGGTTTGTTTCATGTATTGGTTTGTAGGTCTTTGTGGTTTGTGCCATGCATTTGCAATATCTTGCCTATGCAACCTTCATGCATGTTTACTTGTTGTTCAATGTCATG
This sequence comes from Quercus gilva, assembly GCA_023621385.1. NCBI lineage: Eukaryota > Viridiplantae > Streptophyta > Magnoliopsida > Fagales > Fagaceae > Quercus > Quercus gilva. The sequence continues at coordinate 35,889,449 of CM042477.1, forward strand.
CATTCTACTTCAAGTACATCACTCTTGTGCCCATGTAGGATTGTTCCTAGATGCATATACGTTCTATGCATTGGTTGAGTGATGAACACTCTTGTGCCCATGTAGGATTGTTCCTAGATGCATATACGTTCTATGCATTGGTTGAGTGATGAACACTCGTGTGCCCTAGTAGGATTGTTCCTAGATGCAAATACTTCGTGTATTTCGCATTGGTTGAGTGTTGGAGTTGCAAGTGACTCTCTTCAATTGAGCGTATCTTCTTGCAAATCCGGATGTTCGTTCCATGTGTGAATGAGCATAGTAATTGCTTCTGTATAGTGATTACTTGTTTGATCTTGCCATGATCTAGTGTTTCTATTTCGTTTTGCTCGATCATGCTATTATTGCTCCATATGTTTTCAAGTTTTCTGCATACAATGATGTTATTGTGTTGTTGTGTTTCAGGAGTTACTTGTTCATATGTTTCAAGAGCACTTCAGAATCTAGAATTAGGTGTGAGTGAGTTTTGCCTTTGTTCCCAAACTCACGTTTAAGTCTAGAGTCTGTTTTAGGGTTTTGTCACGGAATAGCCAAAGGGGGAGATTGTAAAGTTGTGATTTACAACTGTGTTTTTGTTGGCTTTTATTCCGTGCCAAATTTGATTGTAATTATGTTCAATCGTTTAAAACCCTGTATTTGTTGTGGGACTTGTTGTAAGGGTTGTGTGATAGAGAGTGTGTTTGAAGACTCAAGCATTTGAAGAACTGAAGAATTCTCGCGGGTATCTCGCGACCAAGCATCCCGCGAAGTAAACCATGTGCCAGGCACATGCTGGAATGTGAAGAGTCAGGCCAGGTGGAGACAACTGTGTCTCGCGAGTATCTCGCGGGTAAAGCCTTCCCGCGAGACACCCGTGAGACTAGCTGTTCTGCCAGCCTGTACTTTTTGAGTCACACCTTTTGCACCTCTCCTATATATACCATCATTACCCACAATTGTTGAGGAATGCTTCAGAGAGAAAACCCTAGCCAAACACATTGGTAATTAGAGATTGTCTTCCCCACCTTTCTCTATACATTTGCTTGTGGTATTTCCTCAACCCTTCCCTCTCCATTATCCATATCTTAGAGAGGTTGATAGCCCAAACACTTACCACACCTTGTGAGTGCTGTGTGACGTTTTGGTGCTGCTGGGAAGCATTGGAAGAAGCCTTGAATGGCAGATGCAACATGGAGCTTGTTGCGGGAGCCGGATAACTAGGACAAGACACGGTTCCGAGAAGCCTTGTTGGAGTAGGAGCTTGGAGGGCTTAGGTACAGCGGGTAGACTAGGCTTGGAGGGTCTTTTGCTAACCCATGTATCCCAACTGATTGTCTAGTGGATCGATTTCCGCTTGGAGGGCGGTGGAGAGGTTTTTCGCCGAGTTCTTCGGTTTCCTCTTCGAGAACACGTCTCGGTGTTTTCTGTGTTTGCATCCTGCTTCCCTACTCTTGTTTAATTCCATTATACTGCTGTGTTGCTTAGTTTATGGATTAGAGTAGCTTACTTGTTCATCCGCTCGCTTTTACACTATTCCGCACTTTGTATTAAAGTTGTGTAAAATCTATTGAGCCGTAATTTTAATTTGGGGGTCTAAACAGCTCTTGTGTTTTTCAACACATTTTCGAGCTTTCAATGATATTGAGCATAACTTTGTTGATACCATTTCCACCGAGAGGATCTTGCAGTAGAAGGTTGCGGTGCAAGAGCTTGTTAGTGTTGGTTTTGCTATGGACTTTATCTTGGACCACCTTCGAGAGATTGCCCAGGCTCTTTTCATGAGGAGAGTTCAGCCTACCGTTGATGCTATTGATTCATGCCTTGAGGCTCTAAGAAAGGAAGTGGTAGACTTGGAAGGCCGTCGCAAGTGCCTTCTTTCTAGCATTGGTGGGTCCAGTCGTTTTGGAGATCAGCCACTCATTTCTAGACTCCACTGATGATGATGGAGTTTTTCCTTTATTTTTTTGTTTCCATTGCCTTATTACTCTATTTAATACACTATGTTTTCCTATAGCGCTTATTTGGCTAGTTTGCCACAGTTTGGGTTTGTAACTTATGGTGCTACACTTTGCTACCTTTTCTTTTTGCTTTTACTATGGCATATGATGATAATTCTCCGTGCTTTCATTACATCCTTATGAAAGCAAGTTACAATTTTTTGTCTTGTGACATAGTCACTTGAAAGATGGAAATGGTAAAAGGAAACATAAGAGCTTTTCAACAAAACAAAAGAAAGGAACAATCACATGACTTTTCTCCTTAGGCATAGTAACGTTTCAACCATTTCCGGTTGATGGGATCCATTAAGTCTTTGCCATCCATCTGAGTCAAACGGTAATACCCACTTGGATGTGACTTCTTTATCACAAGGGTTCCTTCCCACTTTGGTGCAAACTTAGACGGTCCTGTCAAGCCTCTTCTAACATAGTCTGCCACTTTCAGAACAAATTTTCCTTCCATAAACACTCTCTCTTTAGTCATCCTGCCATAGGCCTCAGTCATTTTTTGCCTGTATCTGCGGCTACGTTCTTGTGCCTTTTCTCTTTTTTCATCAAGTCCTTCTAGCTTTTCGCACCTTTCTGCCGCAAAGATTTCTTCTTTTTTTGCTTTTCCTCGCATCTGCATGACTTTCAGGGACGGAGTCATTCTCTCTGCTGGGCTCACCACTTTAGTTCCGTAGACTAAGGAAAAAGGTGAAAAACCTGTGGCTGACTTAGGTGAATTTATATAGTCCTAAAGAGCGTCTGACAGGTGCATTGCCCATCCCCCTGTATACTCTTGGCTCATTTTGCTGATAATCTTTATGAGAGTCTTGTTCATTGCCTCTACTTGCCCATTTCCTTGAGGGTAATAAGGTGATGACCAGTGGTGCTTGACTTGGTAGAACTCTAGCATCTTCCTCACATCACTATTGACAAAAGGTGTGCCATTGTCACTGATGATCCTGTGGGGCACTCCAAACCTTACAATTATGTTTTCCTTAATAAGGTCTACCACTGCTCCTTTTGTTGCTTTACGAAGTGGTATTGCCTCTGCCCACTTAGTAAAATATTCTGTAGCTACTAGTATCCATATGTATCCGCGTGATGGTGGGTTAATTAGTCCTACCAAATCAAGCCCCCAAGTCTGGAAAGGCCATGGGGTTACCATGCTGTGTAAATTCTGTGGATAAGTGTCAATCAAGTTGGCCTGTACTTGACAACTGTGGCATTTTTTGACAAATTCTGCCGTATCCTTTTTCATGGTAAGGCAGTGGTAGCCCATTCGCAGCAGGCATCTGTAAAGCTTTTTCTTTCCTTAGTGCTCCCCACACTCTCCTGAGTCCACTTCTTTCACCATTTCTCTTGCTTCTTCAAGGCCCAAACGCCTTAAGGGATCCCCATCATACCCTTTTTTGAAAATGACCGTATTATGTGAAAAGTAGTGCGTTGCCAACCTCTTAAGATTATATTTTTTGCTGTGCTTTTGTGGCAAGATGCCTTCTATCAGGTACTGTATGAATAAGCTTCTCCAGTCTTTGCTAATGAACACAGTGTAACTTTCCTCTCTGTCTGTCGCAAGTTGGCAGGCCTCACACTAGGTTTGGACTTGGTCTGCATCTTTACCCATATTTGGCCAATAAAAGCCTGCCCTTTGAAGTCTGCAGTAAAGGCTGACCTCCCCGCAGGAGTGCAAGTCTTGTCATGTACTTCTTTCAACTTTCTCTGGGCCTCCTCTTACCCTACACATCTGGACAAGACTTCACCTGGCATCCTGCGGTACAATTCTCCCTTCACTAAGGTATATTCTTTTAATACCTTCAGTCCTACGGCATCTTCTTCCTTCATCAAGGCTTCCCTTATCGGGATCCGCCAATTCCCATCACAACTTTCCTCCTAGAACCTCACTTTTAACAACTCAATTATGGATTCTTTCCTCTTGCTAACCTCTATTTTGGTGCTATCACCTTCAAATATTACTTGTGAGCCCAGTGCGACTAGCGCATCCGCAAACCGATTATCATTCCTAGGAGCATGCTTTATTTCAAAAGTTAAGAACTTCTCTTCCATTTTCTGGGCCATTGCCTTGTATGGGGCCAAGCTGGGTTCTTTTAAGGAGAAGCTCCCCTTGGCCTGGCAGACTACCAAATTCGAGTTGCTTAATACCCTTAAATGCTTGACTCCCACTTCGAGGGCTATGGCCAGCCCAGTTATGTAGGCTTCATATTCTGTAGTATTGTTTGAATAGGGGAATTCTAGTTTGAACGACAGTGCTATTGCCTTATCCTCTTTATGGCACAAAACTACTCCTACTCCTCCAGATTGTCTAGTAGAAGACCCATCAAATTTCATTACCCATTGTTCTTTGACTTCTTCTGCCATGGCCACTTCCCCTGAAACTTCATCATCCAACAGGAATTCCTCTTCTCTTGGAAACTGTGCCAATAGGTCTGTTATAGCCTGGCTCTTCACCACCCTGGGTGTCCCCATTCTTAAATCATATTGTGACAATTATAGCAACCATTGAGATATCCTGCCAGAGAGGATCAGCTATTGCAGTAAAGCTTTGATAGCATGAGATTTGGTCATCAGCCATACTTGGTAAGCCAAGAAATAATGACGCAGCTTCTGCGAAGTATACACAATAGCCAAACACGCCCTCTCTGCCGTTGGGTAATGAGTTTCTGCATCTTTTAAGGCACGGCTGATGTAGTACACTGGTTACTCAATGCCACCTCCATCCTTTTGGGCAATTAACGCACTGACGGCATACGAATTGGTGGCCAAATAAAGTAACAGTGGTCTTTTGTGGATCGGAGCCTGTACTGTAGGAAGGTTCATCATGATCTACTGCAGCCTCTTGAAGGTTGCCTGCTACGCTTCTCCCCATTCGAAGCTCTGCCCTTTCCTAAGCAACTTGGTGAAAGCAAAAGTGATTGACGACAACCCAGGGATGAATCTCCGGATGTACAAGACTTTCCCTAGGAAACTATTTATCTCTTTCACCGTGGCTGGAGGTCTCATAGTTGTTATGGTCGTGGCTTTGGCCGAGTCTACATCTATTCCACTACTATGAACTAGAAAGCCCAGGAATTTCCTAGAAGACACCCCAAATGCGCATTTGAGAGGGTTCATCCTTAGTTTGAAAGCCTTACACCTCTCAAATACCCTTCTCAACACTTGGAAGTGTTCTTCTCTCCTCCTTGATTTTATTACTATGTCATCCATATAGTCCTCCAATTCACGATGCATCATATCGTGAAATATGGCCGTCATCGCTCGCTGATAAATGGCACCCGCATTTTTTAGCCCAAAGGGCAATAGAGTGTAGTAAAAGTTGCCCATGGGTGTTCTGAAAGCAGTTTTCTCTGCATCCCTTGGCGCCATCCTGATTTGATTGTACCCGCTAAACCCATCCATGAATGAAAACATGGCACTTCCTACCACAGAATCTATTAGTAAATCCATGTTTGGCAAGGGGAACTCATCCTTCGGATAAGCCCTGTTGAGATTTCTGAAATCTACACAACATCTTATTTGGCCGTTCTTTTTTTTCACTGGTACAATGTTGGACAGCCAACGCGGATGTTAGATAGGTTTGATGAATCCTACAGCCAGCAATTTCTGTACTTTTTTTATTATTTGCCTTTCTATTTCCGTGTGGAATATCCTGGCAGGCTGGGCTATCGGCCTGGTCTTTGGGTCCACATTTAACATATGTGCAACTTGCCCAGGGTCTAGCCCTGGCATTTCACTGTATTCCCATGCGAAGACATCTTTGAATTCTTTCAACAGTAGTATCAGCTCTGATTTTTCCTTTTCTGTCAAACTTGCACTAATTGAGATAGGTCTTAGTCCCTACGAAACAGACCCCAGGTCAACTTCTTCCATTTCTACTTCTGCCACAACCTGTACCTCCTTTTCTGCCATAACTTCTTCACTCCCCTTTCCATTACTTTCTTCGTCTGAACATTCTTGAACCACGCAACATGCTGAACTCTCGTGCTACCACTCCTGGGTAGAGCCCTCCTGTATTTCACTCGTGGGCCCCGGGTACCTTCATAATTTATACACAATCCTGCTGTCAAGACCTTGGATCCTGACACAGTGTGGTGTATCCTCTGATTCTGCGACACTTCCTTCCTCTTTCTTTTTTGGGCAAGCAACTCCCTCAGATCGGGCTCCAGCTTATCCTGGATGTCTCTCCACTTAGGTACAAAGGTACCTTGTGGTCTTGATACTGAACTTTCCCTAAATGGAGCCTATTGGTCGTAGAACATGGTTTCCACTAAATGAGCCTCCGCCTGCTCAATTGGTGAGTGTTTGCCACTATGCATATCATTCTGCTATTCATCTTTCCCTTCACACATTGGTGGAATGTGGATGGAACTAGCTGATGTTTATGCAGCCATGGCCTCCCCAAAAGCATGTGGTACGAGACCTCTATTTTTACCACGTGGAATCGAGCTAAAGAAGCTATGGGTCCCACTTTTAACCACAACTGGATATGGCCTGCGATGTATTCTCCCCTTCTGCCAAATCCCGTTACTTCCATTGGGCAACCTTGAATCTTTCTTTCTGAAATCGTTGCAGCTTGGAAAGTGCTTAATGGAATGAGGTTTACGGAAGCACTTGTATCTACTAAGGCCCTTTTTATGGGGATTTGATTTATGGATGCTGCTAGGTAAAGGGGCCTCTTGTGGTCTGGGTACCCCACCTCCATATCCTTATCACTAAAAGTGATTTCGGTTGACTCTTGTAAGAGAGCCCTGTCATCCTGGGTTTCTGCCGATAAACATTCTACTCCTGCCCTAGAGGCGATGCTCACCAAAGCCTTCGTGGCTACTTTTCTTTCCTTTGCTATGAGCCCCAACTGGTTAAACAAATTTTTGAATTTGGAGCTCTACTGTAAAGTGGTAATGTTGCGGCAGGCAGGGTTGGATTCTCTTCTTCGTCCTCCCCTAGATCTACATAAATTACTACTGCTGCTACACCCTTCCCTTTGTGGTTTAGGAGTGGGTTTCTCTGTACTTCTTGCTAGGTTAGCTCTAGGGTCCGCTCTTTGATCCTACGGTGCACCAGCCTGCGGAGCGCCCAACATTCTGCGGTAGGATACTGCACATAGTTGTGCAAACGGCAGAAACGTGGGTCCCTCCCTTCTTTTTTTGTGGGTTCTTTAGCAACTTGATTAGGTTTGAAAACTCCATCTGCTATCCACCTATCTAGTAGTACGTCTAACTCTTTAGGAGTGCATGGTATTGGCAGGGGAGTATCATATTCCTTCTCCTCAATCTTCCTTCTCCGCTTGCCAGTGGATACTGCCATAGCCTGTGGAGCGTTTCTTTTGTCTGAACTTGGTTTCACGGACTGGGCAGTCTTCCTAGCCTTTTGCAATAACTGTGCGAACTGAGAAATTTCCAAGTTTTCAAGGATTGCCCTGTACTCCCTGATCATGTTTGTCATACACATTTCTACCAACGTTCTCTCTTCGCAATGGTCATAGCAATCTAGTGCAATGTCCTTGAACCTTTTGATGTATTCCATCAGGTCCTCACCACTTCTCTGCTTTGTCGCTTGCAGAGTTGCAAGTGTTACTGTTTCTTCTCCGTGAAAGTACTTAGTGCAAAATACGACCACCATGTCATCCTATGTTGGAATCGACCCTGGCTTTAGGCCAATATACCAGGCGTATACTCAGTCACTCAATGATTTAGAAAACTCTCGGAGACACAAGTCTTCGTCTACAGCATAAGGTCCAAGAGTATCAATGAACTTGCTCACGTGCTCCACGGCACTTCCCTTTCTGCCATCATATTGCGCGAAGGCCCTTGGCTCATACCACTCAGGGTATGATTTGTTGAGCACCCTTAGTGGGTAAGGAGGCCTTCGTGCATAAAATCTCTCCTTAGGTGCCCTGGCCCTCTCTTGCTCTAGGAGGGCCGCCACTTCGACCATAGTGATGAAATGTTGTTCCGTATTTTGTGGGACACCTCCCACTGGTGTCTCTTCTTTATCTGCCACGTGCTCTGGGTCATGTTGGCTTCCTTTTTCTTTTGTTTTGTCTGCTTTTAGCTAATGGATTTCTTCCATCATCTACTGCTGTGAGTGTTGTAGTGATTGTAAGACTTCAATGAAAATGTTGGCGTTGTCAGTAGGAATTCTTGGTTGCGGTTGGGGGTCAGCCCCTACTCCGTTGGCACCTTCCGCCTAGTTAGGCTGTTGTTAGTAAGGCGTTGTAGGTCTGGACTCTGCTTGTGAAGGCACAACACTCATATTTCGCGTTGTCCTAGACTTTGGAGGCATTTGTTTGCAAGGGCATTCGTCCCTGTCTGTTTCTCAACTCCCCAGCGGAATCGCCAATTTAATGTAGGGGCCTTTTTTGTTATATTAGGCTAGGCTACCTCTTGCGGTAGTAGGCTCAGGTTTTCTGAGTAAGGGAGTTGAGACCGGTCTAACTGTAACTTAATTTGGGCCAGCTTGTGCACAAACTATGCCTTGTCTGCCAAGAGTATGCTTGCGGTAGGCAGAGCTATTTCAAACAGGTTGTGACAGACAGATATGATAATAATAACAAAAAATAGAGTACTCTGGCTGTTAATAAGAAAATGACCAAATGGTCCTTATTTAAACAGCATAATTGCAATAATGGTAATTATTTCACAAAGAGAAACAAAGGGAGTAGAATAATATATGAGTTAATCAGAATAGAAAAGATATCAAATCTAGTCTGGTCCGTAGGAGCAAACCTAAAAAGGAAAGAATGTCTCTTCTCAACACAATCAATTTCCTAGGTAAATCCTGTTGTGGAAATTGATTGTTTTGAGGGAAACGGACCTAAATGGTTAAAGCTCAAAGGAATTCCTTTTGCTTTTGATAGAGAGCAGAATTTTGAGAGGGACAAAGGGAAAGAAACCTATCGGTGCGTGCCGGACTAACTCTCTGTTTGCTTTCTTCTATCTTTTCTTTCTTTGTTTTAGTTTTCTTTCTTCTATCTTTCTTTTCCTCCCCCCCCCCCCCCACCTTTTTTTTTAGTGGTTTCTTTTTTTTTTCCTATGATGTCCCTGTACACGGTGAAGTCCTCCTTTTATAGTGCCTACCGTGGCCGAATTTTACTATTCTACCCTTTAACCACCTTTGTCTAATTTGGGTGTACTTGCCTACCATCACTATTTCGTCTGTGTACCACTCCCTATTACCAGACAAAGACAACTTATTTTGTATATTAGTCTGCCGTGGCACCTCTTCCTGCCACGGTGCTAATGCTCCCTCTCTTTATCCCTTATGGCATGCACCTAGTGATTCTAACTCATCCTTGCCTCTTTTGGGAGGTATGTCATCCCAACAAGACATATCCCCCAAAAGAGCTTAAGCAAGAACCCCAAAACAAGTTTTTTTCCCCTCTCCCCACCGCCAAACCATGCCCTCTTACCTCTAACCCATGACCTCACCATGTCTCATATTGGTTGGGTACAGGCTGGTGGTGCCTGGGCCTTGCACATGCCTTTTGTCTATATGTGTCTGAAGTCTGCCTGCTACTCACGCGTCCACCGTGGTCTAGAGGCTTTGTTTGCCTAGTCTGCCATCCATTCCTGGCCTTTTATGAGCTGCTTTTTTGATTTCCTGCTCTCTTAGGGACTGGGCTTTATTTGGTAATGAGCTTCGTATTCCCTTTCAGCCAATTTCTTAATTGCCTTGACTTCCTGCCATATCACTTGTCATTCCTGCTGTAATAATTTACTCCTGCTGGGCCTTTTCTGGGCCTACCGTTTTATTCTTTCCCCCAGTTGTTTAACATGGCCGTTGGTGTTCTTACTTAGGGGCTCTAGTGTCCCTTTTGTTTTCCCATGGGCATCCTTAGCCCATTTGCTTTCTTTGAGCTTCCTTGGCCTATTTACTAATGCTGCACTCCCATGGGCTTTTACTAACTTCATTAGGCTTCCCCAGCCCAATTTCCTTATTCTCATCCTTGGAGTTTACGGGCTTGCCATAAACCCCTTCTCACTTTTCTACATAATATACTACTCATAGGTGCTATTTCTTTCTTTCCGGGCTTCTTTAAGCCCATTTGCCTCCTCAAGACCTATTTATTTATATTATGAGCCTGTGATCCATTATTCCTGCCGCTTAGGCTTAATGGTTTTACTTCGTACTTGCCATTTCTTTGCTGCCCATGTCGTTGGGTTGAACTTTCACATCTTAAAAACAACATGCTACAAAGTATAAAATAAACATGACATGCTAAGGATGATGGAACAAAGTATAGACCAAGGCATGACGTAGACACAAGAACATGTTATATGTGCTAAAAGGTCTAAAAAGACTTAACTAGCATTAGTGAATGCAAAACATGTCAAGTGTTAGAGTGTGTGTAGTAACAGTGCATCTGGTGTGCATGTGAGATGCATGACCAATGCATAAGCAAGCACTCACGGGGCAAAGTGTGTAAAACACTCAACCAATTATCAATACATGATAAAAATGCATAATCATGGTAATCCCCAAAAAATTGGTACTCATTGGAGTCCAAAACAACGAGAAAATGTCATTTGGGCATTTTATCAAACACTTAAAGTGCACACACTACACATGTTTGTTAAACAATGCATGAACATATGAAAAACTTGCCGAAATACATGTTATTTTTGCCACAAGGGGCCAACATCCAAAGCAAATCATCATTTAAAACAAAACCCAATCAAAGATTGACAAAAATTAAGATTTCCAACCCCCATTTGAGAAAATCCAACTATGAACATAAAACCCCCCAAAAACATAATCTAAGGATCAAAATCGATGAAAAGAGTTAAAGATTACCTTAGAGATGTTAATGGAATGAAAAACAGTTGAATTTATTTGGGTTTTGATGTAGAAACATGAAAATAGGGTTTTGGGAGAAGATGTGAGAAGTTTAAAACAAATGTCCCACAAAATGCCCTTTAAAAAGCTAATTTGAAAATTTTCGCGGGAAGTTGAGAATTTTCTCGGGTAAGCCTTACTCACTAAGTACTCGTGAAACTCTCTGTCCATGAGTAAACACCTAAAAAACTCTCTGAAAATTTTATGAGTAAATCGCGACTGAGCTTACTCATGAAATAAGTCACGAAAACACCTAAAAAACATGTTTTTCACACAAAAACAACTTGAAAAACTTTGAAAAACATGGGTGATACAAATCACTTCCAAAAGCAAACAAAAAGAACAAAGATCTTTTTGATTTGATCCACATATGGTTGAGCACACACACATCACATTTGAACATGTACAAACACACAAATGAAATAGGCATTCATTGAACATTAAACTTGTGTGTTGTGTGTGTGAATCAAGTATGAACTAGTCCATAGTCTAGTATGAAGTTTCAATGATCAATTCAATCAAGTCATACACAACTAGTACGAAGTCAAGTGACCTATCTCACTTATAGAAATGAACATATATGACCCCTCACTAATGTGATTACAATTGATTGAAAGCTTTTCATTTGGCTTCCATTTTTCATACTTTTGATCAAACACAACTCAAATTTTTGAGAAGTAATGCCATAAAACATTTTGATATAACTTTGTTAAACATGAGCCTTTGGCTTTGGCACCATACATTTCAATACAAATTTGCTCCACCTTTTCCTAGTCAAACTAGTTTTCAAAGCAAGACTTTTTCAGCTCTTTCTCTTTTTAGAGATTGATATTGAAGAGCTCTTTTGAAAAAAATGTGAGGAGATACATAGGCACAAGTCTACGCATATATCAAGATCAAGCAAGACTATTGACCAATTATGCATGACAAGCTTGAAGATCTATTTACAACAATCAAACGTAGATTTTTAGATGTCGCTCACACTTAGAAAATTGTGCATACATAACAAACTAAGCTCGTACATGCACTACGCCATTAGTACAAAGGTACTAGGCCAAACTCACATGTGCAATGTGCTCAAACATATACAATCAAACTTTTTGAATTTTTCACTTTTTATGTGTTTTTGAATTTTTACACAAAAAAAAAAAAAAAAAAAGCATAAAAGTAAGATCAAATGCAAAAAAAAAAGAAAGAAAAAGCATATAAAGAGATGTAAGATGCACAAATGCATGACAGTGAAGCATCTAATGCGTAAATGGTCCTACAAAGATCGAAAGACTTAAATCAATGACCAAAAGAACATAAGCTCAACCATAGGAACCCTTTCTCATCCAAACAGAACGATTGTTTGGAATGAATGTCTCATGAGAAGTGAGACCAGGGTTGGAAGAATGAGAACCAGAGATGTACATAGACAAGGAGGTAAGAACATCAAAAACTTTCTTCAACAACTTACCATTTTCCCCAAAATCCGGTTTTGCTTTCATAGCACAACTTCCAAAAAGCTCAAGTTTCTCTAATCTTTTAATTTTTTTAAGAGCTTGAAACTTTGAGCAATGAGATGACCAAAGGCACCACAATGGTGACAAACAATGGGTTTAGGTCTACTAGGCTTTTTAGGGAGGGATCTAGCAACTCGAGCAACTTATTAAAGGTATTACTAGGATATTTGATTCGTTTGTGTGGCCTCACAACAACAGCATTTGCTCGGTTAGTTTGGCCTCAACATAGTTATCCCAACAAGCCAAGGTCCCTACAAATAAACAATTGTAGAATTGGATCTGGAAGCTCCATTGTCCCAAAAAAATTCAAATTTTCATTTGGAAAGCTATGCCCAATCGGGTTCCCACAAGGCAGTATTTAGCCTTCTATCACCCAAATGTGAATGATAGTTGTCCAAGATGCAACTCTTCTGAAACCACGATTCATATATTAAGAGATTGCCCTTAGGCCAAGGATGTCTCGGGTCATTCCTCAGGCATCTTGCCATTATCATTTTTTCAAACACCCTTACAATCCTAGCTTTAAACCAATGCCATTTCAGATAGAGTTATCCTGCACCAGCAACTTCCTTGGAATATATACTTTCCACTCCTATGTTGGCATTTATGGTTAGCTAGAAATGAACCAATCTAGCTCCCAGCATAGAATTGTCCACAAAATGATTCAAGCAGTGATCGAATTCTTTTACTTAGCCATCCCTATTAAATCAGTTAAGAACAATATTCCTAAAATTATCAAGTGGATTGCCCCAACTAAACCATTCATAAAGCTAACACACAAATGGTAGTGCTTTAGATAACCCAAGTAGGGCCGAGGCAGGGGACCTACTACCAGATAGCTCAGGTTTATGGATATCAAGATTTTCTTTAAGTATGGGTATTGAAGGAAATTTAGACCCCTTAACACACAACCAGATTGAGTAGCCTAGTTAATTAGCCAAGTTGTTACTTAGTCAAATTAAACAATTCTAGGTTAAAACAATCAAACAATCATATCAAGAATATATAGCAGCGGAATAACAAATAACACAAGATATGATCACCCAAGAAAACCAAACCGGTAAAAAACCTGGGGAGGATTTTACCCACCAATCCTCAAGGCAAAACTGAATTCACTATGAAAGAATCGAAGTTCATACAAAAGGACTTACAAGTTCCCCGCTCGACTTCCTAATGCTACCTACCAATAGAACTTACTGACACGACCCTGTGCAAGCTCCGAATCCACGGACTCCTTCTTTCTTGAATTCTTCAATCAGCTACAAGCACCCACGCTTGATATTCTTTAAGCTTCAATGGAAGCAAGCAAGTTTATCATCAAGATGTTGAAGTAATCTCAATCTTGAAAACCCTAAGCTTTGTGTAAAGGAAAGCTCCTCAAAGATCTCACAAGAGATTTACACAAAACAGCAATATGGGCAACAACCTTAGAGAGGTTTGGGTACAAAACCCAAGATACAAAAGAGGCACTCTCTTCTCTCTTTAAAGTCTCCAAAAACGTTCTAGGGTTTCCCTTATATATAGGAGTGTTTTACTTGATCCCCAAGACGTTTAAGTAGAGTTTGGGCTAAGTTGGAATTCTGCAGAAAAAACGTTCTGGCCGACTTTCGATCGATCGAGTATAATTTTTAGTCGATCGAGCCAGGCCTAAAGTAACAAATAATTCTGCAGCCACTCGATTCCAACTTTACATAAAAGACACAACTTTGAGCAAGCCTAAACAAGACTAAACAACTTGTTTTGATCATGGTTTGCCAACAATACACATTAGAGTTCTAAATACATAAAATCCTAAGTCTTTAGAACCTAACAAACTCCCCCTTTGGAAATCCGTGACAAAACACAAATTAAAAGCTTAAAGTTTACAAGTAAAAGCCCATTACAAAAATAATGCTCATAACGACAAATTCAATCCTAACTACTATCCATCAGTTGCAAGTGTAGACAACAGCTCAATTAAATCAACCTGTATATTCCTGAAACACTCAACAAACGCATAAACGCATGTGTGACAGAAAAACAAATTATTTTCTCCCCCTATCAAAAACAAATTCAACTCCCCCTAAACAAGACAAACATGATTCCCATAAATCAACAATTTCTCCCCCTTTTTGTCACGTATTGACAAAGACAACTCATACAAAGAGTAAACAGTCAACATACGCAATAAAGGATAAGAGAAAATAGAGAATCAAGGGGAACACAAAACAATTCAACTCTATAGAAAATAGAGACAGCTCCCCCTATGAACAACACAGATAAAAAAAAAAACTTTTCTCTCCTTATAAAAATAGGAAAAACAAAACAAGTTGTGGGAAAAACAGTTTTGGGTAAACATAAAGGGGGTGGGGATAAATAAAAAGACACAAACCAAGTTTTAAAAAACCTAAGTTGAGGATACACTTGAAAAAAATATTCTCTCTTTCAATAAAATGCAAACATGGCACTATGTAACCCATAAACAGTTGCATGAGTAGAGAAAATATTTGCACATTGATTATCCATCATATCTCTTAAGAAAAATATTTTCTACAGTTCACACATAAAAAAGGCATATACTAGAAAGTACATAGCTCAAAAATTAATCAATCAATTTTTTGATCAAGTTGAGTACCCAATGTAACAAAGTGTATGCATGCTATGTGTGAAAACAATGAGAGATATGACTACATAACTGCAAGATGGATACAAAAATCAATGTAATGCATGTGAATCCTAAACACAAATGGTGCATGAAAAAATATGTCATGATGCATGATCTAATGCAGTACAAAGTAAGTTCAATTAAAGGTCAAATTAACAAAATTGGCTTGAACATAGGGTTTCTAACAAAAACCCCAAAATTGAAATACCACTTGATGAAAATTTTAAAACAAATTGATGAATTGAGCATCACATAACACAACACACATATTATAATGCTCAATTACATCAAAACAACAAGCCAATTTCATCAATTTTAACCTAATTGAACAAAATCCCCAATTCCGGTACATTCAAGCTCTAGGATGTCCAATTTCTCAAACTTTAAACACATTTTGCATTAAAATCAATGAACTTTTAATCTTGGATGGCCACAACAAGATCACACACAATATAATGTATTAAGTTTAATAAAGAGTAACTTGTGTAGTGTGTGCAACTAACAAAAGCTTAAGATATATGTGAGGTGATATGTAAATAGAAATCAACCACAAAGTCTAAAAAATTCATCACATAGAATTTGAAAGAGACTATCACCAAAAGAGTTACATCATATAACTCTTACATCTCCTAGAACAAAAGCTTGCAATCATGTAAGTTTCTTGAATTTTTGCCTCATAATATACAAACCAATTTTAATTATGTGATTTTGGCATCAAGCCTAATAGTACACACTGGTTTTAAACATTAAGCAATTAAACCGAGGCTACACCTTATGTTCTTTTTGTGTATGTGCTACACTTTCTTGAGCACAAAATCTTACGATATGCACTAAGGTATTCATGATTGGCTAGTGAATAGTGGTGAGATGGTTATTTATGACTTTCTCAAAAGGATCAAGTCCGACAGTCAAATAACATGTGACTTCAAGATTAAGACAAAGTGATAAACACCATAAACATCTTTCCCACACAACATGCACTACAAAGTTTTAAATAGTAAAGTGCAATGAATAAGCTCATCAAAACTAAACAAGGTACATAAACTAGTTATGTAAAGATAAGGTGACCAACCTTGATTATAAATCCAAGATCTCTAATACAAAACACAAAAATCTTTTTGGTTTTAACAAATTTTATAACCACTTGTTGAGATTTTGAAAAAAAAATTATGACGAAAAAAAAAAAAAAAAACACACATTGTGCTAAATGAACAATGCAAATGCAATGCATGACAGTGCTTTACTAAGCTATAAAGAGTACACAAACAAGAAATATTAATTTCTTGATTAACC
The DNA here is from genome assembly GCA_023621385.1 of Quercus gilva. NCBI lineage: Eukaryota > Viridiplantae > Streptophyta > Magnoliopsida > Fagales > Fagaceae > Quercus > Quercus gilva. Next base: position 35,905,744 of record CM042477.1, read on the forward strand.
CATGAGTACATGTATAAACTAGTACATAAAGTCAAAAATAGCTTAGCACAAACTATTCAAGTTTCTCCACAATGTCAAGCATGTTCTAAATCAAGAAAGATATTAAAACTCATGTAATCCTCAAGAAAAATAAAACAAGACACAAAATAAAATATTTTTGTCTTTTTGAAATTTTTCAATGTTTTTGGATTTTTTTTTAATAAAAAAAACAACTTAAAAAAAAAAAAACAAAACAACCAAAAACAGAAACAAGACATGTCCACAAACAATAGAAAGAATTAAAACAGGGACAAGTCAGCAACACTCACCTTAAAGGATCTTTTCTCACCCATATAGCACGAGTCTTCGGCTTTGTAGGTGAAAATCCATGAGAAGCAAAGTGTATTTGAGGGATTACACCAATCTTCTGAGAAAGACTAAAATTCTGCAAATTCCTTTCACAAGCCAATAAGCTTAAATTTTTCAAAAGCATATGAAACAATTTATATGGACTTATGACAACAGAAATATCATCACATATCCTAGATTGACATACAGAATGCTTAAATTTCAATTTATGACAATTAGGACGAATGTGACCACGGACACCATAAAAGTGACAAACATGAACAAATTTAGGAACATCAGTATTCCTAACAGCAAACACATTCTCAGATTTTGGTTTTTGCCTCAACAAAGAACAGTTTGGTCTAATATGACCAACAATACCACAAAGGTGACAGGTATGCACAAAAATAGATTTATTATTCTCTCTAACAGTAGGTTTAGACTTAGGTGTAGAAACTTCAGCATCTACATCAGAACTTTTACCTTTGTCTAACCTAGCAAAATAAGCTTTTTCTTTATTATTCCTCTTAAAATGAGGGATATAAACTTTCTTAGTCTTAGGCTTAAGAGAAACAGAAACACTTCTGTTATCAACAGCAGACTTAGTACTAGTCAAATTTTCAATTTTAGCTTTAGATTCAACTAACTCTTGTTCCAAACTTTTCATCTTCTCATCTTGAGAGGAAATTTGATTTCTCATAGACTTTGTGATTGATTGCTATTCACATATCACCTCACATGTTTCTCAAAGTGTTTGCTAGTTGCACACACTACACAAGTTACTCTTTGCTAAACTTTGTACATGTTATTGTGTGTGTTTTTGGTCTAATCAACCAAGTTTGAAGATACTTTGAGAATTATGCAAAACATTTTTTTTGCTTGCGAATTTAAAAAGAGAATGGCTGAAATTTTCTTTAGAGAAACTGGGATTAAATTTGGGTTTTCGAAAAATCATTCCATCTCATACTCATGCATTTTTTTTTGTTGTTTAATGCTTTGAGGAGTTGTTTTCAAAATTCGGATTGTGTTTTTCAAAACTGTGTTTTTTTTTTTTTCTAAAATTTTGTGAGCCTCTGCCCATTTCGATCGATCCATTCTGATTTTCGATCGATTGAAAAAGTGCTTTAATTTGTTTGAAAATGACTGTCTCATTCGATCAATCGAATGTATTTTTCGATTAATCGAAAGTCGCGAATCAGGTTTTTTAAAAAAACACTGTCCTTGACTTTTTCAAACATTTTTTCAAAAGTTTTTCAAAGTCTTCTCTCTCTCCGACTTGGCAAGCTCAACTGTTCAAATTTTGTCATTTTTCTCTGGATTTTTTGCAAGAATTATCTTTCCTCAAGCTGGTATGTCTATCTTACCCTTCCTTTTTGAGTTTATTTACAAATTTCATGCATTTTTCATGCATTTATGCTCAAAATTTCGAACCCTTTTCTTTTTGGGTTTGTTGTTGATTTAAGCCCAATTTTGTGTAACTGATCAATGGGTTTTTGTGGGGACATACTATAAACATGTTCTTGATAGTTTAATTTGATCAATTTTGGGTTTTGTGTGAAATTGAAAATTCTAGGGTTTGTAATTGATCCAAATTAGGGATTTTTGTTCAATTGGGTTTAATTGATGAAATTGGCTTGTTGTTTTAAGGAAATTGGTTATTCTAATCTGTTTTTAACAATGTGTGATGATCAATTCATCAACTTGTTTCAAAATTATCAAGTGGTTTTTCAAATTTTTTAGGGTTTTTGTTAGAAACTCTATATTCGAGCCAATTTTGTGAAATTGAACCTAATTCGAGCTGTGTTTACTGCATTAGTTCATGCATCACAACATTGTTATTGTTCATGAATCATATAGTTTTTTTATATGTTTTTATTGTGCTAACTTGTAGTCTGCCCTTGGTTTTGTTTTATTCTGGTCTTTTGGTTTTCTCTTTGTGTCTTTGTCCTTTCCTTAGTATCATGCCTAGGAAGACTAGAGCCCGTAGGACTATTCCTTCCTCTTCTCCATCCCCTCCTTCCTTTGACCGTGAGAAGTTTCCGAATGAGATAAACCAAGAGATTTTTGAGAAGCTTAACCTTAGGAGAAAGATTTGGGCTGAGCGTTCTGTTCTATTAGATGAACTTGATCCTGCCATTAGGGCAAACTTTGAGCGTCGGGGCTGGTTACCCTTGGTGGATGTTTCTAATCCTCCTTCACCTTCTGCCTTGATTAGAGAGTTCTTTTTGAACATCTCTATCCGCATCTATGATTCCAACACTTTAGTAAAGAGTTGGATACGAGGCGTCGAGTACACCATTACTCCTCAGGTAGTGGCTGATGCTCTAAGGGTACCTTTGGTCCAGAATCCTATCTATCCTTATGATGAGTCTCCCGAGTTGAGTGATGTCTTGTCTTACATCACTAGGACTACTGTCCAGTGGGGTTCTGATCCTAGGATCACTTCTGCTGAGCTCTCTGGGTTGCACTATCTGTTCTTTAGGATAGTCTGTCATTCTATCTGGCCCATCTCTCATGTTCACACCATTCCTCTTGAGAGGTGTGTATTTTTGTACGCCCTGGTTTCTGATGCTCCTATTAGTTTTCCTCATCTCTTTCTTCGTTCTTTGAACGATGTTTATAGGAGTTCATCTACTACTCATGCTCTTGTGCATCCTATTTTTATTCATAGGATTTTGCTTTATCTTGATCTTAGTGGCTTCCCTTCCTCTGAGCCCGTTCATGTGATAGCTCCCATAGGTGCGTCTTTTCTTAGACAGAGGGCCGCTCATCTTTGAGCTGGTTCTAAACACCCTAGGTCTGAGTCGTCTGCTAGCGCACCTCCTCCTTCGTCTTCTACAGGTCTTGCTGGTGAGGATGTTCCTAATCCAGTTGGTGGTGATGATGCTGCTGCTGCTGATGTTCCTCCACCTCCTTCGACTGACTTTGATGTTCGTTGTACCCTGGAGACTGTCATGACCATTCAGGCGACTCATAGTCAGATTTTGGTGGACTTACTAGATGAGATTCGTGCTCTGCGAGCCGACTTTGCGCGTCTTCATTCACCTTCACCACCTTCTTTTGATGGCGACTTGTGATTGCCCTATGGTATTCCGTTACAAAAAGGGGGAGTGGAGTTTTTGACTTGTAGAGGAGTTTTTGTAGTTAGGGGGAGACTTTTTGTTACTTTTTGTTTTTGAGGAGCTTGTGGAGTTTTTAGATTGTATCTAGGTGCTTCACTTTGTATATCATTTTTGGGGATATTCATGTTAAGGGGAGTAACATTGATTGATATACATGTTATATTCATTGATTCTTGTTGCTTTGTGATTCACTGCTTATTGATTTATATTTATGAGTTGTTCATTCATATATGTCTTTATTTTGTGTTGTGTGAAACTTACAAGAATGTTATACCTGTTGTTTTACTCTTTTCTGTCACACATGCGTTTATGCGTTTGTTGAGTATTTCAGGAATATACAGGTTGATTCAACAAAGCTGATGTCTACACTTGCAACCGATGGATAGTAGTTAGGGTTAAATTTGAGTTTATGAGCATTATTTTTGTAAATGGCTTTTTACTTGTAAAACTTTGAGCTTTTAATTAGGGTTTTGTCACGGATTGCCAAAGGGGGAGTTTGTTAGGTTCTAAAGGTTTAGGAATTTATGTATTTAGAACTCTAATTTGTAATATTGGCAAACCATGATCAAAACAATATGTTTAGTCTTGTTAAAGTGTGCTCAAAGTTGTTTAATTATTGTAAAGTTGGAATCGAGAGACTGTAGATGCATTGGAGCATTTCGGTCTGGCTCGATCGATCGAAGAATAGATTCGATCGATCGAAAATTGATCAGATTGCATTTTTCTGCAGTTTTCCAACTCAGCCCTAACTCATTAAACGTTTAGGGTTTTATGTTTTTGCCTTAGGTATATAAGGCAAAACCCTAGCCACGTTTTTAAGGTTGCTCCAGTTGTAGTGTTGCTCATACATTGCTGTTTTGTGTAAATCTCTTGTGAGATCTAGAGGAGCTTTCCTTTACACAAAGCTTAGGGTTTTCAAGATTGAGATTACTTCAACATCTTGATGATGAACTTGGTTGCTACCATTGAAGCTTAAAGAATATCAAGCATGGGTGCTTGTAGCTGATTGAAGAATTCAAGAAAGAAGGAGTCCGTGGATTCGGAGCTTGCACGTGATCGTGTCAGTAAGTTCTACTGATAGGTAGCTTTAGGAAGTCAAGCGGGGAGCTTGTAAGTCCTTTTGTATGAACTTCAATTCTTTCATAGTGAATTCAGTTTTGCCTTGAGGATCGGTGGGTAAAATCCTCCCCAGGTTTTTTACCGATTTGGTTTTCCTAGGTGATCATATCTTGTGTTATTTATTATTTCGCTGCTATATATTCTTGATATGATTGTTTGATTGTTTTAACCTAGAATTGCTTAATTTGACTAAGTAACAACTTGGCTAATTAACTAGGCTACTCAATCTGGTTGTGTGTTAAGGGGTCTAAATTTTCCATCAGAGATTGGTCACTTTTCCTCGTACTAATTGTGTATGTCTTGGTTGAATTGATCATTGAAGCTTCACATTAGACTAAGGATTATCTCATTTTTGGTACCCACACACATTGCATAAGTTTATGTTCAATGAATGCCTTATTCATTTGTGTGATTGTACTTGTTTAAATACGTTGCACATGCTTAATTATATGTTGATCAAACACAAAAATATTTTTGATTGTTTTAGTTGTTTTTGGAAAGTGTTTTTATTTTGAAAAATGTCAAAAATTTCAAAAACTACGCAACCCTGTTTTGGCGACTTGCCTCATGAGTCAAGCCAGTCGCCACCCCCCAATCACGAGCTTTCTTAGTAGCTCCTAGCGACTCTCTGGCAAGCCAAGGCCCCTGTCGCGAAAAAGACTTAGAAAATTTTCCAAAATCTGGGTTTTTAGAATTTTCGTGACTCAGTTTGGCGACTGGTTAGTGAGTGGAAGCTCCAGTCGCGAGTTTTACTCAGAATGTTTGGCGACTCCCGTCACGACTCACTCGCGAGTGGAACTTCCAGTCGCGAAAAACACTTAGACAAATTTTTAAAATTTTGTCACATGGGTTTCTGGCGACTTGCTTTAGCGACTTGTTCGCGACTCAATTCAGTCTCGAAAAATGTGTGTTTTGCGCTTTAAAGGTCTTTTTTAGGACAGTCTTAAAAATTTTCAGTTTTCCCTCGCTCATTGTGACTGTTCATTGTCTTGCCCGTTCATCTCTCTCACAAACTCACCATGTTTCTCTAAAAAATCCACCATTTTCATCATCTTCTCTTCTTTAAACTTCAAGAAAAGGTATTGGTTTTCTATTTTTCTCAATGTATTTCATGTTTATAGCCTTTGATTTCTTGGTTTTTGAGTTGTTGTTAAGATTTGAAAAATATGATGTTCGAATATGGGTTGGGTTTGTTAGGTTCTAAAGACTTAGGAACTAATGTATTTAGAACTCTAATATATAATGTTGGCAAACCATGATCAAAACAGTTGTTATTCTTGTTTAGACTTGCTCAAAGTGTGTGCGTTGTATGTAAAGTTGGAATCAAGTGGCTATAGAAGTATTAGTGACTTTCGACTTGGCTCGATCGATCGAAGCTTAGACTCAATCGATCGAATATCGGGTAGAATGTTTTTTTTCTGCAGAATTCCAACTTAGCCCTAGCTCATTAAAACATTTAGGGTTTTATGTTTTTGCCCTCGGTATATAAAGCAAACCCTAGCCACGTTTTAAAGGTTGCTCATATTACTGTTTGTGTGAATATCTTATGAGATTTGAGAGGTGCTTGCCTTCACACAAGCTTAGGATTATCAAGAAGGAGATTTCTTCAAGAGCTTGATGATCATTCAGTTGCTGCCATAAGAGCTTAAAGATACACAAGCAGGTGTGCTTGTACTTGCTGGAGAATCTAAGAAAGAAAGAGTTCATGGTCCTAGAGCTTGCACGTGGTCGTGTTAGTAAGTTTTCTACTGGTGGGTAGCAATAGGATGTTAGTGGTCTAAGTCGTTATTGTAAAACTTCGATTCTTTCATAGTGGATTCAAGTTTACCTTGAGGATAGCTAAGTTAAATCCTCCCCAGGTTTTTTACCTGTTTAGTTTTCCTGAGTCATCATATCATTGTGTGATTTATTTTTCTGCTGCTATGCATGATATGATTGTTTGATTGTGATAACCTAGATCTAGAATTTGGACTAAGTAATAACTTGGCTTGTTAATTAGGTTAATCCAATTGAGTTTTAAAGGGTCTAAAAACATACAAGTGGTATAAGAGCAGGTTCCTCTTTTGTTGTAGATATTTTGATCTCTGAGTTGATCCTAAATCCATGTTGTCATGGATTCTTGGAAAATCTTTTGCTTATATGTCAACTTGCCTACTTGTTATTTTTTTCTCTTGTTGCTTTTGCCAAATCTTTCCTTAAGCATCTTAGATTAATCACATGTGATAATAATTATTTGTGTTATACTGATTTAATCGCCTTAAAGGCACGCGATTCTTGTCTTTGGTATTTAGATAGTGGTTGTTCCAGGCATATGACAGGAAACAAAGGTTTATTCAAGACACTCTTTGACGAAAAGATTGGGATATTCACTTTTGGAGATGGAACTGTGATCAGAGGCATTGGAACTATGGACATTCCAGGGTTGCCAGTTCCCAAAGATGTTTGGTATGTTGATGGATTGAAGGCCAACTTACTCAGCATCAGTCAGATTTGCGACAATGGACTGAATGTTCTCTTCACTAAGTATGAATATGAGATACTTGATGAAGGAGGTGACTATATGTGTGTTGGAGTAAGAACAGCTGACAACTGTTTTGGTATAATACCAAGTATAAACAACAAGTGTTTTAGTGCAAAAATCGATCAAGTTGATTTGTGGCATCAACAGTTGGGGCATGCAAGTCATAAGTAATTAGAGAAGATTTCCAAGTGTGATGCAGTTATTGATTTACCTAAGTTTGAGAAGATAGATAAGTGCACCTATGGACCATGTCAGATAGGTAAACAAGTGAAATCCAAACATCTGTCTGTAGCTAGTGTTCAAACTTCAAGACCTCTAGAGCTATTGCACATTGATCTTATGGGTCCTGCTAGAGTTCAGAGTTTAGGTGGAAAGAAGTATATTCTAGTTGTTGTGGATGACTTTACTAAATATACTTGGGTTGTGCTTTTGAAAGATAAAGCTGAGGCTTCTAAGAAGATGATACATCTATGCAAGAAATTGTAGGTTGAGAAAGATACTGTGATAGCCAGAATCAGAAGTGATCATGGAAGAGAATTTGAGAATACCAAGCTGGCTACTTTTTGCAATGATCAAGACATACATCAAGAGTTCTCTTCACCCAAGACACCTCAACAGAATGGAATAGTGGAACGGAAGAATAGGGTTGTTCAGGAGATGGCACATGTCATGTTACACAATAAAAAGTTGTCCAAATCCTTCTGGGGAGAAGCAGCTAACACTGCTTGCCATACACTCAACCAAGTGTATTTCAGACCTGATTCCAAGAAAACTCCCTATAAACTCTGGAGAGGGAAGAAGCCTGTTGTCAAATATTTCAGGATATTTGGCAGTGACTGTTACATTCTGCGTGATAGAGAGAACCTAGAAAAGTTTGATGCAAAAAGTGATAAAGGATACTTTCTAGGATACTTTCTAGGATACTCTTCCACTAGTAGAGCTTATAGAGTGTACAATCTGATAACAAAAACAGTCATGGAATCTTCTAATGTTGTGATCAACGATGAAGTATGTTTAGAAGCACATTCAGAAAACACTACTCCAGTTCAAGATAAGTCTTTAGAAGTTAATGATTTACCACTTGCTGATTATGTGAGGAAACATAGTGAGGAAAAGCTGTTGTTGTTGAATGATACAGTTTCAGTACCATCAAGTTCAGAACCATCCACTCCAATTCATGAAACTCAATAAACACAAAGTGAGCTTAGTCCTCCGTCAAAACCGAAAGGTACCTCTACATCCCTAGTTAAAGGTTCATCTTCTAGAGTTAAATTGAATCATCCTGCCACAAATATATTGGGTAGTATGAATGATAATATGAGATTGAGATAAAAAAAACCTTGAATGTGATTACTCACTCATGTTATCTATCCCAATTTGAACCGAAGAAGGGGGATGAAGCACTTCAAGATGCTGATTGGGTAAATTCCATGCATAGAGAACTTCATCAATTTGTTTAGAATGATGTGTGGGAAATAGTTCCTAGACCAAAGGGAGTAAATGGGATTGGAACTAAATGGACCTTTAAAAACAAGTCAGATGAACATAGAACTGTTATCAGGAATAAATCAAGACTTGTTGCTCAAGGGTACACACAAGTGGAAGGAATTGATTTTAATAAGACATTTGCACCAGTAGCAAGACTAGAATCCATCAGGATACTTTTGGCCATAGCAAGCCATCTGGATTTCAAGTTATATCAAATGGATGTCAAGAGTGCTTTCTTGAATGGGATGCTACAAGAAAAGGTATATGTTGAACAACCAAAGGGTTTTGTTGATCCTTATAGACCGGATGATGTCTACAAATTGAAGAGAGCCCTCTATGGTTTGAAACAAGCTCCTAAGGCTTGGTATGATAAATTGACTACATATCTCATTGAGTATGGATTCAAAAGGGGATCTGCAGATACTACTCTCTTTATAAGAAAGGATAAGAATGGTTTTGTTCTAGCTTAAATTTATGTTGATGATATTGTTTTTGGTGCTACTAATGATTCTCTTACTCATTCTTTTGCAGATGAATTGAAGGCAATGTTTGAAATGAGCATGGTTGGTGAACTAACTTATTTCTTGGGATTGCAGGTGAAGCAAATGGACTCAGGAATCTACATTAACCAAGCAAAATATGCAAGAAATCTAGTCAAGAGATTCGGACTAGACAAGGTTGCCCATGCTAGAACACCAATGGCTGTAAATGCAAAATTAACAAATGATCCATCAGGTGAGTCTATTGATGTTACATTATATAGAAGCATGATTGGATGTCTTTTGTATTTGACTTCTAGTCGGCCTGATATTGCCTTTGGTGTTGGTGTCTATTCTAGATTTCAATCTAATCCTAAGGTTTCACACTTGAATGCTGTTAAAAGAATTATAAAATATATAAGTGGAACTTGTGATTATGGATTATTTTATAGCAAAGAGTCTAATCTATCTCTTAATGGATTTTCTGATTCTGATTAGGCTGCTAATGCTGATGATAGAAAAAGCACCACTGGTGGGTGTTTTTATGTAGGAGCCAATCTTGTTGCTTGGATGAGTAAAAAGAAAAATTCTGTGTCATTGTCTACTGTAGAGGCAAAATATATTACTGATGGAAGTTGTTGCTCACAGCTTCTTCGGATGAAAAAGCTTTTGTGTGATTATGGGATATCACAAGATACCATGGTTGTTTATTGTGATAATTCTAGTGCTATCGATATCTCTAAGAACCCTGTTCAACACTATAAGACTAAACACATAGAGATTAGATATCACTTCATTAAGGATCTTGTTGAAAGAAAGATTGTGTCTTTTGAATATATACCTACTAAACGTCAGAATGCTGACATCTTCACCAAACCTCTTGTTAGAAGTAAGTTTGAGACACTTCGTCAAGTGATTGGTGTGATTTTGTGTCCCTAATCATCTTTGGCTTTCTTGGTCCTTGTGCTTCATTGCTCTACCCTTTGTGGCCATTTTTTTTTTTTTTTTTTTTTTTTTTGTTTCTAGGATTTGCATTGCATAACATTCATGCATTTCATTCTAGGACTATTTTTTGTTTCTTCTTTTCAAAATTAAAAAAAAAAAATGGAAAAAGGAAGCAAATTGTGTTTTGTATTTATTCTCTTGATTTTTGAAAATAAGGTTGGTCAATTTATTTTCACATAACATGTCTTTGTACCTTGTTTAGCTTAGATGAGCTTATTTATTGCACTTTACTAGATGAAACTTTGTACTGCATGTTGTGTGGGAAAGATGTTTATGGTTTTTGATCACTTTGTCTTGATCTTGAAGTCACATGTCTCTGACTGTCGGACTTGAACCTTTTGAGAAAGGCAAAAATAACCATCCCACCACTGTTCACTAGCCAATCATGAACACCTTAGTGCATATTGTAAGATTTTGTGCTCGAGATAGTGTAGCACATGCACAAAAATAACATAAGGTGTAGCCTCGGTTTAAATGCTTAAAATTGGTGTGTACATTATTGGACTTAAAGTTAAATCAAACAACTAAAATTAGTGTGTACATTATCCCGGCTATTTTAATAAGTTTCTGATTAATTAAATTGGTGCGTACAATATGAGGCAAAATCAAGAAACTTACATGATTGCAAGCTTATGATCTAGGAGATGTGAGAGTTATATGAAGTAAATCTTTAGGTGATAGTCTCTTTCAAATTTTATGTGATGAATTTTGTAGACTTTGTGTTTAATTTCTATTCACATATCATCTCACATGAATCTCAAGCTTTTGCTAGTTGCACACACTACAGAAGTTACTCTTTTCTAAACTTTGTACATGTTATTGTGTGTGTTTTTGGTCTGACCAACCAAGTTTGAAAATACCTTAAGTTTTATGCAAAACATATTTGATGCTTGAGAATTTAAAGTGAGAATGATTGAAAATCTTAATCTTGGGAAAACTGGGTTTAAAACTTGTGTTTTTGAAAAGCATTTCATCTCATACTCATGCATTTTATTTGTAAAAATCAATTCTTTGAGAAGTTTCTTGCAAAATTGCTTTGTTTTTTAAAAAAAATTTGTTTTTCCAGAATTTCGATCAATCAAGGCTGTTTTTCGATCAATCGAAATTGCGATTAAAAATTTAGGTGAGCCTTGGGTTTTTTCGATTGATCAAAACTAATTTTCAATCAATCGAAAATCGTATGAGAAGTTAGAAAAAAAAAAAAAAAAAAAAAAAAAAAAAAAAAAAAAAAAAAACTGATTTTCAGTTGAGTCAAACACTTTTTCAAAAAGTTCTTTATCTTTTCTCTCTCCGTACGACTCGTTCAAGGCTCCAATCAAACCTTTTTGTCATTTTCCTTCAATTTTCTTCAAGGGTTTTTGTCTCCATACACTAGTAAGACCCTTATACCCTTCTTTTTGCATTTATTTTCATTTTTCATACATAAAATCATGGATTTTTAGGGAAATTTCGGACCTATGAACATTTTGGGGGGTTTTTGGTGTTTTTGATCCTTTCTTTCACAATTTATCACTGGGTTTTCGTTATTGGATATTATAAACATAATCTTTGGTGTTTAATTTGATCAATTTGGTGAATTGTGAAAAATTGAAAATTCTAGGGCTTAATTTTGTCCGAATTGGGGATTTTGTTCAAATTGAGTTTAATTGATGAAATTGGCTTGTTGGATTTATTAATTTGATCATAATAAACTGTTGTCTAACTTGTGTGATGATCAATTGGTCAATTTTCTAAAAATTAAACAAGTGGTTTTTCTAAATTTTGGGGTTTTTCTTATAAACTATATGCTCAAGCCAATTTTGTCATTCTAAACTTAAATTGAACTTATTCTCACTGCATTAAAGCATGCATCATGACATTTAACTGTTCATGCATCATATAGATTGATATTTCTATTTTTTTTTTTTTTGTGCTAACTTGTAGTCTGTCCTTGGTTTTTTTCTTTTTGTTCTTTTTGGTTCTATTCTTGTGTCTTGTCCTTACCCTAGCACCATGTCTAGGAAGACTAGAGCTAATAGGTCTTCCCCCCCCCCCCCCCCACCTTCTCCTACTCCTTTTGACCGTGCGAGGTTTCCAAGTGAGAAAAACCAAAAGACCTTTGAAAAACTGAACCTTAATAGAAAGATATGGGCTAAGCGTAAGGTGTTGTTAGATGAGATTGATCCCGCCATTAGGGCGAATTTTGAGCATAGGGGCTGGTTGCCATTGTTGGATATTTCTGATCCTCCTCCTCCAGCTACCTTGATTAAAGAGTTCTATTCGAACATCTGTATCCGCGTCTATGATTCCAACTCTTTAGTAAAGAGTTGAATACGAAGTGTAGAGTTCACCATTACTCCTACGGTAGTGGCTAATTCTCTTAGGGTAACATTAGTCCAACACCCTGTCTATCCCTATGATGAGTCTCCTCCATTGGATGACGTCATGTCATACATCACTGGGACTTTTATCCAGTGGGGTTCTGATCCTTGGATCACCATTGCTGAACTACCTGAATTGCACTATCTCTTTTTTAGGATAGCGTGTCATTCTTTGTGGCCTATCTCTCATCTTCACACCATTCCTCTTGAGCGGTGTGTCTTTTTATACACTCTTGTTACTGATGCTCTTATCAGTTTTCCTCATTTGTTTCTTCGTTTTTTGGACAAAGTTTATAGGAGTTCTTCTACTGCTCATGCTCTTGTTCATCCCATTTTCATTCATAGGATTTTATTGTATCTCGATTTAGAGGACTTCCCCGCTTCTCAGTTTGTACACATAGTTGCCCCCATAGGTGCCTCCTTTCTTAGACATAGGGCTGCTCATATGTGAGCTGGCTCTAAACATCCTAGGGCTGAGCCTTCTGGTGTCGCACCTCCTTCTCCTTCTGCTACAGATCCTACTACTTTTGGAGAGGCGTCTGCTGATCCTGTTGCTGATGCTGATGCTACTGCTGATGCTCCTCCGCCATCTACTTCAGATGACTTTGACATTCGTCGTACGTTGGAGACTGCCATGACCATTCAAGTGGCTCGTGGTGAGATTTTGGTGGACATTCTTGATGAGCTCTGTGCTTTGTGAGCTAATTTGGTGCATCTTCGACGTTCGCCTTCACCACCTCCTTTTGATGATGGACTCTGACTGCCCTTTGGCATTCTATTATAAAAAGGGGGAGTACATTTGTGTACATTTGAGGACACTTGTAGAGTTTTTTGGAGTTAGGGGGAGATTTTTGTTCATTTGGAGCCTGTGGAGTTGTTTAAATTGTATCTAGGTGCTTCACTGTGTATACATTCTTTTTGGCTCTTGATGTATTATTTTTTGGGCTATTCATGATAGGGGGAGATACTTTGTTAGATACTTTGTTTTATATGTTTCTTGTTTCACTGCTCATTGATTTATATTTATGAGTTATTCATGATATATGTCTTTGTTTTGTGTTTTTGTGAAGTCAAGAATTTATTTTATTTTACTTGTATTTTCCACACATGTGTTTATGCGTTTATTGTGTATTTCACGAAATACAGGTTAATTCAGTCGTGCTGCTGTCTACACTTGCAACTGATGGATATAGTTAGGATTGGATTTGTTATAATAGGCATTTTTTTGTAAAGGGCTTTTCTTTGTAAACTTTCAGCCTTTAGTTGTGTTTTGTCACGGATTGCCAATGGGGGAGTTTGTTAGGTTCTAAAGACTTTGGAGATAATGTATTTAGAACTTTAATGTGTAATGTTGGCAAACCATGATCAAAACAATTGTTAGTCTTGTTTAGACTTGCTCAAAGTGTTTGTGTTGTATGTAAAGTTGGAATCGAGTGGCTGCAGAAGTATTAGTGACTTTCAGCCTAGCTCGATCAATCGAAGCTTAGACTTGATCGATCGAATATCGGGCAAAATGTTTTTTTCCTGCAGAATTCCAACTCTAGCCCTAGCTCATTAAAACATTTAGGGTTTTATGTTTTTGCTCTAGGTATATAAAGCAAACCCAAGCCATGTTTTAGAGGTTGCTCATATTACTGTTTGTGTGAATCTCTTGTGAGATCTGAGAGGTGCTTGCCTTCACACAAGCTTAGGATTATTAAGAAGGAGATTTCTTCAAGAGCTTGATGATCATTCAGTTGCTACCATAAGAGCTTAAAGATACACAAGTAGGTGTGCTTTTACTTGATGGCGAATCCAAGAAAGAAGGAGTCTGTGGTCTCGAAACTTGCACGTGGTCGTGTCAGTAAGTTTTCTACTGGTGGGTAGCAATAGGATGTTAGTGGTCTAAGTCGCTATTGTAAAACTTCGATTCTTTCATAGTGGATTTAAGTTTACCTTGAGGATAGCTAGGTTAAATCATCCCTAGGTTTTTTACCGGTTTGGTTTTCCTGAGTCATCATATCATTATGTTATTTATTTTTCCGCTGCTATGCATGATATGCTTGTTTGATTGTGATAACCTAGATCTAGAATTTGGAGTAAGTAATAACTTGGCTTGTTAACTAGGTTAATCCAATTGTTTTTTAAGGGGTCTAAAAACATACAGGGTTTATTGTGTTGAGTTTGTTATATGGGTTTTGTTGATTTTGATAAGAAGATGCTTAATATTCATGTGTTCATGTTTGCTTCTCATTTTTAGTAGTATATCATGATTGTGCTGTGTTGTGCATATCATGCTCATAGTAAAATCTCTCAAAGACAGTTACTTGTGATTCTGTCGATTTCATAGATTACATTGTGCTTAGTTGTGCCTGCACATTCTCACACCACATGCACCAGTGTTTCTCATGCTTAAATACATTCTCAAATACTGCATACTTGGCTCATTTACCATGATTGAGTGACATGTCTTTATAAATAACAATGTGTGTTTCTTTTCATGGACTAACTTGGATCTAATCAAGTTTATGTTTGTGTCTTGTGGTTTTGCACTTGGTTCTCTGCTATATGTATGTTCTTTTGCAGATGTCTCATCATTCCTCTCGAGGAAAAGAGACCATAATTGATGTTCCATCATCCCCTGTTTCAAAATGGACTCGACGTTCGTCTTAAGATTCAAACAATGAGAGATTTAGGACTCCCCTTAATTCTCAGACAAACTCCAGCATTTTTTAGAAAGCTTCTACTATGGTGGAATGGATTGTGAGATTTGATACCCTGGGAATGACATTTATTCCTAGGATCTTTAAGGAGAAAGATTGGGTTGATCTATTCGGGAACTTTGAGGATCCAATTGATGAACTAGTCAAGGAGTTCTACTCAAATGCCAGATTTACCAAAGTTGAACTAAAGTGTTGGGTCCGAGGAATGGAATTCATCATTACTCCAGATTACATTGCAGAGGTCCTTCGAATCACTCAACCGACAAATGTAGACCTCACCCCATATGATGATAAGCTTCCACAAGTGCAAGATATTCTTCAAATCCTTGGGCCAAATCATGAGATTTCATCCAAAGGCACGTCCATTGGAACTGCAAAGTTTGCACCTAAACTGAAAACTCTCACTAGATTCATCAACCTTGGAAGAGCGTAATTTCTATGTGATCTTATCACCGGAGTTCAAATTGACATTTTCTGCTCACATCTTCTAGTTAATAGGGAAAATGGCAGCACGAACAGCAACAAGAACATGCCTTCCTTTTTGTAGTCTGATCATGAAAATTATGGTACTTAAAAGGGTTCGTCAGCCAAAAGATGGAAAGACAATGGTTCGTCTTCGTCCACTATCCATGATTTCCCTTCAAGCCAACAAAAGTTACTCTTCCAAAGCACCTTAGAGTGAACCTTTCCCTCGTGCCACTTCTTCCGATCAACAACCAAGTTCAAATGCATCTCACAACCATTGAGACATAATTAGATGCTATTCAACAAAAACTAGAGGACAACCTTTAGCTATTCGTGCCAAAAAGGGGGAGAGCAACTCATTTTGTATTGCTTGGATGATAGCATACAGTAAGGGGGAGTGCAACACAAGAATAGGAAGTGTGCATATTGAATGAGGGAGTTGTGTGAGCTCAAAAGGAGAATACTGATACATACACACATACTTTTGGATTGTCTTGTTTTTTAGATTATGTGTTTATAGTTTTTATAACTCTTGGTATTTTCATTGTGCTTTTGTTAAAGCTTTTGGTTCTTTGGTTTATATATTTAAGTTTATATTCAATATATTGTGTTTTGTACCTATGCTTTGTAACTTAGTACTTGTTGTTAATGTTATGCATTTCTTTAAGTACATCACTCTTGTGCCCTTGTTGGATTTTATATCCTTAATGCAATTACCTTGAGTTTTTGTATCGGCTGAGTTTTGGACATGCAAATGATACTTTGCATTGAGCTTATTAGCTTGCATGTCCGGATGTTCATTCCTTGTGTGAATGATCATTGTGGCCACTATTTATAGTGATTGTTCATTTTTGGTCAAGCCATGCTTTATTGCTTAATTGCTTTTTGCTTGATCGCATTGTGCTTGCTCCATATGCATTTCAAGGTTTCTGCTTACAATGATCGTATTGTGTTGTTGTTTTTAGGAAATACTTGTCCGTATAGTTCAAGAACTTCACAGATTCTAGAGTTAGGTGTGAGTGAGTTTTGTTCAACTGTTCCTAACTCACATGTTGAGGCTAGAGTTTGTTTTAGGGTTTTGTCACGTAATAGCCAAAGGGGGAGATTGTAAGGTTGAATTTATTCAATCATTAGTTGGTTTTATTCTGTGCCAAATTTGCTTATAATTCAGCATTTAGAAACCCTGTATTTAGGTGGGAATCATGTAAGGGTAGTGTGTAAGAGAGTGTGAAGAAAAGCTCAAGAGTGTGCACTTAAAAAGAGCCTCGCGACTAGATCTCGCGACTGGCTCGCGATTGGAAAGTTGCCAAAGGTAGCACACGTGTGAAGCATGCAAGGGAGCTGAAGGGTCATGCCAACTGTTGCACTATAGGAAAAAACTTCTAGTCTGGCCAGATAGTTAGTTTGCGACTCATTCTAGTGGCGAGCTCGAGTCACCAAAACACCATGTTTGGTTGTAACTGACTCTTTTCATTCTATACACACCCTACTATAAATACCCTTATACCCACAAAATGTGGAGAGTTTCCGGAGAGAATTTGGAGAGAGAAATTCTAGAGAGAAATAAGATTGACTCATCCACAATCTTCATCATTTGATTCTCCAAATTCCTCTACTGTCACCCTCTCCATTGATACATCCTTGAGAGGTACATTAGCCAAAATCCTTATCTCACCATACCCATATCTGTGGAGGTTATTTGGTGCTTTGGAAGTAGTTCGGAAGGGACCAATTCATTTTGGTTGATGCAGTGGGCTATTGTGGGATTCGGTAAGTTAGAGAAGACAAGGTTCGGTGTAACCCTGTTGGTGCAAGAAGCTTGGAGGGCTTAGGTGCACTGGGTAGATTAGGCTTGAAGGGTCTTTTGCTATTCATGTATCCCAACTTTATTCTCTAGTGGATTATTGACCGCTTTGAGGGCGGCGGAGAGGTTTTTCATTGAGGACTTCGATAACACATCATTGTGTTGTCTTTGTGTTTGCATCTCTCTTCCCTTAATCTTTGCCTTTTAATTATTGCTGTGGTTGTGATTAATTTCGGTTTAGATTTTTTTACCAATTCTGTTTTAGCTTATATTCATATTCTGCACATACATTGTTTAATTATAAGCTTGTGTTGGTAATTTGTAAATTAGGGGTCTAAACGTTCATAGGTGTTTTACACACATTTTGAACTTTCAGAATTCAAATTAGTGATCAAAGCCCATGGTTCAAACCTATGGAAATTTCAACGAAATTCAAATCGCACAAGCAAAACCCATGATTCAATCTCATGGCAAATTATTTATTAAAAAGCCCAATTCTCATTGGCAATATCAAAAGCCCATTTCTTGCTTGTAATATCAAAAGTCCAGCCCAATTCTCGTTGGCAATATCAAAAGTCCAGTTCTCACTAGTAATATCAAAAGCCCAATTCTCATTTGCTAGCAATATCAAAAGCTTAATTCTCATTGGCAACATCAAAAGCCCAGTTCTCGCTGGCAATATCAAAAGCACAATTCTTGCTAGCAATATCAAAAGTCCAATTCTCATTGGCAACATCACAAACCCAGTTCTCACTGGCAATATCAAAAAACCCAATTTTCATTGGCAACATTAAAAGTCCAGTTCTCACTGATAGTATCAAAAGCCCAATTCACATTGGCAATATTAAAAACCCAAGCTAACTACTTAGCACTATTTTATCAAAAGCCCAAGGTTATTAATACTTAACAAAACACTATATCATAAGTATTTCACTTAAAAGTTCAATGAGGGACAATGTTTTAATTTCTTAAACATTACTATGATCAAGGTTGTCAAAATCGGGATCTTACATAGGATCGTTAAAGGTAGGTGGGATTGTAAATCGTAGGATCAGATCGTGAATCGTAAGATCCTACTTATTTTCAAATTTGAATAAAAAAACACATTAGTAATGACTTTATATGTTGAATAATCACGTAAATCATAAATTCATCCATAAAAAACTAAGATTTGCATTATATGATGTAATTTGCATGTCATACATCGCTAAGTTTATACTAATGAAACAAATATATTTAAGTTTTGATCCAATGTATCTAAAAAGTTCAATAAATGTTTAATTAGCAACCAAATGCCAAAATATTTATCAAAACATATGGAAAATATTTTCCAAGATCTAAGTTCCAAGTTTGAAATCCAAAATTGTTAACAAATGGAAACTAGCTAACTATAATATGAAATTCA
The DNA here is from genome assembly GCA_023621385.1 of Quercus gilva. Classification (NCBI taxonomy): domain Eukaryota; kingdom Viridiplantae; phylum Streptophyta; class Magnoliopsida; order Fagales; family Fagaceae; genus Quercus; species Quercus gilva. Next base: position 35,924,541 of record CM042477.1, read on the forward strand.
AAAGCAAGATGAATATTAAAGTGAAGTGGACATTTAATTATTCTCATTCTAAGGTTCTTATAACCAACGTCCTAAATTTCTAATCATCATCATCCATTTTATCATCTATGCAGACATTATATATTTGTAAACTAGAGCTGTAAAAGACATCAAAATACAATTTCATACTCAACTGTTCAAGTTATACTACTCAGCAACAATTAAAGAGCATGCTCTTCTTGATGCCTATGAAACTCTCCATAAGGAATTATCTAAATCTTTGAAAATTGCTAAGTGTTTGGACATATGTGTTTCACATGTTAGGAACATATGTTACTATTTTATGTAATTGGCTAATACTTTGACAAAACGCACTTTACTTGTAATTTGGTAGATCTAAGATGTGTTTAATGCTTCAAGAAACAAGGTTTCAAGTTCAAGTGTTAAAGCCATGCAAGTCTATCCAAGAATCAAGTGTGAAAATGTTGTTCATTAAAGCTTGACAGCTAGCTCGATAGCTAGCATCTATTAAGGCTTAGAGAGCTATCTGAATCCCGTGGCTCAACAGCTGCTCGACAGATAAGGTATCTATCGAGGTTTATGAAAAACAGATTTTTCAGTTCTGTTTTCATCCAATCCGTGGGTATATATTTAGGTTTTCTTTTCTCACAACCCTAGACATATATAAGGATTATTTTAAGGGCTGTCAAAAGTAACACAAGTTGCACAAGTGTGGAGCAAGGTTTTGTTCATGCAAATTATAACCGGAGACAGAATTTGCCCTAGTTCATCTATCTCTTAAAGTAGCTGCTGTGTTTATACACCATTTTTGTAACCAAGGAGCTTCTTAATCTTCATCGTGTGATGAACCGAAGAACTTTATAGCCAACATCTTTCTCTAGTTGGTGATTGAAGTCGTGTACTGGGATCCGCGCAATTGGTTAGTCACGTACTGGGAGCCATGCATTGAAAATGAGAGATTGTCAATATAGAACAAGTCCAATTGGGTATTGGGGTAACGGTTCAACTGTATATTGGTATAAGGTACTAGGATTCCTTTACTTGTAACCGCTTGTTGTGATAATAGTGAATTCTCGGGAGTGGTGACCTTAAAATCTCCTGATGGGGTTTTTGCTGTGTTAGTTTTCCCCATTCGAAAACAAATCACCCATGTCAAATTTATTTTCCGCTGCACTTTAGTTTATTGGTGATTTGTTTGTGCTACCGCACATTTTGCATGTTAATTTGATTAATTAATAAACTTGGGTAATTAATCAATTAATTCATCACAAGGGATCAATACATTCTTGGCCTATCAAGTGGTATCAGAGCAGGCACACTCTGATTAGGGTTAATCTTTGCTGTGTGATCCATTGACCCCTGTTTGTCATGGATAAAGGACAATCTCTTATTATACCTCCGTTATTTGATGACACTAACTATGCATACTGGAAAGTACGCATGAGAGCTTTCTTGCAGTCTTTAAATGAGAAAGTGTGGCAAGCTGTGGAGATTGGCTAGACCAAGCTGAAGGAAGCGCCGGCCAATTGGGATAATGCTAAGATCAAGGTGGCAAACTTCAACAGCAGGGCATTGAATGCCTTATTCAGCATGGTCACAAATGAGGAGTTCAAGAAAATATCCTTCATTGAAACTGCGAAGGAAGCATGAACCATTCTCCAAACAACCTATGAGGGAACCAAGGCTGTCAAGGATTCAAAGTTTCAGAGGCTCACTACAAGCTTTGAAGAGATCAAGATGGAGGAGGATGAGTCGTTCGATGAGTTCTATACCAAGCTCAAGGACATAGTGAACTCAGCTTTCAATCTTGGGGAAACCATTCTTGAACCCAAGATTGTGAGAAAGATGCTCAGATCTCTACCCGAGGGATTCCATGCCAAGATCACCACAATCGAGGAATCAAAGGACATTGACAAGATTCCTTTGACAGAGCTAGTTGGTAATCTGAGGACCTATGAGTTAGATTTAACAAGAATTGGTAAGTCGGGTAAAGGCAAGAGCATGGCATTGAAGGCCAACAACAGTGATACTAATGAGTCTTCAAACGATGAAGATTCTAAGATGAAGTCCTACATTACAAGGCAATTCAAGAAGTCCATAAAGAATGCCAATGGGAAGGGCTTCGACAAGGACCGTAGGCAATCTAGCTCCTCACAGTTCAAAAGCCAAGACAAAGGGAAGAAGGATGCTAGGGATAGTGGTCAGTACACTATTCCCTCAGGACCAAAGTGCTTCGAGTGTCAAGGTTTTGAACATATGAAACAGGAGTGCCTTACATATCTCAAGAGCATTGGGAAGAGCAAGACACTTGCTACTACATTAAGTGACACTAAACCTGAGGATGATTCATAAAACAAGGATGATGTAATTCTAAATGCGTTCACTGCCACTGTCAATCTTACTAAGGGGATTGTTGAAGATGTGGATGAAGAAGAGGACTTGGTGGATTCTAAGTTCGAGAAAATGGATGATCAAGATGATATCCATACAGCCTATGAGAAATTGTACAAGGTTTCTGAGAAGCATGAGAAACTTTATAGGCTGACCACCAAAAAGCTCAATGATGTGGAGCTTGATCATAAAGAGCTTTCCACAAAGTTTGATGAAGCCAATTAGACTATTGGAGCACTGAGGTTTTAAAATATTTCCTAGCTGAAAAGACCAAGAAAATTGAAGCGGAGCTGTTTCAAGTCAGACCTCAATTGGAGAGGACTTCAAGTGCAAAGCTCGACGAGATGCTCAGTATTCAGAAATCTACTCCTGATCGAACCAGTTTAGGTATGATTTCTCTTCTCATAGTATTGCTTCTACTAGTACTACTGTTTTTGTTCCTCCTACTAATAATGTTGAATCTTAAAACAATGATGTTAAGAATGAATTAGCTAGTGAGAATATAGATAAGGGTAAATCTATCTTAGGAGCACCCCCTAAGCTTGATAAGAAAGAGATTAAGAACCCTAGGGCTAAGAAAGGAAACTCTCAAAAGCCTAAACAAAAGAAACAGCATCTCTGTCATCACTGTGGAGCAGCCAGTCATACTCGACCTAATTGCTATAAGTGATTAGCCACTCAACAGAGAACCGACATGATAGCATTGGGAAACCAGAACCAGTTTCCATCCTCTTTTTTTCCCCTTGGAGATCTTCTCATAGCCTTTATGTTCCTTTTGAACTTGAACGGTTTCAATTCTTTCCCCTCACCTCTGATTCAAGGGTTCACTCAAAGGAAAGGTTCTTCCAAAGTATGAAAGGAAAAGGGCTCCAAGTGATTCTATCACTTTTTCTCCCTCTCTCTCTTCTTGTTTTTGTGTTTGCATCACTTATGTGTTTTGCTTTCATGTTTTGAAAAATCAGAAAAATACAAAAACATTATGTGTTTTGTGTACATTTGTACTTGTGTACCTTAGATGCCCATTGAAACAAATTTTTCTAAACTTTGTATCTTTTGTAACTTAGATGAGCATCTCTATGCACAATTAAGCAAGTGAGCTTTATGGCTCATGTTTGTGATGAGTAAGATTAAGTTATCTCTTATACTTAACACTCATATCACTCTTTTTGATGGGAAGGACTAGAAAATTCTAAGAGAAATGCATAAATAAGCATCTCACCACAGTTGCCTACTGTGGGGGCCTTTTCTGTATTTGGGCTGGGCTGCCTCCTGCAGTGATGGGCCTGAGTGTTTGTTTTTCTTTCTGGGTAAGGAAGTCGAGACCGGCCCAACTGAAGCTCACTTTGGGCCGGCTTGGCACAAACTTAGCCTAGACTGCCAGGCACACCCTTACGGCAAGCAGAGTTATTGCAAAAAGATTACGGCAGGCAGATATAATAACAATAAAAGGAAAAACAACAGAATACAGCAGCTAATAATAGTAATGACAGGACATCACAATAGTAATAGTAGTAATAATAATAATGGCTTTCTAAAAGAAAGAACAATGGATTGAACAACGATGGAAGCTTAATAAAAAATGAACATCAAGTCAAAACCAAGCCTGTGATGGCAACCATCCAAAGAGGAAGAATGTTTCCTCTCAATGAAACTAACCTCACAGGAGAATATCCTGCCGTGGGGATTAATAACTTTGAGGGAATCGGACCTAAATGTTGGATGCCTGAAGAAAGTTTTCACTTGCTTAATTATTCCTTAGAGAGTGGGATTTTGAGGGGGAGAGGGGAGAAAAGATCTATTGGTGCATGCCCATTATACTCACAAGTTGTTTTCTTATCTTTCTTTCCTTTCCTTTTCTTTTTCTCTTAGTTTTTTCTTTCTATGATTTTCTTCCTCTGTTTTTCGGTCCCCTTTACAGGGCACGGCAAGGCTCCTTTTATAGGACCTGCCGTGGTTGTTCTTTTACCATTTCACCCCTTAACGGCCTTTGTCTGGTCTAGGCATGCTTGCTGACCACCGTCTGCACACTGCTTACCCTTGCCAGACAAAAACAGGTTGGTTCTATTTCTGTCCGCCATGGCACTATTTTTAGCCGTGGCTTAAATTCTCTCTCTCTCTTCCTATGGCATGCACCCAACGTTCCCTTCCCAATCTTACCTCTTTTGGGCGGTTTGTCATCCCAGCAGGACATACCTCCCAAAAGGGTTTGGGCAGGGACCGTGAAATAGACCTTTTCCCTCCTCCCTACCACCAAACCGCACCCCTCTTTACCTCTTTCCACTGACCCGTGGCCCCATCATGACCCATATTGGCTGGGTACAGGCTGGTGGCACCTAGGCTTTGCGCATGCTTTCCTGTCAAGTACGTTTGAAAAGGGCCTGCCTGCGGCCCATGTGCTTGTTGTGCTCTGGAGCTTTGCTTGCATTTGTCTGCCATACTTCTTCATTCTTTCACGTGGGCTGGAGTATTTTCACTGCTTCTCTTTGGGATTGGGCCCTTCTTAATACTGGGTTTCACATCTTTCTTGGCCCATTCTTTGGTTTATGTTTACGTCTTGTTTCATTACTTAGCACTTCCTGCCATGATGATGTGTTCCTGCTAGGCCTTCTTTAAAGCCTGCCATTCCATTATTTCCCCCAGTGACTCAAGAGAGTCCGCTGGTGTTTTTACTCATGGGCTCTATTATCCCTTTCTTTTTCCTTTTGAGCCTGCAGCCCTTTTACTTTCCTTGGGCTTCCTTGGCCCATTTCATTGCTTTCGGGCTCCTTTGTCCCATTGTATTCTTTTGGGCATCCTCGGCCCGTTTCATCACTTTTGGGCTTCCTTTGTCCCATTTGGGCTCCTTTGTCCCATTTCAATTCTTTACTCCCATGGGCTTTTACTAATTTCATTGGGCTTCCCCGGCCCAATTACTGTATGCTCATCCTTGGGGCTCATAGGCTTGCCATCAACCCCTACTCTCTTTGCTTACGGTACTTTGGGCCTGCCGCGGTCCATTCTTGCTTTCTCATACCATACATTGCCCATGGGTGTCATTTCTCTCTTTCCGGGCCCTTTGGGCCCATTTGCTTTCTTAAGACCCATTTATTCATGTTATGGGCCTGTGTTCTATTCTTCCTGCCGCTTGGGCCTGATAGTCTTATTCTGTGCCTGCCACTCTCATTGCCTGCCTTGCTGGGTTGGGTCGGCTTTTTCAAAAATGACCCTCAACACCTGCCAATCATGAAATGACGTTTGTATGCTTAGGCATAGCAAAAATGGAATGTCAAAAGCTTAACATAATTGGGTAATTCTTTTCTATCTCTTATATGCCCATGCATGATTTGCTTAAAAAAAAATGCAAAGAAAAAAATAAAAAGCAAAAAGATCAAAATGCTTTATATATGATTACATGCGTGTCTTCTAGGAGATGTGGGAGTTATAGGATGTACCTGGAAGGTGATAGTCTCCATCCAACAGTTATGATTGTGCGTGAGTTAAAGTGATTTTCTCATATCTCAAATTGTCATAACATGTAGACATTTATGCAATTCTTGCGATGTTTTTCACACACAACACGCAATATTCTTTGCTACTCTTGATACATGTACAGGTATAATGTGATTTGGCCATCACAAAGTTTACATGTGTTAATGTATGCTCACTAAACTGTCTTGACTTGTTTTTGAAAATATAAATTTGGTTAGACATGTTTAGTGTGTGTGTGTGTTTTGGGATCTATATGCTTAACATTTTTTTGTTGAGAGATGTTTTTGAGAGTTCAAATGTTGTTTGGATTCTTGGTTGAGTTGCATGTTTGATTGCATTCATGTCTGTGTTTTTCTCTTCTTTAAAAACCTGTTTTTAAGAAATCTCAACACCTCCTCGACACCTAGCTTATCTATCGAGCTCTTCAGTTGCTTTTTATTGCAATCTCGATACCTCTCGATAGCAAGGTTGATCGATCAAGCAACTTTCTGTCCCCTCGATAGCTCCTCGACAGATCCTCGATCCATCGAGCTTCTTTTTGCTGTGGACACCTGCTCAATAGCTGCATCTGTCGACCCTTTTAAAGCTTGACACCTCTCAACACCTCTCGATCTATCGAGAATTACTAAGCTTCTATATATAGGGTTAGCGCGATTCAGGTCTTATTTCTCTCGATCTATCTTGACACTTGTTGCCTCTTCACCTCCCAAAACCTCTCTCTCACACTCCAAACTTTATCCTCAAGGATTTTTCGGCCTAGATCAAGTTTTTCTTCACTTGGTAAGGGTCCTAATCCTTCTTTTTCATGCATTTCGTCTTTTGTGACCTAACCTTTGGGGTTTGATGAAAAATTTAGGGTTTTTCAAAATCAAAGAGGTTTTTGCAAAATTTTTGGGATGGGTTTTCAAAAGAGGTTTTTGATCTTAAAACATCATGCATTGCATCTCATTTGCATTATAACAATATTTTCATGCATTCTTAGATGTGTGTTTACTTTGTTGCAAACTTGTGTGCTAGTAGGATTGGATTGGGCTGAGCTCATGATGTTTTTACTATTGCATATCACATGCTCATGCATTTTCATGCATATGTTCCTTACATTCTCTATATTCTTATATATTGAACTGTTTTGGGACTTTTCTGATTGTCTCTTTCACACTCAACCATTCAAGTTATACTACTCAGCAACAATTAAAGGGCATGCTCTTCTTGATGCCTGTGAAACTCTCCATAAGGAATTATCTAAATCTTTGAAAATTGCTTAGAAATTCAGGAAGAGTTAAAATTGGCTAATCTTGAAAAAGAGGAATTGATTTTGAGATTGGTGGAATCCTATAAAAAAGAATGAATTTTTAAGAAACCAATTTTCCTCTCAAGATGAAAAGATGAAAATTTTGTAAGAAAAGTTAGCTGAGTCTAAAGCTAAACTTGAAAATTTTTCCAATACCAAACTTACTGTTGATAATAGATATGTTTCTGTTTCTGTTCCTCTTAAGCCTAAAGCTAACAAAGTTTATATTCCTCCTTTTAAGAGGAATCATAAAGAAAAGATTTATTTTGCTAGGTTATACAAAGGTGAAAGTTCTGATGTAGACATTGAAATTTCTAAACTTATGTCCAAACCTATAGGTAAATTGCAAAAGAAATCTATTTTTGTATCTACCTATCATCTTTGTTGTGTTGTTGGTCATATTAAACCAAAATGTTCTTTGTTGAGGCAAAAACCAAAACTTGAGACTAGATTTGCTTCTAGGAATACTAATGTTCCTAAATTTGTTCTTGTCTGTCGCTTTTGTGGTGTTCGTGGTCACATTTGTCCTAACTGTTATAAATTGAAATTTAAGCATTCTGTGTTTCAGTCTAAAATATGTGATGATATATCTCCTGCTACAAGTCTTGTTAAATTGTTTCATATGCTTTTGAAAAATTTAGCTTGTTGGCTTGTGAAAGGAAACTGCAGGATTTTAGTCTCTCTCAAAAGAATTGTGTAATCCCTCAAATGCACTCTGTTTCTCATGGTTTTTCACCTACAAAGCGAAAGACGCATGCTATATGGATGAGAAAAGATTTGCTAAGGTGAGTGTTTTTCATTCGTCCTTGATTTAATTCTTTCAATTATTTGTGGACATGTTTACTTTTTGTTTTTGGTTGTTTTATTTTCTTAGATAGTTTTAATTATTCAAAAATCCAAAAAAAAAAAATTGAAAATTTTCAAAAAGAAAAAAATATTTTATTTTGTGTTTTGTTTTATTTTTCTTGAGGATTACATGAATTATAATATCTCTCTCTTGACTTAGAACATGCTTAATATTGTGGAAAAACATAGAAAGTGTGTATTGCATAACTGAGTGCATGAGCTTTATCTGATTTTGTGTAAGTATCTACTAGTTGTGTTTTTTTTTTTTTAATTTTTTTTATCATATTTTACAAACACAAAAAGATTTTTATTTTTTTGTATTGCACACAACTAAGTGTGTAATTAAGGTTGGCTAATGAAATTTGCATTCATAATTTAGTTTTGATAAGCTTTGTATTTGCACTTTACTAGTTTGTGTTAGTTTATGCTTAATTGTGTGATTTGTTTTCTAGGAGATGTGAGAGTTATATAATGTAACTCTTAAGGTGATAGTCACTTTCAAACCAATGTGATTTGTTAGGGTCATATTTTATATGTAATTCGCTAATTCTTTAACAAAACACACTTTTCTTGTAATTGAGTAGATCTAAGTTGAGTTTAATACATCAAGAAATACGTTGTTCAAACATATCAAGAGTTAGTATTAAAGACATGAAGATTGATCCAAGAAATAAGTGAAGAAAAGCTGTTTTACTGAAGCTCGATAGATAGCTTGACAGATAGCTGCTATCAAGACTCAATGAGAAGCTCGACACAAGCTCGATCTATCGAGAATTGTGATTTCAGAATTCTAGATCTGAAATTTGGCCTAAACTAATGTATATGGTTTCTTTTCTCACAACCCCATGTTGGAAAAGTAAATGTGCGCAGCGGAAAAATTAGCAGATCTACTTCATTCACAATTGATAACATGTACTATGTAAGTTTTAGAATATAGAGCAAGTGAGTGTACCTTGGTGTAGTGAATTTCAAAACCAAATATCAGAAATACTCGGGAACACTTTCAATCTTCACTCCAATTCCACTAACACCCAAGATGTGTGGTTTTTCAATCAATTATATGTGTATGTTCTAAAGAGAATTCAAGAGTGTCTAACACTTACATACATATCATTTCATGCACATGTGATGATTACAAAAATTCTGCATGTTTTTCTCCTAATAACTGATTATCTAATTGGGTCAACCTTTTGGGCCTTTCATATTGGGCTTTAGTATGTGGCTTGGAGTGGGACCAAAAGGAAACAAATAAGACACTAGCTTCAATGGTTCTTGAGCTTTTCTGTCAACTCTTGATAAGTCCAAAGTTACCATTAATTATATTTAATACCACTATATAAATATAATTGCACTCTAGCCTTTATTAATAAATTATATCCCAAGACTTTATTGTACATGCAACCCCTTCATAAAATATTCTAGTAATACAAAGTGATGAATTTAGACTGCCACTTTGTAGATTACTACATCTTAACCTTTGAGTACTCGGTTTAATCCTTTTAAGTTATTCATTATATATTTATAAAATCCAATTTCATAAATATATACTTTAGTAATTTCTTACCAAAGTGGTTAGGCTTAACTCTCTGAATAATACACCCAGTAAACTTATCTCAATGAAATATTTTGTATCTATGTTAAGAGGCTATGAATTCCATCTTGAAAATATATGTTCCATCAACACTAAATGTAGCTGCCCAACATACTAAGGTTTTGACCATTACTTTAGATCTCACTCCTGATATATCAAAGCAACCTACATTTCATGATCAGGTCCATTATTCTCTCAGGATTAAAAGTTCATGAAAATAGAAGTCGTTAGATTTATTATTCAATTGACAATTGTTAAGAGAATAATAAATCTCACAGCGGTCCAGTTCAATATGTCTTAACTCTTTAAACATATCAACATATCAACTAGAAGTCACAACTTCCACAATCAAGACAAATTATCTTAGTTAAAATGTTATAGTCTTTGCAGATGAAACGCCCAATTTCATCACCGACTACGAACCAAATTCTGAGTTTACAAAGAACTTGTGACTTATACCTTCTATGACTAAATCACATAAATCACATACTATGCATCTCATGGACTATATGATAATGTCCAAATATTCATGTTACCATTATTTCAGATAATAATAAAACAACTTTATTAATTATAATATTAAGTCATACATCATGTCATACATAATATAATACATAGCATCATACAATAGAATTCTAGTGCACAAATCCCAACAATCTCCCACTTACCCTAAAGACTATTGTGTACTAATCTAACTCCCATTCCTTCCAAATACGACTCGAAAGTCCTTTGAGGCAAGGCTTTGGTAAAAGGATTTGCTAGATTATTTGCACTTTCAATCTTTGCTACCACCACATCTCCACGAGCAATAATATCTCTAATGATGTGATACTTTCTCTCAATGTGCTTTCCTTTCTTGTGATTCCTTGGATCTTTTGATTGTGCAACTGCACCACTATTGTTGCAAAACAATGTGATGGGAACTTGTTCCATTCTTATTACACTAAGGTCAAAAAGGAATTTCTTGATCCATACAGCTTCTTTTGCTGCTTCACAAGCAGCAACATATTCTGCTTCCATGGTGGAGTCCACAATACAAGATTGCTTAACACTCCTCCAAGTTATGGCTCCACTTCCCAAGGTGAAAACACATCCTGATGTGGATTTTTTGAAATCTAGATCCGACTGAAAATCTGAATTCGTATAGCCAATGGGTATCAAATCCTCACTTCGGTAAATAAGCATATAATCTCTCGTTCTCCGTAGATACTTGAGAATGTGCTTTACAGTTTGCCAATGTTTTGGTCCTGGATTTGATTGATATCGGCTGACCATGCCAACTGAATAGTAGATATCTGGTCTAGTACAAAGCATGGCATATATGAGACTTCCCACTGCAGAAGTATAAGGAACTTGTCTCATCATATCTTCTTCCACTTGAGTCTTAGGCCTTTGGTCATCAGACAGAGGAACTCCATGTCTGAAAAGAAGTAATCCTTTCTTGGAGTTTTGCATGCTAAATCGTTCTAGAACCTTATCTATATATCTAGATTGTGATAAGCCTAACATCTTATTCTTACAATCTTGCCAAAGCTTGATCTCTAGTGATAGGCCACAAACTGAATGACCCCTTGTGATTTAAACTAATTAATTAATTTAGCCAAGTTATTAATTAATCAATTTAACATGCAAATACGTGGCAGCACAAACAAATCACCGAATAACTAAATATGCAGCGGAAAATAAATAACATGGTGATTTGTTCACGAATGGGGAAAACCCTAACGACAAAAACCCCACCGGGTGATTTTCAGGTCACCACTCCCGAAACTCCATTATTATCAAATCAAGCAGTTACAAATAAGGAATCCCAAGTACCTTACCAACCTACAGTTGAACCCTTACCCCAATACCCAATTGGACTTGATCTGTAGTGACAGTTCCCCCTTTTGATGCACGGCTCCCAAGTACGTGACTAACCAGATGCGCGGATCCCAGTACGCGACTTCAAACACCAACTTTAGGAAGAAAGGTTGGTTGCAAAGTTCTTCAGATCATCCTATGCAATGAAGATCAGGAAGATGCTTGGTCACAAAACCCTACGGTGTAAAATACACAGCAACTTCTTGAAGAAGATGAACTAGGTCAAGAACTTCGTCTTAGATCACAATTTGCTTGAACAAGGATTGCTCAATGCTTATGCAACTTGTGTCTATGTTGACGGCTCTTAAAACACTCCTTAAATATGTTTAGGGTTAGAAGAAAAGAAGGCCCAAAAACACATTCACGGATCCCAAGAAAATCAGAACAGAAATCTGACTTTTTAATTCTCGACAGATAGCAGGTGTCGAGGTAGGTGTCGAGCAGGTGTTGAGATTTAAAAACTTTGCACTTCAACTTGCTTTTTCTTGGACAGACTTGATGACTTCAATACTTGATCTTGAAACCTTGTTTCTTGAAGTATTAAAAACACCTAGAACTACCCAATTACAAGTAGAGTGCGTTTTGTCAAAGGATTAGCCAATTTACATAAAATATGACATATATTCTTAACATGTGAACACATATGTCCTAACAATCTCCCCCTTTGGCAATCCGTGACAAAACCACAACAAACAAATGAACATATGAGAGAAGTCATAAATCACTCAACTCATATTCACTTGTTGAATACAATAAAATCTATCCTAACACAAACTCTTGAAGAACTTTGCAAAAAGAGAGTTTATGGCAAGTAGACTTTGATAACCTGTATTTCTGAAACACTTTTAAACAAAACTCATCAAGGCATCTTGTGTGAAACAGAAATAATTAGATTGCATACAAATATAAAGAATATGTGTATAAAGAAAGAAAAGAAACAACACATGAAGAGATAGGTGAATAAGAAAAACATACATCCACATATATAGAAAGATAAGTACAATGTATGTAAAACTGGTCACAAGACCTCATATACAAGATCAATGTATCTATAAAGACTAGAAAAGAAAAAGATACATCAAAATATGAACACTCCCCCTATCAAAAATGTCATATACTAACTCTCCCCCTAAGATGACTACTCTCATAATCCAAAACTACTCCCCCTTTTTGTCACGAATGACAAAGGGTAGAGTGTCATGTAGACATCTCATCAGTAGAGCTAGCATCTCCATCATCATCATCTGAAGCATCATCGTCATCACCATCATCATCATCATCATCCTCAGTATCAGAATCTGAAGCAACTGGAGGAGGTGGTGGAGGAGAAGCCTCAGAAGCAAAACTATCCATGGTCGCCTGCCGTCGTGCAATACGACTAACACGAACATTCACCTGATACAACTCAGTGGTGAGTGTATCAAGGTGAGCATCCATGCGCTGCAGCTGCGCCATAATATCTCCAAGAGATACATCGCCTGAAGAAGAAGGAGGAGCCGATGTAGATGGAGCTGATCTGGATGGAGCTGAACGGGAGGGTGGAGTGGAATCCGGCTGTCTCGACCTGAACTGTGCCTCACTACGTTTTACGGTAGCGGCATCTATGGCAGATATGTGTGTGAAGTGGTCGGACGCAGGGAAAGGGATGGAAAAATGGCGTAGTATCCTCGTGATAGCGGAAGGAAAGATGAGCTTATCACGGGACGCCGCATCTAAATGAACATCTATGATAGAGAAAATGAAGTGAGAAGGAAAATCTATCGTAAGATGCTCAAGTAGAGATAGCAAGAAACGAGGACGAGGCACTGTGATAAAGTTATAGTGAGAGAGAGGATGAAGTACAAAAGTCATCACCATGTTAAGGAACCTAGGACCTTTAGCAAAAGGTCTACATGATGTATACTGGTGCTCACCCCACTTAGAAGGGCGCTCACAAAAAGCAGAAATGAGCTCATCCTTGGACACAGTCCTCAGTCGCTCACAGGTAGGATAGTCAGGAAACTCTATCCTAGGGACTCTAAGCACATCCGCAACCAGCTGCGGTGTGACAGCAATGCGCGTACCTCGAACGCGAGTATGAAAGAGAGGTACTGAACGATCAATCCCGTACATGTTGGAGTAAAACTCCTGAATCAGTACGAGAGGACAAGTGACCGGGACGTCACACAGTGACTCCCATCCCCTACTGTGAATGACAGAGGGAAGGTCAATGTCAGCAAAGTCCGCCAGAATGACTTGGCGTTCCGAATGAACACCTCGTCTAGAAAAGTTCTCAGTAAATGCCTTTTGGGCATCTACATCACGAAACCGAAAAGTATGAGGAGCAGAATCAGAAGAGGAGGAAGCTCCAGAACGCAGAGGGTTCCGAGCAGGAGTGGATTTACATTTGGGTTCCATAGACACAACTAACGTAAAAGAATGAGAAAAGAGATAGAGAGGGAGACAATCAGAAAAGTCCCAAACAGTTCAAATAATATAATAACTTGAACAGAATGTATGTATGCATGGGAATGCATGGTCATGTGACATGCAAACATAAAAAGCATCATGGGCTCAATCCAATCCAAACCTAGCAGCACACATACAAGAATCACACAACTAAATGCATGAAAATATCATTCTAATGCACATGGAATGCAATGTATGACATTTTAAACACTTTTCATTGAAAAACCAACCCAAAATTTCAATAAAAACTCAATGATTTTGAAAAACCCCAAAGTTTTCAAAAAAAATCCCAAAACCTAAGATTCAAATCATGAAATGCATGAAAAGGAATGGAAAAGAAGATCATACCACTTGATTTGAAGTAAGAAAAGCTGAAAATCACTTGGGATGGAGATTGGAGTGAAGAAAAGTGGTTTGGGAAGATGAACCGCCTCGGACAGATCGAAGAGAGATCGAGAAATGAGAGAGAAATCGCGATCGCAGCTTATATAGACACCTCAGTAAATCTCGACAGCTGAGGTGTCGAGAGGTGTCGAAGGTGCTGTCGAGGAAGGTATCGAGAATTTTGCCTTCGACAGCTGAAGGTGTCGAAGAGGTATCGAGGTACCAAACAGCTGAACTGATACTGAAGCTCGATCGATCGACTATGTGTCAAGAAGGTATCGAGGAGACAAAGAAGATCTCAATCGATCCACCAGGTGTCGAGGAAGAGTCGAGATTGCGATAAGAAAAAGGCTTGAGAAGCTCGACAGATAATCAGATATCGAGGAGGTATCAAGGAGGTGTCGAGCCAGCAATGAAAAGCAGTTTTCGAGAAGTGAAAAACACAGACATGTATGCAATCAAGACAAACACCTCAACCATGATCCAACCAACATAAAAAGCTCTCAAAAATCATCTCTCAATGAAAATTTAAACACATGGATCTTCCAAAAACACACACACACACTAAACAAGTCTAACCAATTTTATATTTCAAAAATAAGTCATGACAGTTTAGTGAGCATACAAAAGCACATGTAAAACCTTTGTGATGGCCAAATCACATTGTACCTGCACATGTATCAAAAGTAGTAAAGAATATTGCGTGTTGTGTGTGAAAAATATCGCAAGATTGCATATGTGTATACATGTTATGACGATCTGAGATATGAGAAAATAACTTTAACTCACACATAATCATAACTGTTTGATGGGGACTATCACCTTCGAGGTACATCCTATAACTCCCACATCTCCTAGAATACACGCTTGCAACCATTTTTAAAGCATTTTTAATCTTTTTGCTTTTTATTTCTTTGCATATATTTTTTTTTTTTTTAAACATATCATGCATGGGCTTATGAGAAAGAAAAGAAATACCTATTGATATTTGACATTTCAATTTTGCTATGCCTAAGCACACAAATGTCATTGACATCACACTTTTGCTATGCCGAAGCATACAGATGTCATTAATGATTGGCGGGCAACAGTGGTGAGATGGTTATTTATGCCTTTCTCTTAGGATTTTTTAGTCCTACCCGTCAAAAAGAGTGATATGAGTGTTAAGTCTAAGAAATAACCTAATCTTACTCATCACAAACAAGAGCCACAAAGCTCACTTGCTTAGTTGTGCATAAAGATGCTCATCTAAGCTACAAGAGATACAAAGTTTAGAAACCTTTGTTTCTTGGCCATCCAAGGTACACAAGTACCAATGTACACAAAACACACACTGTTTTTGTATTTTTCAATTTTTCAAAAATTTTTATTTTATTTTATATCAAAACAAAAGTAAACAAAACTGAAAGTAAACACACAAAAACATGTTGACAAAGCAAAACAATTCATAAAACTAAACGCAAATGCATGAGGAAGGGAAAGAGGATAGGGAAATCAATCCATGGAGATAACACCAATATTTTGACGAAGGAATTCAAAGCGTTTGCTGTCAAGAGGTTTGGTAAACAAATCGGCCTTCTGATCATCGGTGTGAATGAACTCAAGAGTGAGAATACCATCTTCAACAAGCTCCCTAATGAAGTGATGTCGAATCTCTATGTGTTTGGTTCGAGAATGTTGAACCGGATTCTTAGAGATATTTATGGCATTGGTATTGTCACAATAGATAGTAAGATGATCTTGACAAATACCATAATCATGAAGGAGTTTTTGCATCCAGAGAAGTTGTGTGCAACAGCTACCAACAGCAATGTACTCAGCTTCAGCAGTGGATAAGGAGATGGAGTTCTGCTTTTTGCTCATCCAAGAGACAAGATTGTTGCCTACATAAAAACAACCCCCTGAAGTACTCTTCCTATCATCAGCATTCCCAGCCCAATCCGCATCGGAATATCCAGCTAAGACATTATTAGTGTCCTTGCTGTACCACACACCGAACTCAGCGGTAGTTTTGACATACTTTATAATTCTTTTTAAAGCAGTCATATGTGATTCTTTGGGATTAGCTTGATATGTAGCGCACACACCAACACTGTAGCTAATGTCAGGTCTACTAGCAGTAAGGTAAAGAAGACTACCTATCATGCTTCTATAAAGAGAAGGATCAACACTCTTACCTAACACATCTACAGTGAGTTTAACATTAGGGCTCATAGGGGTACGAACAGAACTAGCAGATTCCAAGCCAAATTTTTTCACAAGATTCTTAGCATACTTAGATTGAGATAGAAAAATACCTGAATCTTGTTGACGAATCTGCAATCCGAGGAAGTGAGTCAGCTCTCCAATCATGCTCATCTCGAACTCTGCTTGCATGAGCTTTGAGAAGTTGTGAGCAAGTTCATCCTTAGTCGACCCAAAGATGATATCATCAACATACACTTGAGCAACCATCAATTCACCATCTTCCTTTTTAATGAAGAGAGTTTGATCAGCTTTTCCTCTTGTGAACCCATGTGACACAAGATATTGTGTGAGTCTGTCATACCAAGCTCTAGGGGCTTGCTTCAACCCATAAAGTGCCTTTTTGAGATATAATACATGATCCGGAAAGTGTGGATCAATGAATCCTTTTGGTTGAGCCACATAGACATCCTCTTTCAGCAGCCCATTCAAAAAGGCAGTCTTTACATCCATCTGATAAAGTTTGAATTTTAGGTGACATGCTAGGGCAAGCATCATTCTGATGGACTCCATTCTAGCAACTGGGGCAAATGTTTCATCATAGTCTACTCCTTCCATCTGAGAGTATCCTTGAGCCATAAGTCGAGCCTTGTTTCGAATCACATTGCCTTCTTCATCGGTCTTGTTGCGGAAAATCCACTTTGTACCAATGATGTGCTCGCCCTCCGGTCTAGGTACAAGAGTCCAAACATCATTCCTCTGAAACTGGAGCAGTTCATCATGCATTGCTTCAACCCAACTTTCATCTTGTAGTGCTTCCTCCACTTTCTTGGGTTCAACCTATGACAAGTAGCAAGAATAAGACACAAAGTTAGCAACACATTTGTCAACTGTTCGTTTCCTTAATGTGAGTTCATTCAAGTTTCCCATAATAACTTCTGAAGGATGATTTAATTTAATCCTTGAGGAAGGTCCTTTCTCCCGACGAGATGCAGAATCAGGTGAAGTTGGAATTTCTGCAGACTCTTCCATAACACTGGGAGTACGGGGAGCATTAGGAGATGCAGGTTCTCGGTCAACAATGTCTTGAACTTCCGTAGGCTCAGTGGGAGGAATTTCCTTGGGAAGTTCATCAATGCCTTTTTCAGAATTGGAATCTGAAGACTCATTAATGACAACATTTACAGTCTCCATTACCTTCATAGTTCTTTTGTTGTATACCCGATAGGCCTTGCTGGTAGAAGAATAGCCTAGAAATATACCTTCATCACTTCTAGAGTCAAACTTTCCCACATTTTCTCTATCCTTGAGGATGAAGCAAGTACTTCCAAAGATTCTGAAATACTTCACATTTGGCTTTCTTCCTTTCCATAACTCATAGGGAGTCTTCTTGGTACCGGGTCTGAAGTACACCCTATTTACTGTATGACATGCAGTGTTTATGGCTTCTCCCCATAGGTTTCGAGCCACATCTTTGTTATGCAACATGGCTCTAGCCATCTCTTGAATAACTCTATTATTTCTTTCTACCACACCATTCTGTTGAGGAGTAATTGGTGCAGAGAATTCTTGAGATATACCTGATTTCAAGCAGAAGGATTCCATGTAGGAATTCTCAAATTCTTTACCATGGTCACTTCGAATTCGATCAATCTTCAAATTCTTTTCATTCTGCAGTCTTGTGCATAAGGCCTCAATGTGCTCAGGAGCATCAGACTTGGATCGAAGTAAGATGACCCAAGTGTATCTGGTGAAGTCGTCTACCACTACCATGATATGTCTCTTACCACCAAGAGATTCAGTTCTGGTTGGACCCATAAGATCTAAGTGTAACAATTCCAACGGTCTGGAGGTAGCGGATGCCTGAGTGCTTGGATGCTTAGCTTTTGTCTGTTTCCCAAGTTGACATGGTCCACATACCACATTGCTCATTCTACTAAGCTTTGGTATCCCCAAGACAGATTCATGCTTAGAGACAATGGATAGATGCTTGTAACTAGCATGTCCCATCCGTTGGTGCCATAGATCTTCATTAGGCAAACGAATGCTATTACACACTATATCAGCATCAGGAACCAATCCATAACAATTGTCCAAAGTAAGAACCCCACTGATGAGATTCTTTCCGGACTCATCCATGACAAGACACTTTCCTTTTGAGAACAGCACCATGAAGTCTTGATCACATATCTGACTTATGCTTAGTAGATTCACCCTCAGGCCTTCTACATAGAGAACATTTGCAATGTCCGGCAGTCCTGGTAGAGATATGATTCCTTTCCCTTTAATCTGTGACTTGCTTCCATCACCAAAAGTCACATTTCCACCTTTCTTAGGCTCAAAGATCTTGAAGAGAGATTGTAAAGTTGTAATTTACAACTATGTTTTGTTGGCTTTTATTCCGTGCCAAATTTGATTGTAATTGAGTTCAATCGTTTAAAACCCTGTATTTGTTGTGGGACTTGTTGTAAGGGTTGTGTGTTAGAGAGAGTGTTTGAAGACTCAAGCATTTGAAGAACTGAAGATTCTCGCGGGTATCTCGCGACCTAGCATCCCGCGAAGTGACCCATGTGCCAGGCACATGCTGGAATGCGAAGAGTCAGGCCAGGTGGAGACAGTTGTGTCTCGCGAGTATCTCGCGGGTAAGGCCTTCCCGCGAGACACCCGCGAGACTAGCTGTTCTGCCAGCCTGTACTTTTTGAGTCACACCTTTTGCACCTCTCCTATATATACCATCATTACCCACAATTGTTGAGGAATGCTTCAGAGAGAAAACCCTAGCCAAACACATTGGTAATTAGAGATTGTCTTCCCCAACTTTCTCTATACATTTGTTTGTGGTATTTCCTCAACCCTTCCCTCTCCATTATCTATATCCTTGAGAGGTTGATAGCCCAAACACTTACCACACCTTGTGAGTGCTGTGTGACGTTTTTGGTGCTGCTGGGAAGCATTGGAAGAAGCCTTGAATGGCAGATGCAACATGGAGCTTGTTGCGGGATCCGGATAACTAGGACAAGACACGGTTCCGAGAAGCCTTGTTGGAGTAGGAGCTTGGAGGGCTTAGGTACAGCGGGTAGACTAGGCTTGGAGGGTCTTTTGCTAACCCATGTATCCCAACTGATTGTCTAGTGGATCGATTTCCGCTTGGAGGGCGGCGGAGAGGTTTTTCGCCGAGTTCTTCGGTTTCCTCTTCGAGAACACGTCTCGGTGTTTTCTGTGTTTGCATCCTTCTTCCCTACTCTTGTTTAATTCCATTATACTGCTGTGTTGCTTTGTTTATGGATTAGAGTAGTTACTTGTTCATCCGCTCGCTTTTACACTATTCCGCACTTTGTATTAAAGTTGTGTAAAATCTATTGAGCCGTAATTTTAATTTGGGGGTCTAAACAGCTCTTGTGTTTTTCAACACATTTTCGAGCTTTCAGAGATCTATCTCTAGTCATGTGTCTTGAGCAACCACTGTCAAGATACCAAAGGCATGTATCCATCACTTTGAATGCAGACTTCATCATGAAACATACTTCATGCTTGGATGACAAGTCAGATGGAACAGTTCTTTCTCTCAACTGCGATCTACTAGCTAAGCCTTGAACTTTTACTCTTCTCAAACGAACTCTTTTGCAGATTTTCATTCTGAGACAGTCTAGTTTCTTCTTAGCCAAACTGAGATCTTTTACCATAGTCATTATAAGTGAATTCAAATAACTTTTAGACTTGTGTTTTCTGAGACACTTAAACAAATAGTGATTAGAAAAACAAGATGTATTTGAAAACATAGATCTGTTAAAGCCGGTCATAGCCATGACAAACAGGGGTCAATGGATCAACACAGCAAAGATTAACCTAATCAGAGTGTGCTTGCTCTGATACCACTTGATAGGCCACAAACTGAATGACCCCTTGTGATTTAAACTAATTAATTAATTTAGCCAACTTATTAATTAATCAATTTAACATGCAAATACGTGGCAACACAAACAAATCACCGAATAACTAAATATGCAGCGGAAAATAAATAACACGGTGATTTGTTCACGAATGGGGAAAACCCTAACGGCAAAAACCCCACCGGGTGATTTTCAGGTCACCACTCCCGAAACTCCACTATTATCAAATCAAGCAATTACAAATAAGGAATCCCAAGTACCTTACCAACCTACAGTTGAACCTTTACCCCAATACCCAATTGGACTTGATCTGTAGTGACAGTTCCCCCTTTTGATGCACGACTCCCAAGTACGTGACTAACCAGATGCGCGGATCCCAGTACGCGACTTCAAACACCAACTTTAGGAAGAGAGGTTGGCTACAAAGTTCTTCAGATCATCCTATGCAATGAAGATCAGGAAGATGCTTGGTCACAAAACCCTACGGTGTAAAATACACAGCAATTTCTTGAAGAAGATGAACTAGGTCAAGAACTTCGTCTTAGATCACAATTTGCTTGAACAAGGATTGCTCAATGCTTATGCAACTTGTGTCTATGTTGACGGCTCTTAAAACACTCCTTAAATATGTTTAGGGTTAGAAGAAAAGAAGGCCCAAAAACATAAACACGGATCCCAAGAAAATTAGAACAGAAATCTGACTTTTTAATTCTCGACAGATAGCAGGTGTCGAGGTAGGTGTCGAGCAAGTGTCAAGATTTAAAAACTTTGCACTTCAACTTGCTTTTTCTTAGACAGACTTGATGACTTCAATACTTGATCTTGAAACCTTGTTTCTTGAAGTATTAAAAACACCTAGAACTACCCAATTACAAGTAGAGTGCGTTTTGTCAAAGGATTAGCCAATTTACATAAAATATGACATATGTTCTTAACATGTGAACACATATGTCCTAACACCTAGAATAAAATTAGCCTTACCCAAGTCCTTCATATCAAATTGGCTTGACAACCAAACCTTTATTGATGACATTACCCCTACATCATTTCCAATGAGTAGAATATCATCAACATAAAATATTAGGAACATTACTACTTTATCTTGATGTCACATGGTTCATCAAGATTTTGTTCAAAACCAAATGACTTGATTGCTTAATCAAATTTGATGTTCCATGACCTAGATGCTTGCTTAAGTCCATAAATGGACCTTTTCAATTTGCATACCATATGCTCTTGGTTCTTAGTTATGAAACCTTTCGGTTGCATCATATAGATTTCTTCTTCAAGATTGCCATTTAGAAAAGCAGTCTTGATATCCATTTGCCAAATCTCATAATCATAATGAGCAGCAATGGATAAGAGAATTCTGATAGATTTAAGCATTGCTACTAGTGAAAAGGTTTCATCATAATCAATACATTCTTTTTATGTGTACCATTTTGCCACTAGCCTTACTTTAAAGGTTTCAACCTTTCCATCTATCCCTCTCTTCCTCTTGTAAACCCATTTGCAACCAACAGGTTTAATGTCGTTAAACGCCTTTACAAGATCCCAAACTTGATTGGAATACATGGAATCTAATTCAGATTTCATAGTTTTGACCCAGATGCTTGCTTAAGTCCATAAATGGACCTTTTCAATTTGCATACCATATGCTCTTGGTTCTTGGTTATGAAACCTTTCGGTTGCATCATATAGATTTCTTCTTCAAGATTGCCATTTAGAAAAGCAGTCTTGATATCCATTTGCCAA
Source organism: Quercus gilva (assembly GCA_023621385.1). Lineage (NCBI taxonomy): Eukaryota > Viridiplantae > Streptophyta > Magnoliopsida > Fagales > Fagaceae > Quercus > Quercus gilva. The sequence goes on from CM042477.1 coordinate 35,946,652, forward strand.
ATCTCATAATCATAATGAGCAGCAATGGATAAGAGAATTCTGATAGATTTAAGCATTGCTACTGGTGAAAAGGTTTCATCATAATCAATACATTCTTTTTATGTGTACCATTTTGCCACTAGCCTTACTTTAAAGGTTTCAACCTTTCCATCTATCCCTCTCTTCCTCTTGTAAACCCATTTGCAACCAACAGGTTTAATGTCGTTAGACGCCTTTACAAGATCCCAAACTTGATTGGAATACGTGGAATCTAATTCAGATTTCATAGTTTTGACCCAATGATATGCATCTATATCATTCATTGCCTCTTCATAAGTGTAGGGATCCGATTCAGACTCTTTTGAGATAGCTTCATAAGTTTCTCCTAAACCTATGAATCTTATAGGAGGCCGAACAATTCTCCCATTACGATGAGGTACGTGTGTACTAGTCATCTGATCAGTAGTATCTTGTGGTGTATCCAATACAACCACATCATCCCTAGTTTCATTTATTGGTTGTTCAACTATAGGTTCATTCATTTCACCCAAAATAACTTTATTTCTAGGATCAAAATTATTCATATAATCATCTTCCAAAAATTTGGCATGTGTGCTAACAAACACTTTGTTATCTTTATGATTATAGAATAAATAACCCTTTGTTTCTTTTGAATATCCTAAGAACATGCATACTTCAATTTTAGATTCCAACTTATCAGACTTCCTTTTCAACACATGTGCTGGACATCCCCAAATGTGGAGATATTTCATACTAGGCTTACACCCACTCCACAATTCCTTAGGTGTGTTGGGAACAGATTTTGATGGAACTAAATTCAAAATATGCATTGCAATTTTTAGAGCAATTTTTAGTCCTATTCCTTCTTTCTGTTACACCATTCTGTTGGGGAGTTCCAAGTGCAGCCAATTGGGATATGATCCCATTTTTAGTTAAGTAATCCTTGAAATCCCCAAGAAGGTATTCACCACCATGATCATATCGAATGGCTTTTATGTGTTTACCTAATTGATTCTCAACTACAGCCCTAAACTCTTTGAACTTTTCAAAGACTTCGGACTTCCGTCTCATTAGGTACACATAACCATATCTTGAGTAATCATTGGTAAAAGTGATAAAGTACTCATAACCTCCTTTTGCTTGGATTGACATAGAACCACAAACATCTGTATAAACTAATTCAAGCAACTCTTGGGCTCTTCTACCTTTTGCATTAAAAGGTCGTTTGGTCATTTTGCCCTCCAAACAAGATTCACAAACTGAAAATTCATCAAAGTCCAATAGCTCTAAGAGTCCATCTTTGATTAGTCTTTGAATTCTGTTTGGATTAATATGACCCAAACGCAAGTGCCAAATATATGCATAATTAGTAGATGGAAACTTTCTCTTTGATGATTTTACATGAGAGTTATTATCTAATTCAGAATTATATAATTCATGCTTATCAGGAGTTAAAATATAAAGATCATCCACAATATTGCCAGAATAGATAAACATTTTACCCTTCTTTATTACAACATTGTCTTTAAGGATAACACAATATTCATGTTTACCCAAATAAGTTGCAGAAATTAAATTCCTACGAACATTAAGTACATACAGACAGTCTTCTAATATTAAAACTCTAGATTCAAAAAACAAATTAAAAACACCAACAGCTACAATCGGAATCCTGCTCCCATCAGCCAAAGTAAGAAACAATTCTCCTTCTTTTAGTTTTCTGGTCTCTTGGAACCCCTGCAAAGAATTGCAGATATGATTAGTACAACCTGAATCCATACACCAGGAATCTGTGGGATTTTGTACCAAACATATTTCAATGAGGAAAGAACTATTCATACCCTTATTATTGGCAACCTTGAATTTTGGACAATTCCTCTTCCAGTGTCCTTTCTCACCACAATGAAAACACTTTCCTTTTATCTTCTTTCCTTTGTCGGTAACCCCTAAGACAATTTGTTTACCTTCTTGCTTGATGAATTCCTTCTTCTTCTTCTTCTTCTTCTTCTTACCCTTGCCTTTTGACTTAGGTTGAGAAGTAGAAGTTTCACCCACATTGGCTTTAACATTAGAAGTACCAAGAATGACTTCCACCACTACCAACTCATTCATTAATTTAGACAAAGAGTAAATCTTTTTGTTCATAGTATAATTGAGTCTGAATTCCTTGAATGATTCCGGTAGTGACTGGAGTTATCATATCCACTTGGGATTCTCCATTGTTAGGTTCTAAGAAATTAGGAATTAATGTATTAGAATTTAAATTTGTATTTTGTCAGCAAACCAAGATCAAAACATTTAGTCTAGGTTTATGCTTGCTCAAAGTATGTTTATTTGTAAAATTGGAATCGAGTGATTGCAGAATTTATTAGACTAAATCTGCAAGGCTCGATCGATCAAAAATTAGACTCGATCGATCGAACCACATGCTGATTTATTTTTCTGCAGAGTTCCAATTTAGCCAAAACTTTACTTAAACGTCTTAAGATTCAAGTAAAGCACTGCTATATATAAAGGAAACCTAAAACGTTTTTTAGAGGTTTTAGAGAGATTAAAGTGTCGTGTGTGCCTCTTTTTATTTTTAGGGTTTTGTACCCAAAGGCTCTCTAAAGGTTGTTGCTCATATTGCTGTTTATGTGAATCTCTTATGAGATCTTTGAGGAGCTTTCCTTCACATAAGCTTAGGATTATCAAGGAGGATATTTCTTCAAAAACTTGATGATCATGCAATTGCTACCATAAGAGCTTAAAGATACACAAGAGGGAGTGCTTGTACTTGCTGGAGAATCCAAGAAAGAAAGAGTTCGTGGTCTCGAAGCTTGCATGTGGTCGTGTCAGTAAGTTTTACTGGTGGGTAGCAATAGAATGCTAGTGGTCTAAGTTCTATTGTACAAACTTTGATTCTTTTCATATAGTGGATTCAAGTTTACCTTAAGGATAGCTAGGTTAAATCCTCCCCAGGTTTTTACCGGTATGGTTTCCTGGGTCATCATATCTTTGTGTTATTTATATTTCCGCTGCTATATACCTGATATGAATGTTTGATTGTGATAACCTAAATTTGCCTAATTTGACTAATTTAATCACTTGACTAATTAACTAGGTTAATCCAATTGTTGTTTAAGGGGTCTAAATTTCTAACAAGTGGTATCAGAGCGGCTTGCTCTTTTATTTTAGATCTTTTTGATCTAAGAGCTAATCCTTGACCCCTGATGTCATGGATAATTTGAAGTGTCTTTTTGATCATGTTTCTACTCATGTTTCTATTGATTTTATTGATGCCTGTGAAACTCTCCATAAGAAATTATTGAAATCTATGAAAATTGCTAAGAAATTCAAGGAAGAGTTAAAATTGGCTAATCTTGAAAAAGAGGAATTGATTGTGAGATTAGATGAGTCTAATAAAAAGAATAAATTTTTGAGAAATCAAATTTCCTCTCAAGATGAGAAGATGAAAAGCTTGGAACAAGAGTTAGCTGAGTCTAAAGCTAAATTTGAAAATTTGACTAGTGCCAAGCCTACTGTTGATAACAAAAGTATTTATGTTTCTCTTAAGCTTAAAACTAAGAAAGTTTATATCCCTCCTTTCAAGATGAATAATAAAAAAAAGGCTTATTTTGCTAGGTTAGACAAAGGTAAAAGTTTTGATGTTAACGCTGAAGTTTCTAAACCTAAGTTTGAACCTACTGTTATAGAGCATAATAAATCTGTTTTTGTGCCTACTTGTCATCTTTGTGGTGTTGTTAGTCATATTAGACCAAATTGTTCTTTATTGAGGCAAAAACCAAAATCTGAGACTAGATTTGCTGTTAGGAATATTGATGTTCCTAAATTTATTCCCGTGTGTCACTTTTGTGGTGTCTCCGATCACATTCGTTCTAATTGTCATAAATTGAAATTTAAACATTCTATATTTTAATCTAGGATATGTGATGATATTTCTCCTGCCATAAGTCCTAACGAATTGTTTCATATGCTTTTGAAAAATTTAAGCTTGTTGGCTTGTGAAAGGAATTTGCAGGATTTCAGTCTTTCTCAAAAGATTGGTGTAATCCCTCAAATACACTCTGCTTCTCATGGATTTTCACCTACAAAGCCGAAGAATTGTGCTATATGGATGAGAAAAGATCCTTTAAGGTGAGTATTGCTGACTTGTCCCTGATTTAATTCTTTCAATTGTTTGTGGACATGTCTTATTTCTGTTTTTGGTTGTTTTGTTTGGTTGTTTTTTATATGAAAATAAAAATCCAAAAACATTGAAAATTTTCAAAAAGACAAAAATATTTATTTTGAGTCTTGTTTTACTTTTCTTGAGGATTACATGAATTATGATATCTCTCTCTTGATTTAGAACATGCTTGACATTGTGAAGAAACTTGAATAGCATGTGTTATATAAGTGCTAAGCTTTTTCTGATTTTGTGTGAGTATGTACTAGTTTGTACATGTACTTATGGGTTAATTAAGAAATTGATATTTCTTGTTTGTGTACCCTTTATAGCTTAGTTTAGCACTGTCATGCATTGCTTTTGCATTGTTCATTTAGCATAATATGTGCTTTTTTTTTTTTTGTCATAAAATTTTTTTAAAGCCAAAAAGATTTTTGTGTTTTGTATTTCACATCTTGGATTTATAATCAAGGATTGGCTATATTATCTTTGCATAACAAGTTTATGTACCTTGTTTAACTTGGATGAGCTTATTTTATTGCACTTTACTAGTTTGAGCTTTATAATGCATATTGTATGTGAAGATGCTTATAGTTTTTGATCACTTTGTCTTGATCTTAAAGTCGCATGCCTTTGATTGTCAGACTTGAACTTATTAAGAAAGACATAAATAACCATCTCATCACTGTTTACTAGCCGATCATGAACACCTTAGTGCATATCGTATGATTTTATGCTCGAGAAAGTGTAGCACATGTACAAAAAGAACATAAGGTGTAGCCTCGTTTTATATGCTAAAATTGGTGTGTACATGATTGGACTTTAAGTTAAATCAATCAAATAAAATTTGTGTGTACATTATCCCGGCTATTTTTATAAGTTTCTGCTCAATTAAAATTGGTGTGTACAATATGAGGCAAATCAAGAAACTTATATGATTGCAAGCTTTTATTCTAGGAGATGTGAGAGTTATATGATGTAACTCTTTAGGTGATAGTCTCTCTCAAATTCTATGTGATGAATTTTGTAGACTTTGTGATTGCTTACTATTCACATATTACCTCACATGTATCTCAAGTTTTTGCTAGTTGCACACACTACATAAGTTACTCTTTGCTAAACTTGGTACATTGTATTGTGTGATCTTCTTGTGGCCATCCAAGATTAAAAGTTCCTTGATTTTGATGCAAAATGTGTTCAAGTTTTAAGTTTTTCACCAAATTTTTTATGCATCATTTGTGTTTAGGATTCACATGCATTGCATTGATTTCTGTATCCATCTTGCAGTTTTGCAGTCATATCTCTTATTGTTTTCACACATAACATGCATATACTTTGCTAAATTGGGTACTCAACTTGATTTAAAAATTGATTGATTAATTTTTGAGTCCTTTGTACATTTTAGTATATGCTATTTTTCTTAGTGAAAAATATTTTTCTTAAGAGATATGATGGATAATCAATGTGCAAATATTTTTCTCTACTCATGCAACTGTTTACGGGTCACATAGTGCCAAGTTTGCATATATTGAAAGAGATAATATTTTTCTTCAAGTGAATCCTCATTTTTTGTTGTTGTTTGGTTTTTGTTTTTCCCCACCACCTAATTTTTCCCTAAAACTTGTTTTGTTTTTCCTATTTTTATAGGGGGAGAAACTTGTTTTAACCCTTTGTTGTTCATAGGGGGAGTTGTTGCTCTTCTTAGGGGGAGTTGTTTCTATTTTCTATAGAGTTGAATTGTTTTGTGTTCCCTTGATTCTCTATAATCTCTTGACCTTTGTTACTCTTTGTTTAACTTATCTTAGTCAATTCGTGACAAAAAGGGGGAAATTTAGATGAAATCCATATTGAGAATATGTGTGGAAAATACAAGAATGTTCTGTTTAGGGGGAGTTAACATTGTTTTTGGATGTATCTAACTTAGAGGGAGAGTTAGTTTACATATTTGTTGATTTACTGTTTTTCTATCACACATGCGTTTATGCGTTTTGTTTAGTGTTTCAAGAAAGATACAGGTTGATTCAATTTTGCTTTTGTCTACACTTGCAACTGATGGATAGTAGTTAGGTTGAATTGTATTTGGGCTATTTGTAACTTTGAGCATTTCACGTTTGTGATGTGTTTCGTCACGGATTGCCAAAGGGGGAGATTGTTGGGTTCTAAGAAATTAGGAATTAATGTATTATAACTTCAATTTGTATTTTGTTGGCAAACCATGATCAAAACATTTAGTCTAGGTTTAGACTTGCTCAAAGTATGTTTATTTGTAAAATTGGAATTGAGTGATTGCAGAATTTATTAAACTAAATCTGCAAGGCTCGATCAATCGAACCACGTGTAGATTTATTTTTCTGCAGAGTTCCAGTTCAGCCCAAACTCTACTTAAACGTCTTGAGATTCAAGTAAAACACTCCTATATATAAGGGAAACCCTAAAACGTTTTTGAGAGGTTTTAGAGAGATTAAAGTGTAGTGTGTGCCTCTTTTTATTTTTAGGGTTTTGTACCTAAAGGCTCTCTAAAGGTTGTTGCTCATATTACTATTTATGTGAATCTCTTGTGAGATCTTTCAGGAGCTTTCCTTCACATAAGCTTAGAATTATCGAGGAGGAGATTTCTTCAAGAACTTGATGATCATTCAGTTGTTGCCATAAGAGCTTAAAGATACACAAGTGGGAGTGCTTGTACTTGCTGGAGAATCCAAGAAAGAAGGAATTCGTGGTCTCGAAGCTTGCACGTGCTCGTGTTAGTAAGTTTTACTAATGGGTAGCAATAGAATGTTAGTGGTCTAAGTTCTATTGTACAAACTTCGATTCTTTCATATAGTGGATTCAAGTTTACCTTGAGGATAGCTAGGTTAAATCCTCCTTAGGTTTTTACTGGTGTGGTTTCCTGGATCATCATATCTTTGTATTATTTATATTTCCACTGCTATTTACCCGATATGATTGTTAGATTGTGATAACCTAGATTTGCATAATTTGACTAAGTTAATCACTTGGCTAATTAACTAGGTTAATCAAATTGTTGGTTAAGGGCTCTAAATTTCTAACATCCATCAATATCAGCACCTAAAACTTCCAATGTATTCATATTGGAAATCATTGTAAGACAATGCTCCCTCACTGAACTACCTTCAGCCATTTTAGTATTATAAATTTTCCTCATCGTTTCTTGCCTTGCAAAACGGCCTTGCTCACCAAACATCTCCTTCAGACTTAGCATAATGTCTGAACTAGTTCTACGTCCTACATTTGATGCTGTAGAACATTTGAGATAGATGCTAGGATGTAGCACTTGGCCATCTCATTAGATTTCTGCCAACGATCATATCGTTATTTTTCCTCAAGAGGAGCATCTAATGAAGGAAAGCTAGAACATAGTTTAGTAAGCACATGTTTATGCTCTTCAGCAGTGAGAACTATGTCTAAATTTCTTTTCCAATCAACATAATTGGATCCAGTCAGTTTGTTTTGATTAAGAATAGTAACAAGTGGGCTAAATGATGCCATGTTCAATTCTCATTGTAAGACAATGCTCCCTCACTAAACTACTTTCAGCCATTTTGGTATTATAAATTTGCCTCATCGTTTCTTGCCTTGTAAAACGTCCTTGCTCACCAAATATCTCCTTCAAACTTAGCATAATGTCCGAAGCTAGTTCTACATCCTACATTTGATGTTGTAGAACATTTGAGATAGATGCTAGGATGTAGCACTTGGCCATCTCATTAGATTTCTGCCAACGATCATATCATTGTTTTTCCTCAAGAGAAGCATCTAATGAAGGAAAGCTAGAAGATGGTATAGTAAGCACATTTTTTGCTCTTCAACAGTGAGAACTATGTCCAAATTTCTTTTCCAGTCAACATTATTGGATCCAGTTAGTTTGAAAATAGTAACAAGTAGGCTAAATGATGCCATGTTCAAATCTGAAAATAATAAACATGAATATAATAAATAAACTAGACATTATCAATTTAGCATATAAACATATAATATATATATGCAACGACAACCCAATCCATGTTTATAATTCCTTGGTAGCAAGTTTATTATCAACACATTAATTGATTGAGAACTATTCTCATTATTAGTGCTATCATGATAACTCTTATCAAACACTAATAATAAGCCGTATTACCTTTAGCCTCTAAGTAATAATGACATAGCTCCTTTGGGAGGTTAACATTACACTTAGTCTAGTGTACACCATTATCTAGAATCATGTGTAGTCACATTTCATCTCCCTTTATGGTGTTTAAACTTGTAGTACCATGGAACAAAACACCCTCCTTTGGGATCGCAAGGCATATACGCCAAGACGAGGTGCTTGTCCACACTACTTTAAATAGGTAAGTTCAATCTTGTAGCACTATGAAGTAAACACCCTCCTTTGGGATTGCGAGGCATATACGCCAAGACGAGGTACTTATCTTACACTACTATGAACTGATAATGGAGGTCGTGAGATCCAACCCTTGTATCTCTCTCCCACTAGATGTTTTAAATTAAATGTTTTTAATAAGAAATCATGTGTAAAATAATCACACACAGCCTTGCACTTTATACATGTAAAAACACTTAGAAAAATTCAAAAAATTCTTAGGCTCGACAGCTTCTCAACTACTGGTCGATCGACAAGAAACAATCTTGCTAGCTCGATAGCTTCTCGATCGATAGAGAAATCTCCTGTTTGCTCCATTGATTCTCGATAGCTTCTTAATCGATCAAGCTTCGCGAATTTTGAATTTCTAGAATTTTTCTAAGGCAATTTTTAACAACTTTTCATGAACAAACAACCATCATATGAACATGATAGATAGAGATTGATATCAAAACTAAATTCCATTGATGCTATAGCCTTAAACTTCAATTTAACGTACTTAAATTCAAATTTAAACAACATCATAACATCAATATTAGTTTTTATCAAATCATAGTTTCAACAACCATGCAAAAAATTAAATACATGTATAATCTTATAGCATTATGAAACTATTATCTCTAATTCTAAAACTCACAAAACATGTTATACAGATTGGAATCGAAGACTGCTCTGATACCAATTGTTGGAAAAGTAAATGTATGCAACGGAAAAATTAACGGATCTACTCCATTCACAATTGATAACATGTACTATGTAAGTTTCAGAATATAGAACAAGAGAGTGTACTTTGGTGCGGTGAATTTCAAAACCAAAGATCAGAAGTACTCGAGAACACTTTCAATCTTCACTCTAATTCCACTAACGCCCAAGATGTGTGGTCTCTCAATCAGTTATATGTGTATGTTCTAAAGAGAATTCAAGAGTATCTAACACTCACATACATACCATTTCATGCACATGTGATGATTACAAAAATTCTATATGTTTTTCTCCTAGTAACTGGTTATCTAATTGGGCCAGCCTTTTAAGCCTTCCCAATTGGGCTTTAGTATGTGGCTTGGAGTGGGACCAAAAGGGAACAAATAAGACACTAGCTCCAATGGGCCTTAGGCTTTTCTGTCAACTCTTGACAAGTCCAAAGTTGCCATTAATTATATTTAATACCACTATATAAATATAATTGCACTCTAGGCCTTATTAATAAATTATATCCCAAGACTTTATTGTACATGCAACCCCTTCATAAAATATTCGTAGTAATACAAAGTCATGAATTTAGATTGCCACTTTGTAGATTACTACATCTTCATGCTTAAGTACCTAGTTTAATCCTTTTAAGTTATTCATTATATATTTATGAAATCCAATTTCACAAATATATACTTTAGTAATTTCTTACCAAAGTGGTTAAGCCTAACTCTTTGAATAACAAACCCATTAAACTTATCTCAAGGGAATATTTTATATCTCCAGGGAATATTTTATATCTCCATTAAGAGACTATAAATTCCATCTTGAAAATATATTTTCCATCAACACTAAATGTGGCTGCCCAACATACTGAGGTTTTGACCGTTACTTTAGATCTCACTCCTGATATATCAAAGCAACCTACATTTCATGATCAAGTCCATTATTCTCTCAGGATTAACAGTTCATGAAAATAGAAGTCGTGAGATTTATTATTCAATTGACAGTTGTTAGGAGAATAATAAATCTCACACCGGTCCAGTTCAATATGTTTTAACTCTTAAAACATATCAACATATCAACTAGAAGTTACCACTTTTATGATCAAGACAAATCATCTTAGTTAATATTCGCAGATGAAACGCCTAATTTCATCACCGACTATGAACCAAATTTTGAGTTTACAAAGAACTTGTGACTTATATCTTCTGTGCCTAAATCACATAAATCACATACTATGCATCTCATGAACTATATGATAATGTCCAAATATTCATGTTACCATTATTTCAGATAATAATAACACAACTTTATTAATTACAATATTAAGTCATACATCATGTCATACATAATATAATACATAGTATCATACAATAGGATTTTAGGACACAAATCCTAACACCCCAAACATATATAAGTCTTATTTTAAGAGCCATCATACAAGGATATAGAGACCAAGAGTCTATTTTTATCTATGAGAAGCTATTGCATTTGTACATCATAAGGTTTTGTAACCAAGTGCTTCCTGATCTTCGTTGTTGATGAAGTGAAGAACTTTGCAGCCAACAACAATCATTCAAGTTGCTGGAGTTAGTCACATATTGGAATCCATGCAAAGGAGTTAATCATAGATTGGAGATTTGTGCATCAAAAGAAAGAAGGCTACTACAAAATCAAGTCCAGTTGAGCATTTGAGTAAAGGTTTAATTGTAGGTTGGTATTTTGAGATAGACCAAGGTAGTGGTATGATTTCTCATACTTGTAATTCTTAGGAGTGATGACCTTAAATTCACCCAGTGTGATTTTTTCCTTGCGAAAGGTTTTTCCCATTTGTCAACAAATTACTGTGTCTATTTAATTTCCGCTGCATTTATTTTATTTGGTGTTTTGTTGGTGCCTGCACGATTTTCATGTAATTTGACTTAATTAATTAACTTGGGTAATTGAATTAATTAACCAAGGTCAAGCTATCTTAACCCAACATGATTGATGATGTAGAAAATTTGTTTGATTACTATCTACATATCACCTTCTCTGTACTTTGCACACTTACTAGTTGCACACACTACACGCAAATATTTGCTAAATCAAGTACATGAGAATGTGTGTATTGTCTAATTCGGCCATTTTTAATTGCATATAATTTGAGGTGTAAATGCAATTTTTTTATTGAGAAATTAAAACTTTTTTTTTCAAGTTTTAGAACTTTAAATTTTGTGATTTTAACTTCTTGATTGGTTTTGATATTTGCATCTAAGAGGCATCATGTTTTTAAAATATTTATGGATCATGTGCAAATGCATTGAGTCTCAAAAAACTGCTCTTAAAGTTTTTTTTCTGCATAAAATTTTCAGATTGTAAAGTTTTAAGATTTACATTGTTTGACCAATCAAAAATCTCCCTCGACTAATCGAAACTGTGAACTTTTGCGTTCAAAACTATCTGCTTAACTCGATCGATGCTTGATTGATGTTCGACTGATCAAAACTAAGAATTTCAATTTTTTATTTTTATTTTTTTTGGTTCTTGACCGATCAATCTTTTCATGCATCATTTGTGATAGGATTCACATGCATTGCACATATAGATAGAACATGCATTCCGTTGTTTTCTTTACCTATCTTGCATTTTTGCAATCATATCTATCATAGATTGTTTTCACATACAACACACATATACTGATAAATTAGGTACTCAATTTGATTTAAAAATTGACTGATTAATTTTTTAGTTCTGTATATTTTAGTATATGCTATTTTTCTTGGTGTGTGAATTGTTAAAAATCAGGAATATATTTATGAGAGGTATGATGGATAATAAATGTGCAAATATTTTCTCTATTCTTAAGATTGATTTAAGTTCAAGAAACCTTGACACATGAAAACACATTGCATACTGAATTTTTATATCATTGAGATCTATATTGTATAGTCTTAAATGATTGCGCCTAAAATCTTTACATGCATCTGTTTATGGGTCACATAGTGATGTCAGAAGCCTGAAAAAAGTACACACGATGCTCTCTTAATGGAACAGAAACTACACTATTAACTTCTGGTAGTAAACCTCAAATCCACGAGGGTTTTCCCTGAATCCATAAGGAGGAAAACTGAAATCCACTAGAGAAAGAATTTTGACAAAATTCTGTGTTTATTGACTATAGTCTAAAAACTGAATTGCCTTTGGAGGCTACAATGCGTTTAAATAGTAAAAACAAAAGTTAGGGCAACTAGAAACCCTAATTTGACTAAACAACATTAAAAGCGCCTATAAAGAAGGAAATAAATAACCTAAACCTAAAATTTTTTTAAAAAAATTACATTAAAATACTAAAATTAAATATTGACAAATATTAGAGAAATTGTATCCTACGTCACATAGTGTCAAGTTTGCATGTATTGAAAGAGGGAATATTTGTATTCATGTGTATCCTTACTTATTTTTTAAGTTTGGTTTGTATTTCTTTATTTTTCCTCACCTTATAAATTTTCCTCAAAACTGTTTTTCCCAAAACTTGTTTTTTATTTTTTATTTTTTATTTTTTCCTCTATATTCATAGAGGGGAGAAAGCTGTTTTTAAAACCTATACTATTCATAGGGGGAGTTGTTGCTCTTCATAGGGGGAGTTGCCTCTATTTTCTATAAAGCATATTTCCTTTGTGGTTCCTTGGTTCTCTGTTTTTTCTTATCCTCTATTGTGTATGTTTTTTGTCTACCTTCTATTTAGGTTGTCTTTGTCAATATATGACAAAAAGGGGGAGAATAGATGAAATTTGGAAAAAGGTTCTTAACTGTTTGTATTTAGGGGGAGATGAATTTTTTTTTTTTTGCAAAGGGGAAAAAATGAAAGTTTTTTTTTATTTTTATTTTTTTTATGTTTCTAACTTAGGGGGAGAGTTAGTTTGTGTGTTGGTTATTTGCTGTTATTGTATATTAGCTGTTTAAAGTTTATCTAGCTTTATTTCCACACATGCATTGATGTGCTCTTTTGGGTGTTTTAGGAAAGATAGGTACATTTCAATCAAAATCTTTTGCCTCTTTTAGCAACTTTTAGGTTTGAAGTTTTAGATTGGAATTTGTGATGTATTTAGGCATTTTATTGTAATTGAGTTGTTCTTATATTTGAGCATTTCATTTTGTATGTAAGTTTTGTCATGGATTGCCAAAGGAGGAGATTGTTAGGTTTCTAAAAGTTTAGAACAATTGGCAAACCATGAGTACAAACTTGTCTAGATATAGATTCCTAAGTCCATAGGTATGATTAGACAATGTTCAAGGTGCTGTATGTTAGAATACAAGAAAAAGGAAGAAAGCAAGTTCAAGAATTCAAAACTTTCCTGGTTCGACCAATCGAGAAGAAGGCTTAACTGATTGAGACATGAATGGAAATTTGTTAGGTTCTAAGACTTTAGAAATTAATGTATTAGAACTTCAATTTGTATTATGTTGGCAAACCATGATCAAAACATTGAGTCTAGGTTTAGGCTTGCTAAAAGCATGTTTATTTGTAAAATTGGAATCGAGTGATTGCATAATTTATTGGACTAAATCTGCAAGGCTTGATCGTTTGAAAATTAGACTTGATCGATCGAACCACGTGCAAATTTATTTTTCTGTAGAATTCTAGTTCAGCCTAAACTCTACTAAACGTATTGGGTTTCAAGTAAAACACTCCTATATATAAAGGAAACCCTAAAACATTTTTAAGTGATTTTTTTAGAGAGATTAGTGTGCCTCTTTTTGTATTTAGGGTTTTTGTACCCAAAAGCTCTCTAAATGTTGCTCTATTTGCTGTGTGTGTGAATCTCTTGTGAGATCTGAGAGGTGGTTGCCTTCACACATGCTTAGGATTATCAAGAATGAGATTTCATTGAGAGCTTGATGATCATTCAGTTGTTGCACTAAAGAGCTTAAAGATATACAAGCGGGAGTGCTTGTACTTACTGGAGAATCCAAGAAAGAAGGAGTCCGTGGTCTCGTAGCTTGCACGTGGTCATGTTAGTAAGTTTTCTACATGAGGTAGCAATAGGATGTTAGTGGTCTAAGTCGCTATTGTAAAACTTCGGTTCTTTCATAGTGGATTTTGGTTTACCTTGAGGATAACTAGGTTAAATCCTCCCCAGGTTTTTTACCGGTTTGGTTTTCCTAGGTCATCATATCTTTGTGTTCTTTATATTTCGCACTTTACATTGATATGATTATATGATTGTGCTAACTTAGATCTTTAATTTGGACTAAGTAATAACTTGGCTTGTTAACTAGGTTAATCCAATTGTGTTTTAAGGGGTCTAAAAACTCACAAGTGGTATTAGAGCGGGTAGCTCTTTTGTTTTAGATCTTTTGATCTAAGAGCTAATCCTTGACCCCTACTATCATGGATAATTTTAAGTGTCTTACTGTTTTTAATTGTGATGATTTGAATAAAAATGACATTGTTGTTTCTGTTGATCTTATTTATGCCTGTGAAACTCTCCGTAAGGAATTATTGAAATATATGAAAATTGCTAAGAAATTCAAGGAATAGTTAAAATTGGCTAATCTTGAAAAAGAGGAATTGGTTGTTAGATTAGATGAATCTAATAAAAAGAATGAATTTTTGAGAAATCAAATTTCTTCTTAAGATGAGAAGATGAAAAGCTTGGAATAAGAGTTAGTTGAATCTAAAGCTAAAATTGAAAATTTGACTAGTACCAAGCCTACTGTTGATAACAGAAGTGTTTCTGTTTCTCTTAAACCTAAAGCTGAAAAAGTTTATATCCCTCCTTTCAAGAGGAATAATAAAGACGAGGCTTAATTTGCTAGATTAGACAAAGGTAAAAGTTTTGATGTAGACGCTGAAATTTCTAAACCTATGTCTAAACCTACTGTTAGAGAGTATAATAAATCTGTTTTTACGCCTACTTGTCACCTTTGTGGTGTTGTTCGTCATATTAGACCAAATTGTTCTTTGTTGAGGCAAAAACCAAAATCTGAGACTAGATTTGCTATTAGGAATACTAATGTTCCTAAATTTGTTCTTGTTTGTCACTTTTGTGGTGTCTACGGTCACATTCGTCCTAATTGTCATAAATTGAAATTTAAAAATTCTGTATGTCAATCTAGGATATGTGATGATATTTCTCCTGCCATAAGTCCATATAAATTGTTTCATATGTGAATGTTCAAAATGGGTATGAAACACCCTTGAACGTTTAGACCCCAAATTACAAAATATCGATTCAAGCTTAATATCAAACGATTAACGTGCGGAACATGAATATAAGCCAAACATAGAACTGATAAACAATCTAAGCCAAATATAAACACATCCACAACAGAAAATAAATGGCAAAGATAAAGGAAAGTAAGATGCAAACACACAGACAACACACGATATGTTATTGAAGAGGAAACCGAAGCCCTCGGCGTAAAATCTCTCCGCTACCCTCCAAGCACTAAATAATCCACTAAAGAATGTAGTTGGGATACATGAACAGCAGATGACCCTCCAAGCCTAATCTACCCAATGTACCTAAACCCTCCAAACTTCTTGCTCCAACAAGGTTGCGCCGAACCTATTTCTTCTTTAGCTTACTGGATTCCGCTATAAACCATAGCATCAACCAATAGACATTGGTTCCTTCCTAACTGCTTCCTAAAAGCACCAAATAAACCTTCTCACGGATATGGGTATGGTGAGAAAAGGATTTGGTCAAGAACCTCTCAAGGATGTGTTAATGGAGAGGAAAAGAGTAGAGGAATTTGTAAAGTCTCTAAGGTAAAGATTGTGGATGAATTAATCTTATTTTTCTCTAGGGTTTCTCTCACAAAATTCTCTTTGGAAGCTCTCTACATTTAGTGGGTATAATGGTCTACAAATAGTGGTGAGTGTTTGGAATACAAAGAGACAAATTTTCCCAAACAGGGCTGGTTGGTGGCTTGGCCTCGCGACTGGTTTGAGTTGCGAGTTCCAGTTGTGAGTTAACTGGCTGGCCAGCTTGGGACTTTCGTCCTGTAGTGCACTAGTTGGCATAACACTTCAGCTTCCCGCATGCTTGGCACGTGACTCTCATCTGGCGGCTTGCACCCGCAAGTCACCCACGAGTTCCAGTCACGAGTCCCTACTTCTTTGTACAATGAGGAACATTTCTTCACACTCTCTCACTCACTACCCTTACAAGAATCCCACCTAAATACAGGGTTACTAATTGCTAAAATACAAGCAAATTTGGCACGGAATAAAGCCAACATGATGGTTAATTAATTTAAACCTTACAATCTCCCCTTTTGGCTATTCCATAACAAAACCCTACAACAGACTCTAGACTTAACGCGTGAGTTGGGAACAGTTGAACAAAACTCACTCACACCTAACTCTAGATTCTGATAAGCTCTTGAACCATAGAAACAAGTATCTCCTGAAACACAACAACATAACAATATCATTGTATGCAAAAAACTTGAAATGCATATGGAACAAGCATAATGTGATCAAGCAAAAATGGACTTAAGCAATAAAGTAATAAACCATGGCTTGACCAAAACAGGTAATCACTATACAAAAGTGATCACAATGCTCAATCACACACGAAATGAACATCCGGACATGCAAGTTGACAAGCTTATTTGCAAAGTGTCATTTGCATGTCTAATACTCAACCAATGCATAAAACATATATGCATCTAGGAACAATCCTTCAAGAGCACAAGAGTGATGTACTGAAGAAAAATGCATGACATTTAACATTAAGTACTAAAGCCACATAGCAAGGCTACAAAGTATAAAGGTTGCATAAGCATGGTACAAACCATAAAAGCCTACAAAATGCATGTAAACAAACCCTTAACAGCTTACATAAGCAACATGGGTACAAATATTAACAGAAACCATCATAAGTTTTGAAACAGAGTTAATATGAAACAAACTATGCTACATAACAAATATAAAACTCCCCCTTTGATTATGCTCTTTCTCCCCCTATTAGTTTACTCAGATCTTCTCCCTCTTTTTGTCATGGAATAGCTAGTCCTCATTTTCTTCTAGCTTCCTTTAAATCTAATCTAATTAAGTTTGGAGAGAAGTAAACTTCATGTCACACCGAATGTTGTGATGGTGCAAGATAGATGTAAGTCCAGACGTTTTGGTGCTCAACTCATGGACAGATGCCATAATGTTGTCTAGCTTCTCATCGACAGAGGATGAGGTAGAGCGCAAACCACTGTGAGATGCTGAAGCTTCAGTTTTGATTCTCTTCTTATTATGACCAATACTTACGTTAAACATGCGCATGTTGATTGGGCTCAATTTGGGGCAGGGAGTTTCATCTTCAGATGGATGGATCCCTTTGAGCTTCAAAATCCTTAAGATGAGACAACAAAATGGAATACATATCTGGGACTCAGTTCACTAAACCGTTTTGCATAGAACATGAAAGATGTGTGCACAAATGTCAATCTCAACATTAGAGATCAGATCATGAAGAAATAAAGCACGACCGAGGTTCATGTACCCGATGCTAGATAGGGGGTACAAGTTGTTAAACATGATGATTGTGAGCACCCTCAATTTCAAAGGAAAAGAAGAAACACTGACTAAGTTTCCATTTGATGAGAATTCCAAGTCCTTTCCAAGAGCATCCCGGAGTAGGTCCTCATCTGGACATAAATCATCATAAACTAGTGATTGTTTAAATATGGATCAATTAATGTGAAGAATCTCAGCCAAATATGCGGGAGAGACTGAGAAACTCTTTCTTCTAACCTAGCATTTGAGTTCTTCGCCTTCAACAATTGCATTAGCATAAAACTCTTTTACCAAATCCTCATATGCTTCTTCAAGGTCGGAGAGAAGATAATTCCAATCTTTGTGAAAAAACCATTTAGGAATGTCGATATCAAACAAAGAAGGTTGATCAACAACCCTTTCAATCAACGGTGTAGCATCTCTAAAATAATTCTCATGTGTCTGAAAGGCAGCATAGGATCTGAACTTGTTTGGGTCGAATGCACCTGATGGTGAATAGGTCCTCTTTGTGTGAGGTGAGAGATCATTGTTGGAAATTTAGACCCCTTAAACCACAATTAGATTGCGTAGCCCAGTTAATTAGCCAAGTTGTTACTTAGTCAAATTAAGCAATTTTAGGTTAAAACAATCAAACAATCATATCAAGAATATATATAGCAGCGGAAGAATAAATAACACAAGATATAATCACCTAGGAAAACCAAACCGGTAAAAAACCTGGGGAGGATTTTACCCACCTATCCTCAAGGCAAACCTGAATCCACTATGAAAGAATCGAAGTTCATACAAAAGGACTTACAAGCTCCCCGCTTGACTTCCTAATGCTACCCACCAGTAGAACTTACTGACACGACCACGTGCAAGCTCCGAATCCACGGACTCCTTCTTTCTTTCTTGGATTTCTTCAATCAAGTACAAGCTCCCCGCTTGTGTTTCTTTAAGCTCCAATGGCTGCAACCTTGTTGATCATCAAGATGTAGATAATATCTCTACCTTGAAAACCCTAAGTTTATGTGAAGGAAAACTCTTCAAGGATCTCACAAGAGATTCACATAAACCGCAAATATGAGCAACAAAGACTTAGAGAGGTTTAGGTACAAAACCCTAATAAAATGAGGCATAAGAGGCACTCTAATCTCTCTCTCAAAAGTCACAAAAACGTTCTAGGGTTTTCCTTATATATAGGAGTGTTTTACTTGAACCCCAAGACGTTTAAATAGAGTTTGGGCTGAATTGGAACTCTGCAGAAAAATAAATCTGTACGTGGTTCGATCGATCAAGTCTAATTTTCGATCGATCGAGACTTACAGATTTAGTCCAATAAATTCTGCAATCACTCGATTCCAATTTTACAAATAAACATACTTTGAGCAAGCCTAAACCTAGACTAAATGTTTTGATCATGGTTTGCCAACAAAATACAAATTGAAATTCTAATACATTAATTCCTAATTTCTTAGAACCCAACAATCATCAACATTAATGACAGGTTCCTTCCCTTTGCTGTTGCCCCCTTTCACAGCTGCTCTCTTGAATGGAGACATATCCACTATGCATCATGGATTATCAAAGAAAAGGAAACACCCAACACAAAAATACCAAACAATATTAGCATAGGGTTGGGATCAAAGCATGAGCATTTAGGAAAGCCCTAAGAATTTGGGATTTAGGGTCCAAACATGACAATGGGTGTGTGGGTGTCAACAATAAGACAATGAACTCACAAAAAGGAGTAAAACAGAATAATCCTAAAGATCTCGAACAATATCACCACACAATCAGAAACCTATATTCGAAAAGGAAATATATCAACAACACAGATCCACTCAAAACTCAAAACAGCAACACAACACACAGATCCAAGAAAATAATGTTCAAATCATGAATAATGAAGTGAAAACAGGAAAACCCATACCTTTTTCTTGAAGATTGGAGCAGAAATGATGCAAAAATGGTTGATTTTCGAAAAGATACACGGAGTGTTTCAGAGATAGAAATGGGGAAGACAATGAACAGTCACAAAAGGACAATTGAAAATTGAAAAAGTTTTAAAAACTGACTTTAAAATACAAAACAAACATTTTTCGTGAGTTTATCAAGTCACCAGGGTAAGCTGCGAAACATTGTGAAACCAAGATTCTTGAAAAATTTTCGAAGTGTTTTACGCGACTAGAAGGTCTACCCGTGAGAGAGTCGCGAGGTGAGCCGTGAAAATCTCTGTATATCCCTTGCGACTAGACCTTCCACCCGCGAAAAAGTTGCCACACTGAGCCGTGAAAATCACAAAAAACTCAAATTTTGAAAAATTTTCTAAGTATTTTTCATGACTAGGATATTGACTCGCTAGTGAGCTGCAAAAAATCTCGGAGTAGGCTCGCAACTTGGACATTCAATTGAGTCAAGCCGCGACTGAGTAGCCAAAACAGGGCAAAACTGTTTTTGAAATTTTGATATTTTTGTAAAATCAAAATACTTTCCAAAAACAACTAAAAACACTCAAAATCTTTTTGTGTTTGATCAACAAAGATTGAGCATGTAAAAACCCATTTAATCAAGTACAATTACCTAAATGAATATGGCATTCATTGAACATAGACTTATATGTTCTGTGTGGATATCACAAATGAGATAGTCCTTAGTCCAATGTGAAGCTTCAATGATCAATTCAATCAAGGCATACACATGTAGTACTAGATAATGTGACCTATCTCAATTATAGAAATATGCATATATGACCTCCCACATCAACTTGATTACATTTTTTGAAGCTTTTCATTTGGCTCTAATATACATCATATCATTTGAACTTTTTGAATCAATACATCTCATTGTGAGATTGATGCCTGAAATTTTTGATATTTTAATTGATAAGTTAGCTTTTGGCTTTTTGGGCATCATACATTTTATTTTAGTCGCTTTCCCTTTTTCCTAGTCGAATACTAGTATGTGCGACAGGCTTTTGCAGCTCTATATCTCTTTTCATTTTGAGATTTACATTTAGAGAGCTCTTTTAAGCAAAAACGAAAAATAAAGAGTGGGAAGATATATAGGCATAGGTTTATGAATGTCTCAAGATCAACAAAACCATTCACTAATCATTCATGACAAGGTTGAAGATCTATTTACAACAGTCACATAGATTTCAAAATTTCTCTCACAATGATATGAATGCATAGGAAACAAGCTAAGCTCATAGATGCATAAAGCCATTAGTACAAAGGTACAAGGCAAAACATGTATTGAGACAAAACTCAACAAAGTCAATCAAATTTTATGGATTTTCTACTTTTTATCTGTTTTTGGATTTTTGACACAAAAGCAGTAAAAAGTTGATCAAAAACAACAACAAAAAATTATATGGAGTGCTAAAACAGACAAAATGCAAAACATACTACGAAAAGCACACATGGAAGATAGAGTTTAAGGAATGATACCAACACTAATGGTCTTACGCAAGGATTCAAACCTCAGGCCATCAAGAGGTTTAGTGAATATGTCAGCCTTTTGATTTTCTGTATTGATGAACTCCAGACACACTATCTTGTCCTCTACCAAGTCTCGAATGAAGTGATACCATATCTCAATATGCTTTGATTTGGAGTGCTGAACTGGATTCTTTGATAGATTTATGGCACTGGTGTTATCACAGAACACACACATGGTGTCTTGAGAAATTCCATAGTTATGTAGTAGCTTTCTTATCCATAACAGTTGTGCACAACAACTTTCTACTGCAATATATTCAACTTCAGCTGTTGAAAGGGAGACTGAATTTTGCTTTTTGCTCATCCATGAGACCAAGTTATTTCCAAGGTATAAGCAACCACCAGAAATGCTTTTCCTATCATCAATGCACCCAGCCCAGTCTGTATCTGAATATCCCGCCAAACACTCATCCGAATCTTTTGAATACCAAATCCCATATTCAGACATGCCATAGCGAATGATTTGCTTAACTGCTGTTAAGTGGGACTCTTTAAGAGCAGCTTGGAATCGAGCACATACCCCGACACTGAATGCAATATCTGCCCTACTTACTGTGAGATAGAGAAGACTGCCAATCATGCTTCGATAAAGTGTTGGATCAACGTCAACACCAGCTGCATCTATGCTCAGTTTCGCTAAGGAACTCATGGGAGTAGAATTGTGTTTCTTAGAATCCAAGCCAAATCTTTTGACAAGATTTTTGGCATATTTCTCTTGAGAGATAAATATTCCATCTTCCCGTTGTTTCACTTGAAGCCTTAGGAAGTAGTTCAACTCTCCTACCATGCTCATTTCAAATTCCTATTTCATTTCTTCTGAAAACTCATGAGCTAGTTGATCAATTGTGGATCCAAAAACTATATCATCCACGTACACTTGAGCAACAAGGAGGGGTTTTTCATCTCTTTTAACAAATAAAGTTCGATTTGCTTGGCCTTTTTTGAACCCACGATCTAATAGGTAATTGGTGAGGCGGTCATACCATGCTCTTGGTGCTTGTTTCAGCCCATACAAGGCTTTCTTCAATCTCAGCACATAATCTGGAAAGTGAGGATCTTGAAACCCCTTTGGTTGTTCAACAAAGCCTTCTTCATTTAGGAAACCATTCAAGAAGGCACTTTTCACATCCATTTGGTACAACTTGGAATCCATAATGCATGCTATGGACAAGAGAATTCGAATAGATTCTAGTCTTGCTACCAGAGCAAATGATTCATTGAAATCTATGCCTTCCACTTGAGTATATCCCTGTGCCACCAATCTAGACTTGTTTCGGACAACTTCACCATCCTCATCTGTTTTGTTCTTAAAAATCCACTTGGTGCCGATTACATGTGTATCTTTAGGCCTTGGAACCAACTCTCATACATCATTTCTCACAAATTGTTGTAGCTCCTGGTGCATAGACTCTATCCAATTCTCATCTTTAAGGGCTTCTTCTACCTTTTTGGGTTCAAATTGAGCAAGATAACAGTTGTATGTTACATGGTTAGCAGTATACTTTGGCCTTTTTCTCAAACGAAGTCCCTCGTTTACATCGCCAATGATATTACTTGAAGGGTGATTGAGAGTTACTCTTGATGAAGGTTTCTTGGAAGTTGATGGTTCCTCACCACGAGAAATTGAGGGTTAAACCTCTGGAGGTGTGAATGGACTTGAGACTTGTTGTGTTGATCTAGTCTCTTTTCTTGATATAGGGGGTGTGAACTCCTTTCCTAGTGATTCTTTTTCAGCATCATCACTTAGGGACATATCATCATCATTCTCATTCTTCTTAAGATTTAACCCCTTTCCATCATCATCAATTTCCTTTTCTAATATGGTGTCGTCTATAACCACATTGATTGACTCCATCAACGTCTTAGTGCACTTGTTGTACACTCTATAAGCTCAATTACTTGTGTAGTATCCTAGGAATATCCCTTCATCACTCTTAGCATCAACTTTTCTCGGATTTTCCCTGTCATTTAGAATGTAACACTTGCTCCCAAATATTCTGAAATACTTCACGTTGGGTTTCTTTTCTCTCCATATCTCATATGATGTCTTCTTTATCCCTGCTCAGAAATAGATTCTATTACCAATGTGACATGAAGTGTTCACAGCTTCAGCCCAAAATTTTTGTGGAATGTTTTTTTTGAGTAGCATGACTCTTGCCATCTCTTGGATTACCCGCTTCTTTCTTTCAACCACCTTATTCTATTGTGGAGTCTTTGGAGCTGAAAATTCCTTCTTAATGCCATACTCCTCACAAAAAGCTTCAAATTTAGTATTCTCAAATTCCTTTCCATGATCACTTTTGATTTTAACTATGAAAACTCCTTTTTCATTCTGCAGTCTCATGCATAGCCTTTCCATTTTATCACAAGCTTCCAACTTTTCCCTAAGGAATTCCACCCAAAAGTACCTTGAGAAATCATCAACTATCACCATAATATATATTTTTCCTCCTAAACTTTCAGTTCTTATGGGCCCCATTAAATCAATGTGGAGAAGCTCTAAACACCGTGAGGTAGCAATCACATTCACCTTGTGATGACTAGCCTTTGTTTGCTTTCCCATTTGGCATGCTCCACATATAATCTTCTCCACCTTTCCAAACTTTGGAAATCCTTCAACTACTTCAAGTTTAGAAACTTTTGCTACTTGTTTGAAATTTGCATGCCTAAATCTGTGATGCCAAAGTTCCAGCATATTTACATGAGCACTTCTACACGAAATAGGTGCCGTAGAAACTACTCCATAGCAGTTGTCGGTAGACCTGTTTCCCTCCAATACTTGAATCCCTTTTTCATTGATGATTATGCACCCCTTCTTTGAGAATTGGACAAGAAAATTCTCATCACATATTTGAGTGATGCTTAAGAGATTCGCCTTCAAACCTTTGATGTATAACACATCTTTCAATAGAGGTAATCCAGGTATTTCAATAGTCCCTTTGCCGAGAACTTGGGCGTGACTTCCATCACCAAATGTCACATAGTCACATGCTTTCTCTTTAAGAGTCTTAAACAGAGATTTATCTCCTGTCATATGATGTGAACATCCGCTATCAAGATACCATAAGCATGAGTTAAAAACCTTCAATAAGGTGTGCACAAATAGACACGCATGAGACAAACACTCTTGACCATCAAACAGAAATTTATCTTCATTTTCCATGCTTCTGCCAGATTGAATTTTCATTTTCAGCTTATCAACCTTTTCACACAATATTCTATTCCTTCTTTTGTACTTCTCAATCAAAGAGTTAGACTCACATAGACTATTGTGTAAGATGTGATTCTTATTTTCAGAGTATTTCAGCATGTGAATAAACATCCTAGCATATTTCTTTGATTTTAACAACTCTAAGAGTTCATTGTTAGGACACCATTCAAACATACTCATAGAGTCATTCTTACAAACATTTGAACCACAACTTAGCATGGCCTTTTTCATAGCTGCATCCATATCCAAGGGGTCTAGGATCGCACTCAGGTAATCAAATCACAACGAGTGCACCTGCTCTGATACCAATTGAATGTTCAAAATGGGTTTGAAACACCCTTGAACGTTTAGACCCCAAATTACAAAATATCATTTCAAGCTTAATATCAAACGATTAACCTGTAGAATATGAATATAAGCCATACACAGAATTGATAAAAAATCTAAGCCAAATATAAATACATTCACAACAGAAAATAAATGGCAAAGATAAAGGAAAGGAAGATGCAAACACACAGACAACACACGATGTGTTATCGAAGAGGAAACCGAAGCCCTCGGAGTAAAACCTCTCCACTGCCCTCCAAGCGGTAAATAATCCACTAAAGAATGTAATTGGGATACATGAATAGCAGAAGACCCTCCAAGCCTAATCTATCCAATGTACCTAAGCCTTCCAAGCTTCTTGCTCCAACGAGGTTGTGCCGAACTTATTTCTTCTTTAGCCTATCGGATTCCACTATAAACTATAGCATCAACCAATAAACCTTGGTTCCTTCCTAACTACTTCCCAAAAGCACCAAATAAACCTTCTCACGGATATGGGTATGGTGAGAAAAGGATTTGGTTAAGAACCTCTCAAGGATGTGTCAATGGAGAGGAAGAGAGTAGAGGAATTTGTAGAGTCTCTAAGATAAAGATTGTGGATGAATCAATCTTGTTTTTCTCTAGGGTTTCTATCACAAAATTCTCTCTAGAAGCTCTCTACATTTAGTGGGTATAAGGGTCTATATGTAGTGGTGAGTGTTTGGAATACGAAGAGACAAATATTTCCAAACAGGGCTGGTTGGCGGCTTGGCCTTGCGACTGGTCTGAGTTGCGAGTTCCAGCCATGAGTTAACTGCCTGGCTAGCCTGGGACTTTTGTCCTGTAGTGCACCAGCTGGCATAATGCTTCAGCTTCCCGCATGCTTGGCATATGACTCTCATCTGGCGGCTTGCACCCGCGAGTCACCAGCGAGTTCCAGTTGCGAGTCCCTGCTTCTTTGCACAATGAGAACCATTTCTTCACACTCTCTCATTCACTACCCTTACAAGAATCCCACCTAAATACAGGGTTACTAATTGCTAAAATATAATCAAATTTGGTACGGAATAAAACCAACAAGATGGTTGATTAATTTAAACCTTACAATATGCTTTTGAAAAATTTAAGCTTGTTGGCTTGTGAAAGGAATTTGTAGGATTTCAGTCGCTCTCAGAAGATTGATGTAATCCCTCAAATACACTCTACTTCTCATGGATTTTCACCTACAAAGTTGAAGACTCGTGCTATATGGGTGAGAAAAGATTCTCTAAGTTAAGTGTTGTTGACTTGTCCTTGATTTAATTCTTTCAATTAATTGTGGATATGTTTTGTTTCTGTTTTTGGTTGTTTTTTTTAGGTTGTTTTTTTTATAAAAAAAAATCCAAAAACATTGAAAAAATTCAAAAAGTCAAAAATATTTTATTTTGTGTCTAGTTTTATTTTTTCTTGAGGATTACATGAATTATGATATCTCTCTCTTGATTTAGAATATTCTTGACATTGTGGAGAAACTTGAATAGTGTGTGTTATATAAGTACTAACCTATTTCTGATTTTGTGTGAGTATGTACTAGTTTGTACATGTACTCAAGAGTTAATTAAGAAATTGATATTTCTTGTTTGAGTACCCTTTATAGTTTAGTTAAGCACTGTCATGCATTGCATTTGCATTGTTTATTTAGCATAATATGTGCCTTTTGTTTTTGGTCATAAATTTTTTTTAAAACCAAAAAGATTTTGTGTTTTGTATTTCACATCTTGGATTTATAATCAAAGATTGGCCATATTATCTTTGCATAACATGTTTATGTACCTTGTTTAGCTTTGATGAGCTTATTTATTGCACTTTACTGGTTTGAGCTTTGTAGTGCATGTTGTGTGGGAAGATGTTTATAGTTTTTGATCACTTGATCTTAATCTTGAAGTCACATACCTTTGAATATTGGACTTGAACTTAATGAGAAATGCATAAATAACCATCTCACCACTGTTTACTAGCCAATCATGAATACCTTAGTGCATATCATAAGATTTTGTGCTCGAGAAAGTGTAGCACATGCGCAAAAAGAACATAAGGTGTAGCCACAGTTTAAATGATAAAATTGGTGTGTACATTATTGGGCTATAATAACTTTAAATTAAATAAAATTGGTGTGTACATTATCCTGACTATCTTTAATAAGTTTCTAATCAAATAAAATTTGTGTGTACATTATGAGGCAAATCAAGAAACTTACATGATTGCAAGCTTGTTTTCTAGGAGATGTGAGAGTTATATGATGTAACTCTTTAGGTGACAGTCTCTTTCAAGTTTATGTGATGAATTTTGTAGAAATTGTGTTTGATTTCTATTCACATATCGCCTCACATATATCTCAAACTTTTGCTAGTTGCACATACTACACATGTTACTCTTTGCGCTAAACTTGGTACATGATATTGTGTGTGAATTTGTTTTGGTCATCCAAGATTATATGTTCCTTGATTTTGATGCAAAATGTGTTTAATGTTTGAGTTTTTGAGACAAATTGGTTGAAAAACTTTTTTTTGGAAGATCTAGGTTGAATTCAAGTGTTTTTGAAAAACTTTTCATCTCATACTCATGCATTTTATTCATAAAATATTGTGCTTTGAGGAGTTTCTGTATTAACTTGCTCTGTTTTCAAAAATTCACTTTTTTAGGTTTTAGATCGATCAAATCTCTTTCTCGACTGATCGAAATTGCAATAAAAATTTTGGTTTGAATCTGCTTGGCTCGATTGGTGCTCGATTGATGCTCGATCGATCGAAATTGAAAAATTTTCAGTTTTTAAGTTTTTGACCAAATTTTTTTTCATGCATCATTTATGTTTAGGATTCACATGCATTGCATTGTTTTTGTGTCAATCTTGCAGTTTTGCAGTCATATCTCTCATTGTTTTCACACATAGCATGCATACACTTTGCTAAATTGGGTACTCAACTTGATTTAAAATTGATTGATTAATTTTTGAGTTCTTTATACGTTTTAGTATATGCTATTTTTATGTGCAAACTGCAGAAAACATTTTTTTTAAGAGATATGATGGATAATATATGTGCAAATATTTTCTCTATTCATGCAACTGTTTATGGGTCACATAGTGTCAAGTTTGCATTTATTGAAAGAGAGAATATTTTTTTTCATGTGTATCCTCACCTTATCAACTAAGTTTTTAAGTTTGGTTTGTGTGTTTATTTTTCCTCACCTTCTAAAGTTTTCTCAAAACTGTTTTTTCCAAAACTTGTTTTGTTTTTCCTATTTTTATAGGGGGAGAAGCTTGTTTTTACCCTTTGTTGTTCATAAGAGGAGTTGTCTCTATTTTCTATAGAGTTGAATTGTTTTGTGTTCCCTAAATTCTCTATTTGCTCTTGGCATTTGTTGTGTATTTTTTTAATTTGGGCAACAATGAGTTGTCTTTGTCAATACGTGACAAAAAGTGGGAGATTTAGATGAAATGTGGGATGAAATGTGGGAAACCAGATTGTTTTGTTTAGGGGGCGCTGAATTTGTTTTTGATAGGGGGAGAAAATAACATTTTTTTGATGCATCTAACTTAGGGGGAAAGTTAGTTTGCATATTTGTTATTTGTTTTAGTTTGTTTATTTTTGGTTTACTTGTACTTTCCACACATGCATTTATGTGTTAGTTTAGTGTTTCAAGAAATATACAGGTCGATTCAGTCGTGCTGTTGTCTACACTTGCAACTGATAGATATTAGTTAGGTTGAATTGCTTTTTGGCTATTTGTAACTTTGAGCATTTCATGTTTGTGATGTGTTTTGTCACGGATTGCCAAAGGGGGAGATTGTTAGGTTCTAAGACTTTAGGAACTAATTTATTAGAACTTCAATTTGTATTACGTTGGCAAACCATGATCAAAACAATGAGTCTAGGTTTAGGCTTGCTCAAAGTATGTTTATTTGTAAAATTGGAATCAAGTGATTGCAGAATTTATTGGCCTAAATCTGCAAGGCTCGATCGATTGAAAATTAGACTCGATCGATTGAACCACGTGCAAGTTTATTTTTCTGCAAAATTCCAGTTCAGTCCTGAATGTTCAATATGGGTATGAAACATCCTTGAATGTTTAGACCCCAAATTACAAATTATTAATTCAAGCTTATTATCAAACAATTAATGGGCGGAATATGAACATAAGCGAAACACAGAATTGATAAACTATCTAAGCCAAATATAAACACATCCATAGCAATAAATATAATGCAAAGATAAAGGGAAGGAAGATGCAAACATACGAACAACACACGATGTGCTATCGAAGAGAAAACCAAAGCCCTCGGCATAAAACCTCTCTACCGCCCTCCAAGCGGTAAATAATCCACTAAAGAATGTAGTTGGAATACATGAACAGCAATAGACCCTCCAAGCCTAATCTACCTAGGTACCTAAGCCTTCCAAGCTTCTTGCTCCAATGACGTTGCGCCGAACCTATTTCTTCTTTAGCTTACCGGATTCCACTACTAAACCATAGCATTAACCAATGTGAATTGGTTCCTTCCTAACTGCTTCCCAAAGTACCAAATAAACCTTCTCATAGAATGGGTGTGGTGAGATAAGGATTTGGCAAAGAACCTCTCAAGGGTATAACAATGGGGAGGAAAAGAGTTGAGGAATTTGTAGAGTCTCTAAGGTAAAGATTGGGGATGAGGTAATCTTGTTTTCCTCTAGGGTTTCTCTCACAAAATTCTCTCTAAAAGCTCTCTACATTTGGTAGGTATAAGGGTCTATATATTGTGGGGTGAGAAAGGAATGTGAAAAGTCAGTTTTTCCCAAACAGGGCTGATTGGCAGCTTGGCCTTGCGACTGGTCTGAGTCACGAGTTCAAGCCGCGAGATAACGGCCTGGCCAGCTTGGGACTTTTGTCCTGTAGTGCAACAGCTGGCGCGACCCTTCAGCTCCCCCGTGTGCATCTCACGTGCCTACAGTTGGTGGCTTGCTAGTCACGAGTCAGCTGTGAGTCCTAGCCGCGAAACTCTGCCTTCTTGCACATACTTGAGCTTTTCTTCACATCTTCTCACACACTACCCTTACAATAGTCCCACCTAAATACAGGATTACTAAGTGCTTAAATTACAAGCAAATTGGCACGAAATAAAGCCAATAAGATGGTTGATTAAATTCAACCTTACAAGTCCAAACTCTACTAAACATATTGAGTTTCAAGTAAAACACTCCTATATATAAATAAAACCCTAAAACGTTTTTAAGTGATTTTTTTAAAGAGATTAGAGTGCCTCTTATGCCTCTTTTTGTATTTAGGGTTTTTGTACCCAAAAGCTCTCTAAAGGTTGCTCTATTTGCTGTGTGTGTGAATCTCTTGTAAGATCTGAGAGGTGGTTGCCTTCACACATGCTTAGGATTATCAAGAATGAGATTTCATTGAGAGCTTGATGATCATTCAATTGCTGCACTAAAGAGCTTAAAGATATGCAAGCGGGAGTGCTTGTACTTGCTGGAGAATCCAAGAAAGAAGGAGTCCGCGGTCTCAGAGCTTGCACATGGTCGTGTCAGTAAGTTTTTTACATGAGGTAGCAATAGGATGTTAGTGGTCTAAGTCGCTATTGTAAAACTTTGATTCTTTCATAGTGGATTCAGGTTTACCTTGAGGATAGCTAGGTTAAATCCTGTCCAGGTTTTTTACCGGTTTGATTTTCCTGGGTCATCATATCTTTGTGTTCTTTATATTCTGCACTTTACATTGATATGATTATATGATTGTGTTAACCTAGATCTTTAATTTGGACTAAGTAATAACTTGGCTTGTTAACTAAGTTAATCCAATTGTGTTTTAAGGGGTCTAAAAACTCACAAAATTAATTAAAGCCCAATAGCTCGTTAAGCCCATTAAGTGATTAGGGTTTCAGATCTAATTCTCCTAGTATTTAAAGGAAACCCAAAGACACATTTTAGATGAGTTTTTAGAGAGAGAAGAGTGCATCTTGTGCCTCCAATTGTAGATCTTGGGTTTTTGTACTCAAAGTTCTCTAAAATCTTCTACTAGTATTATTCTTTAAAGAAACTCAAGATCCAGTGCTATAGAATTTGCCGCTGCAAGATCAACTATTACTGATGATCTAAAACTTTGAGTGGGATCTCAAAGTCACAAAATGTAGGTGTTTGAGCATAACAAATTCAGATAGAAGAGTTTATGGATTCGGAGCTATGTGTGGTCACATGAGTAAGTACTAAATGTCTATTGTAAAACTTTCATTCTATTTAGTGAATTTGTTACCATGTGGATTGTTTAGGTTATATCATTCCCAAGTTTTTTACCTTGAAACTAGATTGTTTCATTGGTTTTCTTGAGTCATCATATCGCTTGTCTTCTTTATTATTCACTATCTGTGATATGATTATTTGTGTTTAACTTAGATCTGAATAATAAACCTAAGTAACAACTTGGTTAATTAATTTGGTTAAACAATTTAAATGCACAGTGGTCTAAACAAACTAACAGTATTGTTGAGAAACAAATGAAATTATAAAAAATATAATTGAGAAAATAATACATTATCTTTATAATTATTGGGCCTGTTAGTCAATTCTTTTTTTTTTTTTTTTTAAAGCAGTGTTTAAGAACTTGAATTTTTTTTGTGGGGCCAAATCCTAATTTTTAATGAATCCTTTAAAATTTTTCACTAATAAATATACTAGGGAAACATATGTTCAATTTTTGGAGAGGCCATGTGTAGACATTGCATTTTGTACCCTTTACAACTCGGGCCCCCATTCCCTAATGATGCTGAAATTCTAATCCCAAGGTTGGTTTAGGGCCCGATCAGATGTTAAATTAACTTGAGAAATGTTAAAATGAAAAATATAACTTTTAATGAGCAAATAAATTTATTTTTGGAAAAGTAAAGCCAAGGAAGCCCTCGGCCTGCACACACAGGAATCATCTTGTGCGCGCAGCCATGATGCATGCGCATGTAGTCTTGAGCTTGCGCGTGCATGTAGGGTTCCATAAACTATAAAAGACAAGTTTTCTGTATTAAAGACTGAGGTTTGGAACAAATCCCACATCGTCTGGGAGCCATTCTAAACCCCCATTTTCATAATATAAATAGCCATACATGGTACCTTTTCAAAACACACAGAAATCCTAAGGGAAAACACTAAGATTCACTAGAAATAGTGAGTCAAATAGGGAGTTTTTCACAAAACATCTTCCAATCAATTTTCTTTTAATTTGGGCCTTTTCTGGCCTTAATCTTTGAGTTTAAGATTACTAATCACTTTTTATTGATTATGAATAGATTTGACTAACAGAAATGGTAAAAAATCAAGCTTGGAAAGCTTTTTGTTTGAGGTATTAGTTCTAAACTTTCTTTTTCCTATCTTTTCCTTTTTTTGCTTTAATCTTTCTGATTGCTTTAGTTTTTGTTGTTATATGTTCTAATGAGTTTATGTAGTTTAGGTTTAAGTAGTTTTTTTTATGTTTTAAAGCATGTTAGATTTGTTGTTTTGAAGTTCTGCTCTATTTTCTGTGTTACTGTGTTCTTGGCTAGGGTTTCTGTGGCCGAACCCACATATGCATAATTCTGCATGCGCATGCAGGCTAGATTATATGTACGCAGGCTTGTTCATGCTTATGCATGATCTTGCCTATGAACCCTAACCCTAGCTTTTCTGATTCTGTTTCTTATTTCCGTGCATAAATGTGTTTCTATTTCGACCCTTCTTTGTATGTATGAGTCTCTATTTCATTGTTTGTTGTTTGTTTGTCTTTCACATGATTAAATTAGGGTTTATCTTTGGTTGCTTTGTTTTGATGCCATGAACACGCATTCACATGTTCATGCATTAATGCCATAGGTGCTGAGTTGCAGCAAGGTAAACAAGGTAAGTCATGCATTCATATGTACATGCATTTTGTTTGTAATCTTGTTTAGGATTGATGAACATGATTTGGTGGTTTGAATAAGCATGTTTGTGTCCTTGGTATTTTCCAATGATCCCTTGAAACCATGATTATTTGCTACCTATTTTCTGCCTTGACTTAATGTTTATATGTTTATGCCTTGGATATGATATGATGACATGATGTCAGATGAATGCTAGGATTGTTGTGATATGCCATGATAGATGAATGACTTGGTTATGGGATGATTGATGCCATATTATATGCTTAGATGTATGGTAGTGTGTGTGTGAGTTAGAATGCAATATTGAATATGTCTTTAATAGGGTTAAGACATAAGACACAATGAGAGGAAACCAACCTTAGGGTTAGGCAGTTTTGGGTGCCTAACACCTTCCCAAAATTGTACTTAAACTCCAAACCCATATCTCTGGTAGTAAGATCAAAAAGGTCCTTCCTCGAGAGGACGCTATATATATGATTCCTAGGCCATTGCAAAAACTAGGTGGCGACTTCTCGTTGTGTCCACACCATGGCCCTAAGGGGCAATGTAATTCCACCCTTGATGTAACTGTTGTCAAAAAGGAAAAGCTTTCACTTTCACTTTAGATTTTTCTTGGTATCATTGGCATCTGGTATGCCAAAAGCTATATTTTTAGCGTTTGACATACCAAATATCCAAAACCATACCTCTTGAAATGTGTCAAATGCCAAATAAATTCGGCATGTACTTTAGTAAAATTCTAACTATAGCACTGTACAACCAAGTATGCTATTAATATTTTGGCTATTTTTTATTCACACTTTTCTCTCTCTTCTATCATGTTGACATTATCACATTACTCAAACTCTCTCTCTCTCTCTCTCTCTCTCTCTCTCTCTCTCATATGAACATTGGGACTTGGAAACCAAAAAGAAAAAAGTTAAAAAAAGAAGAAAGAAATAATAAATAATGAATATTTAAATAAAGTGGTAAAAAAAAAAAAAAGATGTGATATAGGGTGTATTTTAAAATGGCGCGTTAAAATAAATAAAGTAACTTTTTGATGTGTCAAAATAACATTGTTTTAGAATGTCTAATTCTAGTGTTGTAACAGGTTAGGTAAAACCCTATAGGTTTTGGGTCAGTTACCTGTACACTGATGGGTTTTGGCCATCCTTAAGTGCATCACTGCCTATGCATACACAAAAATAAATGCAAGTAATTCAAAGCGATTGTTCAAAGAAGAGTTCAATTCAAAGCGGAATTTGACTTCGTGGATTAGGGAAGGGGCTGGAAACTCCTCACTTAAGAAGACCTTTTGTCAAAATGCAAGTAATAGTGAAAAATGAAAAATGCAATGATGACAATTCCTAAGAAACTAAGTGCTAAAATCTAAATCTATGTGTTCATAAAAAAATCTAAATCTATGTTATTTCCAATGCCATTGATTCAAAGCAAAATGATTTGAAGTGAACTGAAACTAGGCTGCTGGGTTCTAAGAAATTAGGAATTAATGTATTAGAACTTCAATTTGTATTTTTTGGCAAACCATGATCAAAACATTTAGTCTAGGTTTAGGCTTGCTCAAAGTATGTTTATTTGTAAAATTGGAATCGAGTGATTGCAGAATTTATTGGACTAAATCTGTAAGTCTCAATCGATCGAAAATTAGACTCGATCGATCGAACCACATACAGATTTATTTTTCTGCAGAGTTCCAGTTCAGCCCAAACTCTATTTAAACGTCTTGGGGTTCAAGTAAAACACTTTTATATATAAGGAAAACCCTAGAACGTTTTTGGGACTTTGTAGAGAGAGATTAGAGTGCCTCTTGTGCCTCCTTTTATTTTATTAGGGTTTTGTACCCAAACCTCTCTAAGTCTTTGTTGCTCATATTTGCTGTTTATGTGAATCTCTTGTGAGATCCTTGAGGAGCTTTCCTTCACATAAACTTAGGGTTTTCAAGGTAGAGATATTATCTACATCTTGATGATCAACAAGGTTGCTGCCATTGAAACTTAAAGATAAACAAGTGGGGAGCTTGTAGCTGATTGAGGAATTCAAGAAAGAAGTAGTCCGTGGATTCGGAGCCTACGCGTGGTCGTGTCAGGAAGTTTTACTGGTGGGTAGCATTAGGAAGTCAAGCGGGGAGCTTGTAAGTCCTTTTGTAAGAACTTCAATTCTTTCTTAGTGGATTCCGTTTTGCCTTAAGGATCGATGGGTAAAATCCTCCCCAAGTTTTTCCGTGTGGTTTCCTGGGTGATCATATCTTGTGTTATTTATTATTCCGCTACTATATATTCTTGATATGATTGTTTGATTGTTTTAACCTAGAATTGCTTAATTTGACTAAGTAACAACTTGGCTAATTAACTAGGCTACGCAATCTATTGGTTGTGTTAAGGGGTCTAAATTTCTAACATAGGCAAACGAATTCGAAATAAAATAAAGTAGATCAAATTTGGATTATCATTCCAATACCAAATTCATTCAAAGCAGGCACAATTTCATATCAATTGCGGTTAACAACTAAATACTTGAATCAAACTTAATTAAACTCGTTAACAAAATTATAAGTGTAAGGTTGAATTTAATCAACCATTTTGTTGGCTTTATTCCATGCCAAATTTGCTTGTAATTCAGCATTTAGAAACCTTGTATTTAGGTGGGAATCATGTAAGGGTAGTGTGTGAAAGAGTGTGAAGAAATGCTTAAGATTGTGCAATGAAGCAAGGACTCGCGATTGGATCTCGCAGGTGGCTCGCGACTGGCAAGCCACTAGAAGATGCACACGAGTGAAGCGTGTAGAGTAGCTAAACTGTCATGCCAGCACCACTACAGGACAAAAAGTCCGGACTGGCCATTCAGTTAGCTCGCGGCTTGAACTAAAGACTCAGTCAAGTCACAAGGCCAAGTCACTAGCCAGCTCTGTTTTGGAAAAATGACTCTTCGCATTCTAAACACACCACTATATATAGACCCTTATACCCACGAAATGTAGAGAGCTTCCAAAGAGAATTTTGAGAGAGAAACCCTAGAGAAAAACAAGATTGACTCATCCACAATCTTTACATAGAGACTCTTCAAATTCCTCTACTCTCACCCTCTCCATTGTTACATCCTTGAGAGGTTCTTGGCCAAATCATTTTCTCACCATACACACATTTGTGAGAAGGCTTTTTGGTGCTTAGGGAAGTAGTTAGGAAGGGACCAATGGTTATTGGTTGATGCTATGGGCTATGGCGGAATTCGGTAAGCTAGAAAAGACAAAAGTTTGGCGTAACCCTGTTGGAGCAAGAAGCTTGAAAGGCTTAGGTACACTGGGTAGATTAGGCTTGGAGGGTCTATTGTTGTTCATGTATCCCAACTACATTTTCTAGTGGATTATTGACCGCTTGGAGGGCGGTGGAGAGGTTTTATGCCGAGGGCTTCGGTTTCCTCTTCGATAACACATCGTTGTGTTGTCCTTGTGTTTGCATCTCTCTTCCCTTAATCTTTGCAATTTAATTTCTACTATGGATGTGATTTTATTTGGTTTAGATTGTTTATCAATTCTGTTATAAGCTTATGTTCATTTTCCACATGTACATTGTTCGATATTAAGCTTGTATTGGTAATTTGTAAATTGGGGGTCTAAACATTCATACTGTTTTACACGCTATTTGAACATTCAACAAGGAAAGCAATTATAAGCTTAAGGCTTTGTTATACAGGATCAACCTCTTAGAATTGATCTTAACAAGTTCTCTCGTGTGTTCGCAATGACTTGTTATGCATGATCAACTTCTATTTATAATTTAGGTATATGCAATTACTATCAGTTATGAATTTCACGTGCTACTCTCTTACCCTGCCAAAATGAGACTTGACAACTTGTAAATTGGTTCCAGTAATGTTAGGCCCCAAACCCTAAATGGTCCATAGCATTAGAAATATATTGGTAAGAGAAACCATAGGGGAATCCTTTTTTACCATTAAGTGAGCAATATTTCCGCACGCTATAAATATATAAACATACTGAAATCTCCACAGTGTAAGTTAGAGTTCTATACTGTTGGGAAATTTAGACCCCGGTTGGTAAAATTAACAAGTTTAAAATCCAAGTTATTAATTAGATTTATTATGAATAAAACTTGTTAAAACAAACAAACATCAATATCATGTCAATAATGAATGTAGAGGAAAAATAAATAAGACAAGATATGATGACCCAGGAAAACCAATGAAACCAACTAGTTTCACAATAAAAAACCTGGGGAGAAACCTTCCCGAAAAGTAATCCACTATAGTAAAGAGAAGTTTCAGATCTAGTACAAAACCTTTGTCCTTAGACTCTACAATCCCTATAGATTAACTCACAGCAAAAACCTTCTACCGCTTCAGAACCTCTGAACTCTTCAATATATGAACGCCACCCTTTTTATGATGCATGAATCCCAGTACGTGACTAACCAATTACGCATATCCCAGTACGCGACTTTAATCATCAACTAGAAGAAGATGTTGGCTGCAAAGTTCTTCACTTCATCAAGAATGAAGATCAAGAAGCACTTGGTTACAAAAGCCTAAGGCGCAAAGGCACAGTAGCTTCTTTCAAAGAGAATAAGGCATCGGTCACCTTTTGCATATGTTCTCCTTGTATTCTCTTATATGACGGCCTCTAAAATAAGCCTTATATAGGTCTAGGGTTGTGAGAAAAGAAACCCTATACAAATACATAAGCCTGTCCCAAAAATTAGATCTGAAAATTCTAATTTCCGTAACTTCGATCGATTGGGAGGTGTCAAGAAGGTGTCGAGAAGGTGTCGAGCTTTAAACCTCGATAGATAGCTAGGTGTCGAGGAGGTATCGAGAAGCTATCAAAGGGACAGGAGCTTTCTCGATCGATCCACCAGCTGTCGAGAAGGTGACGAGATTGCGATAACAATCAACTGAAGAGCTCGATGGATAGTCTAGCTGTCGAGAGGTGTCGAGAAGCTATCGAGCTATCTGTCCGCAGGTGTCGAGCTATCTATCCAACTTTAGTGAACACCTTTTCTTCACTTGTTTCTTGGTCCAATCTTCATGGCTTTAATACTAGACTTGAACAACATGTTCCTTGAAGTATTAAACACATCTTAGATCTACCCAAATACAAGTAAAGTGCGTTTTGTCAAAGGATTAGCCAACTACACAAAATATGTCCTTAACATATACAACATTTACTAAAAATACAATCTACAAATTATAATGCCTCTAAATTAAATATACATAAACACATCACTAAACACCAAATGATTCCACACAGGGTCATGATCCTCCCTAGAATATGCAACCCTAGTAAAATTTGGGTCTAGCACACCTAGGGCCTACAAGCTTTAAGAA
Organism: Quercus gilva; assembly: GCA_023621385.1. Classification (NCBI taxonomy): domain Eukaryota; kingdom Viridiplantae; phylum Streptophyta; class Magnoliopsida; order Fagales; family Fagaceae; genus Quercus; species Quercus gilva. Next base: position 35,984,651 of record CM042477.1, read on the forward strand.
CCCAACTTCCTATTATTACCACCTCAAAAGTTAGCACATAAGATTCAAGACTAAATCACAAAACTATTTAAAAATAGAATCTCTCAATTTAGCATAATAATAAAATCACAGTTAATCAAGTAAGCTTTATGCCAGAAATATAACTACCTAATCTGAAAAATGGTTAAATAAGAGGAGTGAGCTAAAACCCAGTAATTAACATAAATAATGGGTGTAGAGAAAATACAAGTTTCATGATAATGGGTATTTTACAAAACATCTATAATTTGATAACTTTCATTTGAATTGTGCAAATCATTTTTATTGGTAACTACCTATATCATATTTTGTCTAGCCTTAATTAACGCGTTAAAACAGTGATTTAAATTTTTTTTAAAACATGGTAAAAACCATGATTTTGAAAAACAAAAGTTGGAAACAATTTGAAAAAAAAAAAAAAAAAAGATCCTATTTACCCAAATTGGATGACAAAAAAAAAATTCCAAAATCAAATTTGTCATTTCTGGCAAAATTAACCCAACGCTAATCAAAAGCCTAAATCATCAAAATGTTGACTTTTTTATCCGACTGTTCGAGCAAGGTAAATTTTGGACCATCTCAAAGATCATGAAATTCCCCTTAAATTGAAGGTTCACAGGCCAAAATCGGAGTTAAAACGGATGAGATATCAAGAAAATACTAAAATCTTGATTACATGTATTATTATTTTCAAGTCAAGAGCAGTTTTGGGTCGTTTTTGCGCAAAAAACTGTACCGATTCAATAACAATTGGAGCACTGATTAAGTCACAACTTGAGTGATCTGCCTAAACAAGATTGAACTATGATATGTCATCTACTTCACATTAAAAGGGCTCGGTGATATCTACAATGGATTGGGAGAAATTGAATTTTTCAAAAATAGTGCTACTAAATTTCCTATACTACGTCACCTCCCTTCTAGATGCAATATCTTGATGACCATAGCTCCAAATTAGACAAGGTCATGATCTATGGAAACTAGACATCTAGAAATTTCTAGGGAAACCAAATTTGAAGAAATCTGAGCTCGGAAAGACCTCCAAAAAGCAACATGAAAACCAAACCAAAACAAGGAAAGTGATGACATCAAGGTAAATTTGGGAGAGGTGATGCATGCAACACCTCACCCTGATGAATAATGCTATACGGCTAGGCGAGGGGTTTTGCTGCAACACCCCATACCAAATTTCTCCCTATTATGAATACCCCCCCCCCCCCCCTTTTTGTATGGACAAAATCATGAGCAAATAGGCATAAAAACTCCCAAAAATTCTTTCCTCTCTCTTTCTCCTAGAAATCTCTCTAGCCTTTGTTTATTTCTTTTCTTTTCCCTTAGGAAACCCATCTTAAAAATAATCCAGCTCCTCTCTCCTCCATTTCAATCCCTCAAAAAACCTTAGGTAAGTTTGGTAAGCTATGTAATAAAAATGGGTTAGCTTTGCCTATAGCTATTCCCATTTCTTTCCTTCTTTCCTTGTAAATACTTCATTACATATATAAAATGTTCTCTTTTATTATTCATTTACTTTCTTGTTCTTTACATATTGTTCTCTATCTCTCTATTTATTGTTTATGCTCTTTATTGCTTTCCCTACACTTGTAAAAAATGTTTTCTACCCTTTTTTTTCTCTCTTCTCACTTGAGAAAACAACCTAACATCTATGATAAATCCTCATCTTCCTAACTAGATGGGATACGGAGGATATTTCCTCTTGCGTGACCAACCCAGTGGGAAAATGGTGACTTGCCATAGATGAGTTTTTCTTAAATGAGTTTTAAACTTTGTTCCTAAGCATAATATGGGAATGTTTCCTAGAAGATGGTAGCAGTTTCTAAGACTCTCATCTCTCCATATGAAAAAGGACCTATAAGCTTGGATGTGACTAAATTAGAGCTTATTTAGAAAAAATTTCTAAAAAAGGAATTTCTAATCAACCCATTTACACTATTGTCTTTGTAAGTTAGGTCAATTAATCAGATCTAGGTCAAACATTCAAGGTAAAGACTTAAGGGGAACGATCCCAAGAGAACAATACACAATATCAAATTGAGATTTACAGTCAAGAATACCAATTCGTAGTAAATCTAACATAATTACCAAACTGGGTTTTGAACTCCTTAGACTTCTTTGATCTTGGATCTGCTCTCACATGAACCTTCAATTCGCGCTTTATATCTCCCACATAGACCTTCAGTTTATGACTCTAAGACCACACTTGAAGGTTTAAATCTAGCACCTTTGATGACTAGTATGCAAAAACTTCAAATTTACCGGTTCAGATTGTGTAGAAAAATCTCCGATAGTGATTTTGAATGGAAAAGGCATAGAACCTTTTAGATCTCAAAAGAGAAGCTTCAAAGTCTCTACAAAATGTGCCTTATGGTTTCCTTTAAATGCTATGTGAATAAGATCTAAAACCCTAATCACTTGATGGGCTTAATGTGAGCTATTGAGCTTTAATTAAATTTTGCAAATTCGTGTCTTGATCGGTCGAGCCTTTCTCTTAATCGGTCGAGCCTGGCATATTTCGAATTCCTTTAACCTATAGCGTCCTTGTTCTTGTATTTTGACTTGTAGCACATTGAGTATTGTTTAATATATCCTATAGACTTTAAGATCTATATCTAGACAAGTTTATGTTTACGGTTTGCCAATTATTCTAAACTTTTAGAACCTAACAGTCTTGTCTTTAAATTCCTTTACTTTCAAGCACCTTACATTATTGTCTTGTCTTTAGATTTCTTTTTTTCTTTTTTTTTTTTTCTAGAATTTTACATTATTTTCTTGTCTTTAAATTCTTTTATTTTCTAGCACTTTACATTCTTGTCTTGTCTTTAAATTCCTTTAATTTCAAGCACTTTACTTTATTGTCTTGTCTTTAAATTCCTTTAATTTCAAGTACTTTACATTATGCTTTGTCTTTAAATTCCTTTACATTCAAGTCTTTAATTTTTATGCCCTTTTATTTTATGCACTTTAAGCTTGATTTATTTTTCATTTTCCATTTTCCCTTTCTTATGAGTCAGCTAGCACCATAAATCCTAGAATACCAGGGTAAAAAGCTTGGGTAAAGAAACCTCTAAAAAAGGTGCTTTCCAAAAGATAAAAAATGGTGTTTTCCATCCCCTTTTCTTAAAATGAATGTTATCAAAAGAAAATTTCCTTTTAAATCCATAAAAGTTTTCCAAGACCCTTTTCCTTCTTTCAAAAAGATTTCAAACATAAAAAAGGTTTTGGTATCTTCTTTCAAAAACCTTGGAAACCCCCTTTTGAATTTCTCTTAAATGGGTTTTAAACTTTATTCCTAGGCATAACATGGGTATGTTTCCTAGAAAATGATAGAAGTCTCCAAGACTCCCATTTCTCCTTATGGAAAAGAACTCATAAGCTTGGATGTGATAAGGTTTAAAGCTTATCTAAGAGAAATTCCCCAAAAAAAAAAAAAAAATAAAGAAATATTTTTCTTAAAAACAACTTTCATACATTATGTGAAACATGTGAGCAACTTGATCAAACACTAAACACCAAAACAAAGTTTTCTTATTAGCTTAATGTCTTCTCCCCCTCTGTATATGCATCTCCCCTATGGAATATCTCTCCCTCTACAAATGTGCACGAGAAATAGAATTTCTCCCCCTAAGGATGTGCACAAGAGTCATATAGAAATGACAAAACTCTCTGGTATACTCTCTAGAGTATACTCTCCCCCTTTTTGTCAGGAATAGACAAAGGGTCAAGAAGAAACGAGGGCAAGAGATGAAGGTATGAATAATGATAACGATGCATGAAGGGTGTAATGATGCATGAGGGGTGCAGTGAATGAGAAAATAAAGCTCAAACCTAAGACAAAACAAAATGCTACAGAGCATAAGGTAAACATGACATGCTAGGATGAAGAAACAAGGTATAGACCAATGCATGACAAGGGTAGCAAAGTGTGTGTAAGAGGTGGCAAAATGCAATGCATGGAAAATGCACATGTGTGGCAAAGTGTGTTAAATACACAACCAATGAACCAAACATGTTCCTAATGAGGAAACATGAGAAACCCCAAAGTTTGATACTCATTGGAGTCCAAACAGTTGAGAAAATGCCTAAGAGACATTTTATCAAACATCTAGCATGCACACTATGAACAATAATGTGAAACAATGCATGAACATTATGAAATCCACCCTTAATCCATGCTCTTTTTGCCACAAGGGGCCAACATCCAAAGCAAATCATCAAAAGAAACCAATCCCATACAAAAATTTTGATAAAAATTAAGTTTTCCCAACCCCTATGATGAAAATCCCAACCAAGAGCACAAAACTCTCCAAAACATAATCTAAGGATCCAAAACAATGAAAAGAGTTTAAAATTACCTTAGAGATGTTAATGGAATGAAAAACCATTCAAATTGATTGGGTTTTGATGTAAAAATATTAAAAGGGGGGGTTTAAAAGAGGATGGGAGAGGTTAAAAACAGGTTTCCCACGAAAAGCCCTTTAAAAAGCTGTTTCTGAGCATTTCGCAACTCGGCGTGTCGCGAAGCAAGTCGCGAGAATTTTAGCGAGTCACGAGTGAGTCGCAAAAATCTTCTGGATGAACTCACGACTGGGGTTAGCAACTGGCAAGTCACGAGGTGAGTCACGAGAATTTTCGCGAGTCGTGAGTAAGTCACGAGTGAGTCGCGAGGTGAGTCGCGAGAAACTCTGACACTTGTTTTTTAACACAAAACATGTTTAAACACTGAAAAACAATGTAAACACTAAACAAGAACACAAAGAGTGATAAAAATCACTTCCAAAAGCATATAAAATGATCAAAAACATTTTTGGATTAATCCAAATATAATTGAGCACACACACATCACATTTAAACAAGTACAATCGAATAAATGAATAAGGCATTCATTGAACATTAGGCATATGTGTTGTGTGTGTGTATCAAATGTGAAATAGTCCTTAGTCTAAAGTAAAGCTTCAATGATTAATTCAATCAAGTCATACACAACTAGTACTAAGACAAGTGGTCTATCTCAATTAGAGAAATGAACATATATGACCTCTCACAAGAAAATGATTACATATCTTTGAAGCTTTTCATTTGGCATCTTTAATCATAACATTTGATCATTTTGAATCAATACATATTATTTTGAGATCGATGCCTGAAATTTTTGATATTTCAATTTGATGAACAAGCCTTTGACTTTTTGGGCATCATACAATTTCATAAAAGTCGCTTTCCCTTTTTCCTAGTCAAATACTAGTATGTGCGATAGCTTTTGCAACTCATTATCTCTTTTCATTTTGAGATTTATATTGGTTGAGCTCTTTAAGCAAAAAAATAAAATAAAATAAAAGAGTGGGAAGATATATAAGCACAAGCCTATGCATGTATCAAAACCAACATGACTATTGACTAATCATTCATGACAAGTTTGAAAATCGATTTACAACAATCACACAAAGATGTCAATATTTTTCCCACAAAGATATAAATACATAAAAAACAAGCTAAGCTTGTAAATGCAAAAAGCCATTTGTACGAAGGTACACGGCAAAACTCACATGTGATATGTGCTCAAACATATACGATCAAACTTTTTGAATTTTTCACTTTTTGAATTTTTCACTTTTTATGTGGTTTTGGATTTTTACTCACACAACTAAAACAAAAAGGTAAGATCAAAGCAAAAGCAATGCATACAAATAAATGCAAAATGCACAAATGCATGAAGATATGACATATAATGCATGAAGGGTCCTACAAAGATCGAAAGAATTAGATCAAGGACCAAAAGAGCAAAAGCTCAACCATAGGAGTCCTTCCTCATCCAAACAAAACGATTATTTGGAATGAATGTCTCAAGAGAAGTGAAACGAGGGTTGGAAGAATGAGAACCGGAGATGCACATAGTCAAGGAGTTAAGAGCATTAAACACTTTCTTTAACAACATGTAGTTTTCACTCAAATCTGGTTTACCCTTTTTAGCACAACTTCCAAGAAGCTCAAGTTTCTCTTTTCTTTTGATTCTTTTAAAATAATGAAACTTAGAGCATTGAGGTCTTAGATGACCAAAGGCACCACAATGGTGACAAACAATGCATTTAGGTCTACTAGACCTTTTGGGAAGGGATCTAGCAACATGGTTTTGTTCTCTCTTCAACTTATGACAATGAGGTCTTATATGACCAATCACACCACAATGGTGGCAAGTTAGAACAAACTTAGATCCATCCAAAACCTTAGGTTGAGACCTAAACGGAGGCTTTGACTTAATAGCCTTTTTCTCCACCTTTTGGTTTCTCTTATGTGGAGGAATGTACACTGATTTGTCCTTTATGCTAGAACACACAATAGGCACAATATCAGGTACCACAACATGATTGCAGCAAACATTTTCATCCTTTTTATCAATAGGTTTAGCAATCAAACACTTGGCATGCATCTTAAGAGATTCATTTTCACATTTTAACTTATTAACAAGTTTGTTAGACAAAACAAGTTTAGCATCCAAGTCCATATTCAAACATTCAAACTCTTTCAACTTTTCAAGAGAATTTTCAACAAGTTTCTTATATTTTTCAACCAATTTTTTGGATTCATTGAGCTTAGCAATCAAATCATCCTTTTCACAAAATAACTTGTTCAAATTCTTTTGAAACTTCTTAGCAATTTTCTTCAAGGGTTTAATGTTAGGAATATCAACAACATCCAAAGATTTATGTAACATAGCATCACAATCATGAGGATTATCACTCATAGAGGCATTTTCACAAACACGTGACATGTTACATTTATCATCAACCAAATCATATAAAGAGTCATATAAAGCACATGGCAAATAAACACAAGGGGTCAAGGATCACACTTAGGTGTTTAAACCACAACAAGTGTACCCGCTCTAATACCAAATGAATGTTCAAAATGGGTATGAAACACCCTTGAACGTTTAGACCCCAAATTACAAATTATCAATTCAAGCTTATAATCAAATAATTAATGTGCGAAACATAAATATAAGCCAAACACAGAATTGATAAACAATCTAAGCCAAATATAAACACATCCACAGTAGTAAATAAATGGTAAAGATAAAGGGAATGAAGATGCAAACACATGGACAACACACGATGTGTTATCGAAGAGGAAACCGAAGCCCTCGGCGTAAAACTTCACCGCCGCCCTCTAAGCGGTAAATAATCCACTGAAGAATGTAGTTGGGATACATGAACAGTAGAAGACCCTCCAAGCCTAATTTACCCAATGTACCTAAGCCCTCCAAGCTTCTTGCTCCAACGAGGTTGCACCGAACCTATTTCTTCTTTAGCTTACCGGATCCCGCTATACACCATAGCATCAACCAATAGACATTGGTTCCTTCCTAACTACTTCCCAAAAGCACCTAATAAACCTTCTCATGGATATGGGTATGGTGAGAAAAGGATTTGGTCAAGAACCTCTCAAGGATGTGTCAATGGAGAGGAAGAGAGTAGAGGAATTTGTAGAGTCTCTAAGGTAAAGATTGTGGATGAATCAATCTTGTTTTTCTCTAGGGTTTCTCTCACAAAAATTCTCTCTGGAAGCTCTCTATATTTGGTGGGTATAAGGGTCTATATACAGTGGTGAGTGTTTGGAATATGAAGAGACAATTTTTCCCAAATAAGGTGGTTTGGCAGCTTGGCCTCGCGACTGGTCTGAGAGACGAGTTCAAGCCACGAGTTAACGGCCTGGCCAGCTTGGGACTTTTGTCCTATAGTGAGACAGTTGGCGTGACCCTTCACCTCCTCGCATGCTTCTCACATGTGCTGCAGTTGGCGGCTTGCCAATCGCGAGTCAGCCGCAAGTCCTAGCCGTGAAACTCTGCATTCTTGCACAAACTTGAGCTTTTCTTCACATCTTCTCACACACTACCCTTACAAGAATCCCACCAAAATACAGGGTTACTAATTGCTAAAATACAAGCAAATTTGGCACGGAATAAAGCCAATAAGATGGTTGATTAATTTCAACCTTACAGTTTAATTTAATTCAATCTTTCTAAATTAATTTTAGGAAAAATGTTTAAAAGAGAAAATTGATAATCTCAAAATCTAAAGTTTTCACTTATGTTGTAGATGCATGTTTATATGTGTGTACATGTCCCTTTTGAAAATTTTTTTTTTTTTTTTTTTTTATTTTGTTCTACACTTGGTAATCCTTACTTCTATTTATATAAGACAACTAAAGTAATCTAATTTAAGTGACAAGGTATGTATAAGAAAAGGCTTACCTTCAAACTAGTTTGTAAGAAATTTTTTCAAACTCACCATTTGACAATTGATAAGATCATTCATGTATTTTAGTTACATAACTAATTTAATGATTTCTGTGACTCTATTTAGATAATGTACATTGATTGTTTTATGAGTCATCATGTAGTGAGTTAGTGAAAGTTTCTCCAAGTCGTCTTGGAAGAAAAAAATTTCCAAACATAATTTTTTTTTTTAAATCATGTATAATATATATTTACATATCTGTTTATTTGGACAAAAAAGAAGAAAAAAGTATTACTTGATTCAATAAAAGTATGTGGTATTACCAAGAGCCTTATACCTCAACTAATTAGCATTTTTTAATGTTTTGAATTAAAATATTCAAATTTTTAATCCCTCCTCTCACAACTATCGAATTATAAAAAATAAAATAAAAGTAGTAGTATTGGTTATTTAGTTCGATTGCTTTCTATTCAATTGCTAATTAAAAACAATTTTGTATTAGCTACGATTTCAGATACATTTTTTCCCCATTTAGACAGTAAATTTAGTATTCAAAACTGTTTATAATTTTTGGAGTAAAATCAAATTAGAAGAAATTCTATAAATGTACTAAATTATAAACAAATTGAAAGATTCAATGGTGTAGAGAACTTTCGATTATCACTGCCTTGTAACTTAAAGTAGGTTTAAATATGTGAATTGGAGGTGCTAAATATAATCCTGGAATGATGATGACATGATGTAGCTATTGGATTGCAATGGAGTTGGTGCTAGGAAATGTCTCCATTTATATATGCGTGCCTGCATGAGGGATGAAGCTTTCTATGACATAATAAACTCGTGCATGATGCCACTTTCTGTGAATGGTGTTAGTTATTCTTCAAGTGAAAACAAGATTGTCAAACCTTTATCTACTTCCGCAGCAAAATATGAATCTATAAATATACCAATCTGTTAGGTTCTTAGATCCTTGTAAACTATATTGTTTAACTTAATTAACTAACCAAGTGGATACTTAGGTTTATTATTTAGATCTAGGTCAAACAAGTAAAGCAGGGGAAATATAAAAAAACACAATAATATGATCACCCAAGAGAACCAAATCGGTAAAAAACCTAGGGAGGATTTAACTTAGCTATTCTCAAGGTAAAAAGCAAATCCACTTTAAAGAATCGAAGTTTACAATAAAACTTAGACCGCTAACATCCTATTGCTACCACATGTAGAACTTACTGATATGACCATATGCAAGCTCCAAATCCACGAACTTCTTCTTTATTAGGCCTTTGCAAAACAAGCACCCACACATATGACTTTAAGACTCCACTCAAAGGTTTAGCAATAGAAACTCTCCTGTTTGTGACTCTAAGACCACCCTTGAAAGTTTAGATCTTCAACTATTGTTGATCTTGATGCAACACCCTTAAATCTACCGAATCTTGAGATTCTTCAAAGAATAACACCGGTAGAAGATATGAGAGAGCTTTTGGGTACAAAACCCTAGATACAAAAAGAGTCACACTCTTCTCTCTCTAAAAAGCCTTACAAAAGCATGCTTAGAGTTTCTTTTATATATTAGAAGAAGTAGATATGAAACCCTAATCCTTAATGGACTTGAACTACTGTTGGGCAAAATTTAAAATTCTGCAGATACGTGTTTCGATCGGTCGAGCCTGTTTCTCGAACGGTCGAACCAGGCAGTTTCTGAACTCTTCTTTCTGCAGCTTGTATATTCTTGTCAAGCTCTAAACCGATTGAGAGTTGAACTTCTTCTCAATCAAACATCATTATAACTGAATGTAAATCCTTATTATTGGTCAAGCTTATTTTTTTTCTGTTGTCGTTTATTTTGTAGTCAAACTGCTAACATGTGCATTAATTATCTGCCTGGGTATTCCGTTCCATTACGTGAACTGTGCAGAAGTCTCACCACGCGAGTTTTCTGATATTTATATCACGCCTTTAACAAGATTTTCGTTCCAAAGGGACAAATATTTCTTGTGCTTAATTCTTCTAGAATAGACAATAAGAAAATTTGGGAAATTGCTAGTCTCCATCTTGATGATTCTTGACCCATTCAACATTATGATTCTCTGCACCAGATCGAGGAATATTAAACGCTTTATCTAAAACTGATCAATCCACATTGTTTCAGTGCATCTGCATCAGTGCATATGTAAGACAGCCATGCGGCCCACGCATGCATGTGAGGAAGCTTTTCGCTTATATAAGCCTCTAGATGCTATTCTTCTCTATGTTTATTATTCTTGTTAAAACTTTTTTTTTTTTCCAAGATAGTTACAACTCCTAATTCCGCTTCTGCAGTTCAAACTTTTTTCGCTCTTGGCTATTCATGTTAAAACATAAAAGTTCATTATTGGGTGACTCGTGACTATGAGTTTGATTAGTTAAGTAAACATTAGTGTATCATGTATGTGGATAAGTGTAGCCATGTCGGTCAATAATTAATATAAAGCTAATAGGTTGAGTTTTGTATTTTGATTTTAAAATATTTTTATAAAAACAATCACAAATAGATAATGACAATTGCATAAACAAAATATTATACAAATTTAATAAAATAAAATGACCACACATACTTTTTTTTTTTTTTGAAACAAAAGCATATCATTCAATTAATCAACAAAATTAGCATCTTGGTATAGAGCTTCTCTAGCTATTGGAGGAACATCTTCCATCCAATACATATCCTCAGTAATATTCCTAGCAAATTGAGCTAATACATGAGCAACCCAATTCCGCCCTCTTCTAACACAATCAATTCTTACCCACAGCAAATTACAAATCAAATGTTGAATATCCCCAACCACATTCCCTAAGAAGGACTGATCAATCTTCAGTGTTGAAATAGCTTTCATAGTCGAGCTGTTATCTCCCTCAATAACTAATTCTAAGAAACCCGCATCCACTGCAAACTCAATTGCTTTCCTACAGGCAAGTAGTTTAGCTTCCTCACTGCAAAACACTTCCGGACCCTTTACTGCCATGGCTGCCATAACCTCTCCTTTCTCATTGCGTATAATAGCACCAAAACCAAATCTGTTGAGGCCTGGAAAGATTGCTGCTATTGGGATTTATGCCCTAGAATCCTATTGTATGATACTATGTATTATATTATGTATGACATTATATATGACATAATGTATGACTTAATATTGTAATTAATAAAGTTGTTCTTATTATTATCTGAAATAATGGTAACATAAATATTTAGACATTATTATATAGTCCATGAGATGCATAGTATGTGATTTATGTGATTTAGTCACAGAAGATATAAGTCACAAGTTCTTTGTAAACTTAGAATTTGGTTCGTAGTCGGTGATGAAATTGGGCATTTCATCTGCGAAGACTATAACATATTAACTAAGATGATTTGTCTTGATCATGGAAGTGGTGACTTCTAGTTGATATGTTGATATGTTTTAAGAGTTAAGACATATTGAACTGGACCGCTGTGAGATTTATTATTCTCCTAACGACTGTCAATTGAATAATAAATCTCACGACTTATATTTGCATGAACTCTTAATCCTGAGAGAATAATGGACCTGATCATGAAATGTAGGTTGCTTTGATATATCAGGAGTGAGATCTAAAGTAACGGTTAAAACATCAGTATGTTGGGCAGCCATATCTAATGTTGATGGAACATATATTTTCAAGATGGAATTCATAGTCTCTTAATGGAGATACAAAATATTCCCTTGAGATAAGTTTAATGAGTTTGTTATTCAGAGAGTTAGGCCTAACCACTTTGGTAAGAAATTACTAAAGTATATATTTATGAAATTGGATTTCATAAATATATGATGAATAACTTAAAAGGATTAAACCGGGTACTCAAGGATTAAGATGTAGTAATTTTCAAAGTGACAGTCTATATTTATGACTTTGAATTACTACGAATATTTTATGAAGGGGTTGCATGTATAATAAAGTCTTAGGACATAATTTATTAATAAGGCCTAGAGTGCAATTATATTTATATAGTGGTATTAAATATAATTAATGGTAACTTTGGACTTGTCAAGAATTGACAGAAAAGCCCAAGGCCCATTGGAGCTAGTGTCTTATTGGTCCTTTTGGTCCCACTCCAAGCCACACATTAAAACCCAATTGGAAAGGCCCAATAGGCCGGCCCAATTAGATAATCAGTTATATATAAAGGGAGAGACATACAGAATTTTTATTAAGAAAAAGTGAGACACCATTGTGAAGTGGTGTGTATGTGTGAGTGAAGCCACTTGTTATTCTTCCTTAGAAACTGATCGAGAGACGACACTTCTCGGGCGTAAAGTGGAATTGAAGTGAAGATTAAAAGTGTTCCCAAGTATTTCTAATCTTTTGTTTTGAATTTCACCGCATTAAGGTACGCTATCTTGTTCTTAAATTCTGAAATTTATATAGTGCAAGTTATCGATCATGAATGAAATAGATCTTTGTTTGTTGCTTCCGCTATGTGTTTTGTATGAGATACAAAACTAGATTTAACCAACAGCTGCATCAAAGTTAAGCTTGAAGACCGACTGAGGAGGAGGCTGCCAGGTATCACAAGCTGGCTGCCTAACTGATTCGGTTCTCATCTGATCTTGAGCAGTTTGAAATTCCTCTAACTGCTCCCTAGCTCGATTGATCAACCATCTCGGGTCATGAAATTTCCCTCCATATACAACCTGGTTTCTTTGATTCCAAATCTGCCAAGCTAGCACCAGAAACTCCTCCATATCATGTAGCTCAATCTAATCCAGCAAATACTCTATTAGGTGAGTAAAATCAGCCAAACCTGATACCCCCTTCTGCAGAATTTTCAAGCTACCAGCCCACACATCCTTGGCCGCCTCACACTCCCACAAAGCATGGACTGCTGACTCTGGAAATCTCATACATATAGGACACATCTCATCCTTAATAATTTTTCGCTTTGACAGATTTTGTTTTGTTGGCAAAATATCATTGCAAGCTCTCCACCCAAACATTTTAATCTTGTTTGGAATCCAAAGTTTCCACAGTGCAGCCCACACTTCTTTCCCCACACAGCCCCTTGAGCTTTTAGCTAAATTTTCGCCGTGCAACACTTCCCTCGCCACCTTATATGTTGACTTGACAGTAAACAACCCCTTTTTATGGTGCATCTAGATTATAGTATCTTCCACATCTCGTCGACTTAGTTGGATTCTATAAATGGCTTCCACATCCGCCTGCTCAAACATGTCCAAAATAAAATCAGACCTCCAAGCATGCAATTCTTGATCAATTAATTCAACCACAACCATTTATCCCCTGAAACCCGAATAGAAAGACCATTCCCAACTCTCCAACAACACCCCAACTTCAAAATAGGCAAAGCAGCTGCAATACTCCTCCACACAAAGAAGCAATTTGGGGAATCCTTAGCATCAAATAAGTGAGATCTAGGGAAATATCTAGCTTTAAGACATTGATATACTAAAGAAATATCATCATGCAACAACCTCCACCCTTGTTTAGCTAACATAGCTAAATTAAATGCCCTTAAATCCCTAAAACCCATTCCTCCATCCTGCTTTGATCATGTTAACTTCTCCCACCTTTGCCAATGAATTTTTCGTTCATCCCCCACTTGCCTGGACCAAAATTTAGCACACAGTGCATCTCGTTCATCACACAGCTTTAAAGGAAGTTGAAACACACTCATGGTATATGTAGGAATTGACTGAGCAACTGCTTTTATAAGTTTCTCCTTACCAGCCCTAGACAACAGCTTCCCTTTCCAACCCTGCAACTTCTTCCAAATTCTATCCATCAAATATGAGAATGTATGATATTTAGATCTCCCTACTAAGGTAGGCAGTCCCAAATATGAGTCAAAGCGGTGTACCTCCTAAACTCCCAAAACCCTCAGAATATCTTGCTTCTAGCTAACTGAAGTGTTACTGCTGAAAAATACTGATGACTTCTCCAAGTTGATGCATTGACCTGAAGCATTAGCATATATTTGAAGCACCTTAGAAATTACTTCCACTTCATTTTGTGTTACCCTGTAGAATAAAAGGGAATCATTTGCAAACAACAAGTTAGAAACTTTTGGTGCCCCTCTGCAAATAGAAGCTCCATGGATTTTACCATCATTCTCTGCTTTAGCCAATAAAGATGTGAAACCCTCTACACACAACAAAAAAAGTATGGAGAAAGAGGGTCTCCTTGTCGGATGCCCCTAGATGGAAGCACATTCCCATAAGGTTTCCCATTGAGTAGAATAGAGAATGATGTGGTGGTAACACAAGTCATCACTATCTCAATTCACTTTTCTGGAAAACCTAACTTCTGCATTACTCCCTATAAAAACAACCATTCAACTCGATCATAAGCTTTACTGACATCTAGCTTCAAGGCCAATGAACCTATCTTGCCTTTCTTCCTAACATGCATAGAATGCAAAGCCTCATATGACACAATAACATTATCTGTAATAAGTCTACCTGGCACAAAAGCACTCTGGGTGGGGGAAATAATATCAGGAAGCACTTGCTTCAGCCTATTTGCTAGAACTTTAGAAATAATCTTATAGGCAACATTACAAAGACTGATTGGTCTGTATTCAGACATTTTCTCTGGATTCTTCACTTTAGGGATGAGCACAATATTGATATGATTTAAATCAGGTAGCATAACTCCATTATTCAAAAAGTCTAACACAACATTCACAACATCATTACCCACTATATGCTAAAATTTTTTATAAAACAAGGCATTCATACCATCAGGCCCAGGTGCCTTTGTCGGTCCCATCTGGAATACAACTTCCTTGATTTCATCAGCAATGAAATCCCTAGACAACATGTCCTGCATGGCTGGACTTACTTTGGCCGAAACAGTACTTAAACATTCCTCCATTTGATTGCATGAACCTACACAAAAATGGTTGTCAAAATAATCAACTGCTACCCTGGCTACATCCTCCATCTCTTCCACCCACTATTCCTGTGAATTCATAAAACCCTTAATATGATTCCTTCGTCGCCTTTGTGATGCTTTTGAATGGAAAAATTTGGTGTTTATATCTCTATGTTTTAACCATGCAACCCTAGATCGTTGTGCCCAATAAATCTCCTGCTTCAGTAATAGATCATCCAATTTTTTACTAACCAGCAAATACTCCTCCTTACTTTCCGCAGTAGTGTCAGCTCTATTGATTTTATCAAGCTAATCCTAAAGGACTTTTATTTCTTTCTCCTCAGGTTTAGACTTTGTATCTCCCCATGCCTTCAAATCATCCCCATAAGCCCTTATTTTCACATGTACAACAGCTAGACCCTCTTCCCCACTACCTGACAAGTTAAAAGATTGCTGAATCTGTGCTTCATAGTCATCCCATAGCAGCCAGCTTTCCTCAAACTTAAAACCCCGATCAGCTCTTCTATTTTTCTTCCTAAACTTTTGAACATGGATAGTAATAGGGATATGGTCCGAAGCATGAGGAACAAGATGCACCACATTACTAACTGGAAAATTCTCTATCCACCCCGTTGTTGCCACAGCTCTGTCAAGTCTCAACTTGGTATTTGCATCACCGGGTCTCTTGTTAGTCCAAGTAAACGGGTAACCATTATAACCTAGATCCTCCAATTGACAAACTTCCAAAGCTTCCTGAAAAGCATCTATCTGAGCAATATGGGACTGCCTGGTGCTTTGTTTTTCCGAGGAATGGAGAATAGAATTAAAATCTCCAAAACATAACCAAGGCCCCTCCACAAAAGTCTTCAAATGTTCCAATAACTTCCAAGACTTGAATTTTTGCTGGGTCTCTGGCCACCCATAAAAACTTGTCATAAACCACACAAAGCCATCTTCTTCTGTTACTCTAGCTAACACATGATTTGCTGTATAGTTAATGACCTCTAACTTTAAATCATTCTTCCATAAAAAGGCCAACCCTCCACCACCATTCGGACGCTTAACAATAATTTTATTCTGAAACAGTAAATTACCATATAGAGTATTAAAGCCCTCTGTATCTAAACGTGTCTCCATAAGAAAACACACAGTAGGAGCTTGTTCCCTCACTAATTTGCAAAGGCTTCGACCTGTCCAAGGGTTCCCAAGCCCTTGGCAGTTCCAACTTAGGATCCTCATTACTCCCAGCAAGGGTGGCTTTCCACCCCCGCCGATATAACATTGTCGAGATCATCCCCACTCCCTACCCTTACACGTTTAGTGTCCTTACTGCCAAGAGTCTCACACTGCCCTTCCTCCAAAACTGATTCATTACTTCTTTTCCCACGGGTTGGTATCATAAAAGCCTTAGATAACCCTCCAAGCCCAAAATCTATGCGATTGATCCTTGTCCATGTGGATTTGGGCTTTAAAAAGGTAGCCACAGCTTGACCCTCTTCTGTCTTCAAACTATTGCAAACCGGCCCATTAATCTCATCAACCAGCCCACCTACTTCCACATCAACAGAATCCAATCCAACTGTCTGATCCACCACATTATTCTGCAAGGCCAAATCAAGTATCGGTCCACTATAATCTTCATGCTGCACGTAAGCGTGACTTTCCTTCTCCACGTTATCAACTTCCTAGAAAATAGGCACAGCCCCTAAGATCACGGAATCAATCTCAACTGGCCTGCTAGGGTTTGTAGTTTCAAACCCGCCGCCAGTGATACCATCACCCTTGGACTGTTGCATGTAGACTCCTCAAACTATTGCTCCCTTATCGCACCAGCACTAGCACCTGTTTTTCTTGGTGAAAAAGATCGTGGCCGTCCTCCCATGGCACGAAAGGAGTCCCCATATTGATACTCAATCTCTCCTCCGTTCTGAATTATAGCAAAGTGTGAAGCACAATGCTTCACATCATGCCCTAGCATACCACAATAATGACAAAACAGAGGTAGTCGTTCATACTTAAATGACACCCAAGTTCGAATACCATCTGACCCAGCGATGAAACTTCCTCTTCGCAAGGGCTTCCCAATTAGTAATGTAACTTTAACGTGCATAAAAAAATTAGGATCATCATGCCTTCGCTTCCATTCCACTTCCTCAACAATACCAAGACGACTGCCAACCTCCTTCGCTACTTGAGGGGAAACCATATCAAACGGTGCACCCCAAATTTGGATCCAGAAAGAAGCATGCTCTAGTTTTATATTCCCCACAGTCATCCCTTTCTGCCACCGTCGAAGCAATAATAACTGATTATCAAAAGACCACGAGCCATCTTGTAAAATCCGAACCATATCGAACTCCGAGTGAAACTTGAATTAAAAGAGATTCGAACCTACCTCAATGATCTGTAGACTATTTTCCAACCCCCATGCCCTTCACAACGTGTTCTTGGCCGCTCTTTTATTAAACTGTTTACATGTTAAGAACTTCCCAATAAGACTCAAACTATGAAAGCTCGAAAAATGTGTCGAAAACATACGAGATGTTTAGACCCCCAAATTAAAATTACGGCTTGGTTGATTTTACACTAACTTAATGATAAGTGTGGAATAGTGTAAACACAAGCGTATGAACGAAACAACTACTCTAATCCATATTTAAAGCAATACAGCAGTAAAAATGAAATGAACAAGAGTAGGGAAGAAGAATGCAAACACATATAACACCGAGACGTGTTATCGAAGAGGAAACCGAAGACGTCGGCGAAAAACCTCTCCGCCGCCCTCCAAGCGGAAATCGATCCACTAGACAATCAGTTGGGATACATGGGTTAGCAAAAGACCCTCCAAGCCTAGTCTACCCGCTGTACCTAAGCCCTCTAAGCTCCTACTCCAACAAGGCTTCTCGAAACCGTGTCTTGTCCTAGTTATCCGGATCCCGCAACAACCTCCATGTTGCATCTGCCATTCTAGGCTTCTTCCAATGCTTCCCAGCAGCACCAAAACGTCACACAGCACTCTCAAGGTGTGGTAAGTGTTTGGGCTATCAACCTCTCAAAGATATGGATAATGGAGAGGGAAGAGTTGAGGAGATACCACAAGCAATTGTATAGAGAAAGGTAGGGATGACAATCTCTAATTCACAATGTGTTTGGCTAGGGTTTTCTCTCTGAAGTATCCCTCAACATTTGTGGGTAATGATGGTATATATAGGATAGGTGCAAAATGTGTGAGTCAGTCAGTACAGGCTGGCAGAACAGCATGTCTCGCGGGTGTCTCGCGGGAAGGCCTTACCCGCGAGATACTCGCGAGAGACAGCTATTCTCCACCTGGCCTGACCCTTCGCATTCCAGCACATGCATGGCACATGCTTCACTTCGCGGGAAGCTAGGCCGCGACATACCCGCGAAAATCCTTCAGCCTCCACATGCTTGAGTCTTCACACACACTCTCTATCACACAACCCTTACAACAAATCCCACAACAAATACAGGGTTTAAACGATTGAGAATAATTACAATCAAATTTGGCACGGAATAAAAGCCAACAAAGACACAGTTGTAAATTACAACTTTACAATCTCCCCCTTTGGCTATTCCGTGACAAAACCCTATAACAGATCTAGACTTAAACGTGAGTTTGGGAACAAAGGCAAAACTCACTCACACCTAAATCTAAATTCTGAAGTGCTCTTGAAACATATGAACAAGTAACTCCTGAAACACAACAACACAATAACATCATTGTATGTAGAAAACTTGAAAAGCATATGGAGCAATAAAAAGCATGATCAAGCAAAAATGAAATAGAAACACTAGATCATGGCAAGATCAAACAAGTAATCACTATATAGAAGCAATTACTATGCTCAATCACACAGGGAATGAACATCCGGATATGCAAGATGATAAGCTCATTTGAAGAGTATCATTTGCACCTCCAACACTCAACCAATGCGAAATACACGAAGTATTTGCATTTAGGAACAATCCTACTAGGGCACAAGAATGATGTACTTGAAGAAAAATGCATGACATTTAACAACAAGTAAACATGCATGAAGGTTGCATAAGCAAGGTATTGCAAATGCATGGCACAAACCATAAAGACCTACAAATTATGCATGAAACAAACCCTTAAAGCTTACATAAGCAACATGGGTACAAAAACAAAAGCCACAAAGCAAGTATGCTACAAAGCATAGAAATAAAACACAAAATACTGAAATTACTACTGAAGTCAAAGCATAAGTGTCAAAGCTTTAAACCAAAAGAGCTAGTAAACATAAAGACATCATCTCCCCCTATCACTACACTCCCCCTGTCAAAGACATCATCTCCCCTTTTTTGTCATGGAATAGCTAGTTGTCATTCTCTTCTAGCTTCCTTTGAATTTCATCCATCTGAGTTTCGAGGGAGGTTAGCTTTTTATCAAGACGGGAGTGTTGGGAGTACATGATCTGAGTAAGTCCTGAAAATTTGGTGCTAAGATCTTGAAGGGCAACCATGATGGTGTCAAACTTGTCATCATAGGAATGAGAAGTAGAACTTGAGGTACCATGAGGAGCATGATGTTCTTGTTTGACAGTCTTCTTGGTGTGACTCATACTTGCTTGAAGAGTACGACCGTTAATTAGACTTGGCCTAGGATGAGGACGCTCATCAGCAGATGGACGCACACCTTTGAGTTTCAAAATCCGAGAAACGAGACGACCAAAGGGAATGCAATTCCTTGAAGCAGTACGGTTGACTGTTTTAGCCAAAATGTGGAAGATGTGAGAGCATACGTCAATTTCGACATCAGATACCAGATCATGAAGAAATAATGCTCGACCTAGGTTGATGAAACCGATGCTTGACAATGGATAGAGGTTGCTGCACATGATTGTTGACATGAGCCTTAATTTTGGAGAAAGTGAAGCTACACTGATTGACTTTCCACTAGAAGAGAATTCCAAACTTGCTCCTAATTGTCCTTGGAGTAATTCTTCATCCAGATTGAGGTCATCATACACAGGTGGTATAGGAAGAATCGGACGGTTTATGTGTAGGATTTCAGACAGGTACACAGGAGTTACCAAGAATCGCTTTCCTCTAACCCAGCATTTGATCTCTTGTCCTTGTACAATAGCATTGGCATAAAATTCTTTTACCATGTCCTCATAAGCATCTTCAAGATCGGAGAGAAGAAAATTCCAGTCTTTTGTGGCAAACCAAGTAGGAATTTTTGTATCCAGAAGAGATGACTGATCAACTGCTCTTTCAACCAACAAAGGGGCATCTTGAAAGAGATTTTTATAGGATTCAAAAGCAGCATAAGACCTAAACAGGTTAGGATCAAAGGTTCCTGTTGAAAAACGAGTTCTCTTTGGTCGAGGGGAATCGTCATCAACATTAATGATTGGCTCTTTCCCTTTGTTGCTGCCACCTTTCACAGCTGAAGTCTTGAATGGAGACATCTATGCAAAAGAACATCCAGGATAACAGGAAACATGTGCACATTACACAAGACATATCACAGAAGGTGATTAGATTCCAGTTAGTTCAAAGAAACAGTAAAAAAAAATTATGTACGAAGCTAAACAGAATTATAATGTATGAAGCTAAGTAACTGTGCATGTGTGTGCATACATGTGCAAATGCTAATGCGTGTGTGTGTGAGATGCACGAGGGGTGCCTAAGTGTGCCAAGGGTGTGCACAATGAGCAAAGTGTATGAAACACACAAACAATGACCAAACGGAGTGAGAATTGGTCAAACAAATGAGAACCCATAGATTGAAATCACGTGATTTCACATTGGCACACAAATGTCGTTCGGACATTTTGTCGAACACCTAACATGCACAAATGTACATATGACATAAGTAATGCATGAACATGGTGAAAAGATGCCTAAATACACTTTAAAAAAAAAAAAAAACCACAAGGGGCCAACACAGAAGCACAAACACTAAATGGGACACAGCCCAGTCAAAAGATTTGAGAAAAATTCACCCAAGTTTGAAAAACAACCCAAAAATTTGAAAATCCCCAAACAGCAAAACCCTAACATAAATCTGCATAATTGAAGCGACAACATGAAAATGATGCTTTAGAAATCATACCTTGAGAGAGAAAGTGCTGAAAAAATGCTTGATTTGAACGGATTTTGATGGAATAGCGAAATGGGTTAAGAATGGCTTTGAGAGAGGTTAAGCGAGGGAATGGGTTAAGGTTTGAAAAACAATCACATCAGCCCTATAAAATTGAAAACACGCGTTTTTCGCAGGTTAGGGAGTAGTGACACAGTCGCGATACAACCGCGAGAAAGGCCACTGAAGCACAAAATTTTCGCGAGAAGCTCTAAGTCGCGAACCAGTCGCGAAACTCTCTGTCTGATTTTGAGAAAAACCCAGTTTTTGCCAAACCGCATTTCGCGAGAAGCTGTTGGTCGCGATGTAGTCGCGAGACAGTCGCGAAAGTTTCTATGTGACAGGATGGAAAAAATATTTCCCTCAACCCCTTTTTGCGGGAAGCTCTAAGTCGCGAGCTTCTCGCGAAAAAGCCCCTGAACCAGTTTTTTGATGAAAAAAACACACTGAAAGCATTTTGACCAAAAATGAAACACAAGAAAGTATAAAATCACTTTCAAAAACATATAAAACTCACGAAAATCTTTTTGGATTTGATCAACAAGTTCATGGGCATACACATCACATTTGGACATATACAATCACACAAATGAGATAGGCATTGATTGAATCAAAAACTTGTGTGTTGTGTGTGAGTATCAAATGTGAAATAGTCCTTAGAGCAGAGCGAAGCTTCAATGATCAATTCAATCAAGTCATACACAACTGATACGAAATCAAGTGGACCATCTCCATTATAGAATTGAGTATATATAACCTCCCACACAATGAAAACATAGTAAAGAAGCTTTTCATTTGGCTTCACATAACTCATAACAATTGGTCCATTTTCATTTTGATTGGACAAATACATCTCTTTTTGAGATTGGTGCTTGAAATTTGTGATATTTCAATTTTGATGATAAGCCTTTGGCCTTTTTTAGCACCATATAAAACACATTTAAAAAGCGTCGCTTTCCCTTTTTCCTAGTCAAATACTAGTGTGTGCGACAGGCTTTTGCAGCTCAATATCTCTTTTCATTTGGAGATTTACAATTGGTGAGCTCTTTTTACAAAAACATAAAAATAAAGTGGGAAGAGATATAGACACAAGTCTATGCAAGTATCAAGACCAACAAGACCATTGACCAATCATTCATGACAAGCTTGAAGATCTATTTACAACAGTCACACATAGTTTTCAAGATTTCTTCCACATAGAAAAGAGTGCATACATATCAAGCTAAGATCGTAAATGCACTACGCCATAAGTACGAAGGTACTAGGCCAAACTCACATGAGATATGCACAAAACAAGTGATCAAACTTTTTGAGATTTTTCAATTTTTATGGGTTTTTGAATTTTTTGAAACACACCCAAAACAAAACAAGAAAAGTAAGATCAACAAAAACAGGTTTAAACCTAAACAAGAAACAAAAACATCTGAAACTGAACATGTGAAACCATAACAACATATAAGCAAAAAAGAGCAGTAAAGTTCCACACAAGAGATAGAGTTCAAGGAATGATACCGACACCGATGGTCTTACGCAAAGATTCAAACTTCGGGCCATCGAGGGGTTTAGTGAATATGTCTGCCTTCTGATTGTCAGTGTTGATAAACTCCAAGTACACCATCTTTTCTTCCACCAAGTCTCGAATGAAATGATACCGGATTTCGAAATGCTTCGATTTCGAGTGTTGAACTGGATTTTTTGATAGATTTATGGCACTTGTATTGTCACAATATACACACATTGTGTCTTGAGTGATTCCGTAATCATGAAGGAGTTTCTTCATCCAGAGTAATTGAGCACAAGCACTTGCAGCAGCAATGTATTCAGCTTCGGCTGTTGATAAAGAGACTGAATTTTACTTTTTGCTCATCCATGACACCAGGTTGTTTCCAAGATAAAAGCATCCACCGGAGGTGCTCTTCCTATCATCAACACAACCTGCCCAATCAGCATCAGAATATCCGGCCAGGCATTCATTGGAATCTCTTGAATACCAAATTCCATAATCAGATGTCCCATTTATGTATCGGATAATCCTTTTGACTGCTGTTAAATGTGACTCTTTGGGGGCTGCCGGGAATCGAGCACATACGCCTACACTGAAGGCAATGTCTGGTCTGCTCGCAGTAAGATACAAGAGACTGCCTATCATGCTTCGATAGAGCGTTGGATCCACTTCTACACCTGCAGCATCCCTACTCAGCTTTGATGAGGAGCTCATTGGAGTGGACGTGTGTTTCTTAGAGTCTAGACCAAATCTTTTAACAAGATTTTTGGCGTACTTTTCTTGAGATATGAATATCCCATCTTTCCGTCGTTTCACTTGAAGTCCTAGGAAGTAGTTCAGCTCCCCTACCATACTCATCTCAAACTCCTTTTTCATTTCTTCGAAAAATTCAAGAGCCAAATGATCAAGTGTGGATCCAAACACAATATCATCCACATATACCTGAGCAACTAGGAGAGACTTCTCATCTCTCTTCACAAACAATGTTCGATCAGCTTGGCCTCTTTTGAATCCACAATCCAACAAGTATGTTGTGAGGCGATCATACCATGCTCTTGGTGCTTGCTTTAACTCGTACAGTGCTTTCTTCAATCTTAGCACATGATCTGGAAAATGAGGATCTTGAAATCCCTTTGGTTGTTCAACAAATACTTCTTCATTTAGAAAACCATTCAGAAAGGCACTTTTCACATCCATTTGGTACAGTTTGAAATCCATAACACAGGCTATGGACAATAGGATTCGGATCGACTCTAGTCTTGCTACTGGTGCAAACGAATCATCAAAATCAATGCCTTCCACTTGAGTATATCCTTAAGCTACCAACCTGGACTTGTTTCGAACAACCTCACCATCTTCATCAGTTTTGTTCTTCAAGATCCACTTGGTGCCAATCATATGAGTATCTTTGGGCCTTGGAACCAATTCCCATACATCATTTCTAACAAACTAATGTAGCTCTTGATGCATAGACTCTATCCAATTCTCATCTCTGAGAGCTTCCTCTACCTTCTTGGGTTCAAATTGAGCAAGATAACAGTTATATGTCACATGATTCGCACTGTATTTTGGTCCTTTTCTCAGCCGAAGTCCCTCACTGACGTCACCAATGATATTACTTGATGGATGATTGAGAATTACCCTTGATGACGGTCTCTTGGAGGTAGAAGGTTCTTCATCTCGAGAGATTGGAGGTTGAACTTCCGGTGGAGTGAGAGGGCTAGAAGGCCCATGTGTCGATCTAGTTTCCCTTCTTGGTATAGGGGGTGTGGACTCTTTTTCCGGTGATTCTTTCTCAATATCATCCTGTTGTGACATGTTGTCCTCAGCCTCTCTCTTCTTCAGATCAGATCCTTCACCATCATTAATATCTTTTTCAAATATGGTATCATCGATTACCACATTTATTGATTCCATCACTGTTTTGGTGCGTTTGTTGAACACTCTATATGCTCAGCTATTTAGTGAATAGCCTAGGAATATCCCTTCATCACTTTTAGCATCAAATTTTCCAGGATTCTCTCTATCATTAAGAATATAACATCTGCTTCCAAATATTCGAAAGTATTTCACCTTCGGTTTCTTTTCTCTCTAAATTTCATAAGATGTCTTCTTCGTTCCTGCTCGAAAGTAAATTCTATTACCAATATGACATGAGGTATTCACTGCTTCAGCCCAAAACTTTTGAGGAAGGTTTTTGTTAAGTAACATTACTCGAGCCATTTCTTGAATCACCCGGTTTTTTCTTTCAACTACTCCATTTTGCTGTGGAGTCTTTGGAGCTGAGAATTCCTTCTTGATACCGTGTTCATTGCAAAATGCTTCAAACTTCGCATTTTCAAACTCCTTCCCGTGGTCACTTCTGATCTTGACTATAGGAACTCCTTTCTTATTAATTAGTCTCTTACATAATTTCTCCATCTTGTCACATGCTTCTGATTTCTCTCTAAGAAAATCCACCCAAGAGTACCTTGAGAAGTCGTCAACCACCAACATAATATACCGCTTTCCACCCAAGCTTTTTGTTCTTGTTGGGCCCATCAAATCCATATGCAGTAATTCTAAAGGGCGAGAGGTTGTAACCACATTTACTTTCGGATGGCTTGACTTTGTTTGTTTCCCTAACTGACATGGACCACAAACATTCTTCTCAATTTTCCCAAACTTTGGTAAACCAACCACTGCTTCAAGCTTTGAAACTTTTGCCACTTGTTTGTAATTGGCATGCCCAAATCGTTGATGCCACAATTCCAAGAGATTCACCCGGGCACTTCGAAATGCTATGCTTGGTTTGGGAATGACTCCATAACAATTATCGGTGGTTCTAAGTCCCTTCAGAATTTGTACACCTTCTTCATTCAAGATTAGACATCCTTTCTTTGAGAATTGAACTAAGAAATCATCATCACAAATCTGAGTAATACTCAGCAAGTTCACTTTTAATCCCTTAATATACAACACATCATTCAGCAGTGGCAGTCCCAAAATGTCCACCGTTCCCTTGCCAAGAACATGTGAGTGACTGCCATCTCCAAAAGTCACAAAGCCATCTTCCTTTTCTTTAAGCGTTTTGAACAGTGACTTATCTCCTGTCATGTGCTTTGAACATCCGCTGTCAAGGTACCATAAACACGAATTAAAAACTTTCAAAGCGGTATGAACAAAAAGACAAGCATGAGAGAGACACTCTTGACCCTCAAAACAGGACTCTTTTTCCTTTATTTCGTGAAGTTTTCCTTTTATATGATCAAGTTTATCACACAGGTGTCTATTTCTCCTCTCATAATTAGAGACTAAAGACTTTGACTCACATAAGCTGTTATGTAAATCATGGTTTCTATGAACAAGAGATTTCAGCATGTGACAGAAAATTCTAGCATGTTTCTTAGATTTAAATAACTGTGAAAACACATTACTAGACTAGTCTTCAACTATGCTCATAGAGTCTTTTTCACAAACATCTTTACTACCCTTCATGTTGATTACAAACAAGACACTATACAAGAAACACTAAGAGGTCAAGGATCACACTAAGGTATTTAAACCACAACAAGTGTACCCGCTCTGATACCAATTGAAAGCTCGAAAAATGTGTCGAAAACACATGAGCTGTTTAGACTCCTAAATTAAAATTACGGCTTGGTTGATTTTACACTAACTTAATGATAAGTGCGGAATAGTGTAAACACAAGCATATGAACGAAACAACTACTCTAATCCATATTTAAAGCAACACAGCAGTAAAAATGAAATGAACAAGAGTAGGGAAGAAGAATGCAAACATAGATAACACCGAGACGTGTTATCGAAGAGGAAACCGAAGACCTCAGCGAAAAACCTCTTCGCCGCCCTCCAAGCGAAAATCGATCCTCTAGACAATCAGTTGGGATACATGGGTTAGCAAAAGACCCTCCAAGCCTAGTCTACCCGCTATACCTAAGCCCTCCAAGCTCCTACTCCAACAAGGCTTCTCGAAACCGTGTCTTGTCCTAGTTATCCGGATCCCGTAACAAGCTCCATGTTGCATCTGCCATTCTAGGCTTCTTCCAATGCTTTCCAGCAGCACCAAAACGTCACACAGCACTCTCAAGGTGTGGTAAGTGTTTGGGCTATCAACCTCTCAAAGATATGGATAATGGAGAGGGAAGGGTTGAGGAGATACCACAAGCAATTGTATAGAGAAAGGTAGGGATGATAATCTCTAATTCACAATGTGTTTGGCTAGGGTTTTCTCTCTGAAGCATCCCTCAACATTTGTGGGTAATGATGGTATATATAGGATAGGTACAAAATGTGTGAGTCAGTCAATACAGGCTGGCAGAACAGCATATCTCGCGGGTGTCTCGCGGGAAAGCCTTACCCACAAGATACTCGCGAGAGACAGCTATTCTCCACCTGGCCTGACCCTTCGCATTCCAGCACATGCATGGCACATGCTTCACTTCGCGGGAAGCTAGACCGCGACATACCCTCGAAAATCCTTCAGCCTCCACATGCTTGAGTCTTCACACACACTCTCTATCACACAACCCTTACAACAAATCCCACAACAATTACAGGGTTTAAACAATTGAGAATAATTACAATCAAATTTGGCACGAAATAAAAGCCAACAAAGACACAATTGTAAATTACAACTTTACAAACTACAACTCTCCAAAGCCTCCAATCTGCCTTCATTAGATATAGGAATCACCTCCTCTTCATCAGATGTCAACTTCATATTACCCAAACCAGTTGCAACATTATCAGCCATAGCGTGAAAAACCAAAGAAAAGAGAAGACAAAAGAAATAGAAAGTTACCCTTAGACCTAGGTCAAGGGAGGGAGACACTCGTTTCACACGAGAAAGAGAGCTCCACGGCAGGGAGATGTTTAGGTTTAAAAATGTCAATTACCACACATACTTATATTGACAACAAATAATAAAATATAATGTAACAATTTTAAAATATAAAAACTTGTTTAAAAAAAAATAGTAAAACTTCATTTATTTATTATTATTATTTAACTCAATATATTCAAATTCTTTTTTTATTAAATTTTGTTTAGTATAAAAAAATTATAGAGCCACTATGGGAAATAGTGGCCGACTGGATATGTTTGAAAAAGTAGCATTCATAGATCATGGTAAATACTTGCATAAAAAAAATAAAAAATAAAAGTAAAACATATTTTTTCATTACATTTATACAATTATATTGCCGACGCTTAGACTGATCTCTAGTCACTACGAACAGGTCCTTGGTCTTGGTATACATTTAAGGAGTAGACGAGTGGTTGTAAAAATTCTATCGACCGTAATTAAGGGACCTACATTGGTCTTCAACGTTGTCAACTGTTTGAAATCTATAATTTTTTGCTACTCTATATTTTAATTTTTTGCAAAAATACAGTACAAAGAGCATTTTGCATTCTCAAGGGTTTAGCATCAACAAATGTAAACGCCATTACCATTAAAACAGTTTTTAAAAATTTCTTTTTATACTTTTTTTTTTTTTTTGGTTTGTTTTAAAGTTGGTTAACAAGTGCTCTTAGGGTATTTATTTAATTTTCTATTTTAGGAAAGATCTAATACCATTTTTATGAAAAATTTATAAAATTGTCAAAAAAAAAATTAGTTACTTCTCTTTTTTCTTATTAAAAGTTTCTAAAAATATTTTCTAAACTAATACTCTTAGGATATCCGTTAACTTTTTCCTTATTTTAATTCGAACTTTAATACAGAGTGGGCAGGTCCCTTGTTTTTATTTTAGTGCTTCTCTTAATTCAACCCACACCAAGTGATACTTTTGTTGCTTTTTTCCATGTCCATTTAGAAATTCGTTTAATCTGTTATATGTACGAGTGTAATCTTAATTTAATAAAATTTATTATAATTAACATTTTATTAAAATTAATTTTTTGAGTGTTTTTGTGAAGCGATCATATTATTTTGTAAAGTTGCAATTATCTATAAAAAATATTATTTTGTAAAGTTACAATTGTGCTTTTGATAAATCCGGTTTTAGTATTCTATATTTTAAATATTATTTTATTCTAGTTCATTTTTTATTTTTCTATTATAGATCAAGTTTTATTTATTCTTAAATATTTTTTAATTTAAATGTTTAGTAGAAAATTTAAGTGAAATTAGTCATATTATCAATTGGAAATAAAATGTTAACAGAACTTGAATGTAAAAACTTATTTAGTAATTTTCTATCTCAAAGAGCAAAAAAAATATATTTCAAATAAAAAAATTAAAAGTTAAATAAATATTTTTTAATTAATATTTATATGATAGAAAATGCCTTGTCTAAAGTTTTCGCCTTAGGCCCCCAAATTCGTTATGTCAGCTCTGCTAGTAACTCAATAGGTTTCTTTTGGTGTTCTCAATAGAGATATCTAGGTTCAAATTTCTAATCCCCAACAATCATTGTATATCCCAAAAAAAAAAAAAAAAAAAAATGGAAGCACCAATAAGCTTCCATAGAACTAGGGGCCTCTATTTAGGTTGAAAATTGTAGACATTAAGGTTGTTGCCCAAACCTACATTTTATTAATATTTTGGTTTTTTGTTACCCAAAAAAAATATCTTTATGGAAAACTTTTCGGGAATTGCAAGTTGAAGATGGATTTTAGAATGAGAAATGCGACGTCTACAACAATTTTACAACATTTTTACAACAAATAACAGGTGGTTAATTGTTATTGGTTCAAATTTGAAACTAACACTAAGATTACTTTTTTGCCCCAACAATAACAACCAGTAACAACCTGTCACTTAGGATTTGTTGTAAAAATGTTGTAAACATATCATTTCTCTTTTAGAATTGCAAGTTCAAGATTTTCACTGAAGTGACAATGAGGTGTCAGGCGAATTTGGATTTTGAAAAGTAGTTACACAGCTATTTTGCTAGACACTTTAAAGATATTGTCTCAAGTGAAACTTTCAGAACTTAAGAGAAATTCAGTTCATTTTTATTTGGGAGATTAAAGCCATCACTTTCTACAACAACCGCAAAGTTGTGTGAGTTGATTGGTACTTAGGAACCATTGGAGCCACCACATATTCAACCATGGTGATTTGAAGTTGCAATTGGAGCAAAATTATAGATTTGAAGTTAGAGTGGAGAAATGACTCTTGGAATTCGTTGGTAGCAAGAGCTTGGAGGGCTCGAGTACATAAATAGTACTAGCCTTGGAGGGTTTTGTGAATATTTTTATTAAATCATTTTCAATTACACCTAGCTAAGCTACAAAGCTCTTAACCATCGTAACACTATCTTAATTAAAAAGTAGAGGGAGTACATACATGAGCAATTTGTTTCTTTGATGACCTTAAAAAGAAAAGAAAATAAAGGCGCTTGGATGCATTTTGCTAACTTTTTATTTGCTAAAATTATTGTAAAATATGAGGAGAAGAAATTGTTATTTAACAAAAATAAAAATATAAAAAAACATTCTCTTAGTCAAAAAAAAAAAAAAAAATCTAATATCTTTTCAACATATTAAGATAGGTAACTAATATTATCCATTAATTACTTAATCATTGATATCTATGATTTAGGATTTGGGATTAGGAAAATGAGTATCTAAAACCGTGAAATAAATTATGTTTAAAGGAAATATGATGTTTTTCTATTTAATATATATATATATATATTTGTATAATATCAAATTAAATTGATTATATATATGTTGGTTCTCCTCGTAAAAGAGAATAGTCCATGTCCCTAAATTACAATGCTTTTGACATATATAAACACTGATCATATGTTTATATATATATATATATATATATGTGTGTGTATTTTTGTTAATATATTTTTTCGTTATTATTATTATTATGGCGAAAACACCATTTTGGGAGTCACGGTCAATTTGGTCTCTACATTTTAGTAACAATCAATTTGGTTATTGTTATTTTCAATTTACAATCAATTCGACTCCTACTATTAACTCACTAACAAAAAATGCTTGTATAGCAAACGGTGTATATGGCTGGATGCTTAATGCTGATGTGATTAATAAAAAATATTTTTAATAAATATTAAAAATGCCACATCATGGAAGAGTTGTACTGAGCGAACTGCAAATGAAATGTGGGATTGCGAATGACAGGGTGGAAGAGTTTTACTGGGTTTCAGGGGATTGATAGTTAGATGTCAGTTGTGTTTTCGGAGATCCAAGTGGATGTCGGCAACGGTGCTCAGCAGTGCCTTCACCAATGGTGCTCAGCAGTGCTCAGTCTTTTTGCCTCTTTTATTTTCTCTTTGTTCCTTACCTATCTTATGTTGGAGTTGTGGGTGTTGTCCGTTTGTACAAGCTGTATGGATGCCTAGGTGGGCGTGACTTGATTTGAGATTTTGGGGATTTCGTGTAAATAGTGGTTGAATAGGTCACTGGGTTCTAGGTTAGATTTCTGCTTGTACTGGCAGCCACCACAAAGGCAATTCAAAAAGAAGGAAAAAAAAAAAAAAAAGATTGATTATTACTGATACGTAAAATAAAACTTTGATTAGACCCGTCAGCCGTTGATATGCAAAAAGAGTCTACGGTCTAAGCTGACGGGAGTAGACAACTGAAAAGCTGAAGACTCCAGGGCTGACAGACATAACTTCGGCACTCTTGAGCAGCCCACAGAACGTAGTAAGGAACTAACGTCGATGTGGCTGAAGGGGATAAGGAAAGCTGACGGCCCTGAGGCCGACAGTTCTACGTAAAACCATGACTTGGCCATCACACATTAGTAATAAGAAAATTACTTGCATTCCATGCTCAGTGTTAGAGTCCTATAAGGAAAGGATTCCGCAATCTACGCTTATAAAGATTCCTATAAGGAAAGGACTTCTACTCCAAGGCAAAGAGGTCAACCCTCTACTACTATAAAAACCCCAATGCTCTCACAAATCAAGGTACGCATAATTAACTCCTTTCTAGCACCCTAGAGTTGAAAGAAGCTCTAACTTGACCTTCGGAGGGTATTTGGCCGGCACCACACCGGTGCTTTCTATTAAGTCCTATCCTTTTTGTTGTGCAGGTGTTGCTTGGAGTGTGCGAGTACCGTGTGGCTCACTGGTGACTTTTTCGGCATCATCAGTTGGCGCCATCTGTGGGAACATTCGAACAATTGATTTTTGGTTTATAAGCCATAGCTAACGCTTCCCGGACAAAAAGAGTTGCATGGTGCTGACTCGCTTGATGGCAACAACGAACAATGTTCAGGGAGACGAAACCCGCACAACTGCCCTTGAGAGGCAGGTTCAGACCTTGGCCGCCACCGTAGAACGCCTTACTAGGCACAACCTCCACCTGAAGGAACAATTGCGCCAGAAGAATGCAGGTCATGGCACTCAAGAGCCAAACCAAGAAGGAACTAGTGCTAAAAGAAGAGAACGAGAAGGGCCAAAAGGCAGTAATGCTCCGAGTAGACAGGAGCGACAGAACTTGAGCATGCCCTCCCTCACAGATGCGACTCAACCACACATTGCCACAGAGATACAGGAAATAAAGCAACAAATGGAGGTCCTGATGAACGCCCTCAAAGGAAGGGTATCTAGCGACCTCGACGATCTGGTAAATCGCACCGACTCGCTGTTCACTGTAGCCGTCAATTCCTTCCCCCTACCACATAAGTTTCGCATGCCCTATATAGAGAGTTACGACGAAGTAAAAGACCTTCTCGACCATCTAGAAACCTTCAAGACTCTAATGCACCTTCAAGGCATAGCGGACGAAATCATGTGTAGGGTCTTCCGTACAACGCTAAAAGGTCCCGCGAGGATATGGTTCAGCCGACTGACGCCGAACTCCATCAGTACTTTCAAAGAACTAAGCGCTCAGTTCACTACACACTTTATCGGGGGACACAAGTATAAAAAATCCACGGCGTGTCTGATGAGTATCAGGTTACAGGAGGATGAGACGCTGAGGTCCTACGTAACGCGCTTCAATAAGAAAGCACTCTCGATTGACGAAGCCGACAACAAGATACTAGTAGCAGCCTTTACAAACGGGTTGCGGAAGGGTAAGTTTTTGTTCTCTTTGTACAAAAACGATCCAAAAACCATGTCAGAAGTACTCTACAAGGCCACGAAGTATATGAAAGCTGAAGACACGTTGCAGGCTCGAGAGGAGAAACCAAGAAAGAGGGAAAGGCAGGAAGATTCACGACAAGACCAAGGGTGAAAAAAGCCGAGGACAGGAGATCGGAGAGATGAAAGGCGTCCTAGGCCCCCGAGGGGAAGGTTCACAAGCTTCACCCCGCTAACCACCCCGATAGATCAGGTCCTAATGCAAATCAAAGACGAGGGGGCTTTGACCTTTCCTGGAAAGCTGAAGGGAGATCCTAGCAAGTGTTCCAGAGACAAATATTGCCGCTTCCATCGAGACCACGGTCACGACACAACCAATTGCTACGACTTGAAACAGCAAATTGAGGCCCTCATAAGACAAGGGAAATTGCAGAAGTTTGTGAGCAAAGAAAGAACGGATCCACAGCCTCAAGAATAGCCCCCCCCCCCCCCCCCCGACGAGATAATGACCGTCAGAGACCTTCTATCGGCGACATAAGGATGATTATAGGAGGAACGACTACTGGGTCATCCAAGAAGGCTCGGAAGACATACCTCAGGATGGTCCAGAACGTCCAACTGACGGGCTCAGTGCCGAAAATAGCATGAAGAGAAGGCCCTACCATCGGTTTCTCAGAAGAGGATGCACGACGTCTTCACCATCCGCACGACGTCTTCACCATCCACACGACGATGCGCTCATTGTCAGCCTAAGAGTAGGGGACTACAACTTGCACCGGGTGCTGGTCGACAATGGGAGCTCGACAGACATCCTATACTACCCAACATTCCAGCAGATGAGAATTGACAAAGAACGGTTGATCCCGACGGACTCCCCGCTTATCGGTTTTGGAGGAATAAGAGTATTTTCCCTAGGCGCGATCACGTTGTCTGTAACAGCAGGCGATTATCCCCAACAGATCACGAAGGATGTAACGTTCCTCGTGGTCGACTGTTCTTCGGCCTACAATGCTATCTTAGGGCGGCCCACCCTCAATTCGTGGAAGGCAGCAACCTCAACTTATCATCTAATGATTAAATTCCCTACCAAATACGAGGTAGGATGCATGAAGCTGACCAAGAGAAAACTTCGTTCGTAACCAACCAAGGCCTCTTCTATTACAAGATAATGCCATTTGGTTTAAAAAATGCGGGCGCAACATATCAAAGGCTTATGAACAAGATGTTCGCACAGCAGATAGGGAAAAATGTCCAGGTCTACATAGATGACATGCTAGTAAGAAGTCGGAAGGAGGAAGATCACTTGGAAGACCTTAGGGAGACATTTGACACTCTTCGATCTTACAACATGAAGCTGAATCCAGGAAAATGCGCCTTCGGGGTAACGGCAAGAAAATTCCTGGGGTTCATGGTGTCACAGAGGGGCATCGAGGCCAACCCAGACAAAATCCAGGCTAATATGGAAATGGCACCACCAAAGAATGTGAAGGAGGTGCAAAGCCTCAATGGCAAGGTAGCAGCCCTGAATAGGTTCGTTTCAAGGGTAACGGACAAATGCCTACCTTTCTTTCGCACATTGAAGAGATCCTTCGAGTGGACTACCGAGTGCCAGCAAGCATTCGAGGAACTAAAAACTTATCTCTCCTCCCCACCATTGCTGAATCTCTCGCAGCCAGGTGAGGAACTTTTTCTCTATCTTGCCGTCTCCCCAACAGCCGTTAGCTCCGTCCTGATCAATGAAGAAGGGAAAGTGCAGAGGCCTGTGTACTACACCAGCTGGGCGCTTCGCGGGGCCGAAGAAAGAAATCCGCCAATGGAGAAACTCGCCTTCGCGCTAGTTACAGCAGCACGCAAACTCAAACCCTATTTTCAGGCCCACACAGTAGTCGTCCTGACCGACAAGCCTTTATGATGGGCAATGAGCAACCCTGAAGCCGCCGGAAAACTGGCACTATGGGCCATCGAATCGAGTGAGTTTGTCGTCCAATACCACCCACAAATCGCCATTAAAGGGTAGGTCATCGCAGATTTCATAGCTGAATTCACAAATGGCGAGAACAACGTGGCAAAAGAATATCCTCGATGGAGCATACACGTAGATGGATCCTCCAACAGGCAGGCTGGGGGAGCCGGCATCGTACTACAGTCGCCCAAAGGAGACACGATCGAATGTATGGTCCGCCTTGAGTTCCCCACCACTAACAATAAGGCAGAGTACGAAGCTTTAATAGCAAGTCTTGATCTCGCCAAGGCTGCAGGAGCCAAAAACGTGATCATTTACTGCGACTCTCAAGTCGTGACCAACCAGATGAACGGGGATTACGAGTGTAAAGGCGAAAGAATGAAGAAGTATCTAGACCAAGCAAAGAAGAGGGTAAACGAGCTGAAGGCAGAAATTATACAGATACCTCGGGGAGAAAACGAGCAAGCTGACCTCCTAGCCAAAGCCGTTTCAGCCAAACATACGGCCACCTTTGGTAACGCACTTTCCTTCGTTCAACTCTCTCCACTTATAAATTCGGTTAATGTACAGGAGCTTGGTTCCAAAAACGATTGGACCACGCCGTTAGTCTCTTATTTGAAGAACGGCGTATTACCAGATGGAAAGGGAGCTACAAGAAAGCTGAAGGTCCAAGCGACAAGGTTCGTTTTGATAAAGGACGTCTTGCACAAAAGAGGCTTCTCCCGCCCCTACCTAAGATGCTTAGGTCCAGAAGAAGCAGACTACGTTATGAGAGAAGTACACAAGGGAATTTGTGGAAACCACTCAGGGTCGAGATCATTAGTGCACAAGCTGGTACGAACGGGGTACTTCTGGCCAACCATGCAAAAGGATGCCGAGGCTTATGTAAAAGCCTGTGACAAATGCCAAAGGTTCAGCAATGTCATCAAACAGCCGCCCGAAGAACTTACCCCAATGGCAGCACCGTGGCCATTCGCCCAATGGGGATTGGACATCATGGGACCATTCCCTACAGCAATACGACCTGAAGTTTCTGGTAGTAGGCATCAACTACTTTACAAAGTGGGTGGAAGCTGAAGCCTTGGCCACCATCACAGAGAGGAACGTACGAAGTTTCGTCTAACGATGTATCATATACAGATTTGGCATCCCGAGAGTCTTAGTCTCGAACAACGGGAAGCAATTCGAAAACGACTCTTTCCAAGACTTCTGCTCGCAATTAAGGATACGAAACCACTACTCCTCCCTCACCCACCCTCAAGCCAACGGACAGGTCAAAGTCACAAACCGATCCTTGCTAAAGATCATCAAGACTCGGCTCGTGGGGGCAAAGGGCATATGGGCAAAAGAGTTACCAAGCATACTTTGGGCTTACAGGACTACAGCAAGGACACCAACAGGAGAAATGCCATTCTGATTGACATATGGAATCGAAGCGGTCATCCTAACCGAAGTCGGTCTCACAAGCTACAGGGTGCACAACCATGACGAGCAGAAGAACGACGAGGCCATACATCTGCAGCTCGATTTAATGGACGAAGTCAGGGCAGTAGCAGAGTAAAGGCTTGCGCGGTATCAAGACTGCATGGCCAAGCACTACAACTCCCGGGTCAAACATAGAGACTTCTAGATTGGAGACCTCGTTTTGAGAAAAGTCATGGACGCAGCAAGAGACCCAACTGAAGGAAAGCTCGGCCCGAATTGGGAAGGACCTTACCCAGTCACGACGTGGCAGAGGAAAGGCACCTACCATCTGGAGACGCTAGACGGACGAAAGTTTCCACGTTCTTGGAATGCCGAACACCTTCGAAGATACTACCAGTAGAGATGGTGACGTAAAGAACAACACCTCCATTTTTTATTCATAGCCTACTCCTCAGATTTATTAGTTATGTTTTATTTTTGCTACAATAAGCCCAAAGGGCAGTTTTTTTACTTTGGTTTTTGCTACAATAAGCCCAAATGGGTAGGTTTTGTTTTTAGACTACTTTTTATATAGAAGCATGGCAATAAGAGGAGTTTAATCAAAACTACTATTTCTACTTTCAAATCCACATCCGGTGGAACCATAAGAAAACTAGCCAAAGTCCACAAGACGGACAAAGCCATAAAGCTGATGGTCTAATAAAAAACCTATAAAAGCTGACGGTCTAAAGACCTATAAAAGCTAACAGTCTAAAGACCTATAAAGTTGACGGTCTAAAGGCCTAAGCTAAAACTCAGCTAAAAAAGCTAACGGTCTAAAAGACTGACAAATTGACTAAGTCCACGAGATGGACAAAGCCGTACAACTGACAGCCTAATGAGCGACCTAAGCTAAAAGCTAACGGTCTAAAAGACTGAAAATTGACCAAGTCCAAGAGATGGACAAAGCCGTACCATTGACGGCCTAATGAAAGACCTAAGCTACAAGCTAACGGTCTAAAAGACTGAAAATTGACCAAGTCCAAGGGATGGACAAAGTCGTACCACTGACGGCCTAATGAAAAACCTAAGCTACAAGCTAGCGGTCTAAAAGACTAAAACTTGACCAAATCCACAAGATGGACAAAGCCGTACAACTGAACAACCTAATCTACAAGCTGACGGTCTAAAAGACTGACGAATTGACCAAAGCCTATTAGCTAACGGTCCTACCCTCATCTTGAAAAAGAAAATAAGTTTATCAAATCCATAAAATGGACGACCTTAACCCAAGGAAATATGTTGTTAAAACTCCTAAGAACAACAGATTGGAGAGTATGGGAAAAAGACAAGTGGACAAATCTCGCTCAATA
This sequence comes from Quercus gilva, assembly GCA_023621385.1. NCBI lineage: Eukaryota > Viridiplantae > Streptophyta > Magnoliopsida > Fagales > Fagaceae > Quercus > Quercus gilva. The sequence goes on from CM042477.1 coordinate 36,022,211, forward strand.
AAATGAACTCGAGTCCTTAAAAGTGACGGGCTTACCAAAATGACCGTCTGTTCAAAAAAAATTATTAAAACTGACGGCTTAATTAAGCCAATGGTTCCACTTTGGCTGATAGCGTTGCTAATATGACCTATAAATAGGTTTACGAGCTCAAACTACGACTGAGAGATGGCCATAACAATAAAAAGGAGACGCAAAATCAAAATAGCCATACATATATGATCAAAAAACGACGAGTGTCATAAGTAAAAATAAACTAAGTACGAATAAGAGCCCCCAAAAACCGAGGGGGCACTAAAAGATATTATTTACAGATGGAATGAAATACATCTGTTACAAAAAGAAAAAATAAAACTATTGCTGGAAAAAGAAGCGTCACTTAAAACTTTATCTATTTCTTCTGAATGGGAGGGTCGTCTGCATCCAAGATCTCCACGAAAGGGTTGGAAGAAGGTAGGGCAGGGTTCACAACAGGCTGAGTCAAAAAAACCCTGTCACCACCACTAGAAGGTGCATCTCCAGGTCCGTCACCTTCAATATTGATGGCGTCGTTAGCAGGCGTCATTAGCACGGCGTCATCCAAGGTGATTCCTGAAAGGTCCAACTCAGGGAAGGCTGACGCGACCTGCTTAAGGCAATCATCAAACCTTGTTCTGTAGTAGGCACCACAAGAATCAACAAAGGAATCTGACTCCTTGAACTTCTGCACTGCGTCGGCCCCAGCCTGCTCCACTTGATTACGAAGGGCCGTCAATTCCTGTCCCAATTTCTCCTTTTGACTGACGGCCTCCTCCAACTTCTGCCTCGTCCCTTTCAGATCCACGTTCAGTAAACGCATGGCCTCCTTATATTAAGCCTGCTGATTTAGCATGTTCTTATTGTGTTTACTAACTCGTGCGATGACGCCTTCCTTGGCCTCGCAACGGTCCTTGAGCGCCTTTACACGAACCAAGGCCTAGTGAAGAATACAACCGTCAGTCACCAAACAAGAAGAAAAGAAAGAAAAAAACCAACTAGAGGAGGCAACTTACCCGCGTGAGGTCAAACAAAGCTGACGACCCCAATTCCTCCGTCTCCAAGCTCACAAGGATCGATGTCTGTTGGCTTTATAAGCGATTCCACCGCTTTAACAGCAAAGTCCTTGTGCATCAAGAGGCAATGGGGTCCCTCCAAGACGGGACCAGAAGAAGTCATCACCCCCTTCCCTGCCCCATGGCCTGAGGCAGGAGTTGACTTCTCTCGGGGCTTTTTTCTCCAGAGTGACGGCCATCTTTTTTGACTGACAACCGTCCTTCCCGTCAGCTTTTCTTTTTGCCGTGCCTTTGGTGACGGTTTTGGGAGCTAACGAAGATGCCAACTCCCCCTTTGACTTCTGCTCCTCCTTTTGGCGAGCCGCGGCAGCCCTAATTTGTTGCTTAGCTGACTCCATTTCTACGAAGGTACCAGATAAGTATGGTAAAAAATAAACTGACGGCAAAAAAGTAAAGTGACAGAGTTATAAGGACAGATTACTCACAACGATAAGAAAATTCTTCCAACTTGAGAGCTTCAGGCGTCGGTTCTGGCCCCCCACAGTAGGCGTGAAGAGTGTCAAGTGTAATCAAGTCCCGACACGACCGCTCTTCCAAAGTGATTTCTAGAACCCAACGGATGAAATCTCTTTGCTCGTTGGTTATAAGAGGACGAGTGTTAGCTAAAGAAGAAAAACAAGTAAACAATGTTAATGCAGGTAAGCAAATACAAGTAATAAACTAACGGGTACAAAGGCTGACGGCTAGAACCTGAATCCCTGACATATCCCCAGGTATTATCAAAATAACCTCGAGGCATGGTTACCCATTCTTCCTGACGGCATACCCAATCCGTCCCCTTAACAAAAAAGTATCTGCCCTTCCAATTTCTGTTTGAATCAGGCATCTCCGATACTAATCTTAACTCCTTCTCCCTGACGGCGAAGTGGTATATCCCTTTAGAGGAAGCTAAGTGCTGGGGTCTATAACAGTAAAAGAACTCGTCAAGGGAAAGCTAACGGTGTCCTCCACTCAGACGACCCCACAAGACCTCTGCACCAATAAAAATTCTCCATGAGTTAGGGGCAATCTGACTAATGGATACATTGAGGAAGTCAGCAAGCTAACGGTGCAAAGCCATCAGGGGTAACCTCAGCCCCGCAGCAAACATAGCATCATACATACCTACGTCTGTGGTTCTCCTCGTGTAGCACTTTTCATCTTCTCAAGGGAGACGAATGGGAATATGATCTGGGATTTGGAAACGGACACGCAATTCTTTAAAAACCTTACCAGTCATTGTTGGTAAAAACTTATTAACGGCCCAATCCTCGGGAAGGATGAAGGGACGACTCTCTCTAAGACTTCCTAAGGTTCCTTCACAGGATTCCTCGTCACCCTCATCTCCGTCGCTATCCCTTTCTCCGTCCTTCTCAACTTCGCCCTTATCATCTTACTTCCTCCTGACCTTCATCTCCATGACTCTCTATTTTCTCGTCAGGAGTTTGGGTGGATGTTTCCCTCTCTGATGAATAGGAAAAGCTCCTGAACTCAGACCCTGAACCAAATACCTCGTCGTAGCCTACTCCATCGCGGATCGACGACTGACCACTTGACGCGTCACTTGATATCTGACTACCTACAAGTGACGGATTTATTCTAAGTACCTAAGATGACGGCCTCACTTCAAAGGAATCAATTGAAATAATGCACAAAAAGAAAAGATAGGGAACTTACAAGTCTCTCAAAGTAGTTGACGGTCGAAGAACGACAGCAGGAACGTAGTTGACAGCACGAGAAGGTTGACGGAATAAAGCGACGGGTCTTCTCTCCAGAATCATCAAAGATGAAAGTAGCAAAAATGAAGAGGGGAGGATTATATATATAAGGGAGAGTGGCACGGAAGATGAAGCAACGCCCTCGTCCAGAAGCGGAGCCAATAAGGGTACGCTGCGTGTCCAAAACATTTAATACCAGCTGCATCATTTTCTCTCTCCTGACTTGAATGAAAATCAACAACAAAAAACAATAACTCCATAGCTCATCGGTTATTACTGATGGAGATATGGAGTAGGGGGCAACTGATATGTGAAAATAAAACTTTGATTAGACCCGTCAGCCGTTGATATGCAAAAAGAGTCTACGGTCTAAGCTGATAGGAGTAGACAACTGAAAAGATGAAGACTCCAGGGTTGACGGACATAACTTCGGCACTCTTGAGCAGCCCACAGAACATAGCAAGGAACTAACACCGACATGGCTGAAGGGGATAAGGAAAGCTGACGGCCCTGAGGCCGACGGTTCTACGTAAAACCATGACTTGGCCATCACGCATTAGTCATAAGAAAATTACTTGCATTCCACGCTCAGTGTTAGAGTCCTATAAGGAAAGGATTCCACAATCTACGCTCATAAAGATTCCTATAAGGAAAGGACTTCTACTCCAAGGCAAAGAGGTCAACCCTCTACTACTATAAAAACCCCAATGCCCTCACAAATCAAGGTACGCATAATTAACCCCTTTCTAGCACCCTAGAGTTGAAAGAAGCTCTAACTTGACCTTCGGAGGGTATTTGGCCGGCGCCACACTGGTGCTCTCTGTTAGGTCCTCTCCTTTTTGTTGTGCAAGTGTTGCTTGGAGTGTGCGAGTACCGTGTGGCTCACTGGTGACTTTTTCGGCATCATCAATTACGATGCAAACCTTAAGCTTTGGCTCAGTGGTGCAATCACTTATGAACAAACATGCTTGGACGGGTTTAAGTCTAAATTCTTGTTTTGCAATCACTTATAAAATCCCATGAAATCCAAATCATTCCAAATTGTTCATGGTTGACACACATGTGGCTAATAAAATAATTTAAAGAATTTAATTGTTATGAAGAAAAAAACCACATCAACAAATTTTTTTTTTTTTTTAAAGCCAAGTTAGAAAAATAAAATAAAAATTTTGAAAGGATGAATTAAAAAAAAAAATTCCCCAGCTATTCTTACACTTTCAAGTTTTAAGTCACCCATATCAACTGTCGACCAGATTAACCACACACAAATTGACAAGAATAAACACTGAAACAATTACCAAAATCATACCTATATCGTTTTTTTTATTTAAACCTAGCAAGCTTTTTTACTTGTTATGCGTGTTCTTTCGAGTTTGGGTTTCTAGATTTTGTTAAATTCTTGTTTTATTGCTAGATTTGATTCATACCACATTTCTAGGTGTGTTCTTTTTTGTTTTTATTTTTATTTTTTGTTTTCTTTGATTATTTTTAGTCAATGTTTAAAGTTCATCTTTTTATTTTTGATAGGCTCACTTCATCTTGTGTACACAGATTGGTGTTTGGTGGCCGGATTGTTGGTGGGTGGCTTTGGATCAGTGGTGGTTTGGTGTTTAGGTGGCTGTGAGTTGGTGTTTGGGGTTTTTATATATTGGTGTTTATGTGTTGGATTTTTGTAAATTGTTAGGCTTGTGTTTGTATTTTGTTTTTGTTTATTTTTGTTTTCTCTTTTGAATTTTTTTTTTAATAACTCTTTTGAATTTCTTAATTTAATTTAAATTGAATTTCTTAATTTTAAAAAAATTTAAAAGCATTAAAATTAATGCTTTTAAATTTTAAAAATTAAATTTTCAATTTTAAAAAATAAAAAAAAAAATTGTTGGTGGTTTTTGGGTATAATGATGTTTTGAAACGCTGTTATAGCCACATTTAAAAAAAAAATCAAATAAAATAAAAAAATAAGGATCTATAGCAGCGTTTCTAAAACGCCACTATAGGATATGGATCTATAGTGGTGTTTTAAAACGTTGCTTTAGCCCTTTTATAAAAAAAATAAAAAAATTTGGCCTATAGCAGCGTTTTGTAAATGTCACTATTGAGTATAGACCTATAGTGATGTTTTACAAAAACGCCACTATAGGTCTATAGTCACGGTGAAATAATGGTGTTTGTAGATGCCACTATAAAAAATGCCGCCATAGCCCAAATGGGCCTATAGTGGCATTTCACAAACGCCACTATAGGTCCAATTTTTTGTAGTGGAACCAGATCAAACAAGAATAAGAAAGAAGAGGATGAACAAACTTACCAGATGAGAGAAACAAAGGCTCGATGGCGTGTGGCTGATGGTGGGTTGGCAATGTGGCTTGGAGGCATGGGTCGGCGACGATATGGGTTCTTGGTGGGTCAACGGCGGTGTGAGTCTCATGGTGGGTTGGGGGCAGCCTGGGTCTCATGGGTCGGCGTGAGAGAGATTGAGAGAGTGAGAGTTTGAGAGAGAGAGAGAGAAAGATATATATATATATATATTAATGGGTCTGATGGAGGGTCGACGATGGCATGGGTCTCACGAGTCAGCGTGAGAGAGATTGAGAGAGTGAGAGTTGGAGATTTTTTTTTCCTTTTGAGATAAGAGATAGAAGATAATGGGAGATTGAGAGACTTTTTTTTTTTTTTTTTTTGGTTTTATGGTTCTGATGAAGGGTTATGCTTACAAGGTGAAAATAGCCAAATACCACGTTTTTAGAAACTTTGTGGCAATCTACCACTGTTTCGAAAATATTTAGCAATCTACTACTTTTTCAGTACTCGAGCTTCATGAAATCGAGTTTTAAACAGTACTTGAGTTTTATGAACTCGAGTTCCTATTGAGTTTGCCAACATGGTAGTGGTTGAGCTGGAATTTTGCACATTAAAAATGCCACCTGGAACTCAATGGTCTTAAGCTCGATTTCTTTGTTAATTAAACTCAAGTTCCTTGGACTCGAGTACTGTGTTATTTTAGATACACAATACCCGAGCTCCATAAACACGAGTCTGGCTCGAGTACTTTACTCCACCATACTCGAGTTCATAGAACTCAAGTCCGAATCGGTTACTTTACTCCATCATACTCAAGTTCTTTGAACTTGAGTATGGATTGGGTATCTTGTTATTTTAGTACAAAGTCCTCGATTTATGTGAACTTGAGTACCTTCTTAATGTAAACTTCTGTAGCTCAGTCTCTTCCTCGATCTCACCTGAAACACAAATGACTTAGTCTATCTCCCGGCAACAAATTTAGTTGATGCGAAAATCAATTTTTCGTGAAACATGCAGGGATCTATGAAACAAATCCATTACAATTTAACTGAAAAATGTACGACTCTAAAGTGGGCATTGGGAATTTAAATTTTGTTGTTAACATTGATGCAAAAGTTCAATATTGGTGAAAAACAACTTTTCAAGTTATTTAAGGTATTTGTATTCAAACAAATAGCGGCTTTGCCTGAACTATTCTCCTCAGCTGCAGTTTTGTTTAGGTTTTAGATGTTTTTACTGACCAGAAGAACCTCTTGGGTTTCTTCTCTGCATCTTGTTATAGCTCTGCATATGATTCTTTTGAATAAATAAAAACAGCTATCATTTTCTTTGCTAAAAATAGAAAATAAAACAATAAAAAGAACCAACATAAAAGCTACAAAAACACAGTTATTTTAGATATATTAGCAATTACCTATGAGTTAATAACAGAGACCCTACTCATATCAACTAAAAATAATAGAGAAGAAGATCCTAAAGCTTGAAGATGGGCAAAATAGAGATAAAACTCCATAATATAGTGCAAATGGATTCTCTTTATCCAGTCCAAATTAACATTGGTGTCACATTCAAATAAAACTTGGAGAAATTTCTATTACATCGTTAGAAGATACCATTGGCATTCTTAGTTACTAATGCCATGCAAGCTTCTAATAGGAATGGATTTACAAAATGTTCAATACAACCCAACAAAGCCTTATTCTAAGTACACTGCGGTTGGCTATACATACACTGTTCAGGCAATCAACTGTTACAAGACCATATCTTACACACACACAAAAGCGGCAATATGTTTTTCCTCATAGCCTCAGACCCTCAGTACATGTTCTTGTTGGACTTCTCTATGATCCGTTTAGTGCCTTCAGGTTTACACAATACGTATGTTAAACAAAGGATTATGGACATTTTCAACTTCACATTGCATTTCAGCTTCAAACAAGAAATACAGTTAAGAAGATCTCAACCAGGTCAGCATGTGGATATCATTGATCAACTTTATCTTGCAACCTTTAATCAGAAAGTTCACACTCAAAACACTAGTTGCAAAGAAAATATTCATATGTCAGCATGATCATCCACTTTACCTACAAATGAGAGAGTTGACATCCAAGCCTGCAAACCACTCTAAGCACCCTTCTTCGTTGCTACTTCCAGCTTGTTAACAACTTGCTTTAGAACTCCACACCTCACCAGAACAACTCCAAGTAATTTATGTACAATCATCAGGTTGAATAGCAACTTATATCATTTCATTAAAGGTTCTCACTGCCTCCCTAAAGCCATCCATCACATACAACCCAAGCACATTATTATAACTCAACGCGAGATGAGCCTTTCCTCTCTCTCTATTAAATCTCTCTACTCCATTCATATAAAAATCAATTATTCTCACCTGAATAGTCTTGTCTATTATGAGAAACTAAATTTGTGATTGAAATGAGAAAATATATCATTAATTGAAGTAATCTGTACATATATATAATAAAAGACGCAAAACAGAGTTGTAACTAATTTAACTAAATTCTACACATGTGAACACACACTAGCAGACTTAACAAACACACACATAAGCCACTAATCTAGCTTTAGTTATATACAAAATTACAATTAGTTCTCAATATAGCTCTAACTATGCTACACCTCTATTCTGTCGTTTGGATGCATTTGTATTGTTCTTGATTTTCTTCAGCTGTGTAATACAAGATTTAGTTCTTTGACAATCATTCAACTCTTCAATCTTCATATTTGTTACTCTGCCACTTGCTGTTGTATCATCAGATTGCTTTGCTTGTAACTAACTTAACTAAATTCTACACGTGTGAACATACACTAGCAGACTTAACAGACACACACGTGAGCCACTAATCTAGCTTTAGTTATATACAAAACTACAAGTAGTTCTCAGTACAGCTCTAACTATGCTACACCTTTATTCTGTCATTTAGATGCATTTGTACTATTCTTGATTTTCTTCAGCTGTGTAATACAAGATTCAGTTCTTTGACAATCATTCAACTCTTCAATCTTCATATTTGATACTCTGGCACTTGCTGTTGTATCATCAGATTGCTTTGTTTGTTCTGATGCATGCTTGTGCTGCCCTGGTGCACTATCTGCTACATTGTGTTGCAGCCTGAGCTGCACTAGAGTGGCAGTTGATGCACCTACTGCAAAACTAGTTTCACCATTAGGCCTTTGACACTCCCCCTTAAGATGGACTGAGGGAGAGTAAATATTAATCAGTCCCATCTTAGATACCAATTTAGGAAATTGCTTATATCCCAAGGCTTTGGTTAATAAATCTGCTAATTGGCAATGTGTTCTTACATGATTCAACTTAATCACTTTAGCCAACACTTTATCCCTCACAATGTGACAATCAATTTCTATATGCTTTGTCCTTTCATGAAAAATTGGATTAGACCCTATTTGTAAAGCAAATTAACTGTCACAGAACAATAGTGCCTCTCTATCATGCTTAACTTGTAAATCCTTTAACAAATAGAGAATCTATACAATCTCACAAGTTGACACAATCATTGTCCTATACTCTGCCTCAACTGAAGACCTTGATACAGTAGCTTGCTTCTTTGATTTCCAAGAGATTAAGGAATCTCCAAGGAAAATACAATACCTTGTTACAGACCTTCTTGTGTCTGGACAAGAAGCCCAATTTGCATCACTAAAGCCTTTCACATGAAGTTCTGAGCTAGCAGAAAAGAAGACCCCTCTACCTAGTTCATTCTTAAGATAGTGTAAGCCATTGAGAGCAGCTGCATAATGAGGTTTTCATGGCCTTGCCATGAATTGACTTAGCTTGTGAACTGCAAAAGTAACATCAGGCCTGGTGATAGTTAAGTACAAGAGTCTTCCTACCAATCTCCTATATTGGCTCAGATCATCAAGTAACTCACCTTCAAATTTACTAAGTTTCAAAGTCTGATCCATAGGAACCTTAGAGGTTTTACATCCTAGCAAACCAGCATATTCTAATATCTCTAAGGCATATTTCCTTTGGCACAAGGAAATTCCCTTATCTGTTCTAACAACCTCCAATCCAAGAAAGTACCTTAACTCTCCCAAATCCTTCAACTTGAACTTCTGGTCTAACAAAACCTTAAAGTCCTCAACCCCTTTATGATCATTACTTGCAATTAAGACATCATCAACATACACTAGCAACACAATGAAAGACTCACCTTGTTGTTTAGTAAATAAAGAATAATCTGCCTTAGCCTGAACAAAACCAAACTCAATCAAAGCTATGGAAAACTTGGAGAACCACATTCTAGATGCCTGTTTAAGACCATGAAGAGATTTGTTGAGCTTACATACCATCTGTGACATCTACCCCTTGCTGCACTGCTCCCCCTTGTTGTGAAAACCTGATGGAAGTGACATGTACACCTCCTTATGCAAATCTCCATGGAGAAATGCATTGTTGACATTGTTGATGGAGAAATGCATTGTTGACAAAGAAACCAGCCTTTCACAGCAGCAACAGCAAGCACACACTTGACAGATACCATTTTAGCGAGAGAAACCGTCAATGTAATGTAGCCATTCCTTTTGGGTGAAACCCTTAGCAACAAGTCTGGCTTTATACCTTTCAACTGAACCATCTAACTTTTATTTGACCCTGTATACCCATTTACATCCAATAGGTTTCTTACCTAGTGGCAGATTAGTGATAATCCATGTATTATTAGCTTCCAATGCCTTAATTTTAGCATCCCACCATTTGGGATTACCTACTGCTTGGTGGTAAAAGGTAGGTTCTATAATAGAGGAAATGGCACAACAAAAAGACTCGTAGGAAAGGGAAAGGTTAGCATAAGAGATATAAGATTGAAGGGGATGTAAGGTACCTGAAATGGAGAAAATTGGAATAGGAGCAGATGAGACTTGATTACAATGGTAAGCTGTAAGATAAGGAGGCTTAGCAGGTCTAGTAGACCTTCTAAAGGCAACAGGTGGCTAACCAGACTTATCAAAGGCATGATGTGTATCAGTTGCATCAAGAAACTCCTGAATGTTCTCATCAAAATCATGATGAATTTGGACAATGGTATCATCAGATATAGGCAAAGAAGAAAGGGAAGGATTGGAAGAGGGAAAATCAATAAAAACAGAAGATGGATTAGGATTAAAAGAGAAAATAGGCAAAGGAATGAGATCAAGAGACTAAGGAAGATTAGAAGAGAAAGGAAAAGTAGATTCATGAAAAACAATATCCCTAGAAAGGAAAACAATATGGGAATCTAGATCAAGAAGCTTATAACCTTTGACATTAAAAGGATATCCTAGAAAAATACATCTTCTAGCTCCAAGAGTTAATTTATGCTTATAAGGAGTAAGATTATTAGCAAAACATAAGCATCCAAAAGTCCTAAGGTGAGAATAGGAGGGTGGCTTATTGAATAAGATCTCAAAAGGTGTTTTATGACCAAGAATTGGAGAAGGAAGCCTATTAATTAAGTAGGTTGCCATGAGAACACAATTTCCCCAAAATGATAAAGGAGCATTAGATTGGATTTGCAATGCCCTTGCAGTAGCAAGAATGTGTTGGTGTTTTCTCTCCACAACTGAATTTTGTTGTGGAGTATAAACACAACTCAATTGGTGAATAATTCCATTGGAATTGTAAAAATCTGGAATGCTAAATTCTAAGGCATTGTCAGATCTAATGGCCTTAATTTTGGTTCCAAATTGTGTGAGGATCATGTTATAAAAGGAAGAAATTAATGGTCTAACATCAAATTTTGCTTTTAACAAGAAAATCCAAGTAGCTCTAGATACATCATCAACAATAGTAAGGAAGTATTTATAGCCATCAGAAGTCAAAACAGAAAAAGGGCCCCAAACATCCATATGAACAAGATCAAAAGGATGAGAACATTTATTATTATTGAAAGGAAAAGGAATCCTTTTCTGTTTTGCTAAAGGACAAACTGTACAAGTTTTATTACAGCAATTCTTGAGAAAAGGAAACACGTGGCTTAAGGACTGAACCTTCACATCAGAGGGATGTCCAAGCCTTGAATGCCAAAGGGAAAATAGATCGGTGAAGAAATTAGATGAACAAGCAACAGAAAAAGACTTGAAAGACTGCTTGGAAAGAAAATCAACAAGAGAAGTAGTAGCTTGATCCAAGCTAGAATCTTGCAACAGATACAAGCCATCATGCATTTAGCCCATTCCAATCGTGCTCCAACATGTAAGCTCCTGTATAAAACAAAATTTGGACAGAAAAACAAGACATATGAGTTGAGTTTTAGTCAAAGCACTAACAGACAATATGTTAAAGGTGAAAGAAGGTACACAAAGCCCATCGATAAGGGTAATGTGAGAAGAAAGGTTTATGGTTCCAATATGTGTGCCAACAGCAGCCTCCCCATTAGGCAATTCAACCATGGTATGTGAAATTTCAGTATAGACTATATGAGAAGAAGGTACACACTATATCATCACTAGCACCAATATCAATAACCCATGTATTGAAATCATAAGATCTCCTATTTATTATCTTAGCAAAGAAGACTAGGTGCTTGAGGTTAGTAAAATTACCTACAACAACATTAGATGTACAAGTCAGAGCATTGGCTACATGAGAGGCCTGACCTATTGTGGGTTATGAAGTAGAACAAGAACCAATCAAGGTCAAAAGTTGCTGGTACTGATCATGAGTGAAAGCAGGAGCTTGAGAAGCAGGCATGATTGAAGCAAAATCATGAACTCCATTGGACTAATTGCCTTGAATCAACTCAAGATTATAGGAGACCTGGTGAGCAGTGGCATTTTTGTTGTTCTTGAACTTGAAACTTGGTGGAAATCCATGTAGCTCGTAGCATTTGTCCACAGTATGACCCATTTTGCCACAATAAGTACATATAGGTCTCTCTTTCCCCTTGAAATTATTGCCTGAACTTTTGGTAGCCAAAACAGTTGATTCAACTCTAACAGGGTTGGTCATAGACCTTTGCATTTCTTCTTGGATGAACAAGAAGTGAGCCTTATTAACAGAAGGCAAAGGATCCATCAACAAGATCTGAGTTCTTACTTGAGAGAAAGCATCATTTACTCCCATGAGAAACTTCATGGTGGACTCCTTAGCTTGAAGATTCTTCAACCTTTGATTGATGCCACACACACACTAAGCACAAGTACATTGAGAAAATGGACTCAAATTCTGCAATTGATCCCACAAAACCTTGAGCTGAGCGAAGTAATCAGTGAGTGATTGCTCTCCCTGATGAATCTCAACAATCTGTTTTTGGATATTGAAGACTTTGGTTCAATTCCCTTGACTGAAAGTATCTCGAAGATTAGTCCAAATCTCTAAAGTAGTATCTTTATAGATAATACTAGCTTAGAGCTTTGGTGAGACAGAATTGATGATCCAAGTGCCCACCATATTGTCAGCACGAACCCATGCTTGAGCAACTGTTGGTGAATTCACTAATAATGAAGAGATGGTTAAAGATCCATCGATAAATCCAAGCTTATTCTTGGCAATTAGAGATTTTCTCACTGATCTTGCCCAAGCAGGATAATTTTCTCCCCCAATTAATGGTTGAGAAGTGAGAATTGCTCCTAGATTTTCTCCAAGATGCAAGAACAAAGGATCACTAAGATTATACAAATCTTGTGAAGAAGATGAAGCCTCTGTAGTAGAAGCATTAGCTGCTGCTGTTTCTGCCATTAAGAAAGCTTGAAAAGCTTGTAGAGCACAACAATGGTGGATGGGAAAAGCTTGAAGTGAATAAGAAAAGCTCGAAAAAGATGATAAGGATGGGAAAATGAGAAAATTCCCAAAATTGGTCTGAGAAACCCTAGAAATAGAAGTGTCTAGAATTTTTGCTCTGATACCATATGAGAAACTAAATTTGTGATTGAAATGAGAAAATATATCATTAATTGAAGTAATCTATACATATATATACTAAAAGACCCAAAACAGAGCTGTAACTAACTTAACTAAATTCTACACGTGTGAACACACACTAGCAGACTTAACAGACACACACGTGAGCCACTAATCTAGCTTTAGTTATATACAAAACTACAAGTAGTTCTCAGTACAGCTCTAAATATGCTACACCTCTATTCTATGGTTTAGATGCATTTGTACTATTCTTGATTTTCTTCAGCTGTGTAATACAAGACTCAGTTCTTTGACAATGATTCAACTCTTCAATCTTCATATTTGTTACTCTAGCACTTGCTGTTGTATCATCAGATTGCTTTGCTTGTTCTGATGCATGCTTGTGTTGCCCTGGTGCACTATCTGCTGCATTGTGTTGCAGCCTGAGATGCATTGGAGTGGCAACTAATGCACCTACTGCAAAACTGGTTTCACCATCAGGCCTTTGACATCTATAAGGTTCTTCCTTTGTTGTGCATTTGACACATGACAAACAACACCCAACACCTTGATTCTTTGTGATTTGAGTTTTTCAATCACCTTATCTACATTTTTTTGTAACAATTTCACCATATACAAGTAAATCAACATCATATATCTGCATAACAAACAACATGAGACTTGTCAGAATCACTTTTTTATAAACTTCATATAAAAACCAAAGATGAAATTTTATAAACAAACAATCAAAACTTAGAATCACTTTCTTTTTTTATTTCTAATAAGCAAGAATTTTATAACCACAAATCGGCATTAAGCATAACTGAACCCATTAATGTCAATATGTCCACACAAAAAAGTGGACCAATGAAAATAGTAAAATATTACAGGAACAAGGTGGGTTGTGAAAATAAGGCTGATTGGCTACTGTAGTTCACTTCTAAACATCAACCTGATCAAACATCATATTGCAGGAAACTAGAAGCAGTTGCTGCTTATTGATATTCCATCCATCACTTAATGGGAGATAAATGGTAGAAACCTAAAAATAATGAAAACTAAAAATATACACTACTAGACTCAACATGAATATAATAATGAAAGTGACATATTATATATAACTTTTTCAATTTTCTTACCATCCAAGTCCAAAACAAGTGTAGTAGGAGGGCAACTCCGCGTTTGTTTTGGTAATAGCATGGGCCGAAAAGTTGGGACAACTGCTGACAAGTCTGGTAAGTTTTTTAATGAAAAAATAAGGATCAAAGTCATCAAATTCCTCATATTGATCATCCTCCACATAAACATCAACTGACATAGAATCTTGACCATGCTCATCAATGCATTCAAGCTTAGAATTTTTCATGGCAAGATATATAGCTAAAACTTCAGATGAGAGATTTGCTCCTTCCGAATCCACATTACAACAAGAATCTATAGCATTTCTACCTACAGTATGTATTTGATCAAGGCTCTGTGAATTAAAATTTTTTGTATCTATATCCATATCATCAGGGAATGTTACTGAAGTTACTGCATTCTCAGTGTAATTCTTCTCTTCCCCAACAATGGGTTCGAAAATTTCTTGACCAATATGAACATTCAACACATTATCCTGGGAGTATTCTATTTCACGATCTTGATGATATTTCTGGTCTCCACTCCCAAAGTATTTCACAAAATCAACTAGAAAGGGGGAAAAAAAAAGTTAATAATGTATAGTGAACACACAACTCAAACTAAAAGAATATACACTAAGATCTATGTAGCCACTACAACAAAATGTATTTTCAGTGATGAAAAAATTCGTCACTAAAAGTCCAGTTTTTTGTCACTAAGGACCTTTAGTGATGAAATTGGACTTTTAGTGACGAAACTCATTTCGTCACTGTAGCCCCGTCACTAAAAGTCCTGGTGACGAAAAAAATTTCACTAAAAATCCGATTTGATTTAATAAAAAAAAACTTTTAATGACAAAAACATTTCGTCACTAAATGTTTTCCTCACTAAAAACACTATTCAGTACCGAAAATATTTCGTCACTAAAAACACTTTAGTTTACTAAATCATATTTAGTGACGAATAATTTCGTCACTAAAACTATGTTCGGGTATATATAGTGACGAAAAAATTCGTCACTAAAACTATTTTTAAGAAAATCCAAGCACATATAGTGACGAAAATTTTCGTCACTAAAACCATTTCTTACAAAATTTTGCTATATTTAGTGACGAAATTTTCGTCACTAAAAAAATTTTTTGTTGCTATATTTGTGACGAAAAAAATTCGTCACTAGAACTTATTTTCTGTTTTTATTTTTTTCATGGCTTTGATATTAACTTGTAACCTGTCATTACATTTTTTAAACCGCACATTTGAATAACACATTTATTTCAACAACACATTTATAAAAAAATATCCATACATTCCACAAGTAAAAAATAAAACAAGTATCCAATTCAAACTCTTTCCATACAATAATTGTTTGCAATACATACAATAACTCTACCTAAACCCTATTTTAGAACTAACGGAAGATGTCCTCATATGTCTTCAAGTAATGCCAAAAGTAAATCCCCTAAAAGCCACTAAAAAGAAATCTGCACAAATATAAAAACAATACTTTGTTAAAATCGTAAAGTAAAAACATTAACTATGTTATAAAAAAAAATTCTAACAATGCATTAAGAGTAACCACACCAATAAATTAAAATCACAACTCCTAATGTATAAGTTGTAGAAAGTAAATAAAGTACTAACCAAAAAGTGTTTTAACTTGAAGTTGAACCACCCCCATAAGTAAGAGCATCATCATAACCCCTGCTCCTCAAAAAGTTAATAATATTCTTTTGGACCTCATCTTGCTTAGTTCGTGCATCTTGGTCCTTAGCTTGCTCCTCTTAATCTCTAACTCTTGCCTCTTTGAGCTCAATTATCTCATTTTCTAACCGTTGGATATACTCCACCGATGAATTAAAGAAGGCAGTGGTTACTAGAGAAGAGGAAGGTCTCATGCCAAGTCCTTTTACAATACCAGACTTCTTCTTAAACACCAAGTTTGAGATCTCCTCTTATGTAAAGGGAATTGCATTAGGATCTTCACAATGATCCACTTGCACTTTGAAGATTTGAAGATTTTTGCCAATTCAGGAACTTGACCATCCTTATTATTTTTCTGATTAATTAACATTCAAGTGTTAGATAGATATACTTAATTAATCACAACATGAAATATACTAAGGTTTAAGAAAATGAAAAAATACGCACCTCCTCATCAACCCTAACAGCAAGTGCCTTTGTCCCACATCTATGTTTGCCTTTAGTTTTATTCCTATTTTCAAAGTTCTTTCTTGATTTTTTTCTAATAAACAACATTCAAGATTTTTATTAGATCATGAATAAAACTGTATACATTTACTTCATCTAAATATTTATCTAATCAGTTGACAACATAATATAGTAAACATTGGATAATAATAATATACACATAAATAATTTACCAGCCAATCCTCATTGGTCCATCTCCCATCAATGAGTTCAGTCCACTGCTTAAGTGTGGCATTCATTTGCGGGTGGCTTCTTGCATAGTCAGCACCTTGAGATTGTTTGAGCTTTTTATAAGCTTGATGCAACTTGTAGGAGTTGGAACTCAATAATCTTCCACATTTTGTATTTAATGTTTTCGTTACTAAGTTGGAATCTCCTTCTAGGTCAAACTGATCCTGTAAAATTAAGTGTATATGTATTATAAAAATATTATTATATGAATTAGATAAGTTAGACGTTATTAATGTAAATTTACCGCGATATTTTGAAGGACCACATCTCTAGTAGCAGCATCAACATTTTTCCAATTTTTCACATTGTAACTAGACAAATTACTTCGCACTTGTACGCCAACGTGATTGACAAGCTTGCACGCATTCTTCCCAATAGGAGCATCATACTCTGCAGCTATATGTACTGGCAACTTACCACTTTTTTCAACAAGTGCTCGTATTGCTATACCACGTGTTGCTCCACGGGTAGTTCTGCTAGCAAATCCTATTTAAATATTATTAATGTTAAAAAATTATACATTCCATGTACATTATAACTAAATTAAGTGAAATATAATCTTAATAGTAAAAACAGGGTGTAGTTGTAATTATGTATGTTCTATGTAATTACCAGTCGTGCTAGTTAATGCGCGGGTAGTCTACGCCTCCGCACTAGAACTTTGGGCAAGAGGATTTGCTTCAGGAGGTGTTTCCATAGATTGGACCGTAGATCGAATCACCGGGATAGATGCCTCACCTCGCGAGCGTGTAAGTCATCTTAGTGCCATCTATAAGTAACATACATATAATGGAACAACAAAGTCATTACAAGTAATGGAACAATAAAGTTATTATCATCTATTGTACCCTATGAAACATCTATTATACCTTATGGATTACAAAATTAGATGACTCATCATCATTGTCATCGTCACCAATAGGTGGTACATAATCATCATCTACCACAACACTAGCTCTACTTCTTTTCCCTTTTGCACTATTGGACTGAGCAGAATCCTTTAGAGAAGTTGAGATGTGCTTCAATCCCAAAGCATCAATTATCTCTTGGTTTTGCCTCATTCTATCCAATCTTGTCATCTCATACCTCGGTATATTACGAGTGTATTTGGCCTTTTTGGGCATTTTTTGAAACTATGTATTGACATGAAAGATAAGTACAATTGCTACTAACTTAATATCAAACAATTCACAAATGCAAAATTTGAACACAATTACTACTAACTCAACACAACAAATGACTACATCAATATCCATATCAAGTTCAAGATAAGTACAAAACATCTCAATAACAGTTACTACTAACTTTACATATCATAGTCTACACCATTATCCATATCAAGCAATTCACAAGTGCTAAATTTGAACACAATTACTACTAACTCAACACAACAAATGACTACATCAATATCCATATCAAGTTCAAGATAAGTACAAAACATCTCAATAACAATTACTACTAACTTTACATATCATAGTCTACACCATTATCCATATCAAGCAATTCACAAGTGCTAAATTTGAACACAATTACTACTAACTCAACACAACAAATGACCACATCAATATCCATATCAAGTTCAAAATAAGTACAAAACAATTGCTACTTAGACAAGTATAAAACTTTAAGACAAGTACACAACATTTAAGACAATTGTTATGAACTCTACATATCATAATCCATATCAACATCAACATCAGGTATGTCATGCTCTTCATTTTCATTAGCATCTCTTAAAGTTCCACCTTCAAGAACAACCTCAGTTTCAACATCACCCATACAATAGTTAATAATATTGTCTTCGACATTGATAGAAACAACATCAACAATTGCTTCTTGTTGGAATGCATCACTATCTTCTGTATTATCATTGGATTCTCCACCCCCGACTTCCGGGACATCAAACACTCCCCTATGTTGGATGGATTGCACAATTGTCCAAGATTCACCCAATTTGGTATCTTGAAGGTAAAAAACTTGTCTCGCTTGACTAGGAAGAATAAAAGGGTCATTTTCATACCATCGACTTGTAACATCAATGCTTGTGCAGTGTGCATCGGTTCTTATTGTTCTCCTTCAACCATTGGTACTAGTATTGTACCAATCACACTGGAACATAAAAACTTTATGGCGAAACATATACTCCAATTCCCAAATTTTGCACACATGACCATAAAAGTCGTGCATTTCTCCCTCGTGATCCCCTTCGGTACATACACCACTGTTTTAGGTTACACGACGATTGTCTAGGTCCCTTGTATGGAACTTTACACCATTGACCATACAAACTGTGTATTCCTTCACATACAGCTTAGGACCATTTGCTAATGACCATAACTGTTTAGTAGCTTCTGGTGACTCGTTAACTTTCATTCTATTCATCTATAATGACATACAACAAGTGATATTAATTAGTAATAATCAATGAAGAAACTTTTAAATGTTTAATTTTTATTAGTGTGTGATTAAATTCCAAATGTCTTACACGTTCTCTGAACCAGTTAGGAAACTCTTGTCATTGGATTTGAGTTATGCCTTCTCCAGTAGGATTATGCAATGTGCTTTTATGTTCACTGTTAAAAATAAGGTGATTTATTTTTAGCTAAGCATTGCAGATAATATTCAAAACTTGATCAAACAATACATGCATATGAAATCACATACTTTAAATAAGGCTCTAGCTCAGGACTATTGTACAACAAGTACCAATGAGCAGTATCAAGCAATGCACGAGACAAGTTGCCATCATTCCGCCTACCACCTATAGGTCGGGCAGTTTGTAAAAAAACTATCTATCCTTCGCTAGATTCACCTAAATATTTATTTCTTTCTCTTTGATTATGCATAGTTTCAATCCCATCAATATACAAAGACCAGTTGTTAATACATACTTTGAGAATGTAAGCCTCTACAATCAAACCTTCTGGTCGAGCTCGGTTTGAAATGTATCTTTTCAATTTTCCAAGGTACCTACAAGGAAAAAATATGCACATTATGTGATTTTATACCACATGGGAAAAATGCAATTGATGGATGCATCAAGGATCTAATTACCTTTCAATAGGGTACATCCACCGATATTGTACTGGGCCTCCTAGAATTGCTTCTCGAGGCAAGTGAACAGCAAGGTAGACCATAACATCAAAGAATGCTGGAGGAAAGAACCTCTCAAGCTTGCATAGTATAAGAACTATACGTTCTTCTAGTTTCTCCAATTCACTCTGCTTTAGGGTCCTTGAGCATAAGTCTTGGAAGAAGCTACCGAACTCAAATAATACAATACTAATGTTTTTATGTGCAAACCCTTGCAACCCAATTGGAAGAATTCGTTGTAGTAGCACATGACAGTCGTGACTTTTCAAACCAAATAATCTACCATTTTTTGCATTTACTGACCTTGATATGTTAGCTACATAGCCATCCGGATACTTGACTGATTTCAAAAAGTCATAGAAACCATCCCTTTCATTTGGCTTAATGAAAAGAAAGCCCGAGGCTTGTCATATGATCCATCAGGACGTTGTTTCAAATGCAACATGTGCCTAAAATTCATATTTTGCAAGTCTATCCATGCCTTGTCAGTATCCTTATTTCTCCCCTCAATGCCCAACAAAGTACCGTAAGTACTCTCACTAATATTCTTCTCCACATGCATGACATCAATGTTGTGCTTAAGCTTCTTATTTTTCCAGTATGGAAGTTTGTACAATATACTTACCTTTGACCAATTTGGCTCCCTAATGAGTTGTCTCTTCTTGTTACTTGGATGCTTTCCTAAAATTATATTTGGCATTCTATCTAGCTGCTCTTGTATCTTTCCCACTTGTAACTCTAAAGATCTCTTCTGTTCCTCTGATAAACCATTATGCAACCGACTATGTCTCCAACAATATTCCATAGGCAAATAAGCTCGATGGTTAATAAATCCAATTTTACTTTCCAAAGCTTCTAAATATGGTTCATCATTACAAGTGTAACAAGAATGATAACCTTTTGTCCTCCACCTAGAAACGTTACCAAATCCAGGATAGTCATGTATTGTCCACAACAAAGTTGCATGCATCTGAAAATGCTCTTTACTGTAAGCTTCATAAGTTTCTACACCTTTTTCCCACAACTCCTTCAACTCATCAACCAATGGTTTCAAGTAAATATCAACTTCATTTCCCGAATGATGGGGACCAAGAATAAGCAAGGACAACATAAAATATGGCTCCTTCATAACCAACTAAGGCGGTAGGTTATAGGGGATAAGTATGACAAGCCACATACTATAGTTGTTGTTCATATTCCTAAAAGGGTTAAATCAATCTATAGCCAACCCCAACCTTACATTGCGAGGTTCGATGGCAAAATCAGGATGTTGCAAATCAAACTCCTTCCACTCCTCACTATCAACCGGATGCCTCATTATTCCATTGTCCACAAGTTTGTCTATATATCATCTCATATCCTTAGCTCTTTGGCCTGACATGTATAATCTCCTCAGTCTCAGTGTCAACGGGAAGTAACGCAATACCTTATGAGGAATCATCTTACCTTGGGCACGTGTATCCTTGTACCTAGGTGCCTCACACACCAGACATTTATCAAGGTTTTCATTTTCCTTCCAAAATAGTGCACAATCATTTTTGCATGCATCTATATGCTCGTATGACATGCCCAAGTCACGTAATATCTTCTTTGCTTCATAAGTTGACCTTGGAACCAAGTTACCTTTTGGTAAAACCTTTGTTAGCAATTCTAGCATCATATCAAGTCCCTTATTACTCAAGTTGGTCATTACCTTTACATTCAACGTCTCAATAACAAACTTCAAGATACTATAATTAGTGCAATCCGGATACAACTCACGCTTTGCATCTTCCTCAAGTTTGTTAAAATGACGCACCTCCTCATCTTCAGTTGCATTACTTGGTTCTCCTCTAATTCGGTCACCTACCAAAGCATTGATACCATCCATATGATCACTATCCAAAAAATAATGCTAGCATTACTTTTGGACAAGTCTCTTATCAATTATTTAAGGAAGCAAAGAAGCGCAATTACATTTTTTTAAAAATTAAAGAACCAATTCTAAAAATCTACCTCCATTGGTGATTTCCCCTCCTGCATGTTTAGAAATGTGAAACAATGGAGAAATATATATGCAAAAAGAAAATAAAAGAAAAATGCTAGTGATTCTCCAGACATCCTGAATGGCAAAAACCACATTCTATATATGCAAAAATTCATCAGATCAAAGGTAGGGTGGAAAAATATAATCCATCACCTCTCACTATCAATAAAGATTAGTGTGTGCCGCACATAGCGCACTATGTACACACTTGCAAAGAAATGAAAATTTATTGAGTAAGAGTAATTAACACCATGGTATAATGCACATTAATATCCCAATAGCTATGGCTTAGAAAATTTATATATATATATATATATAAATTTTCATAAATTCATTTTCATTAGCAGCATGACATTAGCTAAAGCTCAAATCTTTATGATCTCTATGTAAGATTTTAAGAAAACTTTATATGGCCCATATTTAAAGGATAAATGAAAACTCATGTCTTAAGGATTTTATTTGTGAAAGACGTTATGGTGAATAACAATTTCTAAGTAATTCTCAATTGGTATAACCTCTTTGGTTAGTAAACACCTTGAAGTTACAACTTCTTGATGGAGGGAGGTTATGGAATAAATCTTAATTTAAAAGGGTCCATAGTCTAACCTATATATATAGCCTGTCTCCATCAAAAGGATATATGTAAGGTAAAGGTCATAGATTAGAAGACACCTTTTATAAACACTATCATCATATAGTGAGTCTTCTTTTCTCCAGACACTTAAACAACTACAGCTGGAAGTATGTTTATGCTTGTTTTGTTTTCGCTGCATAGTCTAAATTTTGTCTTACATTTGGTATCAGAGCCTCCTTCATGCTATGTTGTTTAGTAATTTTTCAATCATAGGTTTTCCTATGATTTGGCTAAATTTCCGATGCACATATGGATTTAAGGATATAAAGTATTTGCATTGCATATTCTTTTATGTTGGGACCTTTCGGCTAAATCAACTATGCCATCAAAATCTGGCCTTTTAGCCAATGTTAGCAAACTTAGTTTTAAGAAGCATGGAATAATGTTAAGTTTTATGCCATATATCTCATGTGTGGGTCATAGCATATAGTGTTGAAGCTTATCACTGAAATAGCATATACCATCATTTGGGCTAGATGGCTTTAATATGGGATAGTTTTCATATATAGGCAACTATCTATGAAAATTTATCCCTTTTGCATTTGGCATTGGCCAAATGTTTTTATGAAGATCATGGATTTTCAAATTTAAGCTTCTCATGAAAGTGGACATCTGTCATGATAACTTCTTGCATATAGATTATTATGTTTCTTTGACAAAAATGAAACATGGTTTGGGCTAGTAGAACTTATCCTTTCTGACTTGCATATAGTGTGCAATGATTTTATAAAGTTTGTGACTATATATGAAAATTTGATCATTACATCGTTAAAATATATGATATTTTTAGTGTATTTACAGTTTCTTACACTTATCTTGTCTTTAAATATCATATTATGATTTATTTTAATTGACACGTTCAATATTAGGATTGGTTGATCTTTATGATGCCATATGAAGTAGTGAATATCAAAATGACATGGGAGTAGCCATAGCATCCTAAGCCATGATGATAATCACATCAATAAATTTTTATGAGACTTCATTAGGAATAAAGGAATCTAAGTGGCAAATAATTTATGAAGATAATGACTTGGCCCCACAGGGAGGTTATTATTTTTATGATTTAATTGGAATAAAATGGTGAATGTAGCATTAAGATAAGATTTTTCCTAGGCCCATAGGTATGGAAAATTTGATTCTTAGTGTTTATATTTACTAGTTTTATGAATAAAGTTTTATAGTAAATTCATGCATGATGAGCCTCTGCCCATAGGAAGGTCGAATTTACTACTAAATTGACATTGATTAATTTAGAATTAAAGTTTAAGTTTCATAGCATTAAAGTTTATTTTCTTTGGGTTTGTGGATCTATGTTTTGGTACTCATGTGGATAAATCACCCATCTCATTGAATAAAATATGTTGAAATGAGAAATTAAGTAAGAGGGTGGGAGTGATCTAATTGCTCAAGAGTAAAAACTTGGGAATTTATTCCTTTAAGGTAAATGTTTTATGAAAGCTGTTTATATTAGTTTACAAGATCCATTAAGGTTTGACTCCCGATAAAAGTTTTATATTACAAGAGTTAGGCATATAGGCATCCCACTAATGGTATATAAAGGTTCACCAACTTTGTTGTGCCATTTGGTTTTATTGGGCACATTGTTAATAAGTGTGTATACCTTAAGATCAGTGGGAGTAAATGCATTGTTTTTACACATAAATATGAATGACATACTACTTGGAAGTAGTGATTTGATTTTGTCATGTAAGATATCTTATATGTTATGAAGCTATAAGACAGGCATTATGGATAGGTCTTAAGGTTGTCGATTTTATGATGAGACCTTTAAAGATTTTAAAGATAACTCGGCTATAATTTTCTTCTCTAAGGACAATGATTGTGAAAGTCGAAATAAAGATATCGACATAAAGTAACTCAGTCTAATAGAGAATTTTAAGAAACTGAAAGTGCCCATTAAGTTAAAATTATTGAGCTAATGTATATTAATTTCATAACTAAAGGTTTTTCGGCAAAGGCAGCATAAAATTCTTTTGGACATATGGTGATAGACCAAGAATGAATTGACCCTTTAGATAAATTTACCAATTAATTAGCCAAGTGAATTAATTAGATTCAATTACATGTAATAAGTGTGGTAGCACAAACAAATCACCAACTAAGTTAAATGCAGCGAAAAATAAATTTGACACATGTGATTTGTTCACGAATGGGGAAAACCACCAAAGCAAAACCCCACCAGGTGAATTTAAGGTCACCACTTCTGAGAATCTACTATTATCAAAATAAGCAGTTACAAGTAAAGGAATCACAATACCTTATACCAACCTACAGTTGAACCCTTACCCTAATACACATTTGGACTTGTAATGTAGTGACAATCTCTCATTTCAATACACGGCTCCAAGTACGTGACTAACCAATCAATGCACGGATCTCAGTACGTGACTAACACACCAACTTGTAAAAGACGTTGGCTGCAAAGTTCTTCATTTCATCCATACAATGAAAATCAAGAAGCTCCTTGGTTACAAAACCCTACGGCATACAAACGCAACAGCTTCTTCAAGAGAAAGATGAACTAGGGCAAATTGTCTCCGATCACAATATGAATGCAACAACAATTGCAACAACATTTGCATCAAGTTGCATCACCTTTGACGGCCCTTAAAATAATCATTATATATGTCTAGAGTTGTGAAAAAAGAAAACCTAAACACATAGCTTGGATATGCGTGAAAAACAGATATGAAAATTTGAATTTCGTAATCCTCAATAGATATAGCTGTCGAGTTATTTGTCAAGTTTCGAAGAATTAAACCTCAATAGATACATCTGTCTAGCTATCTGTCGAGATTTAATAAATAGCATTTCTTCACTTGATTCTTGAATAGATTTGCATGGCTTCAATATTTGGACTTGAACTCTTGTTCCTTGAAGTATTAAACACATCTTAGATTTACCCAATTACAAGTAAAGTTTGTTTTGTTAAAGGATTAGCCAATTCTATATGACATATGTTCTTAACATGTTCCACATATGTCCTAACATATGGAACTTGTTAGCTCATTTGGTGTTTAATTTCTCTCTAATTATTATATGTTTTAAACACATATTTTGTTAGTTTTGGAGAAGAAAATATATGAATTTTATTTTGTGCACATATAGTATATTTATTAAGTTAGATATATCTATAGAGATATATAACGATGATATATCCCTGGGGATGTATAAAAGAGGACCCAAATGGCTAATAGGTAGTCCATTCATAAAGAATTAATGGCTCATAAAGTACTCACGTAAGGATTACCATACATTATAATACATGGAAGGAAGTACTCATTATAATTAAGGGTATGACCGCCATGATTCATGTATTGGATACAGTAGGAGCCTTCAATCATCAATTTAGGACCCATAGGGATGCAAAAAGGTGTCTTCATATTTCGAGAATTAGTAGAAAGTAACTTAGCTATGAAGCACAATATCACATGATACTGATACACGTACACCAATATATAAAAATTTTCAAAAAAGCTACAGTAAGGCACATAGGGGTACATTAATAAATAAAAAAATGTCTATGTACAATTTTATAAACTTTTTGAAATGCATTTCAAATTTGTAACTAAGTACCTTGAAAGGTTAGGCATTGTTTCTTGTCAAATAAGTTACAAAGTTTTAGCATTCACATTTTCACATACTTGTATTACATTTCCCCCTTTCACATATTTGCATTCTAAGTACATCTTCCTTGCATGTCAATCCCATATTCAAAATGTTGAAAAGATGTCAAGAAATTATTTCTTTTATTCATACGTGTGACTAGCTGTGTTCACCTGTATCCAATGCATTTCCAGCCGTGACCAACCCATACACTAAGCTCTTTCCAGTACTGTCCCCTAATCAAGAAAACTTTATATATGTTTCAAATTTTTGGCACGTACTGCAAGTCCAACATTTGTTGGGTGGATACCAGTGTCTCCCAACAGACACAGCGGCACATGCCACCTCCAGAGAAGGATCAGTGCTTTCATAGCTTCTAAGTTAACTTTGCTCACATTAGTAGCTAATGGAATCCCATCACGCAGGGCCAATATATAAGCCTCTATGGTAGACTGTGGACCCAAGATTTGTATTACACATAACCCCTTTTACTTCTATGCCCATTTCATACCTAGTCAAAACTCCAACTACCCAAGATCTGCATTACACGTAACGCCTTTTACTTCTATGCCCATTTCATACCTAGTCAAACCTCCAACTCCCGCTGGCTTAGGGTTCCCCATAACAAAACCATTAGTTTTGAGTTTAGACCAGCCAAGAGCCTTGTAGTTCAAGTGGTCGGCACCTCCTGATGTTTTCAAAAGAGACATCTTGAATTCAAACCCCCCCTTCCCCAACTATTGAATGATCAAAATAATCTTTTTTGAGTTTAGACCACTTTGAAGATGGTTGCTGCCCTAAGGATGATTGACACTGTACTTGTCCTATTTCAGATTCACCTTACATGCTCATTGCAAGGTAATAAATTACTGATTTTCCTGAAAGCTTAATTTGTTAAGAAATTGTGAATTAATTATTTAATCATTATTCTAACACTCACCCTCACATGTGGGCCTAAACTCCTCCTTAATAAGTGAGACATAACATGTGAGATTTTTAACTTTTTTAAATGGGAGGTAGAGTGAAGATAGGGTTCAAACTCAAAACTACCTACTCTTATAGAATAATAAATTGCCGATTATTCAAAAACTTAAGTTGTTTGGAAATTGTTAATTTAATCATTTAATTATTATTCTAACACAAGGAAATTATATATATACATATATTTCAATTATGTATCTTTTATTTGCATTGAAATTTTAACCTTCTTCCCAATTTAACATATCTCGAACAGCCATTTTAAGAGCTTATGAACTCTACTTCCTAGTCACCATTGTAGCCACTAGGTCTAACTTGATTTTGCGACAGTAATTAGTCTAGTGCCTTTAGTAGGTGGACCTTGTCAATGAGAAGATGAGGAGAGACATTTGAAATGGTTTGGTCACGTGCAGAGTAGAACCATTAAAGCATTGAGTTGACTAAAGTCTCAAGAGAATGAAAAAGGGTAGAGGAAGACATCAAATGATGTTAGTAGAAGTATTAAAAAAGGATATGACAATTATAGTGAACATTTGGATGGCAATGAATCTCATGTCTGCGTTTTGTGTTGCGTTTTCTTTTCTTTTTTTGTCAGCTGCAGCAGGGGACAGTGGCTATTGTTTATAAACAATAGTCACACTTTTCCTACCTTTTCATCACTTTTATCACATTAGTGGGTCTCGTGTACTGTTTACGGGACCCACAAATCTCACTTTTCAGTAATTTTTTCATTAAAAATGAGTTTCACGACACTATTCACACATTTAAAAATTATTTTGCTATAGCGTTTTCAGTTTTCAATTTTTAGTTTTCAGTTTCAGCAAAATAAGTTCTATCCAAACGGACCCTTAAGCTCACAGAGTATGATTTTAGTTTCAATAGAATGATGGAAAAGAATACATATAGTTGACCTTGATTAGTTTGTTGAGGATACATGGCACATCCCAAAATTTTCAAATTAAAGCTTTGTTTTGTTTTGTTGTAGAATGTCCAAGTGTGCACACGTACAGCCCCCGTGTTTTTTGTATATATGTGTATGTGTGCACACGCACACGTGCTCGCGTGTGTAATACAACAAACTATGAATTTGGTCCTGCACTATATGTCAAAGGTTAATTTTGTCCTTAAACTATTAATTGTATCACTTTAGTTCTTAAAATTTTGAAAACAGTACAATGTTACCCTTGCATAATTTGTGCGATTTAGACAGGTAACTTTGATGGCAAGTGGGGGCAAGGGTAATATTGAGCCGTTTTGTTTGCTAGTGTTTTCAATTATTTTTGTGTCTTCTACGTTTTTTTGAATAATTTATTATTGCACGTAAGAGCACATTGCCTAATACCAAATTGTATGGGGCCCAACTACCAATGCATGTATGGCTTGATTAACCTTAAAAAATGAAGGCATTAGGTTGAGGATTATAGTCTTGACATTGATTTTCTGGGGTTAAAAGCCTTATATATAAAACTGGTAAGGTTCTTTACACCTTACAGAATACGTATGTCATGATTTACCTTTAATTTATAATGGTCTATCATCTCTGTTCTATGCTTAGTTTGCTTTTTCTGATAATCTAATTGACCTTTGGGGGTTAGATTTTGTATTCCAGATGGAAGAAGCCTCCCTTAGCAGTGAGCAGGTGCCCGATAGTGAGTGCAATGAGATTCAAAAAGAAGAAGATGGTGTAATGACAGAATTAGATTATCAAAATGGTCTCTCTGAAGTAAGGAAGGAGTTTGTTGCACCTGCTGTTGGAATGGAGTTTGAGTCATATGATGATGCTTACAATTGCTATAATTGCTATGCTAAGGAAGCGGGGTTTCGCGTTAGAGTGAAGAATTCATGGTTCAAGCGTAATAGCAGAGAGAAGTATGGTGCAGTACTTTGTTGCAGCAGCCAGGGTTTTAAAAGAGTTAAAGATGTAAATCGTTTAAGAAAGGAAACAAGAACCGGTTGCCCTGCAATTATAAGAATGAGTTTAGTTGACTCCAAAAGGTGGAGGATACTTGAAGTTACACTTGAACACA
The DNA here is from genome assembly GCA_023621385.1 of Quercus gilva. Lineage (NCBI taxonomy): Eukaryota > Viridiplantae > Streptophyta > Magnoliopsida > Fagales > Fagaceae > Quercus > Quercus gilva. The sequence continues at coordinate 36,051,104 of CM042477.1, forward strand.
ACCATTTATTAGGTACCAAGGTCTACAAATCAATTAAGAAGATGGGCAGTGGAACTAAAAGGAAATCAGAGTCAAACTCCGATGCAGAAGTACAAACAGTCAAGTTGTACAGAGCACTTGTGATAGATGCAGGAGGCAATGGGGGCTCAAATTCAAATGCAAGAGAAGTCGGGAATTTCACTGATCATCCCAATCAGCTGAGCCTAAAAAAGGGTGACACACAAGCCATTTATAACTATCTCTGCCGTATGAAATTGGCTAATTCGAACTTCTTTTACTTGATGGATCTCAACAACGAAGGGCGTTTGAGGAATGTGTTTTGGGTTGATTATAGATCTAGGGCTGCATGTTGTTACTTTAGTGATGTTATTTATTTTGACAACACATATTTGTCAAACAAATATGAGATCCCTCTTGTGGCACTTGTTGGAATAAATCACCATGGCCAATCGGTATTGCTTGGGTGTGGCCTGCTTGCAGGTGAGACAACAGAATCTTATATTTGGTTGTTCAAAGCTTGGCTTACGTGCATGTCAGGACGCCCTCCACAAATTATTATTACTGATAGGTGTAAGGCTTTGCAGAGTGCAATTGCAGAGATGTTTCCAAAATCTCTCCATCGCTTTGGTCTGTCACACATTATGAAAAGAGTTCCAGAAAAACTGGGAGGGTTACGCAACTATGATGCAATCAGGAAAGCAATGATTAAAGCAGTTTATGAAGCTTTGAAGGTGATCGAATTTTGTTGGAAATTTAGACCCCTTAAACCACAATTAGATTGCGTAGCCTAGTTAATTAGCCAAGTTGTTACTTAGTCAAATTAATCAATTCTAGGTTAAAATAATCAAATAATCATATCATGCATATAAAACATAAAAAGCAGCGGAAATAATAAAGAACACAAGATATGATCACCCAGGAAACCACACGGAAAAACCTGGGGAGGATTTTACCCACCGATCCTCAAGGCAAAACGGAATCCACTAAGAAAGAATTGAAGTTCTTACAAAAGGACTTACAAGCTCCCCGCTTGACTTCCTAATGCTACCCACCAGTAAAACTTCCTAACACGACCACGCGCAGGCTCCGAGTCCACGGACTACTTCTTTCTTTGTATTCCTTCAATCAGGTACAAGCTCCCCGCTTGTTTATCTTTAAGCTTCAATGGCAGCAACCAAGTTGATCATCAAGATGTTGAAGAATCTCAATCTTGAAAACCCTAAGCTATGTGTAAAGGAAAGCTCCTCTAGATCTCATAAGAGATTTACACAAAACCGCAATGTATGAGCAACAATACAACTTGTGCAACTCTAAAAACGTGGCTAGGGTTTTACCTTATATACCTAGGGCAAAAACAGAAAACCCTAAACGTTTTAAAAGAGTTTGGGCTGAGCTGGAATTTCTGCAGAATCGCATCTGGGCCGATTTTCGATCGATCGAGAATTACCTTCGATCGATCGAGCCAGGCCGAGAAGCCCCAATGCTTCTGCAGTCTCTCGATTCCAACTTTACAAAATTTAACCAACTTTGAGCAAGCCTAAACAAGACTAAATACATTGTTTTGATCATGGTTTGCCAACATTACAAATTAGGTTCTAAATACATAAAATCCTAAGACCTTAGAACCTAACAAACTCCCCCTTTGGCAATCCGTGACAAAACACAAATTAAAAACTCAAAGTTTACAATTGAAAAGCCCTTTACATAAATAATGCTCATAAACTCAAATTCAACCCTAACTACTATCCATCAGTTGCAAGTGTAGACAGCAGCTTTGTTGAATCAACCTGTATATTCCTGAAATACTCAACAAACACATAAACGCATGTGTGGCAGAAAATAGTATATAAACAGGTATAATATTCTTGTAAGATTCACACAACACACAATAAAGATATATATCAATGAATCAACTCATAAATATAAATCAATAAGCAGTGAATCATGAGACAACAAGAATCAAATAGACATGTATATCAATATATCAATGTTACTCCCCCTAACATGAATATCCCCAAAAATGATATACAAAGTGAAGCACCTAGATACAATCTAATAAACTCCACAAAACAAAATCTCATGCTAAAAAAAATATCTCCCCCTAACTACAAAATCTCCTCAAAAAGTCAAAACTCCTCTATAGTCAGTATATCCACTCCTCCTTTTTGTGACGGAATGCCAAAGGGCAGTCAAGAGTCGCCATCAAAAGGTGGTGGTGAAGGTGAATGAAGTCGCGCCAAATCCGCCCGCAAAGATCGAATCTCATCGAACAAACCCATCAAAATCTGATCATGAGCCGCCTGAACGGTCATAACAGTCTCCAAAGTACGACGAACATCGAAGTCGGCCGAAGGAGGTGGAGAAACAGCAGCAGCAGCAGCATCAGCATCATCACCAACTGAATCAAGAATATCCTCACCAGCAAGACCTGTAGAAGATGAAGGAGGAGGAGGAGCGCTAGAAGAAGGCTCAGACCTAGGGTGTTTAGAACCAGCTCGAAGATGAGCGGCCCTCTGTCTAAGAAAAGACACACCTATAGGACCTATAACATGAACAGGCTCAGATGAGGGGAAGTCACTAAGAGCAAGATACAGCAAAATCCTATAAATGAAAATAGGATAAACGAGGGCATGAGAAGCAGATGAACTCCTATAAACTTCGTTCAAAGAACGAAGAAAAAGACGGGGAAAACTAATAGGAGCATCTGTGACTAAGGCGTACAAAAATACACACCTCTCAAGAGGAATGGTGTGAACATGAGAGATGGGCCAGATGGAATGACAGGCTATCCTAAAGAAAAGATAGTGTAACTCGGAGAGCTCAGCAGAAGTGATCCTAGGATCAGAACCCCACTGGATAGTAGTCCCAGTGATGTAAGACAAAATGTCGCTCAGCTCGGGAGACACAAAATAGGGATAGACAGGCTCACGAACCAACGGTACCCCTAGAGCATCAGCCACTACTTGAGGAGTAATGGAGTACTCTACGCCTCGTATCCAACTCCTAACAAGAGTGTTGGAATCATAGACGCGGATAGAGATGTTCGAGTAGAACTCTCTAATCAAGGTAGCCAGAGGAGGAGGGTCAGACACATCTAACAGAGGCAACCATCCTCGGCGCTCAAAGTTTACCCTAATGTCAGGATCTAACTCATCTAGAGTGACAGATCGCTCAGCCCAAATCTTCCTCTGAAGATTGAGCTTCTCATAGGTCTCTTGGTTTTTCTCGCTCGGAAACCTCTCACGGTCAAAGGAAGGGGGGGAAGGAGAACGAGAGGGAATGGTCCTAAGAACGAGAGGGAATGGTCCTACGAGCTCTAGTCTTCCTAGACATGGTGCTAAAGAAAGGACAAGGACACAAGGACAAAACCAAAAGAACAAAAACAAAGAAAAACTAAGGGCAGACTGCAAGTTAGCACAAAAACAATAGAATGAAAAATCTATATGATGCATGAATAATATCAATGCCATGATGCATGTACTAATGCAGTAAACACAATTCAAATTAAGTTCAATTACACAAAATTGGCTTGAATCATAGAGTTTCTTAACAAAAACCCTAAAAATTTGAAAACCACTTGATAAATTTTGCAACAAATTGATGAATCAATCATTACACAACACAACTCACAGAGTATAATGCTTAATTACATCCAAACAACAAACCAATTTCATCAAATTCAACTCAATTTCACAAAAGCCCTAATTCGGATCAAGAACAAACCCTTTTTAAAAACCTGATTCGCGACTTTCGATTAATCGAAAAATACATTCGATCGATCGAATGAAACAGTCATTTTTAAAAAAAATTAAAACACTTTTTCGATCGATCGAAAATCAGAATGGATCGATCGAACTGGGCAGAGGCTCACAAAATTTTTAAGAAAAAACACAGTTTTGAAAAACACAAACCTAATTTTGAAAACAACTCCTTAAAGCATTAAACAACGAAAACAAAATGCATGAGTATGAGATGGAATGCTTTTTCAAAAACCCAAATTTTAAACCCAATTTTCTCAAAAAACAAGTTTCAATCATTTTCCCATTGAATTTTCTTAAGCAACAAATATGCTGCACAAATCTCAAGATATTTTCAAAATTTTCAAACTTGAAACACATTTTGCATTAAAATCAAGGAACTTTTAATCTTGGATGGCCACAACAAAATCACACAACCAAGTTTAGCAAAGAGTAACTTGTGTAGTGTGTGCAATTAGCAAAAGCTTGAGATACATGTGAGGTGATATGTGAATAGAAATCAAACACAAAGTCTACACAATTCATCACATAGAATTTAAAAGAGACTATCACCTAAAGAGTTACATCCTATAACTCCCACATCTCCTAGAACAAAAGCTTGCAATCATGTAAGTTTCTTGCATTATTGCCTCTTATTTATATATGAATTGGCATTCAGCCTAATAGTACACACCGGTTTGAATTAAGTGAATTGGCATCAAGCCTAATAGTACACACCAGTTTTAATTTTAATGAGACTACACCTTATATTCTTTTTGTGCATGTACTACACTTTTTTGAGCACAAAATCTTATGATATGCACTAAGGTGTTCATGATTGGCTAGTGAACAGTGGTGAGATGGTTATTTATGCCTTTCTCAAAAGGATCAAGTCCGACAGTCAAATAACATATGACTTCAAAATTAAGACAAAGTGATTAATAACCACAAACATCTTTCCCACACAACATGCACTACAAAACTCAAACTAGCAAAGTGCAATAAAGAAAGCTCATCCAAGCTAAACAAGGTATATAAACATGTTATGTAAATATAATATGGCCAATCCTTGATTATAAATCCAAGATCTATAATACAAAACACAAAAATCTCTTTGGTTTTAAAAAAATTTTATGACCACTTGTTGAGATTTAAAAAAATGTTGACCAAAAACAAAAAGCACATATTATGCTAAATGAACAATGCAAATGCAATGTATGACAGTGTTTAACTAAGCTATAGAGGGTACACAAACAAGAAATATCAATTTCTTAATTAACCCATGAGTACATGTACAAACTAGTACATATTCACATAAATTCAGAAATAGCTTAGCTCAAACTATTCAAGTTTCTCCACAATGTCAAGCATGTTCTAAATCAAGAGAGAGATATCATAATTCATGTAATCCTCAAGAAAAATAAAACAAGACTCAAAATAAAATATTTTTGTCTTTTTGAAAATTTTTCAATGTTTTTGGATTTTTTGAATAATTAAAACAATCAAAAACAGAAACAAGAACATGTCCACAAATAATTGAAAGAATTAAATCAAGGACAAGTCAACAACACTCACCTTGAAGGATCTTTTCTCACCCATATAGCACGAGACTTCGGCTTTGTAGGTGAAAAACCATGAGAAGCTGAGTGTATTTGAGGAATTACACCAATTTTCTAAGAGAGACTGAAATCTTGCAAATTCCTTTCACAAGCCAACAAGCTCAAATTTTTCAAAAGCATATGAAACAATTTATATGGACTTATTGCAGGAGAAACATCATCACATATCCTAGATTGACATACAGAATGCTTAAATTTCAATTTATGACAATTAGGACGAATGTGACCGGAGACACCACAAAAGTGACAAATAGGAACAAATTTAGGAACATCAGTATTCCTAACAGCAAGTCTAGTCTCAGATTTTTGTTTTTGCCTCAACAAAGAACAATTTGGTTTAATATGACCAACAACACCACAACGGTGACAAGTAGGCATAAAAACAGATTTATTATGCTCTCTAACAGTAGGTTTAGACTTAAGTTTAGAAACTTCAGCGTCTACATCAGAATTTTTACCTTTGTCTAACCTAGCAAAATAAGCCTTTTCTTTATCATTCCTTTTGAAAGGAAGGATATAAACTTTCTCAGTTTTAGGCTTAAGAGAAACAAAAACACTTCTGTTATCAACAACAGGTTTGGTACTAATCAAATTTTCAATTTTAGATTTAGATTCAACTAACTCTTGTTCCAAGCTTTTCATCTTCTCATCTTGAGAGGAAATTTGATTTCTTAAAAATTCATTCTTTTTATTAGATTCATCTAATCTAACAATCAATTCCTTTTTCTCAAGATTAGCCAGTTTTAACTCTTCCTTGAATTTCTTAGAAATTTTCAAAGATTTAGATAATTCCTTACGAAGAGTTTCAAAAGCATAAAAAAAATCAACAGAAACAATAGTGTCCTTTTTATTCAAAACATCACAGGCATCAATAAAATCAGCAGAAACATGATCAGAAAGACACTTCAAATTATCCATGACAACAGGGGTCAAGGATCAGCTCTTAGATCAAAAGATCTAAAACAATAAGAGCTACCCGCTCTGATACCACTTGTTGAAATTTTTAAACCCCTTAAACCACAATTAGATTGCGTAACCTAGTTAATTAGCCAAGTTGTTACTTAGTCAAATTAATCAATTCTAGGTTAAAACAATCAAATAATCATATCATGCATATAAAACATAAAAAGCAGCGGAAATAATAAAGAACACAAGATATGATCACCCAGGAAACCACACGGAAAAACCTGGGAAGGATTTTACCCACCGATCCTCAAGGCAAAACGGAATCCACTAAGAAAGAATTGAAGTTCTTACAAAAGGACTTACAAGCTCCCCGCTTGACTTCCTAATGCTACCCACCAGTAAAACTTCCTGACACGACCACGCGCAGGCTCCGAGTCCACGAACTACTTCTTTCTTTGTATTCCTTCAATCAGGTACAAGCTCCCTGCTTGTTTATCTTTGAGCTTCAATGGCAGCAACCAAGTTGATCATCAAGATGTTGAAGAATCTCAATCTTGAAAACCCTAAACTATGTGTAAAGGAAAGGTCCTCTAAATCTCACAAGAGATTTACACAAAACCGCAATGTATGAGCAACAATACAACTTGTGCAACTCTAAAAACGTGGCTAGGGTTTTGCCTTATATACCTAGAGCAAAAACAGAAAATCCTAAACGTTTTAAAAGAGTTTGGGCTGAGCTGGAATTTCTGCAGAATCGCATCCGGGCCGATTTTCGATCAATCGAGAATTACCTTCGATCGATCGAGCCAGGCCGAGAAGCCCCAATGCTTCTGCAGTCTCTCGATTCCAACTTTACAAAATTTAACCAACTTTGAGCAAGTCTAAACAAGACTAAATACATTGTTTTGATCATGGTTTGCCAACATTACAAATTAGGTTCTAAATACATAAAATCCTAAGACCTTAAAACCTAACAAATTTGAAACTGCATGGGTATTTATGGTCCAGCGATTTGGAGTTGGTGATCATGAGTGGCTTTGATCTTTGTATGAAGATCGAGTTATGTGCATAAACAAACTCCTTTGAAAGAATTTCTTGATAAGTATGAATTGGCTCTACATAAGAAGCACAAGGAAGAAGTCCTTGCAGATATTGAGTCAAGAAGCTCAAGCCCCTTACTGCAAACAAGATGTTCTTTTGAGTTGCAGCTCTCCAAAGTGTACACAAGAGAAATATTTAAGAAGTTCCAATATGAAGTGGAAGAGATGTATTCTTGTTTTAGCAACACAGTTGCACATTGATGGGCCAATCGTAATATTCTTGGTCAAGGAGCGTGTTTTGGGTGAGGGAAATAGGAGGGAGATTAGGGATTATGAAGTTCTATACAACAGAACAGCAGGCGAGGTTCGTTGTATTTGCAGTTGCTTTAACTTCTATGGGTACCTATGCCGGCACGCATTGTGTGTGCTTAATTTTAATGGGGTGGACCTATCCAAAAAAAAATTTAATGGGGTGGAGGAGGTCCCTCCTAAATACTTTCTGTCACGATTGAAAAAGGATTACGAGCGCTTGTACATTCCTGATGTTGGCTCTGGTAGTGTAGATGCTACTGATCGTGTGCAGTGGTTTAATCAATTATACCGAAGTGCCTAGCAAGTTGTTGAGGGGGGGGTGATTTCTCTAGACCATTACATTGTGGCATTGCAAGCTTTTGAGGAATCACTGAATAGGGTTCATGATGTAGATGGCAGGCAGGCATTGCCAGCTTTTGAGGAGTCATTGAATAGGGTTCATGATGTAGAAAGCAGACAGGAATAACTTTCTTTTTTGTGATGATGGTCGAAGATCCCTTCTTCAACGACCATGGTAATCTTATTTTTATTCCCTCCCTTTTTCTCGAGGGCTGCTTCCATCCGTTGTTCATGCAGAATGTCCATAACATATATAATATAGATAGGTGCAATGGGTCAGCTTGCATGTTGCCTATTCTTACATCTTAATTTACATAGTTTTCTCTCCCTTTCCTTTTTGACATTTCAAATTATGTCAGCTGTGTTACTCTTCTAGGCAGATAACATTAAGTATATAGCACGTTTCTGGGTTAATGTAGGCTAATCCTTTTCCAGACTTATTTCTGGGGTTTGATGTATATACTGACAACTTTTTGTTTCTGTTAATATAATTCTAATTTTTGACATATACATTGGATGAAGCTTGTAATTTACATGAGAAAATTAATCATAAATTTTAGTCTGCCAAAATGTTTAAACAATTTGTCTGCACAGGTCCATGTTTGATTGTAAATGCATCATTATCAATCCTCTTCAAATATGTACGCTAAAAGCCTAAAATGCATTGTTCATGTCATAGACATTTTTAGTCAAGCAGATTGTTCCATAGTGCACGTCTGCATCGTTAAAGCATTTTTATGTACATTTCATCCCTTAATTCTCCACGAAGAACTTTGAGGCCCTGGACTTTCTGGCTAATTTCTGAATGTGTTGTGTTTTCAGCCAGGTAAGAGCAATGATTGTTTGAAATCACTGCTAAGCATTCTTGAATTTGACTATTTTAGGATTTAGGATACTTGTTTTTTGCTGAATCAGGTTAGGGAAACTTCTTTTTCTTTAATAGAAAGCAATGTTTGATTGGAACACAAGCTACAGAGAGCACCCTTCAACGCTCAAGACCTGACACGGTCTTGGGGGGAAAGGCACTCTAGTTCAAGTACGAAACACCCTTAAAATTTCTTTTTCAAAGCTCATTTACATAACACACGAGCAGCCTCATTGGGGGATCTATTGACCCAACCAAAGGACACGTTCTCAACCTGATTACGCAAGGATCTAATATCCTCAGGGACAAACTGCACATTCATGAAGGCCTAGCAAAATCCTTGATCAAAGCTATGACAACTACTTTTTTCAGCTCTAACTTTGATCCTAGTTGCAAGCTCCATAGCATTGCCAGTGCCTCAACATCCCCTGGACAGCAGCAAGAATGTTTTGTTTTTTCCCAACAACTACTATCCCTGCAGCGTAGCTTTCTACAGCAGTATCACAGTTCAGGGGTTGGTCTTTGACTCTTTTCCGTTGCTGAATCAAGGTCTTTTTTGCCTTGGGTTGTGCACTTCTAGCTTGTATATGACTTAGGGTGTTGATTTTAAATGAAATCTCCAATTACTGAATCTCGCCTCTAGCTGAAAAGATCTATTTGCATACACTTTGTGCAAATATCACATTTTTCTTTATTTTAACATCATTTGTTTTGTTTTGTTTTGTTTTGTTTTTTTATTTTTTTTTAATTTAGATTAAAAATTAAAAAATTTTAAATAAAATAAAATAAAATAAAATAAAATAAAAACCATCATTTGTAAAGTAATTTTCTGCTTATAGCTTCAACCTAGTTGGATTCTTTTACTGCCTAATTTATGGCTAGTAAGTTCCGTAAAAGAATCTCTTTTGAAAGCTCGAAAATCGTGTTGAAAAACACAAGAGCTGTTTAGACCCCCAAATAAAAATTATGGCTCGATAGGTTTTACACAACTTTAATACAAAGTGCGGAATAGTGTAAAAGCGAGCGGATGAACAAGTAAGCTACTCTAATCCATAAACTAAGCAACACAGCAGTATAATGGAATTAAACAAGAGTAGGGAAGAAGGATGCAAACACAGAAAACACCGAGACGTGTTCTCGAAGAGGAAACCGAAGAACTCGGCGAAAAACCTCTCCGCCGCCCTCCAAGCGGAAATCGATCCACTAGACAATCAGTTGGGATACATGGGTTAGCAAAAGACCCTCCAAGCCTAGTCTACCCGCTGTACCTAAGCCCTCCAAGCTCCTACTCCAACAAGGCTTCTCGGAACCGTGTCTTGTCCTAGTTATCCGGATCCCGCAACAAGCTCCATGTTGCATCTGCCATTCAAGGCTTCTTCCAATGCTTCCCAGCAGCACCAAAAACGTCACACAGCACTCACAAGGTGTGGTAAGTGTTTGGGCTATCAACCTCTCAAGGATATGGATAATGGAGAGGGAAGGGTTGAGGAAATACCACAAACAAATGTATAGAGAAAGGTGGGGAAGACAATCTCTAATTACCAATGTGTTTGGCTAGGGTTTTCTCTCTGAAGCATCCCTCAACAATTGTGGGTAATGATGGTATATATAGGAGAGGTGCAAAAGGTGTGACTCAAAAGGTACAGGCTGGCAGAACAGCTAGTCTCGCGGGTGTCTCGCGGGAAGGCCTTACCCGCGAGATACTCGCGAGACACAACTGTCTCCACCTGGCCTGACTCTTCGCATTCCAGCATGTGCCTGGCACATGGGTCACTTCGCGGGATGCTAGGTCGCGAGATACCCGCGAGAATCTTCAGTTCTTCAAATGCTTGAGTCTTCAAACACTCTCTCTAACACACAACCCTTACAACAAGTTCCACAACAAATACAGGGTTTTAAACGATTGAACTCAATTACAATCAAATTTGGCACGGAATAAAAGCCAACAAAACATAGTTGTAAATTACAACTTTACAATCTCCCCCTTTGGCTATTCCGTGACAAAACCCTAAAACAGACTCTAGACTTAACCGTGAGTTTGGGAACAAAGGCAAAACTCACTCACACCTAATTCTAGATTCTGATAAGCTCTTGAGACATATGAACAAGTAACTCCTGAAACACAACAACACAATAACATCATTGTATGCAGAAAACTTGAAAACATATGGAGCAATAATAGCATGATCGAGCAAAACGAAATAGAAACACTAGATCATGGCACGATCAACCAAGTAATCACTATACCGAAGCAATTACTATGTTCATTCACACATGGAATGAACATCCGGATTTGCAAGAAGATACGCTCAAATGAAGAGAGTCACTTGCAACTCCAACACTCAACCAATGCGAAATACACGAAGTATTTGCATCTAGGAACAATCCTACTAGGGCACACGAGTGTTCATCACTCAACCAATGCATAGTACGTGTATGCATCTAGGAACAATCCTACATGGGCACAAGAGTGATGTACTTGAAGTAAAATGCATGACATTGAACGACAAGTAAACATGCATGAAGGTTGCATAGGCAAGGTATTGCAAATGCATGGCACAAACCACAAAGACCTACAAAGAATGCATGAAACAAACCCTTAAAGCTTACATAAGCAACATGGGTACAAACAAAAAGGTGCCACATAGCATATATGCCACAAAGCATAGAATAAAAACACACAGTTCTGAGAATATACTTAAATTAATACTGAGGTTAAAGCATAAGTGTCAGAACTATAAACTGAAAAACAATAAGACATTAACTATAAACCGAAAAAAAACTAAAAGAAACCCGTCTGTAAAACCAATAACCAATATCAACTATAGCTATGTGTCTAGGTTATGCTCCATGCTCCCCCTAAGGCTGTGCAAGCTCTTGTTCAGCAGCTCCCCCTCAAAATTTTCTCCCCCTTTTTGACCGGAATGGCCAAAGGACTAGAACTGGTCGGATTCGGAGTCTGAACCATGTGTAGGAGATAAGCTCTGAATCTGGGCTGATAATGTGGTTATCTGCTCCTGGAGGTAGGCAAACTGATCCGCTGTGTGCTGTACATGAGTGTCAAGCACTGTAGACATGTGATCCATCTTAGCTAGGATCTGATCAAGCTTGCTGAGACCTTGTGTTGGTGCTGGAGCAGAAGACGATGGCTGTGCAGTCCCTGGGTCAGAAGTGAACCTGTCAATCTCCTCTTCTGTATCTCCACCCTCCTCTGGGGCATCCTGAGGCACACTCGTAGACGGTGGAATGAGATGAGGACCAGTCTTGGGGCCTTTGATGTGTGCTGTGCTCCGAGTTAGAGTGTTTGCACCAATGGGGTAATCCCTCTGAACAACAGTGAGGCCACTAGGGAATTTCAGCTTTGTCTTGGCAATGAGCCCCATGATCAGTGAGGGAAAGGGCATTATGGTTCGGGAATTTTGCTTTGTGATGCTCTTTTTCAGAATGTGGAAGATGTGGCTGCAGATATCAATTTCCTTGTGAGTGAAGAGATCATAGAGAAACCTCGTCCTCGGAGCCGATAGTGTGGTGAGGTTGGTGACCGGATACAAATTATGTATCATAACGTAGTTCAGAGTCCTCATTTCTGGAGAAAACTTGAGAGTATCCATTGACGATTTCTTTGGAACTCCACCAAGTGCTGATATCATCTCCGTGATATGCCCCAATCGCTCATCATACTGAACTGTCATTGGCTGTGAGGGAGGACGGATCTCCAGAAAGTCTTGAATGCTATTCCTTGTGATCTCAAATTCTTTGTGCCTCACCCAGCAAACTATCTTGTCCTCTTCCACAGCAGCATTGGAGAAGAACTCTCTGATTATCTCCGAGTACACCGTTCCAATTGGATTCAACAGCTTGGTCCAGGTTCGTTCCTTGAGAGCATCTGGAATGCTTGTATGCTCAAGCTCCTCTAATTGAACCACCCTTTCCATGACAATGGTTGCTCTCTTGTAGCAATCATTGTACTTCATATCTGCCTCTGCAGATTTGAAGTTATCGGAGTCAGTACGAGCACGCTTGGGACCCTTCTTCTTGGTACCGGCATGCTTGGTGGGAGACATCTGCACAAGAGCACAACAACAAAGAGCACAAGAGCACAAGAACAAAACTTGATTAGATTCAAGTTAGTTTACATTAAATGAGATTCTTCCAAAAACAGAGTAACACTCAAAAACAGAGCATTTCCAACACAACAGAGCAAGCTATATCACAAACTTCATTAACCTATAACACAAATGCAATGAAAAACAAGACATTTTGTATGAAATTTAAATCACTGTGCAAGTGTGTGTTTGTGTGAATGCATATGTATGTGAAACATGAAATGCATGAGTGTGTGCCTAAGTGTGTGCCTAGGTGTTTGCCAATTGAGTGCAACATGTGCAAAGTGTAATACACACAAGATTTAAGATCAAATTTAGACCAAAACATGGTAAGGTATATGAAAACCTTGAAATTGGGACTCACTTGAGACCAATTAGGCACAACAATGTCATTTAGACATTCAATCAAACACCTAATGTGCATAACAACACTTTAAGAATGAACAATGCATGAACATGGTGAAAATATGCCTAAATACACTTTAAAAAACCACAAGGGGCCAACACAGATGCAATAAGATCAAAAGAAACATAACCCAATCAAAGATTTAACACAAACATTGCCCAATTTAGAAAACCAACCCAAAATTTCGAAAATCCCCAATTATCACAACCCTAACTAAAAATTCTGCATAATCTAAGTAAAATCTTAAAAAGAAGTGAATGATCAACATACCTCGAAGAAGAAAATGCAGAAAAAGACTTGATTTGGAGAGGGATTTGATGAAATAGTGTTTTTGGGTAGAGAGAGTTTCGAAGAAAAGAAAAGAGGGAAGTTTTATGTTTTGAAAAACTGTCACATCAGCCTTATAAAAACTGAAAACACGCGTTTTTCGCGGGATAGGGAGCCGCGAGACAGTCGCGAGACAGTCGCGAAAGGTGCCACTGAAGCACAAAATTTTCGCGAGAAGCGCTAAGTCGCGAAAAAGTCGCGATACAGTCGCGAGATTCTCTGTCTGATTTTAAGAAAACTCCAGTTTTGGCCAAACAGCATTTCGCGAGAAGCTGTTAGTCGCGATACAGTCGCGAGACAGTCGCGACATTCTCTGTGTGACAGGATGATGAAAATTTTTCCCTCAAATCTTTTCGCAGGAAGCAGCTTAGTCGCGAGCTTCTCGCGAAATAACCCCTGAACCAATTTTTTGATGAAAAACACACACAAAGCATTTTGACCAAAAAGAAACACAAGAAAGTATAAAATCACTTTCAAAAACTAATAAAACTCACAAAAATCTTTTTGGATATGATCAACAAGTTCATGGGCATACACATCACATTTGGACATATACAATCACACAAATGAGATAGGCATTGATTGAATCAAAGACTTGTGTGTTGTGGGTGAGTATCAAATGTGAAATATTCCTTAGACCAGAGCGAAGCTTCAATGATCAATTCACGCGAGTCATACACAACTGATACGAAATCATGTGGACTATCTCCATTATAGAAATGAGTATATATGACCTCCCACACATTGAAAACATAGAAGCTTTTCATTTGGCTTCTTATAACTCATAACAATTGGTCCTTTTTCATTTTGATTGGACAAATACATCTCATTTTGAGGAAGGTGCCTGAAATTTATGATATTTCAACATTGATGAGAAGCCTTTGGCTTTTTGAGCACCATAACATTTACTTTAAAAGGAGTCGCTTTCCCTTTTTCCTAGTCAAATACTAGTGTGTGCGACAGGCTTTTGCAGCTCAATATCTCTTTTCATTTGGAGATTTACAATTTGTGAGCTCTTTTTGCAAAAACATAAAAATAAAGTGGGAAGAGATATAGACACAAGTCTATGCAAGTATCAAGACCAACAAGACTATTGACTAATCATTCATGACAGGTGTGAAGATCTATTTACAACAGTCACTCATAATTTTCAGGGTTTCTTCCACATAGAAAAGGGTGCATATGAACAAGCAAAGATCGTAAATGCACTATGCCATAAGTACGAAGGTACTAGGCCAAACTCACATGAGATATGCACAAAACAAGTGATCAAACTTTTGAGATTTTTCAATTTTTATGGGTTTTTGAATTTTTTTTTTTTTTTTTTTTTTAAACACACCCAAAACAGAACAGGAAAAGCAAGATCAACAAAAACAGGTTTAAACAAAAAAATGAAATTAATGCATGAAATGATGCATCTACAAATGTCCCTACACATGGAAAGAATTGATGCATGGACATATTATAATGCTTATGCATGGGTACCCCTCTTCACCCACACGTCACGTGCGTTTGGGGTGATATCCTTGACGGATTGGGTACGAGAGTTGGGACTTTCAAACCTCCTTGAAAAACTCTCCAGGCAAGTGGTGAAGGCACCAATCATCTTCATCACGTCTGTCACTTCGGGATCACGATTTTGACTTCTTGAGTTCTCACCACCCCAAGCTCTATTGTCATTCCTTCTTCCTCGTGACCGCGGCGCGCTTGCATTGTTGTCTGCTCTCAGCTTTTGGCAGTTTGGTCTGGTATGTCCTCGCAGTCCGCAATAGTGACACACATAATCTGTTCTAGGACCCCACCGAGGTCTTGAAAGAGATCTTGCTCTGTTTTCATGTCTTCCTCCAGGTTGATTTCGGGGCTTATTCACCATCCGTTGCTCGATTTCATTCTTCTTTTCAACCTTAACATTCTCAGGAACGGCCTCCTCTACAATTTGCTCTACGGCCTTCACAAATTTTACTTCTTTGGTAGCCTTAACTGATGAGCTACTCACTCCGGCATATCCCAATCCGGACTTGTCTGAAGAATGTTTTTGGGATGAGATAACATCATTCAACTTTTTGGAGGAGACCCTATCTACCTTGGCTTGCGCTTGAACCACCTCTTGTTCAAGAAATCTGATCTTTAAGTAAGCTTCTGACAGCTCACCATTCATCTTTTCTATCTCACATTTTGCCTCCCTATGTCTGACCATAAGGCTCCGGTAATCTTCCTCTGCCTTCTTCATTTTTCTGACAGCCGCCTTGGCTACCCTTGCATATTCTTCCGACTTCTCAAGGAGTAATGAGTAGTTTTCTTGAAGGTTAGAGGTATTCTCATCCTTTTCCTCATCTGATTCTTCTGCAATTCCAATGGACTCTGAATCAGAATGCTCACCAAGTTCCTTCACAAGTGCTTCCAGGTCATCCGAAGAATCTACATGATCAATGGTCATGAAGGCGGAGTAGTTTCCCTCTCCGTCACAGCTCTCTTCCGAGTCAGAATCAGAAGAGTCAGAATCACTGAGTGTTGTAGCATAAGCCTTCCCTTTTCCCCTCAGAAAATTCGGACATTCCTTCTTTAAATGTCCATGCCCATTGCACTCATAGCATACAATATCTGAAGAAGGTTGAGAGTCCTTCCCTTCTTTTCTATTAAACTCTTTCTTATCACCTCTTGATGAAGAAAACTTTCCTCCATTGAAAGGTTTCCCACTATTTTTCATTTTCAAGAATTTGCGGAAGTTCTTGACAAGATATGCTACTTTCTTCTCCACTCCATCTTCTTCGGAGGAATCATTTATCCTTTCGGTGATGGTCTTTAGAGCAAGCGATTTGCTTGTCTTATGGGAAGGCAGTCCCAGCTCATACGTTTGGAGAGACCCTATCAACTCTTGAATCTTAATCTCATCCAAGTCTTTGCTTTCTTCTATGGCTGTAACCTTTGCTCTAAAACTTTCAGGTAGGGACCTCAAAATTTTTCTCACCACCTTGGTGTCTTCAATCTTCTCCCCAAGATTGAGTTTAGCAATGACAATTTCATTGAGCTTCCCATAGAATGAATCAAATGGTTCATCATCACCCATCTTGAGTTCTTCAAATTTGGTGGTAAGCATCTGAAGCTTCGTGTCCTTAACTTTCTTTGTCCCCTCATAGGTAGTCTCCAAAATCTCCCATGCTTCCTTGGCTACTGTCATATGAGAAATCCTGTGGAATTCATCAGGGGACACACCACAAAAAATAGCATTTAAGGCCTTACTATTAGCATTGGCCGCTGCTAGAGCAGCCTTATCCCAAGTGGACTTAGGAGCCTCCGGCTTAGTCCAACCTATCTCAACCGCATCCCAAACGGTATCATCAATAGAGCATAAAAATGCTCTCATCCTAACTTTCCAGAATGCATAATTATTTCCATCAAAAAATGGTGGAACATTGAGCGATTGAGACCGGTCCATCTCAACAAGGGTCAAGGATCACACTTAGGTAGTTAAACCTCAGCAAGTGTACCCGCTCTGATACCAATTGAAAGCTCGAAAATCGTGTTGAAAAACACAAGAGCTGTTTAGACCCCCAAATAAAAATTATGGCTCGATAGGTTTTACACAACTTTAATACAAAGTGCGGAATAGTGTAAAAGCGAGCGGATGAACAAGTAAGCTACTCTAATCCATAAACTAAGCAACACAGCAGTATAATGGAATTAAACAAGAGTAGGGAAGAAGGATGCAAACACAGAAAACACCGAGACGTGTTCTCGAAGAGGAAACCGAAGAACTCGGCGAAAAACCTCTCCGCCGCCCTCTAAGCGGAAATCGATCCACTAGACAATCAGTTGGGATACATGGGTTAGCAAAAGACCCTCCAAGCCTAGTCTACCCGCTGTACCTAAGCCCTCCAAGCTCCTACTCCAACAAGGCTTCTCGGAACCGTGTCTTGTCCTAGTTATCCGGATCCCGCAACAAGCTCCATGTTGCATCTGCCATTCAAGGCTTCTTCCAATGCTTCCCAGCAGCACCAAAAACGTCACACAGCACTCACAAGGTGTGGTAAGTGTTTGGGCTATCAACCTCTCAAGGATATGGATAATGGAGAGGGAAGGGTTGAGGAAATACCACAAACAAATGTATAGAGAAAGGTGGGGAAGACAATCTCTAATTACCAATGTGTTTGGCTAGGGTTTTCTCTCTGAAGCATCCCTCAACAATTGTGGGTAATGATGGTATATATAGGAGAGGTGCAAAAGGTGTGACTCAAAAGGTACAGGCTGGCAGAACAGCTAGTCTCGCGGGTGTCTCGCGGGAAGGCCTTACCCGCGAGATACTCGCGAGACACAACTGTCTCCACCTGGCCTGACTCTTCGCATTCCAGCATGTGCCTGGCACATGGGTCACTTCGCGGGATGCTAGGTCGCGAGATACCCGCGAGAATCTTCAGTTCTTCAAATGCTTGAGTCTTCAAACACTCTCTCTAACACACAACCCTTACAACAAGTCCCACAACAAATACAGGGTTTTAAACGATTGAACTCAATTACAATCAAATTTGGCACGGAATAAAAGCCAACAAAACATAGTTGTAAATTACAACTTTACATCTTTTGTGATTGGAACTGTCTTGTGCGTAGCTGGTTTGCTTTTTAGGAAATTCATAGTCCAAATTCATGACATTAAACCAATTAAATATGATGATGCAAGTGATCAAAAAAATAGATATATATATATATATATATGATGATGCAAAAATCTTCAGTGGGCTAGTCGTCCAAACACGAAGTTATGGAAGACTTGCAAGAAAGAAATTCCTCACTGAAGGGCATCAGTGTGACACTGACCAAAGTTTCTTTGATGCTTAAGTCAAATTTTCACTCAACTTATGAGAAAATATTATGGAAGTAGAAAGAGTAGGTTTTTTTTTTTTTTTACTTGTACCTTTGCAAAGCGGGGCCATGCCCATATATAGGCAACCTGAGTAACCATTGCATCCATAAAATGTCTTATTCCATAATTGGAATGTAGTTAGCACTCTAGTTGTAACGTCCATGTGGTTGTCAAGATAGTAGGATACATGATTATTAGGAATGGGTCATGAAATAATTGGCATATTAAATTTATCCCAAAGGTAATGCTTTCCTTTTCTAATCTAGTAACCATTGCCTCCATAAATGTCTTATTCCATAATTGAAATGTAGTTAGCACACGGGTTGTAATGTCCATGTGGTAGTCAAGATTGTAGGATATACGACCATTGGGAATGGGTAATGAAAAAATTGGCATATTAAATGTATTCCAAAGGTTACGCTTTCCTTTTCTAATCTAGCTATTAGCAAATAGGGATCAAGGTGCCCTTATATAGGCAACTAGAGTAACCATTGCCTTTATAAGTGTCCCGTACCATAATTGAAACATAGTTAGCACATTGGGTTGTAATGGCTTCATAGTCATTAGGATAAATGACCATTGGGAACGGTCATGAAATAATTGGCATATTAAATGTATCCTGAAAGTTACAGTTTCCTTTTCTAATCCAGCTATCTATAAATGGGATCACGATGCCCTTATATAGACAACTTGAGTAATTGTTGTCCTTATAAATGTCCCATTTCATAATTGAAATATAGTTGGCACATTAGTTGTAACGGCTTCGTGGTTGTTAGGACACTTGACCATTGGGAATGGTTATGAAATAATTGGCATATTAAATATATTCTGATGGTTATGCTTTTCTTTTCTTGTCCATTCCAGTGTATGAGCTTGGGTGTTGGTGTTTATGTTGGAGGAATGTGATTAATTGTGCATCAAGATATATATAATATACCATGTTATAAACTGTACTCTATACATTTTTTTTTTCTTAATCTTTACATTATCATTATGAGAGAGAGTATGTGTGTACTAACCAGCTCAAAGGGTCAAATCTCTCCTTGATGAACATAAAAGTTGAGTCACACGTATGACCATTAAAAAAAAAAAAGGACTCCGCCAAAAACAAAAATTCCTATTGCTAAAATTTCATGAAAATATAAAATCTGTAGGTCTCACTGTTGGGATTAAAATCTTACAACCTTTGACCAAACTGATGTTAACGTGATTGAAATTTTGAGTAGAAGAAATCTAATATTTGGGCCAGAAAAACTCATTAGGTTTCTAAAGTACATAACAAAAGATTGTATCTTGCAATCTTTATTTTTTATATCTTCTTAAGATTAACTCCAAATCGTTTATATAAAAATTTACCAACTAAATTATCTAAAACTCGGACAGGATATCAATTGATAATTTATAAAAGATTCAATTAATGAAGACTTTAAGAACATAAGTTAAGATGATTTTAACTTAACATTTTATTTAATGATTTATTAATTTCTTATTTTCTACTATAAACAAAATCAAATTCTACCTAAAATGTCAAGGGCATGTTTGATAGATTGAATGAAAATTACGACAGCAATGATAATTAATGATAAAATTTTTAACATAATTGGACAAAATGCCTAACTTGAATAAATTTTAAATTTAAAAAACTCAATTGAATGAAAGTAAAATTAGAGGACTAAAATTTAGAAGTTGCACTTTGCATTTTAGGCTAATTTTTTTTACTATGAATAAAATGTGTTGTAATGGAATAACTAAATATATTCATAAGTAGGGTGGTTTATTGTAACATTAGAATAAAATTTAAGATTTATTTTAGGAAATATCTTCTTCGTATACGATTATATTTCCTAAAAAAATTTATTTTTTTAAAATTTGAGAGAGAGACGAGTTATTTTTTTATGATTTTTTATTTTCAAAATCATTATGTGCATATGAAGTTTGTTTATATGGAAATATATTATTTTTAGTAACTATTACACCTGTTAAGCAATAATATTACAAACCTTTTAAAGAGGAATAGTTATTTTTTATTTTAAATAATAGTTATTGTGGGGCCCTAAATGTCAACATTCATGGCCCACTCCACAGTCGGCCCAAGGCCCGCACCGAGGAGAGTACAAGGGCTGAAAACAGAAAGGATGGGCCCAGAGCCTCAATGGGGCCTGTCCGAAGACGCCCATATTCTCGGCAAACTGACGTTGATAAAAGGAAAATATCCCACTCACTAAAAAATATCTCACCAACATTCTGGCCTCTTTAAATGACGATATGACTAGCAAACCTAGATGCTTCGATCACTTCAGCTTTTAGAGTGTGCCAAGACGTCTGGGAACTAACATAAAACCTGAAAAAGTAGACGATGGGACAGGCCCTAATGCACAACGTTCAGATAACCGACAAATGGACGGTTAAGATCAATAAAAAGGAGGCTATATAACAAAAGATGAGGCCCATGAGGAAGTGGGGGGAGCCAGTTGAAGGGTGGGGATTCCTCGGACTGAGCCGAAGAGGAGGAAACACCCAAAAACACTTAGCCAAGATCCTCACTGAGACTCAAGGAAGATCATGACCGTGATTCCCAAAGAACTCTTGACCTTTACCAAAAATACATAAGAAGCTTTGACATTGGCCGCACCATTGTTTTGTTAGTGCCTAACCTTTTTTTTATCCATGCTCTACAAGTTCTATTGTCTAGGGTCCATTACAAATTTGGGTCTTACAGTTATTTATAAGGATTGTTTAAACCCTACAATAAAAATATAATCAAACTACAAAAATAGTTAAAGCATTAGAATAACTATTATTAAAGTGTTTATTATAGTTTACCAAACATGTTCCAAGTTTTAGAGCACTTGCATCGGTCAATATAAAATTATATAAATACAAAATTTGGCCAACTAACCCAAAAAAATTACCAACATTAGTTTGTCTAAAATTATGCATATCTTGTCCATAGCTACGATACTCATGTTTACATGGTTACTATTCATGTGTAAAAACATATTTTATTCATTTCTCAAATTACTTTTTTAGTTTACATGTGTGTGTTTTTAAAAAGGTGGTTATGTGAATGAAAAATAATTTTAAAAAAATTGAAATAGCTTTTAAAATAGATAATCTGATGCAAGTGTTTTTTAAAATTGTATGTATAAAATAGAAAAAAAAAATGATCTTATGCAAAAATAAGTACAAATTTGTGAATCAATTGATGCGGATGCTTTAATAACGTCTTGAATGCCAAATACCAACCAATAAATCATTGATAAATATGAATATATTCTTCTTAAAAATTGTAAATAAAAATTTTAGTACCCCACAAGTACTATGGTGGTAGATTCATTGGTTTGGACCGGCTGGGATGTGTGAAAGTGGAATATTTCTTTGTTTGTTTCGGTTATTATATTTTCTAGAAAATAAGTCATTTTTAAAAAAGTATTTTCGATAAAACTATCTGATTTTCTTTTATTCAGTAGCAACCTTCAGTTAAAAAAAAAAAAAAAAAAAAAAAACTCTTAACTTCCCTTATTTAGCTTATTGTAAGATATAATTATTTTCCAAAAAAATTTAGTGGGAAAATAATTCTATCTTATAACAAGTTAAATAAGGCATATTTTTTCTGTTAACCAAAAATAGTCTTCCTTTAACTCATCTTTTCTAATGCTACTAAACGCTAGAAAACACATAAATTTACAGTAGCGGATGCTATAGGTTAAAACCCTCTAAAAAAAAATACATAAATCTATCCTTACACAAACTTTTATATAAATAGCATAAATGCTTCACACGTATAAATGCTTATGGAAGATAAGAAATAAGCACCGAGGTTCAAGTGGAGCTTCACACGTATACACTGCACTTAAATTAGGGAATTTTTTTTCCATTTAACAATAAATATCAAAAAATTTAGTTAGTTGTCACATTTTAAAACAATGTTGAAAACTAGGATCTCGAGTGTTTGAAACTCGAGTTCCAAGTTAAAAATCGAGTTTTTAAGTCTCGATTTGTAAGCGAATGCATGCGAACTTGGAAAAAAATACGTGAAAATCGAGTTTCAAAGACTCGAGTTCCAAAAACGCCGCTATAGTGCTTAAAAACGTCACTATAGGGCTTAAAAATCAAGTTATAAAAAATTTTTGCAGGAAAACGCCACTATAGGGCTTTAAAACGTCACTATAGGTCTTAAAAACGCCACTATAAGACTCCCTGAACTTGGTATTGAACACTTATAAAAAAATTTTGCAGAAAAACGCCGCTATAGGACTTTAAAACGTCACCATAGGACTTAAAAACACCACTATAGGGGTGATCAAACTAAAATTTTTTTTGCATAGAACTCGAGTTTCTAAAACTCGAGATTCATGTGGTATTTTCAGTCCAAAAACACTCGCAAAGCGAGTCTTTGAGACTTGATTTTTAATATGGATCTCGAGTTTCTAAAACTCGAGATGTCTACTTTCCCTTATAGTTTCAAGCGTTGCCTAACTAACTATATACAACCATTTTACACAGTTATTCTGCACATTCCTCCTAAATTAGGCTACTTCTGAAAGTCACTCAGGGGCATTTCTGATATTACCCCAAAAATCACAGTTTTCTTTCAGTTGGTAAAAGACTAGAGAGTAAAGAGCGAACTGTGAGAGCAGAGCACTGTGTAACCCACGCGCCCCTCTTGCGCTTCCACGGACTCTACTCTCCGGCGATATCTCCGATCAGGTAACTCCCGGAAACCAAACAATTCCCAACTCAAATTCTATTTTTCAAATTTACTTACTCTCCGTTTGTTTCCCGAGAAAAATGTCCAATCTTTTTATACTTTGTCTAAAAATAATTGTTTGGCTGTCTAAGTTTTGACAGCTCAGCTCTACTAATCCGAATTATCGTTTTTTTTTTTTTTTTTTGTTTATTATTAGAAATCAAATTTGTTTGGCTGCGGAGAAAAAAAAAATACTGATTTCATTAATTCATGTGTGTGTGTGTGTGCGTAATTTGGAAGGATTTGCTATGTACAACCTAATGCTAGAGAATGGAATGAGTTTAGTTCTAATTTTGGGTCTGCAAAATGAGCAGTAAAATGAAATTCGGGCGAATTGGTATCATAAAACGCAAGTTTTGGGCACAATTGGAAAGAGTTGTTATATGCTACAAACAAACCTTTGGGTAGCTGAGTGTTAATGTGATCATTGTCTTTAGCAAATAGCGATTGCAGAGAGTAAACCATAGAGAAAATGATAGGCGCAGCTCAATCTTTCTTTTGGATAGGATATGAGAGAAGGTTTCTGCTTGAAAAGAAAATGGGGTCTGGTTTTAAATGGAGGAGTTGGAATAGAACGCTTCTTTTTTTTTTTGTTAGCAATAGTGTAGGTTGTAAGATTAAAGATGAAGCTGAAGTTTGTTTAGGACACGAGTTTGCAGGAATTTTCCCAAGGGAATTTATCTCTCATTCTTTCTTGTCTTTTCTTTTCCATGACCAGTATAAATGTGTATGCAACTTGCAGCAAACTCGTAGACCACCTAAAAAGGAATATGTTATTATTTGAACTATATATTGACATAAGTAGTGCAATGGGAGCAATACTTGAAATGGCAATCCATTAAAAAACTCCAATATTGAGATTGGTTATGTTAAAAAAAAAAAAAAAAAATCCTCTCTAATTCACTAATTCGGGAGAAGATAATGAACTGTATTTGTATATGCTACAAAAATATGGGTCTTATCAGGGATTATTTCTGTTTGTGTGTGTGAGTGCGCATGCTTGTTTGTCACCGCTGATCTTGCATACATGGCCTATGAGGTTTAATTTGTTAGTTTGTGATGGACCATCCAAGATTTGGATGTGCTAAGCTGAAAATCCAACCTAAGAAGAGTGTTATCAAGAATATTAATCTAGATGATATATAGTAGCTATCTTTTGAATCTTTTAGTGAGCAAAATTGCTTGGCCTCTGGCATTGGGTATGTCTTTAGGAGCAATCCAAGAGTCATGAAGCTTTTCTGGATGCATTCTAGAGAAGAATAGTAAATGGTTTAAAGCTTAGAAGGGGATTTACATTGTCATTGGTGGAAGTATTAATTTCATGAGATCAATCCAGTGCAGCATCCATATTCATAATCTGCCCATGTTCAAGGTTCTGGTCAAAGCTTCTGATTCTGTTAAGAAGCTTTTGATGGATTTCTTTGAAGGATTAGATACTAGTTTGGACTATACATTTTTACAAATTGTAATCTGGCATTGAGTGATGTGGAGAGAAAGTTGACAATTAAAATGGAGGAGCTATTAATATTTTATTTTATAAACATGAGACAATTTGTGATTGATAAGATAGTTTATTTGATTAGTGTGGTGAGCATAATTTCCTGACGACATTCGTGGGTTGAAATACTGACATTTGATATTATCTGTCAGTGCATATATAGGTGATTTTTTTTAGATACTGCCATGCGCTGAGTGACAGTTGCATGACCTTAGAGTAGCTATCTAGTTAATTTAAAAAACTATGGTAGGACCATAATTTTTCTTCTAAAGTGTCCTTTAATCTACTAGATTTCATCCATTGAGAACTTGAAATGAGTGTAGAGTCCATTAAAAGATGTTGATTGGGTAACAAGTTCCTTATGATTCTCTCTTCTTTTTCTTATTTTCTGTCAATGTTTATATATTCTCTTGTTACCATTGTTGTTTCTATTATTAATTCTGTTTATGGTTCCTCGGTTCTTTTTCTCTTCTAGATGGATGAAGTTTCTCTTAACAGTGAGCCAGTTGGTGATGATGACGCTGATGGATTTGAGATAGAAGGAGATTGTGCAATGACGGAATATGTTGGTCAAGCTGGAATAATTCAAGGAGAGAATCCCCTTCCTCCTGCTGTTGGGATGGAGTTTGAGTCTTACGAGGATGTGTATTACTTTTACAATTGTTATGCCAAGGATCAAGGATTTGGGGTCAGGGTAAGCAATACATGGTATAGAAAGAGTAAGGAAAGATACAGAGGAAAACTTAGCTGCAGTAGTGCAGGTTTTAAAAAGAAAAGTGAAGCAAACCGCCCGAGGCCAGAAACAAGAACTGGTTGTCCAGCGATGATAAAGTTCAGATTGATGGACTCCAAAAGGTGGAGAATTATTGAAGTGGAGGTTGAGCACAACCACTTGATCAGCCCAAAAAGTGGAAAATTTTATAAATCTCATAAGCACCTGGGTGTTGGAACCAAAAGAGCATTGCAGTTAGAAAGTGCTGAAGAAGCACAAAAAATTAGGCTTTTTCGGACAGTGGTTATTGATGCTGAGGATAATGAAAGTCTGGATGTTGATGAAGGAGTATTTGGGGATAATGTTGACTACTGCAATCAATTGAAGCTCAAAGTAGGAGATGCTCAAGCAGTACTTAATTACTTCACCCACATGCAATTAATTAATCCGAACTTCTTTTATGTGGTGGATCTCAATGAGAAAGGATGTTTGCGGAATTTGTTCTGGACAGATGCAAGAGCCAGGGTTGCATATGGCTATTTTGGTGATGTAGTTGCAATCGACACTACCTGCTTGACAAATAAATATGAGGTTCCCCTGGTTTCTTTTGTTGGAATGAATCACCATGGACAATCTGTGCTGTTGGGTTGTGGTTTACTTGTAGGTGAGACCATTGAATCATATACATGGTTGTTCAGGGCATGGCTTACATGTATGTTAGGACGCCCTCCACAAGCTATTATTACTGACCAGTGTTCAACCTTACAAACGGCTGTTGCTGATGTTTTCCCAAGAGCTTCTCATTGCCTGTGCTTATCACATATCATGCAGAAAATTCCAGAAAAACTAGAAGGATTGTATGAATATGAAGCAATTATAGCAGCATTGAATACAGCAGTTTATCATTCACTGAGGTCCGAGGAATTTGAAACAGCCTGGGAAGATATGATGCAGCGTCATGGACTGAGGGATCAGAAATGGCTTCAAGTATTATATGAAGATCGGAAACGGTGGGTTCCAGTTTATTTGAAGGACACGTTTTTGGCTGGAATGTTTCGAATCCAACCAAGTGATGTTGTATCATCATTCTTTGAAGGATATCTTGACAAACAGACTCCTTTGAAAGAGTTTTTAGATAAGTATGATCAGGCTCTGCAGACAAAGCATCACCTTGAAGACTTAGCGGATATGAATTCAAGAAATTCAACTTATATGCTAAAATCAGGAAGTTACTTTGAGTTGCAGCTCTCAAAATTGTACACAAATGATATATTAGAGATGTTCAAAAGGGAGGTGGAGGGGATGTACTCTTGTTTTAGCACTAGACAATTAAATGCTGATGGGCCAATCTTTACATACATTGTCAAGGATCAAGTTGAAGTAGAGAGAAACAGGAGGGAGGCAAGGGATTATGAGGTCTTCTATAATGCAACTGAAATGGAGGTCCTTTGTATTTGTGGTTTATTCAACTTTAAAGGTTATTTATGCAGGCATGCACTTTCTGTCCTTAACCAAAATGGCATGGAGGAGATCCCACCTCAATACATTCTATCACGGTGGAGAAAGGATATACCGCGCAATTATGTTCTTGATCACAGCTCCAATGGTATTGATGCTAATAATCCAGTTCATAGGTTTGATCATCTGTACAAATGTGTAGTGCAGGTTGTGGAGGAAGGGAGGAAGTCAGAAGACCGTTACAAGTTCGCATTACAAGCATTGGATCAGATATTAAACAAGCTTCGTCTTGTGGACAATCAGTCGATGTAGTTTATAAGATCAAAGTTCCCGATTTATGTGACTTGAAGTTTGTACATATTTTTTATGTAACTTGATCTCTTTTGCTTTTAACTTCATTAATCACAGGAGGAAACATGTACAAAATGTCCAAAAATCCGTCAGACAATGAGACAAACTTCCCTTTTCCGTGTCAAATTTGGGGACTCAGTAGTCAACCCACAAAATTTGCTCTATAATTTTTGTGTATTTTCATCGATTAACTGAACTGAGTGCGTGACAATCAGCGGGTAGAAGAACATAGAAACCGCCTCACGCCAAAGAGTCTACGAGCCAACTTTAACACTATGTTTGAATGAAAGGAGGTGAGGGCAGAGGATACTATAGATTAAAAGAAGGGCCTCTATTCTCCTATTCTCTCCCTCTGTTCCAGACATACTCTCCTAAGCCATTCATAAACTCGCATAACATTTGACATCCATACCAATTGCAAGTCTAATGGCACATATTTTTGTAACTATTTTTTTTATATATTATAAAAATGGTTGATGTTTTGTTATGATCGGTGTATAATAAAAGTAGCGTCATCGATAAGACCAATTGAAAAATGACTTTACTCTAATTACGACTTACCACTTTAACAAGTTGTGTAGAGTTATGTCCCTAAATTTACTCTTTAAGGGACATTACGACCTCTTTATGGGGAAATCACAACTCCACTATGTCCGACAACAAAATAAAACAAAGGCTTTGCATGACCAACTTAAGCTCCATTTGAGAAGTTGGTATTTGGTGTCACCGTTACACACAACTATATTATATGGGGGTGGATCCCACACATGTGAGTGTCGTTACATATGTAACGGTGTATAACGGTGACATAAAATCTTTTTTCTCATTTGGAGCTCTCTAAAATGTTTGGTTATGGAACATTTATCATGGACTTGTTATTAGAACATCCTATTTCAAATTAAAACCCAAAGCTCAAACTTGACCTTATCATGAACATAATATAGTTGTTACTTAGTGTCACTTAAATGTAATTCTTTGAAGCATTATTGTAACTCAACTGACATTTTTTAGTATTTTCAACAGAGATGACTACGGTTCAAATCTCTAAATCTCTTCTACCCAATCTATCAAATTACTATAAATAAATAAATAAATAAAGTTACAAGTAAAAGGAAAATATTTCAATCTGGTGGCTAGCTTGAAGCTCATTATTATTAGTACAAAAATTGAGCCCACCTATCTATCTAATGATCGGACAATTGAACGGGTCAAGCCCGGATCATAATTCATAACCCGAAAATTTTCATTGCCTACTTTGCCCTCAAAACATTGTCCGAATTCCTAGTTGTACCACTATACATTGGAATTCAATTTGGCGCGGATTCCATTTCTCCCAAAATTTCCATTTCCGCTCCCAAAGTCTCAGGTCAGCTTCCTCTAACTCTCTCCCTCCATCCCTTTTATCTGTTTGGTTCCCGAGAAAACGTAGGAATTTATTTATTTATTTTTTAATTTTTTTTGGGATAAAACTAAACTTCTTTTTATGCTACTCAACACCTTGGCTTTTACACTTCCACTGTTGTTTGTCTGTTTTGCTTTCTTTTCTACCTTTTCTACTATTTTCTTGGCCACCAAACAGAGGGCTAAGGGAAACTCCGTTTGTTTGCTGAGAATTTTTATGAATAAAAAGATCAAAAGTAATCACCCAATTGTCAATAGTGGGATTTTCAGCCCTAACCGTGTCTTAACTTTAATCATCTACTTTTTGTTTATTTGAGGATTATTCATTTCTTTAGTAATATAGTAATTGAGAAAAACAATGATGTTCAATTAAACAATCCTAGGAATGTTGTCTTGTTGTGTTTAGTTGAGGTGATTTACAAATATATGACATAAATTGAAAAAAAAAAAAAAAAATCTTTGATATTATAGAAGCAGAATTTCTTGAGATTAATGAATGATATTAGATTAGTGGCTTTTGTACCATGGTGCTTTTTATAATATATATATATATATATATATTGTTAATTTATGGTTGAAATTCAAATTATAGTGTTGGGTTTGTCATTTGTGAAGCATATGGTATGCACCAATTTACTTTTTCTATCTCTTTGTTATGTTGCTAGTAACACATGGATTTGGAAAGGGAAGACAAGATAAATTGTGGGTCTTGAAGCCATGATCTCAACCTCCCTCGTGTACTTATAGGGGAAGATGCGCTTGAGTCCAATTGACTAAAATTCATATATTAGCATGCATTCAAAGATGAAATTCATTCCACTTATATATGGTTGGATTACTGATATTCTATATAAAATATCTCAATTTTTTTAATCATAATATTAACACTAAGCTACAAACTGTGAGAAGTATGAAGCTATGTGAAAAGACTATTCACTTCAAGGTCCCTTAATATTTTCGCTCATCCAGGTATCAAAGAGATTTTACAGACTTCATTAGATGTCTAGAGTGGTGGAATTATGCAGCATATTTTTAAAATTTTTTGCCAATCTCTAAGCTCTCTGCTTTTGATGGTAGTAACCTTGAATTAGGATGTTTGTTTTTGAAATAGTCAGCATCCAAAAAATCTAGCTGTTAATGCAACATTAAGTATTCACATTGCATATGATAAATATTGATATATACACTAACATACTCTGTGTGTGTGTTCTCTGATGGATTGCTTCCAATCTTTAGCAAAGAAGTGAGAACAGAAGCAAAAAGACGGGTATGAAGTTCAAGGCTTTCCTCACAGAAAATGGTGTGAATCTTTTAGAAAAGAGGTTCCTACCAGCCCTAGACAAGATGGGGAAGATCTGTCACCTGTACCTCACCAGAGACCACACAATGTTTCTCCACAACCTCCTCAATGGCGATGGAATTCAATCTGTTGCCCAGTTTCGTAAAGAAGCTCTTTTTGATGACTACCGCATCTCTAGCCAGAACGAGGACCGCATTGCCTTTGCCATTGACATTTCACTTCTCCAACGGGCTGTTCGTAGCAGTGTCAGCATTTGTACAGAATTTGGAAGTGGGCCCACTCAGAATCGTCTCCAGATTAAATTGGTGAAGAAACTACCTCCAAATTGTACTCAACCAATGCCTTTCCTTACCTTTGAAACCAAGGGTTATAAATCTGCAGTCATTCAAGATGTACCAATCTCTAAACCTTTTTCTAGAGCTCAGGTTATTGAGCTTCAAACTGCTCTTGATATGGCTCAAGATCTGCCTCAGACTCTGGTTCAGGTTCCAGATTTGAATCAGCTACAGAACTTTGTGGATAGGCTGAAGCATGTTGGTGATTTGCTCAATGTCTCTATTAGCAAATATGGGGATCTACTTGTACAGATTTCGACAACATTAATCACAGTTGGTGCTGAGTTTCAGAAATTGTTGGTCATAGGAGAGCAAGCAGATGCACCAGCTGAAGATAGAAATCTGAGTGCTCAGACCCGTTCGGCAAGGGCAATTTTGAGGGGAGATGCTCAATCTGTGCAAGTGAGTGTCAAGCACTTTGCGAAGAGCCTCCAGTGTCACTTGGCCAAGCCAGACTGTGCTTTCTATGGGATTGCTCCACAGGGTGCTTGCTTGACAGTGATATTTCAGTTCTTTATTACTGGTTCTCGTCAGACGGATAA
This sequence comes from Quercus gilva, assembly GCA_023621385.1. Classification (NCBI taxonomy): domain Eukaryota; kingdom Viridiplantae; phylum Streptophyta; class Magnoliopsida; order Fagales; family Fagaceae; genus Quercus; species Quercus gilva. The sequence goes on from CM042477.1 coordinate 36,081,966, forward strand.
ATCAATCAGTCTGCATTGCAGGCTTCCTGTTCTTGACCCAGGGTCAAGTTGAAGCCAATGAGTTTGCCATCAGTGGTTGGCTTTGGAGTATAATGGCCAGTATGAAATGTATTGACTGACTGTGATTTGCAGTTACAGGGCTCTGTATGCATTTGTTGTACTCCAGTGTCAACATTTTGTATTTGCAGTTGCTTTTTCTTAATCTCTTCCTTTAGGTGCTGGTTAGTATATGTGTTGGATCATGAGAGAGTAAAATCACAAGAAAATGTCAACATGAGTTAATGTAAATGAAGAAGTATACCTTAGCAGTTGCGGAGTTTGACTCTTAGCATACCTTTGACATTCTCCCTTCACGTAGTCTGGAACTTGATCGCATGTCTAATATAAAACGGTCTCAATTCCAAACTAGTGGACAAGCAATTCATATACAGGATAATTAATTAAAATTAGACTTGCAGCTTTTTAAGTATTGCAGAAGTTAGCTTTTGTTTGACATTCTTTTGTTTGACATTCGTTCATATATGAGGTGCTCTAAGGTCCTTTGAATCGAAGGCTTTAAATAAAACTTGGCTTGAATAGACTTTTGAAGTGGCCAATTGTTTGATTTTTGAGACAGCATTGGAAAATGGAAATCTATATTTCCAAAAGATAAAGCTGACATTGTGAAGACTAGAATATTAATCTGCATAGTGGATACGTTTGCAGATTCAGTAATGTTTAACTATAGATCCTATGGGGCTTGAATTGTGAGTGCACTAGATCAGCTGACCATATGTCAGAAATTTTGAGAGCATTGAGCTTCATCTTAGCTCCGAGGTTCTGGTGATGGGGGGTTGAATATGACTTCATCCGGTGTCCCATGGAGGTATTATCAGTCCCCTACATGAGTTTTTTTTTTTTTTGTCTTGGTTGCTTGTGCTTGTATTGATGTAATCTTGCCCATCAGCAAAACTAAAAACCCGACATTGGACATATGAATATTGCCATGCATTTCATTGTTCTTTCATTTAAAAAGAGTCGGGCTCTAACAACCTTTTAAAACCTAAATGCATTCCTTGTTCCGGCCATAAAGTAAAAGCTTGACTGCACCATAGACTTAAGGTTTAGAGTTTCCTGGATAATGAATATAGTAGATAGGGACAACTAGTTTCATTATGAAAGTATATGTAGTAAATAGCGCATTTTGAGATCTAATCAAGGTCCAGATTGGATATGGTAAATGTGCCAAGTTTTTCACTCCAAAGTTCATCAAAACGTATATGCATTGAATATGAAGATTAAAGGTAAAAAAAACCCTTGATAAGGGGTTCAAAAGGCAATGGATTCCAGTTAGCTCAACTAGTAAAGTATCTGATGGTTGAATAGAGATCTAGGTTTCAATCTCCGCCTACACCAAAAACTGATTGGTGTCTTGATCTGATAATAAAGAGCTATCATTATAAGCAGACGCTATAGGTTGAAACTCTTTCTCAAAAAAAAAAAAAAAAAAAAAAAAAAAAAAAAAAAAGCTCTTGAACTATGAAAATTATGAGGTACTCCCAGATTACAACATGAGAGGAGGTATCCATTGAACGACGCCATTGTACTCCGGAACTACCTAATAATTACTCATTGAATTAGCTAGCTAAGAGTTTCTCCAGTACTCTTTAGAGGTCAGATCTGTTAAAGAAAGAATATGTGCTTCAAAAGCGATTCTTGAAAGCAATTGAAAGTCAGTGCAAGGAAGAGCCAAAGCTATCTTACCAAAGAGGCAGGTCTACTCTTACAATTCCATTCTTTAGTGGTTGAAGTAAATAAGTTTCTCTAGTTATTATTTAATTTCAGTCCCTCACAAGTCCTAGCTATGAGATGTGATTGTCTCTTCATGGTTGCAGAATGCACTGGAAGTATTAATGCTCTTCAAAAGCAGATGCTATACAGAGAAATAAGATTAGATCAAAAATTTATTCTCCTTTATTAAATTCTCACCAATAATCTTTACATGAACATGAACCATGCCTGAAATGATGGAATCGAGTTTTATCTCTAACAATTACTTCCCTATTGTAAATCTTGGACACCAATTTTGCCACTTGGTGACAATCCACACACATTCTAAGGTTCTTCACAATTCTAATTGTGACCCCAGGTCCTGAACTAAACAGTGCAAAGGCAATAGCTAACTTTTCACTATGCCGGTTAAGTGCAGTCTCTTTATCTTCTTCCCCTACATCAAGGGAAATCTCTGATGTATCAGGTGAATACCCTGCAAATTTCAAGTCTCTTGTCATCTCATCTAACTTTGAGTAGATTTCTTTAGATTGAAGATGTGACTGGTCCCCAGCTACAAATTCATGAACAATACCACTCATCTCTATCAAACTGCAACCTGGGGTTTTCTTGATTCCCCTATCTACCATAAGTTGTCTTAATTTGCGCAAGCTTTCCCATCTTTTGCAAGCTGCATATATATTACAAAGTAGAACATAAACAGCCCCATTTTCAGGCTCCAACTCAAGAATCTGTTTAGCTGCCATTTCAGCCATTTCTACATCTTTATGTACTCTACAAGCACCAAGAAGTGCACTCCAGACAATTGAATTTGGTTTCATGGGCATATTCTTTATAACCTCATGAGCATCTTTTAGATGTCCAGCTCGGCCAAGAAGATCAACCAAGCACCCATAATGTGCCACATTGGGTTCAATCCCATGTTGGGAGGTCATGCCAGTGAAAAACTTTCTTCCCATATCTATCATGCCAGTGTGAGTACATGCACAAAGAACACCAATAAAAGTTATTTCATCTGGTGCTATTGAAGCTTTTAACATTTCAGAGAACATATCAAGAGCTTCTTCACCATGTCCGTTTATGGCAAGACCCAAAATCATCGCTGTCCATGTAAATTTATCAATCCGAGGCATTTCCTTAAAAATCCTATGCGCTTTTTCAACGTTCCCACATTTAAAGTACATGTCTATTAAAGCATTTCCCACATAGACGTCATTCTTGATTTTGTTTTTGTCAATGTATGTCTTTATCCATTCTCCTAATTCAAGTGCCCCTAGATGTGCACAAGCAGTTAGAACACTAACCATGGTGAACTCATCTGGTTTTATATTTGAAGTTTGCATCTCACGGAAAAGTGCCAAAGCCTCTTTAAATTGGTTCACCCGAATGTATCCATCAATCATTGCAGTCCAAGAGACATAGTCTCTTTCAGGCATTTGATCAAAATACTTCCTAGCTAAATCAACTTCTCCAACATTGGCAAACCCTGCAACAATGGGGGTCCAAGAAATCACATCCCTGGTCTTCATGTTCTGAAAAATCCCAAGCGCAAGATCCATCTTCCCACAAGCTGCATAAATATCAATCAAAGCATTTTCCAACATCAAAGAAGGTTCAACCCTGCATTCTTTTACATACTTATGAACCCGCTTGCCATAATCTAAGTCCTTCAATTTGGAGCAAGCTGATAGAACTAGAACAAGGGTAACTGAAGTGGGCAACAGTCCCTTTCTCTCCATCTCATCAAAAAGCTTTATTGATTCAATAAATTTCTTAACTCTGTTGTACCCAGACATCATTACATTCCAAGTAACAACATCGCTTGTCTGACTCAAATCAAAAACACCACGAGCCATATCAATCCAACCGCATAAAGAGTACATATGCACCAAAGAATTTTGAACAAACACATTAGAATCAAACCCATATTTAACCACATGACAATGCAACTCTTTACCACGTTCCAATGCAATATCACGCGTAAATCCCTTCAGCAAGAACGGGAACGTGTAACGATCGGGCCTGAAATTCCTACTCAACATCTCTAAATACATAGAAACTCCATTTTCAGGAAAATCAATCCTAGAATAGCCTTTGATCATGGTGTTCCAAATGAACACACTTGGTTCAGACAATGTGTCAAACACTTGACGCGCATATTTCATATCACCCCATTCACAGGTACAGCAAGACGCTATGATTCTATTTTGCAGGACAGGGTTAGATGTCAGCCCTGTTTTGATTGTGTGGGAATGGATTTGCATGAGTTGGTCCATGGATTTGCAGGATTCAAAGAGAGAGGCCATTCTCTTGAGGGTGGAGGAATGTAAAGGTGAGAGAGTCAAATGAAAGTAGTGAGACTGAAAGTGAGTGTGAGCCTTGTGGAGAAGAGAGGTTGTCATAAATGAAATGAATCAGCGCAACGGACTTAGAGTTGAGACCTGCAAGTGTTTGCATAAATTACGTATTTTTTCTTGTCGGCTTTTCATATCTTCTAGACTTCTTCTTCTACGTTCTTTCCTCTAAATATTCTATTTTTAAAAAAAAAATTTATAGTTATTAAACCCGGACATTGAGTCATTGACCAGTCTATGTGCTCGGTCCAATTGCAGTCATATAAAAATATTTTTTAAAAATAAATATATATAAAAATCAGTTTGAGAAGTCCTAACATAAATTTTATACATAGAAAAGCTAAAATAACACAAGAATGCTTTTAATTTTATTTTATAGATAGAAAGCAGTAAAGTTAAAACTTAAAATGAGATTAGCTAAAGTAATGAACAAAATTATAGGTATGCAGCAAACTCGACAAAATGACTCGATTTAACCCAACCTGTCGAGTTGGGTCAGTTTTTAGGGGTTAGTGAATTAGGTTGAGTTGTGAGATTTTTTTTTTTTTTTTTTTTTTTTACAGTGGCTTGGGTTGTGAGATATATATATATATATATATATATATTTTTTTTTTTTTTTTTTTTTTACACAGTAAGTTGGGTTGGTTTTGGGTTATAAGATTTACAAATTCGTCTAACCCGATCCAACTTACCTATACTTAATATATATTTAAATTAAAAAAAATTAAAACATATTATACAATTTTATTAGTTACTTTTTTGCCCTTCTTTTTAGATAAAAAACAAACCCTAAATTCTTCTCATATAATTTGTGTTAGTTTGGTATTATACTCAAGATTATTTGGTTATAAATTTACTCTTATTTGTGGCGGAGTTGTTCTAATGCTCAATTTAATAATACTAATAGTAATTAAAAAAATTTGTCCAACCTAATAGGTTGGGTTGAATTTTTTTTAACCTAACATAATAGGTTAGGTTGAAAAAACCCCTCAACCTGACCCAAGCACACCCCTTAACAAAACATTTAAAAGAAGAAACAAGCGTCACTCGTTGGTACTTGGCACAACCCAACAAAAACATTAAACAAAACAAAAGAAACTACCCTTCAACTTAAAAACTAAAAAACATGGAGTTGTGAAATATAAAGTTTTATAATTATTCATACGTACAGGCTCCCGCTGAAAGTGAAAAGGGATCAAGTTAGGAGCCAAAAAATGATGCATAGTCATAGAGGTTTGATGGGATAAGAGCCTTGGAGAGCAGTCTTTCTTTTTCTTTTTCTTTTTTTTTTTTTCTAATTCCCTAGTTTTTCTTCTCTTTAAATTTATCACATCATCAAACAGTAAAAAACTCAATAATTTGGACCTATAGATGTAATTTTACAAAATTCACAAACCCAATCGGTTCATAAAAAGTCATTTGGGTTACATGGATTGCCACAAATCCTTTAGATTTTGTACAAAAATGGTCCAATTAAACACACGAACAGGTCTAGGTATCGAGTCACTTAAGTTCCAGCTCAACTAGCCAAGCCGGTCTAGGTTTAATTATATGGTAATCCCAAAATTACTTTTAAAAAAAAAATATTTGAAGGACCAAAATTACTTTCTAATTGAAATAAAATAAGAAAAGTGAAAAAGACTATATGCTTGTTCTTTTTTTAATAAATAGAGGTTGAGAAAATCATTAATATTAATGTATCGTGATTTTTTTTTTAAAAAAAAAAAAGAGAAAGGAATAAGATATATCCTAACTAATTGCTTAGGAAGTGGAATATGACAGATTAAAGGACAATTTTTTTTTTTTTTTTTTTGAGAAGAACATATTAAAGGACATGGTAGCATTTTATAAATTAATAGTGGAGTGTGGCAATTACAGCAATCACGAAATTTAAAATAAGTTGTCGCTTATTTTTTTTTTAAAAAAGTCTTCATTAAAAGTATGGAAAGAAGGACATCTCATCTAGGGGTGTTTAGCGTGTCCTGTTCGTGTAGTGTTGAGGTACGAGTATTTGGCTAAATGGCTTAACCCAAATCCGAACCAATTAATAATTATGTCATGATTCTTCAACTCTAACCCTAACACGGCTTGTTAACGAATAAAGTTGACACAACACGGCTCACTTGACATGCTTAATAAATAGATTGACACGAATGTGACACGACTTATTTCAACCAACTTAATATTAAATAGGTTGTTATGACACAAATTCAATCTATTTAACCGGCTTAAAAAAAAAAAACAATTTTGTTTAATATTGTTATAAATTTAATAAAGAAGAAATTTAATACAAACTCAAAACATCAAAATATTTATTAACCATACAATTTGAAATTTAATAATAATATCAAATACTTAAAACACATCGTCCAAAAGAAGTGTATACACTATGTTGAGGGTCATTTTTGTAAAGCAGGCCCAATAAGAGTGGCAAGCATAAAATAAGACTATTAGGCCCAAGCGGCAGGAATAATAGAACACAGGTCCATAACATGAATAAATGGATCTTGAGGAAGCAAATGGGCCTAAAGGGCCCAAAAAGAGAGAAATGACACCCATGGACAGTGTATGGTATGGAAAAGTGAGAATGGGCCGCAGCAGGCCCAAAGCAATGTAAACAAAGAAAGTAGGGGTTGATGGCAAGCTCATGAACCCCAAGGATGAGAATGAGGAGATTGGGCCGGAGAAGCCCAATCAAGTTAGTAAAAGCCCATGGGAATGCAAAGTTAGTAAATGGGCCGAGGAAGCCCAAGGAAAGTAAATAGGCCGCAGGCCCAAGGAAAAAAGAAAGGGACAATGGAGCCCACGAGTAAGAACACCAGTGGCTTTATTAAGTCACTGGGGGAAGGAATGAAACGGCAGGCTTGAAAAGAGGCCTAGCAGGAACATATCATCATGGCAGGAAATGCCAAGTAATGAAACAGAACATGAGCATAACCAAGAAATAGGCTAAGAGAAATGTGAAACCCAGTATTAAGAGAAACCCCATCCCAAAGGGAAGTAGTGAATGTACAGAATGGCCCACATGAAAAAACAAAGAAGCATGGCAGACAATGCAAACAAAGCTCCATATCACAACAAACACATAAGCCGTAGGTAGACTTTGAACGTATATAACAGGAAAGCATGCTCAAGGCCCAAGTGCCACTAGCTTGTACCCAGCCAATATAGGACGTGGTGGGGCCATGGGTCAGTGGTAAGAGGTAAGGGGGGGTGTGGTTTGGTGGTGGGGAGAGGGGAAAAGATTTATTTTACGTTCTCTGTCCAAACCCTTTTGGGAGGTACGTCCTGCTGGGATGACAGACCGCCCAAAAGAGATAAGTTTGGGGAGGGAACATTGGGTGCATGCCATAGAGAGAGAGAGAGAGAGCATTTAAGCCACAGCAGAAGAAAGTGCCACGGCAGACTAAGAAACAACACAAACTTGTCTTTGTCTGGCGAGGGTAAGTAGTACACAGACGGTGGTCGGCAAGTATACCCAGACCAGACAAAGGCCGTTGGAGGGTAAAGTGGTAAAAAACCAATCACGGCAGGCCTATAAAAGGACCCTTGCCGTGCCCTGTAAGAGGGACCGAAAAACAGAGGAAAAAGAAATATAAAAGAAAACCAAAAAGAAAAAGAAAGAAAAGAAGAAAAGATAAGAAAACAAAGAGTAAGGGTAATGGGCATGCACCAATAGATCGGTTCTTTTCTCTCCCCCTCAAAATCCCACTCTCTAAGGAACAATCAAGTAGTAAGGATTTCTTCAGGCATTTATCACTTAGGTCTGATTCCCTCAAAGTCATTAATCCCCACGGCAGGATATTCTCCTAGGAGATTAGTTTCATTGAGAGGAAGCATTCTTCCTCTTTGATTCTCTGCCATTGCAGACTCGAACTTGACTTGATGTTTATTTTTTGATTAACTTCCATCATCGTTCAATCAGTTATTCTTTCTTATAAAAGCCGTTATTATCATTACCATTATTACTACTGTGATTGCTATAGAAATATTCGATCTTTGTTATTAACAAAAAAGCCACTGTACTCTGTTTTTCTTTATTGTTATTATATCTGCCTGCCGTAACCTTGTTATAATAGTTCTGCTTGTCGTGAGAGCGTTCCTGGCAGATAAGGCTAAGTTTGTGCACAAGTCGGCCCAAAGTGAGTTACAGTTGAGCCGGTCTCAACTCTCCTACTTAGAAACATACTCGGGCCCATCACCGCAGGAGACAGCCCAGCCCAAACACAAAAAAGGGCCTCTACACACTTCAATCCAAATACAAAATAACATAATATAACAAAAATATAACATCCACATAATTCAACAAATGCTAAGTGTGCAGGTAAAAAAAATGAAAAATCAACTTAACTCGTGACACAACTGATTTGTATTATGGGCTAATGATAATCTACAATAAGAGATTTGAATAAGAATAAGCATCTACATAAAAACCACGTAAAAATGTTATATTACTCAAGTATGTGTAAGGTGTTACAATTTTCCTCTCAAGAACAAGCTCTTGAAGGTGCTTTAAAGCTCTCTTTTTCTCTCTATGATTCTCACTTTAAGCCCTCAATAATTTTTTCCTGTGTCCCCCTCTTCTACCCTTATCCTCCCTTATATTTGCCATACTTCCAGCTATAGGCTATGTTGTCCCTGTAAAGCTGGAGATTTTTCTATCCCATCAAGCTTTTCCTTAATTTTATGATAAATAAAGACTTTTGGGGCTCTTTGCATTGTTCAGGCTAGTCATTCAGTAATAAATGAGATTGTGCTAGGCAAGTGAGCCTCATTAATGCGGAGGTGACTGTAGATTCATCATGAAGGTTCAACAAGCTTCCTCGGACAATCCCGTACATTCCAAAATTCTTCCTTGAAAGCTCGGTAAGTGCTTTGTCTTTGTCAGCTTGATAAGAGTCTTATCTTCGAATGAGGTCCTTGGTGAGTTTCATCCTCGGATCCAAGGTGACATATTGTCTGATCTGTTGTCCGAGGTTTGGCTCTTTTAGTATAGCTAGTCCTTAAAGTGGGCTAGCTTGGATTGGGCTTATTTCACTCATGGCTCAATGTTATTTGGGCCCAAAAAATGATCTCCTTACACTAAGTATAAAAAATATAACATAATTTATGTCTCTCTTATTTTTTATTTTATTTTTTTAAGTTTAAAATATAGGTTGGATATAAAAGGTATTTGAAAATTTGAAAATAAAATGAATATTTATTTGTTATACAAATTAAATTGGTTATGTTAACTAGGTCATTTCGGGTTAACACGAATAAATTGACATGTCAAATGTGTTAATTGCAGGTCACATAGGTTAACCCGCTTATGATATGTTTTTTATCGTGTCGTTTATAGTATTTATGACCCAAACTCACTAAGATTCAACCTAACCCGTAAAAACCCATGTCGGATTCATGTCGTATTCGTGGATTATGTCAAATATTGACACCCCTAAAAGCATCTACCAAGAGTCCCTAAAAAATTGCGGCCAACAAAACATGTTGCAATTAGCTAAAAATAATTGTTGAATCTCAGGTATAAATAAGGCTAGCATTCTAAAGAATGGACACACTTTCACTCATATATTCACTTGTCATTCTAATTTTTGGTTATAGTTTGCCTGGTGATGTTTCATTGTAGTTTAATTTGTTGCAAGTTGATTTGTGTAATTTTAGTTGTGGATGGTAGTTTATATTCATTAGGTTTAGCCTTAAAACTTTAATGTCTTATCTTTAGATTTAAAAATATTAAACTCTTCTACAAGATATCCCTTTGTAAAAAATTGACAAAGAAAAAACCAAAGGCAATAAAAAACCAGAAAACTCTATGAGGGATGCTCAAGATAGCGTTTGCAAATCAATTGAAGACATTAATCTTCAACACTTGCAGAAAAAAGACAAAAAACAAATGTAGCTTGTTTGTGTGTTGCTACTGTTTGGGTCTCTATGATTATTTGCTTCAATTTTTATTTACTTACAATTTTTTCGGCCTTAGATCAGTTAGGTGTCCATGCTAAACTGCTAATTTTTCACCATTGGAGATTATTTGACTGGCTAACTGAATCATTGCAAACTTTAAAGCAGCTCATGACAAAGTAGCTTCGGTTCTTTTTGGTGGTTTGATTCTAATTTTACATCTGCAGATGTTAAGTTTAATCGAACTATGCAGCATGGCTTGCATTCATACAGTCTAACAGTCCAGTTTTGTGATTTATTTGATGATCTTTAGTTGTTTTTTTCAATTTTATTTTCCAGAAAATTATGAAACTAGATCCAAAAAAAAAAGAAGAAGAAGAAGAAAAAGGGCGCCTTCAAGATAACAAATCAGTGTAATTTAGTTACTATTCCCATAAATAAAAAATTTGTAATTTAGTTATTTATTACATAGTACATGTACTTTCATTTTATTGCTAGGTGTTTTTATTGCCATCAAAGATTCAAAATCACGACATATTGCCTCCAATTAATAAGACTCCTCTTCTTTGAGGCAAATTCAAACATACCACCCTTAAACACAAAGTCAAATTATCTCACCTCGATTCATCGAGGCTAACCACGTTATAACAAGAAGATCACATCAATGCATGATTTCTAGAGTGTGTAACCAAATTGGATAAACAATGACTTCTTTTAAACAGAATAGATGACACAAAAGAAAAATAAATAAAGAGAGAATTAATAAGTGAAAAAAAAAGAACAAAAAAGAAAACAGAAAAATTGTTAAAATGCGTTCCATCTTACGTTACGTCATATTTAATAATATGGTTTAAAAATAATATTGTTAAAATAACCACAAATTGTCATTTTGTTTAAGCATTTTCTGCTTGTCTCTAAAAATGGGTTTATAGTTTAAATTAAAAAGGTTATATATATATATATATATAAATTAAGGTTAAAGTTAAAATTTCTAAAACGTTTTTGGTTTTGGACTTCAAACTGATCAAAATTTTAGGACTTTTAGATCCGCATCTACTTGGCCTGGCGCTGAGGAGGCAATTGATGAACCCACAAACTCCAACTCTGGTGAGACCACCAACGACACCTTCTAGTTCGATCCTCTCTCCTAGTTGTTTCTCTCTAACCCTTAATACGTTGCAAGTTTGCAACAATTTGCTTTAAATTTTTATTTTTTTTTCACGTGACAAGAATATAAAATTGATGTACTAAATTAACTAAAAATAAAAAGTTCAAAGGGCGTTTCAGCATTTTTCCCATGATAAATGATTGACAGTGTGTGCGAGTCAACAGCCCACATAATGCATGAATGAATAATAATAAAATAAAACCCGGAAAATAGACGACGAATTAAACAACCTCAAAATTGTTGTAGGAAATGTGGAATGTTGTATGGAACAATGGATACGAAGAAGATATTAACGTTTACAAAAAAAAAAGAAAAGAAAAAGAAAGATATGCAAGTAATTCGCTTAATTCCTAGAATACTACAAACAATACCTAGCGCCACATCAAAAACCTGAACTGTATAGAATAGAAAAATTAATCACTGTTGAAAACCTAGGTACCAAAAAAAAAAAAAAAAATTAAATGCAAGGACATCTACCTACAAAATGAAATTGAGACCTAAACCTAGACTTCCATTTTCACAATTGCTTTAGAAATCTCAGGTGTTGCTGTTGTATTTGTTGTTGATGGTGATAATCCACACTGAAGCCAATCTTTGGCACAAATAAGGGCCTCAAGTGTCATGGGACCCAATGAATTCCTGTAGTTATCCATCTTTCTTAATTCAGTGTCAAACACAGAATCAGGACCAACAGTACATACTGGTATTGACAAAATATCAGAAGCCATTCTTGATAGAGTTGGGTACTTCAATTTATTTAGTTTCCACCAACCTAATATGTCGAACTCGTGTTCCCGAGGCAAAAGAGACTCTTCCAAGTACTGATCTAGCTCCGACTTCATATGCTGGCTACTTGTAATCTCATTGATATAGATTTCAAAATCCGAGAGCCCATCCACAGTAGAAGCAAGGTTTCCTTCTTGAAACCCATCTTGTGATGTCTCTGGTTTGATGACACCCTCATTACCTTCTTCAAGTACAGGTAAAGGAAGTGCTTGAGCAATATATTCTAGAAAGAGTTCATGAACACTATCATTAACAGCCCTAATCCATGATTCAGAATGCTCATCGTACATCTTGTTAAAGTTGAACTCCACAAGCTTCATTTTGAACCTTGGATCCAAAACTACAGCTATTGCTAAAACCAGATAGCAGCCTTTCCAATATTTATCAAATTTTTCTTGCAACGGTCTGATCAAGTTACTGACAAAGGGATCCTCGCTCATGGCTGCATGTGTCAGCTCTATATGAATTTTTGACACTTCATGGAAGAATGTATTAGTGGCCGGGTACCTTAGGTCAGTTAAAATGAGAGCTGCATCGAACAAATGCTTCAAGTATGTGCAGAGAGTTTCTACCTGCTTCCACTCCTCCATTGATGGAGCTATCTTGTAATCAGGATCAACGGTATCCAAGCAACTAAAAACTTCCTTCAATTCACATGCAGCTACTAGCATGTGATAAGTTGTGTTCCACATAGTTTGATCATCAACTAAAAGGTTTTTTGAGCTAGGGACTCGAAGTTGTTGCTTCAGCTCGATAAATTTATCTTCATGTGATTCTGAAGTTTTCACATACTTGACACTGTCACGAATTTTTTGGATCGTCTCCCTCATTGCCCCTAGTGCATCTTGTGCAAGACGACTGAGAACACGAGCATAGCAATTCCCTATCAATAACTGACCATTGAGCATGAATGGGTTCCTGACAGAAAGAAGGCCTCTTAGATTTCCAATTACAGTTTCATTTGATAAGGATTGATCAACTGTGAGGGTAAACATCCGGCCCTCCAAATGCCAATCAGATAGGCAAGCCATAACAGCTTGATTGAATGCATAATCTGACTCAGGAGAAGGAACCGTAACAACATTAAGGATCCGGCGCTGTAGATTCCAATCAGCATCAATGAAATGACCTGTTAGAAACATATAGCCTAAAGTTTGATTTGACGTCCATAAATCCAATGTAAGACTGACATTTCCATGAATGCCACTTAAAAGATTCAGGAGGCTTTGTTTCTCCCTCAGGTACACAGCCACACATTCCTCTTGAACAGTATCAAAGCTCAACATACTGAACTGAGGTTGCAGAGACCGGACAAAGTCACTGAAACCAGAATGTTCAACAATGTGAAGTGGATATTCGTGCAGAATGACCATCTTAGCGATCTCACGGTTGCAGCGGTCCTGATCAAAAGTGATTCTTGCAGCTCCTTGGCTTACTCTCTGGCGTTTTTTTGGTGGATCAGTTGCAGTTCCTGGACCACCAGTTCTGGAGCCCGGTGTATCTGGCACTTGCAGATTTCTCTGGCGAAATACTGGGCAGATTCCCAAGGAAATATGCCGTTTGAGGTGGCTGGTGCCTGCTAGCTTTGAGCCAGAGATGTAAGCGAAAGATTTTTTGCATAGCTTACAGCACGCCCTAGTACATCCAGGTCCGACAGTTTCTAAGGTGAAGTGCTCCCAGACAATAGACTTCTTTCTCCTACGCTTATTAGGCTGTGCTTCTAAACAGAGTGGTTCATAGATATCAGTCGGGGTAATAGGGTCAACTATCTCCATTGAAGGTGTAATCCTAAAAAGAAATAAGGATGAAGCATTAGAAAGTGCATAAGTGAGTAGATAATCCAGCCAAGAACTATCCATTTGGTGTAAAATATGTATAATTTCTATCAATTGAATAAAGAGGACAATTTGGAATTTAAAAACTATGGTGGACTTTGAAAAGGCTGTTCAATAACAACCTTAACAAACCAAGATTTCATGTGCCAAAGGACTGCCTTATCCCATTGAGACTTAAGTGAAGTAAAAATCTAAACAACTGTGCTACATTTCAAAGTAAAAGGAATTGGTGTGTTTACAGCAAGTGCTCCATCTACTAAGGTATAAACAATCAAATGATTCATATTTGGCTTCCCATGTGAACATATCAAAATGAGTGTTACCCTAAATTGTCCTTCAATTAGTGTTTCTGATTATTGCATCCTATTAAATAATGATAATCACAAATCAAGTATCTTAAACTAAAATCCAAAGCTCCCATTGTGGAACATCAGTGATGTAACAACTACAAGTACATCCAATGGATTTCAAGGATCTTTTGTCAACAACCCAGTGCAATAGACAGATGCAAAACAAGCACTTTTCCTTTTCCTCAAAAGTGAAGGCTCAGACAGAGCATAAGCATATAAAAAGATGAATCAACATTCGGGAATATTTTCGCAAACAAATAGCTCAGTTACTTATAAAAAAGTGGCATGTTATATAAAGTTTATGTTCAGTTACTATTTGGACTCATGTACAACAAGTTACATAATGTCTGGTGCTGAGAAAAAAATGGCCGTTGTAAGAATATGTATTGGGAAAGAGGCCGGAGATGTAGGGGAATACAATATTCAGCAAATATAAGGTGTGCAACTTTTATAATCCAAGCGTAGAAAAAATTGGAAATAGTAAAAACATATAAAAAGGGTATACCAGGTGCATAGAAATATAGAAATAAACAACAAGAACATTTTTCTGGAACAATAGATCTCATTCTAAGGAAGTATAGTATCTTCAATTAAAAAAAAAAAAGTACATTATCTCAATTTACAGAACTGATTAGGCTAACAAGTAACAACACCCTTGGATTGAGAAATACATAGCTATAAGAATCTACTGGAATATATATTCAAAATGTGGGGATGTCAGAAAAATTTCCCATGCATGTTACATTGCCTTTTAAAGAACAATGCTTGAGCACTCAATAATACAATTTTAATAAAAGGAATGTGCATACCTAAAAAACAGCATGTCCATATCATTAGAATAGATTCAACACAAAAAAAAAAAAAAAATGTTGATGTGGAGGAGTTACTGTGCAATAATAGTAGATAAATAATGGATTCCTGAAAGCCAGCAGCCAATGTAGACATGTGAATTACATAAAAAATAAAAAAAAGTGGCATGTTTGTGAGAGAAATGTCTAATGAGCAGCAGACTAGTTAGGATAAAGTTTTGATGCATACATGGCAATTAGGAAGGCATGATGATCTAAGACGCATGGACATGTACATTGACACGGACACAACAATATGGCAATTCTTGCAAAATTACGACACTCGTCAAGCTAAAAACAGAGGAGTTCCCTCACTACGAAAGGTGCCCCGTGGATGGACGAGTTCCTAAACTACGAAAGATATGGAGCGGATGGCGTACTGACATGGTGAGAAAACAACAATTAGTTAATTAATACCTATATCTTTAGTTATATTTTATTTATTTTTAGGAATTTTTTTTTATGTTATTTTAAGTTTTCAAAACAAATGACTATTACAAATTCATAAATATCTTAAAGCATTACACACTTGAGTACACGCCATGCACGACTGTCGCTCTGTCCCTCACATGAATACATTAGGGGATTTGGAGCGTCCATGCTTCTTAGAGGATGATTATATATATAGAACTCAGGGCCAGGGAAGCCTAGAGCCACACAAACAAGACTAGTTTCTGTTTATTTAACCAACCTCACAAAACCACTTGAGGGAATCATAACTCCCTATCACACTGCCAACCTCTAAAAATCATCTCAATTCACACAGTAAGTTGATTGTCCATCTGTTTAATTCTTTTTCTTATCTTTAATGTTAAAAAAAAAATTACCACCTGAGATATGATCCAGGGGCAGGTTGGTCCATTAACAAGAGTTAAAAATAGAGTTTCCCTTTTCCAATGGTTTTGATACTCAGCCAAAATACGCACTCCACCACCCATTTTTTGGACTTAAAAAAGTTAAAAGTCTCACTTTGGGCCATCAAAAGGAGAGCCCATTGGACATAAAAATCAAATGAACTAAAAATACTTGTACGTTGCAAATTTTAATTTAAAATTTTAGACTCGTCCCCAAAAGGGAAAAAAGAGGAGGCGTGTATCTTGGGGGCGCCTTTAAAGACGTTCCCTAAAAAACGCGTATTCTTATCTCAATCAGATCGGCCTCCAGTTTCAACCAAAACCCTAAATATGCACAAAAACACAAATACACATAATTTTCACAGACGCATATTCAACATGGATTTATTTCAACCTAGAGTTTGCAACAGAAAATTGAACTATAATCCCAAATAGATACTTTAAACACATTAAAACCAAAATTTGAACAAAACCCAGAAAACCCAATAACCAAAAGCAACCACAGAGCCAAAGGCAACAAGAATCGGATCCAAAGAGAACCCAAAAAAAAAACCCACAAATATCGCCAGAAAACACAGAAAAACACCGAATTCAATACCTATGAACAATAAAACTGAACAAATATATAAAAGAAAGTGGAAAGTATCCTTACAATGAATCAACCGCTGGACCAGAATATCAGAAAAAACCTCTGCTCCCGAAACTTCGAAACTAGGGTTTTTGAATTTTCAAAGTTTCTGGGGTTTATGTAATTTCTTTTCTTAAATTTGTAAAAGAAAGAAATATTAAATGTTGAAAAAAATTGAAAAACTGGGCAGAGGGAAGAGGTTGAAGACGAAGTTGATGGGCTTTTGGTTGAGGTTTTTGAAATTTCAGGTTCAGAGCTTTCGGTATTGAAAACTCAAAACCCTAATGGACCTAATAACAAGGAGGGCTAGGGCTAAAGCCTTTAGGCCTTTGGAGTTTTGTTTGTTTGTTTTTTAGGTTTCTTGGTGGAGTTTCTTGTTGGGGTCCATTATTTATAGTTATAGAGAGAGCCCAGATTGTAGGTGAGGAATCTGGACCGTTGGATTCTGATGGAACCCACTTTGATTTTAGTTTCAATGGCGGTGGGAGGGTTTTTCTAGGGTGATTGGACTAATCATAAGAGGACACGTGTAATGGGAGTGAGATTAGTAGATGTTTGCTAAGCACAATTAATTACTACAATTTAATGGCGGTTGGTATTGGAAAAAAACAAAACAAAAAAACAAAGGACGCGTAGTAAATAGTAAGATAAAGACTTATTTGATTGATTAATGGTGATGTAATTTTAATTTAATGATTTTTTTTTCTATTTTTGGGTAAATTTTATTAACATATTTTGAGATTTTAGCTAATATTAATCAGGTTCAAAATTTTTAAAACTTTAAAATTGATCAATTTGATCTCTATAACCAACTCAGTCTCTATTGATGCCTACTTTTGATAGAAGGCCCAATAGTACAAGAAGCCCAACAATATGGGAAATGAGAGAAAATGAAGTAACAAGCCCAGTAGGCTGACATGACAGGAATGATGACCAGCAATCCCATGGAAGTAACAAAAGGTAAAAAAAAAAGTAAGTGGACTGAGAAAGCCCAAGAAATGAAGTGGTAAACCCATGGGAACAATAAAAAGTAACGAAAAAGTAAATGGGCCAAAGAAGCCCAAGGAATAAAGTGGTAAACTCAATGAGTTGACATGGCAGGAATGATGGCCAACAAATCCATAAGAGTGATAAGAGGTAAATATATAGTAAATGGGCTGAGGAAGCCCAAGGAATAAGACATAAAACTTATGGGAACAATAAAAGGTAAAAAAGAAGTAAATAGGCCAAGGAAGCCCAAAGGAGAGAGGTAATAGGCCAATTGGCAGACACGGTAGGAACACCAGCCAGCAAGCCCACAGAGGTAATAAGAAGTAAAAGTAAGGCAAGACAATCAGGGAGGCCTAAATAGAGAGGTAGCAAATACAATGAAGAAGTGTGGCAAGATTAATGGCTAAAAGGCCCACGGCCATGAA
This sequence comes from Quercus gilva, assembly GCA_023621385.1. Classification (NCBI taxonomy): domain Eukaryota; kingdom Viridiplantae; phylum Streptophyta; class Magnoliopsida; order Fagales; family Fagaceae; genus Quercus; species Quercus gilva. The sequence continues at coordinate 36,099,875 of CM042477.1, forward strand.
GAAGAAAGACAAAAACGTAGGCCCAGCAGGCTATAGAGGCAAAGGCCCTCGCCTAGACAATGCCCAACCCAGGAAGGGATAAAAAGGAAGAAAACACAAGCCCAAATGCCCATGCATCCTTCACGCCACAAATGATAAGCACAAACCAGTACATGTAGCAAAACTCGACAACACAAGAGTAGCAAAAATGGCATGAAGAGAAAAAGGAGACAAACACAGACGCAGTGGAACTTTCATAAAGGACCAGGGCACCACCTACTTGTATCCAACCAATACATGAGAGGTGCCCATGAGTCAAGGTATTCAGAAGGTGTGGTTTGGAGGTAGGGAGAAAGAGGGGTCTATTTTGGGGTTCCCGCGCTAAGCTTCTTTGAGGGAATGTCTTACTGGGATGACATCTTACCCAAAAGAGGTAAGTATGGGCGAGGACCACTTGATACATGCTATAGGAGTAGGTGTAGAGAAAGCCTCCAATCCTTATCCATTGAGGTAAAACAGAAACGGAAAGAGGTAATAAACAAGATAAGTAATTTTTTCTGGAAATGGAGAGTGGTGCAACCAGCACACTTTAGGCAAGGTAATAGCTGGACAACCAACAAATCAGTGGGTAGTTCTGGAAAGATGCCCACAAGAAGCCAAAAATGGTTGAGGGACAAAAGGATTAAATTCCATAATGGTAGACAATATAGAAGGAGGTAGCCATGAATAGTAGAAGAGATAGGAAGAAAATGGAAGAAGGAGGAGAAGAAAAAAGGGAGAAAAAAGAAAATGAGAGCAAAGAGGAAAGGTGGGAAAGAAAAGAGAAGAGAAAACACAGAGAGGAAAAAGAAAAGATAAAAGACTAAGTGTTAAAAAGAAAAACCAGAGAGAAAGTAATGCGGCAGAAATAGAGGCATGTATTGATAGACCACCTTTCTTTCCCTCTCGACATTCCCACTCCCTAAAGGTTGTAAGTCAGAGCTTAAACCATTTAGGCCATTTCTCCAAAACGAGTAATTTCTATGGCAGAAGCCTTTGTTAAGGTCATCTGCATTGAAGATTGGTTCCCTTCTTGGGTTTGTTTCTGCTGAATAGCCTAACACACAATCCAGAAAAATGAGTTATTTTCATTATACTTACTAGGACGATTTCTTACTGATTGATTAGAAGCTACCAAGTTGTTTACTTTTTCTTGCTGTAGTGTTATTTTTGCTTGCTGCATTACTTTGTTAATTTTGTTACGGTGTTAACTTTATTTAGCCCATTTTATTCTTAGTTATCTTGCTGTAGTATATTTTTGCCATAATATCTGCAGCAGTTACTCTTGCTGTGACCACACCTTGTGTCCAGCCCACAGCACTCACATCAGGACACGTCTACATCGGGTAAGCCTGACTTATGCATAAGCTAACCTGAAGCGTAGTCCTAGCAAGGCCAATCCCAACTCTCTTATTCTAGATTGACGAGCCACTGTGCAGCAGAAAAGGTTAAGGCCCAACAATACAAAAAAGGCCCCATAATCTCTAAACATCGTTAGGCCAATTAGCATTTTTCTCAATTGTCTTAAAGATTATAAGTTGGCTTTAGGAACCAAATTAATCAGTTTTAAAAAGTCTTGGACCTAATTGACATTAGCCCAAACATGAGTGTATGTTAATGAAATTTACCCTTAAAAAACTCTAGAGTGCCATCCAATAGTTTGTCTTATATCTCAATTTTTTAGTTGTAAATATTTTTTTAAAAAATAAATAATTCTAGGATCATAACAAAATTTCTTAAAATGTTTTACAATGGTTGTATTTGTCAAGGTAACAAGATGTTAATGGCACTATGTAGATAATAAAGTAATGTTAATGGTAGACTTAATCCATAAAAAAGAAGTGCTGGTTCTAGGTAAGAACTAATAAACACTTGTCAAATTAGTTGTTGTTAAAAGTGTTGTCATTACTCTTAAGAAGAAAAAGATATTCCATCTGATGGAGGAATGTGATGGGGAATTAAAAATCGAACCTATCTTCAACTCATCCATATGAGTCGTCCAAAGCTAAAGATTAACCTAACCCAAAAAGATCGTCCATAGAAGCATGGGTCGTCCGTCCGTGGGAGAACACAGACGAACCCCTAACACTCGGGAAATTTCCAGAGATGGACTTATCTACAATAGCTTGTAATTCTGACCACGTGTATTTTGGAGCATAAGTAAAACCCTTATTCATCGCTATGACAGTTGAGGAGGATAATGTTTATTATTCTAACTTCTATAACAATTGTTGAAGTTAAAATCTGAACCTTCGGAACCTCCTCAAATATTGGAGCAGTTACTAAACAAGTAACTGCCATAAGACCAACTATATAAGGACTCATCTAGACAAAATAAAGGTAAGTTTTTCACTATTCCAAAAAGTAAGGAATTCTTGAGTTTCCAGAGAATAAAAACTAACTTAAGCATCAGAGGGTTCTTGGCCGGTCCAGTCCGGTCACCTTTGATCTTTTGTCTTTTTCTTTTCAGGCCTTCGAAGCCACCACCAGAACATCGAAGCCCGGAACATTCAGCCTATTGATTTTCTATGCATTATCAGTTAGCGTCGTCTATAGGGAGCGATTTGTATTTTAGCCAATTGGTCTTTCTTGGACAAAAGGCTGTATGGTTCGAACAAGATCAAGGGCCACTAGCCTAGGCCACCAAGAGAGTAGGGATGCTTCTAGCAATCCCCATCAAGATCGCCAATCGGCACCTGTCACGTAGCCGCCTTCCATCCAACATATCCAGTCCATGGCAGCTGTCATGGTGGAGTTAACTCTTCAGAACTAAGAGTTGATTAGGGAGATTAATCTGAGGTAACGTCATGAAGGATTTGCTAAAGGACAAGCCCAGAGTCAAGAAGATAGAGGGGGAAATGCTGAGCTCGAAAGTCAATCAAAAGGCACCACTTTACGAAGGGTGCCACACTTAGAGAAGGAAATGGATTAGATGAGGAAGGTTATGGACGGGATGAGGGAGAACATGAGAAGGGCAAATCCCGTAAAGGATTTGGTTCATCGAACAGATTCCCCTTTTACGGCTTCCATCAGTGGTCATCCCTTGCCCCCAAAGTTCAAAATGCCTTCCTTGGATTCATATGATGGAATGCGTGATCTTTTCGATTATATTGCTACTTTCAAGACTACAATGCATCCCCAAGGGGTTCCAGACGAGATTATGTGCAGAGCCTTCCCTACCACCCTTAAAGGACCAACACGAGTGTGGTTCAGCAAAATACCTCCAAGCACAGTTAGTTCTTTTGAAGAGTTGAGCAAGTTGATTGTCAATAACTTCATCGGAGGACAAAGGCACAAGCGCTCCTCGTCCAGCTTATTGACTATAGAACAAGGAGATAATGAAAGTTTGCAGTCCTTCATCACTCTTTTCAACAAGGAAGCCCTAAGGGTAGACGAGGTGGATGACAAGCTATTATTAGCGACCTTCCACAATGGGGTTAACTCAAACTTATTCATCCACAAGTTTTATGAGAAAGAGCCTCAGTCCATGGCTGAACTTGTCCATTCAGCCCAAAACTTTATGAATGCAGAAGACGCAATCATAGCTAAGAAGAGGAAGAGAGCTGAAAGAATGGAAGCAAACCCCACGCAACACTCTGAACAAAGGCCTCGACCAAAGAAGGGATGAACGGAAGATAAGAAGGACCGAGATAACAAGAAGGCAGGCCCTTGAGCAAGGGGTCAGAATTATACACCCTTAAATACCCCACTCGATCAAGTGCTCATACAAATCAAGGATGATCCTTCCTTGAAGTGGCCAAAGAAGATGAAAGGAGATCCTAACAAGTGTAATAAGAATAAATATTGTCACTTCCATAGAGATCATGGGCATGACATAGACGAGTGTTATGACTTGAAGCAGCAGATCGAGAATCTCATTAGACAAGGAAAGTTGAGGCACTTTGTTGGAATGGATCATAAAGATAAGAAGTTGAAGGGAAAGATGGAAGAATCATCATGACCCCCACTTGGAGAAATAAGGGTTATCATAGGAGGGACTTCAACGGGACAGTCTTCCAAGTCAAAGAGGACGTATCTTAAGGTGGTACAGAATGTCCAACTCTCTGGACAGTCACCAAGGACAAGGGAGATAGACGAGCCAGCCATCTCCTTCACGGACGAGGAAGCCAAGAGAATCCATCATCCACATGACGATGCAATTGTCATTACTTTACTCATCACGGATTATACAATCAGGAGAGTGTTGGTGGATAATGGAAGTTTAGCAGACATATTGTACTATCCTACCTTCCAGCAGATGAGGCTTGGACGAGATCAACTTCGTCCAGTATGTTCGCCACTGATAGGATTTAGAGGAATGAAGGTGCAGCCTGTAGGCACCATTACATTGCTTGTATTGGTGGGATCATACCCACAACAGATAACCAAGAAAGTTAATTTCCTCGTGGTGGATTGTTCGTCCTCATACAATGCTATTATTGGAAGACCAACTTTGAATAGTTGGAAGGCAGTAACATCTACCTACCATCTATCAGTCAAATTGCCTACGGAGTATGGGATAGGACAAGTACAAGGAGATCAGTTGGCAGTTAGAGAATGTTATTTAGCTATGTTGGCTTTGGACGAGCAAATGCAGACAATGAGTATTAAGGAGAGAAGGGTTGTTGCAGAGCCCACTGAAATACTGGAAGATGTTCTTTTGCAAGAAGATGATCCTGAAAAGTTCACCAAAATTGGAACGAGTATGAAAGAGAAGGCGAAAAAAACCTCGTCCAGTTTCTAAGGAAGAGTATCAATGTTTTTGTGTAGAGTCATGACAACATGCCAGGAATCGATCCAAATGTGATTACTCATTGATTGAATGTGTACCCTTCTTCTAAGCCTGTTCGTCAAAAGAAGAGGGTGTTTGCTCATGAACGAGATAAAGCTATCAAGGAAGAGGTTCAGAAACTGACCACAGCACAATTTATTCGGGAAGTCTATTACCCGGATCAGTTAGCCAATGTGGTGATGGTAAAGAAGGCAAACAGCAAGTGAAGGATGTGCATAGACTTCACTGACTTGAACAAGGCTTGTCCTAAGGATAGTTATCATTTGCCACGCATTGATCAATTGGTGGATTCTACAGCTGGCCATCAGTTGTTGAGCTTCATGAATGCCTTCTCAAGATATAATAAGATGAAGATGGACGAGGCTGACTAAGAAAAGACCTCCTTCATTACCAGTCAAGGTTTGTTTGTTATAAAGTGATGCCCTTCGGTCTGAAAAATGCAGGGGCAACTTATCAAAGATTGGTGAATCACATGTTCCGCCCACAGATAGGACAGAATGTGAAGGTATATGTTGACGACATGTTTGTGAAGAGCTTGGACGAGGGAAGCCATTTGGACGATCTTCATGAAAACTTTGAAACACTTAGGCGATATAAAATGAAGCTGAACCCAAGTAAATGTGCATTCAAAGTATCGTCAGGAAAGTTTCTAGGATTCATGGTTTCACAGAGAGGAATTGAAGCAAATCCAGACAAGATCCAAGCCATATTAAACATGGAACCACCTAAAAATGTCAAGGAAGTCCAATCCCTCACTAGACGAGTTGTTGCTTTGAACAGGTTTGTCTCAAAAGCCACAGACAAGTGTTTACCTTTCTTTAAAGTCCTCAGGAAAGCATTCGAATGGACAGACAAGTGTCAAAAGGCCTTCCAAGATCTAAAGGACTATCTTATTACGACTCCATTGTTAAGCCCGTCCGTGCTTGGAGAGGAACTGTATCTGTACTTAGCAGTATCCGTACATACCATGAGTTCAACATTGATCAAGGAGGAAGGGATGATACAAAGCCTGTGTATTACACTAGCTGAGCACTTAAAGGAGCGAAAGGACGTTACCCACTGATAGAGAAGTTGGCTTTTGCCCTAATAACAGCTTTCAGAAAGTTGAGACATTACTTCCAAGCTAATATCATCAATGTCATGACGGACCATCCACTCAAGAAGGCAATGAACAAGCTGGAAGCCGCAAGATGACTGATCAATGGGCCGTTGGGCTCAGTGAATTTAACATCAGGTACCAACCAAGAAATGCAATAAAAGCTCAAGCCTTGGCAGATTTCATTGCAAAATTCACCCCAAGTTATGAAGACTTAGATGGAATGGAAGATAATAAAAAGTTGGTCGTCCATGTGGATGGATCGTCTACACTACAGGCAGGAGGTATAGGAGTCGTCTTACAATCACTAGAAGGAGATAAGTTAAAACACAAGGTTCGTTTGCAGTACCAGACAACTAATAATGAAGTTGAATATGAAGCCCTTCTTAAAGGGCTAGAACTGGCTAAATCTGTGGAAGCAGACTTAATACTCGTCTTGGGAGACTCTCAGTTGGTCATAGACCAAGTAAATAGGACGTGTGAAGCCAAGGAAGACAGAATGAAGAGATATTTAAAGAAGGTGGCACACCTTGTGAAGAAATTCAAAGAAGCTGATTTCGTTCAAATCCCAAGGGAAGAGAACACAGAAGCAGATACTCTGGCAAAAGAAGCCTCCGCGAATGAAGCAATAGACGAGTTTGATGAAATACAATACATGCTAAGCATAGACCTCCCAGAAATGTTGTAGATAGAAGGTGAAGAAAATTGGATGACCCCGATAGTATCATACCTGAAAGACGGAAGGCTTCTAGAGGGGAAGGATGAAGCTAGAAAGCTCAGGGTTAAATAAACCAAGTACATCCTTATGGATGAGGTGTTATATAAAAAAGGTTTTTCCCAGCCTTACCTAAGGTGTTTAGCTCCAGACGAGGCGAATTACGTATTGAGAGAAGTTTATGAAGGAGCATGTGGTAACCACTCAGGAGCCAGATCACTCGTCCACAAGGTCGTCTGTGTAGGATACTATTGGCCAACCATCCAAGCTGATGCTAAGGCATATGTTAAGGTATGTGATCAATGTCAACGTTTCAATAATATTCCTAGACAACCATCAGAGTATCGTACCCCAATGATAGCCCCTTGGCCTTTTGCACAATGGGGTTTGGATATTTTAGGCCCATTTCCAACTAGAACTAGAAAGATGAAGTTTTTGGTGATAGGAATAGATTATTTCACTAAATAGGTAGACGCTGAACCCTTAGCAAAGATTACACAACAGAATGTCAAAAACTTTGTTTAGAAAAGCATTGTATGCAAATTTGGAGTACCTAGGGTTCTAGTGTTTGACAATGGATGACAGTTCGATAACACACCTTTCAGGGAATTTTGTGAACAACTTGGGATCAAGAACCATTACTCCTCACCCTTCTATCCACAGGCCAATGGACAAGCAGAAGTAGCAAACCGATCATTGTTGAAAATCATCAAGACTCGGCTTGAAGGGGCAAAAAGAGTATGGCCAGATGAATTACTAGGTGTTTTGTGGGCTTATAGAACAACAGTAAGGACTCCTACGGGGGAAACTCCTTTTAAACTAGCTTTCGGAAGTGAAGCTGTTATACTTGCAGAGGTGCACATGGCCAGCCATAGGGTAATTAAGTACCAAGATGAAGAAAACAAGGAACAGCTTCATCTTAACCTTGATCTTATAGACAAGGTGAGGATGGACGCGGAGCAGAGAATAGCAAGGTACAAAAATCTTATGGCAAAATAGTATGATGCCATGGTGAAAACCAGGCGCTTCAACATTGGGGATCTCGTCATAAAAAGGGTTTCTTTAGCCCCTAAAAACTCGGCTCACGGGAAGCTAGGACCAAATTGGGAAGGACCTTACAGGGTTATCAACTGCAAGAGGTAAGGATCCTACTACTTGGAAGCCCTAGATGGACAGAAGCTAGAACACTCTTGGAATGTTGAACACTTAAGAAGATACTATCAATAAAAGGTGACCATGGACGAACATTGCCATAGGACGAACATCGTGGACGTTTGAAGTAATTTGTTGCTTGCAGTGTTATTTTCTTGTGTTTGCTTATTACTACTACTGTGTTTTAGATGTACAAGTGTTTTTCATGGACGAATGTGTGTTAAATATTTTTAATTCCCTAAAGGCATTAGCTCTTAAGCATGTGCCATGTCTAAGGATGAATGTTTACATAGTGTGGATTTCCAAATATATATAGGATGCATTTCCAAGTATATGTATGTTTGTATGGGAATCCTCCATTTTTGTGATTCCATTCACTATAATTCATAGAAAGCAAATAGCCAAAGACGAATAAAATCCTTGGACAAAAGGATGAATCGTCTGATCCATAGAAAGCAAACAGCCAAAGACGAATAAAATCCTCGGATGAAAGAATGTATCGTCTAAAGCTTTCCTCAAAATAAGGATAAAGCGAGAAAAATAAACCTAAGATATATCCGTCTGGTCTTAAGACAAGATAAACCCAAGGTATAATTGTCTAAACCTTGGACGAATAATGTGCGTGTAAAAACACCACAAGCCCATAGACAAATCTAACCAGCCCAACAGTCCAGTACATGGTCAAGCATTCGCTGGGAACAATTTCACTAAGGACGAGTAATGATCATCCCAAGGTTTGAATAATGAATAAAGCTAGCAAAAAAGACACGCCAGTCATGTACGAGTTGCACTTGAATGGCGAACATTAAGGATTCATTTTATTCTATTTTTGGTGATGTAAGAAGAAATTGGTCCATATGCGCAAGACGAGATAAAATGTCCATAAATGGGTGAACCCCACAACCACAAAAATGGCATGGATGACATAAATAAAACTTGTTCACAAAGCTTATGGCATATTCAAACACAATAAACAATGAAAACAAAAAGCATTCATTCATTCATAAAATTCAAAGAAGGGTAGACGACCACCCGTCCAAAAACCCTTCGAAGTAATGAGTGATTATTCATAAAGCTCGTCCATACACTTGGACAAGAGAATTGTACTTGAATAAATTCTAAAAGAAATAAGCAAAATCCCAAAACAACGGGCATCTCCAACAAGATTAAATAATAAATTTTCTAAGGAAAAGACAAATTCACTTGGATAAACCACTGGCAGCATTGCCTCCAGACTTTGGATCGTCTTGAGTCACCTCGTTATTAGCATTGTCCACCACATTGACATCCTCAGAACTCGTCGCAAGCAAGGAACTCTCTGTGGCGAGGGGAATCTTAAAGGTATCAAAGTCCAAGTCAGGGAAAGACTCATTGGCATTAGCAAGGAAGTCTTCATAGCCAGTTGCATAATGATTGTCTAGAAGATTCTTGTACTCGCCAAACTTCTTGAAAGCTGCAACGGCTTCTTCACAGGCCTTCTCCAAGGACGAAGTGAACTTTAAGACTTGTCCCTCCAGGTGAGCAATACGAGTATCTTTCTCAATAGCATTTGCTTTAAGTTCCTCAACCTCGTTTTTCAGCTTCGTTTCTATTCCTTGCAAACGACTGAGATCCTCAGTCAATCTGATTACTTCCCCCTTTTTCAAAAGAACTTCCTTGTTCAGCTCTTTATTCTTCTCCTTAGTCGTCTTAGCCTCCTCACATAACTCCTTAGCCTGGCTGGACGTCGTGTAAAACTTTGACATGGCCTACAAATGGATGAAGGCAAGTTAGAAATTTTATTCAAAATTGAAAGGAGTAAAACAAAGGTGAATGAAATTTATATACCTTAAAAAGGTAATGAGTGGCAGAATGTTCAAAATCCCTCACTGACATATTGTAACATGAATTCACTTCATTGTCAGTGATAATCCCTTTGAACGTCTTCCATGCATAACCCTCGTCCAACACCAAGTTAGGAGGCTGCTTAGACGGCTCTGAGGGATGAGTCTTGCGAGAAGTTTTAGCTGGAGGGGGAGGATCAGTCTGGATGGGCACCACATTAACCACTAGGTCGTCCAAATCTACCGTCGGAGAAGTAAATTTTGGAACCTTAGGAAGAGGAGACTTGCTAGGTTTTTGCTTTTGCTTCTTAAGACCTCGACGACTTGAAAGGTCACCGAGATCCACCGAGCTGGATATAGCCTTCCTCTTCCTTGTCTGGACGGTAGATTTCTGGACGATTAAGGCAATAATGTCGTCCTGAACTTGGACGTCCTCATCACCACTGGTTAAAGCCTTTTCCTTGTTTTCCTTCAAAGTGGCCATTCCTATGACGAAGAAAACAATTAAAAAAAAAAAAAAAGATGGACGACACTTACTCCGACGGGTTGTTTCTTCATGCCCAAGGTTTTTTGCAGAAGGTACTGGGCCAAATCCCCAAACAGCTAGATGACCAAAGGTCACTAAGCCGTGAAAGGATCTGTCAGGGAAGGCACTGACTTGGTTAATATGATCTAAATAAAATTTGTCCAAACGAGGACGGACGACAACTACATCAATACAAAAAAGAGAAGAGACGGTTAGACGAATAAATAAAAAGGTTAGAAAAAGAAGATAAGAAAAATGGAAGAAAGACATACCCTTAGGATGAAGACGACATAAGGGGCTAGTAAAAGGAGGGAAGGGGGTACTACTCACATCAACTGGGTCCCCGGCCCAATTTTCAGAAATAATAAAAAGCTCAGTCTTCCAAAGCCTGTCAGAAGAGCTACGACCTTTTATTAAACTAAAATGAAGGCCCCTAGACGAGAACTGGTAAAAACCAGCGGATTTCTTTATCTCTGATGGCTTATAACAGTAAAGGAACTCGTCCACTGTAATCAGACAATTCCTTTCTAATGCCTCACAACATAACACTTGCATGACAACTATAATCCTCCAACCATTGGGGTTAAGCTGGTTAGGTCCAATACCCAACCTATGGAGAAGGCCTCTACCAAAAGAATTTAAAGGAAACCTAAGACCTGCTAAAACATAAGATGTATATACACCTAAGCCAGAAGAAGGAGAATAACACCATTCCCCTTCATCGGGTAGACGAGGCTTAAATTCCTTAAGAATTTGGTACCTATCTACAAGGGTTTTCAACTTAAGCTCGTCTAAAGTGGATGCTACCTCAGGGGCACAACTATAAATTACGTTATCTTCCTTTTCTTCCTCTTCTTCCTCTTCGTCTTGAAGAGGGCTAGGTGGTCTTCTGGATGAGCTCACCCCCGTCCCAGAAGCTGTCTTATGCTGTATCTCCTGGAACTCCTCTAAAGAAAACCTAAGAACCCCAGACGAATAATGCTCGTCTGAGGAGCTACTACTATCACTACTTGAACTACCCTCATCACTCTTATAACTACCTCTACTTCCAAAGGAAACATCCTGATACTTGTCTATCTCTCTCTCTAGGCTACTACCAGACTCAGACATGATTTTTGAAAAAGGATAAAGACGAAAACATAAGGAAGAGAAGAGGAAATACTTGACGAGACTAGCAGATGAGGACTAAATGAGGCTCTTGGACGAGATGGTAGAGAAGAAATTATGAGAGAGATGAGGGGTAAGAGAGAGAATGCACATATATATAGGGCCCAGTGGTAAGGTCAACGAAACGACAAAGACTAGTCAGAAAATGACATATGGCGTTCTCTTTGAGAAATGGACTCGATGCAATAGGCCACCATTGCGATTCTAATGCGTGGCACGATCTGGAATAATCCATTTTTGACGAAGATGAGGATTGACGCACGGCATAGTATTCAACCTCTAAAATGGTGGCACGTGTCAAAGTTAATAATAATAAAGTCTACAATACTCTTGACGACCCTTGGACAAGGGGGCAACTGATGGGGAACTAAAAATTGAACCTATCTTCAACTCGTCCATATGAGTCGTCCAGAGCTAAAGATCAACCTAACCCAAAAAGATCGTCCATAGAAGCAAGGGTCGTCTGTCTGTGGGAGAACACGGACGACCCCCCAACACTCGGGAAATTTCCAGAGATGGACTTATCTACAATAGCTTGTAATTCGGACCACGTGTATTTTAGAGCATGAGTAAAACCCTTATTCATCACTATGACAGTTGCAGAGGATAAGAGAGCAAGCGCACGCACGAGAGAGAGAGAGAGAGAGAGAGAGAGAGAGAGAGAGAGAGAGAGAGAGAGAGAATTATTATTATTATTATTATTATTATTATTATTATTATTATTTTTAAAGCTTTGGTGAGTACTGTCTCGTTGCTTCTAATGTGTCATTGAGTGTCTAGATCTTGACCGATGCTGACCCAACTAACTAGTGCTGACAGTTTAGTCCCGATACTAGTGTCGACCGACTGAGCTAATGCCGACAAGCGGAGGGTGAAGCTTGTTCCGATGCCGGTGCAGTGCTAACACTAGAGTTGCAAACCCTTCACCGTTTAACACCGAACCGAACCAATGAAGACTCCAAGTTTAAAAGATTGCACATATGAGAGGAGTACAATAGTCAACAAGTCTAAAAGATTAGGTTTTTATTTTTTAAATGGAAACGTGTCATTTCACTTAGAGGTTAAAAAAAAAACACAAAATGACGTTGTTTTAAGCTAGGTTTTGTTGAGTATAAATATTTATTCTCTCCAAACACCCCAAATTTCTGAGACACCTCACACCTCAGTCTTTCTCTTGGCTCGCCGCTCTCGGAATGGCTAGCACTCTGCCTCACTAGTCACCACAATTGTTGCAGGTAACTCCCTTTACTCTCTCCAAACACCCCAACTCTCTCAGACGCCTCACGCCTCAATATCTCTCTTGGCTTGCCGCTCTCGAAACAGCTGGCACTCTGCCTTACCAGTCACCACAGCTGTAGCAGGTAACTCCCTTTACTCTCTCTCTCTCTCTCTCTCTCTCCAAACAGTGAGTATAGTAGAGTTCTAACTTCTTCTTCTTCTTTTCAGCATTTTGATTTTTTAGGTAGATTAAGCTAAGATATTTCTCACTCTTCTTCAATCCTTCACCTAGAGGTAATCACTAAATACTAATCAGTAATCACACACACACACACACACACACACACACACACACACTCTTTCTCTCACTCTCTCTCTCTCTCTCTCTCTCTCTCTCTGTGAAAAGTACTAATTTTTTTCCTTCATTTTAATTTTTTAGGGAGACTAAGACTGAGAGAGTTCTCACTCCTTTCCAATCCTTTTCCAAAAGGTAATCTCTAATCATTCACTATTCAGAATTTTTATTTTAATATTTAGTAACCACTGCTTTAAGATATATATAATTAGCTTTTAAGTTATATTTATATTGAGAATAATATAATGAATTCCTTTTTAATTTATATTATCATCTTTATATGTATTGAAAAATTTTAAAGGGAAATCAATATATTTTTTTATATCAATGTTTCTTTTACTGTTTTACTCTACTATTGATTTTTTAAAAAAAAAATTATTTTATTTAATTATTAAATATGGGATGTTACATACTTACAATGGTTGGCCGATTGTAAAAAAATAAATTTGATCTTGAGAAATATGATTCCATATACGAAAACAGTTGCATACATGTGTAAGTTTATTTACAATTGCATTGTTGAGTAAGTGCCAGTATATTTGTTTCTTGGATTGTGAAACTCAAAAATTGGTTTTATCTGGCCTAGAAGAGTGAAAATGTGGATAAGTGCTTTCAATTTTTAGATTAAAATAAAAAAGAAAAACAGATTTTTTTCAAACCGATTAAATCGACTGCAAAAAACCGCACTGCTATAAGTCAGAAAACCGACCTTAGTCGGTGTGCATCGATTCCAATTATGAGAAAACCGATGCATATCAGTTCAGTGATAAATTTGGAAAAAACCAAGCCAACTGAACTGCGCAAACCCTTCTGCACATAGTTAAATTTTTTGGGTTAGTTTGGTGAGTCTAATGTGTGAGTTTTTATGTGTCTATAGCCATAATTTTAGCATTAGACTAATTTAGCTAGTCCGATACGAATGCTCTTACACATTCAAAGTGTTACATGGATATATATATATATATATAATAAATTTTAATTGAGCAACTTATAAGTTTTTTTTTAGTTGAGATTCTTGAATCTATATAAGGACATTTGACACACAATTAGATATATAATGACTTGGTACAAAATTTAAACTCAATTAAAATCCAAGAATATATGGCATCAAATTAAAGGGAAAGTAGGACACTTGACACAGAGTTGGAATGCAATTAGAATCTAATTTGGATGTTTGCTTGAACTTGTTGAGGTTCAAAAAAAATTAAATAGCCACAAATAGGCCCAAAGAGATAGAAAAGACATTGGGCCCATTTCACACAAAAAAAAAAAAAAAAGAAATGATAAAGGGTGGGCTCTCACAATAAAGAAAAGAGAGAAGAAAGAAAGAAAGGGGAAAAGGCCCAGAGAGCTGGGATCCAGAGGAAAGGCCCAAATCAGGCAGAACCAGCGAACTAGAGAAAGCCCAAGAGGAAGAACTGGGTCGGAATCCCAGAAGCCTCCCAGAGGTAGGGGATCCACTGGACGCGCGAAGTAGGATCATGGCAAAAATTAGAGAGAGATAAGAGACAAAGGGCACGCAGACCTTGTGACCCAGACACGCAGTGGAAGTACAGAGGAAAACGCAGGAGCCTGGTTCCAACCATTTGGAGAAAGAGACAAGGAAGAGTACAACTGGAAAAAGCTGGAGCGCTGAGAAGAAAAGCCAAAAAGGCCTCAGGCCAGCCAACAGAAAATCTGGAAATAGAAAGGAGCTGAGGGACTTTCATCTGGTCGCAACAAAAAGCAAGAACTATGAAGAAAAGGAAAAGACATGATCCTGAAGCAACTAGGCACGGCACAAACTTTAAGGGGCAAAAGGGAGAAATCATTAGTACCCCGGAGCTCGAAGCCGTGCTATAAAAGAAGGAAGGGATCCATGCTACAAGGGGAGAAAAAAAAAAAGATTAAAAAAAGAGTAGAGAATTCATTTACGATTAGACCATTTTTACTAGGCATTCACAATTGCTTTCTAAAGTCTCATAAAATTGCAGAAAAGACTCTGTAAACTTAAGAGGAAAACAGAGGAACCATCCCTGGTATCCCAGGATAGCCACTACAGTACATGCTCAGATTCAACAAGTTCAAATTTTGCAAGTCTTTGAAGCTTGAATAGCTATCAAAGTCTGTAACTTATGAACTCAGTTGAACCTTGCACCACGTCTTAGTGAGCATTGTAATCATAAACTAAGGGAAACCAATAAAATACACCTCACATTTTAGAGGATCCCTAATTTGTTCTTACGTTATATTCCACTTGTCATGCATTTCCTTTACTGTTAAAATATCATTCAATACGAATATTCTTGTTTTGTTAGCTATTTGTATTGTAGGAAGTATGTTTTGTGCACCAGTCGATTCTTAAAACAGCCCTTTAGCTGCAGAGAATCGATCCCAGTCCACCAAGAACATCTTACACGGCCTAGGATCCTTGGGCCATAGTGCTGAAGAAAAAATGCACTCTCACATTTTGGCGACTTCACTGGGGACTGGGTAAAGAAAAGGGAAGAAGCAATCCCTTCGCAGAACATGCCTCTAAGACAAAGGAACAGTAAAGGTGCAAATGTGCCACCCACGGCTTCTGAGCCCGTGGGAGAAAATGAAGTGGCCTCCAGACAAAGAGGCGAGGTGCCCCTAACAGAGCACGAGGCCGTGTCAGAACAGAGGAATGCAAGGCAGGAGCTAGACCCTATGGCTCAAATGACTGCGATGTTGAAAGACTTGCAATAAGAAGTTCGCCTTCTCAAAGAAGGCAAGATGCAGGAAGTCAGAGATAATGCCCCCCATGTGGGCAACCAAGATAGAACCCAGCCAGAGGGAGGGTCAGCAGTGGGAGAAGGAACTAACCCCCAATACCTAACACTGGCAGATGTCAGTGCCCTCCTAGACCAAGAAAGGGAAAAACTTTCTAGGACCCCTAAGCAATTTTCTCGAGATCCCCCATTCCCACCAGAACTCCTTGGCAAGCCATACCCCAAGGGATATGAGCCACCAAAGTTCCATCCTTTTGATGGAAGGAATGGAAGTGCAGTAGAACACGTGAGTAGGTTTGTCCACACTATAGGCCCCTACGCAGGAGACCGAGAGTTGTGTCTAAGATAGTTTGCTAAGTCCCTAGTGGACAGAGCGTACACTTGGTACACCACACTGAGACCTGGGTCCATTAAGACCTGGGACGAAATGATTGAAAGATTTTGTGTAAAATATTACCCTGGTGAGGACAAGGTCACTTTCCAAAGCCTTCAGATGGTGAGGCAGAGGCCTGGAGAGGATCCTATCCAGTTCATCAAAAGATTTGAAGATGTGTCCCTAGACTATTATGGGGACCATGAAGAAAAAGAGTTTGTGGAGACTTGCATCTCTAACATGCTTTTTGATTACAGACTCAACCTCGAAAATTTATGTATCACACAGTTCGCTAACCTGTTACAGAGAACAAGAAGGACAGCACAAACTATGAGGGGGAAGAAGGCGCCAGCATCCCAAGCCATGACAGCATCGATGGGAGAAAAAAGGAAGAGGCCTGATAGAAAAATGTTCAAGGAACCATCGGTGATCCCATGTACTGTAAAAGAATTAAACCACATCCTAGACAAATGGATCGGGGATGGAGTGGTTAGGCTATTCACTGTGTCCAGGCCACCAACAGAGGAAGAAAGGAAAAATCCTTTGTTTTGCAGGATTCACAATTATGTTAAGCATTCCACCAAGGATTGCTGGACCCTCCGCAGGCTTTTTCACAGGAAGCTAAGAGAAGGAACCCTGGAGCTCACCCAGAAGGAACCAGAAGTACAAAGAAACCCCCTGCCCAACCACAAAGGAAAGGGGGTGGTAGTTGTGGTAATCCATGAGAACCTGGCAAAAGCAGAAGAGTCAGGAGGATCCTTCCACCCAAACACAGTCAGGACCCTTCAGAAGAATCCCAAGTTCAGATCACTATTCAATCAGCTGGGGTTTGGACCAGAAGCAAGGAGGGTGGCCATGGAATCTCTCATGACTATAGCAGCAGATTCAGGAATGGAATGTTTCACGGCAGAATCACATGCTAGTCGAGCTTTCTTAGAGAAAACCAATGCCATGACCTTCACTGATGAAGACATGGAGGTTGAGCATCCAGACCACCGTAGACCTTTTTACCTAATGGCCACCATAAATAGTGTCCAAATCAGAAGAGCACTGGTGGACACGGGGGCATCACTCAACCTCATAGCCTTGAGTACCTTGGAAGTCGTGGGCCTAGCTGGAAGAAGGATCCTGGGGGCTCCCATGGAGATAACCAGATTTGGAGGATCAGCAGAATCAACCGAAGGATATATACAGCTAGCCCTAAGGGTGGGGTCAATAGTAGCCTTGACCAGATTTTACGTAATCAACTCAGAAGTATCCTACCATGTACTCCTGGGACGGCCATGGCTCTATAAGTACCGCCTTATACCATCCACGTACCATCAGTGCGTTAAGGGGAGATTGAATGGGAGGCCTATAAGGATCCCTGCCAACCATAACCCTTTCAGCCAAGGAGAAGTAAACTTTGTAGAAACAATGTTTTATGATGAGTTAGAACCTGATGATGAAAGTCCCATGCCAGAGACCCCAGGAATGCCTATCTTGGAAAAAGAAAAAGGAGGAGGTACCCATGACTTGAGGGACCTCCTGAAGAGAAAAAGGCAAAAGAAGGAGCCCAGCACCTCAGGATCCCGAGAGTGTGTAGTAGTACGGGAACCCAGGGGAAGATTAATATACCGTTTGTGAAGGTGCGCGGGACTTGAGTGCATCGTGCAGGAAGGTCCCGGACCACCAAAATGTATGATAGCCTAGGAGGAAGTCCCAGAGGAACCAGTCAAAGAGACACAAATCCAACATGAGGAAGAATTACAGGAAGTAAACTTGGGGGCTGAGCTGGGATCCCAGAAGCCTGTTTTCATCATTAGTCAGTTGGCAATACAAGAAAGGGGGCCACTGGTGGTTTTGCTCAAAGAATACACAGATGTGTTTACATGGATCTATGATGAGATGCTTGGTCTGGATCCTGGGTTAGTGGTCCATGCCCTCAACGTGGACCCAGGAGTTAAACCAGTGATCCAACTAACCAGGGTCTTTCACACTGATGTAGAAGCCCAGATAACTCAAGAGGTCAAGAAGCTGCTAGCAGCTGGTTTTATTAAGCCCATTCAGCACCCTAGATGGCTTTCTAACATAGTACCTGTGAAGAAAAAGAACGGCCAGATCCATTACAATGTAGACTTCCGCAACCTGAATAAAGTGTGTCCTAAAGATGAGTTCCCTCTGCCTAATATTGACCTCCTTGTGGATTCAGCTGTGGGAAGTTCCATGTTCTCATTCATGGACGAGTATAATGGGTACAACCAGATTTGTATGGCTGCCAAGGATGCCGAGAAGACAGCATTCAGGACACCAATTGGGAATTTTTATTACACTGTGATGCCCTTTGGCCTCAAAAATGCAGGAGCCACATACCAACGAACCATGACAGTCATCTTCCATGACATGATGCATGAGGAAATGGAAGACTATGTGGATGATATTGTGGTCAAGTCAAAAACTAGGACAGGACACCTTCAGGTACTTGAACGAGTTTTCAAAAGATGCAGAGAATACAAGCTACACATGAACCCCATGAAATGTGCCTTTGGAGTATCTACAGGAAAGTTCCTCGGGTTCTTGGTAAATCATAGAGGCATAAGTGTAGATCCAGCCAAAGCTGCAGCCATTGCTACTATGAAAAGACCAACAACAGTGAGGGAGCTCAAAAGCTTCCTAGGAAGGGTCTCCTACATCAGGAGATTCGTGCCAGGACTGGCTTTAGTCACAGGGGGCTTATCCAAGCTATTAAAGAAAGGAACTGAGTTCACCTGGGGAGCAGAACAACAGGAAGCCTTCCAAAGGGTCCAACAGATTATGAATCATCTGCCCACTCTCTAGGCACCAGTACCTGGGCGACCCTTGCTATTATACTTGGCATCAAATGCCCAAGCAATACGAGCCTTGCTGGCGCAAGAGGATGATGGTGGGAACGAGCAACCTGTTTACTATGTGAGCAGAACACTCAAGGATGCCGAAACCAGGTATCCCAAGATAGAAAAGGCTTGCCTAGTGGTTATTTACGCATCCTAGAGGCTGAAGAGGTATTTCTCAGCCCACCAAATCCTTTTAGTGACTAAGTCACGTCCCATAAAAGCACTCCTGCATCAGCCCCTCCTAACAGGGAGAATAGCACAGTGGCTGGTCCTGCTTTCTTAATATGACATAGGCCTCAAGATCCCCAAGGCCGTCAAAAGTCAAGCCATAGCTGACCTCCAGGCACAGTTTCCAGGGAAGGAGGAAAGCTCACTAAGCGAAGAGATCCTAGGTGAGGTAGCAGTAGCAGAAATCCCGGGAAAGAAATGGACAATGAGATTCGATGGGTCAGCTACAGCAACCTCAAATGGGGTAGGAATTGTACTGAGCTGTGAAAATGGGGACACCATACCTCCATCTTTCAAGCTTGGTTTCTCCTGCTCCAATAATGCAGCTGAGTACGAGGCGTACTTAACCGAACTAACTATAGCACTCAGTATTGGGGTGAAACACATGAGAGTATTGGGAGATTCCAATCTTGTGGTCTCTCAGGTGAAAAGTGACTTTTGCACTAAGGGAACAAAGTTTGGCAGCCTACAGGACATGGGCACAGAGGCTGGAGCAGGAATTCCTGACCTTTAGCATAGAGTACACGCAGAGAAGTGAAAACAGATTTGCAGATGCGCTTACCACCCTGGGATCCCAAGTACCATTCAAGGGAAAAGACACTTTGGTCAGAATATGAAGGCAGGAGCATCCCATCTTAAAAATCCTCCAACAGATATCCCCCGGAGAGTCCAAGCAATGGGACTGGAGGAGCGAAGTGAAAGAAAAAATGAAAGAAACAGGATCCGGAGGGAATGTCAAGGAGCTGAGGGACTACGCTCTAATAGAAAGAGAACTATACAGGAGACTGCCCGGAAGGATCCTATCCAGATGTATCAATGAGAAAGAGGGGAAGCTAAGGTTGGAAGAGCTACATACCCAAGTCTGCGGGACCTCAGAAAAGATCAGTCTATACAGGAGGATGCAGCGCATGGGGTATTACTGGCCAAATATGAGCAAAGAGGCATCAACTATACAGGAAAAATGTCAAGAATGCCAACCCTTGGTGGACAAGGAAGAAAGGTACGCTGTATTTGTTACAGAAGATTAGAGGACCCCTTTCATAGAATACTTGGCTCAAGGGATCCTACCAACTGACAGGACACTGGCCCACCAGCTTAAGAAGCTCGCAGTCAGATATTTCTTGCAGAACGGGATCCTATTCAAAAGGGGATACAGTGGAGATCCCCTAAGATGCCTGGGACCAAGGGAAGCCAGGGAAGTGGTCAGGGAAGTCCATTTTGGTAATTGTGGAAGTCACACAGGAAAGAGGAGGCTCTATAAACAGTTACTACTGTTGGGGTATTACTGGCCAACAATGAAAAAGGACTCTGAAGAGATAGTCAAAACCTGCCACGCATGCCAAGTCCTTGGAGATGCAATCCATACTCACCCAAATATGTTATAGGATATGACAACCCCATGGCCTTTCCACACCTGGGTCTCATAGGACCTATAAATCCTCCATCCAGTGGTTACATATGGATCTTGGTAGCCACTGAATACTTTACAAAATGTAGAGGCCATCCCCTTGAAGAAGGTCACTGGAGCAGCTGTAGCAAACTTCATTCGAGGCCATATCATTACAAGGTTTGGGATCTTCAGGAGGTTGATTAGTGACAGTGGGACCCCATTCATAAATAAAGACATAAAGGGGTTAACTGAGGCTTACTACATCAAGTATGGAAGGTCTACACCGTACTACCCACAAGGAAATGGCCAGGCATAGGCCACTAATAGGGTGATATTGAAGATCCTTAAAAAAATGAAGCAAGAGTATGGAAGAAAATGGAGTGACCACCTGGCAGATGTACTTTGGGCATGCAGGAGCTCTGTGAAAACAACCATGGGATTTTCACCATTCTCCCTGGTCTATGGGACAGAAGCCATTAGCCCAGTAGAATTAATTGTTCCCACACCAAGAGTAGTACTTGAGGAAAGTTCGGAGGACACCGAGGACGCAAACAATGAAAGGAGGTTAGCAGACCTAGAAGGGGTAGAGGAAGAAAGAGAGCTAGCCAAGAGAAGAAGCTAGAGGTACCAACAAAGGATGACAAGAGCATATGCACAAGCAGTACGCCCGAGGACTTTCACTAAAGGGCAGTTGGTACTAAGGACAGTAGAGCATGTAAGAAGAAACCTACCGGGACCTTCCAAATTTGCCCCAAAGTGGGAAGGACCCTACATCATCAGGGAGGCCCATGATAGTGGGTACTACTACCTTACAAAGGAAGATGGGACAATCCTGACAGAGCCCATAAATGGGAAGTGGCTGAAACAATACTACGCATGAGAATGGAGAGGTCTCAGTACATCAGAATCCTTTTACCAAACTCTCCAACCTGCTAATTATTAAATCCTAAGTATCACAAAAGTCCTAACACGGACGAAATCAAGGGAGGATACCTAAGGAAATCTTCTTGCATAACCCAAGATCACCCCACAGATAACTACAAACAGTTGAATTTAAATACATGGTCGAGGACCTCAGGCATATACTGAGGATATCTAGCCCAGTACTCCGAAAAAAAAAACTTGCCAAGATTCATGAGCTGGGACAAGTAAAAATACATTGCCCAACGTACCCAGTTCAGTACTTGCGCAACCAGGAAGAAAAGGGAGAATACCTGGGGAAATCTTTTGATGCATAACCCAGGATCACCCCACAGATAGCTGCAAAGCAGCTAAGTTTCAAATACATGGTCTAGGATCTCAAGCATGTACTGAGGATACCTAGCCCAGTACTTGATAAAAGAAAAAAAAAAACCTGCCAAGTTCATGAGCTGGGACAACAAAAAAATAATAATATATTGCCAAATGTACCCAGTTCAGTACTTGCGCAATCAAGAAGAAAAGGAGTGGGTACCTAACTGGAACCTGCAACAAAACTTGTGGGAATCACAGGCCAGGACTCAGTAAAAAAAAAAGAGAGAAGACAAGAAAAGAAGATCCACATGCCATTAAAAGGGATTAGAAGCAACACTTAGAAGCCATACTGAAGCACAAGTACATGGAAGCAGTCTCAAAGCACAAGTGCAGATCTAAAAAAAAAAAAAAAAAAAAGAGCCAGAAGCATTGTCCAATCAAAGAAATAGAAAATTCATACAACCCCAAATTGTTCATACATATCCAAATAGCTAAAAAAAAAAAAAAAAAAGCTAAGAAAGGAGGCCAGCCAACAAGGAGCCATTCGAGGGAAGAGCAAGGACAGCTAAAGAAGAAAGAACCCTTTGCCTTTTGACCTTCAGATCTTGCAAAGTCTTGTGAGCATGAGCTAAAACTTCCTCAGCAGCAGCAATCTCAACATCAATGCTTTTAGAAGCTTGCCTCTGGAAAAGTGCTTGGGCTATGATCGTAGATACTCCAGCAAAAAGGACAGGTTGAACTTGGCTTCCAAGAGATCCTGAACAACTCCCCTCCATTCCAAGAGCTTTTCCTCAGAAAGAGAGTCTAGCGAAGAATCTCTCAAAGAAATCAACACGGCGCACAGCAGCTCCATCAGAATGTTTCCCAAAAATACTCCTCCTCTGAAACCAAGGGTAAAGTCCCCATGACTCTTAAATAGCCTTTCTAGCAATGGTAGACCTTCCACAAGCACAGAGAACTACAAGAAGCTGCCATAGGAGGACCCGAAATGGCAAAAGTGACTGGCAGGGAGGCTGTTGAACTCCAGAAGATCAAAGCGAGCCAAAAAGGTAGGGAGCCTTGAAGCAGGATCTGAAACAACCACCTCTGGAGCCTTCCCCTTTGCTGCATCATCGCCCGGGGTCCCAAAGGAACCTTCAACCCCCTGAATAGCATGAGGGTCAGCAACCTGAGCAGATCCTACACCCCCCTCAGGAACCACGAGTTCAGGATTTTTGATATCAACTCCTGCAAAAAAAAGAGGAAAGAGAAAGGGGGGGGGGGGCAGACTTAGCTTCTGCTAAAAAAAAAAAGAAAAAAAAAAGAAAAAAAAAAGGAACAAAAGGGGTAGAGGAGAAACCAGTATCAGCCTCTTGGGGCGGAGTTCCCTCCTCTTGCTCCTCTAACTTCTTAAAGGACTCTAGGAAAGAACACATGGCAAGTTGAAGAAAATGTGAGGAAGTCCTAGCAAAATGGCTAAAAGAAGGCAGGGACACAGGGGGCTTCGCCATAACAAAAAAAAAAAAAAAAAAAAAAAAAAAAAAAAAAAGGGCAGAAAGAGAGAAAGAATGCAGTAAAGACAATCAACACCCCACCTTTAGAATCCTCCGATTCCAAAGAAGTAGCAGCACCAGAGGCAGATCTCGCAGTGGCTTGGCCTGGAAAGAGGAAGAACTAAAAAAAAAAAGAAGGGGTGTAAAAGAGATAAAGCTAAAAAGCTATATAAAAGAAAAGAAAGGCTCACCTGTTTGCCCGGATGATGATGCGCCTCCCAAAGTTCTTGTACTTAACCCAGTCTGAGGTAACACGGTCCTGACAGGACTGGGAATCTGTTCAAACTGAGAACCTGGGGACGCGGGAAGCTTAGGAGCCTTAGGATCCTGGGCAACCTGGACATCTTGCATTGGTTGCCCGATCTCCTCAGCTATGCCACCACTGGGAGCCTCCTCCTCCCTACTTTGGGATGCAGCTTCAGCTATCTCCTCCTCCAAAGTCTCACCAACCACAGGGGGAGGAACCTCAACCTAAAAAAAAAAAAAAAAAGAGGGGGAACAACATAAAAAAAAAAAGAAAAAAAAAAAAAAGAAAGGGCATGAGCAACAGGGCAGCACGAGTATATAACACTTGTGAAATGAATATGAGGAAGTAGCAAAAGACACAGATAAGGAAAACCATACCACATATTCACCAGAAGATTGGCTTCTACCCTTCCTGGGATCTAGCTTACGCTTGGACTGCAAGAAAAACAATCACTCATTATTTCAAAAAAAAAAAAAAAAGGGAAGAAACAACAAAATTGCAACTTAAAAGAGCAAAGGAGGAAAGAGGCCTTGCCCTTCTCTCTCTTTCAACAGGGTCTCCAGGTCTCTGTTGTTTACTACGGGTACGTCCAGAGAGTCCTGAGGAACCATGAACTGAAGGACTCATAGGAGCCTGGGGAAAAGAAGACTCTACCTTAGTCTTCACCCAGCCCCTTATGGCCAAAGGTTGCTCCACTTCCTTCTCCTCAGCAAGTATCAACTGTTTCTAGGATTTCCCAATCTTCTTCTTCTTCTTTGACTTAGGGCCAACATCCTCTACACTCTCTTCAGCCGCGGCCTCCTTCAACTTTTCCTGTTTAATTGTTTTCCCTTTACTCATGCCAATGGGAGTACTGGCACTTATGGCCTCTACTGCCCCTTTCTTAATTGGTACCCCAGCAGAAGCACCAACAACAAGGTCACACCCTAACCAGTTCTCTGGGAAATCCTGCGCATAAGTCACCCAGCCTTCCCTGGAAGCATGCCATTCTGCAAAACCAGTTTTGCTGCTCACAGCAGTAGAAACAATACCAGCAGTAGGTAGGGACAGACGCCTGTTGGATGTTGGGGCAGAAGAGATGCCAGGGTTGGGTACTCTCCCAATCGTCTCAGAACCAGCATAATCAGCAAAGGATTTCTGAACCCTCCTCCAATAACTAGCATAGCCACTGAAGGCAAAAACTCCTCTCTGAGAGTTAGGCACTACAAATTGAGGACTTCGTCGTGACCAATAAGAGAAGGCCTGAAGTCTCATGAAGGGATCCAAGGAAGGAAGAGAAGGAACTACGTCATTAAACACTGGGAGAATATCCTGATCAAAGCCGAACTGCTGAAGTACTCGATGCGCCGAGTAATGGGTGTACCGTGGGCCAGTCGAGGAAAGTACAGGAAGCCAGGAAGGATTAATGTAAGCCAAGTAGGCTAAGCTACCGTCATCACCGTGACGTAAGTCAAAAATATTCCCTGTAGAAGTCAGAAAGAGAGATAACACAGAATTGCAAACAAAACCGGGGCCAAACTCCCGGGAGGAGCGCCAATTCAAATGGCCTGCTTGATCAAATAACTCAACCAAGTTAAGATTGCCACCTTTTAGACTCAGCCAACGGAAAATAATAGGATGGCTGTCAGTGGAGCTGCCACAAAGCCCTTTTATCACATCAGGGGATCCCTGAAACTTATCTTTCACAAACTTTAAATTCCTACACTTTGCTAAAGTAACTAAAGAACGATCCCACATAAATACCTGGAGAATGGCCCAATGAAGCGAAGAAGTGATAACATAACAAGAATCACCCTCAGCCTCATCTCCATGAAGTTAATCCAATTGAGAATAAACATGGCCCAAAAACATGGGGGCTAGAGGATATTGAGCGCCCTGAGCCAACTTAATCGCCAAAGGAAAAAGAGTGGACTTGATTCCATACCCGGGGAACTCGCTGAACAAAAACTTGCTAAGCCAGAATCCAAGGAACTCGGCACGCCTGACTTCCTTATCCTTCTCACGCGAAAGAGCCATAACCCACCTGCCCATCCTGGTCGGTTTCCCACCAGAAGAAGCAGTACGTCCACCAAAGTGAGCAAATAATTTTTCTTCCACTTCGAGATCCTCGTCAGAAAGCTTAATATCAAAGGGGTTTTCATCCCCAAGCACCGAAAGGAGAAAATTGCTGACCACATCCTCCAAGGTAACAGTCAGTTCACCAACAGAAAAGGAGAAAGTGTGCAGAGCAGGACACCAGCGGCGCACCAAATGCCTAAGGCCTTTGGCATCTTTGAAACCCTCAAGATTCCTGGAAATAGCCACTGCCTTCAAGACGCCGGCACGCTCCAAGCAACCCACAAACTCCTTGTCAGAAAGCTCATTATCCACCCAAATGGGCCAACCTTGGATCTTTCCAGCGACAAAATCAAAGAAGATGGGGACCGCTTCCCGAAGTCCTCGCCTGATTTGGAGATCAAAAATCTCCCTAGGGTCTGGAACTTGTGCAGAACCAACAAAACCCGCTTGACCAGAGAAAACCCAGGCGTGAGAGGATGGAGGGGTCTCGCCATGGGACACCCGAGGAAAGAATAAGCTAGGAGTATACCAGGGGTCTCGCAAAGGAAAAGCAGGGCGCCCAACGACAGACTTATCTTGCGCAGAACTAGAGGAGCCCTCACCTTCAAAGGGACTAGGAGTACGCTCCTTTCTTTTTCGAGAAGAGGAAGAAGCCATTGAAGTAATGGGTATCTGGAAAAAAGAAAGAAGATGGCGACGAGACTGATCGAAAGGAAAGAAAAGGGCTAGGAACAGAAGACTCAGGTAGACAAGGAAAAAAAGTAATGAGAAAATGCTAGAATGAAGGAATAAGAACAATTAGAGAAGACAATGTGTGGAAAGACGTGCCAGTTGCCAGGAATTAAATTTAAAAGGGAAGAAATTATCAGCAGTTATTAATGAATGTTATGGGAAACGTAAAAGTAGGTGGTGGGAGTTCTATTTCAACTCAACTGCCACGTCCCACGGAAAAGGGAGGAGTTACAAAAAGAGAAGCAAAGGAGCCAAGATACTGAAGAAATGGAAGATCAGGATCCTCGTAGAAAGATCAAAACAAAGAGAGAATCCTGCAGAAAACTCATGCATGGGCTGCAGGCAACCCATGAGCTCGGGGGGCTAAATGTTGAGGTTCAAAAAAAATTAAATAGCCACAAATAGGTCCAAAGAGATAGAAAAGACATTGGGCCCATTTCACACCCAAAAAAAAAAAAAAAATGATAAAGGGTGGGCTCTCACAATAAAGAAAAGAGAGAAGAAAGAAAGAAAGGGGAAAAGGCCCAGAGAGCTGGGATCCAGAGGAAAGGCCCAAATTAGGCAGAACCAGCAAACCAGAGAAAGCCCAGGAGGAAGAACTGGGTTGGAATCCCAGAAGCCTCCTAGAGGTAGGGGATCCACTAGACGCGCGAAGTAGGATCACGGCAAAAATTAAAGAGAGATAAGAGACAAAGGGCACGCAGACCTTGTGACCCAGACATGCAGTGGAAGTACAGAGCAAAACGCAGGAGCCTGGTTCCAACCATTTGAAGAAAGAGACAAGGAAGAGTACAACTGGAAAAAGCTGGAGCGCTGAGAAGAAAAGCCAAAAAGGCCTTAGGCCAGCCAACAGAAAATCTGGAAATAGAAAGGAGCTAAAGGACTTTCATCTGGTCGCAACAAAAAGCAAGAAACTATGAAGAAAAGGAAACGACATGATCCTGAAGCAACCAGGCACAGCACAGACTTTAAGGGGCAAAAGGGAGAAATCGTTAGTACCCCAGAGCCCGAAGCCGTGCTATAAAAGGAAGAAGGGATCCATGCTACAAGGGGAGAAAAAAAAAGATTAAAAAAAGAGTAAAGAATTCATTTACGATTAGACCATTTTTTTAGGCATTCACAATTGCTTTCTAAAGTATCATAAAATTGCAGAAGAGACTCTGTAAACTTAAGAGGAAAACAGAGGAACCATCCCCTGTATCCCAGGACAGCCACTACAGTACATGCTCGGATTCAACAAGTTCAAATTTTGCAAGTCTTTGAATCTTGAATAGCTATCAAAGTCTGTAACTTATAAACTCAGTTGAACCTTGCACCACGTCTTAGTGAGCATTGTAATCACAAACTAAGGGAAATCAATAAAATACACCTCAATTTTAGAGGATCCCTAACTTGTTCTTACGTTATATTCTACTTGTCATGCATTTCCTTTACTGTTAAAATATCATTCAATACGAATATTCTTGTTTTGTTAGCTATTTGTATTGTAGGAAGTATGTTTTGTGCACCAGTCGATTCTTAAAACAGCCCTTTAGCTGCGGAGAATCGATCCCAGTCCACCAAGAACATCTTACACGGCCCAGGATCCTTGGGCCATAGTGCTGAAGAAAAAAGGCACCCTCACAGAACTTTATTTCAATTTTCACTTTAATATAACATATACTAGTGTATAACCTGTGTATATGCATGACATAATTAAGAACAATCACAATTACATACAAACATGAGTTCAAATTATACCTAATTTGAAGAGTTATACATTTTTCAAGCCATAGATATATACATGAGTTTTACTCTTTTTTATTTTATTTATTTTTGATATACACATGCGTTTATACTTTTTTTTTCTTTTTTTCTTTTTTGGTTTTGATGGTTTATTTATATTAGTCTTTTTGTCTTTTGTACAACATTAACTCACCTAGAACAAAAATTTTAAAAACTTAGATAGGACATGTGGTGCAAAATTAGACAACAATTAAAGTTTAATTTAAAATCTAATTGAATTTTTTCTCTGTTTTGGATATATATATATATATATATATATATGTGAAGTGCATATAAAGTTCTTTTATTTTATTTTATTTCAAGAGATATATAAGACAAGCATATGCGAATCGGTGGAATCAAGATTCACAAACTTTTATCATTCAACTTAATCTAATTATGTGCTTAGATTTTCTAGCATCATTTTCACAATAGTTGGTACAAGCGGCTATGAAGTTTGAAGCGAAGCATTATCGTATTCAATGGATGGAAGTATTATTTGAATGGAATGACTCATTTTGATTGGCTGGATGGGTGATACATGGTAAATAAGTAAAAATTAATAATATGATTCAAAGTTTATAAATGATTGCCATAAATAAAGGTCTTTCAAATTTAATCAAACAATTGAAATCCAAAGTAATGGATGAATGAATGATATTATTGTGGTCGTTGATTTTTGCAATGAGTAATAAACATTTGCACTAAAACTAAGAAATTGAATTGACACTTGGTACAAAATTAGACTCTAATTGGATCTTCTCTTAGTTTTGACTTTATATATATAAAAGAAAATATTGTACCTAACATGACAATACCATCATTTTTGTCATCTTTAAGTGGTACGTGGTAATTCTCTTCATCTCATAAATTTTAAGAAAAAGATGATTTGGATCATTTAGGTTAGCTTGAATTTTTGTGAACAAAATTAATTAAACTTTTACTTGGAATGCTAAACTATAAAAATATCAACTTGCATTTAGTTATTTACAAAACTACATTGAATTTACCCAAGGCGTGCCGTTTCAAGCGAGGAGTACCTAGAGTCATAGCCCTTATATTGTGAGTAGTAAGGTGGGAGTTTTAACCAAGTCTAAGAGTCCGTTTGGTTGGAGAAGTGGAGAAGTATGAGAATAAAAAATGGGGAATGGATAGAAAAGTGGAAAGATAAAAGATATTTAATTTTCTTTCATTTGTGTTTGGTCGGGAGGATAGAAAAATGAGAGGATAGAAAACTCATTTGTTTGGTGGGAAATAAAGTTTGTATAAATTTACAATTATATCTCTATTAAATAAAACAAAAGTAACACATTTTTTTGTTAAAAAATTGTGTATGGACACAAATTTTTATTACAAGAGAACAAGCGAAAGGAAGATGAGAAAAAAAAAGGAATGAGAAGTATAAGAAAAGAAAAAAACTAAAAATGACGAAAAAAAAAAAAAATTAAAGAAAAAATAACTGACACACATAGAATAACAGAGAAAAAAAATAGATGAAAAAAAAAAAAAAAAACCGGAATAGAAGTATATGAAAAGAAAAAAAATAAAGAAAATGACAAAAAAGAATAAAGAAAAAAAAAAAAAAAAGAGACAAATGGCAGTGGCTGGAATGAAACCCAATTTAAAGTGCACTGGGGCATTTTCGTCCACTCCAAGTGCTCCCATTTCCCATTCTCCACATTTTGGTGGGTTTGGGAAGAAAACACTCAGCTCCACTAATTTTTTTCCCTCCATTCCCTCCAACCGAACACCTACCAAAAATGTTTTTTCTCCCATTTTCTCTCCTTTTTTTCCATCATTCTTAAAATCCACCCAACCAAACATACCCAAAGTGTGTTTAGAGCAATGTGCCCTCAACATCCATTTTTCTAAACCAAAACATAAACATATTGTTTAACATAAACTCTATTTAAGAAATTAAATAATTTTTTTACACTCATTTTATGTGTTCATTTTTTTTTTTTTACTATGTGATACACATAAAATTGAAAATATCTTGATTTTAATAGCCAAAACAAAAGTTTCAGCTACAAAATATTTTTTTGAAATCTAACATGTAAAGAAAAATCTAAGAAAAGAAATTAAAAAATATATATAAAGGGGGAGAATAGCCTATCCCCTTTCGGGATGGTTGAACTGCCGATCCTAAACAAAAGAATCCTCTTAAAAAATAGTGTAGATTATATTTTAATGTGATATGACTTAATTTACTTAACATTATTTATGTTAAACACCAAAATTATATGTCTTTAAACAATTTTTTTATACTATAATTATAATTTTAATGTTTTCTATAGGATGTGATAGAAAAATGATTGTTCACAATATTGGGGAACAACTTAAAGAACGAAATGCTTCAGAAAGTCTTTTATGCTAGAATATTTGTTTAAATTATAAAGCAAATAGTAAGATTAACGTTGTTATATTCGACAGAACAATGCTAATTTGTTAGGCTTTTCAAGCACAATTTTAATGTCATATTTATCAATAAAATTGCTTTTATTCTTCAAAAGTGTTAACATAATTTTATTTTATATTACAATTTTAATTTTTATATTTTCCATAGGATGTGACAATAAAAAAACAGATTTTCCTAGTGTTGGGGAACAATGTAAAGAAACAATACTTCAAAAAATAATTCTTCAAAAAATATTTTTAGCAGCCATTTCCGTTCGACCTGTGAAGCAAATAGCAAGACTACCGTTGATATATTTAACAACACAATGCTAATTAGTTAGGTTCTTCAGGCACAATTTTGATATCATAGTTATTAATAAAATTGCTATTATTTTTCAAAAGTGTTTACACAATTTTATTTTATACTATAATTATAACTTTAATGTTTTCCATAGGATGTAACAGAAAAACAGTTTCTCACAATGTTAGGGAACAATTTAGAGAATGAAATGCTTCATAAAATCCTTTCATCAGCTGGAATATCTGTTTAAATTATGAAGCAAATAGTAAGACTAATGTTGTTATACTCAACAACACTGCTAATTCATTAGGCTTTTTGTGAACACTTTTGATTTCATATTTATCAATAAAATTGCTGTTATTTTTCAAAAGAAAAAAAAAATGATGCTTAACTCATACTCTAAATTAATTATTTGTAAAATTTTAATGAATTTGTGCAAGGCATGTCTTTTCAAGCAAAAGAATATCTAGAGGCATATCATCTATTTGATAAGTAGTTGAGGAGAGTCTTTACGGAGAGTACCTTTAGAGCAACTTAACATCCTCAAACATTTTACTAAACCTAAACTCAAACATATTGTTAAACATAAACTTAATTTAATAAATTCTATAATTTCTTTTTGTTCATTCCATGTGTGCATATATATATATATATATAATTTTTTCATATTGAGATTTTTTTTAGCCATAACCAAAATTTGAACTACAAAATATTTTTGGAAATCTAGAATGTAAAGAAAAAAGTTCTAAGAAAAACAAATTTATAAATATGAAAGGGCATAAGAGTATACATATTTTTCTAGATTCCAACATGTAAATTAAAAAAAAAAAAAAAAATCAAAGAAGCGGGGTTATGATACTAATGTTTCAAAATTTACACTATTTTATGCCAATGAAATACAAATTGGTGCATGTGCAATTAAGAGTCTGTTTGGATATTGCTTATTTTGCTGAAACTGAAAACTTATTGCAAAAAATACTGTAGATAAAGGTAAAAGTTAGTTAAAATAATACAGTGGGGTCCATGAA
This sequence comes from Quercus gilva, assembly GCA_023621385.1. Lineage (NCBI taxonomy): Eukaryota > Viridiplantae > Streptophyta > Magnoliopsida > Fagales > Fagaceae > Quercus > Quercus gilva. The sequence continues at coordinate 36,131,604 of CM042477.1, forward strand.
TAGTACCAAAAAGTGTAGATAAAGGTAAAAGTTAGTTAAATAATACAGTGGGGTCCATGAATAGTACCAAAAAGTGTAGTGAGACCCATGAATTGTGGCAAAAATAAGCTGAATAGTAAAATAATTTTAATTTTTCATTGGTATCCAAACACACACTAAGTGTTATGGTTTTTCATAGAGTACTTAATGTGTTTTTCATTATATTATATTTGAAATATATAATTAGTATTGTATTTTAATGTAGATAATACTTTTTTTTTTTTGAGAAATTAATGTAGATAATTCTTGATTGGATTAATTTATCATTTATAGTGTTTAGGTGTACTTTAGCCAAAACATTGAGTGGGTGAATGAAAAAATAATGGTTGAAGAGAAGAACACTATTGTGATAACCACAAATGTGGCAGCCATTTATTGTGCTATCCTTAGTTGCAGTCATATGGATAAATTTGGTAGAATAAAAACAATTTTATTTTAAGATCTCCTCTTATATATATACACACACACCTAATTCTACACAATGCATTAGAGCAATTAATCCCCAACACTTACTAAATCAATCCATTTATTAGGGAAAAAAGGGGGGGGGGGGGGGATTTTCACTTTAAACCTATAGTTTAGCAAGAGTCTAAATTAAACCCTATACTTTCAAAAGTATCAACTAGACTTTGAAAAATAACAAATTCAACCTTAGAGTAAAAAATACTTAATACCATTACTTATATATATCTATACTACTATTTAAGAGGCTGCACCTGTTTGAACCGGATTTTTTTTTGTTCCAAAATACCCCTATTTCCTAGGTTTAAGTAGGGCCAAAACTAAAAGATAGTTCGATAAAAATACACTTCAAACTTTTACTAAAACATTGCCTACAAAATAGGACCACAAATTTTTTTTTTTTTTAACAATTTCAAGCAAAATAAATCCTAAATTTTAGGATTTTAGAATCCTCTACTAATAGCCTACTGACCAACACAGTTTTACATTTTAAAAGAAAAATGTTTTAGGTATTTTTATTCCTAAAAGTTTGTCTATTATTTAGAAGCAGTTTCCTCCACAATTTTATAATTTTATCTTTAAAGATAACTTCTCCTGTATTATTTTTCTCTTTCAAATTTTTTTTTTCTTTCTCATTTTACTTTGTATTTTGCAATTATATTCTAACACAATTGATTCTCTATTTTCTATATAGTGATGAGATGGTGAAGTTGAAGTAAATGCAAAGGAATTTAAGAAACTTTAAAAACCAAAAAATTCATTGACAGAATCCTCACATAAGCAGTTGGTGCTTTTTTTTTTTTTTTTTCTTTCTCATTTAACTTTGCATTTTGCAACTATTTTCTAACAAAGTTGATTCTCTATTTTCTGTATAAGGAAGAAAGGGTGGAGTTGAAGTAAATGCAAAGGAATTTAAGACCCAAACAATTCATTGAAGGTATGTTCTTAAATTCTTATTAGAAAATTTCATTAAAATTTTGCATAAAAATTTTGCATTCTAATTATAGGCTTATCTCTTTTGTGTTCAATGGGAACCCAAGTAGTCAAGTACTCACAAATGTGCTATCCGAGAAAGTGCTAGAGTTTTCAATGGCAGTTGGGTAAGAAAAAAGAGTCTTGAAATGAAAAGAACCTGATGAAATTTGAAAGGAATTGGCATACCCTTTATATGTAAAATGCACAAGAAGAACCAAGAAACATATACCAAGAATGAGAATGGGAGTTGAAGTTTGTTGTTTGTGAATAAAGGATTCAATAATGTCAATGGAGTTATAAAGCTTGGCTTTGGATTTGGAGTTTCTTCGGTTTTTTTTTTTTTTTTTTTTCCTCCTTTATCAAGGCTTAACTTTTTTTTTTCTTTGCATAAAAAAAAAATTAACTTTTTTTTTTTTAATTTTTCAATAACTGTTTCCCTTAATCTCATCTCATGTTTGATTTTTTTTTTTTTGAAGAAAAAAATATACTAAAAAGTAGAAATCAATCATATCCAAAAGAAATCCAAAAATTTCAAATTCCACATTCAAACCCACGTTCAACTTCTAAAAAAAAAAAAAAACCACATTCAAATTTATCCAAAAAAAAAAAACCCTACTTTCAAATATTTAACAAAACTTTCGGATAACAACTACTAAAAAAAACTTAAGAAAGTTAAAAATATGCAAGTACATGCAAGTACAACCTGCTAACTCAACCAACTCAACTTGGGTTGGGTCAGATTTGTTTCTACAAACGTGATGAGTTGGGTTAGGAAATAATGAACTCAACATGCTTGGGTTAGCTTGAAAAACCCCTCCAACCCATAGTTCCAATTCAATGCACTTTTTTTGAAAGGAATTTTAAAGGTAGGAATATATACTAGCCTCTCACGCGCGTGCTCAGAGACTCTTCTATTTTTTTGGTAAGGATTAATTTAAAGCATTTATTATAATTTGGGATTACTATATTTTCTAATTACAAAAAAAAAAAAAAAAAAAAAAAAAAAAAAAAAAAAACCTAGGGGTGTGATGAGTATTATGTGTGGTGAAATAATTTTTCATCACACTCCTAAGTTTTTTTTGTGATTGAAAAATGTAGTAATCTTAAATTATAATAAATGTTCTAAATTAATCCTTACTCAAAAAATAAAAAAGCCTCTGAACACGCGCGTGAGAGGCTAGTATATATTCCTACCTTTAAAATTCCTTTAAAAAAAAGTGCATTGAATTGGAACTATGGGTTGGAGGGGTTTTTCAAGCTAACCCAAGCATGTTGAGTTCATTATTTCCTAACCCAACTCATCACGTTTGTAGAAACAAATCTGACCCAACCCAAGTTGAGTTGGTTGAGTTAGCAGGTTGTACTTGCATCTTTTATATCTTGTAAAAAATTAGACTTTCAAGATCAAAAAAAAAAAAAAATTAGACTTTCATCAAGTAAGTCTAATTTCGATTCTTGAAAAACATATCCAAAAAGACTTTCATCTTTTTTACAGCTCTACTCCTTGTAAAAAAGCCATTGGATTACAATAAAAAATTCATCCGTAACCAATATCTTAGGGACTCGGACACATAATTATAATACCCGCTTTGTTGTGTCTGCACCGACAGTCTGTGAGATGGGCCTAAAAATATTCCAGCTGTACTGGTGGCAGAATGTTAGTCGCTCTAGTGCCTGGTTTTCCTGTGATGTGTCACCTCTTGACATTGATTCTTCCAGACAAAAAGGGGATCCCAGTCATATTGACCTCCAAACAAGACATTAAATAGTCTGATCCGATAGACATTTCAACTTGACATGTTTCACCTACGAAATGTGTCATACTTGACATTGCATGTTTTTTTCTTGTCCTATGTAGATGCTGGCACTTATATATTGAGCCTTCTGGAAACCATGAAATGCTAGACTTGCTTTGTTGCATTGCATCAATGAAATGAAATGGAGTTGAAGCCTTTTCATCAGCCATTGTGCCATACTTCTCTCTCTCAGATGCTTTTTTCCACTTCATATTTGACAATTTTCTCTAAGATGGAATTAGCTCCCACATCTTGTTGAGTCATGTGAAAACCACAGCACTTTGTCTACAAATGGAACCAATAGGAGTAATAACCCATTTTGAGATTATATATGGTTGTGTAGTTTTTGCATCAGAAAATGAGGTAGATATGACTTGCACTCTTCAAGTTATCTAAAGTGTAGTGAGTATCAGAGTAAATTTACCCAAGGTTGTAGGGAGTCCACTACAGCCGAAAGAACTTTAAGAGTTCTTGTTTCCTGTAAAGAAAGAATACTCTGTTACGCAAATTTCAAATGTACATATGATCATTTTTTTAAACAACTTTTTTTTTTTTTTTCTCTCTCTATAATTGATAAGTTGGGGACACACCTAGTAAGTGTTGAACCCATGAATTCACACTTCATCTCATATTATTTGAGTAGAAAATACCTCTAAAAGTAAGGGATCTCAAAGAATCCAATTTTAATTCTTTCAGCACATCATCTTTTTACTATATCAAATTGCATTGCCTCAAAAAGGACAGAAGTCCCACTCTGAGTATTATTTACCCCAAACAAGCATAAATGTTTGAGATGATGCACAAATTAATAATTAATATGGATCCCTCATGACAGATCCTTCATCCCTTGGTATTATATTTACATATTTATCTTTATCCAAAAACAGAAATGGATTCATGATAAAAGGACTGAATATTCCTAGACAGGCCAATTTGACAGAATTACTGGCAGTATATAGTGGAAAACAAAACTAAAAAAGAGAACAAGTAGGCTACCAAGATAGGCAGTCTGTAATTCAGAAGAAACCATTAGGGTTCACTTAACAAGCACAATGGCAAGAGTACCAACTTAAACTAAGCAACAGAAACAGAGTAACATGCATATACACAGAGCAGAGAGAGCATTAAAATACATAAACTTCAAGAGATTCATGTCCCATACATAAGAGGATATACATAATTTATAGACTTTTTAAGAGTGTTTCAATGCATCATCAAATTAAATGGGATCCTGACTAGGAAGTAACAAAAAGGGAAGAAAGCAAGCAGTCAAATAAGGACAAACCATTCTTTAATGGACAACTCTACCAGTTGAAGAAACTTGAAAAATATTCCCCAGCATAATGTTCTTCAGTCCCATGTAATGGAGATCATAGAGTTGGCCAGCCTTGACTCCTCTAAAGTTGATTGGTTATCATAATCCAGAGACCTTGACGCTCCTGGGATCGCATGTGTCAAGTGAAATGGCTTCATCTCAGCTTTTCCTAGTTGAGAATCGCAGAACGACCAGAGCAGCTGAATAACACAAACAAACAAATATGAGAAGTAATTGAACATTATGAGTTGGGATAGAAATTTTTTTTTTTAACAATTTTCATTTAATGATAGGAAGTTCCCCTGCCAAGGATAACACAATTCAACATCCAATTTACTGGGACTGTTTAATAGGAAATACCAAAAACACTACCAAGAATTATATCAATGCCAAATGACATTAAAATAAAAATGGCCACAATCTTACTATTAAGAAGTGGACCATCCAGGAGATTGAAAACCGAACATGTGGACTAATTGATTAGTAAAAATGGGTACAGAATAAATAATGCAAGATAACACAAGCTTCAAAAATTTCTCACCTGTATTGAATCAGTTCGGAAGAAATTTCTCTGGACTTTGCGTCCATCTGGAAGACGGAATCTAACCCTACAAAGGAGGTTCCTATCGCCCTTGGGTTCTTCAGGCAGAGGGGGATATGCCAGCTTCTTAGTGGTGCATGTTTTTTCCTCTTCAGTAACAGTTACATCTTTGTCTTTAGCAGTCCTCCCTCTTAAGTCTTTAATGCCTTCCATAGAAGCTGCCAATGCATCTATCATTTCCTCATCCTCTTCATTTGTTTCATCTGCAACCACAAGAGCATTATAGATTTGAACAGCAAGAAGAAACCCAATTCATTTTAACAACAAGAGATTTCTCAAATGAATCTCTCTTTACAACAAGACAAAACTCAAAAGCAAAATGAAAGCCAAAACTTATAACTAACAACATAAAGTAGTTGACATCTGCCTGAGAAAGTGTCTTTTTTATTTATTTATTTTTATGATGCGGAACCTCACCGAGGCAGGGTCCTTTGGACCCAACCATAGGGAGGTGTTATCAATAAATAAAATATCAAAGAGTTGCAAAATAGTAATCAATGACCTCATACCATGTTTCTCACATGTGAAGTGTTTGGTATGTTTGGTTGAGGGGAAAACTTGAGGGATGGAAAAGGGAAGTTTTCCCTTGTTTGATGTGGTGGAATTGAGGGAGGATGGAAAAGGGGAGTGGGTGGAGATATTTCACCCAGTCCCACTAAAACCTATTTTCCCAGATTTGGAGGAAAAATTCAAGAGAAAAGACATACTTCCATGAAATTTATGACTTTCCCCATTTAATTTCAATCTCTCTCTCTCCCTCTCTCTCTCTATTCAAATTTTGTGAAAGAATATATATATATATATATATATATGTGAGGGTATAATAGTAATTATTATCTTAAATGGAATTGATTTTAATTATATTTACAAGAAACCATAATTAAACTAAAATATGCATATTAATTCATTTGTTGATGTAATCATGTAATACATCATTTTCATAGTAATGTTATTCATTGTTATATCTTCAAACAATTTGATAAAAAAAAAAGGACATATAAGTGAATTAGTACAAGTTACACTTCCTCTCACTTTTTCTTCTAAACTAAACAAAAGAAATCTACAACTATTTTGTATCCTCTCACTTTTCTATCCTATCAAAAATTGATTTCTTTTCTAACCTTCTTACATTATCTCATATCCCATTTTTTCACCCTCCCTAACCAACAGACATTCTAGCAATTAAAGTCATCTTACAAATTTTTGGTTATTATTTTTTGCATCAGTTAATGTATTAGAAAATAAGAAGAAGCTGAATTTCATCATTACTCTTTTTGTGAAGTCAGAGCATTGAAAACCTTACATACCTTTACTTCTTTGAGGAGTCGAAGAACTTTCTCTTGGGCGTTTATCAGAGAGAATTATGTGATGATCTTTGGGGCTACTATCCATGAATGATAACAGATCCTACAAATGACATGAAACTTTCTATGATTAGCAATGCAATACAACTCAAACTTCGGTGCAAGTTTTTCTATACAACAATCCTTAGCCCCTTCCAAATGTGACTTTTTTTCTTTTTCTTTTTTAATCAAGCTAAGCCCCAAAAATGCAAGAATATGCATCCCCATAACGCATACCTCCAGCAATTGATCAGGTTGAACCATTCAACACCAGGAACGCATTTTCTGACCAGTTATGGGGTCAATGACAAGCACTACAGGAAAAGAATCCAGCTTGTAATATGTGCAAACCTTTCTGCCTTCAGTTGTATCGTCATACACCTATATTCACAAACAAGATCTGAGTGATTAAGTACAGACAGTGAATGTTACTAGAAATAAAAAGATATATATCCAAAATTTCAAAGTCCACAATAGACAACATCCAAATCAGCAGCAAAGATTCTCACAACCATCAAATCAATCTACAACTTATCATAGAGGTCATCCATATTTGAGCCATAAAGTATTCTAGAATTAACTAGAGTGGCTTCAATGGTAAATGCAACTGACAATCCAAATATATTATTACAGTTCTATATGTCAATTACTATTATCTAAAACAAATCTGATATTGTCTGCTTGCAGATAGGGGGAAAATGGTTTATATAATTTTCAACAACCCAAACTTCCAAGATATCATTAACATAAAAGAAGCCGGTTACTGACCACCCCTCTCAATTGCCTCTCTAGAGTCATACATAAATTGCCCATAGGAGAACATCAATTGTTTATATATACAAAGAAAAAAGTTCGCCATATGATCTTGAATTGGAAACCTATTATACATATAGGACAAGTAATCACGTGGCACGGAGGCATCTAATATTTTTAAATATAACATGAGGGAGAAGTTTTTCTTTTTTTGACGTGACAAGAGGGTCAAGTTAATTCTCATAGAAACCAAAGAAATTGAACTATGTGATGATAACTGACTCCACTTTAATATTAATCAATACCTTTGTAATAGGTCGAAGTTAAGCCGCCCACCCAAACCACCATTCCCTTTAGTTCTTTAAATTACAGGCGTTGAATTCATCTTCCTATATGATCTCTCAAGCCAAACACACACAGTTCAATGAATCTAAAAATTGGCCTTCACCCAAAAAAGGCAATTTCCAGCAGACCTGGACAGGGCTTCTTGGAAACTTTTTTTTTTTTTTTTAATTTGGAAAAAAAAAGGCAAGTAACAGGACTTCTTGGGAAAAATTACCCAAACAATATCAGATTAGAAATCATATCAAAGGGAACATCCTGCAACAATTTATGAAAAATAAGAAGAGAATCTCGTATAAGAACACTTAAGTCTATCAAGAAATTACAGACCTGCCAGAAGAAAAAATTGGACATAATAATTTGAGAAACAGCTTCATTTGACCATGTATCCCGATTAAGCTTCACAAAGAAATATAATGATTCCAAGTGAGTATGTGTCAACACATAAAAACAATAATAATAAACAGACAAACTAAAAATTTAGAAACTACCATATGAGAGGTGAACTCTTTGGTCGATTGCAAGTTCACAAGGAGCCATTTGTCATAAGAAGAAGCAGCATTTTTCGCCTGCATTTGTAGATAAGTATTAACAAACAAAAAAACTAGTTAAAGATCAAGGTCTGCATAACCACAGATTCATTGGTACTTCAATTAACTAAAATACTTTGAATTTAAAATCAAGCTCAAAAAATTAGTAATGTATTATTTCATGTCCTGATAGGTCACTAAATAAAATCAGGAAAAAAAATTTCCATAGATAAGATAATAAAAGGCTTATAAGCAATTTGCTTCAAAAAAAAAAAAAAAAGGCCTGGAAACTAGCAAAATTGGATTGAGATACCATAAGTAGAAAATGTAGTTTAGGGCAATCATGGCAACATGTTGAGACAAAAGCATAAAGGATCATCCATGGAGGTGTCCAAAAGGCAAAGAGCCAACTTTTCACCGACATTTTTAATCATATAATAAGGTAAGTTCATAATAAACATATAAAACAAAACCAAAAAAATAAAAGGCATCCTTTTTGATTGAGTGAATGAATAACAGCATTTTCCAACTAATCAAATTACAACAAGCCATAGAAGACATGCAGTAGATTACTATGGTTTCTAAAAGAATTGAGGAAGAGGAAGAATAACAAGAAGTCAAATAATAGAACTCTCCAAAAAATCCAACAATACAAGCCAAAGATCATGTGATAGATTATTAGGGCCCCCAAAAGGTTCTTCTACACTAGACCTAAGTTCCCCTCATAGCATTCTTTTTCCATTTAAAAATTTTACTCAATCCCATTTTTTCCCCCACAAAGAGCCTCCAATCCCATAATTTTTTTAAAAATTATTATCAGCATCCATCAATAATTAACATACATTTCTTTTTATCTCCATAATCACCTAAAGACAAAGGGCGCATAAACATACAAAAGTAGTCCCTATGTCACTTGATAATTTTCTAACTAGACAATGCACAATTTCACATAACTAGGATTAAAAGCTTCCCCACCTTCTTGTCATTAAAAAATTCCAAATTTATTCTTAATTAGCATTAGTAAGTGATTTTTATTTATAAGTAAACAATTAAGTGAAAATATATCTCATACTTTGTCTAATAAGTGTAGTGACAAGGCTATTAATGGAAAGTACAAATGTTACTCCACAACTTTTAACAATGGACAATATTTTTGGAAAGACAATTTCTTAACATCTAAAAAGGAAAGGTGGATTATGGTTTAGCTTAGGGATGAAGTATTAGACACTCATACTAATATAGACTGAAACACCAATGAGCTCTAGCTCAAATGGCATCTCCTTCCCCATAATAAAGGGTGAAGGGTAAGGTCGTTGGTTCAAGACCAACTAAGTGCTTGTGTAAGCCTAGCAATAAAAATATTATATAGGATTGAGATATATAATTGCAACTGTTGATTGATAGACCTCACTGAATGTAGCCCATAAAAAAAGAAAAACATAACAAAGCAACTCACAAGAAAACAAGATTTTCTCAAGTTGTGGTTTGTATGTCAAACCACTAAATCTGAGGAATTCAAAACCATGCACTGATAATTCGAATGCTATGCTAAAAGCAACAATTACTCCATGAGACTTTCTAGCCGCCTTTTTTTAAAATTGTTTTGGAACTAGTGTTGCACAAGTCAGCAAATAATGTAGGCAAGCACAATATGCCCTACATAACAACTAAATGATGTTTGATGACATGCATAACAAAAAGCTCATGGCTCACATCAAACTAAACAATAAGGTTTCTGTGCCAAACTAACACAAATTCACAAATCAAATGGAAAAAAAGAAGGGGAGGGGGGAAAGAGAGAGAATGATAAAGAAGAAGAAATTACATGTTTTTATCACTGATGCAAAAAGGCATATCACACAGAAAACATACCTATCCAACACATGCTAACAAAATGTGCTAAAAAGCTAGTACTACTTAAATGCCAATAAAACTAGTAATGGTCACTCATGTCATTTAAGATTAAAGTTTATAGTGTGAAAGCATGCGCATGTACCTTGTCAAAGGACCCATGAAACATCAGATGATAGGGAGGGCGATATAAAGAAGCAAGACTATCTTGATGGTTCTCTGTTGTAGACAAAGAACCTTGGTCTGACTCCCAGACCCCAGAGCATTTCATTTCCTCATCAAAATTATGGTGTTCTCTACATGAAAATAACAAAGAAAATTGCATCTTAATGAATGGATAATAAACAAACCAGTCCAAGATAAAATATATAAAACAAGAAGGGGACACTGCATATCAAGTTGCAACAAAATGATAGGAGGCGGCAAACACATATAGTATAGAAGTGAAAAAACACATTTAACTGCTGGAACACTCACATACTAAAAGAATGGCATAAAGAAATACCATTGTCCACCATTTTTCATTACGAGACAAATATAAAAATGCAAACAGGACTAATCATCCTGAACATTGATGGCATAAGAAATCCATTAAAACTGTCATGATACATAAAAACAGTACCTCTTAGGTGTTAAAACATAAAATAGAAGAGAAACATGACTAAACCAATCTTGACTAACATGAAAAAAATGAAGAATAATAATGACTCACAAATTTTAAGGGATTAAAAGCCCTCTATAGTATGTTCTTCCTATAACCCTATTAAGAAATAAATCTTACATGCCTCTTTTTTTATAATTTTTACACAGAAAATTAATTTGCTAGTAAGATTTCATCTATTAAAAATTTTATGGTATATTTAATGTTTGCTGTTAACATTGTTGGTGGATGATGTGATAGCAATTTTATAAATTTCATTAGTGTTTTAATCATTTTATGTTGAAATTGGTTTTGGTGGGTGGGGTCAATTGCTCATAGGAATTTGATTAACAGTGAGGATTGTTGTATAGTATGTTTTGTGACGTGCAACTAATCTAAGTGAAGTTCTCCTATGGCATAAAATAAAAAATAAAAAATAAAAAAAGGCCAAAACATTGGAGTTGAAAGGAAGAACAAGGAAAAAGTTAAATTGAAGAATATTATATGCAAGTCCAGTTTCTTCTACATTCAATTCACTCAATGCATAATTTATTGATGCCTTGCTGACGCAAATGCAAAGTCAATTTAAATTTCAGGAGATTTTGCAAATCATGGTACAAATGGAAGCTATTTTGCAGCATTTTTATACAAAAAAGGAAAAGCTTTATTCACAAATGAGGTACATACAAAAGTTAATCAAGGCAAGCCCTGATTATAAAATAAAAAGACAACCATACAGGACACAAATTCTGAAAAATAAAATAAAATCATTGCCGCAATTGAAATTGTATGGAAAGGTTTCAGTTCAATGATCAAGGCTGGAGAAAGAAAACATACTGATACAACATTGCATCATCATAAAGAGCTTCCCTTATAACAGGTTAAGGAGGGCGTACTTCATCTCCAACACTTTCATTTCTTGTGTCCCTCTCCAAATTACTGAATCAATAAACAAAAGCTACTGTTATAATCTAAACCAATCATGTAAAATTTAATCAATTAAAAATCACAATATTAAAAAGAATTAAATAAATTTCTTAACTTACCCTGTATTCTCATCAACCAAATAGTTCACATTTTCCGCTGCTAGAGATTGTGATGAAGCTACTACTGGCCCACCTTCATTACCCACAAAGAACAATTGAATAGCTTCCTCAAGCTTCCAATGCGTGGCCTGTTACCACAAGGCTCCACCATTCAGTTCCATACCTTCTTCAATTCAAAGACATTGGTAGCAAACAACCATTCATATAGTTCAAGAAACTAGATACCGAACACAACAGTAAAATTTAAAATAATTTCTATCAATCAAAAGAGATCAAGAGAACATAAATAAATAACCTAAACTAACAGTATTCCCAAATACTGGCATGTAATTAGTAAAGTTAGCTTAAAAGTTCCTACTTGAGTTGGCTCTAAAAATCTTTTAAAAAGGTCATACCCAATGCACAACAAATATATATGATAAAAGGGTCAAATCCTGGTTTCAAAACCCCCCATGTGTCTATGTAACAATCAAAAACCTTTTTTATGAACTAATTAGTCTCAGCTGCACCTAGCTTTTTTGCCATCCTATCTAAGGTGAAGGTGAGAGTATGTCTTCCACCTCTCAATTTATCATGCCCTTCATTGTTTTAACTTTTATGAATCAATATAAAAAAATAATAGTTTACCTAGCAAAAAATAGATAACTAAAAGAATGCCTAAACATTGGTGTATATTTTTCATGCACCTAAGTATGAGTATAAACTGCTTAGCTCGTTAGGAGTGAATGCCCCTGCATTACTTGACAACTAGTTCTAGCAATTAGAGTCAATTGCCAATAAGTTTTTACTAGCTAGAGAGTCCAAAAGCTCTTCTTTAAAAAAATTCCCTGCATACTTTATATATATATATATATATATTTGTTTATCTCTATATATTAGAGAATTCAGAAAATTAGTTACTGTAGTTTTCTTTTATAGGAATATTTTTAATTTTTCATCAATTTACTATTTTAACCCCATGAAATAATGATAAGTTAATTAAATTGGGGGTATTTGTGACAGTGAAAAAGACAATAACTACCTTTCTTAATCCTCTTAATATATAGATATATATATATATATATATATATGTTTATTTATTTATATGTGTATATTTTTCAATATGCAGACAACCAAGTTTGAGCGTGCTAAATCTCAAATAATTGAAATCATATAGTATAAGCTCCAGTTACACCAAAAGATAACATAATATAAAGTTCGAGCCTTTCATTCTAGTCATCATCTCAGACAACAGAAACCATTGGTATACTAAGTGCCCACATAAGAAAATTCATTGTCTCAAAAGTAAAGCTTATGAATACTACACAAATCACCAAAATCTAATAAACCCACATTGCAATCTCTATCCCAAAATTCAAAACACACAGTACAATCGAAACCCAAATTTTCTATTAAAAAAAAAAAAAAACCAGAAGAGTATTCAGTCCCTCAGTGGCAAAGATGTAAACTTTATTATCAAAGAAATCAGATATCAATATCAAATATAAAATAAATGTGACCTGCAAGAACTGAATGGCGGTATCGGCGGTCTGGCCAACGGCTATCTCTAGAAAAAACGAGACCATGCTCTGCTTATCAGAAGTAGAGAGCAGTCCTTCCTCCATAGCTTCTCTTCTCTTTTTGTTTTGTTTTGTTTTTCTCTCATAAACCTGACTGCTGAGAGATCTCTCTTAGCCTTGGAATAGGAAGGAAACAACTGAATGAAATCCTGAATGCAGAGACGGAGGGAAAGGTTTATATAAACTACTAACACGTTCGATCAAAAAGACAATAAAACCTATTGCAAATTACACCACCAAGTTTGTTTATGTTTAATTTTTATACTTTAAAGTTTTATAATTTAAAATTTATTTATATAAACTACTAACACGTTCGATCAAAAAGACAATAAAACCTATTGCAAATTACACCACCAAGTTTGTTTATGTTTAATTTTTATACTTTAAAGTTTTATAATTTAAAATTTAACCCCTGAAATTTTGGCGCATTTAGATTTTACATATGATATTTTAGAATTTAAATTTTATTCCTTAAAGTTTGAAAGTTTTGTATTTTAAACTCTAAAATTTTAGGAGTAAATTTAAATTCTAAAATTTTAGAATCTAAAATCCAAACACCCCAAACTTTAGAAGTGTAATTTGTAATTTACCTTTACTCTTATAATATTAATAAGGAAAATTTGTAGTTGACTTATATTGTAGATTAAATAAATATGTACAACATATTTTTTAGATTAATGTTAATATTATAATGTAAATTTATAATTACTCTATTAAATTCGAGATATATAGATAATTTTTTTTTAAAAAAAATGTTCTTTATTTTATTAAAAAAAAAAATAGAGATATCAACACCATGTTTTAAAAATTTTGAATAACAGCATGGTTTTTTTTTTTTTTTTTTTTTTTTTTTTTTTTTTTTTTTAACTTCTGCCCTTTTTCCTTTAGGTGCAAAAAGTTTTTTTTTTTTTTTTTCTTTTTTTCCCTCTACACCTTAGTCCTTACAATGTGTGCAAGGAGTAGACCATGCCACATTTTTGGATTTGACATAGAAAACCATATCGAAGAGATTTGAAAGAAAATGAGAATTTGATTTCAAGTACATGAGTTAGATATCACTATTATATGATTATACAAAGGCAAATATTTGGTGCACACTTAATGCATACATTTTTACACACACGAGAAGCCAATTGAAACTATGACACGAGGTCATAATTCCCACTCCCTACTTTAGTCCTAATAACCATCAATTCCACACATGTAACCATCCATATTTCAATTGCAATCTGGATCTAATTACATGTTAGAAAGCAAACATACTACAAAGCACAAATCATTTTGTTCTTTGGAAATAAATCATTGTGCTCTCAGGTTGTAGTTACTTCTCTTCTTAAAAAAAAAGAAAGAAATGCTAACTGATGCCCTTAGTACAATGGTTAACAATCCATTTAAAGAAAGTTTTTATGGGGAAAAAAAAAGCAATTAATATTTTGACAACTTTTTTCATTTCCCATAAAAGTGGTGTCAAAAATTTTCTAAAACAGATTGTTAATAATTACCCTAAGAGAACCCGTTACTAGGGGTGGCAATTCATGTTTGCATGTCGGGTTTGTGTCGTGTCAACTCATGAGTATTCGACTATATAGATTAATACTAACCCGACATGTTTATTAAACAGGTCAAGATTCATCAACCCTAACACGACCCATTTATTAAACAAGTCAGTTGTGTCAACCTGTTTATCAGATTTTATCAAAATGAAGAAAAAAAAATTTATGAAAAAACAAACAAATAAATATTTTTAATATCAAATTCAGAACTAACAAATAATTGCATCACAAATAATCATTTAAAAGTAAAGCATATCTCAATATCATAAATAATCAATCAAAAAATGTCAAAGAAAATAAACCGCAACAACTAATAAGTTTACATACCTAGAGTTTGAATGATATATTGGTAAAATGTCATTTAATTAAATGGGTCAAACGAGTTCTATGTATTCAACACTAACCCAACCCGTTTATTAAACGAGTCAGCCATGGCAACCCACATATGACACGAGCCCGTTAAGCCTCAACCCATAACCTGTTAATTTTGTGTCATGTTGTGTCGTGTCCAATTTTGCCACCCCTACCTGTTAGCATGACCCAAAAAAAAAAGGGTTATTGTCACTTTCTTCTTCTCCTTCTTCTTTTCCTCAGAGATAATATATTTTGAAATATATGATATTCATTCCATGATAATTATTAAAACACACACCAATGAGAGTTTTTGTGTGTGTGTGTGTGTGTGTGTGTAAGCAAGATTCGAATCCATATCCCTCAATCAATGACAAGGAGTCCAAATCTTCTATCCTAACTTATATGCTCCACCAAACATATCAAGCCACGTGGACATAACTTAGTAAACACAAACCAATGAATTAAATGAAGTCAATCTCCTATTCTCCTCTACCTCCCAACTCACGTTCCAAATCCAAAAGAAAAGAAAATTTTATTTACCTAGCCACAACTGGATTCCACCACCATGGCCACCTAGAGAAGATGACGACGGTGGACCTTGTTAGCCACCAACTCTTATTCCAGTACACCCAAAAAAAAAAAAAAAATCACAAGACCATCACCCATGGTGATGCATAAAAATAATCTCAGCCCCTACAACTATTCCAACACCAACAATAGTTCTTCTTGGCCACAGTTGTCTACCCACAATTGAGATAACGCATCTACCCATGGTTGTCTTCTTGGCCAAATACCCATCATCCACAAAAAAAAAAAAAAAAAAAAAAAAAAAAAAAAAAAAAAACCAAACTCACAAAGATCCTAGCCCACCCCATCAGTTCAATTTTCTCTTTTATACATCAAAATAATAGATAAAAGGCAAAGGATCCCACTCACTTCCAGATCTATACAATGAATTTGATTTTTGTGTGAGGAACGATATCATATGGGTTTATGAGAAAGAATAGAAAAACCAGAGTATTGGCTTGATCATGGAGGCTTGCAAACTCTGTTCTTTGCTATTAAGATTCACCATGGTTGTCTTCTCTAGGTAGCCATGGTGGTGGAATCCTATTGTAGCTGGGTATTTTAATGGTGGTTGAGTAGTTTTGTGATTTTTTTTTTCTTTCTTTTTTGTACCATGAGTTAGGAAGGAGAGTGACTCCTTTTAGACTTCCATGGGTTTTTTTTGCAAAATAACACCATTTTGTTAACAATTTTGTTAATTAGCATGGTTTCCAAACTATTTAGGAAATAAATATTTTGAGTCTTTTAGACTCGAGTTCACTGTAGAAACTCGAGTTTCATGTGCTAGCAAAACTGATGTGGAAAATTATCCATGTGGAACTCAAGTTCCTCAAAACAAAACCAAAAGAACATTATCACACACACCTTGGATTTTTTTGCAAAATAACATCATTTTGCTAACAATTTCGTTAGTTAGTGTGGTGGGCCTTTTTTTTTTGTATTCTGGACTGGGCTGTTTCGTGCCTTACTGTGGCCTAATAGTTTTGGGGTATGAGAGTCGGGATTGACTCAATTGAAACTCACCTCAAGTCAGTTTATGCATAAGCAAGGACCTCTTTGCAGAAACCCTGGTCATATGCCCACGGCAGGGGGCACTGTCGCAAAAACTGTTGGGGTTTATGCCCTAAAATTCAATTTATTGGCATGTCATAAATAATTAAATAGTTTCATTATATGTGACTATTTATAAATGAACTAATGGAACATTATCTTAGTCCATGAGATGCATAGTATGTGATTTATGTGAAAAATCACAGAAAATATAAATCACAAGTTCTTTGTAAACTCAGAATTTTAGTTCGTAGTCAGTAATGAAATTGGGCATTTCACCTGCGAAGACTATACACATATCAACTAAGATGATTTGTCTTGATCATGGAAGTGGAGACTTCTAATTGATATATTGATATGTTTTAAGAGTAAAAACATATTGAACTGGATCACTGTGTGATTTATTATTCTCCTAACGACTGTCAAGTGAATAATAAATCTTACAACTTCTATTTACATCAACTCTAAATCCTGAGAGAATAATTGATCTAATCATGAAGTGTAGGTTGCTTTGATATATCAGGAGTGAGATCTATAAGTTACAGTCAAAATCTCAGTATATTGGACAGCCGCATTTAATGTTGATGAAACATATATTTTCAAGATGGAATTCATAATCTCTTAACGGAGATATAAAATATTCCATTGAGATAAGTTTAATGGGTTCGGTTATTCAGAGTGTTGGGCCCAACCACTTTAGTAAGGAGTTACTAAAGTATATATTTATGAAATTGAATTTCATAAATATATAATAAATAACATAAACGATTAAACGGGTACTTAAGGATTAAGATGTAGTAATCTTCAAAGTGACAGTCTATATTCATGACTTTGTATTACTACGAATATTTTAATGAAGGGGTTACATGTATAATAAAGTCTTGAGATATAATTTATTAATAAGGCCTAAAGTGCAATTATATTCTTATAGTGGAATTGAATATAATTAATGGTAATTTTGGACTTGTCAAGAGTTGACAGAAAAGCCCAAGGCCCATTAGAGCTAGAGTCTTATTTGTTCCCTTTGGTCCTATCTCAAGCCACAAACTAAATCCCAATTAGATAGGCCCAAAAGGCTAACCCAATTAGATAATTATTTTTTATTTAATAAGAGTTATTAAATAAAGAAACTCTTAAGATAGTTATAACGTACGTATGATGAAAAGAAAAGAAATCAATTTTTCTCCACAAGAAGAAGAAAAAGAATTTTTTTTGAGAATCTATGTACAAAAAGACTGATTGAGAGACCACACATCTTGGGCACCATATGGAATTGAGATGAAGATTAAAGGTATTCTCAAGTCATGGTTTTAAAATTCATTGCATTAAGGTATGCTTCTTGTTCTTTGTTCTAGAATTCAAGGTTACATGTTATCTTTCATGATTGAAGTAGATTTGTGTTTGTTGCTTCCACTGTGTATTTTGTATGAGATGCAAAACTAGATTTTTCAACAAAAACATTATGGCAGGAGACACATAATATAACAGGATAATAAAAAGATCAACCAAGGATAATATTTAAACAACTTTGCAATAGGAAAGAGAAGTGATAATATGAGTATGGCAAAAATAAGTTAGCAACAATGAAAAGAGCATGTTTATGCTAAAACAGTCATGATAAAAGAGGGAAAGGGGATTGGTCTGCTAGGCTTAGGTCCTTGGTAGATTTAAGTTTAAAAAGGAAACCAATCTCTAATGTGGGCAACCTCTTAGGGTAATCTTACCGTAAAAATTGTCCACTTTGGAAGAACGGACCTAAATGGCTTATTCTTAAATCTCTTGGCTGACTAAAGGGTAGGTTGTTGAGAGGGAGAGAAAGGAGCAACTTATTGGTGCATGCCTTATCACACTTTTGTTTTCTCTCGTTGCCTTTCTTTCTTTTTCTTACCCTCTCTGTTTTTTCTTTTAGCTTTCTATTTCTTTATATGCCTCTATTCTTTCTTGTTTTTCCCCTCTTCCTCCATTGTTTTGTTATGTTGTTGTTCACTGTACACAACTAAGGCATTTTTATACTGTCTGCCATGATAAGATTTACCATTTTACCCCTCAACTACTTTTATCCTATTGTGGGTGTCCTTTCCTGGCCACCCACTGGTCTGCTCACTGCTCAACCACCAGCACTACCCTGGGTTGGCTGTGCCACGTTCCATTTCCAAAAAAAAAAGGATTTTGTTTTATTTTTCTTACTTTCTGTAGCATTCCCATCTAGATAAGAGTTGGGTGCCTTCTCTCACTAACTCTTACGGCATGCATCTAGTGATTCCAACTCATCTCTCTCTTTTTTGGGTGGTATGTCATCCTAGTATGACATTTCTCCCAAAAAAGCTTGAGCAGGAATCCCAGAATAGACTTCCCATTCTCCCCACCACCAGACTATACCCTTTCTTACCTCTGGCCTATGGCCCACCGCTTCTATATTGGTGGGGTACAAGTGAGTGGTGCCTGAGCCTTGTGCATGCTCCACTCCCATGTAAGTCCATGGTTTGTCTATCGTTCATGCGTTTGCCATTGCCTGTGAGTTTGTCTGATCTCGCTGCGCGTTTCTACTGCTTATTTTTAACCTTTTGTGGCGTAGGTGAGTTTGGGTTTTCATTCTTTGCATTTTGTTTCCTTCCTGGGCTGGGTCTTGCATGGGCATGGGTCCTTTCTTCTTCAATTCGGCCCTTGTTTCCCTTTATTGCTGGTTTGTGGGCTAACTAGTATTCCTGCCACGCCACTCCATTGCTTTTGCCATGTTATTATTTGACTTATGCTTGCTAGGCCTCCTTTGGGCCTACCATGTACTTTTTCTTTATTCAATTCACATTGTCCGGTATTTCTGCTGGGTTAATTCTCAAACTATTTTGGGCTTCCTCAACCCATTTTATTCCTTTGGATGTCCTCGACCCACTTCAGTCTTTTAGGCATCCTTGGCTCATTCCATTCTTACATTCCCATGGGCTTTTGTTAAATCTTTTGGGCTTCCCCGGCCCAATTACCATATCCTTTACTTTCCCATTTACTAATTCCTTTTTTTAGGCTCCTCTGACCTATTTTTGCTTGCTTTCCATTTCTTATAATTCTTATGGGCTTACTATTTCCTTCTCTGAGCTCCCTTGGGCTTGTTTGTTCTCTTTGAGGCCTCTTTTACTGTTTTATAGGCTTGTGGACCATTATTCCTGTCATTCGGACTTAATGGTTTTTTCTTGCTTTACTAATTCTTCTTTCTTCACTCTTTGTTATATTGTTGGGATTTTTCTTGCCTTTGGCTCTTTTCTTTTTTTCCAAAATAGGCCTCAACAGTTAGCATCATTTCTAAACTATGTAGGAATCTAGCATCTCAAGTCTCTTAGACTCAAGTTCACTGTAGCAAATCGAGTTTTAAAAACTCAAGTTCCATGTACTGGCAGAGCTAAGGTGGAAAAGTTATCCATGTAGATTTCGAGTTTTAAAGACTCATGTTCCATAAAAACATAAAACCCAAAAAAACTTGGATACGGAGAGAAGAGCAAAGAAAAACCCATAAGGAAAAGAAAAAAACCCACCAAGAACGGAGAGAAGAGCAAAGAAAAACCTAGTAAGCAAAGAAAAACCTAACAATGCACTTGGATACGGAGAGGAAGAGCAAAGAAAAATTCAACAACGCGTGGTTAGAGGGGAATATCAACTTTGCTTAAGTACATTGGTCAGATTCTTCTTCTTCTTCTTCTTTGGTTAGATCCTTCTTCTTTCTTCTTCTTCTTCACTCTGTTCACTCCTTTTTTACTCTACTCTTCACTCTGTAGTTTGTACGCTTCTTCTTTTAGCTATATGGAAATCAAGTCTTAGAGACTCGAGTTTCATATGAATAATTTTATCCACCTTAACTTGGAACTCGAGTGTTTAAGGCTCGATTTTTACAACTGAACTCGGTTCTCTTAAACTCAAGATGCTAGTTTCCTAAATAATTTCGGAAACCTTCTAACTAACAAAATTGTTCCTAAAATGGTGTTAAATGGAAAAAAAAAAATCACACACCTTCATCTCCTCACGTTCACAGCTTCAGCTTCAGGTTAATTCTTCAACTCCTCACGCTCATAGCCTCAGATCTCACCTTCAATTTCTCACAGGTATTCACTCCTCACAGGTCTATATAGTATCCTTCTAGGTCTCACCTTCAAATCCTTCTAGTCTGTGTTCACTCCTCACATAAACATCTCACTAGGAAAACCAAATCCAAACCTATGTTGTATATATAGGAATATACAAGGATAGGTTGTAATAATGATGGTTGAGTTAGGAGAATATGGTTTCATAAAGTGAAAATTCAAATTCTAGAATTTTCTAAGTGAAAATTTGAAATCTGAATTTTCTAAAATTTTCTAGAATTTTCTGGTGACTATTCAAAAAGGTTGAAGAGATTTCAATCTTTGTTAACCGTTTTATGAAAAAAAAAATAACTAACTCTTTATACGTGTCTTTTCATGAAACAGGCTTATGTTCACTTAAAAAATAACCAACTCTCCATATGTGCCTTTTCATTAAACAGGCTTATGTTCACTTAAAAAATAACTAACTCTTCATATGTGCCTTTTCATGAAACATAACCCGATAGATATAAATAGAGGCTTATGTTCTCTTGAAAAAACTAACTCCACAAAAGAGAAAGTTTGAGAGAAACACAAGAAATCTTGTGGCCATTCTCCAGAATTGCTATCTGTAGAACCCAATATCTTGGTTGTATCATGGGGATAAATTTGCGATAACCCTTTAGCAATAAAAGTGTGGTAAATATTGTTTAAGGAAAACGATATAGTGTCTCCAAATTATCTATTTTCTGTTTGTCTTTTCTGTTAATCTTGTTCTTCCATTATTACTTTGTGTAATATTCCCAACAATCTTAGACAATATTTGACTACAAGACAAGGAGTAAATGATGGTACAACTTTGAAGATGTTGAACCATGGTTTGGTGAAATTGGATCCCTTTGATGGAACCAATTTTACACAGTAGAAAGAGCAATTGGCTTGAATTTGAAGAGTTCTTCAAATGATGAATCAATCATAAAGAAGATTCAATGGAATAAGGCTTAAAGAAACAAGTATCTTTGTTGGCAAGACAAGGTGATAATTCTTTTACATTGTGAATGCATTAAAAGTCATGTTCATAGTTTGAACATTGAAGGTACAAATTTCTTATTCATGGGAAATTTGAATTTCTAATTGATTGATGAGTTTCTTTGTTAGAATATTTGCATGTGTTGCGAATTTATTTGAATTGAGATATAAGAATGAAATTTTAATATGTTTAAATGTTATAAAGTGAAGTAGAGAATCTAAAGGATGAGAATTTATACTTTTAAAGTGATAAAGTAAATGAATATTTTCCTAAGTGATTTTCTAAACTATGTGAAGACATTAAGGAGCATGTCAAAAGATCTCACTTTAGATCAATTCAGACCACATCACTGAATTGAAGAGGAAAGTCTGGTTAGAAGTGTATCTAACACCAATTCTTATATTCACTTGAACAATGTTAAAATTGGAAGTTCTAATAAGAACAATAAACACTTGAATGTGAATAAGAGTGTGAATGGTTTTAGAAAAACAACTCTAAGGATCCCAACAATGACAAGTAGAATGTCATGTTTCCGTTGTAAAAAGAAAGACCATTACATTTAAGAATGTAAGTTCTTAAAGAATAAGAAGGATGAAGATGGAAATGCCAATGACACAATTGTCATTAAGGATATTATTGCTATGGTGAGTGATGTATGTAATAAAGATCACTATATTTCATATGGCTGTAATTACAAATCCTTTCGATTGATGTTTTGATTCAGGTGCAGTGTTGCATGTGTGCAACTACAAGGCACAATTCAAGACTTATAAGGAGTTTTCCATAGAACTAGAGATGCTTGTGGACATCCACCGTAAGGCAAAAGTTCATGGAAAGTGCATTGCTGAAGTGAAATTGAGTTTTGGCAAGAAGTTCTCTTGACCAATGCTATATTTTCATGTACCTAATATCAAGAAAAGCCAATTTTTTATTTAAGAATGGTCTTGTCCAAGAATGGGATATTAGTAGGCAATGGATATGCTACTATCTAAGTGTTATTTATCAATATGTTTTGGTTGTACTTATATTGTTGATTCTTTATTTGTGGCATGCTAGGTTGAGACTTTTAAATTTCAAATTCTTGAAATTTATGTCAAAGCATGATATAATTTATATAAACATGATGATTTGAATTGAATGATGTATTAACTAGAAATAATAAATATTTCTAAATGTATATTATTCTCTGTAAGGAACATGTCATAATACACCAAAATGCAGTTCCTTATATACCTTAATAAAATTGTTTGGTCAAAAGAAAGAACTTTATTTGATATGGTAAATGCCATAAACTTGAATGCAATCAGCTAAGTTCCTATCTGATTAATGGGAAGAAGCTTTACTTAGTGTATGCTATGTGCATAATAGAGTTTCATCTCAAAAGTATTTCATATGTATTATGAAATGAGAAAGTGACCAAATGCTTATCATTTTAAACTGTGGGGATGTTTAATGGGAAGAAGCTTTGCTTAGTGTATGCTATGTGCATAATAGAGTTTCATCTCAAAAGTATTTCATATGTGTTATGAAATGAGAAAGTAACCAAATGCTTATCATTTTAAACTGTGGGGGTGTTTAACCTTTTATAAATGATAGACCAAAGAGGACTAATTAGTCAAAGAGCTATATAAAGTGTATATATAGGTTTTGAGTAAATTTGAGTGTATGTAGTTTATTAGACTTAATGTCTAATATAAGAGTGAAATCAAAGGATATTGAGTTTATTGAGTTTAAATTCAAAGATGATTTCAAGGATACCTTGATACCTACTTAAACACAAGTAAATGACTCCAATCTTAAATATCACATTAAGTGATATTAAAGATTTAAATGTGGTTTACCAAGTGAACAAAGGTGGAGTTAAAGTTTAAGGAATAAAAAGGATTTTAATTCAAATTTTATTTTATGTGAAGCTTTTGTTTACCTTGTTAAAGGTAATAAAAGTGTTGTCCTAATTAAATACCCATGGTATTCTTTGAGGGAAGTGATTTTAAAGTTTTAGAAAGCTTTGTGCTTTTAAAAAGATGTAGCTTTCTATTGTAAAAGTTATTAATAATGAGATAGACTCAATATTATTTAATAATAATTGGGTCTTAATGGATCTACATGTAACTTTAAAACCAATTGGTTGTGAGTGGGTATTAGAATAAGATATAAAATCTTTTGGTCTAAGGTTAATAGTAAAAGGTTTGCTTATCAAAAAAAAAAAAAATAGTAAAAGGTTTGAAACAAAGGGAAGATAGAATTTTGATATCTATACACTAGTAACTATTTGTGTTATTAGTTTAATATCTTTAAAACCATTCATATAATTTTAAAGAAATTCACTATATTCTATTACTACATTTTGATATATGTAATTATAGTATTTGTATATATGTGAATTTTGGAATGGTTGAGAACTCAAATTGTGGGGCTTAGAAACTTAAATTGTGGAATTATGATTTCCAAGAAAGTGTGGGGGTATAACCCTTAAACGAGTCATGGACTCAAAAGAATGCTAATGTGCATCAAAGATGTGCTTGATAAAGGTATTGAGAATTAACATCGAGGGATGTTAAATTCATTGTGATTAAATTCTACCATGTGTGGTAGATGTCTCGAGTTTAAACAAGCACATATTGTGATCCTATTTTGAAAGTACCTCTTTGCGAAATAAAGAGAGTACAAGTGAGTTCATTAATTAAACATTTAAGGACCAATAATGAAATATTGGATTGTGTCTCTACATATAATTTGAGTATGCATCATATAGATGTGAAGTGACTTTCTTAAAAAGTGATCTTGGTAAGGAAGTTTGCTTGAAAAACCTGTGGGTTTTTATTTCCTTACTTAATTAAATGAATGTCTTTTATAAATGATAATCAAGTAAAAAAATATAGTGGAGATGTGCACCATATTAATCTCATTTTGAGATTTATGTTATCTCATTTTGTTGAGATCTGAGTAATCTCATT
Organism: Quercus gilva; assembly: GCA_023621385.1. Classification (NCBI taxonomy): domain Eukaryota; kingdom Viridiplantae; phylum Streptophyta; class Magnoliopsida; order Fagales; family Fagaceae; genus Quercus; species Quercus gilva. The sequence goes on from CM042477.1 coordinate 36,156,413, forward strand.
GTGTTGAGATTAGTGATTTCTCATTCTTTTAGGAATTGTGTTCTCTCATTGTGTTGAGATTAGTGTTGAGAACTTGTTTCTTAAATTTTAATATATTTGAAGAGGCAAAGACACTTTAATTCTAATATTAAATAAAGAGATTATTGGAAAGGCATATGCATAGCTCGAGTTTGCTAATGTACTAAGTACATATTGCATATCATGTATGGAACCAAACTAGACATTGCCTTCACAGTATGTAGACTTTCAAAGTTTCTAAAACTTGAGATTGATCACTAGAAAATACTTAATTGTGATGAATATCTATTATATAGAATATTCAAGTTTAATTCTATTATTGATGTGAATGATAATATCTATGTTTAGTTAGATAATCACTACATGTGGGAGTGCTATGTGTAAGCATTAAAGAAATAAGGTGTATTTCTCACTCTACTATAAAATTAAATTGAGAGCATTGATTACAATGGAAACGGACAAGGAAACAAATTGATTAAGGTTTTGATAAAGTGTCATGGCCATGACCATAGAAAGCCATTCCTTGTACTGTTGTAAAACCACAATGCGTATGGTATACATGAGTTGTATACAAAGTGAACTTAGACTTAAAAAAGTCTAAGACAATAATACATAAGGCAAGTCAAATGTGGTTGGACTAGTCTATTGCCTACGTAATTCTATATATAAAATAGGTCATTTACCGAAGTGTGTCTCGAGACTTGGTAAGGATAACATCCATTGGAATTGGACTAAAACCCTTCTTTTTAAGAGAATCACCAATAGTGGGAACCCAACCTTGAATTTATTTAATCTAAAGAGGTTTAAAAGGTAACAACAAGCTATTGATACGTGGTTAATAAGAGCACTAATTTTGTGTCTCATTCAGGATGGATTAGTACAGATTGTTACGATGTAATTAATGATGAGTTTTACACTCTTAATGAAGTTCATAAATAATAAATGTTTGTGTAACATGAACATAAGAAGGAACTTCACCTTTGTGAACATAGGAGTGGTGTTGCTTCTAGCAAGAGTAAAAGAGTTTTCTCTTGTACATGTTCACTAAATCAGGAAGAGCACAAGACTATAATAGTACAAACAACAGTGGATTTCTATATGTGTTGTGGATGTTCTCATGTATGTGTTGTTTCCGATTTCAACACATAAGAGTTTTGGTTTAAGTACCAAGCCACCATTAACTCTGTTGATTTCTTGAGCAATTACAGTAAAGGGAGGTTTAAGTTGCAAGACACCTTCCATTATGCATGATAGGATATCAATCAAGTGAGACATATATTATTACAACCTAGTGGGGGATTGTTGTATATATAGGTATATACAAGGATAGGTTGTAATAATGATGATTGAGTTAGGAAAAAATAACTAACTCTCTATACGTGTCTTTTCATGAAACAAACTTATGTTCTCTTGAAAACTAACTCCACAAAAAAGAAAGTTTGAGAGAAACACAAGAAATCCTGTGGCCATTCTCCAGAATTTCTATCTATAGAACCCAACATCTTGGTTGTATCCTGGGGACAAATTTGCGATAACCCTTTAGCAACAAAAGTGTAGGGGGCAAATATTATCTAAGGAAAACGATATAGTGCCTTCAAGTTATCTATTTTCTATTTTTCTTTTTTGTTAATCTTGTTCTTCCATTATTACTTTCTGTAATATTCCCAACAACTCAAACCCAACAAACGCGCTGATCAGAGCTTGCAAAACCAAATCCAACAAACACATCGATCAGAATCTGGAAAACCAAACCCAACAAATGCACCACCACCTCATCCCGATCATAAATTGCAAACTCAAACCCAATAAACTCATCCCAATCAGAACCCACCTCCGAACATAAACTGCAAACCCAACAAACTCATCCCGATTGAAACCTGCAAAGAAAGGGAGAAAATTCGTGGGCTTTGATTTGGGGTTTTGTCCAAGAAAGATAGGGAACAAGATTTGAGAGAGAACCTCAATGGTGAGCTTCGCCCTTAGAGGCCTAATTTGGGCTTGACTAGAGAATAGGCTAGATACTAGAGAGAAGAAGAGAGGTTTAAAGGCAAAGAAATGGAGAGAAAAGAGAAGAAGAAATTGTCCATAAGTTTTTTGATTTTTTTTTTCTTTTGGTTTTGTTTTGTGGAAGTCAAAGTTTCTAACGCTCGAGTTCCACTTGTATTTTTATTCCTCGTCAGCTCTACTAGCACATAGAACTTGAGTCTTAGGTGGTGTTTGGATTTTGCCAAACTCAATTAACAAAACCGAGTTTTGTTAACTCATAACTAAAAAACTGTGGGCCATACATGTATAATGTTTGTTTGGCTGATTTTCACGGGTGTTAACTCAGTTAACAAAACTGAGTTTTTTTTTTATTTTTTATTTTTTATTTTTATTTATTTTTTATTTTGAGTTAACAAATTTAGAAACTCCCATGGGCTGTGTTCAAGTGATGAGTTATGTTAACTCAGTGGCATTGGCGTAATTTTGGACAAGAATTGGGTCCCACAGTAGTGTGTAGTTACATCACTGCAGACCACTTACATCATTGCACAGCAACTGATGAAGCTCCCAACGGCACTTTGTATTACTTTCCTAACTACCGAGCTCTTCACTCCTTCCATCTCACTTTCCCTTTTCCATCTCCCAAACCCACAGCACCTTTAGCCCGCAGCTCCGTTCACCGATTTTTGTGACCGGTGAGACCCAAATTCAGCCCCTCCATCTGCTGGGTTTTATTTTGATATTTTTTGTTTTTTCCATGTTCCTCCATTTCCTTTTTCCTCCATTTTTTTTTGTTGTGTTTATTGAAGCTGCTGGGTACGGTTCATTGATGGGTATTATTTTTCCATTTTCCTTCATTTTTTGTATTGTGTTTACTGAAGCCACTGGGTACGGTTCGTTGATGGGTATTGTTTTTCCATTTTCCTCCATTTCCATGCTCGAAACAGAGAGAGAGTTTTTCTTTACCTTTTTAGCAGAAAGATACTGAAATTCGTTGATGGGTATTTAGAACTTGCTCTTTGCGAAGAAGATTTTTCCGCTATTCTGGGTTTGCAATCTCTAAAATCTGTCATCAACAAAATTGTTTGTTCTTGTTTCAAAGAAAAGAAAGAAATTATTTTGATGTATTTTGTGTTTGTTTTTTTTTTTTTTTGTAAGAACAGAGTAGTAGTGAGGAGAAATTATGTGGGCTGAAGGGGGAAGGGGAAATGAGAAAAGATAAAAATGGGGATGAAACGTTCCGCGGGTAAGCTAGCAGCTTTGCTCTGACCAAGGTACAGGTATGGGGCCTACAAGTTAAAAATTTTGAGTGATGACAAGTTGGGTAATGTGGGCCAAATGGTTGGGTATAAGAAATTGGAGTATTTTGAGTAATAAGTGACGAAAAAAAAAAAAAACCAAACAGGGCCTTAGAGACTTGAGTTGCTATAATGAACACGAGTTTAAGAGAGTCAAAATGTTAGTTTTCTAAACAGTTTGGAAATGATGCCGACTAACGAAATTGTTAGCATTTTGGTGTTAAATTGCAAAAAAAAAAAATCCTCACATAAATTCATATCCAATATTATGCTACCGCAATTAATTTCATACTTCACGAAATTCTATTAATCAAAAAGAGGACAAAATATTGACTATTGGAGAAATAACTCTTTGGGTTCATTTGAATTGAGTTTATTTGTTGGTTTTGGGTGATTTTGGAATGTGTCTGTGTTTATTTTGTGTTGGTAGTTTTTTTTTTTTTTTTTTTTTTCTTTTTTTCTTGCTACGGACTGGTGGTGGTGGTGGTGGTGGCTGTGGCTGATGGTAGAGATGGTTGTGGTGGGTGATGTGGATGTTTTTTTTTGAGTAGTGGGATATATTATTTTATTGCAATGGTTATATTATTTTATTGTGATGTTTATATTATTTTATTGTGTTGAAAGCTAAAATAGATCCATTGCTGCAACATGTGTGTAGGTAAAATAGATAAAATAACTTTTGGTGTTACTAAATAGCTAAAATTATAGATCCACTGCTGTGAATGCTCTAAGCTTCAAGAGACTAATTTTTAACATTATTTGTCGTTATCTAGAAACAAATTTTATATTCTGTCGTTGTGTTCATCTTTTGTCATTGTGTTTGTTAAAATTTCAAATGTAATAAAAATCTTAGAGTTTGATAATTTAGGAAATTGTGGCAAGCAACGAGTTTTGCTTTTTTTTTTTTTTTTTTTTAAAAAGACAATAATGTAAAAGAGATCTTAAAATAGATAGCAGACATGACACGAATATATCAAATATGCCCTGGTCATAAATGCTATAGACAATTTTGCAAGTCTCACACATCCCTCGTGACGTTCCAATTATGGTGCCACAGAGATTATGTGAAAACATACATAGTAAATGTTTTACATGACCATTCCCAGCCCTCTTGAGCAAGATGAGCTTTCTCGTAAGGAACATAATTTAAACAAGTTGAAGGAATGAAAGAATAACAATTAGCATAGGACCATCTTGCTAAGATTCTTAGCTGAGATTATTTTTAGTAGTAAATGTCATTCTAAAGCAACTTCTAGGATCACGCTCACATAATGAAATGTAGTCAGGTATTTTGGTCACACAAGTATTTGCTTACCAAAATCTTTCTATTATTAGGAACTATACAGGGTTCCAACTCAAATTTGATATAATTGGATTATTAGAAAGGGAATTGATGCAAGATTTCTGCCCAAAGAAAGTTGGTCTGGTTACGGACTCTCTGGACCTCATTGATAGTTACGATTACTCTGTAACTAGTACTCAAAGTTCGAACAATTTCAGTTCTAATAGTTGGTGGTGAAATACAGACAATCGTGCAGATGAATTGATGTAGAACAGACAGCACTTGCCTTCCTAGAGCAGCAGGGGCGTAGGAAGTCACAACGCAGGATCAAATGGGGGTGCCAGTAGGGGGCTGTCGGGGTAACAGTGTCGGAATTGCATGAAATTTGGCAGGTTGAAGGGAAACGGCGTTCTGATCCAGATTCATGCCATGAACGTCGCCAAAATTTAGGCGAATTCCTTCATTAAGGCCCCGAAAACAATGTTTTTGCTATTTATAGTATTATTCGTTTTTCCTTAATAACTTTTAGTTTAAAAGTCAGAATAAGGTCCCGTCTGTTTTGGGACGACCCTTAAGGTCAGTAGGTTGTGATTTTGCGTTTAACTCAATTTTGCTATTTTTGGTAAAATTCGGTAATTTTGTCCCCTAATCGCGTAATTAGTGCGAATTAGGGTTTTAGACGTTTTCCTTAGTATTTATATGTTTTGTAGCCGTCAGAGGCAAGATAGTTGATTATCAATAAAAATTCAGACGTTTTGTCAAATTTTCTTCTGGTGGATTCCAGTTTTATCTCCTTGTGGATTCAGGGAAACCCCTCGTGGATTCGAGGTTTACTACCCAGAAACTAACAGTTTAGTTTCTGTTCCATCAAGAGAGCATCGTGTGTGCTTTCTTCAGGCTTCCGCGACATCATGAATGAATGGCAAGAAATGATCAATCATACTTAGCCTAGCGGGCAAAGGGCACGTACATAACTAGACCTTAAAACACCTTGGTTGGTTGCGATATAAAATCCAAAGGCAAATAGAGAATTAGTGCTAAGGTACTTGATGAGTTGTAGAATGTTGGGTAATGGCTAACTTCTAAGAATGAGAGGAAGAATTGAGAGAGAACTGAGAGTTTAAGAGAGAGAGAGTTACTTGATGTTTTTGCTTAATAAAGTTCGAAGGCTTAGCAGCCTTTTATACAATAATACAAGTTCTCATAATTATTAGAGCCAAGACTAGCTTAATCACTCTCTAATTGCCTGCAAACTTGACTGCTAACAACCTCCTAGCTCTCAAATAGCTCTCTAATTGAACACATACTGAATTAATTGTAGGCAATTAACTAAATAGTAGTACATTCATTCCTCAGCACAACGCATCACTTGCACATTCAGCATACACGTCTGTAGGATCTGCTGAACAGCACATAGGGAGCATACAGCAGCACAAACAGCAAGGAGCACATGAAGTAGCAAAGGCAGCACACTGCAGTGCAGGGAGTGGACATAACACATAGATGCAGCAGGCCAAACACAGAACAGCTGCAGGTAGATATAGCAGCACAGGCAATTCATTGCATCAGGCGACACAGCAACACACACAGCATACACATGCAGGCTAATACAACGCAGCAAAGCTGGCAGCAAGGTAGCTTGCACCTGCAAGGTTCCTAACAATTAACAAACTGAAATTTTATCTATAGAATACCTTTAATTTTTTTTTTACAACTTATGGATCAATTAAAAAAGTTCCAGAAAACTTATTCGCAAGGAAAAAGAATTTCCTAAAACAATTCTAATTAATATGCTACCATATAAGAACTCAGTTTTGATCAAAATACTCCTAAAAACTTTTCAAAACAAGAAAATTAAACCTTATTCTAGAAAATTCTTAAATACAAAAATTAGAAATAAAAATTTTCCATGACAAGCACAATGTTCTTTGTTAGATCCTTTCACTTAAAAAGAACTTGTCAACAAGTTCCAGCTTCAAATTGAAAATTTCCAATCCATAGGAAAAGATATTTCGAATGCTTCACAATCTTTAAATTCCTAGTAAATTTATTCTTGGGAGACACAACTTAAAAATTTTGCACCTTATTTTTTTATTGATTTGCAACATTAACCAGCAAGGAATTAATGACAAAATTAGAAGTTTGAACCCCAAGAAAATCATTAACTTGTGGCATGTTGCCTATGGGATTATGTGATTTCTAAGAAGCTTTTCCATATTTTCTTCCTTGATCCTTCATGAATTTCTTGCTAAAGCTTTTTTTCAACCTCCAACTTTTTGACCGGACTTGATATCTCAGAAATTTTTTAATGAAATTCTTCTTTATTAAATTCAAGAATACGCTGGGACTTCTCTTAATAATAAAAAAAATTTCCCTTCATTTCTTAACAAATCTATATATCTCTTTAGAATTATATACATTTTCCTTTCCTCAATTCATAGCTTACCTAATAGTATATGACAAAGATCTTTTGGATCCTTGGTAATGAAATAGCACTAAATTTTATCGAGATAATTACTTACAGTGTTGTATGCAATTATAAATTTATTATCAAAACTCATTTTAGCTTATGCATCCAAATTTGTGAAGAATTGAGCAAACTTTTAATTGATACACTCCTTTTGTGAGTACTATATACCTATAATAATTTCTGCAGTTCTTCCACTCCCACCATTTGTATATTAAGATTTGTGATGAATGATAGCAACTGCATGAAAAAGAGAAGAAAAAAAGGCAGGTAAAGTCACTATTAATCATACTTTGCATTAGCCCAAAGAGGAGGGAGGCAGTACATCTAAGTTTTTAATGCTAAATACCTACTTCAAGGAAATAAACCAAAACTAAATAGGAATGTCTTGGAGTGAGACATGTTGGGATCAAGACAGCATAGAAGTTGTAACAAACCCACAGGGAACTCTGTTCACTTCCATGAATATTGCTCTAGAAAAAGAGGTTTTCTAATTGTTATTAATGAAACTCAGAAAGCCAAGGTGTTTATAGGACTTTTTCTCAACTCCTGATAGTCACTTGACTTGCCGCCCCTCACATTGAAGCCCATCCCATGACATTCTTCAGCCTTTGAGACAAGAAAAAAACATATAGTATTGAATTAAAACTTGATAAATAGCAAGTAAATAATCCAATAACCTTAAATCCGGATGGAATGCAGCTTCAAGGCTAGTGGGCTCCTTTCTTTTTTCCTAATTTTTATTTTCTTTTTGATGAATTTTTACAAAATTATTACTTCTAGATGCAAGATTATGCAAAGATGTTACTGGCGAATTGCCATTCATATGTCACCACATTGATTGAGTACTAAAGTTTTGCCTTTATATGCGTCAGTACATTGATTGAGTACTAAAGAAAGCCACAATTCAGGTTCTGATTGTCCCACAACATCTTTGACAAGATAAAAAAAAAATGTTGTACAAAAACCTTTTGCATGATATCTGGATTCAATGAAGTCCAGAAAGAACGAAACATTTTATATGATGTCTAAGTTTGAGAAACCAAAATATTTTTGGGAACTCAATATGTTGGAAATACAACCATAGCACCAGAAGAAAAATAAAAATTCAAATTTACCTGTTGTTGAATCAGAATTTAAATACTTGAGTTGAACTCAAACCAAGAGTTATATAGCTTGATTGTCTACTGCATAAGTATTGGGCAGCAACAGATAGTAGCAAAGGGCAGCCATTTATCAAATCATCCCTCCTCCTGGGGGTAAAATCCATCTCTTTCCCTTCTCCAGGGAATATTGTAATGCTTCAATCACTCAGAAAACCTGTGACAGTAAAAATCATTGAAAACTAGCACATATGCTTCCAAACTCAAAAAGATGGATATTGCTTAAGTTGCAAATGGTCAGCTATTTAGTTCACCTTTCATGCTTTACCATATGGCATAGATTACTCAAAAGAAGTACACTGATACGATATGCTAGTATATTTTTATCATTATGAAGAGAGATTAATTTGGAGGGCCTTTTTCTGGTCAAGCTTTCTGAAAGAAACAAAAGCAACATGAGACCATTTCCTCTAATATAAGCTTCATCCTTGTGCATTTGCTTCCTCCATCATGTGAGCCTAACGGAGTGCCAATCAACCAAGCCACCACGCATGCCTGACAAGTGCATCCACATGTGAATATTGCACTAGTATAAGATATGCTTCTTCATATACTAGAGTTTGGGTTACATGAGATTGAAATAGAATAAATATTTACCACAAGATTGGTACGAGGAAAACATCTTGTGAGAAAAGATTAATAAGAAATAACACGATATGCCTTGCACTAGAAGAGTACATAACATCTTGTGCAGTTGTTGCATGCACATCACCACTTGGCATTGATCATTGATTCTTTGATAGATAACATTGTTATATTGGTGGATATTGCAAAACATTCTGCCAATTGCACACAGCATTTTGCAATTTTAAAAGAATGAGATATATGATGACATAAGTTTGGGCAGAGAAAAATCCATACAAAATAACCGTATATAGAAATAAAAAGAATAAAAAAATTCCCTCTCCATAACTTTCCATTCAAACATGTACTTTTTTTCTTTTGACATATGTAATCTCCTTATATTTGTTCTTAAACACCATCAACATTTCATTAACATTGTTTTTTATTTTTTTGGGAGAGGTTCTACCAGGCAATTATGCTATTAAATTCATATTTGTATCCAAATAGAAGTAGAACAGTAAGTTACTAGTGAATGGATGAGTTTTGCAATACTCACATGGAACAGAGAATTGACTTTGCCTTCAATGATCTTCTTCTTCAAGATTCAGGTGAATATTATAGATTCTTGGGATGTGAATAATCTTGGGTCCATTATCTCTTTTTTGGCAATCTTCTTTGAGAATTGGACTCTCCCTAATACACAATTCCTTCAACGGAGTCGTATGAAAAAAGTGTGGCGGTGCCTTTAGCTTAGGGCAGCCAACAATTTCCAAATACAGAAGACAGGGCATTATAGTAAAGCAATCTTCTTCTTTCAACCCCCCAATCCCACCCCATTCTTCCCACTCTTTCATGTTCCAAAATATTAGAGATTTCAAATTTGGGAACAAGATAAGTGATGCTGTTAATCCCTTGTATTTCTTGTCTTTAAATTCTATTCCCAAAAATTCAACTCCCACCTTTTTCACACTATCTGCATTTCGTATTTCTAATGATTCAAGGAATGGAAGCTTCCCCAAAGGAGGTATAGAATCTAAATTTTTGCAATTTATGATTTCAAGCCTTTTCAATTTGGTTAAGGACATAATCCAATTGGGAAACATTGTGCTGCCTTCATACCAATAGATTTGTAAATGCTCCAAGTTCGGATGTGGCTCTAAGACATTGAGAATTAGTACATTATTCTCCATTCTTCTACTCTCTTCACTTGTCCCATCAAAATTTAAACGCACACGACAAAGGTGTATTTTCTCTTTGAGATGTGCATTCTCAGCCTCAACCACATCTATCACATTTCCCAACCCTTTTATCACAAGAGCTCCTTGAAGGTAGTTCAAAAGTTTCAATTCTTCGAGTTTACATCCCCCAATATCACCCCTACCACTTACAACGAACTGCTCCAATGTTCTAAGAGAACTCAATTTCCCAATACCCATTGGAAATGGCTTTGTAAAATTAATCCCATGAAGAACAAGATGTCTTAACTTAATGAGTTTACTCATCCCTTGAGGCAGTTTCTCAATGCCATGACATCTACTAACATTCAAAGTTTGTAAATTACACAAATTACATATTGATTCAGGCAATACTTTCAATTTACTGTTATAAGATAAGTCAATGAATCTTAAATGTATTAATTTTTCCACCTTATCCGGAAGTTTCTCAATAGAACTACAACTCAGATTTAATGCACGTAAACATGTCAAATGTTGTAGTAAATCAGGTAGGACATGGTTAATGTTTGAGAATGAAGCCTTCAAAGGTAAGAGAGTGCGTAAATTTTTTGCCGTGTACACTGCCACAGGAAATTGTGTTTCTCCTCTAGGCGTTATTGACAAATGGCGAGTACTTTTGTGGAAAGAGTCTATCCCAAACTCTTTATCACCATTGACTTCAATTGAAAAGCATTCATTTTTCATTATTAATTGAGCAAAGTCATGCACAATATCATGCATTTTGCAACTTCTTATCATATCATCATGCTTATCTTTTTCAAAATCTTGGAAGAAAGAACGCATGGCCAAGTTTTCAAAGTACTCTTCTCCTATAATTTCCAATTCCATGTCCATATTTTCTTCTGAGTCAAGATATCCTTGTGCCATCCACAGTTTGACAAGATCATTTGTATAAATCACATAGTCTTTAGGAAAGATGGCACAGTATGAGAAACATCGTTTCATTGTGAAGGGTAATTCATAATAACTCAATAACAACGGTGCAAAAAGACCTTTTTCAACATCTTCTAATTTCCACAAACTACTATCTAAAACATTTTTCCATTGTTCTTTACTTTTCTTGAAGCGCATAAGACTCCCTAAAGTCCTTGCAGCAAGTGGCAAGCCTTTGCATTTCTTTGCTATTTCTCTGCCAAGGTCTTCTAGTTGCTTACATTGCTGTAGACTCTTCTCCAAAAATGCAATTTTACTGAATATCAGCCAGCAATCTTCATCAGACAGTGCCTCCAAATTGATCCTGTAGGCACTCCCCATAATTTCTGCAACTCTTTCTTTACGTGTGGTCACTAGAATTCTACTACCTTGGGCACCATATTGGAGAGCTAGTTCAAATGGCTCCCAAATTGTGTAGTCTTCAGTCCATACATCATCTAAGACAAGAAAGAACTTTTTTCCCTTGATCAAATTACAAATACTTTTTAGTAGAGTTTCCAACTCAGTATTATTGTCGGGGGAAAGACCTCCAACTTCTTGAATGATTGCTTTGGCAACCCTAACATCATTGAAAGGTTCAGAAACACAAACCCACATTCTACTTTGAAAATGGGCCTTCACCTCATGATCATTGTAGACTAATTGGGCAAGTGTTGTTTTTCCAATACCTCCCATACCCATTAAAGAGATGACATGAGGGCTTCTCTCTTCATGACCACCCTTGCCTAATAGGTTGCTTATTAGATCACACCTATCCTTATCACGACCACATATATTAGACACATCAACAAAGGATGTACTTTTTGGTCTCTCAACTTCTTCAATGCCCCTAGACAATTCAAACCTGAAAATCTCTCTCTCTCTAACAATCTCATCTACTTTTCCATTCAATTCTTTTATCTTGTGAGCAATATCATAACGGGAAAAAAATTGTTTTACTTGACTCAAATAACCAGAAGAGGAAGGAATGATGGAGCTTACCTTCCTCTTGAGACCAGGAATCTTATCAACTCTTCCTTCTTTCTCAATTTCTGATTTGAGTATTGCAGTGTTCCACTCATCCAACACATCCTCCACATCATAAGATACATCTTTGAGCTTATCTATCCAAAGCTTCACAGGTTTCTCTTTCACTTGTCTTTTCTCAGCATCATTGAGCACCATCTGGATTATCTGGAAATTGCTTGCAAGCTTTTGGACTTCCTCGTCAACACCCAGAACCAACTTAAACTCTTGAGTAGTGATTGAAGACAACTGCTCTAAGATGATACAAACTAGAGCCTCAGCCATGCTAAAGGTAGCACATTGATAAGAACAAGAATAGGAGATTGTTGAACGTTTGTTGTATACTTGGAAAAACTATAGGAGAAAGTTGACTTTTTGTTGTGTAGTTGGAAACTATCAAGTTATGGAGGTGGCCCAGGTGGGTGCGCTAACTTAGCTCAGCTAATTTACTTGTTTAGAAAACTTGCCACCGAATTTAGAAAAGCACAACCAACCTAATGCGAAGCTTTAGCAATTATATATATATATATATATTTTTTTTTTTTTTTTTGAGCTCAGAACAATACTTAGCAGTATACACAAATTATTTTATAATTTTTTTATAAACAGTTGATGTGGCAAATTTTTACTAGTTCTAATATGAGGTCATTACTAAGATCACATTTATACTTACAATAATTATTTGTCACGTCAGCAATTTGTAAAAATGTTGTAAAATAGTTTATATCTATAACATTACTCTTATATTTTATACAATGTAAAACGTACTTGGCATTTTACAAGCCACGTTCATATTTAGGAAAAAGTTAAGGGTTGGGTTCAAGTTACACCTAGTGTAACTCTAAGTAATGTTACACCACCTAATAACTTGTTATTAAATTAATATTTTGAAAATCCAACCGTTGAATTACACTTTATATATGTTTTTAACATGCATGCCAATTTTCATATCAATCGGATGCTATTTACCATTTGATCTATAAACTCATTTTTTATGCATTATTTTAAACTACAAAAATTTGAATTTTAACAATTTATTGATGACATGGCTATTAATTTTTTATCACCTCGAAATTTTGCAAGCATGAAGAATATACGAAGATAATGTAATCTAACGGTGGATTTGTCAATATTCGCATCCTATTAAAAAATATTGAGTGGTGTAACATTACTTAGAGTTACACCAGGTGTAACTTGAACCCAACCCAAAAGTTAATAGATGCTCTAAGTGTATTGATTTAAAAAATATTTTTAGAAACTTTTTTAAGAAAAAAGAAAAAAATAATTAATTTTTATAACATTTTTTCTATATTTTTCATGAAAATAATAATAAAACATTTCTAAAATGATCTATTAACAAATGTCTTAATGACATCTGTTAACTAAACCTATAAAAAAAAAGCTCAAATTGCCAATAGTTTTGTAACTCTCAATTGACATTTTTTAGTTTTTTCAAAAGAAACACCAAGAATTCAAATTTTCTCATTTTTTATTGTAACTATTAAATTATTTTTTTATGAAAAAACTCAATGCACTCACACTAGTAGAATTTTTTATTTTTTTTATATATAATTCAATTATTACAATAAATGGGAGGAGAAATTCAACCTTGCTTTCTCTTGCAAAATTGACCAATCAATGTCATTGAACTACAATAATATGAAACAAATTTTTTTTTTTTTTTTAATTTTCAAAGCGACTTAACGTAAGAGCCAGAAGAAGCTTTGCCACCTATTGATGCTCATTTTTTACAAAGGTCCCAACAACAAAAGAAGTCTAACAATAGAGAAGATGAGAAGGAAATGAAGGGTAAAACGGTAAAGAAATAAGGAAACAAGCCCAACAGGTTGAAGTAGCAAGATTAATGGCCAGCAGGCCCATAAGGATGAAAAGAGGTAAAGAATGAGTAAATGGGTCAAGAGAGCCCAAGGAATGAAACAATAAGCCTATGGAAATAATAAGAGTTAAAGAAGAAGTAAATGGGTCAAGGAAGCCCAGAGAATGAATTGGTAAACTTAATAGGTTGGCTTAATGGCCAATAAGCCCTAAAAGGTAATAAGAGGTAAAAGTGTAGAAAAAGGGCCGAAGAAGCCCAGAGAATTTAGCAACAAGTCCATGGGAGTAAAAAGATGTATAGAGGTAGCAAATGGGTCATGAAATCCCAAGGAATAAAGTGGTAAAATAGGCTAACGTGGCAGAAATGTTGGTTAATAAACCCAAAAGAGGTAAAGACGTGGAAAGTGGGCCAAGGAAGCCCTGAGCAAATGATTGACGAAGAAGTGGGTTTACATGGCAGGAAAATCAGCCCGCAAGCCCACGGGATAATAAGAAATAAAAAGAAAGGCAAAGCTGTAGCAGACACAACAAGTGATCTAACAGGATTAGTAGCCAAAAAGGCCCACGGCCATAAAGAAGGAAGTATAGGCTTAGCAGGAAGATGAAGACTTTTGCCCAAGCAATACCCAGTCCAAGAAGGGATGAAAGGAAGAAAATATGAGCCCAAAAGCCTACACATCCTTCACACCACAAAAGATAAACATCAACTAGTATATACAATAGAATCAAACAACGCAAGGGCAGTAGAAATGGTGTGAAGGCCAGAAAGAAACAAATTCAGATGGAGTGGAGCATGCACAAAGGCCTAGGGCACCACCTACTTGTACCCAGCCAATACATGGCAGGTGGGCCACTGGTCAAGGTATTCAGAGGGTGTGGTTTGGCGGCAGAGAGAAAAAGGGGTCTATTCTGGGGTTTCCACTCAAGCTTCTTTGGAGGAAATGTCCTACTATGATGGCATCTCACCCAAAAGAGGTAAGTATGGGCTGTGACCACTTGATACACACCATAGAGGTAAGTGATAAGGTAGCTTAATCCTTATCCATATAGGTAAAACAAAAACAGAAAGAGGTAACAAATAAGACAAGTAATTTTGTCTGGGAATGGAGAGTGGTGCAACCAACACACTCTGAGCAGAGGTAGTGGCTGGGTAGTCGGCAGGCTAGTGGGCAGTCTTGAAGGGATACCCATACGGAGCCAAAAGCAGTTGAGGGACGAAAATGGTAAATCTCAGAATGGCAGATGGTATAAAAAGGGGTAGCAATGAACAATGAAGGGAGACAAACAGAAGGAGGGGAGGAAGTAGAAAAGAAAGGGGAGGAAACAAAAAAGAACACACAGAAAAACTAGAGAGAAAAGAAAGAAAGATTGGAGAGGAAACTAGACAAAGAAAGTGAATGGTATGAATAGAGGCATGCATCAATAGACCATCTTTTCTCTCCCTTTTGGCAGACCCACTCTCTGAAGATTGAGAATTAAAGCTTAAACCATTTAGACCCTTTCTCCAAAATGTGTAACTTTTATGGCATGGGCCTTTCTTGAGGCTACTCACATTAGAGATTGGCTCCCTTCTTGGGTTCGCTTCTGTTGAAAAGTTCAGTTTATTGCATGGCAAACAAGTTTTCCTCTTTTTTTTTTTTTTTTTTTTTTTTTTTTTTTTTTTTTTTTTTTTAAACTATTCGTATTTGTTGGGTGATTCGCCTATTGCTCAGTTATTGAGTTATTTGCCTTTTCTGCTGTAGTGTTATTTCTATTTGCTGTATTATTCTGCTATAACTATGTTTTACCATCTTCTTAGTGTTAGTTTTATTTATTCCATTTAGTATTGTAGTTATCCTACATCACTGTATTCCTGCCATAACGTTTGTAACAGTTATTCCCACTGTGACCACGCAATACGCTTAGCCTACAACACTCATGCTAGGGTGCGTCTACATTGGGTTGGCTCAACGTGTGCACAAGCTGGCCTGAAGCGTAGCCCCAATAAGGCCAATCCCAACTCTCTTACCTCAAACTAACGAGCCGCAGCGCAGTAGAAGGGATTGAGGCCCAACAATGTAAAAAAGGCCCACCATACCACCAAACTAAGAAAAGCACAACCTGCCTAACCTATGAGCTAATCTTAAGTTTTGGCATTATGTACTTCGGTTTATTGTGATTATTCACCCCAAATTATGGGACATTTGTAATGTACACCATAAATTACAAAGTTTTATAATCAATATCTTTATTCAAGATTAATTTCATAATTTGTGATGCCAACTCCACCGCTCACATTGGTAATTAAATTAACAGATTTTAGTGGGCAAGTTTTTTAATTTTCTGTTTTTCTCCTTGGTTATCAACTCCTATTTTCCAACTTCATTAAATCCAATTCGAGTTTTTTTAGCGGGCAAGTTTCACTCCCACTCCTTGAGGGAGAAAACACCTCAATTCATGAATTTGTTTTTTTCTTTTTTTGTTAATCAATCCATGCAGGAGTTTTACTCACAATTGTTGAGGAGAAAAAACCTTAGTTAATAAAAAATATTGAAATACACTTAACACAAAAAGCGTATAAACTCAATGGATATGAGCTCAACTATGTTATATGAACCATCCATTCTTTTCATTATTGTTCATAGTTGAACTTCACTCACACATGTACCAATACTACTGCTGCTTTCATATATTTAACTCAATGATTCTTTTTTTATGTGGCACCTTTCTCATTTTTACTTGGTTCAAAAAGTTAGCAATATAATATTTAGCTCACTTTTTTCTACTCTTTTATCATGTACAGGACATAAAATTTGATCTTGCTGACTAATAGAAAATAATTAGTCTGTCTCAAAAGTTTGATGGGTTTATGTGTCACCAAGGAAAAAAGATAATCTCAATCTGACTGAGGGTTTAATTTTCATCGGTTACTGGCTAGTGGCAACACTAAAAGTGAAATTTGATTCTTGCAGGGCTTTAGGAAGATCGATCCAGATACATGGGAGTTTGTCAATGAAGAAAATAGTTCAAATCAAATCCACTATCTACATAAGTTAGTCAGAATTTCAAACTGCTTGCATGGGGATGAAGCAAACTAAAAATGACATCAGCAGTGTAGTCAACCACCTTCTTAGCACCAGCTGCCAATAATTGATCTATACTTTGACTTCCACAAGTAGTTTTAACATGGCAGCCTGCAGCAACCGAAAGCTGAATTGCAGCAAAACCTACTGTGAAGAGTGGCTGAGGATGCAATCATGAGGGAATACTGAATGACAATGCACCATAAAGAACAAATGGTAATTTTCAATGGGAAAGTTAATACGTCATACATCCCATCCTCATTTGTAGTGTTCATGAAAAAGCATAACTGAAGCTAATACAAATTGCTATCAAAATAAAAACGAAGGTTAAATGCAGGAATCCACCCAAAACAATAGGGTCATTTGCGATGTACATCCTAAAACACTACAAATATTTGTGCTATTAAACACCCTTGCAAGAATATCTACAATGACAAATTAGAAGGCTAATGAGATAGTCGTAGTCAAGTTACTAATTTTGACATAGAAGGCTAAGTGGTTAATTTTGACATAGTCGTAGTCAAGTCGGATATTAATGACATGCGCATTGGTCCATAAAATATAAGATAATAAACTCTGAAATGAATGGTGTACCACAGTACAGGTAGATAATTGCAAATTCCCTCATCGTTTAAGGTGGATATCTACAATTAACCTTGAAAATTCATGCAATGTTACTAAATTCTTTTGCTTCACAATAATCTTACCAGTATATTGCTGAGAAGACATTTGTGAAAGAAGGGGGAGAGAGATAGAGGCTAGACGATACTTGTCATATAACCAGGTCCTTATTGAAAAAATCAACTCAATGAAGCTACATTCTGACAAGTGGCTAAAGAACAATCAGATGTCTTTCATGGTAAAATGATCGTTCCAAAATTTCTTATATATTGTCTTCTCAGCTTTTGGCCAGTGTGTGCCTATGTGTTAACTGGTGAATACTCCACTATACAGCTTTATGCCTTCAGACTATGGAGAAAAAAAATGAAAAAAAAAAAAAAATCTGATGACCAACAAAGCAACTTATTGTAATTACAACTTGATTAAAGAAGTTGCTAGTGAATACATGGCAACAACAGTAATGTTTTTTTAAAAGACAGACCATACGCCTCACTTATCCTAGTAGTGCTTTTTAGAGCACGACATGCCGTCAGTGCAGCAAAAAGGAATGGCACTCACCTCCTAGCAGCACAAAAATAATAAGTCTGGGCAATCTCTGTAGTCAACAAGAATTATACAAAACTCAATATTTCACAGTTTAGTAATAAATCATATATTGAGAGCTGTGGTCACACCACAAGAGATGCCCAAAATGAAAATGTCGTGGACTTAGTACTTTATTTTTGCTTATACTCCCCCTAACTTAAAATCCTGGGGCCATCCCTACCTCCTTACCCTTTTTTCTAACCCTTCAACATTTATGTTTGTTTGGATAGAACTTACTTTGCTAAAATTAAAAATTGAAAACTGAAAACTAAAAACACTGTAGTAAAATAATTTTTAAATATGTGAATAGTATTATGGGATCCATTTTTAATGAAAAAGTTGCTGAAAAGTGGAATTTGTGAATTTGTGAACAGTGCACCTGTGGAAAAGTCAATAAATGCTGCTCCTATTCATGAACAGTAGCCGCATTACTCCCTAAACGCATGAAAAAAAAAAAAAAAAATTAAAAGAGAAAACGCAGACGCATGGATAGTGCTTTTCAGCACTATCCAATCGCATACTATGTGTATTGAGAAGTTGCAAAGGGATTTCTACTGGGTGGCGTAGGAAACAAATTTAAATTTTGCCTTGTTAATAAGAAGAAGATTTGTGAACCATTTCAATAATAAGAAAAGAATTCACCCAGGCAACAAACAATAATGTTACTCGAAAAGTGAAAATTTTATTGAGATTACGTAAATTTTTAAATGAATACACATATAGATATGCTTATAAGCTATTGACTACTTGAGAAATATGCTAGAGTTCCAAAGATTGGTCATCTGGTTACATCATTGATTCAGATAAAAAATAAAATAAAGAACTGAAAAAAGAGAAGAACAAACAATCTGTGCAAGACTATAAAAGAGAGAGAAAAAGAATCTGTCTAAGACTAGAACAATCTCATAGACAAAAGATTCGACTCCATGCTTCATCCGGTTGTGTCAGATCAGCAATTAATGCAGCAATCTCTTCATCAGATCAGCATAAGCAACAGGGTCAGATTCGGATTGACTGCACAGTTCAACCAAGGGTGGTAAATCAGAAAATACTTGGCTCAATGCTTCGTCCGGGGATGTGTGATCCAACCTTGCAGCAAGTTCTTCATGCGTATAAACATCAGCATCAGGGCCAGCATTAGGCTCAAGGCAGAGTCTCTTTCTGTGTTGTTGGGCTTGGGCTTCTTCCTGTTCAAGTGACATCACAGCAGTTGTATTGAAGCTTGAGACCTCTTCAGCAGCAGCAGTAGAAACTCCTCCATTGGCCTCCTCATAATCTGACCCTTTATTTTGTTTATAGATAACACAGAGGACTGTGTTGGTTCTAGGAGATTCTTGATTTGCAAGGGAGAACTCGTGCATTATCCAATTAGTCTTATTGAATTTGCCCGAATCATGATCCTTGGCCTTAAAATTGAGCATCCTGTCAATCCCAATAAGATTTCCCTGAGAATCAAGGATTCTTTTGGGCTTGCCTTTTGCAAGCCAGGTTCCACAAGAGGCAGCCCTGCACACACGATTGCCGGTTGTTTTGAGGTTGGTGAACACGAAGAGTTTTTGGCCGAAGGTGTGTATATGGTAGTGTGTATGAGAATCATATATTTCCCATGGAGGAATTTCGCCATATACCTCACAATCCTTGACAACAAAATGATTTAGGTGACGCTGTTGATGACCCTTTACCTTGTTCTTCAAAAAGTTTATCAAAGTCTCATCCCTCGGATCAAATCGAAAACCCACCTTCATCTTCATTATTAGACACTGACTCTGTCTGGCTCGCCTTTGATTTCCAATCCCACCGCATACTGAGAATTTCTTGCGAGTAAAGTAAACTCACTGTGTTGTGCTTGTGCTTGTGCCCAATAAATATAACTATATAAGTCGGCAAGTCCCTTTTACCGAATCCAGGTAGTATTCTGTATTCCAAACCGACTTATACTTGGCTTTCACAAACATATATAAGACAATATATTCAAATTCAATTGCCGCGCGTGCCCCTACCCCTACATGTTTTTGTTTTGGCATATTACATTAATTATTTTTATGTTCTTGCATTTTTATGTTTTTCTTAGAAGAATGTTTTTATTTTATTTTATTTTATTTTATTGTGAATTTATGTGGTAGTGATAAGTGTCATATATATCCCATCAATAAAAATAAATAAATAAGTATTATATATATATATATGAGTAATGCTACAACCATAAATTATTTTACAACATTTTAACAAAATGTTGGAGTCTATTTGGATACAGTTTATTATTGAAAACTGAAAATACTGTATCAAAATAATTTTTAAATGTGTAAATAGTGCCGTGAGACCCAATTTTAAAGTTAATTTTGCCAAATTTCGTACTTGCGGGTCCCGTGAATAGTACACTGAACCCACTGTTTAAAATGCAAATGCAGACGTGGTTGGATTTCAGCTGTAGCCAAACTCACACTTGATGTGGCCAACCTCTTATTAGTTTTCATCTAGGCTCACCATTAATATGATTTTTTCATTTACTAATAACCACTTACCATATTAGCAATTTGTAAAAAATTTTGTAATATAGTTTGTATCTGTAGCATCATTCCATATATATACACTCTTATTTAAGAGATTTTCCTTGTTTGGGTTGGATATTTGGTTAGTTCAACAATACACATACTTCCTTAGGTTTAACTAGAGATAAAACTAAAGAACAATTTAGTAAAAACAAATCTCTAATTCCCACTAAAACATTGCCTACAATACAAAATCACTTTTCTATTGGTTTTTAAATTGCTTTATCCACATATAAATTAGATTTTAAAAAAAAATTATATAAAAAATTAAAACATATGCACGTTTGCTTCTTTGAAAAAAATAACAATCTTTTCCATATAAAAAAATACTCCTAAAATTACGAATTGTTTTTTTTATTGCTTATTTATCTATTTATCTATATATATCCTATTCACTTACTACAATAAATATATAAAATTGTGTTCCATTTTAAAATCCCACTAAACTCATGTTTCTTATCCACTTACTTTTTTAGTGTTTTTATTTATTTATTTATTTATTTATATATATATATATACATATTAAAAAAATTAAAAAAAAAAAAAAAAAAAAAAAACTTATCAATTATCATGTAAGTGTTATTCTCAAAACTTCCCACAATTATTTGTTATAAAAATTACAACCAAAAAAATCTTTTTAACGTTAACCATCACAAACTTCTAACAAAGAGAAGGAAGGTTCTCTATGAGAAAAAAGTGGTAGATTATATTAACAAAAAAAAAAAAAACTTATCAATTATCATGTAAGTGTTATTCTCAAAACTTCCCACAATTATTTGTTATAAAAATTACAACCAAAAAAGTCTTTTTAACGTTAACCATCACAAACTTCTAACAAAGAGAAGGAAGGTTCTCTATGAGAAAAAAGTGGTAGATTATATTAACAAAAAAAAAAAAAAAAAAAAGCAATGGGAGCCAATAATTTTTTTAGATGGCTACCTCAAATTTTATGATTATTTTATTGTGAGTTTCAAGACTTTTGAATTTTTTTTGTTGATATATATATGTGGGGCCTGAAGATTTGGCAACCCTGGCCCACTCCTTATTAGGCCTAAGGCCCATGCCAAGGACAATGTAGTATTCGAGGATGAGCGGGGAAGGCCCAAATTGTCAAGGAGCATCGCCGAGGGCGACCATGTCTTCAGCCGGCTGATATTGAAGAAGGGAAGGTCAACGCCCCACCAAAAGCACCCTCCCAGGGCATGCCAAAGAAAAAGGCAAGTACCCAGGGTCGATCGGGGGAATATGGTGAAGGAATAATCCGTAGGGAAGCTGTCATCCCCACATTAAAAGCACGCAACTGACGCTCTGGCCGCATTAATGAAGAATTGACCGTTGAACAACGATGCTTTGGTTACTTCAACTAACAAAAGGTCTAGAAAGGCGGCTGATGAGACAAGCCCTCAGACACAGGCTCAAATGATCAATAAGTGGAAGGCAGAGATCTGCTGAACAGGACTATATAATAGAATGAACCCCCAGAGAAGACAGGGTTCAGGGGACAACCCCTATTTTCATTAGCAATCAGGGAAGAGTTCCTCGGACTGGGCTGAGGACGAACTTCCCCTTAGAAAACTTAGCTAAATTTCATTTGATGATCTTGTAAACTCACATCAACCGTTGTATCGTTCACTAATGCCTAGTCCTTCTACCCACTCTCTACAAATTTATTGTATAGGGTTAATTGGGTTTGGGTCCACTCATCCCCAGGAGGGAAGTGCACTAACCCGGTCCCTACAATATATATATATATATATATATAAATTTTTTGGGATGGCTTTTCTCCTTCCTTCTATTTTACAATATTGATGTAATAAAAATTCATCTTCAAAGTCTTTTCAAGCTACACATTTTTGCAATTTACTTTGTATATATGTGATTACTTTATAGATTGAAAATTATTAATTTTTGGAAGAAAAAAAAATATATATAAGAGTCTCTAAGCACACTATGTGTGTGCGCGTGTGTGTATATATATATATATATGGGTAAATTACCTATTTGGTTTTTATCCTTTACATCATATTTCAATTTAATCTCTAACCTTTCAATTATGTCAATTTAGTTTCTAATCTTTTTATGTCATGTCAATTTAGATCTTGTCATTATCTCTTAGATGGAAAAGTCTAACATGGCTGTAGGGGCCTTTTTTGTGTTTGGATTGGGCTGCCTCCTACGGTGATGGGCCAGAATGTGTTTCTGAGTAGGAAAGTCGAGACCAGCCTAACTGTAACTCACTTTGGGCCGGCTTGTATACAAACTTAGCCTTGTCTGCCAGGAAAGCTCTCACGGCAAGCAGAACTATTACAACAAGATTACGGCAAGCAGATATAATAATAATAAAGAAAAACAGAGTACAGTGGCTTTTTTTGTTAATAACAAAGACCGAATATCACAGTAGTAATAATAATAATGATAACAACGGTTTTTATAAGAAAGAAAAATTGATTGAACGATGATGGAAGTTAATCAAAAAATAAACATTAAGTCAAGCCTGAGTTTGCAATGACAAAGAATCAAAGAGGAAGAACGCTTCCTCTCAATGAAACTAATCTCCCAGGAGAATATGCTGCCGTGGGGATTAATGACTTTGAGGGAATCGGACCTAAGTGATAAATGCCTGAAGAAATCCTTACTACTTGATCGTTTGTTGGAGAGTGGGATTTTGAGGGGGAGAGAAGAGAAACGATCTATTGGTGCATGCCCATTATCCTTACTCTTTGTTTTCTTATCTTTTCTTCTTTTCTTTCTTTTTCTTTTTGGTTTTCTTTTATATTTCTTCTTCCTCTGTTTTTCGGTCCTGTTTACAGGGCATGGCAAGGATCCTTTTATAGGGCCTGCCGTGATTGTTTTTTTACCATTTTACCCTCTAACGGCCTTTGTCTGGTTTGGGCATGCTTGCCGACCACCGTCTGTGTACTACTTACTCTCGCCAGACAAAGACAGGTTTGTGTTATTTCTGTCCGTCGTGGCACTGTCTTCTGCCGTGGTTTAAATGCTCTCTCTCTCTCTCTCTCCCTATAGTATGCACCTAACGTTCCTTCCCCAACCTTACCTCTTTTGGGCAGTCTATCGTCCCAGTAGGACGTACCTCCCAAAAGGGTTTGGACAAGGAATGTAAAATAAATCTTTTCCCCTCTCCCTACCACCAAACCACACCCCCCCTTACCTCTTACCACTGACCCATGGCCCCACCACGTCCCATATTGGCTGGGTACAGGCTGGTGGCACCTAGGCCTTGCGCATGCTTTCCTATTATGTACGTTCAAAGTCTGCCTGCAACTCATGTGTTTACTATGATCTGGAGCTTTGTTTGCATCGTCTGCCATGCTTCTTTGTTCTTTCATGCAGGCCGTTCTGTACATTCACTGCTTCCCTTTGGGATTGGGCTTCTCTTAATACTGGGTTTCATATTTCTCTTGGCCCATTTCTTGGTTACGCTTACGTCCTGTTTCATTACTTGGCATTTCTTGCCATGATGATATGTTCCTACTAGGCCTCTTTTCAAGCCTGCCGTTTCATTCCCTTCCCTAGTGACTCAACAGAACCACTGGTGTCCTTACTCAGCCCATTCACTAACTTTGCATTTCCATGGGCTTTTGCTAACTTGATTGGGCTTCCCCGGCCCAATCTCCTCATTCTCATCCTTGGGGTTTATGGGCTCGCCATCAACCCCTACTTTCTTTGTTTACATTGCTTTGGGCCTGCCGCGCCCATTCTCACTTTTCCATACCATACACTGCCCATGGGTGTCATTTCTCTCTTTCCGGACCCTTTGGGCCCATTTGCTCCCTCAAGACCCATTTATTCATGTTATGAGCCTGTGTTTTATTATTCCTGCCGCTTGGGCTTAATAGTCTTATCTCTATGCCTGCCACTCTTATTGCCTGCTTTACTGGGTTGGGCTTGCTTTACAAAAATGACCCTCAACATTTAGCCTCCTGAACATATGGAGCGTTCTTACAGTTCATATGTGAATGAAGGACTTTTTTGTCCTTTTCACTTTTTCCCTTTTTTCTTTTCCTTCGCGGGCTTTTTGAAACCACGAACTCCTTCCTGCATATATATTTCTTTTCTTGCCGTGAACGGTGGTGACTCTTCGAATTTCCCAAAATGGCAGTTGCTTTAAAACGTAACTACCGCCTCATTAATTTCATTCTTTTCTCAATGGCTGACCAGTCACCTCCCTTCACACCAGCCTTAATAACTCAAGTATTTAAGAAAAGAGTCCCTTCCCAACGCAGACACAAACTCCTTTTATTTCAAAACATTTTCCTTTCCTCATCATTATCTTCTTCTCAAACACCCATCCCTCTTTTGCTCTGTTTAAATCCTCACGCCATGGCACCGGTGAAAACTCAAGCTTCTTCCCACCATAAAGGGAAAAGCGTCGCCGTGGATCCTCCGGTGGAACAAGAAGTAGAAGAAGAGGATGTGCGCTCCGATTTGGACCATTCCGAGGAGGAGGAAGCGCGGCGTGACCCAAACAGTGAGTGCGCCCCTCTGATTGATCCTTGGTACAATCTTAGTCCCCATTTTCCCAAGGCTCCTAGAGATTATGCGCCGCCGCCGCCAGGCTGTGTGTGGCTCGCTCTTTGCTGGTGAAACCCTGATGTTTCTTGGGCTCCGGTGGCTTCCTCTATCTTCGATTTAGTCATTCGTCAAGGTGTCGCCCTTCCCGTACCCATTCATTTTGAGTTTGGGTCTGGCACTGCCTTAGGTTGGAAAGAGTGGGTTGACAGTGAGTTATCGGATACACACTTCATGGGTTTGCTTCAAAGGGCCGGTGTTCTAAAGGCCATCGTTCTTTCCCAAAGCCTTTCCAACTTTCGAGACCTTTACAATCTTCGCCATTTAGTTCGCCGATGGTGTTCCACCACTCACACATTCTTCTTTTCTTGCGGCGAACTCATTGTTACTCTCGAGGACGTGGCTAATCAGTTTCTTTTGCCTATTCTTGGAGATGTTGATCTTGCCGCCATTGAGCTTTCCCCAGAAGAAGAAGACATCGAAGCGGAGTTGAAGAAGAGGATGGCCGAAAATGGTAAGCTGTCTTATTGGGTTAGTTCTTCTTCCAAGTTTTCTGCTGTTGCTCGTCGTGCTGCCTTTATTGCTTTTTGGCTTTCTAAGTTTGTCTTTGGGTCCCATCCCCATTATGCCACAAAGCCTTTGTATTTTCGTTTGGCCATTAAAATTTCTGCTGGGGTAAGTCTGCCGTTAGCCCCCATGTTTTTAGGGCATTTATATGTGCAACTCGACATCCTGTGGAGTGATGAGAGTCAGGCTGGCTCCTGCCACATAGTTGCTTCCTCTGTACACAACACTATTCTGCAGCGGTTGTTGTTTGAGCGCTGTGCTCAATACTTGGCAAAGTGTAGGCCTATCAGATTTGCTAAAGAGAAGTACCAATCCTGTTCGCGGGCCATTACTGATTTTTGTGGGAGATTTGAGCTTGATTTTCCTCTGGCTTTTCGTTGGTCCGGTTTGAAGCCCATCGATTATTCTGTCGTTGAGTCCTTTGATGAAGGTATTGGTTTTTCCTGGAGAGCTTATAGACATTTGCGCCCTAGTTACACTTGTGCTGATTCTGTAATGAGTTTGTTTGTTGATACCGTTGGTACCACTACTCCGCTGGCTGGCTTTGATGAGATGGGTATCACATATTTAGCAGATGAAGGTGTCAGGTTCGTTCATTACCCTGCCAACCAAGTGAGGAGACAATTTGGCCTGGATCAGGATATTCCTGATGACCTCTCCTTCCTTGCAGAGCCTCCTACTTCAGCTAGACCCTTTCTGCGGCACACTACTTTTGACTTTTGGAGACAGCGCTTTAGTGCGGTCACAGTTGCTGGTTTTTCGAGGGAAGGCCTTTGCACCGCTGCTATGCACCTCTATTGGCAGCTTGTTATGAACTCGTTTGATGCAGAGTTGGCTGGTAGTCGCGGTTTCTCTCTTATACCTCCTGAGGGACTTAGCATGGTTATCTCTCCCAATCCTCGGTTGCTCCTTCCTTCTAAGTCCGTGTTGGCCTATGCCAGGAAACAGAATCGATCCGCCATCTTTGAGTGGGACGAGGAGAAGAGGGGATGGTATTGGCACACAGGTGATTACCCCTCAGGTTAGGAAAAGAAAGTTAAGGTAGTAAACATTTCTGCGCCAACCAAGAAAGTTCCTGCCAAGCTTAGCCAGCAAGTCTAAGTCTGCCACTCCTCAGCCTCCTATAAGTGCTACTCCTGCTAGTAGAACACGAGACAGTAAAAGGAAGACAACTCCCCATCCTGTGTCTGCTACTCAACGAAGAGTAAGTTTCTAAAAACTTTTTCTTGCTTTGTCTTCCAAGTACACACACACACATATATATATATATACTTCTTCCCTTTTTATCTCTGACTTTTTCTGAATCTTGGCTGACTTTTTTCCTTGACTCCTTTTCTTATCCCTTTTGCTTTTGCAATCTAAGCACAAGAAGGATACGTCAGCCGCCCGTCCTATTATGCTTGAGGAACAAGAATCAGAGGTATATTTCTTCTTGCTCCTACATGTGTCCAGTCTACTACATTTTTTTTTTTTTGTTACTTCATTCGCCCAAAAAATTAATTCGGTCCTCATACCTCTTCTTTGTTTTGTCTTTTAGGATGAGCCTAAGCCTCTTTCCATATACCGCCCCACGGCCGAGGAGCTTTCTGCCCCCATGGGCACTCCTACGGAGGGCACTTTTGGTGGAGCCAAATTTGCAGCATTTGCTCCTTCTGCAGCCATTACCTCTCCTACTAAACCGGTACCCATGGATGAGGGTACTCATATTGGGGAGGTTAGTAAGGCCACCCCCACTCCTGCCATGACACCTTCTGTTCAAAGGGGAACCACCCCTCCTGCTGTTGCTGAGATCAAGGTTACTCCTGCTGCACCTCTCGTCATTCCACTGGTGACCCTTTTTGCTGCTCTTTCTCAGGTAGTGCAGGGCGTTTCCTCTTTGGTAGTCACTCCCTCTTCTATTCCGATTTCTGCCACACGTGGGTCTCGTGCTGAATTGTCCTCAGAGGAGTCTGAGGAGATTTTTGAGGATCCTGAGGATGAGCCTGGCCTGGGGAGGAGGATTTCCGAATCTGAGGAAGAGGAGAGTGTCCCACCCGAGACAATGGGTATGTGCTTTCTTCCTTCCTTTTTTTTTTTTTTTTCTCCGTTAAGTTTATTCTTTTCCCTTTTTATTTGCGTGTCTATTTCTCTGTTTGCAGAGACTTTTGGGGAGTTAGGCATTTCAGCAGACGTGGGGGTGTCTGCGACAGCTTCTCCTGCCATGCCCACAACACTTATTCCTACCACATCTCTTATACTAGTTTCCGCCGTATTTACAGCGTCTATTTCTGAAGTTCCTTCTGTTCCCGCCTCTACTTTCCCTACAGCCCCTATTACTACTAGCTCTGGTAAGTTTTTTATCTCATTTCTTTACTTCTTCTCCGTGGGCTTTTCTTCCTTTTATTCTCACCAAGGTTTCTCATTTTCAAACTTTGCATTCTTCGACAGGTCCACCTCCTACAGTGCCTTCTCAATTTGAGGTGGGCAGTAGCTCTGCCACCCTTCCAGATCCTGCGAGCGAGGCTGCGGCCTTCTTTGTGCGTTTTGACCAGTCCGAAGTCAACAACCTTGATCCTGCTTCTTTCTTGGGCTCCGGACCCCCTTACATAGATTTTCATGGCTTCAGAGTCCCTGCGGACTGCGCTCCTCATTTGGTGATGATTTATGATAGTCGTGGGGACTTTATGCAGGGATTCCGACTTGGCCGATCAGTCAGAGAGCATTTCTTGAGGATGTTAGGGAGCATGCTGAATGACATTGAGCACAACTTTATTGATACTGTCTCCACCGAGAGGATCCTGCAGTGGAGGGTTACAGTACAAGAGCTTATCAGCGTTGGCTTTGCCGTGGAGTTCGTCTTGGATCACCTTCGAGAGATTGCTCAGGCAGTTTTCATGAGGAGAGTCCAGCCTACTGTTGATGTTATTGACTCACGTCTTGCGGTTTTGAGAAAGGAAGTGGCAGATTTGGAGGGCCGCCGAGAGCGTCTTCTTTTCGGTGTTGGAGGACTTGGTCGTTTTAAGGATCAATCACTCATTTTTTGGACTTTATTGATGATGATGTAGTTTCTCCCTTGTTTTGTTGTTTTCTTTTGCCTTATTACTCTATTCAGTACATTATGCTTCCTATAGCACCTATTTTGGCTTGTTTGCCACAGTTTGGGTTTTGTAATTTAACTTTATGATGCTACACTTATGATGCTACACTTTGCTACTGTTTTTTCTTTTGCTATGATATATAATAACAAATACTTCGTGCTTTTCATTGCAAGAAAGCAAGTTACAAAAGTTTTGATTTGTGACACAGTCATTTGAAAGATAAAGAACAGAGCAAAAGAAAAACATGACAGCTTTTGACAAAACAAAAAGGAAGGGATAATCACATTGCTTTTCTCCTTAAGCGTAGTAGCGTTTCAACCATTTCCCATTGATGGGATCCATTAAGTCCTTTCCATCCATCTGAGTCAAGCGGTAATATCCACTTGGATATGCTTCTCTTATCACAAAGGGTCCTTCCCACTTCGGTGCAAATTTCGATGGTCCTGCCAGGCCTCTCCTAACGTAGTCTGCCATTTTTAGGACCAGTTGTCCTTCCGCAAATACTCTTTTTTTAGTCATCCTGCCGTAAGCCTCAGTCATTTTTTGCCTGTATCTGCGGCTGTGTTCTTGTGCTTTTTCTCTTCTTTCATCAAGCCCTTCCAAGTCTTCACACCTTTCTGCTGCAAAGACCTCTTCATCATTCTCCTTTTCTTGCATCCGCATGACTCTCAGGGATGGGGTCATCTTTTTTGCTGGGCTCACTACTTCAGTTCTGTAGACCAAGGAAAAAGGTGAAAAACCTGTAACTAACTTAGGTAAACTCCTGTAAGCCCAAAGAGCGTCTAGCAGATGCGTTGCCCATCCTCCCGTATATTCTTGGCTCATTTTACTGATGATTTTTATGAGAGTTTTGTTCGTTGCCTCTACTTGCCTGTTTCCTTGAGGGTAATATGGTAATGACCGGTGATGCTTAATTTGATAAAACTCTAGCATTTTCCTCACCTCACTATTGACAAAAGGTGTGCCATTATCATTGATGATCCTGTGGGGAACTCCAAACCTTACAATTATGTTTTCCTTGATAAAGTTTGCCACTGCTCCTCCGGTGGCTTTACGAAGTGGCACTGCCTCTGCCCACTTAGTAAAGTATTCCGTAGCTACTAGTATCCATATGTACCCTCGCGACGGCGGATTCACCGATCCAACTAAGTCAAGCCCCCAAGTATGAAACAGCCATGGCGTGACCATGTCATGCAAATTCTATGGATGAGTGTGAATCAAATTGGCTTGTACTTGGCAACTGTGGCACCTTTTCACAAATTCTGCCGTATCCTTTTTCATGGTAGGCTAGTAATAACCCATTTGCAGCAGACACCTATAAAGCCTTTTCTTTCCCTGGTGTTCCCCACACTCTCCTGAATGTATTTCTTTTATCATTTCTCTCGCCTCCTCAGGGCCCAAACACCTCAAGGGGTCTCCATCATACCCCTTTTTGAAAAGGGTCATATTATGCAAAAAATAGCGCGTTGCTAACCTCCTGAGCTTATATTTTTCGCTGTGCTTTTGCGGCAGGATGCCTTCTGTCAGGTACTGTATAAACGGGCTTCTCCAGTCCTCGCTGACGAATGCAGCGTAACTTTCTTCTCTGTCTGCCGCAAGTTGGCAGTTCCTACATTGGGTTTGGACTTGGTTTGCATCTTTGTTCATGGTTGGCCAATAAAAGCCCGCCCCTTGAAGTCTGTAGTAAAGGCTGACTTCTCCGCAGGATCCGCAAGTCTTTTGATGCACTTCTTTCAACTTTCTCTGGGCCTCCTTTTGCCCCACACATCTGGACAAGACTCCACCTGGCATCCTGCGGTACAGTTCTCCCTTCATTAGGGCGTAGTCTTTGAGTACTTTTAGTTCCATGGCTTCTTCTTCTCCCGTCAAAACTTCCTTCATGGGTATCCGCCAATCTCCTTCGCAGTGTTCCTCCTAGAACCTTTCTTTTAACACTTCAATTATGAATTCTTCTCTCTTACTGACCTCTACTCTGGTGCTTTCCCCTTCAAACATTATTTGTGAACCTAGTGCGGCCAATGCATCAGCAAACTGATTCTCATTCCTCGGGGCATGTTCTATTTCGAAAGTTAAGAACTTTTCTTCCATCTTCTGGGCCATTGCTCTGTATGGGGTAAGACTGGGTTCCTTTAGAGAAAAACTCCCTTTGGTCTGGCAGACTACCAAGTTGGAATCACCCAATACTTTCAAATGCTTAACTCCCATCTCAAGAGCTGTGGCCAGCCCAGTTAAGTAAGCTTCATATTCTGTCGTATTATTTGAACAGGGGAATTCCAGCTTGAATGATAGTGCTACTGCTTTATCTTCTTCATGATACAAAACTACCCCAACCCCTCCAGACTGGGCGGTAGAAAATCCGTCAAATTTCATTACCCACTATTCTCTGAGTTCCTTTGCCATGGCTACTTCCCCTGGAACTTCGTCATCCTGCGGAAATTCTTCCTCCCTTGGAAACTGTGCCAACAAATCTGCTATAGCCTGGCTTTTCACTGCTCTGGGAGCCCCCATTCTCAAGTCATACTACGATAGTTGTAATAACCATTGTGATATCCTGCCGGAGAGGATTGGCTGCTGCAGTAAAGCTTTAATGGCATGGGACTTAGTCATCAACCATACTTCATAGGCCAAGAAGTAATGGCGTAATCTCTGTGAGGCATACACAATAGCCAAACATGCCCTTTCTGCCCTCGGATAACGAGTTTCTGCGTCTTTCAGGGCGCGGCTGATGTAATATACTGGTTGCTCGACGCCACCTCCATCTTCTTGAGCAATTAAGGCACCAATGGCATATGAATTGGTAGCCATATAAAGTAATAATGGCTTCTTGTGGATCGGGGCTTGCACTGTAGGGAGGTTCATCATGATCTGCTGCAGCCTCTTGAAGGCCACCTGCTGCGCTTCTCCCTATACAAAACTTTGCCATTTCCTCAGTAGCTTGGTAAAGGCCGAAATGATTGATGCCAACCCAGGGATGAATCTTCGGATATACGAGACTTTCCCCAAGAAACTTTTTAGTTCTTTTACCGTGGTTGGAGGTCTCATAGTTGCAATGGCTGTGGCTTTTGCTGGGTCTATATCTATCCCCCTGCTGTGAACTAAGAAGCCCAGGAATTTCCCTGAGGATACACCAAATGCACATTTGAGGGGATTCATTCTCAATTTAAAGGCTCTGCACCTTTCGAATACTTTTTTCAGCATATGGAAATGTTCTTCTCTCTTCCTTGACTTAACTACTATGTCATCCATATAGTCTTCTAACTCCTGATGCATCATGTCGTGAAATATAGTCGTCATTGCCCGTTAATAAGTTACACCTGCATTTTTCAACCCGAAGGGCATCACGGTGTAATGGAAGTTTCCCATGGGTGTTCTGAAAGCAGTTTTCTCCGCATCTTTTGGTGCCATCCTGATCTGGTTGTATCCGCTGAAACCATCCATGAATGAGAACATGGCGCTTCCTGCCGCGGAATCTATTAATAAGTCCATATTGGGCAATGGGAATTCGTCTTTTGGGCATACTTTGTTGAGATCCCTGAAATCTACGTAACACCTGATCTAGCCATTCTTCTTTTTTACTAGTACTATGTTGGATAGCCAGCGAGGATGTTGAATAGGCTTAACGAATCCTGCGGCTAGCAATTTCTGTACTTCTTTGACTATCTGCCCTTCTATTTCTGTGTGAAATATTCTGGCAGGCTGAGCTACTGGCCTGGCCTGCGGGTCCACATTTAATGTATGGGCCACTAACCTAGGGTCTAGCCCTGGCATTTCACTGTAGTCCCATGCGAACACGTCTCTGAATTCTTTTAGCAACAGTACCAACTCCTTTTTCTCATCTTTTGTCAAGTTTGCACTAATTGAGATGGGTCTCGGCCCTTGTGAAACAGATCCTAGGTCAACTTCTTCCATTTCCTCTTCTGTCATGACCTGCATTTCCTTTTCGGCTACAACTCTTTCGTATTCCTCCTCGTTACTTCCTCCCTCTGAACTTTCTTGGACTCTGCAGCACGTCAAACCCTCGTGTTGCTCTTCCTGGGTGGGGCCCGTCTGGGTTTCAATTGCGAGCCCCACACGTCTTCATAATTTGTAAATGATTCTACCATCAGAGCCTCGGACTTTAATGCATTGGGGCGCGTCCTCCAATCCTGCAGCGGGAGTCTCTTTCCTTTTTCTCTTTCTTGCCAATAACTCCCTTAGATCGGGTTCTGGGTCATTCTGGACATCTTCCCATCTAGGCACGAAAGTACCTAGCGGCCTTGATACTGAACTCTCCCCAGAGGGAGTCCATTGATCGTAGAACATAGTTTCTACCAAGTGAGCTTCTGCCTGTTCGAATGGTGAGGGATTCGCGGCTATGCGTATCATTTTGCCGTTCAATCTTCCTTTCACACATTGGTGGTAGGTGGATGGGACCAGTCGGTGTTTATGCAACCATGGTCTCCCCAGAAGCACGTGGTAGGATACCTCTGTTTTTACCACATGGAATCATGCTAAAGAGGCTATGGGGCCTACTTTCAACCACAGCTAAATGTGGCCTGCTGTGTACTCACCCCTTCCACCGAACCCTGTTACTTCCATTGGGCATCCCTGAATTTTCCTTTCTGAAATTCCTGCTGCCTGTAGAGTGCTCAACGGAATAAGATTCACAGAAGCACCTGTGTCTACCAAAGCTCTCTTTATGGGGATTTGATTTATGGACGCTGCCAAGTATAAGGGTCTCCTGTGGTCCAGGTGCCCCACTTCTATATCTTCTTCACTAAAAGTGATTTCAGTTGACTCCTGTAAGAGAGCCCTATCATCTGGTATTTCTGCTGATAGACATTCTACTACTGCACCAGACGCAATGCTCACCAAGGCTTCTGTGGCTACCTTTCTTTCCTTCGTTAAGAGTCCCAGCTGATCAAACAAATTTTTGAACTTGGAACTCTGTTGTAGAGTGGTAATGGCCGTCGCAGGCAAAGCCATGTTTTCTTCTTCATCCTGTCCTAGGTCAGCGCAAATTACCACTGCTGCTACACCCTTCCCTTTGTGGTTTGGGAGTGGGTTTCTTTGGACTTCCTGCTAGGACAATTCTAAAGTCCCTTCCTTTATCCTGCGATGCACTAGTCTGCGGAGCGCCCAACACTCTGCAATAGAATGTTGGACATAATTGTGTAAACGACAAAAACGTAGGTCCTTCCGTTCTTCCTCTGTGGGCTCCCTGGCAACCTGGTTAGGTTTGAAAATTCCATCTGCTATCCATTTGTCTAGCAATACGTCTAATTCTTTTGAGGTGCATGGTATTGGTGGGGGAGTGTCGTATTCCCTCCCCTCAGTCTTCCTTCTCCGTTCGCCAGTGGATACCGCCATTGCCTGTGGGGCATTTCTCTTGTCTGAGCTTGGTTTCACAGACTGGGTCGTCTTTCTTGCCTTCTGCAATAGCTGGGCGAATTGAGAGATTTCCAAATTTTCGAGGACTGCCCTGTACTCCCTGATCATATTTGTCATACACATCTCCACCAGCGTCCTTTCTTCGCAATGGTCATAGCAGTCGAGTGCTATGTCCCTGAATCTCTTGATATACTCCATCAAGTCTTCACCGTTCCTTTGTTTGGTTGCTTGCAGGGTTGCAAGCGTCACCATTTCTTCTCCGTGGAAGTACTTGGTACAGAATATATCCACCATATCATCCCATGTTGGGATCATTCATGGCTTTAACCCAATGTACCAGGTATAAGCCCGGTCACACAATGATTTAGAAAATTCTCTAAGACATAAGTCCTCGTCTGCGACATAAGGGCCAAGTGTATCAATGAACTTGCTCACGTGCTTAACAGCACTTCCCTTTCTACCATCATACTGTGCGAATGCCTTTGGTTCATATCTCTCAGGGTATGGTTTGCTGAGTACCCTCACTGGGTAAGGAGGCCTTCGTGCGTAGAACCTCTCCTTAGGTGCCCTGGCCCTTTCCTGCTCCAAGAGGGCAGCCACCTTAGCCATAGTGATGAAACGTTGTTCTGCATTGTGTGGGACACCTCCTGCCGGTGTCTTTTCTTTGTCTGTTGCATGCTCTGGGTCATGCTGGCTTCCTTTTTCTTTCGTCTTGTCAGCTTTCAGCTGACGGATTTCTTCCATCATTTGCTGCTGCGAGTGTTGTAATGACTGTAAGACTTCGATGAAAATGTTGGCATTGTCGGTAGGGATTCTTGGTGGTGGTTGGGGGTCAGCCCCCATTCCATTGGCACCTTCTGTCTGGTTAGGTTGCGGTTGGTGAGGCGTTGTAGGCCTGGAATCTGCTTGTGAGGGTACAGCACTCATATTCCGAGTTGTCCTGGACTTTTGAGGCATTTGTTTGCGTGGGCTTTTGTCCCTATCTGTTTCTCAACTCCCCAGTAGAGTCGCCAATTTAATGTAGGGGCCTTTTTTGTGTTTGGGCTGGGCTGCCTCCTACAGTGATGGGCCCGAGTGTGTTTATGAGTAGGAAAGTCGAGACCGGCCCAACTGTAACTCACTTTAGGCCGGCTTGTGCACAAACTTAACCTTGTTTGCCAGGAAAGCTCTCATGGCAAGCAGAACTATTATAACAAGATTATGGCAGGCAGATATAATAATAATAAAGAAAAACAGAGTACAGTGACTTTTTTTGTTAATAACAAAGACCGAATATCACAATAGTAATAATGGTAATGATAACAACGGCTTTTATAAGAAAGAACAATTGATTGAACGATGATGGAAGTTAATCAAAAAATAAACATTAAGTCAAGCCCGAGTCTGCAATGACAAAGAATCAAAGAGGAAGAACGCTTCCTCTCAATGAAACTAATCTCCTAGGAGAATATGCTGCCGTGGGGATTAATGACTTTGAGGGAATCGGACTTAAGTAATAAATGCCTGAAGAAATCCTTACTACTTGATCGTTTGATGGAGAGTGGGATTTTGAAGGGGAGAGAAGAGAAACGATCTATTAGTGCATGCCCATTATCCTTACTCTTTGTTTTCTTATCTTTTTTTCTTTTCTTTCTTTTTTTTTTTGGTTTTCTTTTATATTTCTTCTTCCTCTGTTTTTCGGTCCCGTTTACACAACATGGCAAGGATCCTTTTATAGGGCCTGCCGTGATTGTTTTTTACCATTTTATCCTCTAACGGCCTTTGTCTGGTCTGGGCATGCTTGCCGACCACCGTCTGTGTACTACTTAGCCTCGCCAGACAAAGACAGGTTTGTGTTGTTTCTGTTCGCCTTGGCACTGTCTTCTGCCATGGCTTAAATGCTTTCTCTCTCTCTCTCTATGGCATGCACCCAACGTTCCCTCTCCAACCTTACCTCTTTTGGGCAGTCTGTTATCCCAGCAGGACGTACCTCCCAAAAGGGTTTGGACAGGGAACGTAAAATAAATCTTTTCCCCTCTCCCCACCACCAAACCACACCCCCCCTTCCCTCTTACCACTGACCCATGGCCCCACCACGTCCCATATTAGCTGGGTACAGGCTGGTGGCACCTGGGCCTTGCGCATGCTTTCCTGTTATGTACGTTCAAAGTCTGCCTGCAGCTCATGTGTTTACTATGATTTGGAGCTTTGTTTGCATCATCTGTCATGCTTCTTTGTTCTTTCATGTGGGTCGTTCTGTACATTCACTACTTCCCTTTGGGATTGGGCTTCTCTTAATACTGGGTTTCACATTTCTCTTGGCCCATTTCTTGGTTACGCTTACGTCATGTTTCATTACTTGGCATTTCCTGCCATGATGATATGTTCCTGCTAGGCCTCTTTTCAAGCCTGCCGTTTCATTCCTTCTCCCAATGACTCAACAGAACCACTGGTGTCCTTACTCATGGGCTCCATTGTCCCTTTCTTTTCCTTTGGGCCGCAGGCCCATTTACTTCCTTTGGGCTTCCTCGGCCCATTCACTAACTTTGCACTTCTGCTAACTTGATTGGGCTTCCCCGGCCCAATCTCCTCATTCTCATCCTTGGGGTTTATGGGCTCGTCATCAACCCCTACTTTCTTTGTTTACATTGCTTTGGGACTGCCGCGCCCATTCTCACTTTTCCATACCATACACTGCCCATGGGTGTCATTTCTCTCTTTTCAGGCCCTTTGAGCCCATTTGCTCCCTCAAGACCCATTTATTCATGTTATGGGCCTGTGTTCTATTATTCCTGCCGCTTGGGCTTAATAGTCTTATCTCTATGACTGCCACTCTTATTGCCTGCTTTGCTGGGTTGGGCTTGCTTTACAAAAATGACCCTCAACAATGGCAAACGACTTAAATAAAAAATTAATTTATTACTACATCAATTGCCACTTAGACTAATATGTCAGCATAATCTTAAATTTTTCTTTAAAAAAAAAAAAAAATCTCTAGCTCACAATTGCTTCTGTTTGTGATGGGTTCACAATCTTCCTATTGGTCCTCAAACCCCTCATTATATTGGTAAAACTTCTTGTTGTCCACTATGTTGTTGAAGAGATGAAGCAACATAAAGGTCCATTACTATCCAAAATAAATTGTTGCTTTCCAATTCAATTCTTCAGCAATGAAAAGCATATATTACTTTCCACGCAGTAAAGTAACATGTTTAAAAGGTTACATACACGGGAGAGTTCCTACATATGCAATGTTATGATTAATGTTGCTTGTCAAATAGTCTGGAATATCGAACAAGGAATATAGGAGTCTGGAATATGAAGAAGGAATAGTGGTCACCTTAATGCCTCACCTTTCTCTCTAGAGGACCAAAACGCGAAGCAATCGTGAATTAGGGATTTTTTCTTTATTTTGATAAACGTGAGTTAGGGATTTTGATCCCAAAAGTTACTCACTTTCACTTATTTTTTGTTGTTGTTGTTGTTGTTGTTTGTTTGTTTGTTTGTTTGTGTTTTTTTTTTTTTTTTTTTTTTTTAAGATTATGCTAACATGTTAGTCCAGGTGGCAATAAATTGATTTCTTATTTAGGCCGTTTGACACGATGGACTTTTCATCCAAAAAATAAAGGCAGAGACTATATTGGCACTCAAATGTTAAATTGACACAATTAAAAAGTTAAAGAATAAAATAAAATATAACATAAATGATAAAGACTAAATATATAGTTTACCTTATATATATTTAACTTCCACATAAAATTATTTCTTTGCAAATTCCTAAAATTTAGAGTGATGAGGCTAGTAATAAATATATAAAAAATAAGGTGGTAATAAGTCTAATATGTGATAGCAATTGATATCGTTGTTAATGTACAAAAGTCATAGATGCTACTCTCAATTGATACCGTTTTTGCTAATACATGAGAAAAATTAGATAAGAAAAAGTGTAGTCCTCCTAAAGAGGATTTTTAATGATTTTTTTTTTTTTTTTATGAATATTAAGAGATTAAGTTTTGAATTATTTTGTGTTAGAAATTGTCTCAAATTTTTATTTTAGTTTAATTATCTGTTTGGATTTTCGTTATGCAGAATGCAAGTTCATTCATTTGTGAAAGATGTAATTTAATTGTTTCAATCCATTTTAGGAGAGAGGAAAAAAAAAGACTTTCAAGGATATTTTAATTACTTCAATCCTTACTAAAATAAAATATTTCAATTTTCAAAATTTGATTTGTTTATTACTTATAATAATTTTCACAAATTTTTCTAAATAGCTTTTTACTAGCATTGTTGTTAAAATTGCAATCACGGATTGCCAAACCATGGAATTGAATTAGATAGCCCTAGGGTCGTTTATAGAGTTGAATCGGTGTGGAGTTGTGAACTATAGATATTGGGATGGTGATCCTAGTAATATTTTTAGAAATCAGTAGTACTTTTTTTTTTTTTGGCTAAAAGAAATATAATACAATTATTATATATGGTCTAAAAATATGGTATTATATAATTTTTTCAATCAATAAACACAAAATATGAAAAAAGGATCATGTTAATTTTTACATACATCATCCTTACTATTAATTTTCTCTTTACTATTAAAATATGAAAATTTTCAATTCAACCAATGTTAAATAGAGATATATCTATTGGTAGAGAAACTAAATTATCACCTTCTAAATATTTATGGGATGAAATTCAAACTTTTTATATTAGACTATACAAACATCAGAACACTTGCAACCAAAAGTTGCAACACCCAACAACAAAAACAGTGCAAGCTAGAAACTAAATGGAAGCTGCAGCTAAATTTACAAAAAATCAAATCAAAACCCCTCAATTATGGCTACCATCAAAATCAGAGAAATGCACTCTTCGTCCCCCAATTACAACATAACTCTATTCATTGACATAAAATTTTCTCTCTTTACAAACTAAAAGTCTAAAACTGGAATTTGATTCTTGCAGGGCTTCAGAAAGATTGATCCAGATATATGGAAATTAATCAACGAAGGTTTTCTAAGGGGCAAGACATCTTCTAAGGAACATTTAAGAGAAGAAAGACGGCTTCTCAACATTTCCCCAACACAACAAGCACTTGGACCATGTTTCAAGCCAAAGTTGATTTTAAACAATATTCTAGCTCATTTGGCATAAATTTTAATTATTCCATTACAAGATATAAAGTAATTATTTATTTTACTAAATAAAGAGGTTCACTTTCGTCTTAATTTCCAATTTCCTTTCCAAACATTGAATTAAAAAGGATACGTACAGAATTATGTGTTTTTCTGTTCAATAATGGCTTTGTTGAATGGTTTTTTTTTTCTTTTTTTTTTCTTTTTCTTTTTTGTGGTGGGGGAGGGAAGAGTTATATGCAACACTGACCAAGAAGATGGCTCTGGGAGTATTTTAAAACCATCTAAGAATTGATGTTCTTGTATCAAGTTGGATTGAACTAAGTGTCAGAATTTAAATGAATACCATTTCAAAATAATCAATTAAATTGGAGATATCATTGGTACCAAATTTGAGAGTATTGAAATCTCAATAAGTAGCCCTCCCACCTCTTCTGGCCAAGGTGTTGATACTCTAGCTGTTTAAATGTATTACCTCTCTCATTTCTCGGCACTGCAAAACTTTCTCCAATATTTGCAATATTCTTATCTCCAATTATTCCTTGTTTTTTTTTTAAACAAACCAATGATCCCAATACTAAACAAGAGGGCTATTCCATATACATAAAAAATTTTGAAGCATTTGAAGCTAAGTAGCTAACACAGTGGCCTGACCTACAATCCTCTTGGGAACTGCATGAAAAGACACCTGCATCTCAATCTACTAATTGCTTAACATTATCCAATGTTGACGACAAGAGACTTGCCAAGGAGGCAATTTCTTGCACCTCCATGCTTCCTACAAAGGCAACATCTTGGGTAGAACCAAATTAAATTGTTGTATGAAGGGCTTCCCTTGCAGTTGGGCCAATGTTCCACCTAGCAACTATAACAACTAGCAAACACTCAATCTCCATGCCAATCCTTAGCCACAAATCCGATTCCATCCCATCTCATCTCATCAATTTCTGCCATACTCCTTCCACGAGAATGAGAATTTTCCATCCTAGAAATGCTTCAAATTTAATAGGTGTTACCTAGTTGTGTACCTTAACACTGCCCTGGTGCTTAGATACACAAACACTGATTGATTTCTACAAATTAGTGACTGGCTTAGGAACAATGCTACCTTGGCATTAGGCTGATGCCCCTCAAAGAGAGCTTTATTCTTCTAATCCATGTTAGCGTAATCAGTCGCAAAAGCAAGAGAGAAGAAATAAAACTCTCCTGATCAAACTGATCATGGTTCACCCATTATGATTGCAGAGTTTAATACTGCTTGGAGCTCTATGATCTGTTCAAACACATGGTACGACCCAAACACATGGAAGAAGAAAGCGGGAACAACTAAATGTAGATTGTTATTTTTGATCAATTTGGTTGTTATATAAATAGTTAGTTATATATACATTTTTTTTTCTTTTTTCATAGAACTTTATATAGACTTATATCTATAAAAAAATAAATAAAAAAAATTCAATCAGTAAAATTTTATTTTTAAAAAATAAAAAAGGAGTGGACTATTACTATGGGTTTTATGAGAGTATAAGTTTTCGTTTATCTTTGTGGGTGAAAATGAACCATGAGCATAGCCCATGAAGAGAAATTTTTATTGAGTTGTAAGAGATATTACAAATTTTATTAAATAATGCTTTCAAGTTTTTTATTTTTATTTTTTTGGAAAACTAATAATGCTTATAAACTGATATGTCACTAATCATAATAAAACAATTCGAATATGCATTTATTAGGTGGCTGAAATCCACCAATTTCATTCATTACAACATCATTTTTTATGCTTTATACAATAAAATTTCTAATAGCTTTAGCATTTTTCTTTTTTCTTTGATAAAAAGTTTTTTTTATTGGCTAACATTATTGGTAAAAATTTCAGGGTCTTCTTTCATTTGCCTAATTCTGCTAGTGGTTAGGCCACCCTGGTGAAATGTTTAGACACATAACATATGACTTGAGATTTCAGTAAAACACAAACCAGGCCAAAATATTTTGAGTTTGATTGAAATGATTAAACATTTTTAAGTAGAAAATATGAATAAAAATAAAAATTAGAAAAGACACAGAAAGAATAAAGAGGAATTAATGTGGTTTGGCCTTAGGGTACATTCACACTAAAGAATGTCATTGATCACAATATTTTTACTATTTAGACAATTTGATAATAATATAATATAATATAATAATGTACGTTTGCGTTTTTACTATTTAGACAATATAATAATAATATACTAATGAACTTTTGCGCCAAAAGTAAATACCAAATGGGACAACAGAGGATGTTCGCAATGTAGTGCGGTTTTAGGCCATTTTTAGTACCATACTTTGTAATGTGGTTTAACCAAAACTATAATTGCATTGTACCTCATTTTTGCGGTCATATGTATGGTACAGTGTATAGTTTAATAAAAATCATAACCACACTGCACCTCATTTTTGCAGTCACATATGCGGTGCGATGCGGTGTAAATTGAAATAAAATATCACATTTTATCATTGCTAGCTTCCCAATCTGCCATTTCCTCTCCTTCCTTCTAATAAAAAAGTAAAGTTAATATATATCTATACCCAGATTCAATATCAAACAAAAACAAAGAAAACCCACAAAAATTAAACTTAAATATCTAACATAGGACTCATCAATAAACAAATAATATCTAACTTAAATAACTAACATAGGAAGTTCCAAGTGCTAGTATAGTATACCAACGGCAACACAACAATCAATTAAAAAAATAATATAATTAACAACTAGTGCAACGGCAATGAATTGAACAAAGAAAAACTTTAACAATAGATTAACTTTAACAACTTGTCCTAAGTGAATAATATAATAGGCCAATAGATTAACTTTAACCAAAAAAAAAAAAACTTAAATTAAACACATGAATACCTCAATAGTAGAAGCAACTAGTGCAACGAAAGTGAGTAGCCTAGATGGAAGTGTGACGGCTAGGGTCTAACTTCTGAGGGCTGAAAGAGTGATAAGATTTTTATTTTTTATTTTTACTAACAGAAGTTACGTATACGGCTAGGTACTAGGGTATTAAATTATTAATGTATTGATCTTTTGTCCTTACTTTATATATATATATATATAAAGGGTAGGGTGCAGTGCGGTTTGTGTGGTTTTCATATTATAAAACCGCAAACCGCACTAGATCATGCAGTGCGGTGCACTATTACTTGCAGTGCGATTATGCTATTTTGCGATCAGTTTTGGTACGGTTTTTGCGATTTGTGCAGTATGGTAAACACCCCTAAAGACAAGGATATACTAAAAGCATTCCTATCAAAGGTGCTAAAAATACTAATTTTTTAGTATTTTAGCACCACTATATATAAAAAGAGTGTTGCAATAGTGGGGCTAAAGGTAAAATTTTTACCTTCATTGCTATAGTGCACAGCTATATATGATTGTGCATTGTAGCTGAGAGCTAAAAAGAAATCATCTTTTATTCTCCATCCGTTTAAAATACTATTTGTTTGTTTGTTTTTTTTCAATTCTTTTATTCTCCAACCGTGCAAGACTCTCACCTCTCTGAAAACACTTAACTCCCTCAAACTCATGAACTCTCTACTCTCTCAAACTCTCACCTCTCTGTCTCATCGCCGCCGGCCCGACTTGATCCTCAACGTCATCGGCCCACCGAAGCTCGACGTCACCAACCCACCGACTGACCCACTTTGTCGAACTCCCAAGCCCCAAGTCGCCGATCCACGCCTTTAACCCATCTCGGCCTTCTCTAATGCTCTCAACTCTCTCAAACTCTTTCAAACTCTCACCTCTGAACTCTCATCTCTCTGTATCGTCGCCACCAGCCCAACTTGAACCTTAATGTCACCGACCCACTGACTAACCCACTCCGTCGAACTCCTAAGCCGACCCAAGCCCTAAGCTGCCGATCCACGTCTCCGACTCGACTCGCTTTCAGGTGAGTTGTCTCTGTCTTCGTCATCTACATGCTTGGGATTTTTTTATTTGGGTAATTGAAATGATAAATTTATAATATTTGTTGAATCTAATGATAAATCGTTGAGGATTGGAATATATTGAGAATTTTCTGTTTGTAGGAATTTATGTTTTTGTTTTTAAATGTTAGTTTGGGAATTTTCTGTGTGCAGGGAAGGCTACAATTTTTTTTTTTTGTTTTTATTTTTGCTTCTTGCTGATTTTTTTTTTTTTTTTTTTTTTTTTGTTGATTCTAATTATTACAATAAATGTCATGTTGGAAATTGTTTTGGGAATTTTCTGGTTGCAAGGAAGTTTATGTTTGCTGTTTCAAATCAAATCCTTCATAACTCATGAGCCTTCTTAATCATTATAAATTCCTTAAAAACTCTTCCTAATCACCTATGTTGTCTATATTTGAGGAA
The DNA here is from genome assembly GCA_023621385.1 of Quercus gilva. NCBI lineage: Eukaryota > Viridiplantae > Streptophyta > Magnoliopsida > Fagales > Fagaceae > Quercus > Quercus gilva. Next base: position 36,200,046 of record CM042477.1, read on the forward strand.
CTTGCTAAGCACTTAGAAATTGAAGTGTATGATGCTGATCAATAAAAAACACAAACTTAGACTATATATTCATCTAATATAATTTCATAGTGTTAGGTCAATACTCAAATCAGCAAAACCTTCCAAAAATACTGGCGGCTTACTCTAATAGAACACGTTTGATTATTAATTTGGGACTATGTGTTCTATTTTGTGTTTTCTTATAAAGTTCCTCTATTTCATAGCTCACATTGTTCCAAAATTGCTTTCAAACAATTGAGACGATTGTTTTAATCAAAGATAAATTTGTATATATATAATTTGGTTTTTTTTTTTTAAATAATGTTGTTATACTAGATGATAATAGGCTATCATGATGATTTAGAAATTTTTTTTAGTCAAAAGATAAATTTGTATATATATAATTTAAGGTTAAAACAAAATATTATTACTACACTAGATAATTATTTGCTATCATGATGATTGAGAAATTGTTTTAGTAAAAAAAAAAATGTATAATTATAATTTAGGGTTAAAAAAAATCACTTGTAAACACTAGACAATTATTTGCTATCATGTGGCAATAGCAGCGACAACGATGGCAGCAATGGCGACAATAGTGGCAGCAATAGCGGTTGAGATAGTTGTGATTATTATTTATTGAAGTGAATATATTATTTTATTGTAGTAGATATATTATTTTATTGTAATATTTATATTATTTGATTATGTTGAAAGCTAAAATAAATATACTGCTGTTGGATGTTTTAAGTAGATAAAATAAATAAAGTAACTTTTTATGGTGCCAAATAGCTAAAAAAATTGTTTTTTATTTACCCCCAACGACTCTTTCTCATTTTTGTCTTTCTTGTTCCTCTCTCACTTCTCTCTTCTCTCTTCGCGGTTCAGCAATTGTGGTTCACCGATGCTTGTGGTTCAGCGATTGTGGACTGCCGATGGTTATGGTTCGATGATTGTGGGCCATCGTGGATTTTGGTCCGATGGTCATGGATCATGGGTCTGATGACGGTAGTTTTGATTTTGGATTGTGGGTCGTGGTTTGATGGTCTAATGGTCGTGGGTGGTGGCGGCGATAGTTTGATGGTCGGCAATTATGGTTTGTCAGGCATGGGTCGTGGGTCACGGTGCGGTGTTTTTAAAGGAACTGTGGGTTTCGGTCTGAGTCTTCACCGATCTACTGGTTGAGGGGTGTAAGTCAAATCTGGAGGGTTTGATGTTATGAGTCTTCACCGATTTACTACTTTTGTGGAGGTTTGCTGTGGCGGGTTTGATGTTGTGGGTTGAATCCAGGTTAAAAGGTTGCCATGGTGGGTTAAGCATGGTGGGTTAAGCAATAGATCGACGGCAGAGGGTTACCGTGGTGAGTTTGCTGTTGTTGCCGTGGATTTTCATTGTGGGTCAGGTTCATGGTGGCAGTGGAGGTTGATTGGCTATTGTGGTTGTGGTTGTGGAGTTTTGTGGGTTTCTTGTGTGTGTGCGTGTGTGTGTTTTGCTTGGTAGTTTGATTGACAATAGTGGATTGGGATGTAAATTTACTGTGTGTGTGTTTTTTGCTTGGTGGGTTTGCTAGTGGCAGCGATGAGTTGAGAAAGAGAAAGACAGAAGAGAGAGAGACAGGGAGAGAGAGAGGAAGAATTAAAAATAAATAAAAAATAATAAAGAAAGAATGGGCCCAACTACAACTTTTCACTTTTAAATTTTTTAAGTTTTAAATATGGGTCTCACATTTTTAAAACTTAAAAATCAAAAATTGCGACTGGACTTAAAAAGTGTTCTGAAAGTGAGTCCCTCAATATGCGTGCATTTACAAAAATGTCATCATAACTCAGTTTTCATAATTCAAAAACACCCAAAACTTGTTTTCAGTTTTGCAAACTCATTACTCAGAAATCAAAGAATTGAGTGATAGAAACAAAACTTGAAAACAAATCCAAATATCCTTTCTCTGTGTGGGTCCCACCATTTTTGGGTGATGAGTGATAAAAACAAAGTGATGAGTGATGAAAATACCAAAATCCAAATAGTCCCGAATTGATTTTTTTTATGTTTTGGAATAGGTTCAGCCACACCTTTTGACTTTTGAACCCATTTTTAAAACTTAAAAGTCAAAAATTGCAGTTGAACTCATTCCAAAACATAAAAAAAAAATCAGTTCAGTTTGTCAAAAGTTGCAGCTAGACCTAATAAGTGCTCTGATAGTAGGTCTTTCAATGTGTGTGTATTTACAAAAATGTCATCGTAACTCAGTTTCCATAACTCAAAAACACCTAAAACTTATTTTCAGTTTTGCTAGCTCATTACTCAAAAATTAGAGAATTGAATGATGAAAATAAAACTTGAAAACAAATCCAAACAACTTTTCTCTGCGTGGGTGCCACAATTTTTGAGTGATGAGTGATGAAAAGAAAGTGATGGTTGATAGAAACACCAAAATCCAAACAACCCCAAAATCTTGGAGCTTTGAAATTTTAGTTTTAAGTGTGCTTTTAACGCTTTTAACAACATTGAGCTATGGAGAACTTAATGAATGCAGAAGAAATGGTAAAGAATTACCTTAGAGATTCCCATCATGCCAAATGCACCATTAAGGTAGATTTAATGTGGAACATATGAATTGGTTTTTTATTTTGAATTATTTGGCAGCTAAAAGTGTGCTAAAGTATAGCGACAAGTAATAAAATAACAATAAAAACAAATACATTATATAGGCAAATAAAGTTTATCTTATAATATTTCTCGTAAAACCATTAAGTACAAAAATATTAATTTTTATCAATTAATTCAAACAACTCTGCAATAATTGTTGCAATATAGTTTGGCTTTTCTACCTTCAACCCCAATAAAACGAACTTATAAGCAAATAAATGATAAAAACTAGAGTCTTTATCATTTGATTATAAGTTGGTTTAATTACTTTTAAGCTGAAGATGGTAATTATATTGCAAGAACTGGACAGTTATTTGAAACAATTGACAAAGAATATTTTACTGCTCAGTGGTTTTACAAGATACCATAAAATAAACTTTCCTTGTCTATATAATCTATCTATTTTTATTTTATTACTTGCCTATGTACATTTTAACACATTTTTAGCAAAGATATTCCCAAACAAATAGTTAGTGTTTGGATGCAGTTATTTGCAAAATTTTCTATTTGCTCGAAAGTTAGTTCAAATAAAGTTGTACCTAGAAAAGTTTATTACAAAAAAAACTGCATCCAAACACTCTATTTGTCTGTTTGGAAACAATTTATCCAACATTAAGTATACAAGCAAGTAATAAAATAAAAACAAATAAATTATAAGGCAAAGTAAAGTTTATTTTACAGTATCTTCTACCTTGTAAAACCATTTAGTAATAAAATATTATTTTTCAAACAACTTTACAATTCTTGCAATATAGTTAGGTCTTTCTATCTTTAATCTAAAAGCAGTAAAACAAATAAATGATTAAAAAAAAATAGATAATGATGGGCGCTTCCAAGTTCTAACAACCAATTTCCACTATATTGTCCATCAGTCTCTAGTTTTTATTATTTACTTGCTTTTAGGCGGAAGATGAAAAACTTGACTACATTGCAAAAATTGTAGAGTTTTTTAAAGCAATTAAATTCTATTTTATTACTTGTATGTGTATACTTTCAGCAAAAAAAGTTAGATAAATTGTTTTCAAACGAATAGTTATTTTTCAAACAACTTTACAATTCTTGCAATATAGTTAGGTCTTTCTATCTTTAACCTAAAAGCAGTAAAACAGTAAAACAAATAAATGATAAAAATAAAATAAAAAAAAGGATAACGAGGGGCACTTCCAAGTTCTAACAACCAATTTCCACTATATTGTCCATCAGTCTCTAGTTTTTATTATTTATTTGCTTATCAGTTATTTTACTTCTTTTAGGAGGAAGATGGAAAACCTGACTATATTACAAAAATTGTAGAGTTGTTTCAAGCAATTAACAAAGAATAATATTTTACTGATTAGTGGTTTTACAAAGCTGAAGATACTGTATGTAAGATAAACTTTACTTGCCTATATAAGCTATTTGTTTTTATTTCTATTTTATTACTTGACTGTGTGTACTTCTAGCAAAAAAAGCTAGATAAGTTGTTTTCAAACAAATAGTTAGAGCGTTTGAATATAGCTTTTTGCAAAATTTTCTATTTGATTAATTGCTCAAAAGTTGGTTCAAATATAGTTGTACTGAAAGAGTGTTCAATTTTCCTCCCTAAAACTTTGCAAAATGTTCAATTTTTCATGCTCCTATCTATGTCCCTTAGTTTATAATCCTACATGGCTTAATGGAGTGATCTGACTTGGACAATATTAATTTATTTTTAAAATTAAAAAAATATGGTGCACAATGATTGGCATGTGAATTAAAAATTTCAGTGAAACAAATTTGTCCCTCACAAACCTAGTGACTCAATCTCAAACATCCCCAAACCCCAACACTTAAAGAAAACCTCATCGCCATAGTCATAATATGGCCTCAGTTGGCAACCACAACCTAGCAATAGTATTCAACGGCAACCTCCCTCCTTGTGTATTTCCCTATAATCACTGAGTTGGGGTTGTCGATTGAGGCAATCGACTATGGTGTTGCAGTTTCCTTTCAGCTTTAGGGACATTAGACTCCACTAGGCTATTTTGATCCAGTTATATGGGCATGAGAGGCAAATATGACTATGATAATTTTAATCCACATAAGCAAATTATTTTGTTCCACATGTTTTTAATTTTAAAAACATATTAATTTTGTCAGTCATATACCACATCAACACTGTGTTAGGCCACATAAGGCAACAATTTGACATAAGCATGAAAAGTGAACTTTTGAAAATTTTAGAGAAAAAAAAAAGAACTTATATGAAAGTTTTGGGACGAAAATGGTATTTTATAATTATTTATTTATTAAAAATTATTATATTATTTATGATATTATGGACAGTAAAACAAACCAAAATAAATTAATTAATCAATAAATCTCACTTACTTTATAAAATAACTAGTTTGGGTGCCACATGCTGCCCCTTAGTGATAAATTCAAATAGAACTCTAATTTAACATGTACTTAAACTTAGAGTAGCTATTTAACCTATGAATATCTATTTACTATAATAGTTTCAGATAACTTGTTTACCAAAGGCAATATCCACTCACTAAAAAATTCTAAGAATTATAACAAATGCCATTTTCTTTCAACAATAAGCAATTGAGTTTTACTAACCCATTGCCACAATATTTAAATTTTCCCAATGAATGATGAAATATGTTACAAGGGAAGTTATTCATCAATTAACCTGCAACCATCCACAATAAAGATTTTCAAATTCGTACGTTTTTCTTTATCATCTTACATTTAATGAGCCCAGCTACGATGTTTAACTTAGTTTTTAATATTACCCCAATTGTCTATATCCTGCCAAAAATAAGACCAAATACCATCCTCTATATAATATTTGAGAAATTGTCCTCCTAAATATGGGTCCATAAACGTATTGAACTACCATATGCAATCCCAAGCAAATGTCAATATTGCCTTATAGAACCTAATTTTTCCTTTTCTAGTGTGGGGATGATATCAAATGAACCACATTTCTCTAATAAATGGAACATTAATATACACATTCATGCCCATATCTCTTGATTTAATCATATAAAGTTCGAACCAATCCCCAAAAAGTGTAGACAAACTAATCCCCAATATAACCCCAAATAAACAACAGAAAACAATTATTCTAAGTAGTAAATCTATGCGTGCTTTTTAACATTGATATAATGCCTTAAAGACAAGTTGATCTTTTTAAAGTGTAAAGGGACCACTCATGTTACAATTTGGTCCAAAACACTGGTCATCTTCCTCAAAGAAGAGGAATAAGGTACACACACACACACACACACACACACACACATGCATATATTAGACTAGTTCAGTTAAAAAATGAACTTTTATATCTTACAATCACAGAAACCCAGCTAGAACGATAGTAATAAAGCAAAATCTGTACAAGCAAGCTGTTAATGCAAGAGACTAACCTTGACAGTTGACAGTGACTGTGATTGTAGATCAATTGTGGATCCTATCTTTTCTGAACAAGAAATACGAGAAGAACACAAATGACAGAACAACACAAAGTTGAAGCAACAACTTTGGGGAGCGGAGAGATATTAATAACCAGATTTAGATTTTTTTTTTCTTTTTTTTTTTTCATTACAAGATAAGAGATATTAATAACCACATTTAAATTTTTTTTCATTACAAGATAATAAAGAAAAAATGGGAGTTCTCAAAAAGCCTACCAGTACACCGAAACCAGATTTGGGAAGAAAAGATAATGCATTTTTTTGGGAAATTGAAATACCTTCGATTGAAGACCATATCAGACCAATCGAACCCCCTCCGATTGAAGATACTTCTTTTCTTTATTTTCTACAATGAGAGAGAATGAGAACGATGAGAGGCAACCAGATTTCTAAGGAGGTGGCAGCGGCTAGAGTTAGGGTTTTGTGAGAGAGAGAGAGAGAGAGAGAGGGGGGGTTGTCGTTTCAATCGTTGTGGCTTTTGAGGGAGAGTTAGGCCGATTACTATATCTTAAGAACAAATGACCCAAAGGGCCCAAGACTAACCCAAATCAAGTAGACATTTCAATGGCCAAGCCCAAGCCCAAGACAAAATTAAGTACAGAAAACTAATTTTATAGCCTTATAGTCCTGAAAAAAAAAAAAAAAAAAACCCTCAAACCAGCCCATGAATATTTAAAACCAAGCCTCAGTCCACACTCCTCTCTTATATTCCATTCTTATCTTACAGCTGAAGCCCAGGATATGTTTGTTTGAAGGTAAAATAGGGTAGATGGAAAATTTTGAAGAAAAAATTGGAAGAAAATTTTTTTTTAAATGTGTTTGGTTGCACGGGAATAAAAGAAAATAAATTGTAGGATCCAGATGTTTTTTCTCAGGGCCCACAAAAAGATTTTCTTTCCAAAATGGGAAGAAAACTATGAGGAGAAACTCACTAATAAGCTGAGCTTAGAACGTAAGCTTGTAATCAAGTTGGGGCATTAAAATGGTTGAATGTATGTCTAGCTTGCCTAAATAGGATGTAGTTAATATGTTGATTTGTCCAATATAGAGTCAATATTCTGCATGCCCCTTGTCCTTGGATTAAAGGGCACCCCCATCCACAATGGCTGGGTATCCCACAAACTCACTAATAAGAGCTGCCCAAAATGCCCCTCACATTCTTCTTTGCTAACCTTTTTTTTTTTTTTTTTTCTTTCTCTATTAACATTCTCTGGATTTTTTTTTTTTCATCCCACTTTTTTCTTTTTCTTTCTTTTGTTTTTATCACTTTCTTTGATAGTTTATTTTTCCTTTTTTTTTTTTCTTTCTCTGTTACTAACATGCACATTCACATTCACGTGTTTTTTTTTTTTTTTTTTTTTTTTTTTTGTTTCACCAGTTTTCTGATCTGGCTTGTGCCTTTAAAATAATAATTAAAAAAAAAAGTGAAATGTCCATACATAATTTTTTAAATAAATAAATGTGTATAAAAAAATTGTATTGCCTTTTGTTTTATTTAATAGGGACATAATTGTAAATTTATACCAACTTCATTTTTCATAATTTTTCATCTTTCCACTTTTCTATCCTTTAAACCAAACACATATAAGAGAAAACTAAATCTTTTCTATCCTCTCACTTTTCTATCCCTTCCTCATTTTGTATCTTCCCACTTTTCCACCCTTCAACCAAATTGAACCTAAGTTACAAAATTCGGTATCTCTCATTCTTTTGTGTCTCTGTACATGTTTTTCTAACTCTCTCTCTCTCTCTCTCTCTCTCTATATATATATATATATATATACACACACACACACACACACACACAACATTTATTTTTAGTTGGTTGGTCTTGAACCATTTTTTTTTTTTTTATCTTATTTAAAAAGCTGGCATTTCAACAATTGTGAAAATATAAGGACAATTTATAGTGTAAATATAAGACAGTGTCAACACATAGAAAATTTTAATGTTAAAAAAATAAATATAAAAGACAGTTCAAGCAAAAAAAAAAAAAAAAAAATTGCCTCACCAAATTAACCAAACCAAATGAGTATGGTAGAAGGAGATGTTGGCTCTTTTAATAATAAAAATAACAATAAGTCACCTCAAGCAAAAATGATGTGTATTATTTTTAGCAATTTTGTTCTATAAAATTACATTTTATTTCCTTTTAACTATATCATTGATTCTTTTAAGAGTAATACTACATTCACAAACTTTTTTATAACATTTTTACAAACCTTTTTGGTAGCAAATTCTTATTGGTTTGCATATGGGCATACCATTGACATCATTTTTTACTTACCAATAACCACTTTACATAAGTAATTTATTAAAAAAACTTACAGCTCTAGTATTTTTCTCATTTTAGTGACCATAAAAAAATTTATAGATCTAAAATCTAAAACAAAATATACAAGCCCAAAAAAAAAAAGCTCAACAACAAAAATTACTAATAAAACTAAAAACAAAATTAAGCTCAATTAACTAATTTTATCCAAAATAAATAACTCTGCCCTTTAAATAAATTCTAAACAAAAATAATTTTGTTCTTACCAAAAAAAAAAAAAAAACTCATTAGCTAAGTAGCAGAATCAAAAGTTGAAATCACGGCACACAGCCAACAGTAAAATCATCCCCCCTAACTCAAAGTTCTGGCTCCGTCCCTGTATAAGCATCACAACCTACACCTACTTGCTTCAAAATGGTGGGGCTCAAACTCATGTACGGATGGACCCTAAAAGCGTAGGACTTAACTCATGTGAAAGGCTACGTAGTTACATATATACTTACTTATCTCCTTTATATACTTATACCTTAATTATCATTTTATAATTTTTTTTTTTTCATTTCCTTGAAATATCCAACTTCATAAATAAGAGATCTAACTTTGTTTTTGGAAACCTCATAATTTTTGGGTGACCAAAATTCCAAAAAAAAAAAATCAAGAAGTAATTTTAGTATTATTTATATAAGGCCTTAATAAATTTTTCAATGCCCTACACCTAGCTAGTTCCATCCATGAGCAGCAACATACTATTCAAATATCAGACATAACATATTGCATCGTACGTGGATCATATAGTACAGTACTAATTTAAATTATGTTGTATCAATGTTCAATTCGGAATAGCCGTGCAAAAAACAGTAATAGGAAAAAGCAAATAAAGCCAACATAAAAGTAAGCTCAATGGAATTGTGACTCTTCCTAGTATTTTTAGCAAACCGTATATCTCATAAAGAATTTCATCGAGTCAAATATGGAAATATTTATGAAGATGATCACACCCATGGGCTCTTTCTAATGCATGTTGTATTGTCATCATCATCAATTCCATTCCATGCCATGTTAATTAGAGAAATTCAGTGACCATTACCTATGGCTTAATTTGCTTGTGTAAATTGGTGTTTACTAATAGGCTGAATGACAAACTTTCTATCCTCAAGACCTACATCTATTCCATAATATAAAAATAAAACTAGATCTATGTCAGACAGATATACCACACTGCATGGTACGTGGATATATGAAGTTATGTCAAGTGAAAAGAAAAAAAAAAAAACATATTTATTAATAAGAATTTTTGACAGAAATTTTAATCAAATATAGAGAAAAAAAATTCAATATCAATGCTCAAAAAAAATTATGATTTGGAAAATAAAGCTTGAAGAAAAAAGGAGTTTTCACTCGGTGGCCTTATTGATTACATTGAAGGGTTGTTGTTTACCAGTTCTAAAATGGAGCATCAACCATGGCTTACAAAGATAGCTTGCTAATTACCTGACTTTGTGACAAAACTAAGGTTGAAGAAAACTATGTGCACACAATAGTTATTATCAGGTTTAAGAAAACAAAATCTTCTGAAAAAAGGTTTAAGAAAACCAAAAAACAAAAAAGGAAAGGAAAACCAACGGGAGGAACCATTTTATATATATATATTGTTAACCATGGGAAGGAAATGTGAGGAATCTATTCTTCCCCGCAACATTACAAGCTAATACAAATCTGTTTTCAAATCTTTTGATGGTCAGAATGTAAAGAAGGTGTCTTCTCAATGAAGAAAATGGAAAAAAGAGATGGGTACAAATGAGAAGAAAAAATAAATTAAAAAGAAGAAAGAAGAAAGAAGAAGACCAACTTCTTTTCCTTTCAATCCTTTGCATAGTGCATATACAAGTTAAACACAATATTGATGAAACATACTTTTAAAAAGGAAGTTTGATGTTCTTTGTGGTTGTTTCTTCTTCACAAACTTTTGAAGATAAACTAAAGGAATAATAAATAAACTAGCATAGTCAGCCTTCACATTTGTTATAGGCTCTTTATATTATAATCATAACAATTATAATTTGTAATCTCAAGTAGTTCTAGTTATTATTTTTTACATAAATAAGGACTTCAATCATTCATCAACAGGAAATGTAGAAGTACAGGTTAACCTATTAGAATACAGACCAACACCTAAATTTAACAAAAGAGAAATGTGTTCAAAAGGAAGCACAGTAAGGGTCACAAAATCTTTGGGTTGAAGGCACTCTTGCTTAACAAGCGCATCTGCACATAACTTAACAAAACATATGTTTTATTCGAATCCGATTAAAATTGCCTGCAATCATTCAAAAGCACCAAGATTGATCTGTTAGTATTAATTTGAACATGAGTTAAATAAATTGATTACAGCTTTCACATCTTGCTCAAATTCAAGAAAAACAAATTCAAGTTGTACCACCATGATCAAATGAGTACCATACCATATTCAACTTCCAGGATAAAGAAGTTATACATATGCATTATGTGCCTAATTTTATAGAATTAGAATTTAAAATTTAAAATTATTAATTTACCTTTATGTTGTAATTTTTCCTATTGGTATTGTTTTCAATTACATAATATAGTTATTTTTGAGATTATAAAAACAAAAAATGGAAACTAAAGAGATTCATTCCAATTAATTATAGATAGATAATAGATGGATATTTAAATGTTTAATTTCTGAATTTTCTAATTTCTACTTCTAATATTACATTTTTGTGGGGAAAACAGGAAACAAAAAGCAAAATCTTAAGAGATATGACTTTTCAACTCATAAAGGAATTTGTCAAACGTCAATGTATTAAATGTAAGGAAAATACCTGTTTGAACAATACCACGTGCTAATAATCACAATCACATGCAATTCATATGGGCCTGGAATTATAGAAATTATAATTCATATGAATTATCATGAATCCATTATCCATAGGAACCACCGTTGAGGCTAATGCACTCAATTCTCACAAAATACCATAAGATCTCCCATATTGTAAATAAATTTGACAATTCATTAAATTCTATCCAAATTTGCAAGGATTCAAGCGACTGATCTTGGACTTGTAGCTAAAGAGGAAATATAGCTTAAAAGCTCAGAAGAGATAGACAATGAATATGGCAATATATGTAGAACAATTCTCACAGAAATCAACCATAAGACTTCCCATATTGTAAATAAATTTGACAACTCATTAAATTCTATCCAAATTTGCAAAGATGCAAGCTTGAACTTGTAGTTAAAGAGGAAATATAGCTTAAAAGTTCAGAAGAAGTAGACAATGAATATGGCAAATGTAGTAAAAGTTCCATGGAGAAAATGAATAACTGTAATAGTTCCATAAATAAATATGAATACAATGAATACAAACCAATATCCAACCATCAGTGCACAATGGAATTTATCAACAATGAGTTTCACTTCACATGGTAATCAAACCTGAAATTCATCCTTCCTAATGGAAGTGAGAAAATTATAACAAAGAAAGTAATGAAAGGAGAAACTGTAGCTTAACTTAGATCTTGGCAACTCATGGTCCTAAGAGAATTGTGACCAAGAAACTAACAAGAATAATTGTCGAAGATAGCCCGGTGTGCTCATTAATTCACATTGTAGAGCAATTGCATGCCATGATGACTTGAATTATTTGGTGAAATTAAACCAAATGCAAAGCAAACAATTAAGTCCTGGCTTGCCATGTTCTCCCACAGCTTTCTTGAACTTCTACACCACATAAATAATAAATCTAGTGTGGCCGAAGTTCAAGAAAGCCGTGGAAAAGCATGACAGGACTTGTGATTAAATTGGTTCAACTTCACCAATCACTAGTGGAAGTCTGATACTTAATTTGTATTATAGTAGTTGTAGATAGAACAGAAGGGTTGGATATTAATGAACAGCAAGAACTGAGAGAGAGAGAGAGAGAGAGAAATTGTGTTTGAGTTTGAGGACCCCTACCATATGAGGGAAGGGCCAAGGTAGGGTGCAGGGTTTGTTCATAGAGGTGTACGTACCATAAATTCTGCAGCGCCACACTTTCTTTTTGTGAGTGCCCACTGCCTAGTAGCTAGGGTGAATGTGCATGTGAGATGGGTTAAGGGGGAAAAAAAACAAAAAGATAAAATTTTCTGTAAACTATATAAACCATAAAATAGCTAGAGAGAAGAAATAAATAAATATCATATCAACAAAGCTATAAAAATTACCCATCCCATCACATGCCAACAAGTTCTCTCATAATCCATCATATTGATTTTATAGGTTGGAGAGTATATTCCTTGACCTCGTATGGTCCCCCAAGGCCCTAACCTTATGTTCCTTCTCTTCCTTACGTGTTATATATATATATATATATATATACACACACACATTTGCTGAATGGTGAGAGTTACATATTTATATTATTTGAAATAGATTCAGATTAAAGCATTCCACTAGAATTAGATCATTATGTGTTGGAGCTTACCAAGCATTTAGATAAGTGTTGATAATTATCTTACTATAAGGTGTAACAGAAGATAACTTGACTTTGGAATCCATTAACTAATTAAAGAATTCCCTTTAAAAAATGACTAAGAATTACTTATGCTATGCAATTACTAACCATTATGTCCAATGTTTTACCTATTTAGGACCCATTTATTTGAAAGCTTTTTTTTTTTTTTTTTCCTTTTAATAAATATCATAAGATTTTAAATTTGTGGGGTTTATTTCATGATAATTATTTTCTATCGTCAAATTAAGACATTTATTAATTTCTTTTTAATGTATGCAAAATTCGAACCAATTCCTTTAGTCAACGAAAAGAAATTTTATTAATTAAACTAACCAGAACTCATTATCTCATTGGAATTTAGTTATTGGTCTTATTTGATACATTGTAACTATAATATAGTAATTGTAATGACCAACCTTCTTTTATATACAAAACCAACCCTTTGGCCACAATCAATTATAGTAGGAAATATATAATTTGATAGAAAAGATCAACCATAGTAGGAGGACATAATTTGAGAAAGTTCCTAGAAATTAAGAGTACCATTTGAAAGGAAAGTAGGATGGAATTGGCACCAACCATATGAGTTGTGAAGCTGAATATATACATATAAATTCTCAAGCAAAAAGGGTGAAGGGTAAGGAGATTATTAATGGATATATATATATATATACATTTTTTTTTTTTTTTTGGAGAAAAGTAATGGAATAGTACTAGTACAACACAAAGTTGTTAGATGTGTAAGAAAAAGAAATGGGGTTGAGTTCTGATTGTTATCATTATGAGCCTAATGAACTGAGTCACGGGTCTAAAGGCCGGAATGGGCCAGTACACTCTGTGAATTGGCAGACGGGGGGTATGCTGCACGGACATTCTGTCCCTAGCTTAGCTAAGAAAGCTCTTTGGAGGGTTTTGTGTGGGGGCTTTTCTATTCCAGTTCCCACTGTCTGTGGAATGTTACTGTTTCTTTTTGTTATCTTTAATTTGCCAGAAGGAAGAAAAATACAAAATACTAAAAGGTCTATATTATTTTTTTAAATATATTCATCAAAAAAAATTTAATAGATAAATCCCTTTAAATTTTTACTTTACGTTGATTTTGACCTTTTTTTTTTTCTTCAAGGTACATAAATTTAACCTTAAGATTTGAAGGTTATCTTTTTCTTTCTTGGAAGCTGCAATTTTTCTTTTTTTCAAACACATGCACACTACATTTTGGAACTAATTCTTGATAGTTGTTATTGTTATAAAGAAATTATTCTTAAAATTCTAAAAGATCTCAACCTCTTAATCATTTAAGCTTTGTATTTTTATATAATTATTTAAGCTCCTAAACTATAAGAACATTCACATCCAATTTTGAAAGATTCTGTCAAATTTTGCAATTAAAAACCACCTTTTTTTTAGAAATGTTCACAAGTCTATCCGAGTTAGGTTTGTGCCCAACCCGCAACCAACCCAAATAGATCGGATGGAGAAGTTTCAAACCTGCCACTGACCAATGAGGGAGTTAGATTGGATGGGTTGGATTATGCGTCAAGTGGTGATCAGTTCAATCGAAACCAACAATAACTAAAATCCCCTCAAATCTAGCAAGATCTCGCCAGATTCAGCATAGGTCTCATTGGATCTAGTGAGATCCTGTCAGATTTGGTGAGATCTCCACTTAATCCGGCAAGATCTGGTGGAGATCTCGTCGTATCTAATGGGTCTCTATTGAATCTTTGCTAGAAAATGCTTAGATTGGTTGAATATTGTGTTTTCACAGTCAAGTTGGGTGGCTCAAGTTTTGGAGGAAAAAACCTACCAACCAACCTGCCAACGTTAGTTTTTGAGGGCAAGGACCCACTATCAACTACAAGAGTAGTCGATTTAGTTGACAGTTGGATTGGTTTCGATTAGTTCAATGGGTAGGTTGGTTCTGAAGAGTGGTTGGATAGCCCTTTGTTCTATTTTAGCTATTGAGTTTAGCAATACATCTTATATTTACTTTTCATTTTGCTAGACATCCAATTAAAATAATCTAAAATAATTATTTTTATATTTTTTTTCCCACACCACCACCATCATGCCCAACTCACCCAATGCCAAATTAGGGTAGATCAATCCATACCTATCTAAAAATTATTAAATACTGAAGTAAACTCCCTCCCTCTCACATGGGAGTGTACCCCATAGTGGATAGGATCCACCCCTATACGAGAGAGAAGGAACATTCTCTTGGAGTACTCAATAATAACCCTGCCCTTCCTCACCATTACAATCAACCACCCATAGCTAGATATCAACACTACCCCATACGCAAATTGGCAACCCTCCAAATTCCAAAGCGACCTAACGAGGAGACAACACCAGATTGCTATAATTCTTTTTCTTCTAAAGAAAATTTGAAAAGTTGTAGCTAGTCAAATGTAAAATCAAATTTATGTGTAATTTTTATAAATTAGCCAAAAAGATGGTGGTACGAAGAGTGAGAAGTGAGAATGATCTAGGGGGGCATGACTGAAGAAATGTAAGTCTTGTCTACTCTCTGATTTTTTTCCCCCTTTCTATCTTGGGTAAGTAAATCCTTGTCTCATGTTTACCGTCCGTGTAAATCTAAATTGTACTCATTGTTAATCACTGTTTGGCATTTTGTACGTACTTCCCCGAACCATCAACTCAATTAATATCCTCCTAAGCTTTTTCTTTTTTTAAATTACTAGAGGGAATCACTGTGATGCAATCATGCAAGTGGAAACCTAGCTATATGCCAATATGCCTTGAATGATGAATGTAACCATTACACGCAAAAATTATGGAAAAATTATACTTATCAAGGAAAAACTTTTAATTTTTGGGTAAAATTATCAACTTTTGCTTTTCGGTGCTGATTAATTGTGGGTTTGGATCTACGATCACGTTTTATGTTTTGCGCAAATGTGCGTTTTTCTCTTTTTCTTTTTCTTTTTTGGCACGCGTTTAGCTCAGCAAAACTGAAGGTGCAACTACTGTTCATGAACAGTAGCCGCACTATTTGACTTTTCAACTCATTTTCAACCACAGTAGTGGGTTGCACTGTTCACGGGATTCACAAACTCCACTTTTCAGCAACTTTTTCATTAAAAATAGGTCCTACGACACTATTCACACATTTAAAAATTATTTTGCTACAGTGTTTTCAGTTTTCAGTAAAATAAGTTGTATTCAAACGGATCCTAAAAGCCTACTTTGCATATAACAACCCAATAGCATTATTGCAAGTTGCAACAGCCAAAAATGGTTGCGGCCACGGCTTCATCGATTCTTTATAAGGATGGTGAATTTGTGACTAACGCTTTAGTTATATCTACTTCTTTTCCTTGTTCTTTTTTCTTCTTTTTTTCCATGGGAAGTCAAGCGTATTTTTAATGGTACGATTAGTTGGAGGTGAAATGATGGAGGGAGAGAAAAGGTGAGAGGAGGGTGTTTGGTTGGAGGAGGAGAAAATAGAGGTGGGAGAGTTTTCTCCCTGAGCCACCGTTTAAGAAGAAAAAGTTTTCTTTCCAATTTCAAGAGAAAATTATAGAGAAAAGTGAGGAGGGAGTGGCTTTAATGTAAAATTACTCATTTACCCTCTCATTTATTTATTAATGTTGCTTCTTTTTTTTCTTTTTCTTTTTTGGAAATTTTCGTGCTTACTGCTACGACAGCATTTTTTTTTTTTTTTCACTATACCATGTTGGTTGACTCTCTTTTTCTTTCTTTTCTTTTTTCATATCAAACATAACTTTTTTTATTATTAGTTTTTTTTTTTCTAGATGTTTTATTAGTTGTGTTAGTTTGTAAGTTTGTACTAGTAATTAAAAATTTTAATTTTTATAAGCTATTAAAAAATTGTTTTTCATGTACTAGGGGCATGAGAGTAAATTTATAAAAACTACATTTTCTATCCTCCTAATTCTCTACTCAACTAAATAAAAGAGTTTTCTATCTCTTCACTTTTCCACTCCCTTAACCAAACACACAGAGGGAAAACTATTTTTTTTTTCTATCCACCCACTTTTCAACTCTCTCTCCATTTTCTATCCTTCTACTTTTCCATCCTATCAACCAAACAGACTCTAAAAGTGGAGCTATTGGTGAAACTTTATAAGCTCGTTACTTATGTATATGCCTTTTATAGTAGGGGTGTGCAATCAATCCACCGATCCACTAAAATTGACCCAATCTAACCCAATTTGCCGGGTTGGGATAATTTTAGGAGTTGGTGGATTTGGTTGGATTGGATTGGATTGTCAATTTTTTTTTTTTATGGTGGTTTGAGTTGAGTGCAGGTTAGCAAATTCACAAATCCGCCTAAACCCAACCCGACCCACCTATAGTCAATATATATTTAAAAATATATATTATATGATTTTACTATATATTCTTTTGTTTATCAACTCAACTGGGATTTAGTTATATGATATCCTACTAACTTTAAAGCACTAATAAAATAGTTTATGTTTGTTTGGTGTTATGCTCAGGTTTATTAAGTTATAAATTGCTCCTATTTGTATTGGTATTGTTCTAATACTTAATTAAAAATAAATAAATAAACTATCCAATCCATGGGTCCAACCTGATTCAGGTAGATTGGGTTAAGTTGGGTTGGATTAAACATTGGTGATGATGTTGAAAATCGTCAATAAGTCACACAGTCCTCACGTGCTCAAGACAACACCTGTACAACACAAAACAAGAAGACCTTAGGAGAGTACTAGTGTGGTACCGACCAAAGACCCTCTGAAGGTTAAGTTAGAAAGTTTCTCACCACTCTAGAGTGTCAGAGTTGGGGTCAATTATGTGTACCTTGTTTATGAGGGCTTGATGGTTTTTATAATAGTGTAGAACTGACTCCTATTTCTTGGGTAGAAAAATCTTTCCTTATAGAGAGGGTTCTAATTAGGGATGGCAATTTTTGCCCGACTCGCAGGTACCCGGCCCAGCCTGGCCCGACCCTAATGGGTCGGGTTTTACCCGGTCCGATTAGAAATAGGGTCGGGTATGGGTTTAAAAAAAAAAAAACCTGAAGTGGGTCCAGGTCGAGTCCGGGTTTTATAAAAAAAACCCGAGACCCGACCCGAAACCCTACCCGGTAAAAACCCGGTACCTAAAATTAATAAAATACCCTCTATATATATATAAACCTAAAATCTAACCCTAATCCCCCATTTCTTCACCCTTCACTCTTCAACAGCCTCTCTCCCTCTCAATCCGACAGTCCCACACTCCCTTACCCTCACTCTATCTCAAACCACCACCGTGAACACCACCAAAACTCAGACGGCGAAACACCCAACCACCAAATCACAACACCACAGGTTCACAACCCACATACGCCGCCGATTCACTTCGACCCTCAGTCCCTCTCCCTTAGCTCAAGCCGTTGACTCTTCCCGTCGAGCTGTCGTCGTTTTTCTTCAGCTTCAGCCTTCAGCCTTTAGGTATCATACCTTTCCTGGATTTTATTTTATTTTATTTTTTTTGGGTTTAGCTTATATTTTTTGTGTGTTGAAACTTGTTAGTTGTTACTTTGTTTTCATGTTTACCAAATTTTGATTTCAATAATTGATGTATGTAAAAACACACACACACACACACACACACACACACGGGTATTAAAGGAAAAAAGAAATGAAAAACTAATATTGTAAGAAAGAAATGGTTGATGAATTTCAATTGATGGATAGAAGAAGCATATGGATATGGGGATTTTTTTTTTTTGTAAACTTATTTTCTTTTATTTCTCTGCTCAAAGCTCCCTCATTTTTTTTCTTGTCCATGGGTTTGTCAATTGAAAAATGTGATTTTTTATTTGGGTTTAATTGTGGAGATTTGAAAAGAAGGGATTTTTGGGATTGGTTGTTTGGCCGTGGGTTTGGTGTTTGGTTGTTTCTATGGGGATTTTCTGATGTGGGTTTGGGGTCTGTTATAGTGGTGTGCTTGATTGGATGCATTGGGTGTGTGTGTCAGAACATGAACATGTGTATTTGTGTGTGTCTTGTGTTGTGTCATTTATGTATGCTTTTATGAACAAAATGATGTGTAAATGTGCTTAATGTAAACACATTCAAGCATGTCATCTTTGTGTACAAATTCAAGCATGCCTAATGTAAATTCAAGCATGTCATCTTATGTTCTTTATTGACTGATTCTCTGCTTTGCAATGCTTTGCTTCTTTCTTTAGTTTGCTTCCATGCCTTGCTACTTGCTTTGTTGTTGTTGAGGGTTTGGTTTATAGGTTAAGGTGTTTGTGGTGTTATACTGTTATTGGGTTTGTTAAATATTGTTTGGGTTGTGATGACAATGGCCATGAAATATTGTTTTCTGTGTTTGTTGGGAATGCAAAGCCTAAAACGGAGATAGAAGACACAAACATAGACACAAACAAATCTAGCTCTTCCTCGCCAAACGGCTCTCCCTTAAGAACTGGACGTGGTCCCTTGCCAACTATGCGGTCTCCTTCGCCATTTTCACGATCACCCTCGCCATTGTTGCCTGGCAGCTCACCCTCAAGATCACCATCACCTTTATGCCCATTAAACAATGAGTAAGTGTTTGAATTTGTTGTTAATCATGTTTAATTTGTGAATTTGTGTAATTATGAATTTGTGCCTATTAATTAATGAGTATGTGTAATAATAAATTTGTGATAATTTGTTTTGATTCTAACTCCCAAACTTCTGAACCAATTAGCAGTCCGAAATCCCCGACAGTGGACTTAGAGGTAGAGGAACAAGAAGGGAGTCCAGGGACAGAGGAAGAGAGAGAACAAGAGCCTACAAATGAGGACTTGGGTACAAGTAAAAAAAGAAAGACTACCTTAGATGTTTGGGATCATTTTAAAAAGAAGAAAGTTGAAGGAAAAGTTAAAGTCCAGTGCCATCATTGTGACAAACTTTACTTGGGTGATCCTAGCCAAGGTACAACTCATTTGCGTAATCATTTAGCAGGATGTCCATGGATGAAGTTTAATATATACGACAACAAGTCTTAATTAAATAACAAAATAAGGTGGATGGAACTAGGAGTTTAAATAATTACCAATTTGATCAAGCCAGAGTGAGGAATAAGCTTGCTCGTATGGTCATCCTACATGAATATCCCCTTTCAATAGTTGATCACATTGGGTTTAGAGAGTTTGTGGCTGATCTTTAACCTATGTTTAAACTTGTCACAAGAAATACTTTGAAGAGTGACATTCTTAAAATCTATGATAATGAGAGGGAGAAAGCTTTGAAGATCACGGACAAAAATGGAAGTAGGATGACAATTACAACTGATATGTGGACTTCATGTAACAAAAAGAAAGGGTTTATGGTCATTACCGCTCATTTTATTGATCATACTTGGACTTTGCAAAGCCGGATTTTAAGGTAATTTTTTTATCTATAAATTGAATGTTAAAGGCTTTACATTTAGAATGTTTATTGAGTTATGTTAAATTGAATGTTTATTTAGTTATGTTATAATTATTCCTATTATTTTTCTAGGTTTGTTTATGTTCCTTCTCTACACACAAAAGATGTCCTTGCTGAAGTCCTTGTTGATTGTTTTTTAGAGTGGAACATTGATAGGAAGTTGTCCACAATAACTATAGATAATTGTAGTACTAATGATGCCATGATAAGACTTCTCTTGAATAAGCTTGATACTAGTTCCCTTATGTTGGGTGGGTCTATGTTGC
The DNA here is from genome assembly GCA_023621385.1 of Quercus gilva. Classification (NCBI taxonomy): domain Eukaryota; kingdom Viridiplantae; phylum Streptophyta; class Magnoliopsida; order Fagales; family Fagaceae; genus Quercus; species Quercus gilva. Next base: position 36,220,608 of record CM042477.1, read on the forward strand.
ATATGAGGTGTGCTGCACATATTTTGAATTTGATTGTTCAAGATAGGTTGTCTCTTATTGGTGATGGTATTGAAAGAATTCGTGATAGTGTGATTTATTGGACTGGATCACCAAAAAGGAGACAAAAATTTCAAGAAAACGCACGTCAATTGCGTGTTCAATGCACCAAAGAGTTAGTCTTAGATTGTAAAACTCGTTGGAATTCAACTTACTTAATGCTTTCTATTGCATTGATTTATAAAGATGTTTTCTCGCGTTTGGCTAAACGTGAAATATCTTATACTTGTTTGCCATATGATCATGATTGGGAGGTAGCCAAAGATATTTGTGGGAGGTTGGAGTTGTTTCATAGTGTGACTGAGTTTTTCTCTGGTCGTAAGTACCCCACAACTAATATGTATTTTGCTTTGGTGTGTGAGTTGAAAATTGCATTGAATGAATGGAGTTTGTCTTCAAGTGAGATGATAATTACGATGGCAGAAAGCGTGCTTGCTAAATTTAATTCTTATTGGGCTAATGTTAGTGTTGTTATGGCTGTTGCTGCTATCTTAGATCCAAGATATAAAATGAAGTTATTGGAGTTTTATTATCCTAACATTTATGATGATAATTTTGATTTGGAGATTGAAAAAATTAAGAATCTTTGTTATTATTTGCTTGATGAGTATGGAGATGAAGATGAGTCTCCTGTAGGTAATGAAGTTCTCATATGCCTGCAAGTACTTCAAATCAAGTGGCACAAATAAAATTTAGGTTGATTGGGTCAATGTCAAGGTTTGATGGGTTGTGAACAATAGTTTAAGTAGTTCAAAGAAACATGGGAGTGGTAGAATGGAATTTGATCATTTCATTGATGAGGGAGTGTTGAAGAAGAGTGAAGAATTTGATATTTTGGCATGGTGGAAAAGTAATGGTCTCAAGTATCCTACTTTACAAAGGATTGCAAGAGATATTTTAGTCATTCCCGTCACAATTGTTGCTTCAAAAGCTGCCTTTAGCACTAGTGGGAGACTTTTAAGTCCACACCGTAGTAGGCTACATCCCAAAACTATAGAGGCAATGATGTGTGCTCAGAATTGGTTATGGAGTGAAATCAACGGTTAGCAATTGTCTAATTTCTGTTTATAAAATCAAAATTGTGTTTTTATATTTGCTAGTTACAATTTGATGAAGTTTATTCCATTTTTTAATTCATTGTTGTTGTAGGTTTTTCAACTATATCTAGAGATAGTACATTTCAATCCATTCTTGATGATGGGGAGCCAAATGAAGATGATGGGAGTTGTGCCACAATTGATGGGAGTTATATCACAATTGATGAAGATTAAACATTTTGTATTAATTTAGTAGTTTTTTTAATTTCTTAGACTTGTTGGATTAATTTGTTGGTTTGTAATTATTCTAAACTTGTGGGATATATTTTGTAGCTTTTTAATTTCTTAGACTCGTTGGACTTTTGATACTTATTTCTTGGACTTGTTGGATTTATTTTATTTTTATGTTTAGCCGGTGATTTTAGTTATGATTTTGTTGATTAATGATTAAATGGTTATCTTAGCTAGGTAATTTATTGATTTAAAATCTTAGTTATGATTTATTGAATTATGATTATGATATTAGTTATGATTTATTGATTTATAGATTTATAATTAACAGGTGATTTATTGATTTATGATTAGTAGTCTATGATTGATTTGGACTGATTTGGCAATTGGGCCATGTAAGCTTAATGTAGGCAATATGCAGGCAAAAATAAATTTGGACTGATTTGGCTAATAAATTATAGGCTTAATGCAAGCTTAATGATTTGGATTGATTTGGTTATTTTAGCTAGGTAATATGCAGGCTTAATGTAGGCAAAAAAAATTTTGGCTTATTTATTTATTTATTTATTTTTTTGGTGGTTGGGCCGCGAATTGGGCCCAATCCTAAACGGGGCCCGGCTGGGGCGGGTCCGTGCCCCGAAAAAAAACCCGGTACCTTAAACGGGCCGGGTCCGGGTTACGGATCTTGCCCCGCGGGTTTGGTTCGGGTATGGAAAAACCCGGCCCAAACCCGACCCGTTGCCATTCCTAGTTCTAATAAATGTACGTATCTTGTGGGATTCTTCCCATATAGGGGTTCCTTGACCAAGGTCAAACGTAGAGTGCAAGATATTTCCATTTAAGATTACTTGTAGTTTACTTAAGCCATATGGGTGCCACGTGGCCTTGACATCAGTCGCCCTCGTGTCCATACACTAGGGATTCCGTCCATATAGGACTACCTGTCATGCGTTCTTTCCATCCAGAACCTTGATCCATCGCCTTACATAATTTAGTGTCGCTAGGCTCATGTATCCGTCATGTTTGATTTTATCCCCTTCAGCTGCCCCCTCACTCTATGGGTTCATCAGTTTCCTTTACAGATGGACCCGTAGAGTGACGGTCTAACTCATCTTCTAAGGAATCGTACTTTGATTGACAGACTAGACTAGGGTCATAAATGCTGTAGGGGCACATGGCATGTTTTTAGTGGTTAATCACTTAGACTAGAGTGTCCCTTCGTCTTCCGTGCCATTCCCTCTATATATACATGCTTTTTTACCCCTTACTTTTACTTTCCGCAACAAACTTACAATCAGAATGCTACTGTCATCCTCGCTAAATTGACATACCGTCTACTTTGTGCAACCGTCAGCCACTCCTTGTTGCTTTATCCAACTGGTAAGTATTTTTTTTACCTTGTAGAATTTCCTTGATACTTTTTTAAATTTTTACACACCCGTCGTCTATGTAGACCTGTCAGAGTCTTAGGGTTTATTCGTCACGTGTAGGTGACAAATGTCTAATGCATCGAGTGAGCAATCTGTGTCCGCGAGGGAGTGGGCTACGATGAGGTGTTTCCGTTAGGTCTGGATGACCCCGGCACCTCAAGTGATGAAAGGGAACTGTCGGCCACCTCTCCTTCCATAGGGGATGAGGACACGGATGTGGATGGGTCGGAGGGAGACTCAAATAATGATGTAGATATTTTTGAACCCCCTATTCAGTCCGTCGTAGGTCTTGATGGATTTAGGAAGTTCATTATGCTTCCATTGTGGACAATAAATGACTTCAATTCCTCTGTCAAACAAACACACTTCAACACGCTTAGGGAAAAGTACCAAATACCCGTCAACATCCCAATGTGTCTACCTTTTAAGTGTGAGAAGTGTTACTACAAGGGTGTAGAAGATGTCAGAGTGTATGAGCAGCACCTTAAAGCGGGACTTAGGTTCCCTTTAAATGCTCTTCACCGTCGTCTGCTACAGTACCTTGGACTGGCCGTCACCCAAATCTCTCCAAACGCCTAGAGAGTTTTCCTAGGTGCAGAAGTCCTGTACGAGTCATGTCTAACGGGGCATGCAGGATGACGGTGGAAGAGTTCTCCATTACTACCGTCCATCCGAGATCACTCAATCAAAAGGCATGTATAGTTTCGTACCAAGGAGTTCGTTGCTCAAGCTGGTGTGCGACACCCCAGACTCCAACAGAAACTGGAAGAGTCGTTATTTCTTTATTCAAGGGGACAATTGGATGTGTCACCCTAGTGACGAAGAGTATATGCTAGTAGACAAAACCTGGGGTATCATGCCCCCGTCGGATATGCGTCCATCTATATTAGGCTTTTTTCCCCTTGTGTTTATTTGATATTCTAACTGTCTCTTTTTGCAGCTAGGGACCGTCCATAAGTCACTCTTGAAAATTAGAGCTTTTTGGAGAGGATCTTCACAACTACTAAGCTGTTAGAGAGGTCGTGGTCGAAATTGGTAACATTGGATACCCTCTATTGGTACTGTGACGGTCCTGAACCAACCGAGGCTGCCCGTCACTACAACGAACGAGTACGCACACGTGAGTCTGTCACCTTATACTTGCTTCTTTTTTGCTTTTTTGTAAATTACCCAACTGTTTTCACCCATCCATCTTTATGCAGAAATGGAGGAAAGCAAGAGAAAGGCCTACATAAAGCAGCAAGCTGTTGTAAAGAAAAACAGGAAGGAAGTTTGCCTCCTAAAACTGGGGGTCAAGCTAACCCGTCCACGAAGAGAAAACCGTCAATGAAGATCGACCGTCCCCCAAAAAAGCCCAAAGTTACGCCAGAGTCAGCCATCAGGTTAAAGGCTGAGACAAAGAAGATGGCTCTTTTGCCATTCCAAGGGAGGGGCAAGGGACTTATGACGAGTCACGTTCCCGTCACTGACAAACCACCCATCCTCCTCCGCAAGAATTCCCAGTATGCGCTGGAGCAGCTTTCGTCCATCATTACACCTAACGCTTATGAGGACTTAAGCAACCATGCAACCGAGGCTATGGGAGAGCGGGTCTTTTTAGCATTGCACAAGTAAATTTGTCCGTCCTCTTTTGTCTTTCCTTCCAATTGCCTCATTATATTCTAACCCTCTTTTGTTTTTAGGCAATGGTAATGATGAAAGGGTTAATAGGTCGTTGCTTATCCCATGAGACAGCTTTGGACCGTGTACGTGCAAAGGCATAGGCAACGGAGGTGAAGCTGGGGGAGTTGAAAGCCTGGATGATGGTCCAGGAAAAGAAACTTGCCTTGTTGAAGCAAGTCTGAGGTGAGCTAGAGAAGCAAAAGGAGGTTCTGAAGCAGGTCCTTGAGGATAAAGAAAAAAGATTAAAACTGTCAAGGATCAGCTCTATCAGGCCAAGGAAGACGCGATACGGGAGTATCGCAACTCCGACACCCTCCTGGCGGAGCTCGGTGGCTCTTATGCAGACAGCTTTGATGACTGCTTCCGTCAAGTCAAAGCTTCTTTTCTAGATCTGGACCTATCCCATGTTTCCATTGATGCCCAGGCCCAGATTCCAGCTCAGCCCATCCATTCTAAGAGCACTGATGAATTGTTTGCTGAAGATGCCCTTATTGACGACCCTTATGGTGATGGAGAGACTACCCTTTTTGAAGGTCAAGTCGAAGATGAAGGAACGGAGGCCTGTCGAGTTGATGGGGACCAGACGGTTGAAAAGAGGCATGAAGAAACCCCTGTTATTCAGCACTAGTTTTCATTGTTACCTCTTTACTTTGTATATGATCATTTTCTGTTGATGTGGTAAAATAGTTTTTATTCCTTCCGTCACCCCTATTTTTGGGTGTTTGTAAACAATTTGCCTTTCATAGGCTATTTACTTATTGCTCCTTGTTTCTTCCATTTATATATATATATATATATATACCAATTTAGATAACTTAATGCTTTCGTCAGTTTCATGGGATGAAGTCCTTAGTTGGATCAGTTCGTTTTGTTGATCAATTCTTGAATCTTTCCTCGGGGTGCCTTCGTATACTTATTGACAATTTTGGTTGTAATTGAGATGAGCCCGTCCACGTGTGGATCTAGTATGAACCCATCCATATTTGGACTCGTTTACTTATCACCTTTTTGGCCCACCCTTTGAGATGAACCTGTCCTGGCATGGAATTGACAAATGTAAGTGATCTATTTAGGGTGAATTTGTTCTCTTTGCCGACTTGATTGATGTAAGTCAACCCTCCAAGATGGACCTGTCTAGGTTAGACCCGTCTACCTTGTAGGCTTTAATAATCTTAAATCACCCCCTTTAGGTGAACCTGTCCATTTTGGACTCAATCCCTTTTGGGATGAGCTCGTCTACTTTGGATTCAACGATTTCAAATCATCCTTTGTGGGATAAGCCCGTCTATTTTGGACTCAATATTTTTGAGCAGCCATTTTGGGTTGGGTCCGTCCATGTTGGACTTAATAATTTCAAATCATCCCTTGTGGGATAAGCCCATCTATTTTTCAGTTATCCCTTTTGGGATGAGTCCGTCCACTTTGGGCTTAATAATTTCAAATCACCCCTTTGGGATAAGCCCGTCCAATGTGTGGACTTAATATTTCAAATTACCCCTTGGGGATGAACCCGTCCATTGTGTGGACTTGACAATTCCAAATCCCTTGTGGGATGAGCCCATCCACTTTATGGACTTAATATTTTCAAATAATCCCTTTAGGATGAACCTATCTATTTTGATTTTAACATATATGTAGAAATGTAGATAACATACATATGGCATTTCTGAATAACTCCTCTTATTGTGATAAACATGCATATAGAAATTGTTCTTAAAAGATAAAAACCTGCCCTTCGGGCTTAAAAGAAATGGTAGCTAAAATTGTTTTTTACTAGAAAGCAATAAACTAGAAATGAGGAGTATTATTATTGTCCATGTTGTTGTCTACTGGTAGTACTTCTTCAGGTGCTCCGTGGTCCATGTGTGGCACAACCTTTGTAAGTCCAGCATTTTCATTTGGTAAGTTCCTTTCCCGTACCACGAGGCGATTCTGTACGATCCCTCCTAATTTGGTTCTAGCTTCCCTTGGGAGGCATCTTTTGTAGCGCCTATCACCTTTCTCAAGACCAAATCTCCAACCTAGAAGTCCTGGTGCTTGACTCTGGAGTTATAGTGTTTGGCCATGAGGTCCTAGTACCGTGCTAACTTTTTCTCGGCCGTTGCTCTGACTTCATCTAGCAGATCCAGCTGTAGGCGCATAGCTTCGTCATTCCTACCTCCGTCATGATTTCCCACTCTATAGCTTGTAAGCCCTACTTCAGCTAGAATGACAGCATCGCTTCAATATGCTAGTCAAAATAGTGTTTCCCCTTTGGGTGTCCTGATCGTCGTCCTGTATGCCCATAAGAAGCTTGGCAACTCTTTTGGCCATATACCCTTTGCCCCCTCGAGCCGGGTCTTAATGATCTTGAGCAAGGACTGGTTCATGACCTCAACTTGTCCATTGGCCTGAGGGTGGGCGGGAGATGAATAGTGATTCTTGATCCCTAGTTGCAAGCAAAAGTCTCTGAATGCATTGTTATCGAACTGCTTCCTGTTGTCTGAGACCAGCACTCTGGGTATACCGTATCTGCAGATGATGTTCTTCCATATGAAATTTCGTACATTTTTCTTTGTGATGGTGGCCAGTGCTTCGGCTTCCACCTACTTAGTGAAGTAGTCTATTCCGACCACTAGGAATTTCAGCTATTAAATTACTGTTGGATACGGACCCATGATGTCCAACCCCCATTGTGCGAAAGGTCATGGCGCCGTCAATGGAGTGAGTTCTTCTGCAAGCTGCCGGATGAGGTTGGCAAACCTCTGGCACTTGTCACACACTTTAACGTATGTAGTGGCATCCTTTGGCATGGTAGGCCAATAGTATCCAGCCCAGATAAGTTTGTATACTAGTGATTGTGACCCAAAATGGTTTCCACAGATGCCTTCGTGGACTTCTCACATTACATAGTCTACTTCCTCGGGGATGAAACACCTCAGATATGGTTGGGAGAAGCCCCTTTTGTATAGAACACCTTTAATTAGAATGAAGCGTACTACTTGAACCTTCAACTTCCTAGCAGTTTCCTTACTGTCAGGAAGCACTCTGTCCTTCAGGTAGGAGGTTATTGGTGTCGTCCAATAGCTCTCAGAACCTATCTCCTGCACACTTATGCTGTCTATTAGTAGTGAGATTTGAACGAAGGATAACCTGACTGGGGATGGTCATAAGCTCTACTGATGTTGCCTTAGCGAGACGGTCGGCTGGCTCATTCTCCTCCCTAGGGATTTGAACAAACTTTGCTTGGAGGTCGTTCACTCGATCCTTCACCTGCTCTAGGTACTTCTTTATACGTTCGCCCTTGCATTCGTAGTCACTGTTTACTTGGCTTGCAATTACTTAAGAATCGCAGTACATGATCACATTTTTAGCTCCTGCTACCTTGGCTAGATCGAGTCTTGTTATTAGTGCCTCGTACTCTGCTTCATTGTTGGTTGTTGATCAGTGTAAAACTGTAAGTGCACAGTAACGTAGTTTTATAGTAAAGTGATGAGAAGAGTATCGTCCTCAGGGATTAGTCACTTACTTTTGACAAATACCAAAATTATGCTAATCTCGATTTTATCTAGAGAAGTCACTAAGGTTTTTGTAATTGGAATTTAAAATAAAATCAATTTAAAGAAAATGTGCAAAGGAAAAGAAAGATGTTGTTCAAAGATCAAATTAATGAGAAGAAAACTTCTAGGAAATCGATTTCACCTAATCCCTCACTATGCTTTACTCATCTAGCTAATTGAATTTAATTCTCTCTGTTTGTTAGCAATCTCAACAAAAACATCCAAAAGCCTCTTTCGACAGTCAATTGGAAACCATCTTTTTCATCAATTTACACAAGAGTATGCAATTTAATAAAGCAAGAAAGCATTACGACCAATGATTTTAATACTACATAGGTTCATACAAGTCTTTCGATCTCTATATTTACCTATGCCAAAATATTAAAGATCTATCCTATAATTCCCTCTTTCGATAGCAAATCACAAGATCAAAATCATCTAATTAATGGCCGGTTAATTAGAAGCAATAAGCTCAGAATAAATTAGACAAACATGAAGAGAATTAATTCAAATTAACATGGAAAAGCAAGCATAGTTCGAAATTAGATTACATCGTTTTCCTAGAATAAAGAAAATTTAGTTCATGCTGAAAATTAAACTCAACATAAACGAATTCACCATAATTTTTCTGAGAAGATTTGAAAGGAAAATTAACGCTAAAAAATCTGCTTCAGTGTTCCTTATTTCAACCTTTTTCTCCAGCGTTTTTCTGCTTTTTCTTTCCTCTGTTTCAGCCCTTTTCCTACTTCAGCTTTCAGCGTTTTTTCTCCCTTTTCTTCTTTTAGTTTCAGTGCTTTCAGTCCAGCAAAGAACGTATTTTTCCTCTGCTCAGTTTAGTGCCTCTGTTTCAGTTCAGCGCCTCCTTTATTTCTTCAGTTCAGCCCCCTTTTTCTCAGATGTATTGCCCTTTTTCTGCTTTAGACGTGGTGCTCTTTTCAGCCCAAAAACGTCCTCCTTTCAGCCCAAAATCAGTTCCTTTTTTCAGCCCAATATTTTCTCTTTTCAGCCCAAAAACGTTGCTCCTTTCAGCCCAAAAACAGTTCCTCTTTTCAGCCCAATATTTTCTCTAGTACAGTTCCTCTTTTCAGCCCAATATTTTCTCTAATTGCTTCACATCTCTTTTATTTGAATAAATCTTCATTTTCTTCAAATCTGCAATAAAGTTTAAATAACAATAATGAAGTCTAAAATCAACAAAAAATAAATAAAATTAGACTAAAGTTTAAAGTTGAGAAGTGATAATTTATGCTAAATTATGCAAGTCATCAGTTGTAGGGAATTCGAGTCAGATCATGCATTCAATCTTGTCACCTTCTGGAGAATGGAGCACTATTCTGGCTCTGCCTGCCCATTTGTTGGACGATCCGTCCTTGCAGACGTTCCATTGTGATCGTGCATTTGCCCCCTTGTCCTCTGTGCTGGTGAATTTTGTGATGAAGTCAGCAACAACTTGTCCTTTCATGGCCATTCAGGGGTGATACTGTATTTCAAACTCACCTAACTCAATTGCCTATAGTGCCATCCGTCCAGTTGCTTCAGGGCTACTCATTGCCCTCTGCAAAGGTTTGTCTGTTAAGACGACCACAGTGTGGGCTTGGATGTACGACTTGAGTTTACGAGCTGCAATCACTAACGCGAAGGCGAGCTTCTCCATTGGGGGGTACCTTTCTTCTACGCCTCGGAGCACCCTACAAGCTTTTGAACTTTGTCTTCCTCTCTGACTAAGGATATGGTAACAGCTCCTGAGGAGACAGCCAGATAGAGGAATAATTCCTCCCCTAGTTTGGAGGGACTTAGCAACGGTGGGGAGGAAAGGAATGCTTTCAGGTCTTCAAAAGCTTGTAGACATTCAACCATCCATTCGAACAACTTCTTTAACGTGCGGAAGAAAGTTAGGTACTTATTCGTTGCTCTTGAGACAAACCTGTTTAGCACAGCAACCTTGCCATTCAGGTTTTGCACTTCCTTGATATTTGTTGGCGGCGTCATCTCTATTATTGCCCGTATCTTATTTGGGTTGACTTCAATGCCTCTTTAGGACACCATAAATCCCAAGAACTTCCCTGCCGTTACCCTAAACGCACACTTGTTTGGATTCAGCTTCATATTGTAAGACCGAAAGACTTTTGAAGGTCTCTTAGAAATCGTTCAAATGGTCGTCCTTCCATATGCTCTTCATTAGCATGTCTTCCACGTAAACTTGCACATTCCTTCCAATTTGGTGTGTGAACATTTTGTTCATCAGCCTTTGATATGTGGCGCCAGCATTCTTGAGCCCGAATGACATCACTTTGTAACAAAAGAGGCCCTGGCTGGTGATAAATGAAGTCTTCTCTTGGTCAGCCTCATCCAGCATGATCTGGTTGTAACTAAAGAATGCATCCATGAAGCTCAGTAACTGGTATCTTGCAGTTGAATCCACCACAACATCAATCCTGGGGAGTGGGTAGCTATCCTTGGGGCACACCCTGTTCAAGTCAGTGAAATCTATGCGCATCCTCCAATTTTCGTTGGCCTTTTTAACAATCACCACGTTGGCTAACCAATTGGGGTAGTATACTTCTCGTATGAACTCTGCTTCCTATAACTTCGAACCTTTTCGGCTATGACCTTGTCCCGTTCCTGAGTGAACACCCTTTTTTTTCTGACGGATGGGAGTAAAGGCGAGTGATACATTCAGCTTGTGGACTATGATTGAAGGGTCGATACCGGGCATGTCCTCATGGCTCCATGCGAACACATATTAGTTTCCTCTCAGAAACGTCATGAGTGCTTGGCGGACTGAAGGGCTAGCCAGAGTTTCGATCCTAGTAGTCCGTTCGGGCCTAACATCGTCCAGGATTATCTCTTTCAATCCTTCCACTAGTTCTACCACGCTGTTCTTCTATGCACATAATCTGTAAATGATCGTCCATTTCCAGCATGGCAATATAGCACTCGCGCGCCACCACTTAATCTCCCTGTACTTCTCCTACTCCGTACTCGGTTAGGAACTTGATCATCAAGTGGTAAGTTGAAGTTATGGCCTTCTATGAATTCAAAGTTAGGCGACCAAATATGGCATTGTAAGCGGATGAACAGTTTACAACTAGGAACGTGACATCCCTGGTGATCTGATGTGGATAATCTTTGATTGTTACGAACAAAGTGATTGCTCTTAGGGGGTGTACCCTTGATCCTCTGAATTCGACAAGTGGCGTGTTAACAGGAATCGGCCATTCCCTATTAATCATCATTTGCTGGAATGTTGGGTAGTAGAGGATGTCAGCAGAGCTCCCATTATCCATAAGGACTCAGTGGGTGTTATAGTCCCCCACCCGAATACTAACCACGAGCGCATCATCATGTGGGTGGTGGAGACGCCTGACATCTTCCTCTATAAATCCAATGACAGGGTTATCGATCCATGCCATCTTTGGGACGAATCTCGTCAACTGGACATTTTGAACTATCCGTAGGTAGGTTTTGCGTGCCTTCTTGGAAGAGCTAGATGATGTGGTTCCCCCTACGATCATCCTTATGTCTCCTTGTGGGGGTTTGGAATGCTCATTTTCTCTCCGAGCAGGTGGTTCATAGGGTTGGTCATCCTTTCCTTACCGATGAACCTTTGCAGCTTCCCCTGCCTTATAAGAGCTTTTATCTGCTGCTTCAAGTCATAGCAATCAGAGGTGTCATGACCATGGTCACAGTGGAAACGACAGTACTTGTCTCTAGGGTCTCCCTTCAGCTTGCTGGGGTCTCCCTTCAGATTGCCAGGGAACATCAGAGCTCCTTCGTTCTTGATTTGCATTAGCGGGGTGAAGCTGGCAAATCTTCTGATGGGAGGCTTAGAGCGTCTATCTTCCTTTCTATCTCCTGTCCTCACTATCTTTTGCCCTCTGTCCTGTCGTGGTTCCTCCTGTCTTTCTCTCTTCTTGAGCTTCTCTTCGAGAGCCAGCAGTGCATCTTCCGCCTTCATGTACTTAGTAGCCCTGTAGAGTACATCTGACATAGTTTTTGGGTCGTTTTTATATAAGGAGAACAGAAACTTATCCTTCCGTAGCCCATTCGTAAATGCGGCCACAAGTATCTTGTCGTCAGCTTCATCGATTGAGAGTGCCTCCTTGTTATAGCGGGCTATGTACGACTTTAGCATCTTATCCTCCCGTTGCTTAATGCTCATCAGGTATGCAGTGGATTTCTTATATTTGTGCCCCCCGATAAAGCGTGAGGCAAACTGGGCGCTCAACTCCTTAAAGGTACCCATGGAGTTGGGCATCAACCTGCTGAACCAAACCCTTGCAGGACCCTTCAACGTAGTAGGGAAGGGCCTACACATGATCTCGTCTACCACTCCTTGAAGGTGCATCAGGGTCTTAAATGACTCCAAATGATCTAGGGGATCCTTTGATCCGTCGTTACTCTCCACTTGCGGCATGCAGAACTTTGGTGGAAGGTGAAACGAAGTGACGGTCGCGGTGAATGGCAAATCAGTTCGATGGACCAAGTTGTCAGGTCGCTCGACACCCGTCCTCTAAGGGCATTCATCATAAAGTCCATCCGTTCCTTCATCATTTGCATCTCTGCAACCATTTAAGGAGGAGTCGTATCTGCGGCAGATGGACAACTCGTGTCCTGTCGCTTCGGTCTGCTTGGGGCATTGCTACCTTCTGGCCCTTCGTGGTCCCTTCTCTCAGCGCTGGTACCTTCTTGATCCTCCTCCTAAGTATTAAGCCCCGCATTCTTCTGGCGCAGTTGCTTTTCTAGATCATAGTTTTGCTTGGTGAAGCGTTCTATGGCAGCAGCGAGAGTCTGAACTTGTCTCTTTAGTGTGGCGGTGCATGGTTCGTTTCCTTGAATGAGTAAGCACCATGCAACTCTTTGTCTGGGAAGCAATGGTATAGCTTGCAAGTTGTGCTTGTTCTTCCCACAGATGACGCCAACTGATGATGCTGAAAATCGTCAGTAAGTCACACAGTCCTCACGTGCTCAAGACAACACCTGCACAACATAGAACAAGAAGACCTTAGGAGAGTACCAGTGTGGTACTGGCCAAAGACCCTCCCAAGGTTAAGTTAGAAAGTTTCTCACCACTCTAGAGTGCCAGAGTTTGGGTCAATTATGCGTACCTTGTTTATGAGGGCTTGATGGTTTTTATAGTAGTGTAGAATCGACTCCTATTTCTTGGGCAAAAAAATCTTTCTTATAGAAAGGGTTCTAATAAATGTACATATCTTTGGGATTCTTCCCATATAGGGGTTCCTTGACCAAGGTCAAATATAGAGTGCAAGATATTTCTATTTAAGATTCCTTGGAGCTTACTTAAGCCATGTGGGTTCCACGTAGCCTTGACATCAGTCGCCCTCGTGTCCATACACCAGGGATTCCGTCCATATAGGACTACCCGTCATGCGTTCTTGCCGTCCAGAACCTTGATCCATTGCCTTACATAATTTAGTGTCATCAAGCTCATGTATCCATCATGTTTGATTTTATCCCCTTCAATCGGTAATGGCTTGGGTTAGATTTTTTCAACCCGACCATGATGGGTTAGATTAAAAAAACCTCTTAACCCGACCCATGAGCACCCATACTTTCTGGTGTTTTTAACACATTTATAGTTCAAATCCTACATCTCTTGTTATAACTAAAAAAAAAAAAACTAATATTTTATCATAGCATTCATAATTTCATACCCTTCTCCCTACCGTTTTTTCCTTTCCATCTTAAAGACTTGTGATTTGTAAAGACTCAAAACTCTTCACTCTTTTTGAATTCCACTCTACCTCCATTTATAACTACCATTGCGTTTGTTTTCTTTTTCTTTTTCTTTTTCTTTTTCTTTTTCTTTTTTTAAAAGATCCTTATCCAATTGTCACGTGTCTTCGCTAAAATTTGGTGATTAGTCATTAGAGCCAAGGACGAAACTTTTATAAAGGGATTTAAAGTAAATGGGAATCATGTTGAAAACTTTATGCTGAAGTGACGAGAAAAAACAGAAAATGACTTATAATGGACAAAGATTTTTTATTCTCTATATATTAGTTATTTGATTGGCGACACTTGTGAATAATAGTGGGAAACAATGGTTGCTTCTAAATTAAATTAAAAACAAAAAAACAAAAAAAACAAAAAAACTCCTCTTGTTAGAAATATAAACAAAAACCTGTTAGAATGATGTCCCCTCAAAAACAATATTATGTTTTTTTATTTGATAATAAATTATATTTTCGCATACATGGTTATTATGGGTATTTTTCATTTTTTAAATGTAGCATGTGACATCACCTCTGTAAAAAAAATCATGTTGATGGTTATGGAACTAAAGACAGGGAGTGATAATTTTTTATAGATTATTAAATTGTTCTAGGTTGTGGATATTAATTGAATACATTACAAAAAAACCGATTCTACAACCACATATTTTTTCTAGCGATTTTGAAAATCGCCACTATAAGAGACCTAATACAACGCTTTTAGAAACTGCCATGATAGGTTGCCTTATTACCACCGGCGGCTCTACATGCAAGCCCGAGTGGTCACAGGACCACCCTGACTTGCAAAAAATGGCATGTATATACTTACCAAAACAAAAATTATATGTTAAACTAATTTATTGTGACCACCCTAATAAAAATGTTAAACACCTTGACTTAAGAATTATAAAAAGTTGGGTTTAACAAAAATAAGAATAATGCTACATTCACAACATTTTCACAATAATTTTACAACAAATCCAATGTAATAAGCTGTTACCGATTCTAATTTAGGCTCAATATTGATATTTTTTTTTACCCACCAATAATAGCTTTTTGCATAAGATTTATTTTAAAAATATTGTGGACATAGCATTACTCCAAAATTAATTCTACCCTCCAAACATAATCCTTAATCCCTTCTATAAATTTAAAAAAAAAAAAACTTAAATAACAACAACAAATTTTAGCCTAAATAACAACAAATATAAACCAAACAAAAACAAGATAAGACCAAATAACTACAAGTGATCTAATTATTCAACAAAAAACATTCTATAAGACGAAAAGATAAAAATCGCTAAACATTCAAATTTGTAGTTCGTTCAACCTATTCAATAAAAATAATCTCTAATTTCATTTTTCCCTAAAAAATGGTACCAAGAAAAATATTGTGGTTATCAATTCTCTTTGATGATGATAGTTATATTCTTTTTGGCTTTGAAATCAAAACAATTTTACTCTCCTTAGTGACTTAACTCACAATTATAGCAAATATTCAAGTTATCACTTTATTAGATTTTGTATAATTTAAATTTCTTAGTAACCATCTTAAAAGAAATTCTTAGAGCCACCACTGCTTATTACGGCAGTTTAAAGCCAACGCTTTTTAAACCGCCACTATAGATACCCTACTGTGGCGCTTTAAAAAACTACCATAACAGGTAGAGCTATTGCAACTGTTTTCAACCGCCGCTATAGGTTTGAAATTATTATTATTATTATTATTATTATTATTATTATTATTATTATTTGTATTTTAAATGACCTATTATGCTGGTTTTAGAATTGTCACTATGGGTTTGTTCATATTGAAGACCTATTACGACGGTTTTAAAACTGATATAGATTTTGCATTGAGAACCTTTTTTTTCTTTTAAATGACCTATTATGGCGGTTTTGAAACCGCCGTTATATATATCACCATTGGACTCTATACTTTTTGTAATACTAAATGATAGGATGATTTACTCCATCATTGAGGTAGTAATTTTAAGTAGACAAGTGGATATAATGTAACAAATACATACATTGAATTGGACCCGATCAAGAACACCTTAAGGAGTAATCACCGTTAGCTAAAAGGTTGTTCTATAACAATTTTCCTATAATCCTCAAACATGAGAGGTTTGTGTATATTTATTTATTATACATATAGCTTTGACGATATCAACTAGTGATGCTCTTTTAAAGGCTATATAAAGGCTATATACAGACACGTATGGTTGTGTGTAATGATTAAAATATGTAAATGCTCAACAATGAATCCGCTAGTCTCTAAAGAAGATAATAATATATTCAGTTGATTTTCATATTGGAGTTGGACTCAAGACAAAACCGACCAGTGTCTTTTTTTTAAAAGTATTTTTCATATATGTAATATTTGTATATATATATATATATATATATTTAAAGGGTCTTTCAAAGATATTTTGGAGTCTAATAGAAATTATGAAATCAAGAAATTGGGGTTTACATAAGCTAGGTACATGACAGTGATATTAATCAAGTCCAAGTGGCTTATGGGAATATAGTGTAGTAGAAGGACAAATATATATAAAATTGTAAGTAATGGGACCTCATATGAAATTCTATAATCTTCAGGGGTCAATTGCAATGTGTTGATGGACATTATTGCAATTTGTAGAAGTTCAAATATTTTCTTAATATGGTTGATAAAATTAAGGAATAAGTTTTTAAAGAGTTTCAACCTACGTTAATAACATTCAAAAAGCTATTGATTAATCTTACATGTGAAGATTAGGATCCTATGGACACCCCATTTTACAACCTGCATTTAACCTCACATAAAGGATAAAAGAGTAATTTCACCTTAGAGATATTTTAATTGTGGCCATTGGATCCTTAATTTCATTTCATCAAAGTAATCTTGATGTTGTAATAATCAAATTGACTGGTTATAAGCCTTAGTTGGACCATCAGATCAAAAGTTATCATTGAATCAAGTTTTAATGGCCAAGATGCACTCTCACAAATTAAGTCCGACTATATGTGATTATAAAAAGTTAATTCCGATTGGTTATAATTATAATCAATTTGAAATTAGTGATGTGTTATAATTCGATTGGCTAAGACTATAGTTTATGGTAATGTTGCGCACACTTGATTAATTGGATATTCAAACATTAATTATTCAATGAGTAATTTGTGTAATTATTTTTTTAATTGGAATAAATAGGTCATGATTTGGAGTTGATTATTTTTGAAATGGAAGTAATTGGGGCTTATTAATGTTAATTGGAAGCTAATTTGGAGCCTAATAATGTTAATTATGTTGAATGTTAGAAATAAAATCTGATTGGTATGTGTAAAGTTTGGAGAATGAAATGTTTACTTGAAATGTGGATAGTTTGAAATATGTAATGATGTATATCCATGGGAGATGTATATCCAGAACTATGTTCATTATTACAGCCTTATCTCTTATCCCTTAAGAGACATCTTAAGGCTATATATATGTGGGATTGTTTTACTGTAATTACACAGATCTAAGAGATATAAAAAAAAAGATTGTGGATGACCACTTGAATACAATAATTCATCAATATATATTTCTTGTTTTCTTCTCACTTAGTTTTATATATTATCTCTTATTTCACAACACTAAAATCATTTTCCAAAAATGACCTAAGCTCACTATTTCGTTGATATATCTCAGACTATTTTGAATTTGTGAGTGAGCTTAATTTTTCTAGAAATTATTTGGGGGCTTCAATTTGAGCATAAGAATGAGGTGATTCTGATAAGAATTGAGAAAGATATGATTTTTCAAAGTTGGCTCTGAGAATTGTTAAGGAGCTATGGGAAAAACCGAAGTTTTAGTCGTTTTGGTTGCTCCTCACTCCCACCAACCTCTGAATTTAATGCAACAACCTTCCCTAAACTCTGAAATTGAGTCTAAGTTTATGATTCTCTTTGATCCTTTGTCAACCCTCATTAAATGTCATTCCATTCATATTTTCTCCACTACTACTATACAAAATCCCCTCTCCTCCATTCCAAAACACAAAGAAACATCATCTCTTCTCCCCTCTTGAGTTCTAGTGAAGTAGAGTTAGTCTTGTCATATCTTAGACTTCCTGAGACTCAAGATATTAAGTGAGACTCACTCTCCCTCTCCTAGTTCTACTTCTTTGACCTTTAGAACCTCCACCAAAAGTCTCCTCCTCCACTATGTGGATCTTGTATGCATGTTTAATCTCTATCCCAAACTTGTTTTTCATTTTTCTATAATGTTAATTTAAGATTAAAGCATGCTAGTTGATTATTTAAATTCATTGGATGTTCTTGGTATGCTTGGATGTTGTTCATATGCGTTTTTCACATGTTCTTGATTGTTTAACACATGTTCATGCATGGCGCTAGCTTTGATCTAAAATCCACATCCAAATTATGAAAAACATGTTAATTTCATAATTTTTCTAAATACTTGAATCTAGGATATCATCATTTACACACATTCACTAGAATTTTTTTTTTCAATTCAAATGTAATGATAAATAAATGGAATTAGGGTTTATCACATGCACCCACATTAAGTTCAAGCAAAGAAATGAACTTGTAATTGATTGATAATATGTTAAATGACGTGACATAAATGTTGACTACCATAGTCTAGAAGACCAATTTCACTGAGCAAGGTGTGTCTAACACCTTCCTATCTTATAACATAGCCTCCAAGTTTAGATCAATGGTTACTAGATCAAATACTTATCCTTGTAATTTTCAATCTCTAGATTGTAACTAGTAAACAAAGCTTGTAATTTCAATCTCTAGATTGTAACTAGGAAACAAAGTCATGTACTTTATCTTAGATTGTATCTAGGATCAAAGACATGTATTTTCCTATGATCAATGTACATTCATTCTTAAATTAATAAAATGATGAATTTTTTAATTATTTTTTTTCCAATAATTAAATAAGTAACGACTCCATTGTAAAACCCTTATTTTAAAGGGAAAATGTAATTAGTCAAACTTCCATTTTGAGAGGTAATAACATGACTCCACCCATTCATGCGGGTTTATTCCAAACCAATCAATTCAAAATGGGTTGGGGGGCGCGGTCTCTCTTAGATCCTTAAGGATCCTACTTATTTCTCTCTTGGGTTTTATAAAAGTCCTAAAAATTAAGGTTTTTAATTTTACATTAGGAGTTGGCCATCAAAGCTACTGAATGATACTGTAGTAATCTGAAAACCCAAAAAGAAATAGAGAGAGAGACATGAATATCTTGGGAGGCAATATGCTTGGGTTGCTAAGAGAGGTACGCAATTTTTTTCTATTCAGAATCCATGGTTGTGTGGTACAACAATCTTTGAATGAAAATATAAATTTTTACTTGATATTACTCCCGCAAAACTATTAAAATTGACGTATAAACAAAAGCTCGATTCAGTACAAAGCTTATTTATGTCACTCATTTATAAACAATCAGAAATTAAGCCTAATTTTAAGGTTTCACACACAGTGTGGGGATGTGTACGATAAATTATTCCAAAAACTTAAGTTGTTAGGAAACTTCCCCTTAAAAAGTGGGGAAACTATTTACTCTAATATCATGATAAATTACCTATTATCCCCGTAATTTCTCTCTCTCTCTCTCTCTCTCTCTCTCTCTCTCTCTCTCTCTCTCTCTCTCTCTCATATTAGTCTCCAAAACCATAAATTAATATCTCTTTCTCACTTTCGGATATGTCCCCTACCCAAAAACAAATCCGACCATCCCACCGTCACATCATGTCAATTGGGTTTGGATCGGTTAATTGGGTTTTGAAATGGGTTCAAATTGGTTATAAATTCGTGAAGCAAAAATCTAGATTTGGATTTGGTTCAAAATCGGTGAGGATGTGAGGTAGAGAAAGTGAGGGAAGTGGGTTTGTTTTGGGGTTTTAGGTTTCAGTTTGAACTTTAGTTTGATGGGTTTCAAGCTTGACTTGGTTTCGTTATTGAAGGAGGACTAGTACTTTAATTCTAGGGTTTGTTTTGGGGCTCCAGGTTTTAGTTTTATGCTTCGGTTTGATGGGTTTGAAGGTTTGATTTGGTTCCACCATTGTAAGAGGTTGTGGAGAAAAGTTCTCAATTGCATGCAAGCCTATGACAAGAAATAAGGCCTTGGTTTGGTTGAAAATAGGAGTCCAGTTCTCAATTGAATGCAAGCTTACGACAAAGCTAATGGAGCCATGTTTCCAACAATCATTTTCTTTCATGTGAATTTTTTGCTTATCATTAGTTCAATGTGATTTTTTTAAGGATTGTTGCCCATATACAAAACTCTAAAATTTGGAAGTTTACGGTTTAATGAGAAAATAAAGGAAACTAGACGGAAAAAAAAGAAGATAGAAATAATAGTAAAAAAAATAAAATGAATGAAGAATGAATATTATATTGAACTAGAATGTAGAATAGATAATTTGGTGTGACCGTGTGAGTTTTTTGAAAAGTGGTTGTGTAAAATAGAAAAAAGTAAATTCTTATGCTAAAATAGACATAAATTTTTGTACAAATTAATGCGAATACTCTTAAATAGTCTACCAAAACTGCCCTATCAAAAAATAAAAAATAAAAATCTGGCTTTGCCTAGAGCCTAGGCCAACATAATTTTTTTGATGACATCAAGAAAGGGAGAAGAAAAAAGGGGGAAAAAGTGATGACTATTAAATTGGGGAAGATGCTATTCAAAAGGAAGCTGCAATTTCTCCATCTTCCTTTTCATTTCTTCTCTCTACGTCTCTCTTATATGTTTAACAATACTTAGCTTATTTATGTTTGCCATAGCTCACTAGGAGAGGGCGTGTGTGTGAGTGTATTTTTTTTTTTTAATAAGAAAGTCGATAACAGGGTGGGGAAAAAGGTAGTTTCATGTGAGGAGGGGATGAGTTATGAACATTAATTTTCTAACATATAAATCTAAATTTATGATGATGTAAGAGTCATTATATGGTATAATCCTAATTTCTTATTTCCTAGTTCCTACAATGCATTAGTAAATGATATCTAATTCAAAAGATAATTCCTACTCTTTTGCAATGGAATAAGAGTAAGGGTGTGTTTAGATACCGTTTATTTGCTGAAAACTGAAAAATTATTGTTAAAAGTACTGTAGCAAAATAATTTTTAAATATGTGAATAATGACGTAGGACCCAAAAATGCATTGGTATGCGCATTTTTGTGTTTTTGGCTGGGTCGTGAATAGTGCCGTGGGACCTAGCCAAAAAGCAAATGCTGGAAATGCACATTGGCCGCTAGCCAAACGCACGCTAAGTAAAGTTTTGGGCTCAAGACCAAGTGTTGACCATGGGCCACCACCACAGTGTCTATTATAACAATAGCCACATCCACAATAGGGGTGGCAAGATTAGACATGACCCGCGAACTCGACATGAAATTAGTAAGTTATGGTTTGAGGCTTAATGTGTTTGTGTCATATTCGGATTGACACGACTGACCCGTTTAATAAACGGGTTGGGTTAGTGTCCATCACTTGGAATCCGTTTGACTTGTCTGACCCGTTTAATTAAATGACATTTTACTAATATACCCTTCAAACCATAGGTATATAAACTTATTAGTTGTTGTGGTTTATTTTCTTTGACATATTATGATTGATTATTTGTGATATTGAGATAAACTTTAGTTTTGAATTATTATTTGTGATATTGAGATATGCTTTAGTTTTGAATTTTGTATTAAAAATATTTATTTTTTTGGTTTTTCATAATTCATATCAATTTGGTAAAAACTAAAATTAGTTTTTTTTTTTATTTATAATTTTGATAAAATCTGATAAATAAGTCGACACAATTAACTCATTTAATAAATGGGCTGTGTTAGGATTGAGGAATCCTGACCTGTTTAATAAACATGTTGGGTTAGGGTTGACTTATATGGTTGAATACTCATAAGTCGATATGACACGAATTCGACACGCAAACACGAATTGCCACCCCTAACCCATAAGTCTTAGAAGATTTTAAATCCACAATAGTATTATGGGATTTAAAGATTTTACATAATTCATACGTGATGTTTCTCAATTAGAATTTATTGCGAATAAAAAGAATATTATCACATAAAACGTTTTGGGATGATTTTTCAAGTATCATCCTTGAATTTTGACGTGGGTGTCAATTTTGTCAATTAACTTACCATTTGAACAATTAACTATTTAAATATTAAGTTAATGACAAATCAAGCATTTTGTTAATATTTTCCATTAAAAATAACAAATTTAACCTTGTATGTTTATAAGAAATCAAATCTTTTTTTAGTATCTTTCATTAAAGTATGATAAATTTAATTACATGAAACAACAAACCAATGAATTTAATTTGTCAATTGTCATGTCTTAATGTCCTTATTATGGTGTAATGGCGTCTCCAACAATTCAATGAATTTGATTGAATGAAAAGATCCCTTTTGTAAAGGCTAGAAAGTTACTGCTTACTCTGGCCACTTTTCATTCATTCCATCCATATCCTTCGTCCTCCACCTTGATAAATTTTGATAGATCAAATAAACCTTTTTTTTTATTAATTTTTTTTTGAGGGTGAAAATTATTTTTTATTGAAAATATATCACACACACTTTATATATATATATATATATAAAGGAAAGATCATATACTCTTATACATGCTTTCATGGTATTATTTCATGACTCCATGATATGAAAACGATTTTTTTGGAGTTTAAAAATGACAGACTCTTTTGTCGTATATAATCAAATGGTGTTTATTGCTTGTCATCAATCCTTCTTATTTTTAATTAAAAAAATTTATTTATTTATTTATTTTAGTTGTTATCATAATATACTACCCTTTTTAATATATATATATATATATATATATATTTTGCTTGTCATCTTTACATATTTACAGAATACAGAGTCGGGGGGGGGGGGGGGGGGGTTGACAGGTGTACATTTAGGATTCAGCTAGCAACAACTTTTTATTTGTTATAAACAAAAAGATGGATAAATATTTTATGTTTTCAACTTTTTAGAAATTTTAACTCAAACAGTTTGTTTCTTGACAATACAAAAATGTTGTTTAGTGAAACTAATTTTTATGAGTTTAAGGGAAAAAAAAACTACTTAAAACTTATGATAAAATAATAAAATGTTATTTTCTAAAAATATAAAGCCCGAAAAGGTAATTTACGTGCATTCTAAATTTAGAGTAATTTTGATTTTTTTCCCCTAATGTTTGTCACCATTTTGAATTTCATCATTCCGAAGTCTTTTTACTCTTCCTACCAAACAAGAAGCCAAAGTTGAGAATTTGACTCACAAGAGGTTGTAAGCTCAACTAGAAGACCCAGAAGGTTATTGATAATAAAGAGAGTGAAACTTAATAGGGTTGATATCTATTGAGGGAGAAAGAGAAAGATAGGGTGGAGATTCAAGGAGGAGAAAGGAGAAGAGAGAAGAGATAATAATTTTTTTTTGGGGTTAAAATTTTCTTTTTATTTATCTATTTTAAAATAATGTGACATGTTTTAATTGGATTAAAGAATTTTTTATTTTATTTTATATATTTTGATTAGAATACAAATCACACTCTTTAAGTTTGGGATGATTTTAATTTTAGTCCTTATGTGAAATTTAATTGTAATGTTATTAACAAAAATGAATAAAATGATGAAATTCAAAATAGTGTCAAAGATTAAGAACTAAAATCAAAATCACCCCAAACTATAGTCAAATGTAAATAAGCAAATCCTATAATTTCTAGATTTTGTTATATAAATAAATCAATGACAATTATATATATATGCCATTTTTTAATTATAAGATATATTAGTTTACCTTAATTAACCTAATTTTAAATGAAGAGAAGAGAAAAAAAAAATTCAATTTCCATTATGGTAAAATATAAAATATATTAATACATGTATATATAATGTTGGCACAATTACTTTTTATAATATAATGAAAATATTAATTATTTTGACAAGAATTTGATCTCAAGTCCAACTTTACATTCCCTCAAAAAAAAAAAATAAATAAATAAATAAATAAAAGTCCAACTTTACAAGTAGGGATAGCAAAAATATTCGGCCTTGCCCCACTCAGTTCCATGTGGATTTTTCCAGTCCTAAAGAGGTGATGGGGGCAAAGATAGGGTTTGCTTGCTTCATCTTGAATTTACATATACATATTTTATTTAATATATTTAAATTATATATACATATAATTCAATATTTCCCTCACAACACACTGTTTACCATCACTAGGTGTACGAGAGGGACTCATATTTGGCACTTGCTCTCACTTGGTATTCAATTGCTTCGGGAAGGTATGCGCTGGATTGTTGGCAATGGAGACACTATAAGAATTTGGAAGGACCAGTGGCTGCCTCAGGGCACACCACGTAGCTATATTGCAGGTCCTATCCAGGAAGAGGATCAACGGGTTAGCTCCTTACGAACACATCTCACTTGGAATCTCGATTCATTAAACTTCCCTCTCCCCTTTTCCCTTCAAAATCTTATTCAGGGTATCCCTATTGCTCATTTCACGCGACTCCCGGATTTATTTAAATGGCCCCATAATAATGGCACGTGTTCCGTGAAATCGGCCTCCTTCTTTCTCTTCGAGAAACAAAATGCCCCCTTCAACGCTTAGGGTTGGAAATGGATTTGGGCTTTAACCTGTTCTAAAAAGATTCAAGTGTTCATTTGGAAAGCAATGCGTGATAGGCTGCCCACTTGCACCTTCCTCACCATTGGCCGCCCTCATCTAGATGCTTGCTGTCCTAGGTGTCATCAACCAGAAACAACCATTCACATCTTACGGGATTGCCCCTGGGCAAAAGAGGTATGGAGTTAATCCCCGGGAATTCTGCCCCTGTCCTTCTTTCAATTGTCTTTGCAAGATTGGCTCCGAAGTAATGCAACTATAGAGAAGATTCTACTCACTCTTCAAATCCCTGTTGGAATTTATGGCTGGCTAGAAATGAAAGGATCTTCAAGGGACAATCCCGATCCCAACACATTCTTATATACTCCTCTGTCCAGGTTGCAACAGAATTTCATTTCTTAGTAGGGTCTACTAGTTGACCTCAGATTAAGACTCCACAAATTATATATTGGACGCTGCCTCCTGCACCTTTTATTAAATTAAACACTGACGGTAGTGCCGTGCCTAATTCGGGATTAGCCGGGGCAGGGGGACTTTTGCGAAACCATTTGGGTGACTGGATAGCTAGATTTTCCCTTCACTTGGGAATAGCATCAAATAATATAGCCGAGTTGGCTGCTATCAGACAGGGTTTGGAGCTCGCATGGGATATGGGATTTAAATTTATACAGCTTGAACTCG
Source organism: Quercus gilva (assembly GCA_023621385.1). Classification (NCBI taxonomy): domain Eukaryota; kingdom Viridiplantae; phylum Streptophyta; class Magnoliopsida; order Fagales; family Fagaceae; genus Quercus; species Quercus gilva. The sequence continues at coordinate 36,245,643 of CM042477.1, forward strand.
ACTCTAGTACTATGCTAACTTGGTTAACTGATCAAAATTCCACTTATCCTCCTAATATGTTACCTTTAATCTGTGATTGCAGGAACTTCTTGGACCGGGACTGGGTGGTTCGAGGGCTTCACGTGTATCATAAAGCTAATGCGTGTGCGGATGCTTTGGCAAAGCGAGGAACTCACCAGCACCAGTTTTTGTCTATATATAGTTCATGTCCCAGTTTTGTATATGTATGTTATGTAAGGGATTTGGTAGGCCTAGGAGCACCTAGACTATATGCTCAACGGCTTACTAGTGTTGATGTGTAAATTTTTATTTTAAATAAGACCCTTGTTTCCATCAAAAAAAAAAAAAAAATTTATACATTTTTCTCAAACTTTTTTTTATACATATTATAGTTATAATTTATTTATTTTTATTATGTATTCTATTACCATTTCCAAAGTACTCTTGTGGGCACACTTTCCCTTCATGTTTCATCTTTATTTCATCACTCTCATTAAGATTAGAAAAACATCTACAACCCGCCCTAATCTTGTCCAATGCTAGTTTTCCTCTTTGTGAAAAGGAGATGAAACACCCATAATCTAATTTTGTCCAACCACTTTACATCCCTATTTAAAAGTTGAATCAAGTGGGGACTTATTGTACACTTTGTTTGTTTCGCTGGAAAACCTTCTGTAAAGATAGTTTTCCACATTTTTCAGTGTTTGGTAACACAAAAAAAACCTGGTCAATGGAAAACTATTTTTGGTCAACAGAAAACTCTAATAAAAATAAGGCTTATTTTCTATAGGTTGTTTTCCAAATTTTTTTTTTGGAAAACAGTCTCTCTCTCAGCGTTGCATCTCCTATAAATATTATCTTCATCTATAGCCATGGGAAACATAATTTTTTGGCTCCTTCTCTCTCTCATGGTAAGTTTTCTCACTTTTTCTCTCCTCCCTTTGCCTTTTCTCTTCCCACACCCTCACTATCACTAACTCTGGTCTCTCCTCTTCCCATAGATCTCTCTCTCTCTGTCTCTCTTCTCTCCATGTTTCTTTTCCCCTCTATAACACAATTCTCTGATTAGATTTTTTTTTTCCCTTCACTGATCGGTCAATAGCTCCAACTTGCAAAGGAGAACAAATTTGCAGTGGTAATTATTTCATTCCTCTCTACCAAAATCCCAATTTTTTGCTTTGAATTTCAAGCTCGATTTTCTCTTTTCTCTAAGAAATTTTTAGTTTGATGGATTCCAGGCAGAAGTTACTTCTTTTTCGTACATAAAGTGCAAAAAAATAAAATAAAAAAAGAAGAAGAAGAAAGAATGAATGAAGTAAAAGATGAAAATTTTAAACACAGTACCTATATTGCTCTAAATTGCTTTTACATGGGACAATCTTTACCGTAGACTAATAATATTATTATATAATGAATGATAATTGTTTAGAAGAATTGCATTTGTTGGCAGAAACTATGTAGTGATGATATATTATATAGTACATTATATAAATACATAATTTAGAGTAATATTAAAGACTTGTGGTTGACCATAGTAGACAATTAGTATACCAACAAAAAGAGTAGACTCTCTCAAAAAAAAAAAAAAAAAAAACAAAAAGAGTAGACAATTAAAAGTTATTGTTATTTATACTTATTGAAAATGTATTCCCTTGTCAAATTTATATATATATATATATATATAGACAAATGGTTGATATATGTGTGTGTACGTAAGTTACTGTCTATATATATATATATGAGTAAGACGAGTGATAGAGATCATGAAAATTTGACAACTAATTAATTTTGATTGTATCTATTGTCAAAATTTTAGTATGAAAACCAACTTCATTCTTGATTTTTTATTTTTAATGATTACATTAGTTAGTTTACATAATATACATGTTTTAAATTATATAAGAAATATTTTAAAAAAAATTGCATACCAAACACTAGAAAACATTTTCAAGCTCATTTTCAAGGTCGTTACCAAACATTGAAAAATTTGCCTTTTCAAAATAAATTGAAAAGACAAATTTTGAATATTTTTGTACTGGAGGAATAAGCATGGCATTAGTCAATAAGCAAGTAAATCAATAGTTTTGTAACTTAACGGGTAGAAATTATAATTATAAAAAAGATATAAAAAAAGAGAATAAAATTGGGGTGAAACTTGAAAGTTGAAACAGTAGTGCCTACTCTCCAAAGACAACTAGACAAGTACTTGAGAGACTTGAGAGTTACAAATCAGACTGGCGTTAAAAGAAAGATAAATAGACGATTGGATCCCAAAAATAAAAAAAGAAGAAGTTTTTTTAATACAAAAATAAAACAAAAACAAAGAATCATTCTTATTCATCTTTGATTCTCTCTTTTGCTTTGTTATACTGTTAAACTTTCGTTTAAACTTTAAACCAAATCACCAAAACTCAGATAGACACAAAAAAGAAAAAAAGAAAAAAAGAAAAAAAAACACGAAGAGAATGAATCTGTACGCACACGACCTTTCTCTGTTGGAGTACAACATCAATTTCTCCGATCCCATCCTCGAACCCTTCTCAAATTCCGCCACTACCCCTTACCCCGACGACGACGATTCCGTTGGCAACCACAAGGGCAATTCCGGTGACGAAAACAATGATATCAACAAGCAGCGCGTGGTGCGCACGCGCAGCCCTCCCCGGCACCGCCACGACGGCACGTCGCCGCTCCCTTTGGGAATGGACTGGAGTCCTCCTCCTCGCAAATGGGTACTCTCTCTTTTCTTCTTTGATCCACTTTTTAATTTTTTTTCTTTTTGGTGGCGGTGTTGAATTTTAATTAATGGGTTTTGTCAATTTGTTTGTAAATAGTTTTGTTTTTGAATTGGTGGAGCTGTTGTTATGATTGAATTTGATTTATGTGACAGATTTTCATGATATCAGAATTTTTTAAAAATTTTTTAGTTTGTGGGGTTTTTTTTTGGTTTTGTTATTATTATTATTATTGTTTTTTTAGAAGTTTGTTCTTGCTTTGAAGTGGCCTAATTTGGTTTATGTGTCTAAAAAAAACAGTTTCCATGATTGCCAACGTGAATAATTTGCACAGTTTTTATATACAGAATGATTGAATTGCCTAATTGATAGCTGTTAGATACATCATTAGTAAAATATGTGTAGGGGCGAGATGGTTGATAGCCTGTGAATTCATGCTTGATTGCTAGAGAGTTAGCACTTAGGACCCGTTTGGGGAACGTGCGGAGGGGCGGAAAGGAATGGAATGGAAATTGCTTCATGTTTACTTCAGCTGGAAAGGTCTCTTTATTGATTAGTATTTGAATTTTGAATTTTTGTGTGTAATTCTTTAGAGGAGTTCTATATATAATGCTTGTATGTATAGCTTTCCCTTTCTTTCTAATATAATTTTGTTACTTGTATGTATAAACCGTAAATAAGGTGGATGATCTCAAGATGGTATATATTGTGTGATGCCATTTTTGTGATTTTAATTTTTCTTCTATGTATTCTTTTGATATTTGGTGGCTGAGGCTAGATCAGCCGGCTTAGAGGTTTCTTGCTTTTCTCAGTGGTCAATGATTTAATGCTGTACAGGCACATATTCCAGAGCTTGGAATTCAGGTTGTTATAGATCTTTCCATTTGTGATAATATTTCCTACTTTTTGAATGTAGGACGGACGTGACACTGTTTGGCCACTTGATTTTCATTCTGGTTGGAGTTTTTGCGTCACAATTCCTTCTTGGGTTTTCCTTTCCAAATCAAGAGGTTCAGATCCTGTGGTGGTATATATATATTTTTTTAATTTTTTTTAATCTAATTTTTAAACCATTCTTTATTTGTTCTATTGTTTCAATTTTGAATAACTATAAAATTATCATTCTTGTTTGTTTCATAGAACTATCTATAATAATAATCTAAGATTAGTTGCTATTGGTCATGCAACTTGAATGTCAAGAAACTTTTGTGGCCTTTTCTTGTCTATTTCCATCATCTTTGTCCATAATATGTCCATGTAAATCAAATGAAAGTTTGTTTCATAAGTAACAGGTTAATGCACCAGTGAGGACATGTTAATTTAGAAGGTAACGAAGACTATGATTTTGGATAGGATAGAATGGAGTAGAAGAATACATGTGGCCAACCTTTAGCCGATTTCAAAGTTCCCCTAAAGCTTTGTTGTTGTAATAGAGAGTTGGATAAAAGCTGTCTTCTTGTTTTATCCATTTTTTTTTTTTTTTTAAATTTTAAATTGTGCTTGTTGGGTTTACATTGCTGTAATATTCTAGATTATGCATTTTTCTTCCACTCCTTTGTCTTCTATATAACAAAAATTTCGTGAGGTACAATTTGGCATTTTAAATGATTGTGGAGATAGTTTGTTTCTCTGTTTATTGATAGTTGAGTTGTCGAATTTATTGAAGCAATGGGGATTTTCATTTGCAAATGTTAAAATGTGTGTAGTTAGAGTACTTTAGCGAAGTTTCTGCAACTTTTAGTAGTAATGTACTTTATCTGGCTTTATGTAAATTTTGGTTTAATTGTACCCAGCTCTAGTTATTTTCTATTTTAACATTCATGGATAACAGTTTTATAGGGTTCAAGTTGGTATACAATCGCCGGAAGGGATCACCACTACACGAGGGATATTACGAAGATTTAACGATTTTTTAGAACTTTTTTCTGAAGTAAGTGGAATTTATTATTTTGTAATTCTTCAGGAGTAGTTTGTATGTGACCTATCTTCTCTTTTGAATAGAATTATTATTTTTACTTATAAAGAAAAGAGTAAGTGACTTTTTATTTTTATGTTTATTATCTTTCTTTTTATGTATCACACTAAATAGTGCACTATTTACTTTCCTACACTATTATATGCATTTTTGTTTATTTTCCAAAAATAAAAGAAAAATCCATAAATGTTCTAGCCTTTGTTGTTCACTTCTATACTGAAAGCATAATATCATTTCCATATTGTGTTTGGAGAGTATTTTCATTCTTTTACTGGCTTTTTTGTAGGTCAAAAAGGTATTTCCAATGAAAAATGTGCCCCCAGCTCCTCCAAGGAGGATTTTTAGAAAGAAGAGCCGAACTCTGTTGGAAGAGGTAGGTTACGTGCTATCTGTGGTTACTCTCTCTCTCTCTCTCTCTCTCTCTCTCTCTGTATATGTGTGTGTGTATGTGTGTGTGTGTGTGTGTGTGTGTGTATTTTAATGATTTTACAGAACTCAAAATAATTGTGGATTATGTATACCTACCCTCTGAGACACATTATGTTAGCTATAAATTATTTGTATTTTGCAACAGGTTCTCATTATCTCTTCGTAAGTAGAATGCTTGATTGTCAGAAGTGGAAGTTTTGAGTTCTCCTATAGTTGTCTGTTGTCCTGACATGCTTTAAACCTGGCAATAAAATTTAATTTTTCTAGGAGTTGAGTATTTTTGCTGAAGTTCATCAATTTTTATGGAATTAACAATCTGATATTATCGACCTGAAACTATAAAAGGATCTGAATGTCAACGTTGGTTTAAACTTTTGCAAAAGCAGAACTACTACTGAAAACCTTATTAAACTGGAAGATTATTATTTGTAGATCCCTGCTAAGAGCGGTATTTTTTGATAAAGTATTACTATTAGGTTCTTAGCATGGGGCTTCCCCTTACTTTCCATGGAAAAGCATTTGGAAGATAAAGATTGCTTATAAGTTCTAAGGTAGCCTTGTTTATCAAGGACAGCCGCTTGGGGAAATATTGTTACTATGGAGAATCTTTAGAGGCGGACTATAAGCATTTTTGATTGGTGCTGTATGTGCAAACTTAGTGGGGAGACAACTGACCACCGGTTACTTTATTGTGATTGTGTGTGACTTATGGTCAATGTTGTTGCCTTTTTGGCGTGCAATAGGTCATGCTGAGAAGGGTTGTGGAGTTGTTGGAGTGGGGGGCTTGGGAAGAAATTATGCTGTTGATGTATTGGGGGCCATGCCGAATTGTGTTCTGTTTCTGTGGACCATTTTGTGGGAGAGAACCTCTGTACTTTTGATGGGGTTGAGCATTCATCTTGGAGCTAAAATTTCATCTTTTACATACCATGTTTGATTGGTTTGCTGCCTTTAGTGGCCATTCCTTTTCTTCCTTAAAGGAATTTCTAGATTTATGTATATTTAATGGGCTCTCCTTAAAGCACTTCCTGTGTACTTGGGGGTCTTTTTCATTTTCTTCTTAGTTTCAATGAAGTATTGTTACTTATATAAAAAAAAAGAAAAAGAAATTTTGAACATAGAATTTCTTGGTCTACATGATAGTAGTTTGAGAATTGTGCGAATCAAATTGTCTGAGTACATCTCACAGTGTTGCTATATTGCTGTTTGTTGAACTTTATAGTATATTTCCTTCTTTTATTAGAACTCCTCTCGCACATGCTGACCTTTGGAAAACTGAAACTTCTATGCTCAAAGTTGCTTGGTTTTGCCTTTTCAACGCATAACTGAGGATTGTATTACTCTTGTTGCTGTTAGTTCCTGTATTGTATGAAAATTTCTGCTGTTACAGAGTAGGCTTTGATGAACTTGATGATCTTAAAACTTTCCTTAATTGGGTAAATCTTATTTTTGTTTCGCTTGTGTGTTTAGGATTTGAACATGTTACTCCGTGAAGCTTCTGAAGGACTTTTTAAATTAAAAGCATGAAAATTGTAGAAATATACCTGAAGGGATTTTTTTATTTTTTATTTTTTTTTTATTTTTATATAAATTTTGGACAAGCAGCTTGTGAAATGGATAATACATGGCCTATTTTGATTTGGCTTTGCAAATTCTAGGTTTCTTCTTCCAATTATCATGTCTAAATATTTGGTTTATGTATTCAATTATTACTCTGCAATTTGAGGGCAATGGTCCACTTGTAGAATATTAGGCTGCATCATTGTGTGCACCTACAACTATGAAATTTAATTTTTCAATGTGTACATATATAAATTTAAACATCAAGCATATTTCTTTTTGAAATAACAGTAATAATATTCTCAAATTGGTTAGCTTGTTGCAGCGAAGGTGTTCTTTGGAGGATTGGATGGAAAAACTATTGTCAGACATTGATTTATCAAGAAGTGCTCCAGTGGCAACCTTTCTTGAGCTAGAAGCTGCGGCGAGGTCTTGTAGGTGTTTCCTCAATGCATCTTGGAATCAACATTATATTAGTTTTCTAATTCTTGAAATGAAGCCATGGTGATATTGAAAGTAGAATAACTTAATAGATAATAATCCATGATCCGTCAAAACTCATTTGTATTCTTGTATTTTTTTTTTCAGCTTTCAATGATGAGAATCAGGAAATTCCAAATAATTCTTCCACAAGTGAAATGTTTCCATCGTCTCTGTACCATGCCAACTCAGATGTTTCTCTGTTTGCTGATAGTTCATTCATTGCATCAGATTTTGGTCATGATACTCCTTATGAGATATCTGAGGTTGGATCGCCAAGGCATGGAAATGATAGTTCTGCTGATCTTGGCATGGAGAATTCAAAATCTGAACAAGACTTAATTGATCCAACTGAAATGACTGCCAGATATGGCATGTTTAACAGAAAGTTCATTCAGGGGAATCTGCAAAGATTTTCCAGGCGTAGAATGCATACAGGGAATGAGGGTAACATTGTAGGCAGGGATGAAGTAATTGAGAATACTTCTAATGCTAAACCACTCCGCATGGATGGAACTGAGTTTTTTCCTGCACTAGGGGATTACAAGCTGGATGGCCATGTTCGAAGACTCTCAGCAGAGAGTGTTGGAAGTGACTTGAGTTCTTTAAGAGCTAGTGAAATATCAAATATAGGGGCAGCCAATTTATTTGGTGATTTCACCCTTGATCATTCTGAAGGTTCTGAAGCTTTGAGAAACACAGATTCTTTTGAGAATCCAAATATACAGCTTCCAAGGGATTCACTGGTTGCTCTTCCATCTGATCAACGACTTAAATTGAACAGGGTACTTGTTACCATGCAGCGGAGGCTAGCCACAGCAAAAACAGACTTGGAGGATCTAATAGCAAGATTGAATCAAGAAGCTACTGTTAGACAATTCCTCACAACAAAGGTATATATTATAACAGTTATACACTTTTTTACCTATCTAAAAAAATGTGATTCTGTTTCTTCATTGTCCATTTCCCAGTTTTTTGCCCCTTTCTAGTTCAAATAATCAGCATCGGGCTATCCAATAGCTTCAGGGTGTTTCTCAACGTTAAAATTGGTATAATATAAACTTTATCTCCTCTTCCCAAAAAAAAAGAGGGGGGGGGGGGGGGGAGGGGGGTACGGCTGCCTACCAATTACTTCCCCCAAAGCCCGCAAAAGTGGGAGCTTTGTGCACTAGGTATGACCATTATTTCTATTTTGGTAAAAAGCATGAAAATAGCAGACTGTTTTATTATGATCTAGTTGTGCCATACAAGTATTTTGTTTGAGCATATGTTACTTGTCTCTTCATTTTTTTGGAAGAATTTGAATTTAGATGGAAGTTTTCTTCTACCTATTACTCTGTTTTTCTATTGATGTTGGTAAATTTAGATCTTTGCAAGTCCTAAAACGAATCAATTTCTAACTTCTAAATGCTTATTTTGGTCTTGAATGTGGCAAACAAAACAATTATACATCTTTCTTATTTATCAAAAAAAAAAAGTGGCAAACAAAGAATGTCCTTCATATAATGCTGTCTTAATCTGTTTTTGATAGCCACATTGATACTTGAGAGACATCATATGGTTAGATGTGTATGGAAACATGAGCTTGATTAAAATTTATTTGATCACGTGAAATGAGCGTTGTGGTTGTTGATCCATTCTTTTAGTTTTATCCTGTACCTTACTAGAAGGATTAGGTGAAGCCTCACCCGATGGACCTATCTGAGATAAACTGTGGATGTGGCTTTTTTATCCTTAAAATATATTTTCTGTTTACAGAATTAGAAAATATGGACATGGGCTGAACTAATATTATTGCAGGTTATTGGAGATGACATCAGGCAATTATTTTAAATGTGTCTTATTCACTAATGGACCTTTCTTCATTGCAGATTTTATTTTTACGTGTCCTAGTCATTATGAGTAGATGTGGAATTAGTTTCCTTTTTTTTAAGTAAATAATCCTTTGAAAAAGCACTAAAGGGGCACAACCCAAGAACATGACGAGTATACAAAGGAATGCCCGAAGGGAAAAAGGTTACTAGGCATGGGATTAGTAATGCATTTTCAGAATTTAGGTTTGTTCAATGCAATATGACCAACTGTGCTTTATGGTACTGAATGTTACTATTAAGAAGTAACATATCCATAAAGTGAGTTGTTGAAATGAGAATGTTAAAAATGGATAATCAGGAATACACGAAAAGATGAGATTCAAAACAGGAAAATCTGCTTAAAGATAGGGGTAGTCCCTATAGATGGAAAGATGAGGGAGAGCCACTTTGGATGGTTTGGTCATGTTTAGAGAAGAGAGGTTAATAAACCGGTAAAAAAGAGTGAGTTGATCCTAGTTGGGGGAATAAAAAAAAAAAGTATAGGAAGGCCAAAAATAATATTAGTAGAAGTTATAAAAAATGACTTGTCAATTTGGGTAGTAACATAAAGAATGACTTTAAATAGAATAGAATGAAAGAAGAGAATACATGTGGCCAACTAATTACTCCATCGAGTATCCATCGTCGTCCCCAACAGATTTGGGACTAAGGCTTTGTTGTTGTTATTGTTGTCAATGCAATTACTTTTTCTTGGTATTGAGCTTGATTTTGTGGGAAGTTCTCTTTATCACAGTTACAGTAGAACTTTGTTGATTTTAATTTAAAAAAGAGTGAATGTAAATCTAATTATGACTACGAAACATACTTCAAGATCAATTTATGGGGATCTTCTTTTATAGGTCAAAGATTTGGAAGTGGAACTTGAAACTACTAGACAGAATTGTATAGATAACATGCAGCAGGCAGTTTTAACCGAAAGGGAAAGATTTACTCAAATGCAGTGGGATGTGGAGGAACTTCGGAGTAAATGTTTGGAGCTGGAACTAAAATTGAAAACTGAACAGGTATGTTATTTCCTACCATTATCATTTAATTGGATCTCCTTGTCATTTTTATTTTTGAGGGGCTTCAGTTAATAATTTGGAACAATGTTGCAGGATGAAAAGGTACGTGCAGAGTCAATAAAAACTGCAGTCATTCAGGAAAACAAAATGTTGCTGCAGGAGTTAGATGATGCTAGAGAACAGATTGAGAACTTGCAGAAAAATCATGAAGAGTTTGAGGTGAAATCAAAGGCAGATGTAAAACTGCTTATTAAAGAAGTCAAATCTCTTCGAAATTCCCAGTTAGAATTGAAGCAGGATCTCAGCCGTGTAATGAAAGAGAAATTAGAAGTAGAGGTAACATCCTTTTTGTTTATGTACATACATTATTATAAAATGAAGTTTCTGTTTCTATCATATGTCTTGAAGTAACATTTTCATTTTAATATTTCCTGATTCTTATTGATAATTAGTAATTGGTGTATTTCCCCATGCACTAGAATTGCCCCCTTATGAGTTTGTCTTTTTATAGAGAATTACTTACTAAAAAAGGTTTATTAGTTTTTATATGTATAACCAACAAAGGAATTTTTTTTTTTGGTTTAATTACACAGTTGGTCCTCAAACTGTGACTCTTGTTTCATAATCGAACTTGTCCTTTTAAGTGTTTCATTTTAGTCCTTACTTTTAAAATCATTTAAAATAAAATTCTTTGCTGTTAACTTGTTAATGAAAATGTTGATGTGGCAAATGTTTTGTTTTATTTAAAATTAATTCTTAAATGAAATGTGTTGACGATAACAACAAAGCCTTAGTACCAAATTTTGGGGTTAGCTATGGATCCCCAACAAATTAGTCAAGGTCAACCACTTGCATTCTTTTTCTTCGTTCTATTTTATCTAAAGTCATATTATTTGTTGCTTCTTTTATTTTTGATATGCATATTTGTTGCTTCTTAATTTACATGTCCTGTTTTACTACTACTAATGTTGTATTTTGTATTCCTATACTGGTTTTCATTTCCTCAAGTTGAATCAACTTACAATTTCTTATTGATGCATTTGTTGCTCTCTTCTGAACATGACCAGACCATCTCAAGTGACTCTCCTTTATTTTTTTTCATCAGTATGGGGTCACCCCTATTTATAAGAGGATTTTCTCATTTCAAATCCTATCTTTCTATGTAATACTCATCCATCTTAACTTTCTCATTACATCTACACTTAAATTATGAATATGTTGCTTCATAACAACCCAACATTCACTGCCACAGAGCATAGCTAATCTTATAGCATAATAGCAATCTTATAAAATTTTCCCTTTTAACTTAACGGTTATAATATTCTAGGATCACAATATTGGAAAACATATTTTTGCATCTCATACAAATCAAGCCGCGGAAATTAATGAATCTACTTCATTCATGTGAGATAACATGGAATACCTAAATTTTAGAAACATAATAGAATGGCATACCTTGTTGTAGTGAAATTCAAGACAAAGAAGAAGATTGAACTTGGCAAGACCTTCAATCTTCACCCCAATTTCACAATTCCACATATGCTCAAGGTGTGTGGTTTCTCAATTAGTTTTGTACTCACTTTCTTTTTCTATAAACTTGTGTTCTTTTAAAAATTGTTTTATTTTGTTTCACTCTTATGTACTAATAATTACCTAGGCAGTTATTTATTATTAAATAATTAATTGATCATATAATTGAGTTGGCCTTTTGGGACAACTCAATTGGGCTATTGTGTGTGGTTTGGGATGGGACCAAAGGGACAAATAAAGCTCTAGTTTCAATGGGCTTTGAGCTTAACTATCAACTCTTGACAAAGCCTAGAGTGCAATTATATTTATATGGTAGTATTAAATATAATTAATGGTAACTTTGGGCTTGTCAAGAGTTGACAGAGAAAGCCTGAAGCCCATTTGAGCTAGAGCTTTATTTGTCCCTTTAGTCTCATCCCAAGCCCTAATTGGACTAGCCCAAAAGGTCAATCCAATTAGATAATTAGTTAGTTATTTAATAAGAGTTATTGAATAAATAATTTCCAAGGTAGTTATTAGTATGTATGAGTGAAACAAAAGAAAATAGTTTTTGAAAAAGAAGACAAGTTTTTAGAAAGAGAAAGTGCATACAGAACTGATTGAGAGACTACATATCTTGGGCATATGTGGAATTGGGGTGAAGATTGAAGGTCTTCCCAAGTTCAATCTTCTTCTTTGTTTTAAATTTCACCACATCAAGGTACGCATTTCTATTATTTGTTTCTAAAATTTAGATATTCCATGTTATCTCATATGAATGAAGTAGATCCAATATTTTTCGCTGCTTTTTTTGTGTGAGATGCAAAACTATGTTTTCCAACAATTGGTACATAATAGCAATTTAATAAAATTTTCCCTTTAATCCTATGATTCACATCCACTTCAATCTCTCAATAATTAACTTTCTTGCTGCCCAAACAGCCTAACAAATCTCTCTCAACCAACAACAATGTTGATGAAGACCCAAAGAAGGGACCCTCCACAAGGGGTGGTCCTTCCAATGTCTGTGGAGCAAGTGCGATGAGCTGGTGGTCCTAAACAACTCTCAACCACCACACACTGTGGCGGAATACCTGCAAACTTCCCCCATGGCTGAATCTCCACAAAAATTTCCCCCATGGCCAAATCTTTAACCCTTTTGAAACTTATATTAAAGATCCAAACAGCCAAAGAACAACCAAACCAGTAAACCCGTCCAAATTTTGTCAAACACAAATGAAACCCAAGGCCACAACTGCCTTGGCCAAAACCCTAGCACTCACACCAAAACTAGCTTCAGATCCATTATTGGCCAACAATGCCACTAGCAACCCAGCTTGCAACTTGCCTACATCAGATCTGTGATTATTCACACCAAGTTGAGGCTTGTTGCAAGGACATCCACAACTGGATGATAGACCCTGATTGTCGGACCACCATAGGATTTGTCACCACTTTGCTGCAAAGGATAGTGGCTGCTATGCCACTGGTGCTGTTGAGCAGCACACTAAAAGTGTGCCAACAAAGATTTGAGGAGGCCAAGATTGAAGCATCACAAGGCCGAGATTGAGTTAGAGAGCGATAGATTTGCTGGGGATTTCATTTCTTCCCCAACTACTCTCTCTCTCTAACTCAAATCACCTAAGTTCATGCGAGTAGCATGTTAACTTATTTTGTTGATTTGGCCTTTTTCTTTCCCTTTGCTTTATTTAGATATACATGTAGGCTCCATGTCATCTATTTAACTCACGTCAACACCATGTCATTTAAAAATTATTTTTAACTACACATTAGCATTTTCTGTTACTGAGTCAACAGCAAGGACATTTTCGAAATGATTTAAGAATTGTAAGGACTAAAATGAATCATTTAATATTATAAGGTTGAGTTTGAAGCAAGATGTAAAGTCTGAGGACTAAATGTGCAATTAAACCAATAATCTTCTTAGATTTAAAAAAGACTGCAAGGCTGGAGTTATGGTCTCAATTCTCAAATTATGGCCATATTTCCATGAAACTAGGCTATAAAATGAACTAAGCAGCTTGTGAGCAGCTCAAGTTTCACTTTTTATGATGTTAATTTGGGATCATTTATTAATTAACTGAACCAAGCTCAATCTCAATTGGTTAACAAAATAAGCTTGCTCAAAGCTATTCTTGGCTTGATATGTTTATGAACACTAAAGATAATACTTTCAGTGGTTACTATATGTTACTAATTTTTATTTTTTGGGGTAAAAAACGCGTCTATATATGTGTTGTTTTATAAATACTATTGCTAAGTTTTTATAAGCTTTTGTATGAAGTTAATTTTTTTAACCAATTTAACAGAGCCCATGAACAAGCTCTCAAGTTCCTTCGGGAAATTAACAAATCAAGGTTGAACTTCTACACAAATCCAGCCTGAGTTCTCAAGCTCTTTTTTACAAGCTTGAACACCTTAGTTCAGTTTGGCTTGTTTACCACCCTACATGAAACAATACATGTTCAGGGGTTTATTGCCTGGTGGTTGTATCCGCTGTGGCTTTTGGTGAAGAAATGTGAAGTATTGAAGTATTTGATTGAAGGGTCATAACCATACGGACTAACCAAATGGGCAATTTTTTAAAAATAAATTTTTTAATTGCATTTATTATTATTATTGATTGATTGATTGATAAGTACATACTTTTTTTATTTTTTTTTATATTTTTTTTATATATTTTATTTATTTATTTAAAGTTTTATTCATTGATAAGTTAGTTACACACCCAATGGGGTGGGCTTTAACCCACGACCTTGACCTCTATATAAGGGGACGGGGTGCGAATTGAGCTAGGGCTCATTGGCAACAATTGCTTTATTAGGTTTAGAAACAACCAAGACCAACTAAGCAAATTCTTTAGTTTTAGAAACTTGTCATGTATCAAACAACAAACGGATAGAAATTCTACTTTTCTGAGATTAGGAGACAACCAATTGATTGGGTTACACATACATAGGTGCCCACACAGACGACACCAAAAGCACCATATAAAAAGACCAGACAACAAAGTCTTTTGGATATTCAAATATTTGATCTCTCACTAGTGCCTAATATTTCAAACTAATTCCCAATCAGGATGTAACTGTTTCTGGTTAATAACTTTGTCTTGCTGATTGGGTTGTGTTTAGGCTTTCAATTGTTTCTAATTCAGAACATTTGCAAAACCCATCTGTTTCATGCTGTTGTTTCTTGTGTATCTTTCAGAGATTTCTTCACAAGGAAAGGCAAAGAATGGAGCTTGCTAGTACTGCTAATGCAAAGTTGCTGCATGAATGTGGAATTCTTCGTGATAGGCTTCAAGAATGTAGTGTTAATTTTCTTGTTGAAGAGGAAGATAAATTAATTGTGGACACTTCATTACCATCTGATGCAATAGATCTGTTGACAACATCTGACAATAGAATTGGTCTCCTACTAGCAGAGGTATCTTTCAAACCTTGAGTCAGTGCTCTCTTTTGTTTGTTGTAATGTCCTTGGCAATCTAAATGTTGAAGACTGGTGTTAAGAGATTATTTTGGGTGCGAAACTTTTTCATTCTCTGTTTCTCTGTTTGTGCGTGTGTGTTTTGCTAAGCATTAATAGGAGGGATCAAACCTAGATATTAACCCCACAAAGGGGGCTGCTATTTTTGATTTTTACTATAATATTTTTCTTCTAATTTTTGTCTCTGCCCTCATCTGTGAGGGTGCGTGATTTTTATTGACAAAAATCATTTTGTACTTGCAAGCACATGATTATTGGCTAAGTGTCAAGTAATCACTAATTCATGTGGCATGCTAGCAGGTTCAACCATTAAGTTGGTGGTTGGACCACATGATAATATATAATCATTTTTTTTAATATGAAGGGTGTATATGTTATTGTCTTTACATCTAACATAGTTATACATCATGTGTTTATGTGTTATATAAATTTACTTGTGAACATGTATAAATATGTATTATGGTGGCTATGTATGTGTGGGAATACGAAGGTGAGCTGCATAGCGTTTATGTGCTGTTGCTTCCTTAAAACGTTTTATTTTCTATGTTACAAAACTACTCAGCTCACCTGGCTAGTCAAGCCCCATAAATTTAGATCTGTTCTGCTTGGCTGGTTTGCACCTGTACAGTCCAGTTTGATCTGGTTCAAATAACATTTCTTTGTTTCGGAGTTTCACTTTCTTTTTAAAGTGTTTTTTTTTTTTTTTTTGTGTGTGTGTGTGTGTGTGTGTGTGTGTGGGTGGTTTTTTTTTTTTTTTAGGGGGGGGGGGGGTGGGGGCAGAATATTCACTTGGTTGTGAATTTGCTATTGTAGGGTATTCAACTTACAAGTATGCCATTCATTAATGAAAAGAGCCTGGATTATTGGCCATATCAATTAGCCAACATTCAGACTTCAGGTCCACTGTGATAATAAATTTCTGACCAAAATTGCCAAGAGCCTTGTAGCTCCAATTGGTTGATGCCTCCTGGTGATCCAGCGTTCAAATCCCCCCCTCCCCTATTGTAACTATTAATTTATATAAAAGAAAGAAACACATTTCTGTCTAAATTATTTGGCATCTGGGTATATGGGTCCCCTTTACGAGAGTCCAGCATTCTGTGGAAACTGGAGGTTCTGGGTATATGGGTACCCTTTATGACAGTCCAGTATTCTGTAGAAACTGGAGGTTCTGTTTCGACTAGAGTTATAGTTCATCTGCTATCGGTACTAAAATACCACCAAGTTCTACATTTGGAATTAAGCCTGCGAGGGAGTATGGTTATTTACTATTTAAAAAAAATTTAAAGAAACTGGACTGTAAGTCTAGCACATTCAGAACTGGTGTTGTCCTTGTATGTATACATATAAACTGGGATAACTGTCCAGCAGATTTATGTCTGGTTCAGTCTTGGTTTTGATATGCTAATGGTTATTAGGGAACAGGCTAGTGATTTACATGTTCACTTGTTTCTTTTTGAGAATGTCCTGGTTCTCCCACCCAGGCCACACACAATTTACTGGTTTTGCTGGTGTACTGACATCATTATTACTAGCTTGTGAAAGAAAAAGGGGTAGTTTGTCAGTTTTTGCTAACTAGGTTTTGTTTGTTCTTGTCATTGGCAACTTGGCTTAATATGGCTGATGCCTTCTAGCCGTTTTCATCTTTATCTGACATGTGATGTAGTCTTTGAGTGAATTTAATGACAATTTGCAGACGATGGTAGTATCTCGTTATAAAACAGTAGTTAAAACTCTGCTTGTTCTTCTGTCAATGCGCAGTTCCTTCAAATTTTTCTCTCTAGCCTAGAAATGGGAAAACCCCAACGTGTTATTCATATATCTATATCTTTTTCTGTTATAAAGAAAACCCAAATTGTGTGTATTGCGTGTACTTGAATGCTGTGGGCATGACAAGTAGAAGGGTGATCACTTTCACACTTCAGAACAGCACCATGATGGCAAATTCTATGCAGTTCTTGCTTAATATTTTAAATGTCTTTGTATTTATTTAAAGCACTTGGGTGCATTTCAGGCTGATAAAAAACGAGAACTTATTATGTAAAAAAAAAAAAAAAAAAAATGAAATGAGAGTTATTAATGTAAAAAAATCAAATTTAATGAGTGCGGATTTCAAATGTTATTTGAAAATATACTTTATTATTTATTTTAATGTTACATCTTATTTCTTCTATTGAACTGCGTATTTGAATCCTGACTTGATTTCAAATGGCTCATAAATTTGGAACAGGCACAACTACTTGCCCAAGATGTGGAAAATGCTGTTGCAGCATTGGACGAAACTCGAAGTGTAAATGGCAATAATAAAAGGACAACTGATGATGAGTTGAGAATAATGCTGGCGGATGTATTCGTTGACAATGCTACATTAAGAAAACAGGTGAACTCGGTCATCCGTTGCGCCCTAAACACAAATTTGAAGTCAGAGAAAGATGATGATGATGATGATGATGAGGAAGTTCCCGTCAGAAAAACTGTTCTAAGCAAATTTTTAGAAAGATGAAATAGTCGAACTTGTAAATTAATATTTGTTTATTACTTTGTATGGCAGATTCTGCTTTATCATCATAGTAAATGCAATAGAAGGTCATCTAATTATATAGTTCTGTAAGAGGTCTGTGCTTGAATAACATTGTTGTATCATATTGTTTTCTCAAATATATTAATTTAAGAAGCATAGAGGGACTTATTTACAAAGCAATATCTTTTTTGCAAACTTCACTGATTTGTGTAAAATAACAGGTCAAAACTTTTTATTTAGCTTTGTCAAATAATCTAACTGTCCACCTTAAAGCCCTCTTAAGTGCTCTGCTGCTTAGCTATAAAAGTATTAATACTCTTCACTTATAAAAGTTTTCTTCTTCTTAAACATACAGGCACATTAATTGATGGTCCACTTGAGCATATTTCTCAATGGCCTAATTGGTTTTTATTTCGAAGTGGATATCGGATGCAATTGTTGATTTCACTTTCTCAGTGAAACTATAATTTTACTTCAGCGGATTTTTTTCTATTTTTTTTTTTTTTAATAGAAACAATGAGATTCGAATCCTACAGAATTAGTTTCTACGATAGTTACTCTTTACCAGCAAAATAAGATGTCAATAACTATAAAAAAATAAATACATTTACAGAACTTTGGCAGGAGTCGATATGCAAACCTTTGTTTTTAAAAATTGGCACAAAGCAAGTGTGCATATACATACACACTTAGTAATGCTAGAATTCATGAGGTATTTAATTTTTTGGTGATATTTTTCATGGTAATTGGAATGATTTATTTTAACATGGACCCACCACAAACATCTCTTTTATCAATCCTAATATGTTTAAAAATTCATTATAATTTTGGAATGTCAAATAGATGACACATGTTTCCTTCTAAATAAGAGTGATACATACACCAATTTTTTTTTTTTTTTTTTTGATAAGTGATACATACTCCAAGTAAAAGTCACTACCTCAATTAGGACTCTAATTCTCATCTCTTGAGCACGTGAGGTCCAAATCAATTCCAAATTGAATGGGATATCTAAACCGGTTAGGTATCAATTTGAGAGTCCTAAAACAATTAGGAATTATAGGACATCAAGACTTATACGCCACTCCAAAACAATTTGGGTTAGGATAACAAGCCACCGAACTCACAAAATCTTCTTTCAAAAAAATTCCAATACAAATTTCTGGTTACGTCAAATCTTCTTTCAGAAAAATTTCAATTGAAGCGTTACCTATATATAAAGGTAAATGAATCCTCAACACTCAGCCCATATGTACTTTATAGTCACAGATGGACGACATAATACACAACCTTCCCCACTTTAGCCTACCAAAATGAATTTGACATCCTCATCCACATTCCTACTTGTACATGACCCGGATTTTGATTTCTTTTTTGAAGATAGAAAAAGGTTGCTGCAAAGATTTGCCCATTGAATTGTCTTGGACCACCATTGATAACTTTTGGCTGGGGTTGCACTCATTAAAATCAACATTTTTGCTGTAGTGGATTCATGGCTTTCATGCCTTTATTGTAAAATGTCAAAAGATTTAAAGCACCAACTATTTGGGTTTTGCCATTTTTGAAGAGGCTTTTATGAGTGTAAGTGAGAGTGAGAGAGTGAGAGAAAGGTCATCATATACAAAGTTCTCATTATTTTGAGAGAGAGAGAGAGAGAGAGAGAGAGAGAGAGAGCTTTAAAAACTTTAGTGTTGTTGCCTTATTAGCCCCAAAGACACACAAAACCAAAAAAATGAAACAAACACATGGAATGGATCTGAAACTTTCCCAAAAAGGAAGAAAGTATAGAATACCTTACATTAAGTTTTGTGAATGTGATGACTTATGCTTGGTGAAAGTGAGGGTCAGATCTGATACCATTCTTAAGCAAATAGATATTAAACGTAATCCGAATTAAAGCAAATAGATATTTAAATATCATTAAAAGAATTAAAAAATCACATGAATTAAAACAATCTTGCATAGTTATTAACCAAAGATTGTGTGCACCATTCCTACACTTGAAGTTTGCCAATGAGATAGAGATTAGGACAAGAGATAAAAGGGAAGAAGCAAACATCAAATTTAATATTTAGTATTAAATTTAAGATTCAGCCAAAAAATTCTCACCAACAAAATCCATCATCAAAATTTCTCAACCAACCAAATAAATAAATAGAGTAACACAAATTCTATCAGTTTGAATAGAAAATACACTAATTTTCTAGAAGAAAATATTATATCTTAAAAAATCAATGCCTTTTTAGGTGTCATGGTACCTCTCCACATATTGGGTGCATATAGAGATTATAAGAGAGGGGTTCGAAATTTGAACTACTCGGTCATCAAGAAATTAAGAAGAAATACCACGAGTGGCAACACTCTGATTATCAGCTAATAAAACAAAAGAATGGAAGCAACATATGAAGATGGGATCATATATAATATATACCAATAATATTTTTGGACAGGGAGGCAACTCTGTCACCACCATTTCTTCTTGATTGCTAGAAGATTTTTGGGTTTATGCTTTCATCTATAAACCAAAAAATAATCTGTAATCAAATACAAAAGTCTATGAGGGTCCCAAACCAACACCAGACTCTAGCAGATTAGATAGATTGACAAAAGTCTATGAGCGATGAATTTTTACTTTTTAAGCCCCTACAAATTTTAGATAAATTTTCAATCTTTTAGAGCGAAGGAATTAGATCCAAAAAATATGATACATGTAACATGTGATGTGATCATAAATATATAAATTGTAAATGATTTAACACAACAGAACACAATCAAACCAAAGATAAATAAGAGTGAAACAGAAGAGAGCAAAGGAGGAGAGCCACCGCATCTACTGGTAGCCTCTTTCGTGTGGATGTCGTGAACCTAAAAAAGATAGGATTTTGGAATCTTGGTTGCTATCAAAATCAATCAATTTGTCAGTCCACGAAAGAATACCAAGAATCTCTTTGATGTTTAGCCACCTTTTTCCTCTTGCAGATTTGATAGCCTCTGGATCTGTAAGATGCAACCACTAAACCATGAACATGTCGACTGAGCTTTTTTGTACGACAGGCTTCAAAAATTTTAATAGTAAAATAATAACATTATCACAAAAAAGGGACAACATAGAGGTGGTGCACATAAGGGACTGCAACACCTAACCTATTTGAAGAGCAGTGTGCACAAATAGAGGTCCTAAGAAGCTGCCACCAATACCAATGGCAACAACATCCTTTAGTACTTTTCCTATGGCTCCAACCTACCAAAATTTTCCAGTTACCAAAACTTCACATATTTCATGCCCAAATTAGATACTAATATCAGCTTTATATTACCCAAGAACCACTGCGGACTCTCTCAGAGAAGTCCTTGATCTTGTCCAGAACACTCCAGACCTCGGGGACTATGTTCTTTCCATCACTCTGTAAAACTGCATCCCTTGAAGCACGGAGAGCTACATGAAGCACTGACCTATTCTTCGTGCTGTTTATCTAAAGGCGTAAACAAAATGATGAAAACCAAATCACAGGAGAAATAATAAAACACCAAAAAACGCTAGAAGTCCTTGATCTTGTCCAGAACACTCCAGACCTCGGGGACTATGTTCTTTCCATCACTCTGTAAAACTGCATCCCTTGAAGCACGGAGAGCTACATGAAGCACTGACCTATTCTTCGTGCTGTTTATCTAAAGGCGCAAACAAAATGATGAAAACCAAATCACAGGAGAAATAATAAAACACCAAAAAACGCTTGGAATTTTAGGTTGTGAAGAAGATGATATGAACAAAAAGAAGTATTTTAGATGAAACTCAAATATACATACATACATACATACATATATATATATATATATATATATATATTTACTTTATTATTAGGAAAAAGATGGCATAAGATGCAAATTTATCCCAAAAAAAAAAAAAGAAAAGTAAGAAAAAAAAAATGCAAGTTCTATCTTTTTTTTCTTTTACGTTTTTTTATCTCTCTTTTTTATTTAAATTCTATCCTTTGGTAATTCTATTTTATTAATTCTATATGTATATATCTATTTTTAAAATCTAAAAATTTATTAAACTTTCTACAATTTGGTGAAGTCAAATAGCGCAACAACGGCGTCTAAACTCAACTTTTATTATATACTAATATTATGCCCCTGTGATGCACGACTTAATAAAAGAATTATATATAAATTTTAAAATATATATTTTTTGATAATATAATTAAATTTAATAACAAATAAAATAGTAAAAATATTTTAAAGATTATGGCAAGTTTTAAATTTCTAAAAGCTTTTGGTAGTAAAAGGCCGGGCTTTGCACGATTTTGGTTATAAACTTATATCATGAATAATTTTATTGAGAAACACTAATTAATGATTGAAGAGAAATGCTAATACCCGGTCAGACTAAGACATAACTTTTACTTATTCAAATAACAATTAAGGTGAAGTAGGGTGAGGAACAACAAATAATAATTATAATATAGTGGCGTAATAACATTTATATTTAATTACAATGAAGCGCTTGCATCTCAAAGTGTCAAATTAATATCAACACTAAACATGCTAAGATGTTTATGTTAATTAATGTAAATATACATAAAATTAATATCAACATCTAACACCCTACTATTGCATGAATTATGATTAAAATTGTCCTAATATTTTTACTTTAACCCTAAGGAATCATCTAGAATTTACAAATTAAAACTACCCAAATTTATAAAATCAAAAAAAAAAAAAAAAAAAAAAAAATTGAAAGCAAAATTCACAATAACACACACACACACACACAAATATATAGACACAAAGAAACTCTGAATTCAATAATTACAAACAATATTAATTTCTAAATATAAAAAAAAATATGGAATTAGAGTTAAAGTAAAGATGCTTACATGAAAATTGAATTGACTTTGACAGCAAGGGGGAGGCAGAGAAGTTATGGAGATTTCACATCGCCTTAAATATCCATTGTTTTTACATCATCCTTTTTATATTTAATCAATTTTCTATCTCCATTCTTTGTGAAGTGATGTTCATTATCATGGTTTTGGATAGGGATGATAATTTAGATTTGACCCGCGGATACCCGGGTCGACCCGCCCCTAATGGGCTGGATTTTACCCAGCCCGATAAAGAATAGGGTCGGGTATGGGTTTAAAAAAAAAACCCGAAGTGGGTCAGGGTTAGGTCCGGGTTTTATCAAAAAACCAGAAACCCGACCCGGATAAGACCCGGTTATATATATAATTACTAAATTACCCTCACATATATATAGTTAAAAACCCTAAACTTTTCTATTCCTCTCCTCATTTCAACTAACACCTTCGCCTCTCCCTCTTCATCTCTCAACTCTCTCACACACACGACCACAAGCCCACAAGCAGACTGAGCAGTTAAGCACAGGCACAGTCCTCTGCCCCTCTCATCTTCCTCACGCCGTCGCCACACAGGCTTTACCCCACGCCGTTGCCGCACAGGCTCTCTACTCTCTCAACTTCGTTTCATCCTCGCTGTCGTCGATCTCGCACTGTCGCACAGTCCTCTACCCCTCTCATCTTCCTCACCCATGGCCACAACTACAAGCGTGACACGGCTTCATTCCACCTCATTCTCCATTTTTTTTTACCTGGGTTCAGTTCGCCTCAATCATGTGAGTTTGTGTTTGTGTTTATGATTTCTGAAAGGGAAAAATGAAAATTATAGATCTGAAATTTGTGTTTGGTTTGTGATTTTTTAAGGGAAAATCGTAGATCTGAAATTTATGTTTGTGATTTTTGTGTTTATGTTTGTGATTGTGTTTGGATTTGTATTTGTGTTTGTGTTTGTGATTTTGGGCCGAAAAATCATAAATCAAAATTTCTGTTTCTGATTTTGGGCTGGGCTGGTCATGAGGGACGGGGCCTGTGGGGCCCGGCAGGGCGGGTCTGGGTTAAAAAAATCCATTTAGTAAACAGGCTGGGTCCGAGTATGAAAAAACTCGGCTCGAACTCGACCTGTTGCCATTCCTACTCTCAACTTCCTCTTACCACTGCCAGCCCACCCCCATGCTGCCGACCCATGCCACCGGCTCACGCTGCAGACCCACACTGTCGATCCATGCCGCCAACCCATCTCACCCTTACTTGTTTTTTTTTTTTTTTTTGCTATGGGCTATGGTGTGGTGGTGGTGGTGGTTGTGGTTGTGTGGGTAGATTAGCGTTGGTGGCTGGCTGGGTTCATCAGCATCAGTGGGTTGTGGCTTGGTTCGTCAACATTAGTGGGTGGCTTGGATGGGTTTCGTGGTGGTGGGTATGGGTGTTGCCTAGTGGGTTTGGTAGGTGTGGGCTTGGTTGATTTTTTTTTTCTTTGTTGTGGGCTGTGGTGGTGGTGGTGGTGGTTGTGGTTGTGGTTGTGTGTGTGTGGCTGTGATGGTTGTGTAGTGGTTGTGTGTGTAGCGAATATATTATTTTATTATAGTGAGATGGATTATTTTATTTTAGTAGATATATTATTTTATTGTGATATTTATATTATTTTATTGTGTTCAAAGCTAAAATAGATCCACTGCTGCAGCATGTGTGTAGGTAAAATAAATAAAATAACTTTTGGTGGAGCTAAATAGCTAAATTTTTTGCTCCACTGCTGTGAATACTCTAAGTAGATAAAAAGAGTTTTCCCCATTGCTCACATCCATGTACCTTTCTCTTGCTTATCAATTTTCAGAAGACATTTCTTTTTGCTCATAGAAGGAGAAGGACACATGAATTTCACTCATATTTTCAGGTTGGTTTTTTTTTTTTATTTATTTATTTTTTATTTATTTATTTTTTTAAGTTCGAAAATGATGAAGTTATCTTAATCATTGTAGTCGCATTTACTTAATATTCTGTTATTTTGTTGTTTTATTCTTGCATTCATTTTTCATGATGGGACACTGTTGGAAAACAAGATGTCACTCCTCACAATCATTTATGCATAGATTTTTCTCTATAGAACATGGGAACCAAATTAGATTAATTAGACTAGACTTCATAGGAAGTCGAAGTATTTGAATTTTTGATATTGTTTGATAGTGAAAAATGAAAATACACTAGCCACTTATTCCAGAGATTAAACTGTTAATTACTCATAAATTTATTTAGCCATTATTTTAGTACTCATATCACATGCATGTGGGTTCAATCTTCCCTAAGTCCAACGCGATTTTTAACATTTTTAAGGATTGGAGTTAGGTACAGAATTTAAACCCAGGATATTATTAGGACTAAATAGTATGTTATATATATATATATGTATACTCATTTTACATAAAACTCTTTTACAAAATATTTAAGATTTCATGTGTTGATGTTCACATTTTAAAATGTGAAAAGGTAATATCCACATCTAAAATATGAAAAGTTGAAGTGAAATAATGAGTTTGAGAGAATTATCACCCTATCAGTTGCTCTGATACCATAAACATACATTATGTTTAAGTAAAGTATAACTTCATTTTTGGCATGTAATTGGGTATATATAATAAAATTTTCTTTGAATATCATCTTTAGGAGCATATAGGCGGCATATATTCAGGTCTTAGTGAGTTGTCGTAGATATTAAGGAAGTATTTTCTTTTTTGTTTCAATTTTTTCAATTGAAAAATGAGTATTATTTACCTCAAGATATTACAAAAACCAGAACATAACTAGCCACCTCAAAAAGTGGGAATAGCCAAGAAGTTAAAAAAAAAAACAGGATACAAAAGAGAGGGGCAATGAGCCAATGACTAAAATCTATCTTTTTTTTTGATACGAAAATCTATCTTTTAGTTGCTCTAAGACACCATGTTTGCTAAAAAGTTTTCACACTTATTTGCTTCATGGAATATGGGCTAGAACACCACCCTCCATGCATGACTCAACAAAACATAAAAGCAAAGGTGCAGTTTTTTATGATGAGCAAGAGATAGGGAAAAAGTCACCTTTGTTAAGAATGCATGAATTTAAGACAAACCCTATCATTTTATTGTCAAGTGAGCCAATCGATATTTGTCTGATGAACGGCATTTACAATTTACCACAAATATTGACCAGTATTGTTTTAATATCTATTTGAAGTATTAATAATATGACAAGAGATCAATGAATAAAAATATTTTAAGAACCCTACTATAAAGTTTTTATTTATTTTTAAATTAGAAACACCAATATAAAAATATTTTATAATTTTCAGAGGAATCCATTAAAAAGAATATAGACTAAAACTAAATGAACTTGAAATTTTCAAAGAATGTCTTTATAGTAAGAGGAAAATATTAACGAATACCCTAAGGGTATAGAATAGTAAGAGGAAAATGTTAACGAATACATTAAGGGTATAGATTTAGGAACTATTTTTAGATACATTTTATAGGAAAATGATAAAGTAAATAATTTTTTTAACAGCTTTTTATATTTCTTACGAAAGTGGTGTTAAAATTTTCCTAATATAATTTATTAACAATTGTTCTAAAAGCACTCGTTAACATGACCCATAGTAAAATATAGAAGATCCAAGGTGAACCGTAAACATCATTGTCTCCATTATCCAACACAACTATTCTGGAAGCTCAAATTTTGCTCTCTTAAAAGTAACAGATCGAAAGGGAAGCCCAAAAAAATTAAAAAAACAAAAAATAATTTTTTTAATATATATATATATATATAAAATAAAAAAAAAAAAAAAACTTTACCAGTGCGGCAAAGAATTATTGAATGTGGTAGATGATGCTTGTAGTTTGTTCTCTCATAGGCTTTCTCCAGCTATACCCTCTGTTTTGGCTAGTTAGTTTTGTTATGCAACTTCCCTTTAACTAAAAAAAAGAAAAAAGAAATTAAAGAGAATTATTGAATGTAGGCATTGAGCCATATAAAAGTCAAAATTTAGAAGATTGCTTGTAACTGCACGGAGTCGGAGCAATGTTTGTTATTTGTTTATCCTTTTATATATATATATATATATATGCAAATCTTAAAAACGACTGTGATTAGGTCACTCATCACCTAGCCAATAAACTAGTAGCCTTTCATGCAAGTTCAACACACACACACACACACACACACACATATATATATATATATGCAAATCTTAAAAACGTCTGTGATTAAGTCACCCATCACCTAGCCAATAAACTAGTAGCCTGTCATGAAAGTTCAACCCAATTAGTCTACATGACATTTTTTCTCACCCAATGGACAAACAAAGTACACAACATAAATAAATCAATGCAATTTAGGAGGAATCAAATGAAAGGATATCAATTCAAATCTTTGATTTTCGAATTTAGCTTTTAGCGGCAGATGAGAAGCTAATAGCTAGAAAGTGAACTAGATTAGAGACATAATGAGTTTAAGGTTCTATTTCTATATCTTGGTTTTGTATGCAAAGCATTACTATCCGGATCCAATGCCGTGCTGAAATCTGTCTGCCAAAGGACCATGTTGCTTTCTTCATTTTTGGGGATTCAGTAGTTGATGATGGAAACAATAACTATATCAATACCACTACTGGTTTCCAGTCAAATTTTGCGCCTTATGGGGAAACTTTCTTCAGGTACCCAACTGGGAGATCTTCTAATGGCCGTCTAATTACAGATTTCATTGGTAAGATATAGTTATATATATGTTGATTTCTTTTGGACTTGAATTGTTGCTCAAATTGGTTTCTCAAAAAAGAAAAGAAAAGAATTGTTGGTCAAATTAAATTCTTGTAGCATTATTGCAGCCGAGTATGCAAAATTGCCGCTAATTCCACCATATCTACATCCTGGTTATGAGTGGTTTATAGGTGGAGCTAACTTTGCATCAATTGGAGCTGGTGTTCTTGATGAAACTAATCAAGGGATGGTATGCATTCTATCTAATTATGTACCGGGGATTCTCATATGAAATATTACACATTTACATATGAATTTAGTCGCATGTTATTTTAAATGATATATATAACCGTACATTTCACTTGAAATAGAGTGGTATTGCCATGGTTCTTTTTGTCAATATTGTATATATATTACCCAAATTCAAATCCTTGCATTAGCCTCAGATACTTCTGCTTACGTTGGGACACGATACTTAGAAAATATAGCTCTCGTTCTTATATATATATATATATATATTACAATTTACAAACTATGTTCTTATAACATAAGCGCATCAACTGAGTATTATTGCCTTATGTTCTTCTTTTTTGCTCTTTGTCAGATGATAAGCCTGAACGCTCAACTCAATTATTTCAATAACTTGGAGGCTATTGAGGCAAGAACTAGGTGAAAAAGAAGCAAATGTGTTACTGGACAGAGCTGTTTACTTTTTTAGCATTGGAGGCAACGATTATTTTGTGCCCTTCGCCTCAAACTCCAGCATGCAATTTCTTCAATCCTATTCTAAACAAGACTACGTAAATATGGTGATTGGCAACTTGACGACTGTGATCAAAGTAATAACACTTTAGGTGTTGCATGCAATATTTAAAGCAAGATTATTCTTTTTGTTTTAAGTTGGTTATAATCACATTTTGATTTTCCAGGAAATATATAAGAAAGGAGGAAGAAAATATGTGTTCCATGGCTTGGGACCTGCGGGTTGTTACCCGCTTTTTAAAGCAATGGTAAACACTAGTGCATGCTTGGAAGAACTTACAACGCTAGTAAAACTACACAATAAAGCACTTTCTGAAGTCCTTCTGAAGCTAGAGAGCGAGCTCAAAGGATTCAAATATTCAATAGTCGATGTCTACACTTTTGTTAGTGAAAGAATAGATAATCCATCAAAATATGGTGCGTCACTTCCATTTTTATAGTAAAACATGTATTTTATTTTTATTGTTCTTTGCATTTCATTTTTTTTCATAGAATAATAGCATCTTTGTTTTAATTATGTTGGAAAGGTTTTACGGAAGGGAAGATTGCATGTTGTGGAACTGGCCCGTTTAGAGGAATTCTAAGTTGCGGAAATAGACCAGTCAATTCTGAGTATGAATTATCTACTAACACTAGTGATTATGTGTTCTTTGACCACCGGACAACTCATAGAGCTAATTTGGAGTGGAACTCCCAATGTCTTAGGATCTTACAATCTAAAAGCACTGTTTGAACGATGATGTATTTATATTTAAAATAAAGTTAAATAAAAAAAACATAAGCAGGGAACTTATGTACATGCTTGATGTAATTAATAAATTAATATGTTTAATAAATCAAATCTTGGTGCTATACTCTCAACACTGCACCAAATGATTTTCAAATTGAACTTTTTTTTTTTTTTGCTTAAATGCGTTTAGTATTTCAAATCTTTGCAAGTCTACTCTCCTTTACTAGGAGAATTAGGGTTTGAATCCCTACTTCTTCGTTTTTGCAACTATCAAATTATTGAATACACAAAAAAGAAAACTATCGAATTATTAAATAATAATAATAATAATAATAATAATAATAATAATAATTTTACAAAATTTTTACAAACCGTTGATGTGTTCAACTTCTTATTGGTTTTCATCTTTAGGTCCATCATTAACATTACTTTTTCATTTACCAATAATCACTCACTGCATCAGCAATTTGTATCTCTAGCATTACTCAAAAAAATAAGAATAATGTTAGAGATACAAACTTTTTTACAAAAAAAAAAAAATACAAACTACTGATATAGTGAGTAGTTATTCGTAAATAAAAAAAATGATGTTAATGGTGGGCTTAGATGAAAACCAGTAAAAAGCTGGTCACATTAATAATTTGTAAAATTTTTTGTAAAAAAATTTGTAACTATAGAATTACTCAAAAAATAATAAGAGAAAGAATGTGCTTTTGTAAATTTCCTTTCTCATTCAAATGAAAAACAATTTGCTCCATTTCATTTATAGTAT
This sequence comes from Quercus gilva, assembly GCA_023621385.1. Lineage (NCBI taxonomy): Eukaryota > Viridiplantae > Streptophyta > Magnoliopsida > Fagales > Fagaceae > Quercus > Quercus gilva. The sequence continues at coordinate 36,275,084 of CM042477.1, forward strand.
TAAATATTGTACATTATTTAAAATTTTAAACAACGTAGCTCTTTGTACATGTACATGTTAAATACTGAAAATAAAATCTAAAATCTAAATGAAGTTGAGAAGTACATGTTCTCATTTGCATGGCAAGAAGCCAAGAAGAGTAGAGAGAATATAAGAAATGGCCATTTAAATAACTCGGTTGGAACTCGGAAGGAATCAATATTGTTGAGGTAATAGACCATGCGTCAATTTTGTATTGTTTCCAAATATATTGTGGGATTGAAATCTTTGGATTTGGATGACTGGTTTTATTTTTTATTTTATTTTTTTAGGCAATAATGGATGACTTAGAACAATAACGAACATCCTTCTATCTACCTTGTGCATATTTATTGATTTTTTAAACACTAGGTACTTAAATGGACTTTAAATTTAGAATTTGTATAGTATAAATTTCAAGTCACAACTCTACCAAGAAAAAGAATTACAAGTCGAGTAGATCCATCAAATCTGTATAAATAGTCAATGACATCGATACAAGTCGAGTAGATCTATCAAATCTGTGTATATAGCCAATGACATCGACACAAGATAATATTTTGTCTCAAATTTCAATGTCTTTGACATGGCAAGAAGTTTGCTGTGTGCATAATACCATGATAGTATTTGTAACAATTTTTTTTTGAGAGAATAGTAATAAAAGTTCATTAATGTAAATTAGATTAGAATACATCATCTAAATTACTAGGTAGATCTTCTACCCATACATACTACAACAAACTTGAGTTTTTTCAACATATTTATATTCACGGTTACTAAAAATAAGGAAATTCATACACTTATTTCTGTAGTTGTTATAACTGTTAAAAAAAAAATTAAAAAGTATTTGGTTTTAGTTTTTTTCTTCGGGCACTGTAGTAAAAAAAGGGAATCAAAAAAATATTAGAAAGAGAATAGTTTTATCTACAGCTTCATCAACTGTAGATAAAATAAATTAAATTTTATATCAACGGTCGTAAAACGTTGGAAATCAATAACACTTTATTCTATTGTATAAAAGCTCATTTTAAACTCAGAGTTTAAAACGGGTAGGCTCTTTCTCGCTCTCGCTCCCGCTCTCTTTCATAGCTCACATCTCTCTCGGCCTAAACACAGGTTCTCAGCTCCTCGCAGGTTCTTTCTCTCTCTCTCTCTCTCTCTTCCTTCCTTGTGTTTTTCTGTTATTTTCTCGGCACCCAAACAGAGTTTTTGACCTTGGTTGATTTTTCTTTGCTTCAGATTCACCGAGTTGGTACAATCGCATCCAAATCTTGTATATATTCACACTTTTACCTATCCAAGCCTCTGATTAGGTATCTTCTATACATTGATGAATCCAATTTCACATTCTTCTTGAAAACCTAACCTTCAATTTTGTATTTCTTTGTTTTTCCATAGATAGCATAAACGTTTTGTTTTTTATTTTGGATTTTTTGTATATTAATTAAATCGCAAATTTCAATCTCATAAAGCTTTAATAAATCTGTTTAATATTCTCATTTTGAATCATTCATTGTTTTATGATTTTTTTTTTTTTGTTGGCACAGAAAGAGGGAGGTGAATTTGAAGGTCTTGAAGGTTCCAGAGATGGAACGAAAGGTAAATAAAATAAATACACTCATTTTTATTTGCTGAATTATATAATTTTGTTATGAATTGTTCAATTTCCGTTACAATTTTAGATCGTTTTTTGTGAATTTAGAAATTTCATATTAGTCTCAATGATTATTACAACGAGCATTGCGTTAGTGCAATCTGCTTCTTATTCTTCATGAAAATTATGATGCGAATTAAACTGCAAATCTAGAACTATTGTTTATTAATATAATTACTCTTACTGTATAATTTAGGTTTGTTTTTCAATTTGTCTATTTTGGCTTCAAATATCTGCTTTAATTGCAGGCTACTCATAGGAGGACTAGTGTTAGGCATTAGGCAACTCTGATTTAGAGTAAAAAATAACCTAGTCTGTGCAAGTCTAGACATAGAGTATGTGTGCCAAGTGCTTGTGGAAATTACCCAAAGAGTAAAATATAAATTAAAAGGAAAACAAAGAATAAGAGATTTGTGGAGGATAATTAGTTTATAGCTTTAATAGTTTAGATTTAAGTTGTAAGTAGATGGAATTTCCAGGAACTAACTTATGGACAATGGATTTGTTCAATGGTCTTTTGGAATTCAGAGTTTTGATGCGTTTTTCATGAGTGTTTTATGTAAATTTTGCATCTGTAGTAGTTCTATATGGTCACTAGAGCTGAAACAGGGCCATGTGCTGCCTAGAAAATAGGTGAACTTTTGAATTTGACACATTTTCAAATGAAATTCACCAATGGGTATTGGCTTAGTGCTTTGCTGTGAGATATTTTTTTACATTAGAATGTTGATTGAGGATTGGCTTGAGAGAACCTGAATATATTTAACCAAAAATCATGACCTCTGCATCCCTTTTGGTCAGAATTTCAATCTAAAGTTACTAATTGCCCTCTATTTCTGTGAGCTACTTCTTTGCAGGTGCATTCAAAACCTTCTTCTATTGAATTCCTATTCAATTTTAGCTGCTGACTTTTACATGTATCTGTAAATAAAACTGCTCTTCTATTTAGTGTGTGTGCTAAGTTATTTCTTTCTCTTCTTACATGCTAGAATTGACAGTGCTGAAATGTGGCTCCTAATCTATGAGTGTCTTCAATCACATGACCATATAGAGTGTTACATCGAGCTTGAGTCGTCAAAGCCTGGATAACCTTAAGACAATCACCCTCTACCTACATCTTGAAAATACTCAACTCCTGAGCTAAGATCACAGCTGCAGCCCATGCTCCAACCAACTCCACTGTCTGAGGAAGACCAATCTTCTGGCTCAACACTGCAATGATATTTCCCATATGATCCCGAAACACCACCCCTAGACCAGCACAACCCAAGTTTTCGACTATAGCTGCATCAAAATTTGCCTTATAGTAGTTTTCTGGTGGAGTTGACTAGCGAACTGGGGGTCTAGCAACTGGCCTAAAAGAACTAGTTTAGTTACAAATGCGGCTCATTGTAATTGTTTATAAAAACAACTCAATATGTGTCTGAAGTGGGACTCAACAAACAACTATCTAATTCAACATCAATTTAGAGCATCATATGCAGAGATACAAATGAATGATGTGAGTCTACCTCCATGTGAGAGGGAGGACTCGTGTATCCTACTATCATCTCAATTCGTGTCACTGCATCTCAAATAATTCACATCTTAATTTCTTTAAAGTATTTTTATTGCGTAAGATTAAGATGTATACTATTGCATGCAAAGATCATACAGCCTTCTTCTCAATAATTAAAAAAAAAAAAAAGATCTTACAGCCTACCGCGAGATGTACAAGAAAAAATTTATTTTATTTCTATTTGGACATCAACTGTATTTTTATTTTAGGTCATAGTATTTAATTAGATTAATTAGTATTTTTATTTAAATTCTAAGGTAATTTTGTAATAACAATAGAGTATGACAATTAGAATTAGGTTTTAGTATTCCTACATAAGCAATATATACTCCTTTCAAGGGAGATTTTGATGAATAAAGTTTCTTTTGGTTTTATGGTATAATGTCGACTCCAGACAGCCTTAGATAACGACTTCTATTGGTTTTTTCTTCACTTGATGTTGACTTCAAGCAAACCTAGTTGTTGACTTGTAGGTCCTATCATTTATGTTTCTGTTGTTTATTTTTCCAGTTAAATTGTTTTGGTTGTCTTGTGTCACAGCCACAAAATAAAGTGCCATTCTTAACCAAACCTAACACTTGTTTCTAACTTTAGTTTTCCTGGAAAAGACCACTATGAAACGACAAAAAACATCCAAATATGAAGAAATGTCATAGGACGACTCGGAGTTCAGATTCATCTAGATATTCAAGAATCAAGATAAAGTAACATTACCAATAATATTTGACCACTATCATATATACTTTGTTATATATTTCCAACTAAAACAATCCTGCATAGTTTAAGTTCAAAACATAGCACCAATCAACCAGTAGAGGACCAAAAGATTTTCATATAGCAATACACAAAGAAAGGGTAAAAAAAATGCCCGAAAATTAATCACGCTAATAGATTTTAAGCACTATCCATTTTAAGCATAATATAAATTAATCTGTTTACAACCTTATCAGAAGAACTAAACTAAAAAGCAGCCATAAATCCACTAATTCTCTAGATTCCTATCTGAAAAATTTTACCAACAAAACACAAAAAATTCAACCAAAAAGTTGCACTATGATAAATTATTGATTCTCCTAAAAGTTAGAAAATGTTAAATTTAATCATTTAGATATAATTCTAACAATCCCCCTTAAGTGTGACTCCAAACTCCCCATTAATAAGTGAGGTCTAACATGTAGAGTTTTTAAGATTTTAAATGGGAAGTAGAGTGAAGACTGCAATTGAAGTTAGGATATCCTACTCAAATACCAAGATAAATTATTTATTTTTCCAAAAGTCTAAACTGTTAAGAAATGATAAATTTAATCATTTAAATATAATTCTAACACACTTTATGCATGGGAATGCCAACCTTTAGATATGCATAGGATCAAATGTTCCGTGATTTTAAGTCCTAATCACACAAACTGAAAAGAGTTTTTGTAGGCTCTGAGTTGTTCTTGTGTAGCATGGAGTTACTGCCTCTACATAGTCACCTGAATTAGAGTTATAACAAGCCTTAAATAGGTATTGCCTATATGTAGGGTTAATGGTAAACCAAGGCAACCAACTTTAAAATTTATACATGTCGGTTGGGTTTGCGATTTTCGATCGATTAAGTATCAGTTAATTGTCGAAAGACTTGAAACCTCTCTTTTGATTGATTGAGCAATGAACAAACATTTGTCAAATTCCAAAATTCAATTGATCGAGGGTTAAGTTGATTTTTTCAACAAAGGTTTTTATGAGCTACTTTATTACATTTTGACCTCAAATACTTGAAAAATAGTGCAGATGCACTTAGTGGCGGCTATAGGTGAACACCCTAACTTGCAAGGAAAAAAAAATTTAGGGCAAATAACACTCCCCTCCCTTGAGATTTAGAAAAATGACACTCATCCCCAAACTTGAAAGGAAAAAACACTCCCCCCCCTGAGATTTAAAAAAAAAACACTCCCCCCCCTTTCTGTTAATATTAGTAACGGAATATTCCAATTTTTTTAAAGATTCTTTTTACCAAAGTTTAACCATGGTTAGTGAAAAGAGCATTTATATAAAATAAAATAAAATAAAAAATGAAAAGAGCATATTATAAAACATGTTGCTTATGTTGATTTTTTTTAGTCTCTTATAAAACATATTATAAAAGCAAAATACAACATTTTTAACGCCAATTTAACAGAGTTTAAATAAATAAATGTCAAAGGGGGGAAAATGTTTTTTTCCTTTAAGTTTGGGGGTGAGTGTCATTTTCCCAAACCTCAAGGGAGAGGAGTGTTATTTGCCCAAAAATTTATTATTAGGCTTCTAGCCTATTTTGTCAACCTAAAAAAAAAATATTGATTTTGGCTCAATAAAATTAACCCCCTAATAAAATTATTGTCCTCTTAAACAAAGGAAAAAAAAAAAAACTCATTATCAAAATACACTGATCTAAACCCAAAAAAGCAAATTAGCAAACCCAAAAAAAATCTAATAATTTAAGATCTCAAGAAAAAAATATCCCAACAACAAAATTACCAATTAAAAAGTTAAAAGAAAATTTAAATCAATCAACCAATTTTACTAAAAACATTAGGTCGTCCCTTAAATAAAATTGTAACAAAATAACAAAACCACATGCATAATCGAATGAGAGATCAATGGATGAATGATTGCTTAGTTATATATATTGAAAGAGATGTAGCAAATAGCATTAATAATAAAGCTATTATGCAATATTTTTAAAATATGAAAATGTAGAAGGAAATTGTAAAATTTCATGTACTTGCATTTTTTGTGATACTGATATGTTCAAGTTCTCTTTTATTAGATTTGAATAATTTAAGTTGCTTAATAGCTACCTTGAAAAAAGTTCCTAGAGCTGCCACTTATCGCATTTAATATTATGTTGCCATAAAGTTTTTCATATTAAATCCAAATAAATTGAATTCAAACAATAAATCCAAAATAGAAATATTAGAGGCAATTAGAAATAAGAGGTATAAAGTTACAATATAGACAGATTTAAAGGTGCCATGCAAGTAAAAAGGGAATTTCACTTTGTCATCTTCAAAAACTTGCTCTTTTTACCCAGTCTCATAATATGTAGTATTTCATGCATGTCAATTGTGTTGTATTATCTAGCTTCATGAATCCCTCTAACTGTTGTCTTTCCACTTCTTCATCCCCCTTATACTCAATCCCATCTTCTTCATTGTTACTGCCCTCAGTTTTGTATACCTCAACCGCATTATTTTCATCATTGATTTCTTGCTTGAATTCATTGTTTTGATCAACATCCATGCATGCCCAAAAAAAAAAGCACATGAGTTGTCAGATTAGATTCTAAATACCCAAAATTAAGAAAACCCGCCAAAGACGCATATAATATTAAACCATAAAATTTAAATGAATGAGAAAAAAACATGTAATCAAAACCCATACCAAAAAGAGATTGAACGAACCAAAAGGATCACTAAAAAAATAAAAATATATGTTCATGTTTATGTTTAGGTTTATGTTTGGTTGTCTTGTTTTGACATTAGCCTTTCCTTCTAAGTAGAAGCAAAATACCACCCATATAATCATTACGTTGAGAATGTTGGATTGTGTAAGTACATTCACTATGTGTTCAAGAGAGGCATACTTTATGCACTCTTCTCTAAACATTTCCTTACAATCTTTTTTACATCTATGTTGAAATATTAAATTTTCAACAACTAAAAAATGGTTACTTAAAAAAAATGTCCAAGCAAGATTTATCAAAGAATATAAATTTTGGACAAGATCATAGGACCAAAAAATATGACCTCCAAGATTAACAAAATTTTAATTAAAAAAAAAAAAGTGCAAAAGGGAATGCTAGAAGGATGACATTAAAAAAAGAAAAAGAAAAAATAATATTAAACAAAACCCCACACTCACATCACGTGACAAAGGAGGTGGGGTTGTTTATGGCAGCCTAAACTTACTGCCACAATGTCACATATTTGTTTAAAAAAAAAGGATAAGATGAAAGTGGGATGTGTGGCTAAGTAACTTCCTGCCACACGCACTACTCAAATGCTTTCAAAAGCAAAAAGTAGCCGATAATCAGCTACAATTTACGCAAACTGCCGTGAAAGATGTTAATGCAGTACTGTACTTTCTTTGCAGGTTTGGCCCATGAATTGATCAGTTAAGGGAAAAAAAAGGGGGAAATAGTTTCTCAATTCCTCCATAAATTAAAGAGGCTTCAGCAAATTAAAAAAAGAAAAGAAAAAAAAAGCACGCAGATAGAGATAATACACATAGCAAAACACAGAGAGAAGAAAAAACAGAAGAGAGACACAAACAGAGATAAAGAGCAACAAACAAAGGAGGAACACACAACATCAGCATTAGGTTGAGATTTTGTCAATCCCTTTCTTCTCTAAATCTCTCCCTCTCCCTCTTCTTCAAATTTGAATTTTTGTTTGGTAAAACAAATAGGGTTGGTTTCCTGAGGTTCCTAACTCCATGCATGAAGTTTTAAATATGAGTCTCTAACTCATAAATCCTATTTGAAAATTATCAAATAAAAATTCTCTCAAGTTTTGACTCAATATTTTCTCAACTAGAGTCATTGACTCTACCAAAATCTCTATCTCTCTCTCTCTCTCTCCCTTTTCTTCAAATCTGAATTTTTGTTTGGTAAAACAAATAAGGTTGGGTTTCATGAGGAGTTACTAACTCCATACATGAGGCTTTAGATACGAGTCCCTAACTTGTAAATCCTATTTGAACATTACCAAACAAAAATTCTTTCAAGTTTTGGTCTAGTATTTTTTTCAACTAGAGTCCTTAACTCTATCAAATCAAATTCATCAATGGAGTCCTTGACTTTACCACATCAATGGAGTCCTTGACTCTACCATATTTTAATGGAGTCCTTGAGTCTACTAAACTAATGGTGTCCTTGACTCCACCACGTTTCAATGGAGTCCATAGCTCCCAAAATTATTTTAAATAAAGTGGGGATTCTAATTCCTTCAAATTCCAACATGACTAATTTTTTGGGGATTCCTAATTTCTAAATCAAGATTTGAGTTAATAATTTATGTGAGGACGAGGATCCTTAATCTGATTTAAACAGGTAGTCAAGGTTATTTCCGAGGATGGACCTCGGGGATGCACACTAGTTATGTGAGGCACATAAAGTTAAATCATCAAAAAGGAAAGAAAATAGACTAGGCACAGAATACGAGAAGGAAGAAGAAAGAAGGGTATAGAAGTCATCCCCTCCGCATTAAATACAAGACAACCACTTTTTTGGCTGCATTAATGAGGAAATGACCATGAATAGTGGTGGCATAGCTAAGATTACAAGGTAAAGCTTACTGATATGCTCTGGATGGGATAGGAGTCCTTGGAGTAAAATCTCAACCCTCCAAGTGTAAGATTCAGATGATTTGTGGCTGGATATAAAAGGAAAAGGAAGATCTAGATGCAAGGGGAGGAAAAAAACAAGGAAGAAAACCATTCTGTAACCAAGAACTCGAATATTTGTACAAGTCTAAGAGATATATATATATATATATATATAATAACATTCCATCCTTGGACTTGACCGAGGAATGTTTTTCCTTTCAATTTATTTGTCATAGTGATTCCAGCACTAGCTAACCTATTGTGATTTATGTTTTAACTCATTGAATGTTTAGTAACAAACCCACTCTCTAACAAATCTATTGTTGTGGGCTTATTGGGCCATTGTCCAAATCTTTTGGGCTATGGTTCAAAACGAGCCCTTACAATTGGCACCGTTTGTGGGGAGCTTGAATGCTCTTGAGCTTGTTCAATCATGGTGGGTTCAAGGCCATTGTGCACACGACTCACACCAGTGCTAGTCATCCTAGAACTGAGAGTCATATTTTGCATGGCGAAGATACCAGGAACTTGCAACTGGAGATAGATTATTTACGTAGGAAGTTACGTTGTAAGTAAAGGAAGGGCTCTCCATCGAGCTCAAAGTCCCAGTCTGATGATAATGACAATTATATACCTAGATCAAGGACCCCTCTCCTAGTGAGTCTTTCTCTTATAATGAAGAACACCATCATAGGCAAAGGAGTAGAAGCTCAGCCTATAGGGGCTTAGGAAATGATGCTATGAACAAGGCTTTGCGTCAAATCTCAAAGTCACCATTTACGCAGAGGATTGAGAAGGAAAAGCTTCCTCGGCGGTTCACGTAGCCAACATTTACCATCTATAATAGTAGGACGGACCTGGTGGAGCATGTTAGTTATTTTAACCAGAGAATGGTTGTTTGCATGAGGAATGAGGCCTTGATTGCAAAGTATTCCCATCTAGTTTGGGGTCAGTTGCAATGAGGTGGTTTGATGGATTGGAGGAAGGATCAATTAGCTCCTTTCAGGAGCTTACCAGAGCCTTCGGGGCCCGATTCGTTACTTGTAGTAAGGTTTCTCGTCCCCTGGACTCTTTGCTATCTATGGCTATGCGACTTTGAAGACTTACTTGGATTGATACTAGTAGATGTTTAATGAGATAAATATAGATTTTGAGGATGCGGCAATAAGGACGTTTAAGGTCGGCCTGCCATTAAGCATGATTTGAGAAAATCCTTAACTATGAAGCCTGCTCAAAGCATGCGTAAGTTGATGGATCGAATTGATGAGTATAAATGGGTTGAAGATGATCAGCAGTAAGGGAAGGAAAAGGCGAAGGTAATCCCCCTTGACCGAAAAGACTTTAGGTTGGAGAGATATAATTACAATCATCCCAAAAAAGATTTTGCTGGACATACTGGGCACATTACTGCCTAGGTAGTTAACACAGTGTTCAGGGAGCCTGTACACCAAATCCTTGGGAAGATAAAGAATGAACCATATTTCAAATGGCTAAATAAGATAGGAGGAGACCCCATGAAGCGTAATCAAAGCCTTCATTGCCAATACCATCTGGATCGGTGACACACTACAGAAGATTGTAGAACTTACGTGACTACCTAGAGTAGTTAGTCAAAATTGGGAAGCTAAAGCAGTTCTTATACCAACCCTCTAGACAAGGGAGTCAGGCCAGGTCTGCACATCAAAGGCATGCTTCCTCGAGGCCGCCCTTGGGAACAATTAGTGTTATTCTCATCGCCTAGGTCGGACTAGCGCATATCCATCAGGGGTTATGTCCACAGCAAAACCACGAGCTGAGGATTCGATTCCTGAGTCTAAGCAAGGGAGAATGGAACTCCAACCAGCTTTGAGCTTCTTTGATGAAGATTAAATTGGAACTTATCAACCACATGATGATGCTTTAGTGGTCACCCATTGAATGGGGGGGGGGTATGATGTGAGAAGAGTCTTGGTGGATCAAGGTAGCAGGGTAGAGATTATGTATCTTGACCTATACAAGGGACTTAAGTTGAAACCTGAGGATTTGGCCAGCTATGATTCCCCTCTGGTGGGGTTTGATGGGAAAACTATTCTTCCAAAGGGCCAAATCAGACTGCCTATTCAAATAGGGTGAGAAGTTGTTGAAGTAGATTTCATTGTGGTTGACGCGTATTCCTCTTATATTGCTATCATGGCAAGACCTTGGCGTCATGCCATGGGAGCTATCTTTTCAACTTTGCATTTAAAAGTGAAGTATCCTTTAGGAGACCGAGTTGAGGAGTTGATTGGAAGTTAGGCTATGGCTAGGCAACGCCTAGTTGCGGCTATTAGACACCAGTCCGAGGGTGAATCCTTGGCCACCCTAGAAAGGGCTAGCAATCAAAGGAAACAGAAACATCCTCGAACGTTGTAGCTAAAGGAGAGAGGTGCAAGAGCTGGAAAAGGTTATTATAGATATTGATGTCGACAAATATTTTCAAGCGGGAGTTCAGTTGCCTTCTCGAGAGAAGGAGGAGTTGTTGTCTTTCCTTAGAAAGAATGTTGATGTGTTTGCTTGAGTGCTTATGAAGCTCCCGGGGTGGACCCAAATTTCATTTGTCATCATCTGAATGTCAATCCATCTGTTACCTCTAAGAAACAACCACCTTGGTGCTATTCTAAGGAACATTATGAGGCTGTTAAAGAAGAGGTGGTAAAGCTTAAGTGTGCAGGGGCAATAAAAGAAGTTTTTCACCCACAATGGTTGGCTAACATGGTGGTGGTGAAGAAGAAGAATGGGAAGTGGCGAGTGTGTGTAGATTTCATGAATTTAAACAAAGCTTGCCCCAAGGACCCCTTCCCAATACCCTGAATAGACTATTTAGTGGACGCGATGGTTGGTCATCTTTGAATGAGTTTTTGAATGCCTTTCAAGAGTACCATCAAATACCATTAGCTCTAGCTGACCAAGAGAAGACTGCTTTTGTGACGCCCACTGGGAATTATTATTATAAGGTGATGCCTTTTTGATTGAAGAATGTAGGGTCTACTTACTAGAGAATGATGACTAGAATGTTTGAATCCTAGCTTGGCAAGAATATTGAGGTCTATATTAATGATATGGTGGTGAAAAGTAAGGTAGTGGTCGAGCATGTAGGTGACCTTGGAAGTGTCTTTGAGGTGTTGAGAAAGTATAAATTGTGCCTTAATGCTTCTAAATGTTCCTTTGGCATTGGCTCAGACAAGTTTTTGGGCTATATGGTCACCCATTGTGGGATGAAGTTAACCTTGATTAGATTAAAGCAATCAATGATTTATAGCCTCCTCGAAATCCTAAAGAAGTGCAAAAATTGATTGGAATGACCGTAACCTTAAACAGATTTATCTCTCGATATGCAGATAGATGTAGGCAATTTTTCCAACTCCTGCACAAGTGGAAAGGATTTGAATGGAGTGAAGAAGGTGCCTTCGCTTTTTAGCAATTGAAGGCTTACCTTTCTCGGCCACCCATAATGTCTAGGCCCGAAGAGGAAGAAGTCCTTTTTGCCTACATTTCTGTGGCCTCTCATGCAGTTAGTCTGGTATTGGTGAGGGTGGAAAATGAAGTACAGCGGCCAGTCTATTATGTGAGCAAGTCGCTACACGAAGCTGAAGTTCATTACTTACCCTTGGAGAAAGCCATTTTGGCTGTGGTGCATGTTACGCGAAAACTCTTCCACTACTTCCAAGCCCATACAATTGTGGTTTTAACTCAACTCTCTTTGTAGTCATTGCTACAAAAAGATAATTACACGGGCAGAATTGCCAAATGGGGGACGATCTTAGGGGCATTTGACATAAAGTACATGCATTGTACCTCAATTAAAGGGCAGGTTCTTGCAGATTTGGTGGCAGAGTTTACCGAGTCTTCAATAGAGGTAGAAGTCGAGGAACATAGACTAAAGGAAAAAAAAGTTTTGGAAATTTCTCTACAGGGGTCCTAACCTTGGAAGTTATATGTTAATGGTGTGGCAAATCAAAGCGGATTTAGGGTGGGGTTGGTAATAGTGTCCTTGGACAAGATCACCATTGAGAAATCGTTGAGGTTGGGCTTCTTGGCCACGAACAATGAAGCTGAATATGAGGCTTTACTAACAGGGATAGCTATGGTTTAGAAGATGGGAGGAAAGGCTGTTAAAGTGTTCTCAGACTCAAGGTTGATCGTAGGACAAGTAAAGGGAGAATTGGAAGCCAGGGATTTGAGAATGCAGGGGTATTTGAGTCAAGCTCAGCGTTTGCAGTCAGGTTTTGAGTTTTTCACCATACAACAAATCCCGAGAAGTAGAAATACACATGCTGACTCTTTGGTAACTCTGGCAACCTCTTTTGGACAAGATCTACCTCAGGTCATACTTATTGAGTATCCATATAGGCCTGCCGAGGAGAAGAAGGAGAAAGTCCAAGTTCACCAGATCAGAGTCGGACCCAGTTGGATGGATCCCTTAGTTCTATTTCTAAAAGAAGATGTTTTACCTCATGAGAAGGGGGAGGCAGAAAAAATACCAAGGAAAGCTTCTCGTTTTTGGTTGTCCGATGAGCAAAAGTTGTACAAATGCTCTTTCTCTGGTCCATACTTACTTTGTATTCATCCTGAGGCAGTAAAGCCACTTTTGGAAGAGTTGCATGAGGGGATACGTGGAAGTTATATGAGGGGTAGTTTGTTATCATATAGAGCTCTTACACAAGGATATTGGTGGTCTAGCTTGCAAAAAGAGGCGCAAGAGTATGTTAAAAAGTATGATCAATGCTAGAGATTTACATTCATCAGCCTGGTGGTGTACTCAATCCTTTGTCTAGTCCATGGCCATTCACTTAATAGGGCCTGGACATTGTAGGACCATTTCCTAGGGCTGTGGGAAATCGAAGATAGCTTCTGGTTAGAATTGATTACTTCACGAAGTGGGTGGAGGTTGAGCCATTATCCAATATTAGGGACATATATGCAAAAAAGTTTGTTTGGAAGATTATTGTCACTCGATTTGGGATTCCTCACACCCTCATCTCGGACAACGGGCTCTAGTTTGATAGTAAAGCCTTCAGGAGATGTTGCTGTGAACTAGGCATTAGGAACAGGTATTCAACTTCAGCCTATCGGTAAGAAAATGGGCAAGCTAAAGCAATCAACAAAGTCATAGTGAACGGGCTTAAGAAGAGGTTATATGAAGCAAATGGTAGATGGGTGGAAGAGTTACCACACGTTCTTTGGATGAATCGGACCATTCCTCGTCAGTTAACCGGGGAAACACCCTTTTCAATGATATATGGGTCCGAGGCCAAGATCCCTCTAGAGTTTGGGTTTCCAACACTAAGGACAAGCTTGTTCACCCAGATAATAATGATTAGCTATTGGAGAGAAGTTTAGATTTGGTTAATGAACGAAGAGAAGCAGTTATGGTTCAGCTGGTGTATTATTAGCAGAAGTCTAAACAAGGGTATGATACAGGTGTGAGGGCAAGACCATTAGCACCGCGTGACTTGGTGTTGAGAAAAGTAGTGGGTACTACAAAGAACCCATTGTAGGGAAAGCTAAGGCCCAATTGGGAGAGGCCATATCGCATCACCTCAGTGGTTGGTATAGGCGCCTACTTTTTGGAAGATTTAGATGAAAATGTTGTACCATGTCTGTGGAATGTAAATAATCTACGAAGGTACTATTATTAATGAAAGGCAGTCCTGCCATTTTCTGTTTCTACTATTATACGTTTTATTCCAATTATTCATTTAAGTGTTAAACAGAACCTCGGTCATGCTTGATTCCTCGGACCACATTCCTTGGGTAAATTAATACTTCCACTTAGATTGTTTTTATGTTAAATAGAACCTAAACTAGGTTCGATTCCTCGGGTCACTTACCTTGGGTAAATTAACACTTATATTGTTTTTATGTTAAACAGAACCTTGGCTAGGTTCGATTCCTCAAGTCACCTGCCCTGGGTAAATTAACACTTAGATTGTTTTTAAGTTAAACAAAACCTCGGCTAGGTTCGATTCCTCGGGTCACCTGCCTTAGGTAAGTTAACACTTAATTTGTGTTTGTGGTATTCAATCTAACCTTGGTTATGTTTGATTTCTCATATCACCTACCTCAGGAAATTAACACCTCGATACAAATACTTAATTATATATGGGCATGGTAAACAAATAGTAAATCATAAAAATATAAGTACACGTTAGTACGATAAAGTTTTAACAAAAATTTTCCATTAAACAAAGTTCAAAGGGGTACATATAGAAAAGAAGGCAAGTAAAGACAAAATTCCATTTATCAAAAAAAAAAAAAAAAAAAAAAAATAACAACAACACACACACAACAACAACAACAACAACAACAACAACAAAAGTAACAAAATGGTCCCATTGCTAATTCCCTAGGCCTTAGGAGACTTCTGTGTCCCTATCCCTGTGGTAGGCTACACTTCAGCAATTGGAGTTAGAGTAGGAAGAATCACTTTGGTCGTTGAGATAGTTATGGAGGAGTCTCCTGCTGTTTGAGGCACCTTGGCTGCCACTTCAGTGCTTTGTGGAGTAGCTGCACTAGGCTTGGAGACAGCTGGCTCGGTTTGCTTTGTCTTGGCAGGGGCAATGGTGCTTGGCTGCTGTTTAGCTAATTTGGATTGGCCGGGAGCAGCAGTGCTGGACTTTGGCAGGGGGTTCTCAGCAGAGCTCGTCGTAGTTGGGCCAGAGGTATTGATAGAAGGCTAACTGACTAGATGTGCCTTAATTGCTGAAGGGTAGAAGGCTTTCTCCGGATTCCTTAGCTATGAATTGGGGTCTACTCCAGTAGCATTGAGGGCCTCAATCCAAGTCTGAAGGCAAAAGCTACAGCATACGACAAAGAGTTGAGATTTGAGGTGGGCCTCAGTTTCCTTTTGCCCTTAGTCATATATGATCTGCTCGACCTTGTTTATCTCCTCATCCTTCTGGTTTAGATTCTTCTTCAGCTCGAAGATGGTCATTCGAGCAATTGCAAGCTGGCTCTCTGCCTCCCTTAATTGTAAGAGCTGCTCCCGAGCTTGCCTCTTCGTGCTTTCTATTAAGGCTTCAGCACTCTATCTGGCTTTGTTGCATTCTGCTAACTTGAGGAGAGTCTCCTTCAACTTCTTGTCTGTTAAGGTTAAAGACTTTTGCACGGCATAGTGCTTGGACTCCTTTTCCTTCAGATCATGAAATGCTTGGTCGACCCACTCCTCTGCTACATGTACTGCTTGGGTAGCCTGTGTGTGAATAGTTGAGATAGAAATTAGTAGGAAAGTATGCATATAATGGACGAGAATGTAATAATGAAGTTTTAGAGGTAGAAAAATGAGTATAAGGAAATCTTACCAGAGCAAGGTCCCTCTCTATGGATAGGAAGAGCTCATGCTTCTTCAGGTTCTGAAGTTCATTCATATCCTTTGGGAGAAGTAGCGCTTATTTCATAGCATTGGCCACATAGCTCGCTCTTTCGCTATCGAAGTTACAGATTGAAGCATCTTCATGGAGAGGCGAGCCGTTCAATTGAAACGCAGGATTCCAATTCGAAACTCAAGATCGTCGCTCAGAGATAGCGTCCAAGCTTTCCCCTCCCCTTCTTTGTTGGGCTTAAGTCATCTTCACTACCTTGGTAGGCTCAGAAAGTGCTTCCTCTTGGACTTCGCCTTCTTTGATAAGGCCTTTACCTCCTTTCTTATCCCTTTTTCATTTTTTATCAACTGGTTCGGTTTGTGTAGAGGCTAAAGGAATTGGAGTTGGAAGCCTGGGAACTATTGGGACCTCGGGAACTGTGGTCCCAGTGTGGGATTCTAGTAGGAAGAGTAGATCTAGCAATCTCTTCTCTATCACCATCCCTTCAGGCACTTCGATAGCCTTTTGGTCCTCACTAATTAGGGCTGTAGCTGGATGTAGGCTAAGTCCTTCCTCCTCAGACTTGTTTGTATGATAAAAAACCTCAAAATCCTCGTCTCGGACAGGATTTTCAGTGTCCTCCTTTGAAGTATTATCCTCATATTCTGTCTTAGCTTCTTCGTCCGAGGATGTAATTTCCTCTATGATGGGTTGAGGATCCTTGAAGGTAGGAAGCTCGACTAATTGCGTTCCCTCTGGAGGAGGCTTGTGTATAAATCCTTTAATAGCCAAGTCAACTAGGGCAAGACGAGAGTCTCGGGCCTTGATTACGTGATTGGACACTTGGAAGCGATTGGAGATGGGTTCAAAACCTAGAATCACGTGAACTACGTGGAGCTGACTATCCCTATGTAGGAAGATCTCGAACCTTAGAAATCAGTTTAGTAGATCGAAGTTCACCAAGCTTCGTCTCTTGGTAGTGGCTTTTTTATCTGAGGAAGATTAATTAAGAATTCATGTTAGTTTGCAGGCCAGATAAGCTCAAATTTTAGCAAGTAAGAAAAAAATCTATGTACAAAAAAGTAAAACGATGATGATGCGGACATGTAAATGAACTGTTTATAGAATTCTCTAAGCTAACATAGACTTTTTTAGTGTCCCTAAGCCATCCCACTTAGAGTTCCATTTTGGGTAGGACAATGGAGTCCATTGTGCCACTCTCCTGAAACAATGAGAAAGTCCTCATCCATGCCTTTGTTCATCTCAGGGAGACAAGAGATTTGCCTAACGGCGGGAACCCTAGTTTTTAAGTAATACCCTCAGTCGATGCCTTTCTGACAACTGTACACCTAGTTTATGTCATGATAGGTAAGATGTATACCCAACTTTACATTAAGTGCATCTACACTACCTAATATTCTAACCATGTTTGGAACACATTAGGTAGGGCACAGCCAAAAGATTTTAAAAAATCCCTAGTGACTCTACCCATAGGAATCCTCATACCCCCTTCAATGAAGGCAATCATGGGAATTGCAACGGCTCCGGTAGGCCTCTTCTCATGCCACTCACTTGGGTTGCAATGATGTATTGACACATTGCTAGGAATCTTATAGTATCTCTTAAACTCCTCTCGGTGTTCAAAAGTGTCAGCCAAACTAAAAAATCTACCCATTTGAGAAAAAGAAAAAAAAAAACTACTAGTATGAAAGAATAAGGGAAGAACTCTTGTTAACAAAAATGCACACTTATGAGTTCGGGGAAGAAGGACTCCTCGAACGAGGTTATTGAGTGTGAGGAGCATATTTATGTTCTTTTTTGCTTCTAGGGAAGCGAAATGGAGAATTTTCCTGCCCCTTCTGATGAAGAATTTAGAGTCGTTCGATCACGATCTCACTGTAGAACATGGGAAACAGCAGGCCGCCTATTGCATTTACTGCAGAGTTGGGGATTCCGAAGTGTCAGGAGTGGGTCACAGTCAATTGAAAAGATGTGCTCACGTGGGAACCTATTTGCGAGAGTGCCATTGTCAATAGCTTTTATTAGCCAAGACCTCACTTTTCTAGGCCGGGAATGAAAAATGAGGTTCTGGGGGGCTATTGTGAGGACGAGGATCCCAATTCTGATTTAAACGAGTAGTTAAGGTTATTTTTGAGGATGCACCTCGGACCTCAAAGACGAGCACTAGTTATGTGAGACGCATAAAGTTAAA
The DNA here is from genome assembly GCA_023621385.1 of Quercus gilva. Classification (NCBI taxonomy): domain Eukaryota; kingdom Viridiplantae; phylum Streptophyta; class Magnoliopsida; order Fagales; family Fagaceae; genus Quercus; species Quercus gilva. Next base: position 36,293,194 of record CM042477.1, read on the forward strand.
ATATCAAAAAGGAAAGAAAGCAGACTTGGCATGGAATACAAGAAAGATGAAGAGAGAAGGGTATAGAAGCCATCCCTTCTGCAATAAATACAAGACAATCACTCCTCTGGCCGCATTTATGAGGAAATGACCATGAATATTGGTGGCATAGCTAAGATTACAAGGTAAAGCTTACTGATATGCTTCGGATGGGATAGGAGTCCTAGGAGTACAATCTCAGCCCTCTAAGTGTAAGATTTAGATGATTTGTGTCTGGATATAAAAGGAAAAGGAAGAACTAGACGTAAGGGGAGGAAAAAAAAAGGAAGAAAACCATTTTGTAACCAAGAACTTGAATATTTGTACAAGTTTAAGAGAGAGAGAGAGAGAGAGAGAGAGAGAGAGAGATAAAAGAACATTCCATCCTCGGACTTGATCGAGGAATGATTTTCCTTTCAATTTGTTTGTCTTAGTCATTCCAGCAATAGCTAACCTATTGTGATTTACATTTAACTCATTGAACGTTCAGTAAAAAACCAATTCTCTAACAAATTTATTGTTGTGAGCTTATTGGGCCATTGTCAAAATGTTTTGGGCTGTGGATCAAAATGAGCCCTTACAATTTACAAAATAAAATGACCATAAAAAAATTGATTTAAGGAAATTTTCCAATTCCCAATTCCTAAAACATATTCAAAAGAAAATAAAATTGCTTCAAAGGAGTTCTCTTTCCCTTAATTAAATTTGGGAACCTCAATCAAAATATCATTAAAATTCCTACAAAGAAGCAAATGAAAGAAAAGGGAAATTACTTGGATATTCAACTTTTCAAAGAGAGAATCCTTAGTTCAATTTATATAAAAACATGGTCCTAGACTTATCCTTGAGATTAAAATCAATTATCTCACCCAAAAACAAAATTAAGTCAATGCTTAATTAAATACAAAGTATTTGACTTAAATGTCCATCATTTAAATTGGGCAAAATCATACTTGATGATTTTAAATCTAAAACCTCAAATTAAGAACTACGAATTGGCTTGATCCCCCTCAAAGGTATGTAGGCAACCTAAATAAATTATTAGGTGTAGCCACAAATAAACAAAAAGAAATATCCCCTTAAACATGGAAATAAATAAACGTATGTACAAAGACGACGTGGTTGGAATCAAAGTGTCTTCCCTTGAAACAAGGGGTTGTAATTAAGGATACATTATCTTGAATGAGAACTACTCACATCAATAAAACTCATACGCCAAAAGGCCTATGGGTCAAATTATGTTTGATGAATTTGACTAATTTGACAATTCTTGTTAAACATAATTTGACAATGTTTGTTAAATATAATTTGACAATTTTTGTTAAACATAATTTGACAAAGTTTGTTAAACATAATTTGATAGAGTTTGTTAACCACAATTTGACAATGTTTGTTAAACATTATCTTACAATTATTGTTAAGCATGGGTTAACAATTTTCGTCAATGTAATTTTTGGCACGCCCGGTGAGACCCATTCTCCTTTTCATCTCCATCTATGTTTCTTATACATCAATTTTCATGTTGTAAATAGGTTTACCAATAGCTCCCCAAGTGACTATTTACTTCCACAAGCTTCTTGCAACTACACGAGGAGCAAGTGGTTGTCGCATGACATTCACCCTTGGTCACCCTTCTGTCAAGCTCGAGGTATTGAATGATGAACTCATGACCAACACCCAAGTTTCATCAACTTTAAAGACTTCAAGGAAAAGGTGGGCAAGGAAAAGTGCTAAAGCTAAAAGATCCCAAACTGAGAGTTCAAATGTGAATGACTCTAACACTATGGATATGGCCCCAAGGCTTCTCCCCATTCAAATCATGATTGGCTCCATCCCAATTACATTGGGAACAACTGAGTCAATAATGGTGACTACAACTGAAGAAAGGGAAACTAGTCCTTCTAAAACCCCGAAGGTTAAGGTCACTAAGAAATCTATCAAGATTTTGAAGAAGGCATCACTAAAGTGAAAGGTGACTCCTCAACCAAAGGCAATGTGGCCTCGCATGCTTGAACTAACTTCACCAAAGAGTGATCCTGCTGTTAAGGGAAAAGAAGTAGCCATGGACATTGATGCCTCCTTTGAAACATTGCCACCAACTAAGCAAGGTCCTAGAAAAAATGCAAGGAGAGAAGAAAGACAAACTTCTAAATTATTTGATCACTATCCATTAACGGCTCTTTGTGCTGACCAATCAAAGGGCCAAGTCAAACTTGGAGGTTAAAAAATGGGCATTCTTCTCGGGCTATTTGTTGGCAAAAGAAGAAAATTTTGGATTAGGGACAAGTTCAAAACACAAAAATGTGACAGAGATTTGTGAGGAGGTTAATAAGCCACCAAGGTCTTACTCAGGTCCTATCACACGCTCTAGGGCTTGCCTCATGTCCCAATCCATCATTGATGATTCTCCACCACTTCTTTTGACACTATGGAAACACAAAGTGATTTTCATAGTCCACTATATGGAGATTCAGAGTCTACTTTTCAAGAGGAAGACTTTCCTGAAATTCTAATGGATCAATTTGGCATAATGTTAAAGATCTCAAATGAAAGTGATTCTGAAGACATGCCGATTCTAGTAACTAGCACCTCAAATTTAGAATAGCAACTTTAAGAGTTGCAAAGGAAACTCATTGAGAAAGATGCCGAAATAGCAACCTCGGTAGCCCAAGTAGCTTCTTAAGCAAGTACATCAGCTAGAACTCATGTGGCTACAATCGAAGAAAGGCACACATCATCTAGTTCTATATCACAAGATGAATTAAAGACACTCATTGTTAAGGGAATCAAAGAATTTCAGGCATCTATAAATTTACCCGTTTATGGATATTGAAAATCTTATCTGGCTCATTATGATTCTATTTCATTCCTAATGGGTTATCAAAAACCAAATTTTAAGAAATTTGATGGCTTGACCGGTTTCCCTCAAGAACATTTGGCACATTTTTATTCGGCGTGTGGAGAATCTGCTTTGTCAGATGCCTTGTTGATAAGACAATTCGTTCAATCTCTCAAGGGTTCTGCATTTACTTGGTACACTTAATTGCAACCAGGATCAATTCATACTTGGGATGATTTACAAAGGGCTTTTCTTGCCCAATTTGTGAGTTCAAAGAAGAAAGTTTCAATCATTGATTTAGCCGATGCTGGACAAAAATCGAATGAAAGTGTCAATGACTTCATTAAAAGATGGAGAAGCCTAAATCTCCAATGTTCTAAAAAGTTGACTGAATAGTCTACAATACAAATGTGTTCAAACAAGCTCTTATCGGAGATTGCCACTTTCATAGGGACTACAGAACCTCAGAGTTTTGATGCATTGGTCTCTAAAGCGAGCAATGTTGAAAGACAAATTGCCTGACAAAAGAGTACCACGCAAAGGGGGTGTAGTTTAGAAGAAAAAATACAAAAGGAAAAAAGCCCCGAAGTAATGGAGAAGTAATGGCTACCTTTGTCAATAATGGAAGGCAAAATGGGAAAGGTAAGGAAGGCTCAAAAAAGCTCACTCTTGAAGAGAAAAAGAAAACGAAATACTTATTCCATGATGATGATGTGGAAGGGATTTTTAGTGAGTTGATGAAAGAAAAAGCAATACAACTCCTTGAGCTTGAAAGACCTTCTGAAGTTGATAAGATAGATGACTCTAAATATTGCCGCTACCATCGAATCATTAGCAGTCCTCTATCAGAATGCTATATCTTGAAGAATATAATTCGGAAAATGATAAATGATGGTGAAATTGAGGTAGATAGTTCCTCTCGAGTACCAGCTACTAATCAAATAGCATTTCATTGCTTGAGGAGGAACCAAAGTCCACTTTGCCTTGCCACTAAGGGCAAAACCAAATAATGTTGAAAAGGTCAAAAAGACTCTTAATGTCAAGGCCGAGTCCAACGATCTCCCAAGTCTTTATAAGCATATGACTAAAGCAAAATTAGACTATTAGGACAATTCCTCTAACATGAAAGATAGAAATGAAGAAGAGTGGCAAACATATATTGGTAAGAAATACAAGAAAATGGCTAAAAGGCCATTACCAATCATTATGCCCTTTGATAAGCCAGGAGTCAAAATCCGTGGAAGGAAGGATTCCAATAAAAATAAGAAGAAAAAGAAGAACACTCAAAAGAAAAGCATCAGTTTAGAGGAAGAAAAATATATTCAATTTGAGAGAATGCTAATAACTCTATTTGAATATCTTGCTAAGGAATTTCTTCAAAATCATTATGAGGATGAGATGAGAGAGGAAGTTGTGTAATTTTGCATGGTTTCAATTGATGACAATGAACAAGAGGTAGATGAAGTAACTTTACTTTCAGGCCAACATTTGTCATTACCACAGAAGGAAAAATTAAACCAAAATGCAAAAGATGATGCTTCTAAAGGAAAGAAGGCAATTCCTCACAACCCTTGTCACCTAGACTATGTGTTTCATGTTTGGCATGCATAATGTTTAGTGATGAGGACCTACAGCTTGGAAAAAAAATTTCATAATCGGTTTTTATATGTCAAGGGCATAATTGGAGATGCATGGTTATCAAGAATCCTATTGGATTATGGATCAACTATAAATTTTCTCCCTTATAAGACATTCAAAGTAATGGGGATGAAGTCCAAACAATTGTCCCCATCCAACTTGACCATTCAAGGCTTCAACCAAGTTGGACAAAGACCCATGGGAACCATCTCATTAAAAGTGGAAATAGGAGAATTGTATTCAAAAGCTCTTTTCCACGTAATTGATGCCGATACTTCCTACAACGTTTTGTTGGGACACCCTTGGGTACACACTTATGGCATAATTGGTTCTGCATTTCATCAATGCTTTAAACTTTGTGATGAAGATGGAAATGTGAAAAGGGTGTACACTGATCCTAACCCTTTCATGGGAGAAGAGGTGAATTATCTTGATGCCAAATTTTAAGCAACAACCATGCTTATGCATCTGTCCAAAAAACAAGGATACTAAGGAAGAAGGGTGAGGGACAATGTGTTTACCCTTGTGTAAATGAGAAGTTCATTAAAAAGCTCTAAAAAAAACCCACTATGTTGAAAACCTTTTTATAAGGCAGCCTAAGCAAAAGTTAGGGCAAAAAAAAAAACCCCACTAGGTTGAAAACCTTTTTATAAGGCGACCTAGGAAAAAGTTAGGGCGCAAAAAAAAAAAAAAAAAAAAAAAACAAAAACAAAAACAAACTCTGCCCCTTTGAACTACGTAATGACTTGATCCCTTTTCGGGTTTGTAGCCAGTTTGGTATTATTTATTGAGTTCAGTCACATTTTCAAAAAAAATTCTCCTATTTGCAAATCCCCTCTAAACTATGTGATGACTTGATCCTCTTTCGGGTACTTAGGCAGTTTAGTATTATTTACTGAGTTCAGTCACATCTTCAAAAAAAAAAAAAAACCATCATTCTTGAACTACGTGATGACTTGATCCTCTTTTGGATACGTAGGCAGCTAGGTATCATTTACTAAGTTCAGTCACATGTCAAACAAAAAAAAAAAAAAAAAAACCCATTTCCCACCAAATAAGTGATCAATCTTATGCATGCACAAAAATTTGCATAAGTATTAGGTTGCATTTGTTTCAGGTGAAAATAAAATTTGAAAAACATTTTACATTGTCATGTGTGTTTGAGAGCACATGTAAAACTCGATCAAAGGGAAAATCAAACCCTTTGACCGTAAAATAAGAGCCCTCTCAAGTGTAAAATATTTTACACAATCAATTACCTTTAAACAAAATTTTACAGACTGAAAACGGAGAAAGAGAGAGAGAGAGAGAGAGAGCAGCGACAAGGTTGGTCAGTCTCCAATCCATCCAAACCCATTGCCGGTCTGATCGCGCCATTCAATCCCCTCCACACACTGTTAAGTACTATTTCCTTGGCTTTTCTTCTCCTGATCACGTTGCCTCAGCTCCTCCGTCATGGTCATACCCATCCCTCAAACCCATCTTCACACCCGAAGGCTTTTCTTCTCCGATCCCTCAAACCCAAAGGTATTTTGATTAATATATATATATATATATATAAGTATTTATAGATTTTATTTGTATATAAAAAATATATGTGCATAATGTTATCTCCAATAGTGTTTGTGAAGGTATATGGCAACTTCTGTGTATTTTGGTAAACTGATATTAGCATTGTTCTTGAATTGGGCTTGTTACAATACTTTGCTGAGGTGATGTTGAATGGGTCTACATTGTCTTGTATTGCAGGTTGTGTTTTGGTAAATATCATCTTCTTGCTTACACATTTGATTGAATGGTATGTCAAATAATTTGGTATGCTAAAAATATGTATGTCATAATGCAAAATTGATTTTTTAAACTATTTATCCTATTGACCACCTATAGGGTAAGACATATGTTGTGTTTGTTGGTCCTGTGCCTGGGGTAAAGGACACATGGGAAGAAGCCCGTGCCCAAGTCCATCAATATTTTGGGGTAGACCACAAGGCATTTAAGCATAAACTGGATGCAAAAATTGCTTTTATGAAGTTTTGGCAGATTGAAGGTGGGAATGTGCAACAAGGTTCTTCATCCAGTACTCCTTCAACCCCTTCAATTGAAGAGAGTTCCAGCACAGGAGATGTTAAATATGATTTATTGAAATATCAATTAGATATTGAAATTGAGCAACGGAACCATGCAATGAAGATTGCAAAGTTGAATGCAAGAATGCTAAACGCAATGGCATCTCAAGTCTTGCCTAATGATGAACTCAATAAAATGACACATCTAAACTTGGGTGAATGACAATGAAAGTTGTGTTAGGGTTGTGATTTTTTTATTTGGGTACCTCTGTCATTGTTATGTAAAACTTGGATGTGTATAATATTCATATTTTTTTGTGATTGGAATTAATGGATGTGCATATATGATGTGTATAGGTATTTTGAGATGCCCAATTGTATTATAGATATATTTTTTTGGCATTTTACAAGGCCTATGGGTGAAATTATGTTTGATGACTTTGACTAATTTGACAATTCTTGTTAAACATAATATTACAATATATGTTAAACATAATTTAACAATGTTTATTAAACATAATTTGACAATGTTTGTTAAACATAATCCAACAATTATTTTTAAGCATGGGTTAACAATTTTCATCAACAATCTATCCTAGGAATTAGTTGAAAAACAACTGTTCTTCTTACTATTTTTATTATGCATTTTATTTTCCTAATTTCTTTTGGTAGAAATAAAATTTTTAAGTTTCAAAGTTATTATTCGAAATCTCATTCTTTTAAGGAGATTATTATAATAACCAAAATTTATAATATAAATACAATTGATATTATTCAAATAATTGATAGTATTCTCAATCTAAACTTGTCTCTTTTCATACTTAAGTAAGTACACATAATTGAACCAATATGGACGAAAATAAACCAAATGGATTGAAGTGGAGCGAAATGGACTGAATAGACCAAATTGGAGCATTGTGGACCAAATGAACTGAATGGACCACATTGGACCTTATAGACAAAAGTGGACTGAATTAGATTGAATTGGACCCAATATGCCAAAGTAAACCAAATTGGACTGGAATGAATAAAAGTAGACTGAATGGTTTAAATTGAACTGAATTGGATTGAGTTGAATGGCTCGAACTAGACAGAATAGACCAAAGTCGACTGAATGTACGGAACTCACCGAGTGGACCGAATTTCTAACTGGATCGAAGTGGATTGCAGTAGACGGAATTGGACTGAAATGGGGCGAATTAACCTAATTGGATTGAAATAGACCAAAGTGAAATGAATTCTAATCTATAATTAGCATTGCCAAGATTGTGTTTTGATATAAATTCAAATTCTTGCTTCCAAAATAACTAAGTATTGACTCAAACAAAAATAAAACCAAAACTATAAGAGAGAGAAAGAATACTTGTGATATGGAACTAAAAAAATAAAACACCAAAACGTATGAATCCAAAATAGAGTTTTAAAAATCACAATGATTTATCAACCTAAAGTAGAATTGCAAGAGAATAAAAAATCTAGAGGTAGAGAGTGAAAAAAAAAAAAAGAGAATAGCCACTTTTTCAAGAGAGAATGTGAGGGAGAATGATAAGAAATTTAAAGAAAATGATTGGAGCCAAACCTTTTACTTTTTAAAATTTTTTTCCTACCTAAGACTAGTTCCCTCGGACCGTTAGTGTGATTTGTCTTGCCTGCTTCTGTGAGCGCATTTCTTTTTCCTTTGTCAGAAAAGATGAAAATGCTTTAACTTTATACAAGTGAATATATTCAAACGAGGTTTACTGGGCAAGAAGAGGAAATAAAATTGATATTAAACCATAAAATTTAAATGAAAGAGAAAAAAAACATCTAATCAAAACCCATACCAAAAAGAGATTGATCGAACCAAAAGAATCATGAAAAAAAAAAAAAATATATATATATATATATAGAGGTTCATGTTCATGTTCATGTTCATGTTTATGTTTGGTTGTCTAGTGATGTGTGCATGTATAATATGTGTGTATTCTGCCTTTGGCATTAGCCTTTCCTTATAAAGTAGAAGCAGACCACCCATATAATCACTACATTGAAAATGTTGGATTGTGCAAGTACATTCACTATGTGTTCAAGAGAGGCATACTATATGCACTCTTCTCTAAACATTTCCTTATAGTATTTTTTACATCTATTCTAGGAATCAGCTAAAAAAACAACTTTTATCCACCTTGTTACACAGTTAAAGAAAGAAATTTCATTAAAACCAAAAATTGTTCTTCTTACTATTTTTATTATGCATTTTATTTTCCTAATTTCTTTTGGTAGAAATAAAATTTTTAAGATTTAAAGTTATTATTTGAATTCTCATTTTTTTAAGGAGATTATTATGATAATCAAAACTTATAATATAAATAAAATTGATATTATTTAAATAATTGATAGTACTCTCAATCTAAGCTTGTCTTTTTTATTCTTAAGTAAGTACACTGAATTGAACCAAAATGGACAGAAATAGACCAAATGGATTGAAGGGGAGTGAAATGGACCAAATAGACCAAATAGGACCAAATGAACCGAATGGACCACATTGGACCGCATAGACAAAAGTGGACTAAATGGAATCAACGGACTGAATTAGACTGAGTGAGTTGAATTACATTGAATTGGACCCAATGTACCAAAATAAACCGAATTGGACTGGAATGGATCGAAGTAGACCGAAATTGGACTAAACTGAATGGACCGAACTAGACAGAATAGACCAAAGTGGACTGAATGGACCGAATTCGCTGAGTGGACTAAATGAACAGAAGTGGACTGAAGTAGACCGAATTGGACCGAGGTGGGCCGAATTAACCGAATTGGACTGATATAGACCAAAGTGGACTACATTCTAATCTATAATTAGCATTGCCAAGATTGTGTTTTGATGTAAATTCAAATTCTTACTTCCAAAATAACTAAGTATTGACTCAAGCAAAAATCAAACCAAAACTATAAGAGAGAGAGAGTACTTGTGATATGGAACTAAAAAAATAATACATCAAAATATGAACCCAAAATAGAGTTTTAAAAATCACAATGATTTATCAACCTAAAGTAGAATTGCAAGAAAGAATAAAAAATCTGGAGGTAGAGAGAGAAAAAGAGAATAGCCACTTTTTCAGGAGAGAATGTGAGAGAGAAAATGATTGGAGCCAAACCCTTTCCTTTTTAAAATTTGTTTGCCACCTAAGTCTAGTTCCCTTGGAACGTTAGTGTGATTTGTCTTGCCTGCTTTTGTGAGCGCATTCTTTTTCCTTTGTCAAAAAAGATGAAAATGCTTCAACTTTGTGCATGTGAATATATTCAAACGAGGTTTGCTGGGCAGATTCTGATGAAACCTTTGGGCATGTGTTATGGTTTTGCCCCATTGCCGAATTTGTGCGGCGTTCTTGCTCTCTCCAACTGAATGAGACTTTCAACCTCGGGTGGAATTTTGGCGATCATTTCTTGTGCTGTGATCATGTTTTTACTTGGGTTAGTGTCAAATGTAATGTAATAAATTGCTGTAATTTTAGCTACAGAATCCACAAATTATGGTACTGAATCAATTTGGTCTGTACTGCTGGAGTCTGAGATATGCCCATTGTACAGCCTAAAGTTATTATCAAGGATTTTCCAAAGAATCATGTGAACGAAAACATGGAAGTGGAATGAGAGTTTTCTTTTTCATAGTGAAAAACTGCAATGACATTATTTTCTTTGTTTAAACACCAACGAAAAGAAAGATCATTTGCCATACAAGTACAACACCTCAAAATCATTTCAATTCTTTTCAATTCCGTGACTAACCTTTTAAGTAAATACATACAAGGAAAATTTCAATGCTGACTCTTCATATTACAACAAAATGCCCACTATGCTTGAGATTAAACTACATGTGACCCTTCTATAAAAATATAAATATATTTCGCAAAGCAGAACAGTCAGTCATATCAACCTGCATAGAGACACCTGTGTGCCTTTCAGTCCAACAAAGCAATGCTTACAGCCACAGTTGGAACTGAGATCAGGAAGTCATCGATAGATCTCTGGGCAAATTCTACTTGTCTCCACCTCCAAACATTCCCATCATATCTTTTGTAGATCCCATTTGCTTCATCAAATTTTGTAATCCTCCCATGCCACCAATCTGTTTCAGCATCTGTGGGGGGAGGACTTTGCTCATGTGCTGTGCATTCATATTACGTGATAAGGCACTCATTTCACCCTTCTTAGGAATCTTCAGCCCTTTCATTTTGCTCCATATCTTGGCAAGACGCTTGTACTCTTCCAACATCTCCATTACTTCTCTAACTTGACGACCAGAACCTCGTGCTATCCGCATCATACGAGATTCATTCATGAGCTTTGGATTTGTACTATCCAACTCTGCAACATTTTAGCAGTCAACTATTAGAATCAGAACATTGGATTGAGTCAGTATAAAGTCAATCCCATAAACATGTGGCACATAAAGAGCAAAACCACAAAAAAAATGGCCTTGACTCGCCTTCATTTGTCATTGAGTCCATCATGGTCATGTACCGCTTGATCTTTGCTGAACTTTCCTTTTCACGGCCTTTTGGCATTAACTCAGCACTAAATCCAGGAAGCATTGAGAAAACCTACACGGACCAAGTCAGTCATCAGCATGAAGTAGCAGCCTCTCCAGCTAAGATCCAAAGTTTAGATTTTGAAGCAAAGTCAGTCAAAACTCCAAAATGACAGCTGAAACTTAACAATCCCCAACCCCACTTGGAAAGAGAATTTTGGATAAATTTCATTTTAAACCGTATATTTTAAGGGGTCATTTCAAATTACCCTATAGTTTCAAAGTTTCAAACTAATCCTAAGGTTTAACATTGGTACAAATTAAACATTACAGTTTCATTAGTTTCAAACTGAATCATTAACTTCTAAAATTGTATCAATTTAAATCCTCAACTTTTAAGTTTGATTGGGCTTCAGGGAATATCCCAGTGGTTCCAACACCTCCATGGTGCTTGGCCACTTGGGTTCATACCCCATCATTTCAACTCCCCCCCACAACCCGCCCAACACCACCCCCCCCCCCCCCCCCCCCACAAACAAAAATCCCCCTAATTACCTAGTCAAAAAAATATAATAATAAAGAAGTTCAATTGGGAAGTTTAAATTGATAAGGTTAACTTTTGTCCAAGTGCATGGGATATTTGATTTTTTATTTTTTATCATAAGTATTCAGAATTTGACCTACATATGTATTCAACTATAAAGTTTACACTTTTTTTTTTTCCATTGAACAGGGTTCTGGGTACAGTTGGTAGACCATTAAGCTGAGTGACGATGTCAATCAATGTTTTAAAAAAGTTGCTAATAATTCACTAATTAAATAACAATACACAATAAATTTTTTTTTAATAATAAAAACCAAGCTGCAATTGCAAAAAGACAAGTAAAACAATGTCTCAAACTGAATAGGACAAATGCATATTTTCAAAGGGGGATAATGAAGTAGTCTCTGTTGCGTGTGCTACATTTTTCTAATGAAGTAGTCTTCTCTTAATATAATTTGTCTTACCTATCAAAAAAAAAAAAAAATCTCACAAAAAGGGCACTCTTATTTTTCCTTGGAGAAGTATTTGGAAGGTAAAAGCTCCCACTAGAGTTTCTTTTTTCAATTGTTGGATAATATGAGGAAGAGGAATATTTGTGTGGTTAATAACAGTTGTATACGCAAGAATAGTTGGGAATTGGTGGAAAATCTGCTCATTTATTGCTCATATGCATATATAGTTAATGGACTTTTGTGTTTAGCTTATTTGGGGTTCCTTGGATGATGCCCAAGCATGTGATGGAGCTGCTGGTGTGTTGGAAATGGAGGATTTGGTTGGCATCAGATAGCAGTTATTTGGGGGGGTTGATCCTTTGTTATGTGGACTATTTGGAGACATCAGAATCATCGAACTTTTGAGGGGGAGAAACAATTATTTTTGCTCTCTTTGTTGTTAGTTTGCTTGGTTTCCTTAGTACACTGCCTGTGTACTCTGGGAACAGATTGTATTTTTCTTTATCTTTTTAATAAAGTTTCTTATTACCTATATTTTAAAAAAGCTATCCCCAAAGATCAAAGACAAACGTCCACCCCCCCACTCCTTTTTCAAATTGTGAATGTAAAATCTTGCTAATCAATTATTGATCTTGCTCCATCAGTCACCTAAACATAGCAACCAAGAGGTCACCTATTATTTCTCATATAAGTGAAAGGCACCTTGTTGTTGATAAAGCTTTGATTAGATGGTATAAGTCAAGTACTAACCTGGCTAATTGGACCCATTTTAAGTATGTTCTGAAATTGCTCGTACATAATCCTCAATGTAAAGTTCCCTTCTGAAAGCTTTTGCAGAAGCTCAGGCTGCTGATCCATAGGAACAACTTCATGAATTTTGTCCATAAATCCAGACCAATCACCCATGCCTAGATTAAAATATAATCAACAAGTAAGTACTTAAAACATACACAAGAAATTTAAGTCACAAAAATCAAGAGTCAAAACTGTAAAAGAGTTGCACACCTAAAAGACGGCTGACAAATGGTTTAACATCAAAAACTTCAAACTCATCCATATGCTCTCCAGTTCCAATAAATATAACAGGACTCTTTGTTGCTGCAACACTGCACATATAAAGTGGAAGAGAATTTAATTGTCAAAGGAAAAAAGAAAAAAGAAAAAAGAAAAAAAATTAAAATTAAAATTAAAATTGCTTCTATCAAAATGAGCAATAAGTTTCCATTTCATAGGAAATTAACCAAACATGAAGGTAGCTTATAATTCCATAAATTATGGAACCTGTACGTTAGAAAAGATGTCTAGTACATTACCGACTGTATTTTTTATGTTCTTATGTCTACTTAAAGTTAATTATTTTACGCCATTTACAAATCACACCATAAGAAGACCCAAGCTTTGTGTTGAGTATTCAAACATATCATCAAATATGCATGCCAATGCATATAATTAAGTATTTCATAAAATTAAAAAAATAAAAATTAAAAAAGAAGGAACAGCAGCGCAACATAGACATATTCTAAGCACGATCTCAGAAGCACCATCTTGTCTTTTCCAAGGAAGCTGGACGACTTTCAAATGTCCAACTTATAGACTCACCCCAAATGCATCACACATATCTCCTTTGTGTACAAAAACATTATCTCCAGAATTCCAACAATGACAAAATTGTTCTCACAATCACCAACTAAATTCCAAACCCAAAACAAGCAACCATAGCTCTCTAGCAACATCATAGTGAACAAAATGATAATCTTCTGCCTAATTTGTAGTTCAATGGGTACATTCTGGAATATTAGGTACATTAACAACCCCAGGAAAGTAGAGAAGGGAAGAGACACCTTAGAATTAGTTAAAGAATTGAAATGAAGGCTTGTGTGTGGGATACTTACCATAAACTAAAAATCCTAATGCTTTAACTACTGGCTAACACAATTCACTGTTGCAAACATTTATTAAATGGGGTAATATACTTTACAGAGTGAAACTGAGCATTATGTAAATGGTGAGACGTACTAGATTAAGCAGATAAATGCATACTTATATAACACATTTGTAACAAAAAGAAGCAACCTTAGATGATTATCCTTTTGTATAACAAACTGCAAAGTTGCAGCCAACATATTGAGAACTCAAACATGAAATCATTACGTATGTATTTATGATTGTATATATACAGTACAATAACATTTCACAATGAATAACTTAATGGCCTATCACCTATGCAAGTCCATACTGCTTAATGGTGTTCTGTACTATATATAACTAAAATGATACTCCCTCCCATAATGAATATCCTTTTTTCTTCACCACAAAATGTGCATCCACCATCAAAAAAATATAGGATCTAGTCAATAAGTTCTAAACTCACCAATTTTGAAAAGCAACTACACAGCTTAAGCAAGGGCATGCATTGAAGCTTTAATATTACATTAGATCCAACTAAAAACAAGAAATTTGGCCACACTTTTTGCAATAAAACTTACGCGCTCAGAGCACCACCTCCCTTTGCATGCCCATCCATTTTGGTAACAATTACAGCTCCAACTGAAACACTTTGCTTGAAAGCTTGAGCTTGGTCAAATGCAGCCTGACCAATGCTGCTATCCATAACAAAGATAACAAGATCTGGTTTCTGGAAGATGCAAATGAAATATATTAGCAATATTGGCAATCAACAACAAATTAATAGGAACAAAGCAATACCAGAAAATTACCGTTGCTTCTGAAACTTGACGCATTTCTTCAAAAAGAGCAGCTTCTTGTTTGTGACGCCCACTGGTGTCAACAATTATTAGATCACAATTTTCTTTCTTGAATGTTTCCACACCTTCCACTGCAATTTTTACAGGATCTGATTCTGTATAGCTGTATCATTTGAAAACCACCTTAATTATTACTTAAATAAAGAAGAATGCATTATATAATAAAATGTAATTGGCAAAGGCATTAATGAGAGTGATAATGAAAACAGTAATAAACAGAAGTAATAATAATAATAATAACAAAACAAAAAGAATATTCAACTTTAGGGAGATCACAAAAGAGAAATATTCAGAAAATGGAACTGAAAATATTATTTCTTCTTTCTCTTTCATTTAGGGAAGGGGTAAAAAAAAGCTCTAGAGGTATTAGGGCATCATGTAATCACTGACAAAATCCCATTCATAATACAAGCAGTCACTAAATTACATCTATTACATTCCATTCACTAAGTTCTTCAATGTATATGTGTTATATTCCATTCATAATTAAAGTAGTAGCTCTAACCCAGCACAGCCATATCCATTTCACTAAAGCTCTCTTCTCCACTGACCATCCCTAGGTCAAACTGCTGTTGCTTATCTGCTAAAACTAGAGATTACATTTTGATAACAGGTAATTGGGGGGTGGGGGAGGGGGAGAAAGCCAGTAGTGGTCCACTAATTATTCAATATTAAAGCTCTTTCTTTGGAATTCATGACTAAAATGACTTCTGAGCAACTGAAAATTATCTCTAGTGAACCTATCAAAAAAAAAAAAAAAAAACAAAATTATCTCTAGTGTATGGCATAAAAGAGATTTTGATATATTTACCAACGTTTATAAGCTATCATAGCACAGACCTAGTTGTTTGTGACATCATCTTTTCATCTTTTTTTCTCTTTTGTTTTTCTTTTCTTTTTCTTCCAGAGAGAGAGAGGGGTGAGGGGGTAAGTGAGGGAAAAAAAATCACAAGAAAAAAGGAAAATCTTATGCTTCAATTACATCACAACTTGTACACACAAACAAGCAGTAGAATACGAAAGAAGTACCTTCCGTAAAATGGAATCTTAGCTTTAGTGGCATTCTGCTTCAGCTGATCAAAAGCACCAGCTCTGAATGTATCTGCACACACAAGGGCAGGCCTCCAGCCCTTTTTCTGATGATAGTATGCATATTTTGTACATGTTGTGGTTTTTCCCGACCCTGAATTTGTCAAACAAATAATAAGATGTGCATAAACAAAAGGAAACAGTACACTCTAAATAAAAATAGTACAACATATTTTGGACCCATGAATCAGTCACAGCATATATAAAGCCCAGATAGCTAGTTCAGATCACAACTTCCCAAAAAAACAATCTCATCGGTTGTCTATGAAAACTGCTGAATGATCCAATATGCATGAAAGTGATCTGGTCAAAAACATACCTTGTAAACCTACAAACATAACAACACTTGTTTTCCCTTTCTTTGGAGTGAAAGAAGGCTTCCCAGGATCCAGCATTTTGCAGAGTTCATTAAATATAGCCTACATTGTAAGCCACCCTTCTATAAGAGCACAGCAGATACCAAAACATAATATACAATAAAGAATTTATTTATTTCACTTTTTTTAGTTTTGTTTTGGAAAGTATGAACAATGAAGATTAATGTTGTATATCATCACTGAAAACGCTCTAGACACATAACATTACTTCAAATAGTATGTCAATGGGGTTTTAAAAAAAAGGGCTTAACAAAATAGCCCCCAACACATAAAAAAAGTAGCTTAGTTTCGGAATTTAGTTGCTAACAATTAGTACAAAGTAGCCATGCAAGAATAGATTTATTTGGTGTAAAAGAGAAATACAATTATAAAAGTAAGTAAGAACAAAACAAATTATAGTATTAAACTTTTTTTTTTTGGCACTCCTCACATAGTCATGGCAACTAACAGAATTTTAGATCAAGAGCAAGCAGCACCGGCTTCCACTATCCGCATTCTTTCTTCGGTGCAAACCTTATCAAAATTCATCCAAAATTCTGAAAACCAAATCCCAATAGCCCAAGTCTTATTATTATTGTACAAAAACCTCAATTCACAGAACATTAAAATCTAGACACTGGAGCCAACAGAGCTCTCTTTCATCATATTGGGCACTCTCCGATTTCTATATCAATTGACATCAATCCTACCCGTAACCCGATTAACACATGCGAATTCAAAACCTTATCTAAGCTTTCCAAAGCAATCCCTAGACTCTAAAGTCATGGCAGCCAATTGAATTCCATCATAGCAATCACAAACATCACCAAAAAACAAAACAAAACAGGAATGATAAAATGTAAGAAAAATATGTGAGAAAATAAAAAAAGGTTGTACTTGCTGGATGATCTTGCGCTTGTTGTGACCGGCGGCGAGGTCGTCGAGGTTGACGATCTTCTTGATGTTGCTCTGCATGTCGCGGACGAGCTTGAATTGGACATCGGATTGAAGAAGAGCGCGAGTGATCTCGTTCAAGCATTCGTTCAAGACCTTCTCGTCGATGATGGTCGCATTGCTCATCTGCTGAAGAGCACGCGATATGCTCCCTCCTAACTGAGCCAACACCATTTTTGCTCAACGATTGCAGATTAGGGTTAGGGTTAGGTTTCCTTTTTTGGGGGGAAGAGGGATCGAAGGAAATGGAGGAGGTGGGGGTGGTGGTGGCGGCGGCGGATATTGGTGGTGGTGATGGTGAGTTATTAATATTAGAGTATAATACTGAAACTGAAATTATTAATGGGTTTGGAATGGGCCAGATTTCTCAAGCCCAGCCCATATATGAGACCATTTTTTTTTTCTTTGGGAAAACCCCAAAAAATTGGCTACAGGCCCTTTTTTTTTTTTTTAATTAATTTTATAGAGAGTTTTAACTTCTGCATTTGCTCCTATGATACTTCAATCGTAGAGAGTTTTTTAATGGTAGCTCTTTATTATTAGACCAGCAATCAATTTTTGACATAGCTCCAGATCCCTTTTTCAAACATCACAAACTTTATCAGTCCAGTTAAAAGGCAATTGAAAATACCGTTTATGTGTAGTTTTAGTTATATGATTTGAACGAAACATATCCATAATTTTTCCAAAAATTCATTTAGTAAAAGCGTATTAAAAAAACAATTGTTTTCTACACTCCATTAGCCTTATGCAAAATATACAAGCTTTGTAACCCACTGAATCAACGTATCTCTTGTAGATAATCTGTTTAGCATGGCAAACGAAATTATTAACTCTAGCGTTGTTGGGATTGCCTTAGAGAACCAGATTGTACTATACCAATTTATTCTAGCCCTCTTGATTCAATTGCATTTCGAGTTTAGAGAAATTTCCAGATATTGATTTAAGCCAAATTGGTTTGTCCTAGTTCTTTTTCTGTATCATGGTTAATTCGGATTGTATTTCTGCTAGAGCATCTTATCTAGCAAGGGGTCAACACCAGTTGTAATCCTGAAAAAACTCTAGAGAGTTTCAGTTCAGTGTTTCTTGCTGCATCATACACCATCCTAGGGACATATTTAGTGTATAAAAACACCAACAAGATGCCACCCGTCCAACCAGAGTACAACAGAGACCCCCTAACCAACCACAAACTTCAGGAAATTCCTGGTTTTTTGAGTTTCATTAACTTCCTATAGTGGCTTGTTTATTTGAGAAATTTTTGCTGTCCAAAAACTCCTATCCCTCAGTAAATTGTTCTTCACTCGTGCCACTAACAAATAACCACCTTTCGCGAAGAGATTCATCATATGTGCTTCAAGAAAGCAGCTTTATTCCCTTCCTCGAACCTTACCAACCCAAGTTCACCTTTACTCTTAGGCAAGCTACCTAGACACCTGTTGGGTTATATATTGTCCCGAGTTAATTAATCAATTAACCAAATTGATTAATTAGTCCAAATTACATGCAAATTCAACTATGACACAATCAAATCACCAAACTAAATAGAGTGTAGCATAAAATAAGCTTATCACAACAATTTCATCACGATGGAGAAAATCCTCGCAAGCAAAACCCCACTACATCCCTCAAAAATATATATCAAATAAATATAGAATGTCATCAATGATTTAGATAAAACCAAAAATACATCAAAAACCTCACTACATCCTTCAAATGACCTTCTTATCACAATGGACAAAAGTATAACACAATGAAGCAAAAGACTGATTGTCATAGGAAGAAACGTTATCATCAGAACTAGAAACCAAAGAAGCGGGAGAGTTGACATATTCATTACTGCAAGTATTATATTATATGTGCTTGGTAAACATTGAGGTCAGTGAATCCTTGAACCACTAGGATGGTTAGCTTTACCAATAACAATTGAGCTAGGACACTTCCGACAGATGTTAAATTAGTTGACTCACACAAGCATCGATAATCTATATATTACTAAACGCTGAAGTGTGGCATTTATTGTTGCTAAGCTCCTGTTGCGCCACCTCATCGTCACATCATTCGACACATAATTATTATTTATTATTTATTCCTTTTTTTACCAAAAAAAAAAAATATAAATAGATTATTGACTTTACATATTCATTTTTGTCGGTTTCAACATTTATATATATTTCTTTTTTATTTCTAATTTTCCTATAATTTTTTTTACATTCACTTATTTTTTTAAATATTTACACTTTCTTCAACATTTCTTCTTCCCTTACTTTTTCATCTCCCTACTACCCTCACTTTAATATTGCTATTCATCTTTCCCTTCATCTTCCTTTATTTATCTCTTCTTATTCTTTTCCTCTTACTATAAATTTGTCACTCTTTTCCATTCTTTGCATAGTTTTCTCTTGCAAAAAGGGTTTTTTTTTTTTTTCCTCTCTCTCTCTCTCTCTCTCTCTCTCTCTCTCTCTCTCTCAATGTTTTGGTGGATTTTTATTTTTTATTATATCTCTGCTTTAGGTTGATAAATTTTTGTGTTTTTAAGAACTCTAATTTAAGTTGATACGATTTAGTTTTGTGTTTTAAGTTATAATTATTATTATTTTGCTCTTTGATTGTTAAATTTTATCCAATTACATAATAAAAAATAAAAGATAGTAGATAAAAATAAAATAATATTCCATTACATAGCAAAATTTGGATAATTTAGTATTTATTGTTATATCTTTTAATTTTTCTTATTTTTTTCTTCTCTTCTATTTTACTTAATATTGAAATTCAACCACATCCTCCTTATCATTAAATTATTTATATTTTCTCTCTCTTTTTGTTTTAAAAAATAAAAAATGTAATATTTTACTTAAATTCAAATAAAAGAAAATTGTGCTCATCAAATTGTACTCCTTTTTTTTTTTTTTTTTTTTTTTTTTTTTTTTTTTAACATTTACACTTTTTCCAATATTTCTCCTTCTCTTTACCTTTCATCTCCCCAAACATTCTACCTTGATATCACTCTTCCTCTTTCCTTTTATCTTCCTTTATTTTGTTTCTTTTTATTATCATCCTCTTAGTATAAATTTATCATTCACTCTTCCATTATTTACATAATTTTCTCTTACAAAGAAATGGTTATTTCCCACTCTTTCTCCCTCAATTTTTTGGTGGAATTTTATTTTATTTTTCTTACATCGCTATTTTAGAACTCTATTTTGGTTGATGGGATTTAGTTTTGTATTTTAAGTTTTTTTTTTTAATTTTATTATTATTTTTTTTATGACTTTGATTGTTAAATATTATCGTATTGCATTATAAATAATTAAAAATAGTATATAAGAATGTACTATTATTATATTACATAGAATTATTTGGATAAGTTAGTGTTTATTGTTATGTATTTTTTTTTTCTCATATCATTTTATTTAACATTTAAATTCAGCCACATCTCCCATATATATCATTAAATTATTTATATTTCCACTCTTTTTTTATTTAAAAAAATTAAAATATAATATTTTCCTAAATTAAATAAATAAAATTTTCCACATTAAGTGCAGTAATGCTAGGGAAACACTTATTCTCACACCCAATGCATCACAGGAAGAATGAAATACAAAACAAATCATGTTAGAAACACTAAATTAAATAATAATAATAATAATAATAATAATAATAATAATAATAATAATAATAATAATGCATATTTAATGTCATAGAATCATCATCAAATTTTGGAAAACGATAAGCTGCCAATGGAGAGAGAGAGAGAGAGAGAGAGAGAGAGAGAGAGAGAGAGAGAGAGATTGTATAGAAAAAAACCAATACAAAGTAATAAAGAGTAGATTAAAAAAAAAAAAAATCAAACTTCATTTAGTAATCGTTGATTGGAAAGCAAAAAGGTTGTAAGGAGAAGTAAAAAATAAAATAGAGATTACCGTGTGGAGAACATTAAAAACTTTATAGTATAGTAACATAAACCATTAAATTCACTTAAAAAATTAAATCAACAATCAACAATTAAATACAATCATAGTACTAAATTTAAATTTAAAACTAATCAAACTCTAATTATGGAAACTGTGGGTACCCGAGGATCAGGGAGGAAGTCGTAGGGTCAAAATTGCTGGGTCGAGGAAGAGGCCCGAAAAGGAATAGGAAAGGCCAGCGTATTCAGTTGAGCGCAACACTGGAAAAGGGCCGAGGAGCGGTAACGCCCGAGGAATGAGTCAGATCCACTGGAGCACCATGTACTGTGCCAGGGGAAGAGTCGTAAAATTAAAGGAGATAGGGGTCAATGGCAGACAAGAAGTCGCCGGGGTTGTGGCTGCCAGTCACATCCATATTAAATGATCTGCCCCCAGCTTTATTAGCTGCATTAAATGAGGAAGTGACCTGAACAGTATTGGTCATAGCTACATCGGCTACCGCTGCCATCTGCTTCAAAGGGAGGGAAGATGACAGGTGTTGAAAGAGGATGAAAGGCAGGCAGAGATGGACGGAGAGGATGAAATGGGGAAAGGCTATATAAAGAAGAGGTTAGGGGTTTCTATGGGGGACGGAAAAAGGGAAATCCATTGTGTATAAAAATTGAGATATTGAGTTTTGGGGTGTTGGCCAGAGACAGCTCTTGGGCAGATTCCACGCTTGTTGTGCTATCCCATCTCTTATAAATTCTATTGACTTGGACCAAGTTCTATAAGATCATTCCATCATATCCTGTGGGCTTTGTATTAGACATTTTGGTCCCTACAATTGGCGCCGTCTGTGGGGACAACAAGCACCTGCGGAATTGACTTGAGTATCGATGGCAAACGAGGGTTGGGGCGAGAAGGGGTCGAGTGGATTCCAAAGGGAAAACCCCTTTGTTAACCTGGAGCGCAAGAGGGATAGGTGGCGGGCCCCGAGTGCGACGGGAGGGTCACGTCACACTAGGTGAGCTGAGTGAAATCGGCCTCAGCTTGAGAATCAACCCTTACGAGAGCAAGTGACATTGGCGTTGTAGCGGGAGGTTGATCATTTGCGTAGGAAGCTATGACGAAGAAAGCATAACGGGAGGAGTTCATCCCCCGCATCGAGTGAGGACTCGTGGGGGAGCCTGGACCGACTGTACCAGTGCAGTTCTAGGACCCCACCCAGTGAAACCTACTCAGCATCCCCATGTTGGGACGGGCTGGACAAGGGCAACTGTAGACATGAAATGGGGCCCTCCCATCACACTAGAGGAAATGATGCTATGAGCAATGCCCTATGACAAATCTCCAAGTCCCCTTTTGTTAGAAGGATTAACAAGGCTAAGCTCCCTCGCCGTTTCTCCCAGCTAACGTTCACCTTATATAACGGTAGGACGGACCTAGTAGAGCATGTTAGTCACTTCAATCAAAAGATGGCTGTCCATGCTGGCAACGAAGCACTCATGTGCAAGGTTTTCCCTTCTAGCCTCGGGCCTGTGGCCATGCGCTGGTTCGACGCGTTGGATGAGGGGACAATAGGGTCCTTTGAGAAGCTGACCATGGCATTCGGCGCTAGGTTTATAACTTGCAATAGGGCCCCTAGGTTGTTGGACGCCCTACTATCCATGGCCATGAGAGAGGAGGAGATCCTCAAGACCTATTCGGATCGGTATTGGGAAATGTATAATGAGGTGGACGGGGATTTCGAAGACGTCGCGGTAAGGACCTTTAAAGTTGGCCTCCCGACTGAACATGACTTGGGGAAATCACTGACGATGAAGTTTGCCTCGAACATGCGCTAGCTCATGGATCGCATAGAAACATACAAGAGGTTGGAGGAGGACCAAATACAAGGGAAAGGCAAAGCTAAAGTGTACTCGGAGAAAAGAGATCCTCGGGGAGGAAGATACCATAATGATCAATCACGAAGGGACTTCCCTGGTCACCTGGCCACCGAAGGAGTTCACATGATCAACTCATTATTCAAAGAGCCCGTGCATCAGATACTTGAAAAGATAAAGAGTGAGCCGTTCTTCAAATGGCCGAATAGGATGGGCGGGGATCCGACCAGGAGGAACCAAAGCCTCCATTGCCACTCTCATCGGGACAAGGGGCACGCGATGGAAGATTGCAGAACACTGCGAGACCACCTAAATCAATTGGCAAAGGCCGAGATATTGGAAGCCCAACATGCGCCAAACTTCCCAGGACTATGTGAAGCGGTGTGATCAATGCCAAAGGTTCACCCCTAACATTCACCAGCTAGGAGGGATCCTGAATCCTTTATCTAGCCCCTGGCCTTTCGCCCAATGGGGCCTGGACATAATAGGACCATTTCCACGGGCCCCAGGGAACTGAAGGTGGCTTCTCATCGGCATTGACTACTTCACCAAGTGGGTAAAAGCTGAACCCCTTGCAAACATTAGAGACGTTGACGCTAAGAAATTAATTTGGAAGAATATAGTCACTAGATTCGGGGTACCGCACACCCTGGTTTCGGATAATGGTCTCTAGTTTGATAGCAAGTTCTTCAGAAGATACTGTGGAGAGTTGGGGATCAAGAATGGGTACTCCACTCTGGCATATCCCCAGGGAAATGGGAAATCTGAGGCCACCAACAAGGTCATAGTAGCCGGGTTTAAGAAGAGGCTGGACAACGCCAAAGGAAGATGGGTTGACGAGCTCCCCACGTGTTATAGACCTACCGTACCACGCCACGGAGGTCAACGGGAGAAACCCCATTCTCTTTGGCATATGGCTCAGAGGCGGTAATCCCTCTAGAGACCAGGTTCCCAACTTTGAGAACGGACTAATTCAGCGTCGAGGGAAACCACCGGTCACTCTTGGACAACCTAGACTTGGCCGAGGAAAGACGGGAGGAAGCAACGGTGAAAATGGCCCACTACTAGCAAAAGCTCAGGCAGCAATATGATAAAGGGATCAAGCACAGGCCCCTGGCCCCGGGAGACTTGGTTCTGCGGAAGGTGATAGGAACGGCCAAACTCCCAGCCTGGGGCAAGCTAGGCCCCAATTGGGAAGGACCATATAGAATCACATTTGTAGCAGGAATTGGGGCCAACCGCTAGGAGGACCTAGATGGAACTACTGTCCCCCACCCATGGAATGTAAACAATTTGCGACGTTACTACTTTTAATAGAAATCACAATTGTTGCATCTCGGTTTACTGTGTCAAGAAAAAATCTAAGTGTTAAATAGAACATAGGGCTTGCCTGGCTCCTCGGCCATAAGCTTAGGGTAAATTAACATGACAAAAAAAAAAAATCCTAAGTGCTAAACAAAACCTAGAACTTGCCTGGCGCTTCGACCACAAGCATAGGGTAAATTAACATGACAAGAAAAATTCTAAGTGTTAAACAGAACTTAGGACTTACCTAGCTCCTTGGCCACAAGCTTCGGGTAAATTAACATGACAAGAAAAATTCAAAGTGTTAAATAGAACCTAGGACTTGCCTGGCTCCTCGGCCACAAGCTTAAGATAAATTAACATGTCAAGAAAAATTCTAGTTGTTAAACAGAACCTAGGACTTGCCTGGCGCCTCGGCCAACAGCTTAGGGTAAATTAACATGTCAAGAAAAATTCTAATAGTTAAACAGAACCAAGGACTTACCTGGCTCCTCGGCCACAAGCTTAGGGTAAATAAACATGCTAAGAAAAATTCTAAATGTCAAACGGAACCTAGGACTTGCCAGACTCCTTGGCAACAAGCTTAGGGTAAAGTAACAAGGCAAGAAAAATTCTAAGTGTTCAACAAAACCTAGGACTTGTCTGGCTCCTCGGCCACAAGCTTAGGGTAAATTAACTTGGCAAGAAAAATTCTAAGTGTTAAACAAAACCTAGGACTTGCTTGGCTCCTCGGCCACAAGCATAGGGTAAATTAACATGACAAGAAAAATTCTAAATGCTAAACAAAACCTAGGACTGGCCTAGCTCCTCAGCCACAAGCTTAAGGTAAATTAACATGACAAAAAAATTATAAGTGTTAAACAGAACCTAGGACTTGCTTGGCTCCTCAGCCATAAGCTTAGGGTAAATTAACAAGTCAAGAAAAATTCTAAATGTTAAACAAAACCTAGGACTTGCTTGGCTCCTCGGCCACAAGCTTAGGGTAAATTAACATGGCAAGAAAAATTCTAAGTGTTAAACAGAACCTAGGACTTGCCTGGCTTTTCGGCCACAAGCTTAGGGTAAATTAACATCGCAAGAAAAATTCTAAATGTTGAATAGAACTTAGGACTTGCCTGGCCCCTCGGCCACAAGCTTAGGGTAAATTAACATGACAAGAAAAATTCTAAATGTTAAACAAAACCTAGGACTTGCCGGGCCACTCGGTCATAAGCTTAGGGTAAATTAACATGTCAAGAAAAATTCAAAGTGTTAAACAGAACCTAGGACTTGCCTAGCTCCTCGGCCACAAGCTTAGGGTAAATTAACATGACAAGAAACAAGCATAGGGTAAATTAACATGACAAGAAAAATTCTAAGTGTTAAATAGAACCTAGGACTTGCTTGGCTCCTCGGCCACAAGCTTAGGGAAAATTAACATGTCAAGAAAAATTCTAAATGCTAAACAAAACCTAGGACTTGCCTCGCTCCTCGGCCACATGCTTAGAATAAATTAACATGTCGAGAAAAATTCTAAGTGCTAAACAAAACCTAGGACTTGCCTGGCTCGTCGGCCACAAACTTAGGGTAAATTAATATGTCAAGAAAAATTCTAAGTGTTAAATAGAACTTAGGACTTACCTGGCTCCTCGGCCATAAGCTTAGGGTAAATTAACATATCAAGAAAAATTCTAAAAGTTAAACAGGACCTAGGACTTGCCAGACTCCTCGACCACAAGCTTAGGGTAAATTAACATGGCAAGAAAAAATCAAAGTGTTAAACAGAACCTAAGACTTGCGTGGCTTCTCGGCCACAAGTGTAGGGTAAATTAACATGGCAAGAAAAATTCTAAGTGTTAAACAGAACCTAGGACTTGCTTGGCTCCTTGGCCACAAGCTTAGGGTAAATTAACATGACAAGAAAAATTCTAAGTGTTAAACAGAACCAAGGACTTGCCTAGCTCCTTGGCCACAAGCTTAGGGTAAATTAACACGACAAGAAAAATTCTAAGTGTTAAACAGAACCTAGGACTTGCCTGGCTCCTCGGCCACAAGCTTAGGGTAAATTAACAGGTCAAGAAAAATTCTAATTGTTAAACAGAACCTAGGACTGGCCTGGCACCTCGGCCACAAGCTTAGGGTAAATTAACATGTCAAGAAAAATTATAACAGTTAAACAGAACCTAGGACTTACCTGGCTCCTCGGCCACAAGCTTAGGGTAAATTAACATGTCAAGAAAAATTCTAAATGTCAAATAGAACCTAGGACTTGCTTGACTCCACGGCCACAAGCTTAGGGTAAAGTAACATGGCAAGAAAAATTATAAGTGTTAAACAGAACCTAGGACTTGTCTGGCTACTCGGCCACAAGCTTAGGGCAAATTAACATGGCAAGAAAAATTCAAAGTGTTAAACAAAACCTAGGACTTGCTTGGCTCCTCGGCCACAAGCTTAGGGTCAATTAACATGACAAGAAAAATTCAAAATGCTAAACAAAACCTAGGACTTGCCTGGCTCCTCAGGCACAAGCTTAAGGTAAATTAACACGACAAGAAAAATTCTAAGTGTTAAACAGAACCTAGGACTTACCTGGCTCCTCAGCCACAATCTTAAGGTGTCAAGAAAAATTCTAAGTGTTAAACAGAACCTAGGACTTGCCTGACTCCTCAGCCACAATCTTAGGGTAAATTAACATGTCAAGAAAAATTCTAAGTGTTAAACAGAACCTAGGACTTGCCTGGCTCCTCGGCCACAAGCTTAGGGTAAATTAACATGGTAAGAAAAATTCTAAATGTTAAACAGAACTTAGGACTTAACTGGTCCCTCGGCCACAAGCTTAGGGTAATTTAACATGACAAGGAAAATTCTAATTGTTAAACAGAACCTAGGACTTGCCTGGCCACTCGGCCACAAGCTTAGGGTAAATTAACATGTCAAGAAAAATTCTAAGTGTTCAACAGAACCTAGGACTTGCCTAGCTCATCGGCCACAAGATTAGGGTAAATTAACACGAGAAGAAAAATTCTAAGTGTTAAATAGAACTTAGGACTTGCTTGGCTCCTCGGCCACAAGGTTAGGGAAAATTAACATGTCAAGAAAAATTCTAAATGCTAAACAAAACCTAGGACTTGCCTGGCTCCTCGGCCACATGCTTAGAATAAAGTAACATGTCGAGAAAAATTCTAAGTGCTAAACAAAACCTAGGACCTGCTTGGCTCCTCAGCCACAAGCTTAGGGTAAATTAACATGTTAAGAAAAATTCTAAGCGTCAAACAGAACCTAGGACTTACCTGGCTCCTCGGCCACAAGCTTAGGGTAAATTAACATGTCATGAAAAATTCTAAATGTTAAACAGAACCTAAGACTTGCTTGATTCCTCGACCACAAGCTTAGGGTAAATTAACATTGCAAGAAAAATTCTAAGTGTTAAACAGAACCTAGGACTTGCTTGGCTTCTCGGCCACAAGTGTAGGGTAAATTAACATGGCAAGAAAAATTCTAGGTGTTAAACAGAACCTAGGACCTGCTTCGCTCCTCGGCCACAAGCTTAGGGTAAATTAACGTGACATGAAAAATTCTAAATGTGAAACAGAACTTAGGACTTGCCTGGCCCCTTGGCCACAAGCTTAGGGTAAATTAACAAGACAAGAAAAATTCTAAATGTTAAACAGAACCTAGGACTTGCCTGGCCCCTTGGTCACAAGCTTAGGGAAAATTAACATGACAAGAAATTTTTTTAGTGTTAAACAGAACCTAGGACTTGCCTGGCTCGTCGGCCACAATCTTAGGGTAAATTAACATGACAATAAAAATTCTAAATTTTAAACAGAAACTAGGACTTGCTTGCCTCCTCGGCCACAAGCTTATGGTAAATTAATATATCAAGAAAAATTCTAAATGTTAAACAGAACCTAGGACAAGCCTGCCTTCTTGGCCACAAGCTTAAGGTTAATTAACATGGCAAGAAAAATTCTAAACGTTAAACAGAACTTAGGACTTGTCTGGCCCCACGGCCACAAGCTTAAGGTAAATTAACATAACAAGAAAAATTCTAAATGTCAAACAGAACCTAGGACTTGCGTTGCCACTCGGTCACAAGCTTAGGGTAAACTAACATGTCAAGAAAAATTCAAAGTGTTAAAAAGAACCTAGGACTTGCCTGGCTCCTCGGCCACAAGCTTAGGGTAAATTAACATGACAAGAAAAATTCTAAGTGTTAAACAAAACCTAGGACTTGCTTGGCTCCTCGGCCACAAGTTTAGGGAAAATTAACATGCCAAGAAAAATTCTAACTGTTAAACAGGACCTAGGACTTGCCTGGCCAATCGGTTACAAGCTTAGGGTAAATTAACATGGCAAGAAAAATTCTAAGTGTTAAACAGAACCGAGGACTTTCCTGACTTCTCAGCCACAAGCTTAGGGTAAATTAACATGACAAGAAAAATTCGAAGTGTTAAATAGAACTTAGTACTTGCTTGGCACCTCGGCCACGAGCTTAAGGAAAATTTACATGTTAAGAAAAATTCTAATTGTTAAACAAAACCTAGGACTTGCGTGGCCCCTGGCCTCAAACTTAGGGTAAATTAACATCTCAAGAAAAATTCTAACAGTTAAACAGAACGTAGGACTTACCTGGCTCCTCGGCTACAAGCTTAGGCTAAATTAACATGTCAAGAAAAATTCTAAATGTTAAACAGAACCTAGGACTTGCCTGACTCCTCGGCCACAAGCTTAGGGCAAAGTAACAAGGCAAGAAAAATTCAAGTGTTAAACAGAACTTAGGACTTGTCTGGCTCCTCGTCCACAAGCATAGGGTAAATTAACATGGCAAGAAAAATTCTAAGTGTTAAACAGAACCTAGGACTTGTCTGGCTTCTTGGCCACAAGCTTAGGATAAATTAACAAGGCAATAAAAATTCTAAATGCTAAATAGAACCTAGGACTTGCTTGGATCCTCGGCCACGAGCTTAGGGAAAATTCACACATCAAGAAAAATTCTAAATGTTAAATAGAACCTAGGACTTGCCTTGGCTCCTCAGCCACGAGGTTAGGGTAATTTAAAATGTCGAGAAAAATTCAAAGTGTTAAACAAAACCTAGGTCTTCCTTGGCTTCTTGGCCACAAGCTTAGGGTAAATTAACATGGCAAGAAAAATTCTAAGTGTTAAACAGAACCTAGGATTTGTCTGGCTTCTTGCCCACAAGCTTAGGGTAAATTAACAAGGCAATAAAAATTCTAAATGCTAAATAGAACCTAGGACTTGCTTGGATCCTCGGCCACGGGTTTAGGGAAAATTCACACGTCAAGAAAAATTCTAAATGTTAAGTAGAACTTAGGACTTGCCTTGGCTCCTCAGCCACGAGCTTAGGGTAAATTAAAATGTCAAGAAAAATTCAAAGTGTTAAACAAAACCTAGGTCTTCCCTGGCTTCTTAGCCACAAGCTTAGGGTAAATTAACATGGCAAGAAAAATTCTAAGTGTTAAATAGAACCTAGTACTTGTCTGGCTTCTTAGCCACAAGCTTAGGGTAAATTAACAAGGCAATAAAAATTCTAAATGCTAAATAGAACCTAGGACTTGCTTGGATCCTAGGCCACGAGCTAAGGGAAAATTCACACATCAAGAAAAATTCTAAATGTTAAATAGAACCTAGGACTTGCCTTGGCTCCTCAGCCACGAGCTTAGGGTAAATTAAAATGTCAAGAAAAATTCAAAGTGTTAAACAAAACATAGGTCTTCCCTGGCTTCTTGGCCACAAGCTTAGGCTAAATTCACATGGCAAGGAAAATTCTAAGTATTAAACAGAACCTATGACTTGCTTGGCTCGTCGGCCATAAGCTTAGGGTAAATTAACACGACAAGAAAAATTCTAAATGTTAAACAGAACCTAGGACTTGCTTGGCTCCTCGGCCACGAGCTTAAGGAAAATTAACTTGTTAAGAAAAATTCTAATTGTTTAACAAAACCGAGGACTTGCTTGGCTTCTCGACCACAAGCTTAGGGTAAATTAACATGGTAAGAAAAATTCTAAGTTTTAAACAGAACTTAAGACTTGCCTGGCCACTCGGCCACAAGTTAGGGAAAATTAACTTGACAAGAAAAATTCTAAATGTCAAACAGATCCTAGGACTTGCCTCGCCACTCGGTCACAAGCTTAGGGTAAATTAACATGTCAAGAAAAATTCTAAGTGTTAAACAGAACCTAGGACATGCTTGGCTTCTCGGCCACAAGTGTAGGGTAAATTAACATAGCAAGAAAAATTCCAAGCGTTAAACAGAACCTAGGACCTGCTTGGCTCCTCGACCACAAGCTTAGGGTAAATTAACGTGACATGAAAAATTCTAAATGTTAAACATAACTTAGGACTTGCCTGGCCCTTTGGTCATTAGCTTAGGGAAAATTAAATGACAAAAAAAATTTTTAGTGTTAAACAGAACCTAGGACTTGCTTGGCTCCTCGGCCACAAGCTTAGGGTAAATTAACATGGCAATAAAAATTCTAAATTTTAAACAGTACCTAGGCCTTGCTTGTCTCCTCAGCCACAAGCTTATGGTAAATTAACATGTCAAGAAAAATTCTAAATGTTAAACAAAACCTAGGACTTGCTTGCCTTCTCGGCCACAAGCTTAGGGTTAATTAACATGGCAAGAAAAATTCTAAATGTTAAACAGAACTTAGGACTTTTCTGGCTCCACGGCCACAAGCTTAAGGTAAATTAGCATAACAAGAAAAATTCTAAATGTCAAATATAACCTAGGACTTGCGTGGCCACTCAGTCACAAGCTTAGGGTAAACTAACATGTTAAGAAAAATTCAAAGTGTTAGACAGAACCTAGGACTTGCTTGGCTCCTCGGCCACAAGCTTAGGGTAAATTAACATGACAAGAAAAATTCTGACTGTTAAACAGGACCTAGGACTTGCCTGGCCAATCGGTCACATGCTTAGGGTAAATTAACATGACAGGAAAAATTCTAAGTGTTAAACAGAACCGAGGACTTGCCCAACCTTCCGGCCACAAGCTTAGGGTAAATTAACATGACAAGAAAAATTCTAATTGTTAAATAGAATCTTGGACTTTCTTGGCTCCTCGGCCACGAGCTTAGGGAAAATTTACATGTTAAGGAAAATTCAAATAGTTAAACAAAACCTAGGACTTGCCTGGCCCCTCGGCCTCAAGCTTAGGGTAAATTAACATCTCAAGGAAAATTCTAACAGTTAAACAGAACGTAGGACTTACCTGGCTCCACGGCTACAAGCTTAGGGTAAATTAACATGTCAAGAAAAATTCTAAATGTCAAACAGAACCTAGGACTTGCTTGACTCCTCGGCCACAAGCTTAGGGTAAAGTAACATGGCAAGAAAAATTCAAGTGTTAAACAGAACTTAGGACTTGTCTGGCTCCTCAGCCAGAAGCATAGGGTAAATTAAAATGGCAAGAAAAATTCTAAGTGTTAAACAGAACCTAGAACTTGCCTGGCTTCTCGGCCACAGGCTTAGGGTAAATTAACAGGGCAAGAGAAATTCTAAATGCTAAATAGAACTTAGGACTTGCTTGAATCCTCGGCCACGAGCTTAGGGAAATTCACATGTCAAGAAAAATTCTAAATGTTAAATAGAACCTAGGACTTGCCTTGGCTCGTCGGCCTCGAGCTTAGGGTAAATTAAAATGTCAAGAAAAATTCAAAGTGTTAAACAAAACCTAGGACTTCCCTAGCTTCTTGGCAACAAGCTTAGGGTAAATTAACATGGCAAGAAAAATTCTAAGTGTTAAACAGAACCTATGACTTGCTTGGCTCCTCGGCCATAAGCTTAGGGTAAATTAACATGGCAAGAAAAATTCTAAATGTTAAATAGAACCTAGGACTTGCTTGGCTCCTCGGCCGCGAGCTTAGGGAAAATAAACTTGTCAAGAAAAATTCTAATTGTTAAACAAAACCGAGGACCTGCTTGTCTCCTCGGCCACAAGCTTAGAGTAAATTAATATGTCAAGAAAAATTCTCTTTGTTAAACAGAACCTAGGACTTGCCAGGCTCCTCGGCCGCATGCTTAGGGTAAATTAACATGTCAAGAAAAATTCAAAGTGTTAAACGAAACGTAGGACTTGCGTGGCTTCTCGGCCACAAGTGTACAGTAAATCAAGATGGCAAGAAAAATTCTGACGGTTAAACAGGACCTAGGACTTGCCTGGCCAATCGGTCACATGCTTAGGGTAAATTAACTTGTCAGGAAAAATTCTAAGTGTTAAACAGAACCGAGGACTTGCCCGACTTCCCGGCCACAAGCTTAGGGTAAATTAACATGACAAGAAAAATTCTAAGTGTTAAATAGAACCTTGGACTTGCTTGGCTCCTCGGCCACAAGCTTAGGGAAAATTTACATGTTAAGAATAATTCTAATAGTTAAACAAAACCTAGGACTTGCCTGGCCCCTCGGCCTCAAGCTTAGGGTAAATTAACATCTCAAGAAAAATTCTAACAGTTAAACAGAACGTAGGACTTACCTGGCTCCACGGCTACAAGCTTAGGGTAAATTAACATGTCCAGAAAAATTCTAAATGTCAAACAGAACCTAGGACTTGCCTGACTTCTAGGCCACAAGCTAGGGGTAAAGTAACGTGGCAAGAAAAATTCAAGTGTTAAACAGAACTTAGGACTTGTCTAGCTCCTCGGCCACAAGCATTGGGTAAATTAACATGGCAAGAAAAATTCTAAGTGTTAAACAGAACCTAGAACTTGCTTGACTTCTCGGCCACAAGCTTAGGGTAAATTAACAAGGCAAGAAAAATTCTAAATGCTAAATAGAACCTAGGACTTGCTTGGATCCTCGGCCACGAGCTTAGGGAAAATTCACATGTCAAGAAAAATTCTAAATGTTAAATAGAACCTAGGTCTTGCCTTGGCTCCTCGGCCTCGAGCTTAGGGTAAATTAAAATGTCAAGAAAATTCAAAGTGTTAAACAAAACCTAGGACTTCCCTGGCTTCTTGCCCACAAGCTTAGGGTAAATTAACATGGCAAGAGAAATTCTAAGTGTTAAACATAACCTATGACTTGCTTGGCTCCTCGGCCATAAGCTTAGGGTAAATTAACACGGCAAGAAAAATTCTAAATGTTAAATAGAACCTAGCACTTGCTTGGCTCCTCGGCCACGAGCTTAGGGAAAATTAACTTGTCAAGAAAAATTCTAATTGTGAAACAAAACCGAGGACTTGCCTGTCTCCTCGGCCACAAGCTTAGAGTAAATTAATAGGTCAAGAAAAATTCTAATTGTTAAACAGAACCTAGGACTTGCCAGGCTCCTCGGCCGCATGCTTAGGGTAAATTAACATGTCAAGAAAAATTCAAAGTGTTAAACAAAACCTTGGACTTGCGTGGCTTCTCGGCCACAAGTGTATAGTAAATTAACATGGCAAGAAAAATTCTAAGTGTTAAACAGAACCTAGGACTTGATGGCCACTCGGTCACAAGCTTAAGGTAAATTAACATGTCAAGAAAAATTCTAAGTGTTAAACAGAACCTAGGACATGCTTGGCTTCTCGGCCACAAGTATGGGGTAAATTAACATAGCAAGAAAAATTCTAAGCGTTAAACAGAACCTAGGACCTGCTTGGCTCCTCGGCCACAAGCTTAGGGTAAATTAACGTGACATGAAAAATTCTAAATGATAAACAAAACTTAGGACTTGCTTGGCCCCTTGGCCTCATGCTTAGGGTAAATTAACAAGACACGAAAAATTCTAAATGTTAAACAGAACGTAGGACTTGCCTGGCCCCTTGGTCCCAAGCTTAGGGAAAATTAACATGACAAGAAAATTTTTTAGTGTTAAACAGAACTTTGGACTTGCCTGGCTCCTCGGCCACAAGCTTAGGGTAAATTAACATGTCAAGAAAAATTCTAAATGTTAAACAAAACCTAGGGCTTGCCTGCCTTCTCGGCCACAAGCTTAGGGTTAATTAACATGGCAAGAAAAATTCTTAATGTTAAACAGAACTTGGGACTTGTCTGGCCCCACGGCCACAAGCTTAAGGTAAATTAACATAACAAGAAAAATTCTAAATGTCAAACAGAACCTAGGACTTGCGTGGCCACTCGGTCACAAGCTTAGCGTAAACTAACATGCCAAGAAAAATTGAAAATGTTAAACAAAACCTAGGACTTGCCTGGCTCTTCGGCCACAAGCTTAGGGTAAATTAACATGAGAAGAAAAATTCTAAGTGTTAAACAAAACCTAGGACTTGCTTGGCTCCTCGGCCACAAGTTTAGGGAAAATTAACATGTCAAGAAAAATTCTAACTGTTAAACAGGACCTAGGACTTGCCTGGCCAATCGGCCACAAGCTTAGGATAAATTAACATGTCAAGAAAAATTCTAAGTTTTAAACAGGACCGAGGACTTGCCTGAGTTCCCGGCCACAAGCTTAGGGTAAATTAACATGACAAGAAAAATTCTAAGTGTTAAATAGAACCTAGGACTTGCTTGGCTCCTAGGCCACGAGCTTAGGGAAAATTTACACGTTAAGAAAAATTCTAATTGTTAAACAAAACCTAGGACTTGCCTGCCTTCTCGGCCACAAGCTTAGCGTTAATTAACATGGCAAGAAAAATTCTAAATTTTAAACAGAACTTGGGACTTGTCTGGCCCCACGGCCACAAGCTTAAGGTAAATTAACATAACAAGAAAAATTCTAAATGTCAAACAGAACCTGGGACTTGCGTGGCCACTCAGTCATATGCTTACGGTAAACTAACATGTCAAGAAAAATTCAAAGTGTTAAACAGAACCTATGACTTGCCTGGCTCCTCGGCCACAAGCGTAGGGTAAATTAACTTGACAAGATAAATTGTAAGTGTTAAACAAAACCTAGGACTTGCTTGGCTCCTCGGCCACAAGTTAAGGGAAAATTAACATGTCAAGAAAAATTCTAACGGTTAAACAGGACCTAGGACTTGCCTGGCCAATCGGTCACAAGCTTAGGGTAAATTAACATGTCAAGAAAAATTGTAAGTGTTAAACAGAACCGAGGACTTGCCTGACTTCTCGGCCACAAGCTTAAGGTAATTTAACATGACAAGAAAAATTCTAAGTGTTAAATAGAACCTAGGACTTGCTTGGCCCCTCGGCCACGAGCTTAGGGAATATTTACATGTTAAGAAAAATTCTTATTGTTAAAAAAAACCTAAGACTTGCCTGGCCCCTCGGCCTCAAGCTTAGGGTAAATTAACATCTCAAGAAAAATTCTAACAGTTAAACAGAACGTAGGACTTACCTGGCTCCTTGGCTACAAGCTTAGGGTATATTAACATGTCAAGAAAAATTCTAAATGTCAAACAGAACCTAGGACTTGCCTGACTCCTCGGCCACAAGCTTAGGGTAAAGTAACATGGCAAGAAAAATTCAAGTGTTAAACAGAACTTAGGACTTGTCTGGCTCCTCGGCCACAAGCATAGGGTAAATTAACATGAAAAGAAAAATTCTAAGTGTTAAACAGAACCTAGAACTTGCCTGGATTCTCGGCCACAAGCTTAGGGTAAATTAACAAGGCAATCAAAATTCTAAATGCTAAATAGAACCTAGGACATGCTTGGATCCTCGGCCACGAGCTTAGGGAAAATTCACATGTCAAGAAAAATTCTAATTGTTAAATAGAACCTAGGACTTGCCTTGGCTCTCCGGCCTCGAGCTTAGGGTAAATTAAAATGTCCAGAAAAATTCAAAGTGTTAAACAAAACCTAGGACTTCCCTGGCTTCTTGGCCACAAGCTTAGGGTAAATTAACATGGCCAGAAAAATTTTAAGTGTTAAACAGAACCTATGACTTGCTTGGCTCCTCGGCCATAAGCTTAGGGTAAATTAACACGGCAAGAAAAATTCTAAATGTTAAATAGAACCTAGGACTTACTTGGCTTCTCGGCCACGAGCTTAGGGAAAATTAACTTGTTAAGAAAAATTCTAACTATTTAACAAAACCGAGGACTTGCCTGCCTCCTCCGCCACAAGCTTAGAGTAAATTAATATGTCAAGAAAAATTCTAATTGTTAAACAGAATCTAGAACTAGCCAGGCTCCTCGGCTGCATGCTTAGGGCAAATTAACATGTCAAGTAAAATTCAAAGTGTTAAACAGAACCTAGGACTTGCGTGGCTTCTCGGCCACAAGTGTACGGTAAATTAACATGGCAAGAAAAATTCTAAGTGTTAAACAGAACCTAGGACTTGCTTGGCTCCTCGGCCACAAGCTTAGGGTAACTTAACATGACAAGAAAAATTCTAAGTGTTAAACAGAACCTAGGACTTGCCTAGCTCTTTGGCCATAAGCTTAGGGTAAATTAACATGACAACAAAAATTCTAAGTGTTAAATAGAACCTAGGACTTGCCTGGCTCCTCGGCCACAAGCTTAGGGTAAATTAACATGTCAAGAAAAATTCTAATTGTTAAACAGAACCTAGGACTTGCCAGGCTCCTCGGCCACATGCTTAGGGTAAATTAACATGTCAAGCAAAATTCGAAATGTCAAACAGAACCTAGGACTTGCCTGACTCCTCGGCGACTTCCCTGACTTCTCGGCCACAGGCTTAGGGTAAAGTAACATGGCAAGAAAAATTATAAGTGTTAAACAGAACCTAGGACTTGTCTGGCTATTCGGCCACAAGCTTAGGGTAAATTAATATGGCAAGAAAAATTCTAAGTGTTAAACAGAACCTAGGACTTGAGTGGCTCATCAGCCACAATCTTAGGATGTCAAGAAAAATTCTATGTGTTAAACAGAACCTAGGACTTTCCTGGCTTCTCGGCCACAGGCTTAGGGTAAATTAACATGGCAAGAAACATTCTATGTGTTAAACAGAACCTAGGACTTGCTTGGCTTCTCGGCCACAAGTGTAGGGTAAATTAACATGGCAAGAAAAATTCTAAGTGTTCAACAGAACCTAGGACCTGCTTGGCTCCTCGGCCACAAGCTTAGGGTTAATTAACGTGACATGAAAAATTCTATATGTTAAACAGAACTTAGGACTTGCTGGCCCTTTGGCCACAAGGTTAGGGTAAATTAACATGACAAGAAAAATTCTAAATGTTAAACAGAACCTAGGACTTGCCTGGCCCCTTGGTCACAAGCTTAGGGAAAATTAACATGACAAGAAAAATTTTTAGTGTTAAACAGAACCAAGGACTAGCCTGGCTCCTCGGCCACAATCTTAGGGCAAATTAACATGACAGTAAAAATTCTAAATTTTAAACAGAACCGAGGACTTGCTTGCCACCTCGGCCACAAGTTTAGGGTAAATTAACATGTCAAGAAAAATTCTAAATGTTAAACAGAACCTAGGACTTGCCTGCCTTCTCGGCCACAAGCTTAGGGTTAATTAACATGGCAAGAAAAATTCTAAATGTTAAACAGAACTTCGGACTTGTCTGGCCCCACGGCCACAAGCTTAAGTTAAATTAACATAACAAGAGAAATTCTAAATGTCAAACAGAGCCTAGGACTTGCGTGGCCACTCTATCACAAGCTTAGGGTAAACTAACATGTCAAGAAAAATTCAAAGTGTTAAACAGAACCTAGGACTTGCCTGGCTCCTGGGCCGCAAGCTTAGGGTAAATTAACATGACAAGAAAAATTCTAAGTGTTAAATAGATCCTAGGACTTGCTTGGCTCCTCGGCCACGAGCTTAGGGAAAATTAACATGTTAAAGAAATTGTAATTGTTAAACAGAACCTAGGACTTGCCTGGCCCCTCGGCCTCAAGCTTAGGGTAAATTAACATCTCAAGAAAAATTCTAACGGTTAAACAAAACATAGGACTTACCTGGCTCCTCGGCTACAAGCTTAGGGTAAATTAACGTGTCAATAAAAATTCTAAATGACGAACAGAACCTAGGAATTGCCTGACTCCTTGACCACAAGCTTCGTGTAAAGTAACATGGCAAGAAAAATTCAAGTGTTAAACTGAACTTAGGACTTGTCTGGCTCCTTGGCCACAAGCTTAGGGTAAATTAACATGACAAGAAAATTTTTTAGTGTTAAACAGAACCTAGGACTTGCCTGGCTCCTCGGCCACAAGCTTAGGGTAAATTAACATGACAATCAAAATTGTAAATTTTAAACAGAACCTAGGACTTGCTTGCCTCCTCGGCCACAAGGTTATGGTAAATTAACATGTCAAGAAAAATTCAAAGTGTTAAACAGAACCTAGGACATGCCTGCCTTCTCGGCCACAAGCTTAAGGTTAAGTAACATGGCAAGAAAAAGCCTAAGTGTTAAACAGAACTTAGGGCTTGTCTGGCCCCACGGCCACAAGCTTAAGGTAAATGAACAGAACAAGAAAAATTCTAAATGTCAAACAGAACCTAGGACTTGCGTGGCCACTCGGTCACAAGCTTAGGGT
Source organism: Quercus gilva (assembly GCA_023621385.1). Lineage (NCBI taxonomy): Eukaryota > Viridiplantae > Streptophyta > Magnoliopsida > Fagales > Fagaceae > Quercus > Quercus gilva. Next base: position 36,331,874 of record CM042477.1, read on the forward strand.
AAACAAACATGTCAAGAAAAATTCAAAGTGTTAAAAAGAATCTAGGACTTGCCTGACTCCTCAGCCACAAGTTTAGGGTAAATTAACATGACAAGAAAAATTCTAAGTGTTAAACAAAACCTAGGACTTGCTTGGCTCCTCGGCCACAAGTTTAGGGAAAATTAACATGTCAAGAAAAATTCTAATTGTTAAACAGGACCTAGGACTTGCCTGGCCAATCGGTCACAAGCTTAGGGTAAATTAACATGTCAAGAGAAATTCTAAGTGTTAAACAGAACCGAGGACTTGCCTGACTTCCCGACCAAAAGCTTAGGGTAAATTAACATGACAAGAAAAATTCTAAGTGTTAAATAGAACCTAGTACTTGCTTGGCTCCTCGGCCACGAGCTTAGGGAAAATTTACATGTTAAGAAGAATTCTACTTGTTAAACGATACCTTGGACTTGGCTGGCCCCTTGGCCTCAAGCTTAGGGCAAATTATCATCTCAAGAAAAATTCTAACAGTTAAACAGAACGTAGGACTTACCTGCCTCGTCGGAAACAAGCTTAGGCTAAAGTAACACGTCAAGAAAAATTCTAAATGTCAAACAGAACCTAGGACTTGCCTGACTCCTCGGCCACAAGCTTAAGGTAAAGTAACAAGGCAAGAAAAATTCAAGTGTTAAACAGAACTTTTGACTTGTCTGGCTCCTCGGCCGCAAGCATAAGGTAAATTAACATGGCAAGAAAAATTCTAAGTGTTAAACAGAACCTAAGACTTGCCTGGCTTCTCGGCCACAAGCTTAGTGTAAATTAACAAGGCAATAAAAATTCTAAATGCTAAATAGAACCTAGGAGTTGCTTGGACCCTCAGCCACGAGCTTAGGGAAAATTCACATGTCAAGAAAAATTCTAAATGTTAAATAGAACCTACGACTTGCCTTGGCTCCTCGGCCACGAGCTTAGGGTAAATTAAAATGTCAAGAAAAATTCAAAGTGTCAAGCAAAACCTAGGACTTCCCTGGCTTCTTGGCCACAAGCTTAGGGTAAATTAACATGGCAAGGAAAATTCTAAGTGTTAAACAGAACCTATGACTTGCTTGGCTCCTAGGCCAGAAGCTTAGGGTAAATTAACACGGCAAGAAAAATTCTAAATGTTAAATAGAACCTAGGACTTGCTTGGCTCCTCGGCCACGAGCTTAGGGAAAATTAACTTGTTAAGAAAAATTCTAATTGTTTAACAAAACCGAGGACTTGCCTGTCTCCTCGGCCACAAGCTTAGGGTAAATTAACATGTTAAGAAAAATTCTAATAGTTAAACAGAGCCTAGGACTTACCTGGCTCCTTGGCATGAAGCTTTGGGTAAGTTAACATGGCAAGAAAAATTCCAAGTGTTAAACAGAACCTAGGACTTGCCTGGCTTCTCGGCCACAAGCTTAGGGTAAATTAACATGGCAAGAAAAATTCTAGATATTAAACAGAACTTAAGACTAGCTTGGCCACTCGGCCGTAAGTTAGGGAAAATTAACTTAAGAAGAAAAATTCTAAGTGTTAAACAGAACCTAAGACTTGCCTGGCTTCTCGGCCACAAGCTTAGGGTAAATTAACAACGCAATAAAAATTCTAAATGCTAAATAGAACCTAGGACTTGCTTGGACCCTCGCCCACGAGCGTAGGGAAAATTCACATGTCTAGAAAAATTCTAAATGTTAAATAGAACCTAGGACTTGCATTGGCTCCTCGGTCACGAGCTTAGGGTAAATCAAAATGTCAAGAAAAATTCAAAGTGTCAAACAAAACCTAGGACTTCCCTGGCTTCTTGGCCACAAGCTTAGGGTAAATTAACAAGGCAAGGAAAATTCTAAGTGTTAAACAGAACCTATGACTTGCTTGGCTCCTCGGCCAGAAGCTTAGGGTAAATTAACATGGCAAGAAAAATTCTAAATGTTAAATAGAACCTAGGACTTGCTTGGCTCCTTGGCCACGAGCTTAGGGAAAATTAACTTGTTAAGAAAAATTCTAATTGTTTAACAAAATCGAGGACTTGCCTGTCCCCTCGGCCACAAGCTTAGGGTAAATTAACATGTTAAGAAAAATTCTAATAGTTAAACAGAGCCTAGGACTTACCTGGCTTCTTGGCATCAAGCTTAGGGTAAGTTAACATGGCAAGAGAAATTCTAAGTGTTAAACAAAACCTAGGACTTGCCTGGCTTCTCGGCCACAAGCTTAGGGTAAAGTAACATGGCAAGAAAAATTCTTGATGTTAAACAGAACTTAAGACTTGCCTGGCCAGTCGGCCACAAGTTAGGGAAAATTAACTTAACAAGAAAAATTCTAAATGTTAAACAGAACCTAGGACTTGCCTGCCCACTCGGTCACAAGCTTAGGGTAAGTTAACATGTCAAAAAAAATTCTAAGTGTTACACAGAACCTAGGACATGCTTGGCTTCTCGGCCACAAGTGTAGGGTAAATTAAAATAGCAAGAAAAATTCTAAGCGTTAAACAGAACCTAGGACTTGCCAGGCTCCTCGGCCACATGCTTAGGGTAAATTAACATGACAATAAAAATTCTAAATTTTAAACAGAACCTAGGACTTACCTGGCTTCTAGCCCACAAGCTTAAGGTAAATTGACATAACAGGAAAAATTCTAAATGTGAAATAGAACCTAGGACTTGCGTGGCCACTCGGTCACGAGCTTAGGGTAAACTAACATGTCAAGAAAACTTCTAAGTGTTAAACAGAACCTAAGACTTGCCTGGCTCCTCGGCCACAAGCTTAGAGTAAATTAACATGAGAAGAAAAATTCTAAGTGTTAAACAAAACCTAGGACTTGCTTGGCTCCTCGGCCACAAGTTTAGGGAAAATTAACATGTGAAGCAAAATTCTAACTGTTAAACAGGACCTAGGACTTGCCTGGCCAATCGGTCACAAGCTTAGGGTAAATTAACATGTCCAGAAAAATTCTAAGTGCTAAACATAACCTAGGACCTTGTTGCCTTCTCGGACACAAGTGTAGGGTAAATTAACATGGCAAGAAAAATTCAAAGTGTTAAACAGAACCTAGGACCTGCTTGGCTCCTCGGCCACAAGCTTAAGGTAAATTAACGTCACAAGCAAAATTCCAAATGTTAAATAGAACTTAGGACTTGCCTGGCCCCTCGGCCACAAGCTTAAGGTAAATTAACATGGCAAGAAAAATTCTAAATGTTAAACAGAACCAAGGACTTGCCTGGCCCCTTGGTGATAAGCTTAGGGAAAATTAACATGACAAGAAAAATTTTTAGTGTTAAACAGAACCTAGGACTTGCCTAGCTCCTCGGCCATAAGCTTTGGGTAAATTAACATGACAATAAAAATTCTAAATTTTAAACAGAACCTAGGACTTGCTTGGCTCCTCGGCCACAAGCTTAGGGTAAATTAACATGGCAAGAAAAATTCTAAATGTTAAACTGAACGTAGGACTTGTCAGGCCCCACGGCCACAAGCATAAGGTAAATTAACATAACAAGAAAAATTCAAAATGTCAAACAGAACTTAGTACTAGTGTGGCCACTCGGTCACAAGCTTAGGGTAAATTAACATGTTAAGAAAAATTCAAAGTGTTAAACAGAACCTAGGACTTGCCTGGCTCCTCGGCCACAAGCTTAGGGTAAATTAACATGACAATAAAAATTCTAACTGTTAAACAGGACCTAGGACTTGCTTGGCCAATCGGTCACAAGCTTAGGGTAAATTAACATGATAAGAAAAATTCTAAGCGTTAAATAGAACCTAGGACTTGCTTGGCTCCTTGGCCACAAGCTTAGGGTAAATGAACATGGCAAGAAAAATTCTAAATGTTAAATACAACCTAGGACTTGCTTGGCTCCTCGGCCACGAGCTTAGGGTAATTAGCATGTCAAGAAAAATTCAAATTGTTTAACAAAACCGAGGACTTGCCTGTCTCCTCAGCCACAAGCTTAGGGTAAATTAACATGTTAAGAAAAATTCTAACAGTTAAACAGAACCTAGGACTTACTTGGCTCCTTGATCACAAGCTTAGGGCAAATTAACACGACAAGAAATGTTCTACACGCTAAACAAAACCTAGGACTTGCCTGGCTCTTCAGCCTCAATCTTAGGGTAAATCATCATCACAATAAAAATTGTCAGTGTTAAACATAACCTAGGACATGTCTGGCTCCTCGCCCACAAGCTTAGGGTAAATTAACATGACAAGAAAAATTCTAAGTGTTAAATAGAACCTAGGACTTGCTTAGCTCCTCAGCCACAGGCTTAGGGTAAATTAACATGTTAAGAAAAGTTCTAAATGTTAAACAGAACTTAGAACTTGCCTGGCTTCTCGGCCACAAGCTTTGGGTAAATTAACATGGCAAGAAAAATTCTAATTATTAAACAGAACTTAGGACTTGTCTGGCCCCACGGCCACAAGCTTAAGGTAAATTCACATAACAAGAAAAATTCTAAATGTCAAACAGAACTTAGGACTTGCATGGCCACTCGGTCACAAGCTTAGGGTAAACTAACATGTCAAAAAAAATTCAAAGTGTTAAACAGAACCTAGGACTTTCCTGGCCAATTGGTCACAAGCTTAAGGTAAATTAACATGTCAAGAAAAATTCAAAGTGTTAAACAGAACATAGGACTTGCCTGACTTCCCGGCCACAAGTTTAGGGTAAATTAACATGATAATAAAAATTCTAACTGTTAAACAGGACCTAGGACTTGCCGGGCCAATTGGTCACAAGCTTAGAGTAAATTAACATGTCAAGAAAAATTCTAAATGTTAAACAGAACATAGGACTTGCCTGACTTCCCGGCCACAAGCGTAGGGTAAATTGACAAGACATGAAAAATTCTAAGTGTTAAATAGAACCTAGGACTTGCTTGGCTCCTCGGCCACGAGCTTAGGGAAAATTAACACGTTAAGAAAAGTTGTAATTGTTAAACAGAACCTAGGACTTGCCTGGCCCCTCGGCCTCAAGCTTAGGGTAAATTAACATCTCAAGAAAAATTCTAACAATTAAACAGAACATAGGACTTACCTGGCACCTCGGCTACAAGCTTTAGGAAAATTAACATGTCAATGAAAATTCTAAATGTGAAACAGAACCTAGGACTTGCCTGACTCCTCGGCCACAAGCTTAGGGTAACGTAACATGGCAAGAGTAATTCAAGTGTTAAACAGAACTTAGGACTTGTCTGGCTCTTCGGCCACAAGCCGAGGGTAAATTAACATGGCAAGAAAAATTCTAAGTGTTAAACAGAACCTAGGACTTGCCTGGCTTCTTGGCCACGTGCTTAGGGTAAATTAACAAGGCAATAAAAATTCTAAATGTTAAATAGAACCTTGGACTTGCTTGGAACCTCGGTCACGAGCTTAGGGAAAATTCACATGTCAAGAAAAATTCTAAATGTTAAATAGAAACAAGGACTTGCCTTGGCTCCTCGGCCACGAGCTTAGGGTAAATTAAAATGTCAAGAAAAAATCAAAGTGTTAAATAGAACCTAGGACTTCCCTGGGTTCTTGGCCACAAGCTTAGGGTAAATTAACATGGCAAGAAAATTTTTTTGTGTTACACAGAACCTAGGACTTGCTTGGCTCCTCGGCCACAAGCTTAGGATAAATTAATATGGCAAGAAAAATTCTAAATGTTAAATAGAACCTAGGACTTGCTTGGCTTCTCGGCCACGAGCTTAGGTAAAATTAACATTTCAAGAAAGATTCTAATTGTTAAACAAAACCGAGGACTTGCCTCTCTCCTCGCCCACAGGCTTAGGGTAAATTAACATGTTAAGAAAAATTCTAACAACTAAACAAAAACTAGGACTTACCTGGCTCCTCGTCCACAAGCTTAGGGTAAATTAACACGACAAGAAAAATTCTTAATGCTAAACAAAACCCAGGACATGCCTGGCTCTTCAGTCTCAATCTTAGGGTAAATTAACATCACAAGAAAAATTCTATGTGTTAAACAGAACCTAGGAGTTGCCTGACTGCTCCGCCACAAGCTTAGGGTAAATTAACATGTCAAGAAAAATTCTAAATGTTAAACAGAACCTAGGACTTGCCTGGCTCATCGGCCACAAGCTTGGGGTAAATTAACATGGCAAGAAAAATTCTAAGTGGTAAATAGAACCTAGGACTTGCCTGGCTTCTCGGCCACAAGCTTAGGGTAAATTAACATGGCAAGAAAAATTCTAAATGTTAAATAGAACTTAAGACTTGCCTGACCCCTCGGCCACAAGCTAGGGTAAATTAACATGACAAGAAAAATTCTAAATGTTCAACAGAACCTTGGACTTGCCTGGCCCCTTGGTCACAAGCTTAGGGAAAATTAACATGACAAGAAAAATTTTTAGTGTTAAACAGAACCCAGAACTTGCCTGGCTCCTCGGCCTTAAGCTTCAGGTAAATTAACATGACAATAAAAATTCTAAATTTTAAACAGAACCTAGGACATGCTTGGCTCCTCGGCCACAAGCTTAGGGTAAATTAACATGTCACGAAAAATTCTAAATGTTAAACAGAACCTAGAACTTGCCTGGCTTCTTGGCCACAAGCTTTGGGTAAATTAACATGGCAAGAAAAATTCTAATTGTTAAACAGAACTTAGGATTTGTCTGGCCCCACAACCACAAGCTTAAGGTAAATTCACATAACAAGAAAAATTCTAAATGTCAAACAGAACTTAGGACTTGCGTGGCCACTCGGTCACAAGCTTAGGGTAAACTAACATGTCAAAAAAAATTCAAAGTATTAAGTAGAACCTAGGACTTGCCTGGCCAATCGGTCACAAGCTTAAGGTAAATTAACATGTCAAGAAAAATTTTAAGTGTTAAACAGAACATAGGACTTGCCTGACTTCCCGGCCACAAGTTTAAGGTAAATTAACATGACAATAAAAATTCTAACTGTTAAACAGGACCTAGGACTTGCCTGGCCAATCGGTCACAAGCTTTGGGTAAATTAACATGTCAAGAAAAATTCTAAATTTTAAACAGAACACAGGACTTGCCTGACTTCCCGGCCACAAGCTTAGGGTAAATTAACATAACAAGAAAAATTTTAAGTGTTAAATAGAACCTAGGACTTGCTTGGCTCCTCGGCCACGAGCTTAGGGAAAATTCACACGTTAAGAAAAGTTCTAATTGTTAAATAGAACCTAGGACTTGCCTGGCCCCTCGGCCTCAAGCTTAGGGAAAATTAACATCTCAAGAAAAATTCTAACAACTAAACAGAACATAGGACTTACCTGGCTCCTTGGCTACAAGCTTTAGGTAAATTAACATGTCAATAAAAATTCTAAATGTCAAACAGAACCTAAGACTTGCCTGACTCCTCGGCCACAAGCTTAGGGTAACGTAACATGGCAAGAAAAATTCAAGTGTTAAACAGAACTTAGGACTTGTCTGGCTCCTCAGCCACAAGCCGAGGGTAAATTAACATGGCAAGAAAAATTCTAAGTGTCAAACAGAACCTAGGACTTGCCTGGCTTCTCGGCGACAAGCTTAGGGTAAATTAACAAGGCAATAAAAATTCTAAATGCTAAAAAGAACCTAGGACTTGCATGGAACCTCGGTCACGAGCTTAGGGAAAATTCACATGTCAAGAAAAATTCTAAATGTTAAATAGAAACTAGGACTTACGTTGGCTCCTCGGCCACGAGCTTAGGGTAAATTAAAATGTCAAGAAAAATTCAAAGTGTTAAACAGAACCTAGGACTTCCCTGGCTTCTTGGCCACAAGCTTAGGGTAAATTAACATGGCAAGAAAAATTTTCTGTGTTACACAGAACCTAGGATTTGCTTGGCTCCTCGGCCACAAGCTTAGGATAAATTAACATGGCCAGAAAAATTCTAAATGTTAAATAGAACCTAGGACTTGCCTGGCTCCTCGGCCACGAGCTTAGGTAAAATTAACATGTCAAGAAAGATTCTAATTGTTAAACAAAACCGAGGACTTGCCTCTCTCTTCGCCCGCAAGCTTAGGTTAAATTAACATGTTAAGAAAAATTCTAACAACTAAACAAAAACTAGGACTTACCTGGCTCCTCGTCCACAAGCTTAGGGTAAATTAACACGACAAGAAAAATTCTAAATGCTAAACAAAACCTTGGACATGCTTGGCTCTTCAGTCTCAATCTTAGGGTAAATTAACATCACAAGAAAAATTCTAAGTGTGAAACAGAACCTAGGAGTTGCCTGACTCCTCTGCCACAAGCTTAGGGTAAATTAACAAGTCAAGAAAAATTCTAAATGTTAAACAGAACCTAGGACTTGCCTGGCTCATCGGCCACAAGCTTGGGGAAAATTAACATGGCAAGAAAAATTCTAAGTGTTAAATAGAACCTAGGACTTGCCTGGCTTCTCGGCCACAAGCTTAGGGTAAATTAACATGGCAAGAAAAATTCTAAATGTTATGCAGAACTAAAGACTTGCCTGGCCCCTCGGCCACAAGCTAGGGTAAATTAACAAGACAAGAAAAATTCTAAATGTTAAACAGACCCTAGGACATGCCTGAACACTTGGTCACAAGCGTAGGGTAAATTAACATGTCAAGAGAAATTCTAAGCGTTAAACAGAACCTAGGATTTACCTGGCTCCTTGGCCACAAGCTTAGGGTAAATTAACACGACAAGAAAAGTTCTAAATGCAAAACAAAACCTAGGACTTGCCCGGCTCTTCAGCCTCAATCTTCGGGTAAATTAACATCACAAGAAAAATTCTAAGTGTTAAATAGAACCTAGGTCTTGCTTGGCTCCTCGGCCACAAGCTTAGGGAAAATTGGCACGTCAAGAAAAATTCTAAGTGTTAAATAGAACCTAGGACTGGCCTGGTTCCTCAGCCACAAGCTTAGGGTAAATTAACATGATAAGAAAAATTCTAAGTGTTAAATAGAACCTAGGACTTGCTTGGCTCCTCGGCCACAAGCTTAGGGAAAATTAACATGTCTAGAAAAATTCTAAGTGCTAAACAAAAACTAGGACTTGCCTGGCTCCTCCGCCGCATGCTTAGAATAAATTAACATGTCAAGAAGAATTCTAAGTGTTAAACAGAACCTAGGACTTTCTTGGCCTCTCGGCCACAAGTGTAGGATAAATTAACATGGCGAGAAAAATTCTAAGTTTTAAACAGAACTTAGGACCAGCATGGTTCCTCGGCCACAAGCTTAGTTTAAATTAACGTGACAAGAAAAATTCTAAATGTTAAACAGAACCTAGGACTGGCTTGGCTTCTCGGCCACAAGCTTATGATAAATTAACATGGCAAGAAAAATTCTAAACGTTAAACAGAACATAGAATTGCCTCCCCCCTCGGCCACAAGCTTAAGGTAAATGAACATAACAAGAAAAATTCTAAATGTCAAACAGAACCTAGGACTTGCGTGGACACTTAGTCACAAGCTTAGGGTAAACTAACATGTCAAAAAAAATTCAAAGTGTTAAACAGATCCTAGGACTTGCTTGGGTCCTCGGCCACAAGCTTAGCATAAATTAACATGTCAAGAAAAATTCTAAGTGTTAAACAAAACCTAGGACTTGCATGGCTCCTCGGCCACAAGTTTAGGGCAAGTTAACTTGTCAAGAAAAATTCTAACTGTTAAACAGGACCTAGGACTTGTCTGGCCAATCGGTCACAAGCTTAGGGTAAATTAACATGTCAAGAAAAATTTGAAGTGTTAAACAGAACCTAGGATTTGCCTGACTTCCCGGCCACAAGCTTTGGGTAAATTAACATGACAAGAAAAATTCTAAGTGTTAAATAGAACCAAGGACTTGCTTGGCTCCTCAGCCACGAGCTTAGGGAAAATTAACATGTTAAGAAAAATTCTAATTGTTAAACAGATCCAAGGACTTGCCTGGCCCCTCGGCCTCAAGCCTAGGGTAAATTAACAGCTCAAGAAAAATTCTAACTGTTAAATAGAACATAGGACTTACCTGGCTCCTCGGCTACAAGCTTAGGGTAAATTAACATGTCAAGAAAAAATCTAAATGTCAAACAGAACGTTGGACTTGCCCGACTACTCGGCCACAAGCGTAGGGTAAATTAACATGGCAAGAAAAACTCTAAGTGTTAAACAGAACCTAGGAGTCGCCTGACTTCTCGACCACGAGTTTAGGGTAAACTAACAAGACAATAAAAACTCTAAATTTTAAATAGAACCTAGGACTTGCTGGGATCCTCGGCCACGGGCTTTGGGAAAATTCACATGTCAAGAAAAATTATAAATGTTAAATAGAACTTAGGATTTGCCTTGGCTCCTCGGCCACGAGCTTAGGGTAAATTAAAATGTAGAGAAAAATTCAAAGTGTTAAACAGAACCTGGGACTTCCCTGGCTTCTTGGCCACAAGCTTAGGGTAAATTAACATGGCTAGAAAAATTTTCTATGTTACACAGAACCTAGGACTTCCTTGGCTTCCTGGCCACAAGCTTAGGGTAAATTAACATGGCAAGAAGAATTCTAAGTGTTAAACAGAACCTAGAACTTGCTTGGCTCCTCGGCCACGAGCTGAGGGAAAATTAACATGGCAAGGAAAATTCTAAATGTTAAACAGAACTTAGGACTTTCCTGGCCTCTCGGCCACAAGCATAGGGTAAATTAACATGTCAAGAAAAATTCTAAGTGTTAAACAAAACCTAGGACTTGCATGGCTCCTCGGCCACAAGTTTAGGGCAAATTAACTTGTCAAGAAAAATTCTAACTGTTAAACAGGACCTAGGACTTGTCTGGCCAATCGGTCACAAGCTTAGGGTAAATTAACATGTCAAGAAAAATTCGAAGTGTTAAACAGAACCTAGGACTTGCCTGACTTCCAGGCCACAAGCTTTGGGTAAATTAACATGACAAGAAAAATTCTAAGTGTTAAATAGAACCAAGGACTTGCTTGGCTCCTCGGCCACGAGCTTAGGGAAAATTAACATGTTAAGAAAAATTCTAATTGTTAAACAGAACCTAGGACTTGCCTGGCCCCTCGGCCTCAAGCTTAGGGATAAATTAACAGCTCAAGAAAAATTCTAACAGTTAAACAGAACATAGGACTTACCTGACTCTTCGGCTACAAGCTTAGGGTAAATTAACATGTCAAGAAAAATTCTAAATTTCAAACAGAACCTAGGACTTGCCTGACTCCTCGGCCACAAGCTTAGGGTAAATTAATATGGCAAGAAAAACTCTAAGTGTGAAACAGAACCTAGGAGTTGCCTGGCTTCTCGACCACGAGTTTAGGGTAAACTAGCAAGACAATAAAAATTCTAAATGTTAAATAGAACCTAGGACTTGCTGGGATCCTCGGCCACGAGCTTTGGGAAAATTCACATGTCAAGAAAAATTATAAATGTTAAATAGAACTTAGGATTTGCCTATGCTCCTCGGCCACGAGCTAAGGGTAAATTAAAATGTCAAGAAAAATTCAAAGTGTTAAACAGAACCTAGGACTTCCCTGGCTTCTTGGCCACAAGCTTAGGGTAAATTAACATGGGAAGAAAAATTTTCTGTGTTACACGGAACCTAGGACTTCCTTGGCTTCCTGGCCACAAGCTTAGGGTAAATTAACATGGCAAGAGGAATTCTAAGTGTTAAACAGAACCTAGGACTTGCTTGGCTCCTCGGCCACAAGCTTAGGGTAAATTAACATGGCAAGAAAAATTTTAAATGTTAAATAGAACCTAGGACTTGCTTGGCTCCTTGGCCACGAGCTGAGGGAAAATTAACATGGCAAGAAAAATTCTAAATGTTAAACAGAACCTAGGACTTTCCTGGCCCCTCGGCCACAAGCTTAGGGTAAATTAACATGTCAAGAAAAATTCTAAATGCTAAACAAAATCTAGGACTTGCCTGGCTCCTCCGCCACATGCTTAGAATAAATTAACATGGCAAGAAGAGTTCTAAGTGTTAAACAGAACCTAGGACTTTCTTGGCCTCTCGGCCACAAGTGTAGGGTAAATTAACATGGCAAGAAAAATTCTAAGTGTTAAACAGAACTTAGGACCAGCTTGGTTCCTCAGCCACAAGCTTAGGGTAAATTAACGTGACAAGAAAAATTCTAAATGTTAAACAGAACCTAGGACTTGCTTGGCCTCTCGGCCACAAGCTTAGGATAAATTAACATGGCAAGAAAAATTCTAAACGTTAAACAGAACATAGAATTGTCTACACTCTCGGCCACAAGCTTAAGGTAAATTAACATAACAAGAAAAATTCTAAATGTCAAACAGAACCTAGGACTTGCGTGGACACTTAGTCACAAGGTTAGGGTAAACTAACATGTCAAAAAAAATTCAAAGTGTTAAACAGATCCTAGGACTTGCTTGGGTCCTCGGCCACAAGCTTAGGGTAAATTAACATGACAAGAAAAATTCTAAGTGTTAAACAAAACCTAGGACTTGCATGGCTCCTCGGCCACAAGTTTAGGGCAAATTAACTTGTCAAGAAAAATTCTAACTGTTAAACAGGACATAGGACTTGTCTGGCCAATCGGTCACAAGCTTAGGGTAAATTAACATGTCAAGAAAAATTTGAAGTGTTAAACAGAACCTAGGACTTGCCTGACTTCCCGGCCACAAGCTTTGGGTAAATTAACATGACAAGAAAAATTCTAAGTGTTAAATAGAACCAAGGACTTGCTTGGTTCCTCGGCCATGAGCTTAGGGAAAATTAACATGTTAAGAAAAATTATAATTGTTAAACAGAACCTAGGACTTGCCTAGCCCCTTGGCCTCAGGCTTAGGGTAAATTAACATCTCAAGAAAAATTCTAACAGTTAAACAGAACATAGGACTTACCTGGCTCCTCGGCTACAAGCTTAGGGGAAATTAACATGTCAAGAAAAATTCTAAATGTCAAACAGAACCTAGGACTTGCCTGACTCCTCGGCCACAAGATTAGGGTAAATTAACATGGCAAGAAAAACTCTAAGTGTTAAACAGAACCTAGGAGTTGCCTGGCTTCTCGGCCACGAGTTTAGGGTAACCCAACAAGACAATAAAAATTCTAAATGTTAAATAGTACCTAGGACTTGCTAGGATCCTCGGCCACGAGCTTTGGGAAAATTCACATGTCAAGAAAAATTATAAATGTTAAATAGAACTTAGGATTTGCCTTGGCTCCTCGGCCACGAGCTTAGGGTAAATTAAAATGTTAAGAAAAATTCACAGTGTTAAACAGAACCTAGGACTTCCCTGGCTTCTTGGCCACAAGCTTAGGGTAAATTAACATGGCAAGAAAAATTTTCTGTGTTAAACAGAACCTAGGACTTGCTTGGCTTCTCGGCCACAAGCTTAGGGTAAATTAACATGGCAAGAAAAATTTTAAATGTTAAATAGAACCTAGGACTTGCTTGGCTCCTTGGCCACGAGCTGAGGGAAAATTAACATGGCAAGAAAAATTCTAAATGTTAAACAGAATTTAGGACTTTCCTGGCCCCTCGGCCACAAGCTTAGGGTAAATTAACATGTCAAGAAAAATTCTAAGTGTTAAACAAAACCTAGGACATGCATGGCTCCTCGGCCACAAGTTTAGGGCAAATTAACTTGTCAAGAAAAATTCTAACTGTTAAACAGGACCTAGGACTTGTCTGGCCAATCGGTCACAAGCTTAGGGTAAATTAACATGTCAAGAAAAATTCGAAGTGTTAAACTGAACCTAGGACTTGCCCGACTTCCCGGCCACAAGCTTTGGGTAAATTAACATGACAAGAAAAATTCTAAGTGTTAAATAGAACCAAGGACTTGCTTGGCTCCTCGGCCACGAGCTTAGGGAAAATTAATATGTTAAGAAAAATTCTAATTGTTAAACAGAACCTAGGACTTGCCTAGCCCCGCGGCCTCAAGCTTAGGGTAAATTAACAGCTCAAGAAAAATTCTAACAGTTAAACAGAACATAGGACTTACCTGGCTCCTCGGCTACAAGCTTAGGGTAAATTAACATGTCAAGAAAAATTCTAAATGTCAAACAGAACCTAGGACTCGCCTGACTCCTCGGCCACAAGCTTAGGGTAAATTAACATGGCAAGAAAAACTCTAAGTGTTAAACAAAACCTAGGAGTTGCCTGGCTTCTCGGCCACGAGTTTAGGGTAAACTAACAAGACAATAAAAATTCTAAATGTTAAATAGAACCTAGGACTTGCTGGGATCCTCGGCCACTAGCTTTGGGAAAATTCACATGTCAAGAAAAATTATAAATGTTAAATAGAACTTAGGATTTGCCTTGGCTCCTCGGCCACAAGCTTAGGGTAAATTAAAATGTCAAGAAAAATTCAAAGTGTTAAACAAAACCTAGGACTTCCTTGGCTTTTTGGCCACAAGCTTAGGGTAAATTAACATGGCAAGAAAAATTTTCTGTGTTACACGGAACCTAGGACTTCCTTGGCTTCCTGGCCACAAGCTTAGGGTAAATTAACATGGCAAGAAGAATTTTAAGTGTTAAACAGAACCTAGGACTTGCTTGGATCCTCGGCCACAAGCTTAGGGTAAATTAACAGGGCAAGAAAAATTTTAAATGTTAAATAGAACCTAGGACTTGCTTGGCTCCTTGGCCACGAGCTGAGGGAAAATCAACATGGCAAGAAAAATTCTAAATGTTAAACAGAACTTAGGACTTTCCTGGCCCCTCGGCCACAAGCTTAGGGTAAATTAACATGTCAAGAAAAATTCTAAATGCTAAACAAAATCTAGGACTTGCCTGGCTCCTCCGCCACATGCTTAGAATAAATTAACATGGCAAGAAGAATTCTAAGTGTTAAACAGAACCTAGGACTTTCTTGGCCTCTCAGCCACAAATGTAGGGTAAATTAGCATGGCAAGAAAAATTCTAAGTGTTAAACAGAACTTAGGACCAGCTTGGTTCCTCAGCCACAAGCTTAGGGTAAATTAACGTGACAAGAAAAATTCTAAATGTTAAACAGAACCTAGGACTTGCTTGGCTTCTCGGCCACAAGCTTAGGATAAATTAACATGGCAAGAAAAATTCTAAACGTTAAACAGAACATAGAATTGTCTACACTCTCGGCCACAAGCTCAAGGGAAATTAACATAACAAGAAAAATTCTAAATGTCAAACAGAACCTAGGACTTGCGTGGACACTTAGTCACAAGCTTGGGTAAACTAACATGTCAACAAAAATTCAAAGTGTTAAACAGATCCTAGGATTTGCTTGGGTCCTCGGCCACAAGCTTAGGGTAAATTAACATGACAAGTAAAATTCTAAGTGTTAAACAAAACCTAGGACTTGCATGGCTCCTCTGCCACAAGTTTAGGGCAAATTAACTTGTCAAGGAAAATTCTAACTGTTAAACAGGACCTAGGACTTGTCTGGCCAATCGGTCACAAGCTTAGGGTAAATTAACATGTTAAGAAAAATTTGAAGTGTTAAACAGAACCTAGGCCTTGCCTGACTTCCCGGCCACAAGTTTTGGGTAAATTAACATGACAAGAAAAATTCTAAGTGTTAAATAGAACCAAGGACTTGCTTGGCTCCTCGGCCACGAGCTTAGGGAAAATTAACATGTTAAGAAAAATTCAAATTGTTAAACAGAACCTAGGACTTGCCTGGCCCCTCGGCCTCAAGCTTAGGGTAAATTAACAGCTCAAGAAAAATTCTAACAGTTAAACAGAACATAGGACTTACCTGGCTCCTCGGCTACAAGCTTAGGGTAAATTAACATGTCAAGAAAAATTCTAAATGTCAAACAGAACCTTGGACTTGCCTGACTCCTCGGCCACAAGCTTAGGGTAAATTAACATGGCAAGAAAAACTCTAAGTGTTAAACAGAACCTAGGAGTTGCCTGGCTTCTCGGCCACGAGTTTAGGGTAAACCAACAAGACAATAAAAATTCTAAATGTTAAATAGAACCTAGGACTTGCTGGGATCCTCGGCCACGAGCTTTGGGAAAATTCACATGTCAAGAAAAATTATAAATGTTAAATAGAACTTAGGATTTGCCTTGGCTCCTCGGCCACGAGCTTAGGGTAAATTAAAGTGTCAAGAAGAATTCAAAGTGTTAAATAGAACCTAGGACTTCCCTGGCTTCTTGGCCACAAGCTTAGGGTAAATTAACATGGCAAGAAAAATTTTCTGTGTTACACAGAACCTAGGAATTCCTTGGCTTCCTGGCCACAAGCTTAGGGTAAATTAACATGGCAAGAAGAATTCTAAGTGTTAAACAGAACTTAGGACTTGCTTGGCTTCTCGGCCACAAGCTTAGGGTAAATTAACATGGCAAGAAAAATTTTAAATGTTAAACAGAACCTAGGACTTGCTTGGCTCCCTGGCCACGAGTTGAGGGAAAATTAACATGGCTAGAAAAATTCTAAATGTTAAACAGAATTTAGGACTTTCCTGGCCCCTCGGCCACAAGCTTAGGGTAAATTATCATGTCAAGAAAAATTCTAAGTGTTAAACAAATCCTAGGACATGCATGGCTCTTCGGCCACAAGTTTAGGGCAAATTAACTTGTCAAGAAAAATTCTAACTGTTAAACAAGACCTAGGACTTGTCTGGCCAATCGGTCACAAGCTTAGGGTACATTAACATGTCAAGAAAAATTCGAAGTGTTAAACAAAACCTAGGACTTGCCTGACTTCCCGGCCACAAGCTTTGGGTAAATTAACATGACAAGAAAAATTCTAAATGTGAAATTGAACCAAGGACTTGCTTGGCTCCTCGGCCACGAGCTTAGGGAAAATTAACATGTTAAGAAAAATTCTAATTGTTAAAAAGAACCTAGGACTTGCCTGGCCCCTCGGCCTCAAGCTTAGGGTAAATTAACAGCTCAAGAAAAATTCTAACAGTTAAACAGAACATAGGACTTACCTGGCTTCTCGGCTACAAGCTTAGGGTAAATTAACATGGCAAGAAAAACTCTAAGTGTTAAACAGAACCTAGGAGTTGCCTGGCTTCTCGGCCACGAGTTTAGGGTAAACTAACAAGACAATAAAAATTCTAAATGTTAAATAGAACCTAGGACTTGCTGGGATCCTCGGCCACGAGCTTTGGGAAAATTAACATGTCAAGAAAAATTATAAATGTTAAATAGAACTTAGGATTTGCCTTGGCTCCTCGGCCATGAGCTTAGGGTAAATTAAAATGTCAAGAAAAATTCAAAGTGTTAAACAGAACCTAGGACTTCCCTGGCTTCTTGGCCACAAGCTTAGGGTAAATTAACATGGCAAGAAAAATTTTCTGTGTCACATAGAACCTAGGACTTCCTTGGCTTCCTGGCCACAAGCTTAGGGTAAATTAACATGGCAAGATGAATTCTAAGTGTTAAACAGAACCTAGGACTTGCTTGGCTCCTCGGCCACAAGCTTAGGGTAAATTAACTTGGCAAGAAAAATTTTAAGTGTTAAATAGAACCTAGGACTTGCTTGGCTCCTTGGCCACGAGCTGAGGGAAAATTAACATGGCAAGAGAAATTCTAAATGTTAAACAGAACTTAGGACTTTCCTGGCCCCTCGGCCACAAGCTTAGGGTAAATTAACATGTCAAGAAAAATTCTAAATGCTAAACAAAATCTAGGACTTGCCTGGCTCCTCCGCCACATGCTTAGAATAAATTAACATGGCAAGAAGAATTCTAAGTGTTAAACAGAACCTAGGACTTTCTTGGCCTCTCGGCCACAAGTGTAGGGTAAATTAACAAGGCAAGAAAAATTCTAAGTGTTAAACAGAACTTAGGACCAGCTTGGTTCCTCGGCCACAAGCTTAGGGTAAATTAACGTGACAAGAAAAATTCTAAATGTTAAACAGAACCTTGGACTTGCTTGGCTACTCGGCCACAGGCTTAGGATAAATTAACATGGCAAGAAAAATTCTAAACGTTAAACAGAACATAGAATTGTCTACACCCTCGGCCACAAGCTTAAGGTAAATTAACATAACAAGAAAAATTCTAAATGTCAAACAGAACCTAGGACTTGCGTGGACCCTTAGTCACAAGCTTAGGGTAAACTAACATGTCAAAAAAAATTCAAAGTGTTAAACAGATCCTAGGACTTGCTTGGGTCCTCGGCCACAAGCTTAGGGTAAATTAACATGACAAGAAAAATTCTAAGTGTTAAACAAAACCTAGGACTTGCATGGCTCCTCGGCCACAAGGTTAGGGCAAATTAACTTGTCAAGAAAAATTCTAACTGTTAAACAGGACCTGGGACTTGTCTGGCCAATCGGTCACAAGCTTAGGGTAAATTAACATGTCAAGAAAAATTCGAAGTGTTAAACAGAACCTAGGACTTGCCTGACTTCCTGGCCACAAGCTTTGGGTAAATTAACATGACAAGAAAAATTCTAAGTGTTAAATAGAACCAAGGACTTGCTTGGCTCCTCGGCCACGAGCTTTGGGAAAATTAACATGTTAAGAAAAATTCTAATTGTTAAACAGAACCTAGGACTTTCCTGGCCCCTCGGCCTCAAGCTTAGGGTAAATTAACAGCTTAAGAAAAATTCTAACAGTTAAACAGAACATAGGACTTACCTGGCTCCTCGGCTACAAGCTTAGGGTAAATTAACATGTCAAGAAAAATTCTAAATTACAAACATAACCTAGGACTTGCCTGACTCCTCGGCCACATGCTTAGGGTAAATTAACATGGCAAGAAAAACTCTAAGTGTTAAACAGAACCTAGGAGTTGCCTGGCTTCTCGGCCACGAGTTTAGGGCAAACCAACAGGACAATAAAAATTCTAAATGTTAAATAGAACCTAGGACTTGCTGGGATCCTCGGCCACGAGCTTTGGGAAAATTCACATGTCAAGAAAAATTATAAATGTTAAATAGAACTTAGGATTTGCCTTGGCTCCTCGGCCACGAGCTTAGGGTAAGTTAAAATGTCAAGAAAAATTTAAAGTGTTAAACAGAACCAAGGACTTCCTTGGCTTCTTGGCCACAAGCTTAGGGTAAATTAACATGGCAAGAAGAATTCTAAGTGTTAAATAGAACCTAGGACTTGCTTGGCTTCTCGGCCACTAGCTTAGGGTAAATTAACATGACAAGAAAAATTTTAAATGTTAAATAGAACCTATGACTTGCTTGGCTCCTTGGCCACGAGCTGAGGGAAAATTAACATGGCAAGAAAAATTCTAAATGTTAAACAGAACTTAGGACTTTCCTGGCCCCTCGGCCATAAGCTTAGGGTAAATTAACATGTCAAGAAAAATTCTAAGTGTTAAACAGAACCAAGGACTTGCTTGGTTCCTCGGCCACAAGCTTAGGGAAAATTAAATTGTCAAGAAAAATTCTAAGCATTAAATAGAACCTAGGACTTGCTTGGCTCCTCGGCCACAAGCTTAGGGAAAATTAACTTGTCAAGAAAAATTCTAAATGCTAAACAAAATCTAGGACTTGCCTGGCTCCTCCGCCACATGCTTAGAATAAATTAACATGTCGAGAAAAATTCTAAATGTTAAACAGAACCTAGGACTTGCTGGGCTTCTCGGCCACAAGTGCAGGGTAAATTAACATGGCAAGAAAAATTCTAAGTGTTAAACAAAACCTAGGACCTGCTTCGCTCTTCGGCCACAAGCTTAGGGTAAATTAACGAGAAAAGAAAAATTCTAAATGTTAAACAGAACTTAAGACTTGCCTGGCCCCTTGGCCACTAGCTAAGGGTAAATTAACATGACAAGAAAAATTATACATGTTAAACAGAACCTAGGACTTGGCTGGCCCCATGGTCACAAGCTTTGGGAAAATTAACTTGACAAGAAATTTTTTTTTGTGTTAAACAGAATCTAGGACTTGCCTGGCTCCTCGGCCACAAGCTTAGGGTAAATTAACATGACAATAAAAATTGTAAATTTTAAACAGAACCTGGGACTTTCCTGGCTTCTCGGCCACAAGCTTATGGTAAATCAACATGGCAAGAAAAATTCTAAATGTTAAACAGAACTTAGGACTTGTCTGGCCCCTCGGCCATAAGCTTATGTTAAATTAACATAACTAGAAAAATTCTAAATGTGAAACAAAACCTAGGACTTGCGTGGCCACTCGGTCACAAGCTTTGGGTAAACTAACATGTCAAGAAAACTTCTAAGTGTTAAACAGAACCTAGGACTTGCCAAGCTCCTCGGCCACAAGCTTATAGTAAATTAACATGACAAGAAAAATTTTAAGTGTTAAACAAAACCGAGGACTTGCTTGGCTCCTCGGCCACAAGTTTAGGAAAAATTAACATGTCAAGAAAAATTCTAATTGTTATATAGCACCTAGGACTTGCCTGGCCAACCGGTCACAAGCTTAGCGTAAATTAACATGTCAAGAGAAATTCTAAGTGTTAAACAGAACCTAGGACTTGCTTGGCTTCTCGGCCACAAGCATACGGTAAATTAACATGACAAGAAACGTTCTAAGTGCTAAAGAGAACCTAGGACTTGCTTGGCTCCTCGGCCACGAGCTTAGGGAAAATTAACAGGTTCAAAAAAATTATAATTGTTAAACAGAACCTAGGATTTGCCTGGCTTCTCGGCCGCAAGCTTTGGGTAGATTAACAAGGCAATAAATATTCTAAATGTTAAATAGAACCTAGGACTTTCTTGGATCCTCGGCCACGAGCTTAGCGAAAATTCACATGTCAAGAAAAACACTAAATGTTAAATAGAAATTAGGACTTGCCTTGGCTCCTCGGCAACGAGCATAGGGTAAATTAAAATGTCAAGAAAAATTCAGAGTGTGAAACAAAACCTAGGACTTCCCTGGCTTCTTGGCCATAAGCGAAGGGTAAATTAACATGGCAAGAAAAATTCTAAGTGTTAAACAGAACCTAGGACTTGCTTGGCTCCTCGGCCACAAGCTTAGGGTAAATTAACATGGCAAGAAAAATTCTAAATGTTAAATAGAACCTAGGACTTGCTTGGGTCCTCGGCCACGAGCTTCGAGAAAATTAACATGTCAAGAAAAATTCTAATTGTCAAACAAAACCGTGGACTTGCCTGTCTCCTCGGCCATAAGCTTAGTGTAAATTAATATGTCAAGAAAAATTCTATTTGTTAAACAGAACCTAGGACTAGCCAGGCTCCTCGGCCGCATGCTTAGGGTAAATTAACATGTCAAGAGAAATTCTAAATGTTAAACAGAATCTAGGACTTGCTTGGCTTCTCGGCCACAAGCATAGGGTAAATTAACATGACAAGAAAAATTCTAAGTGCTAAATAGAACCTAGGACTTGCTTGGCTCCTCGGCCACGAGCTTAGGGAAAATTAACAGGTTCAAAAAAATTCTAATTGTTAAACAGAACCTAGGACTTGCCTGTCTTCTCAGCCGCAAGCTTAGGGTAGATTAACAAGGCAATAAATATTCTAAATGTTAAATAGAACCTAGGACTTGCTTGGATCCTCGGCCACGAGCTTAGGGAAAATTCACATGTCAAGAAAAATTCTAAATGTTAAATAGAAATTAGGACTTGCCTTGGCTCCTCGGCCACGAGCATAGGGTAAATTAAAATGTCAAGAAAAATTCAAAGTGTGAAGCAGAACCTAGGACTTCCCTAGCTTCTTGGCCACAAGCTAAGGGTAAATTAACTTGGCAAGAAAAATTCTAAGTGTTAAACAGAACCTAGGACTTGCTTGGCTCCTCGGCCACAAGCTTAGGGTAAATTAACATGGCAAGAAAAATTCTAAATGTTAAATAGAACCTAGGACTTGCTTATGTCCTCGGCCACGAGCTTTGGGAAAATTAACATGTCAAGAAAAATTCTAATTGTCAAACAAAACCGTGGACTTGCCTGTCTCCTCGGCCACAAGCTTAGTGTAAATTAACATGTTAAGAAATGTTCTAACAGTTAAATAGAACCTAGGACTTACCTGGCTCCTTGGCCATAAGCTTATGGTAAATTAACATGTCAAGAAGAATTCTAAATGTCAAACAGAACCTAGGACTTGCCTGACTACTCGGCCACAAGCTTAGGGTAAATTAACATGGCAAGAAAAATTCTAAGTGTTAAACAGAACCTAGGAGTTGCCTGGGTTCTCGGCCATGAGCTTAGGGTAAATTAACGAGACAATAAAAATTCTAAATGTTAAATTGAACCTAGGACTTGCTTGGATCCTCAGCCACGAGCTCTGGGAAAATTCACATGTCAAGAAAAATTCTGACTGTTAAATAGAACTTAGGATTTGCCTTGGCTCCTCGGCCACGAGCTTAGGGTGTATTAAAATGTCAAGAAAAATGGAAAGTGTTACACAGAACCAAGGACTTCCTTGGCTTCCTGGCCATAAGCTTAAGGTAAATTAACATGGCAAGAAGAACTCTAAGTGCTAAACAGAACCTAGGACTTGCTTGGCTCCTCGGCCACAAGCTTAGGGTAAATTAACATGGCAAGAAAAATTTTAAATGTTAAATAGAACCTAGGACTTGCTTGGCTCCTTGGCCACGAGCGGTGGGAAAATTAACATGGCAAGAAATATTCTTAATGTTAAACAGAACTTAGGACTTTCCTGGCCCCTCGGCCACAAGCTTATGGTAGATTAACATGTCAAGAAAAATTCTAAGTGTTAAACAGAACCAAGGACTTACTTGGTTCCTCGGCCACAAGCTTAGGGTAAATTAACATGACAAGAAAAATTCTAAGCGTTAAATAGAACCTAGGACTTGCTTGGCTCCTTGGACATAAGCTTAGGGAAAATTAAATTGTCAAGAAAAATTCTAAATGCTAAACAAAATCTAGGACTTTCCTGGCTCCTCCGCCACATGCTTAGAATAAATTAACATGTCGAGAAAAATTCTAAGTGTTAAACAGAACCTAGGACTTGCTTGGCTTCTAGGCCACAAGTGTAGGGTAAATTAACATGGCAAGAAAAATTCTAAGTGTCAAACAGAACCTAGGTCCTGCTTGGCTCCTCGGCCATAAGCTTAGGGTAAATTAACATGAAAAGAAAAATTATAAATGTTAAACAGAACTTAGGACTTGCCTGGCCCCTTGGCCACAAGCTAAGGGTAAATTAACATGACAAGAAAAATCATACATGTTAAACAGAACCTAGGACTTGCCTGGCCCCTTGGTCACAAGCTTTGGGAAAATTAACTTGACAAGAAAAATTTTTAGTGTTAAACAGAACCTAGGACTTGCCTGGCTCCTCGGCCACAAGCTTAGGGTAAATTAACATGACAATAAAAATTCTAAATTTTAAACAGAACCTAGGACTTACTTGGCTTCTCGGCCACAAACTTTGGGTAAATTAACATGGCAAGAAAAATTCTAAATGTTAAATAGAACTTAGGACTTGTCTGGCCCCTCGGCCATAAGCTTAAGTTAAATTAACATAACAAGAAAAATTCTAAATGTGAAACAGAACCTAAGACTTGTGTGGCCACTCGGTCACAAGCTTAGGGTAAACTAACATGTCAAGAAAACTTCTAAGTGTTAAACAGAACCTAGGACTTGCCTGGCTCCTCGGCCACAAGCTTATAGTAAATTAACATGACGAGAAAAATTTTAAGTGTTAAACAAAACTGAGGACTTGCTTGGCTCCTCGGCCACAAGTTTAGGGAAAATTAACATGTCAAGAAAAATTCTAACTGTTAAACTATACCTAGGACTTGCCTGGCCAATCGGTCACAAGCTTAGGGTAAATTAACATGTCAAGAAAAATTCTAGGTGTTAAACAGAACCTAGGACTTGCCTGACTTCTCGGCCACAAGCATAGGGTAAATTAACATGACAAGAAAAATTCTGAGTGCTAAATAGAACCTAGGACTTGCTTGGCTCCTCAGCCACAAGCTTAGGGAAAATTAACATGTTCAAAAAAATTTTAATTGTTAAACAGAACCTAGGCCTTGCCAGGCCCCTCGGCCTCAAGCTTAGGGTAAGTTAACATCTCAAGAAAAATTCTAACTGTTAAACAGAACATAGGATTTACCTGGCTCCACGGCTACAAACTTAGGGTAAATTAATATGTCAAGAAAAATTCCAAATGTCAAACAGAACCTAGGACTTGCTTGACTCCTCGGCCACAAGCTTAGGGTAAAGTAAAATGGCAAGAAAAATTCAAGTGTTAAACAGAACTTAGGACTTGTCTGGCTCCTCGGCCACAAGCTTAGGGTAAATTAACATGGCAAGAAAAATTCTAAGTATTAAACAGAACTTAGGACTTGCCTGGCTTCTCGGACACAAGCTTAGGGCAGATTAACAAGGCAATAAATATTCTAAATGTTAAATAGAACCTAGGACTTGCTTGGATCCTCGGCCACGAGCTTAGGGAAAATTCACATGTCAAGAAAAATTCTAAATGTTAAATAGAAATTAGGACTTGCCTTGGCACCTCGGCCACGAGCATAGGGTAAATTAAAATGTCAAGAAAAATTCAAAGTGTGAAACAAAACCTAGGACTTCCTTGGCTTCTTGGCCACAAGCTAAGGGTAAATTAACATGGCAAGAAAAATTCAAAGTGTTAAACAGAACCTAGGACTTGCTTGACTCCTCGGCCCCAAGCTTAGGGTAAATTAACATGGCAAGAAAAATTCTAAATGTTAAATAGAACCTAGGACTTGCTTGGGTCCTCGGCCACGAGCTTTGGGAAAATTAACATGTCAAGAAAAATTCTAAGTGTTAAACTGTACCTAGGACTTGCCTAGCTTCTCGGCCACAAGCATAGGGTAAATTAACGTGGCAAGAAAAATTCTAAATGTTAAACAAAACTGAAGACTTGCCTGGCCCCTCGGCCATAAGTTAGGGTAAATTAACATGACAAGAAAAATTCTAAATGTTAAATAGAACCTAGGACTTGCCTGGCCATTCGGTCACAATCTAAGGGTAAATTAACATGTCAGGAAAAATTCTAAGTGTTAAACAGAACCAAGGACTTGCCTAGCTCCTCGGCCACAAGCTTAGGGTAAATTAACATGACAAGAAAAATTCTAAGTGTTAAATAGAACCTAGGACTTGCTTGGCTCCTCGGCCACAAGCTTAGGGAAAATTGACATGTCAAGAAAAATTCTAAGTATTAAACAGAACCAGGGACTTGCCTGGTTCCTCGGCCACAAGCTTAGGGTAAATTAACATGACAAGAAAAATTCTAAGTGTTAAACAGAACCTAGGACTTACTTGCCTCCTCGGCTACAAGCTTAAGAAAAATTAACATGTCAAGAAAAATTCTAAATGCTAAACAAAATATAGGACTTGTCTGGCTCCTCCGCAACATGCTTAGAATAAATTAACATGTCGAGAAAAATTCTAAGTGTTAAACATAACCTAGGACTTGCTTGGCTTCTCGGCCACAAGTGTAGGGTAAATTAACGTGGCAAGAAAAATTCTAAGTGTCAAACAGAACCTTGGACCTGCTTGGCTCCTCGGCCACAAGCTTAGGGTAAATTAACGTCACAAGAAAAATTCTAAATGTTAAACAGAACCTAGGACTTGCTTGCCCCTTGGCCACTAGCTTAGGGTAAATTAACATGTGAAGAAAAATTCTAAATGTTAAACAGAACTTAGGATGTGCCTTGTCCTCGGCCACAAGCTTAGGGTAAATTAACATGTCAAGTAAAATTCTAAGTGTTAAACAGAACCTAGGACTTGCTGGGCTCCTCAGCCAAAAGCTTAGCGTAAATTAACAAGGCAATAAAAATTCTAAATGTTAAATAGAACCGAGGACTTGCTCAGATCCTCGGCCACGAGCTTAGGGAAAATTCACATGTCAAGAAAAATTCTAAATGTTAAATAGAACCTAAGACTTGCTTGGCTCCTCGGCCACGAGCTTGGTGAAAATTAACTTGTCAAGAAAAATTCTAATTGTTAAACAAAAGCGAGGACTTGCCTGTCTCCTCGGCCACAAGCTTAGGGTAAATTAACATGTTAAGAAAAATTTTAACAGTTAAACAGAACCTAGGACTTACCTGGCTCCTTGGGCACAAGCTTGGGGTAACTTAACATTACAAGAAAAGTTCTAAATGCTAAATAAAACTTAGGACTTGCCTGGCTCTTCAGACTCAATCTTAGGGTAAATTAACATCACAAGAAAAATTCTAAGTGTTAAACAGAACCTAGAACTTGCCTGACTCCTCCGCCACAAGCTTAGGGTCAATTAACTTGTCAAGAAAAATTCAAATTGTGAAACAGAACCTAGGACTTCGCTGGCTTCTTGGCCACGAGCTAAGGGTAAATTAACATGGCAAGAAAATTTCTAAGTGTTAAACAGAACCTAGGACTTGCCTGGCTTCTCGGCCACAAGCTTAGGGAAAATTAACATGGCTAGTAAAATTTTAAATGTTAAACAGAACTTAAGACTTGCCTGGCCCCTCGTCCACAAGTGACGGTAAATTAAAATGACAAGAAAAATTCTCAGTGTTAAACAGAACCAAGGACTTGCCTAGCTCCTCGGCCACAGGCTTAGGGTAAATTAACATGACAAGAAAAATTCTAAGTGTTAAATAGAACCTTGGACTTGCTTGGCTCCTCGGCCACAAGCTTAGGGAAAATTGACATGACAAGAAAAATTCAAAGTGTTAAACAGAACCAAGGACTTGCCTGGTTCCTCGGCCACAAGCTTAGGGTAAATTAACATGACAAGAAAAATTCTAAGTGTTAAATAGAACATAGGGCTTGCTTGGCTCCTCGGCTACAAGCTTAGAGAAAATTAACATGCCAAGAAAAATTCTAAATGCTAAAAAAATCAAGGACTTGCCTGGCTGCTCCGCCACATGCTTAGAATAAATTAACATGTCGAGAAAAATTCTAAGTGTTAAACAGAACCTAGGACTTGGTTGGCTTCTCGGCCACAAGTGTAGGGTAAATTAACATGGCAAGAAAAATTCTAAGTGTTAAATAGAACCTAGGACTTGCCTGGTCCTCGGCCACAAGCTTAGGGTAAATTAACATGCCAAGTAAAATTCTAAGTGTTAAACAGAACCTAGGACTTGCTTGGCCCCTCGGCCACAAGCATAGGGTAAATTAACAAGGCAATAAAAATTCTAAATATTAAATAGAACCTAGGACTTGCTTGGATCCTCGGCCACGAGCTTAGGGAAAATTCATATGTCAAGAAAAATTCTAAATGTTAAATAGAACCTAGGACTTGCTTGGCTCCTCGGCCACGAGCTTAGCGAAAATTAACATGTCAAGAAAAATTCTAACTGTTAAACAAAAGTGAGGACTTGCCTATCTCCTCGGCCACAAGCTTAGGGTAAATTAACATGTTAAGAAAAATTCTAACAGTTAAACAGAACCTGGGACTTACCTGGCTCTTTGGCCACAAGTTTAGGGTAAATTAACATGACAAGAAAAATTCTAAATGCTAAACAAAACCTAGGACTTGCCTGGCTCTTCAGTCTCAATCATAGGGTAAATTAACATCAAAAGAAAAATTCTAAGTGTTAAACAGGACCTAGGACTTGCTTGGCTTCTTGGCCACAAGTGTGGGGTAAATTAACATGGCAAGAAAAATTATAAGTGTTAAACAGAACCTAGGACTTGCCTGGTCCTCGGCCACAAGCTTAGGGTAAATTGACACGTCAAGTAAAATTCTAAGTGTTAAACAGAACCTAGTACTTGCTTGGCTCCTCAGCCACAAGCTTAGGGTAAATTAACAAGGCAATAAAAATTCTAAATATTAAATAGAACCTAGGACTTGCTTGGATCCTCGGCCACGAGCTTAAGGAAAATTCACATGTCGAAAAAGTTCTAAATGTTAAATAGAACCTAGGACTTGCTTGGCTCCTCGGCCACGAGCTTAGTAAAAATTAACATGTCAAGAAAAATTTTAATTGTTAAACAAAAGCGAGGACTTGCCTGTCTCCTCGGCCCCAAGCTTAGGGTAAATTAACATGTTAAGAAAAATTCTAACAGTTAAACAGAACCTAGGACTTACTTGGCTCCTTGGCCACAAGCTTAGGGTAAATTAACATAAATTCTAAATGCTAAACAAAACTTAGGACTTGCCTGGCTCTTCAGTCTAAATCTTAGGGTAAATTAACATCAAAATTGAAATTCTAAGTGTTAAACAGAACCTATGACTTGCCTGACTCCTCCGCCACAAGCTTAGGGTAAATTAACATGTCAATAAAAATTGTAAATGTTAAACAGAACCTAGGACTTGCCTGGCTCATCGGCCTCAAGCTTAGGGAAAATTAACATGGCAAGAAAATTTCTAAGTGTTAATCAAAACCCAGGACTTGCCTGGCTTCTCGGCCACAAGCTTAGGGTAAATTAACATGGCAGGAAAAATTCTAAATGTTGAACAGAACTTAAGACTTGCCTAGCCCCTCGGCCACAAGTTACGGTAAATTAACATGACAAGAAAAATTCTCAATTTTAAACAGAACCAAGGACTTGCCTAGCTCCTCGGCGACAAGCTTAGGGTAAATTAACATGACAAGAAAAATTCTAAGTGTTAAATAGAACCTAGGACTTACTTGGCTCCCCGGCCACAAGCTTGGGGAAAATTGACATGTCAAGAAAAATTCTAAGTGTTAAACAGAACCAAGGACTTGCCTGCTTCCTCGGCCACAAGCTTAGGGTAAATTAACATGACAGGAAAATTCTATGTGTTAAATAGAACCTAGGACTTGCTTGGCTCCTCGGCTACAAGCTTTGGGAAAATTAACATGTTAAGAAAAATTCTAAATACTAAACAAAATCTAGGACTTGCCTGGCTCCTCCGCCACATGCTTAGAATAAATTAACATGTCGAGAAAAATTCTAAGTGTTAAACAGAACCTAGGACTTGCTTGGCTTCTCGGCCACAAGTGTACGGTAAATTAACATGGCATGAAAAATTCTAAGTGTTAAACAGAACCTAGGACTTGCCTGGTCCTCGGCCACATGCTTAGGGTAAATTAACATGTCAAGTAAAATTCTTAGTGTTAAACAGAACCTAGGACTTGCTTGGCTCCTCGGCCACAAGCTTAGGGTAAATTAACAAGGCAATAAAAGTTCTAAATGTTAAATAGAACCTAGGACTTGCTTGGATCCTCGGCCACGAGCTTAGGGAAAATTCACATGTCAAGAAAAATTCTAAATGTTAAATAGAACCTAGGACTTGCCTTGGCTTCTCGGCCACGAGCTTTGGGAAAATTAAAATGTCAAGAAAAATTCAAAGTGTTGAACAGAACCTAGGACTTCCCTGGCTTCTTTGCCACAAGCTTAGGGTAAATTAACATAGCAAGAAAAATTCTGAGTGTCAAATAGAACCTAGGACTTGCTTGGCTCTTCATCCACAAGCTTTGGGTAAATTAACATGTTAAGAGAAATTCTAACAGTTCAACAGAACCTAGGACTTACCTGGCTCCTTAGCCACAAGCTAAGGCTAAATTAACATGACAAGAAAAATTCTAAATGCTCAACAAAACCTAGGACTTGCCTGGCTCTTCAGTCTCAATCTTAGGGTAAATTAACATGACAAAAAAATTCTAAAAGTTAAACAGAACTTAAGACTTGCCTGACCCCTCGACCACAAGTTACGGTAAATTAACATGACAAGATAAATTCTCAGTGTTAAACAGAACCAAGGACTTGCCTGGTTCCTCGGCCACAAGCTTAGAGTAAATTAATATGACAAGAAAAATTCTAAGTGTTAAATAGAACCTAGGACTTGCTTGGCTCTTCGGGTACAAGCTTCGGGAAAATTAACAAGGCAATAAAAATTCTAAATGTTAAATAGAACCTAGGACTTACTTGGATCCTCGGCCACGAGCTTAGGGTAAATTAACATGTTAAGAAAAATTCTAATAGTGAAACGGAACCTAGGACTTACCTTGCTCCTTGGCCATAAGCTTAGGCTAAATTTACATGACAAGAAAAATTCTAAATGCTAAACAAAACCTAGGACTTGCCCGGCTCTTCAGTCTCAATCTTTGGGTAAATTAACATCACAAGAAAAATTCTAAGTGTTAAACAGAACCTAGGACTTGCCTGACTCCTCCGCCACAAGCTTAGGGTAAATTAACATGTCAAGAAAAATTCTAAATGTTAAATAGAACCTAGGACTTGCCTGGCTCATTGGCCACAAGCTTAGGGTAAATTAACATGGCAAGAAAATTTCTAAGTGTTAGACAGAACCTAGGACTTGCCTGGCTTCTCGGCCACAAGCTTAGGGTAAATTAACATGGATGGAAAAATTCTAAATGTTAAACAGAAATTAAGACTTGCCTGGCCCCTCGGCCATAAGTTACGGTAAATTAACATGACAAGAAAAATTCTCAGAGTTAAACAGAACCAAGGACTTGCCTAGCTCCTCGGCCACAAGCTTAGGGTAAATTAACATGACAATAAAAATTCTAAGTGTTAAATAGAACCTAGGACTTGCTTGGCCTCTCGGCCACAACTGTAGGGTAAATTAACAGGGCAAGAAATATTCTAAGTGTTAAACAGAACCTAGGACTTGCCTGGTCCTCGGTCACAAACTTACGGTAAATTAACATGTCAAGTAAAATTCTAAGTGTTAAACAGAACCTAGGACTTGCTTGCCTCCTCGGCCACAAGCTTAGGATAAATTGAGAAGGCAATAAAAATTCTAAATGTTAAATAGAACCTAGGACTTGCTTGGATCCTCGGCCACGAGCTTAGGGAAAATTCATATGTCAAGAAAAATTCTAAATGTTAAATAGAACCTAGGACTTGCTTGGCTCCTCGGCCATGAGCTTAGTGAAAATTAACATGTCAATAAAAACTGTAATTGTTAAACAAAAGCAAGGACTTGCCTGTCTCCTCGGCCACAAGCTTAGGGTAAATTAACTTGTTAAGAAAAATTCTAACAGTTAAACAGAACCTAGGACTTACCTGGCTCCTTGGCCACAAGCTTAGGGTAAATTAACATGGCAAGAAAAATTCTAAATGCTAAACAAAACCTAGGACTTGCCTGGCTCTTCAGTCTCAATCATAGGGTAAATTAACATCATTAGAAAAATTCTAAGTGTTAAACAGAACCTAGGACTTACCTGACTCCTCCGCCATAAGCTGAGGGTAGATTAACATGTCAAGAAAAATTCTAAATGTTAAACAGAACCTAGGACTTGCCTGGCTCATCGGCCACAAACTTAGGGTAAATTAACATGGCAAGAAAATTTCTAAGTGTTAAACAGAACCTAGGATTTGCCTGGCTTCTCGGCCACAAGCTTAGGGTAAATTAACATGGCAGGAAAAATTCTAAATGTTAAACAGAACTTAAGACTTTCCTGGCCCCTCGGCCACAAGTTACGGTAAATTAACATGACAAGAAAAATTCTCAGTGTTAAACAGAACCAAGGACTTGCCTAGCTCCTCGACCACAAGCTTAGGGTAAATTAACATGACAAGAAAAATTCTAAGTGTTAAATAGAACCTAGGACTTGCTTGGCTCCTCGGCCACAAGCTTAGGGAACATTGACATGTCAAGAAAAATTCTAAGTGTTAAACAGAACCAAGGACTTGCCTGGTTCCCCGGCCACAAGCTTATGGTAAATTAACATGACAAGGAAAATTCTAGGCGTTATATAGAACATAGGACTTGCTTGGCTCCTCGGCTAAAAGCTTAGGAAAAATTAACATGTCAAGAAACATTCTAAATGCTAAACAAAGTCTAGGACTTGCCTGGCTGCTCCGCCACAAGCTTATAATAAATTAACATGTTGAGAAAAATTCTAAGTGTTAAACAGAACCTAGGACTTGCTTGGCTTCTCGGCCACAAGTGTAGGGTAAATTAACATGGCAAGAAAAATTATAAGTGTTAAACAGAACCTAGGACTTACCTGGTCCTCGGCCACAAGCTTAGGGTAAATTAACATGTCAAGTAAAATTCTACGTGTTAAACAGAACCTAGGACTTGCTTGGCTCCTCGGCCACAAGCTTAGGGTAAATTAACAAGGCAATAAAAATTCTAAATATTAAATAGAACCAAGGACTTGCTTGAATCCTCGGCCACGAGCTTGGGGAAAATTCACATGTCAAGAAAAATTCTAAATGTTAAATAGAACCTAGGACTTGCTTAGCTCCTCGACCACGAGCTTAGTGAAAATTAACATGTCAAGAAAAATTCTAATTGTTATACAAAAGTGAGGACTTGCCTGTCTCCTCGGCCTCGAGCTTAGTGTAAATTAATATGATAAGAAAAATTCTAACAATTAAATAGAACGTAGGACTTACCTGGCTCATTGGCCACAAGCTTAGGGTAAATTAACATGACAAGAAAAATTCTAAATGGAAAACAAAACCTAGGACTTGCCTGGCTCTTCAGTCTCAATCTTAGGGTAAATTAACATCAAATTAAAAATTCTAAGTGTTAAACAGAACCTAGGACTTGCCTGACTCCTCCGCCACAAGCTTAGGGTAAATTAACATGTCAAGAAAAATTCTAAATGTTAAACAGAACCTAGGACTAGCCTGGCTCATCGGCCACAAGCTTAGGGTAAATTCACATGGCAAGAAACAATCAAAGTGTTAAACAGAACCAGGGACTTACCTGGTTCCTCGGCCACAAGCTTAGGGTAAATTAACATGACAAGAAAAATTCTATGTGTTAAATAGAACCTAGGACTTGCTTGGCTCCTTGGCTACAAGCTTTGGGAAATTTAATATGTTAAGAAAAATTCTAAATGCTAAACAAAATCTAGGACTTGCCTGGCTCCTCCGCCACATGCTTAGAATAAATTAACATGTCGAGAAAAATACTAAGTGTTAAACAGAACCTAGGACTTGCTTGGCTTCTCGGCCACAAGTGTAGGGTAAATTAACATGGCAAGAAAAATTCTAAGTGTTAAACAAAACCTAGGACTTGCCTCGCTTCTCGGCCACAAGCTTAGGGTAAATTAACATGGCAGGAAAAATTCAAAATGTTAAACAGAACTTAAGACCTGCCTGGCCCCTCGGCCACAAGTTACGGTAAATTAACATGACAAGAAAAATTCTCAGTGTAAAACAAAACCAAAGACTTACCTGGTTCCTCGGCCACAAGCTTTGGGTAAATTAACATGACAAGAAAAATTCTATGTGTTAAATAGAACCTAGGACTTGCTTGGCTCCTCGGCTACAGGCTTTGGGAAATTTAACATGTTAAGAAAAATTCTACATGCTAAACAAAATCTAGGACTTGCCTGGCTCCTCCGCCACATGCTTAGAATAAATTAACATGTCGAGAAAAATTCTAAGTGTTAAACAGAACCTAGGACTTGCTTGGCTTCTCGGCCACAAGTGTATGGTAAATTAACATGGCAAGAAAAATTCTAAGTGTTAAACAGAACCTAGGACTTGCCTGGTCCTCGGCCAAAAGCTTATGGTAAATTAACATGTCAAGTAAAATTCTAAGTTTTAAACAGAACCTAGGACTTGCTTGGCTCCTCGGCCACAAGCTTAGGGTAAATTAACAAGGCAATAAAAATTCTAAATGTTAAATAGAACCTAGGACTTGCTTTGATCCTCGGCCATGAGCTTAGTTAAAATTCACATGTCAAAAGAAATTCTAAATGTTAAATAGAACCTAGGACTTGCCTTGGCTTCTCGGCCACGAGCTTAGGGAAAATTAAAATGTCAAGAGAAATTCAAAGTGTTCAACAGAACCTAGGACTTCGCTGGCTTCTTGGCCACAAGCTTAGGGTAAATTAACATAGCAAGAAAAATTTTGAGTGTCAAACAGAACCTAGGACTTTCTTGGCTCTTCGTCCACAAGCTTAGGGTAAATTAACATGGCAAGAAAAATTCTAAATGTTAAATAGAGCCTAGGACTTGCTTGGCTCCTCGGCCACGAGCTTAGTCAAAATTAACATGTCAAGAAAAATTCTAATTGTTAAACAGAACCTAGGACTTGCCAGGCTCCTCGGCCACATGCTTAGGGTAAATTAACTTGGCAAGAAAAATTCTAAATGTTATATAGAACCTAGGACTTGCTTGGCTCCTCGGCCACGAGCTTAGTGAAAATTAACATGTCAAGAAAAATTCTAATTGTTAAACAAAAGCGAGGACTTGCCTGTCTCCTCAGCCACAAGCTTAGGGTAAATTAACATGTTAAGAGAAATTCTAACAGTTAAACAGAACCTAGGCCTTACCTGGCTCCTTGGCCACAAGCTTAGGCTAAATTAACATGACAAGAAAAATTCTAAATGCAAAACAAAACCTAGGACTTGCCTGGCTCTTCGGTCTCAATCTTTGGGTAAATTAACATCACAAGAAAAATTCTTAATGTTAAACAGAACTTAAGACATGCCTGGCCCCTCGGCCACAAGTTACGGTAAATTAACATGACAAGAAAAATTCTCAGTGTTAAACAGAACCAGGGACTTGCGTGGTTCCTCGGCACAAGCTTAGGGCAAATTAACATGACAAGAAAAATTCTAAGTGTTAAATAGAACCTAGGACTTGCTTGGCTCCTTGGGTACAAGCTTCGGGAAAATTAACATGTCAAGAAAAATTCTAAATGCTAAACAAAATCTAGGACTTGCCTGGCTCTTCAGTCTCAATCTTAGGGTAAATTGACATCACAAGAAAAATTCTAAGTGTTAAACAGAACCTAGGACTTGCCTGACTCCCCCGCCACAAGCTTAGGTAAAATTAACATGTTAAGAAAAATTCTAAATGTTAAATAGAACCTAGGACTTGCTTGGCTCCTCGGCCACAATCTTAAGGAAAATTAACATGTCGAGAACAATTCGTAATGCTAAACAAAACTTAGGACATGCCTGGTTCCTCAACCACAAGCTTAGGATAAATTAACATGTCGAGAAAAATTCTAAGTGTTAAACAAAACTTAGGACTTGCTAGGCTTCTCGGCCACGAGCTTCTGGTAAATTAACATGTCGAGAAAAATTCTTAGTGTTAAATAGAACCTAGGAGTTGCCTGGCTCCTCGGCCACAAGCTTAGGGTAAATTAACATGTCAAGAAAAATTCTAAGTGTTAAATAGAACCTAGGACTTGCTTGGCTCCTCGGGTACAAGCTTCGGGAAAATTAACATGTCAAGAAAAATTCTAAATGCAAAACAAAATCTAGGACTTCCCTGGCTCTACAGTCTCAATCTTAGGGTAAATTGACATCACAAGAAAAATTATAAGTGTTAAATAGAACCTAGGTCTTGCCTGACTCCCCCGCCACAAGCTTAGGTAAAATTAACATGTCAAGAAAAATTCTAAATGTTAAACAGAACCTAGGACTTGCTTGGCTCCTCAGCCACAATCTTAGGGAAAATTAACATGTCGAGAAAAATTCATAATGCTAAACAAAACTTGGGACTTGCCTGGCTCCTCAACCACAAGCTTAGGGTAAATTAACATGTTGAGAAAAATTCTAAGTGCTAAACAAAACTTAGGACTTGCCAGGCTTCTCGGCCACGAGCTTTGGGTAAATTAACAAGTCGAGAAAAATTCTCAGTGTTAAATAGAACCTAGGAGTTGCCTGGCTCCTCGGCCACAAGCTTAGGGTAAATTAACATGTCAAGAAAAATTCTAAATGTTAAACAGAACCTAGGACTTGCTTGACACCTCAAAAACAAGCTTAGGGTAAATTAACATGGCAAGAAAAATTCTGAATGTTAAACAGAACTTAAGACTTGCCTGGCCCCTCGGCCACAAGTTACAGTAAATTAACAAGACAAGAAAAATTCTCAGTGTTAACCAGAACCAAGGACTTGCCTAGCTACTCAGCCACAAGCTTAGGGTAAATTAACATGACAAGAAAAATTCTAAGTGTTAAATAGAACCTAGGACCTGCTTGGCTCCTCGGCCACAAGCTTAGGGAAAATTGACATGTCAAGAAAAATTCTAAGTGTTAAACAGAACCAAGGACTTGTCCGGTTCCTTGGTCACAAGCTTAAGGTAAATTAACATGACAATAAAAATTCTAAGTGTTAAATAGAACCTAGGACTTGCTTGGCTTCTCGGCTACAAGCTTAGGGGAAATTAACAAGTCAAGAAAAATTCTAAATGCTAAACAAAATCTAGGACTTGCCTGGCTCCTCCACCACATGCTTAGAATAAATTAACATGTCGAGAAAAATTCTAAGTGTTAAACAGAACCTAGGACATGCCTGTCTTCTCGGCCACAAGTGTAGGGTAAATTGACATGGCAAGACAAATTCTAAGTGTTAAACAGAACCTAGGACTTGCCTGGTCCTCGGCCACAAGCTTAGGATAAATTAACATGTCAAGTAAAATTCTAAGTGTTAAACAGAACCTAAGACTTACCTGGCTTCTCGGCCACAAGCTTAGGGTAAATTAACATATCAAGAAAAATTCTAAATATTAAACAGAAACTAGGACTGGCCTGACTCCTCGACCACAAGCATTGGGTAAATTAAAATGGCAAGAAAGATTCTAAGTGCTAAACAAAACTTAGGACTTGCTTGGCTTCTCGGCCACAAGTGTAGGGTAAATTAACATGGCAAAAAAAATTCTAAGTGTTAAACAGAACCTAGGACTTCCTTGGCTCCTCGGCCACAAGCTTAGGGTAAATTAACATGACAAGAAAAACTGTAAATGTTAAACAGAACTTAGGACTTGCTTGGCCCCCTGGCCACAAGCTTAGGGTAAATTAAATTGACAAGAAAAATTCTAAATGTTAAGTAGAACCTAGGACTTGCCTGGCCCCTTGGTCCGAAGTTTAGGGTAAATTAACATGACAAGAAAAATTTGTAGTGTTAAACAGAACATAGGACTTGCCTGGCATCTCGGCCACAAGCTTAGGATAAATTAACATGACAGTAAAAATTCTAAATTTTAAATAGAACCTAGGACTTGCTTGGCTCCTCGGCCATAAGCTTAGGGTAAATTAACATGGCAAGAAAAATTCTAAAAGTTTAACAGAATTTAGGACTTGTCTGGCCCCTCGGCCACAAGTTTAGGGTAAATTAGCATGACTAGAAAATTTCTAAATGTTAAACAGAACCTAGGACTTACATGGCCACTCGGTCATAGGCTTAGGGTAAATTAACATGTCAAAAAAAATTCTAAGTGTTAAACAAAACATAGGACTTGCTTGGCTCCTCGGCCACAAGTTTAGGGAAAATTAACATGACAAGAAAAATTCTAAATGTTAAACAGAACCTCGGACTTGCCTGGCCACTCGGTCATAAGCTTAGGGTAAATTAACATGACAAGAAAAATTCTAAGTATTAAACAGAACCTGGGACTTGCCTGCCTTCTCGGCCACAAGCTTAGGGTAAATTAAGATGACAAGAAAAATTCTAAGTGTTAAATAGAAACTAGGACTTGCATGGCTCCTCGGCCAAGAAATTAGGAAAAATTAACATGTCAAGAAAAATTCTAATTGCTAAACAAAATCTAGGACTTTCCTGGCTCCTCGGCCACATGCTTAGGATAAATTAACATGTGATGAAAAATTCTAAATGTTAAACAGAACCTTTGAGTTACCTGGCTCCTCAGCCACAAGCTTAGTGTAAATTAATATGTAAAGAAAAATTCCAAATGTTAAACAGAATCTAGGACTTGCCTGACTCATCGACCACAAGCTTAGGGTAAATTAACATGACAAGGAAAATTCTAAGTGTTACACAGAACCTAGGACTTGCTTGGCTCCTCGGCCACAAGTGTAGGGTAAATTAACATGGCAAGAAAAATTCTAAATGTCAAACAGAACTTAGGGCTTGCTTGGCCCCTTGCCCACAAGCTTAGGGTAAACTAACATGACAGGAAAAATTCTAAATGTTAAACAGAACCTAGGACTTGCATGGCTTCTCGGCCACAAGCTTAGGGTAAATTAACATGGCAAGAAAAATTTTTAGTGTTAAACAGAACCTTGGACTTGCCTGGCTCCTCCGCCACAAGCTTAGGGTAAATTAATATGACAATAAAAATTCTAAATGTTAAACAAAATGTAGGACTTGCTTGGTTCCTTGGCCACAAGCTTCGGGTAAATTAACATGTCATGAAAAATTCTAAATCTTAAGCAGAACCTAGGACTTGCCAGGCTTCTGCGCCACAAGCTTAGGGTAAATTAACATGGCAAGGAAAATTCTAAGTGTTACATAGAACCTAGGACTTGCGTGGCTCCTCGGCGACAAGTGTAGGGTAAATTAACATGGCAAGAAAAATTCTAAATGTTAAACAGAACTTAGGGCTTGCCTGTTCCCTTGGCCACAAGCTTAGGGTAAACTAACATGACAGGAAAAATTCTCAATGTTAAACAGAACCTAGGACTTGCCTGGCTTCTCGGCCACAAGCTTAGGGTAAATTAACACGACAAGAAAATTTTTTAGTGTTAAACAGAACCTCGGACCTGCCTGGCTCCTCCGCCACAAGCTTAGGGTAAATTAACATGGCAAGAAAAAATCTAAATGTTAAACAGAACTTAGGACTTGCCTGGCCCCTCGGCCACAAGTTTAGGGTAAATTAACATGATAAGGAAAATTCTAAATGTTAAACAGAACCTAAGACTTGCCTCGCCACTCGGTCACAAGCTTAAGGTAAATTAACATGTCATGAAAAATTCTAAGTGTTAAACAAAACCCAAGGCTTGCCTGGCTCCTTGGCCATAAGCTTCAGGTAAATTAACATGAAAAGAAAAATTCTAAATGTTAAACAGAACCTAGGACTTGCTTGGCTCCTCAGCCAATATCTTAGGGAAAATTAACATGTCGAGAAAAATTCAAAATGCTAAATTAAACTTAGGACTTGCCTGGCTCTTCGGCCACAAGCTTAGGGTAAATTAACATGTCGAGAAAAATTCTAAGTGCTAAACAAAACTTAGGACTTGCCTGGCTCCTCGGCCACGAGCATAGGGTAAATTAACATGTCGAGAAAAATTCTAAGTGTTAAATAGAACCTAGGAGTTGCCTGGCTCCTCGGCCACAAGCTTAGGGTAAATTAACATGTCAGGAAAAATTCTAAATGTTAAACAGAACCTAGGACTTGCTTGACTCCTCGCCCACGAGCTTTGGGTAAATTAACATGGCAAGAAAATTTCTAAATGTTAAATAGAACCATTGACTTGCTTGGCTCCTCGGCCACATTCTTAGGAAAAATTAACATGTCGAGAAAAATTCGAAATGCTAAACAAAACTTAGGACTTGCCTGGCTCCTCGGCCACTAGCTTAGGGTAAATTAACATGTCGAGAAAAATTCTAAGTGCCAAACAAAACTTAGGACTTGCCTGGCTCCTCGGCCACGAGCTTAGGGTAAATTAACATGTAGAGAAAAATTCTAAGTGTTAAATAGAACCTAGGAGTTGCCTGGCTCCTCGGCCACAAGCTTAGGGTAAATTAACATGTCAAGAAAAATTCTCAATGTTAAACAGAACCTAAGACTTGCTTGACTCCTCGACCACAAGCTTTAGGTAAATTAACATGGTAAGAAAATTTCTAAGTGTTAAACAGAACCTAGGACTTGCCTGGCTTCTCGGCCACAACCATAGGGTAAATTAATATGACAAGAAAAATTTTAAATGTTAAATAGAACTTAAGGCTTGCCTGGCCCCTTGACCACAAGTTACCGTAAATTAACATGACAAGAAAAATTCTCAGTGTTAAACAGAACCAAGGACTTGCCTAGCTCCTCGGCCACAAGCTTAGGATAAATTAACACGACAAGAAAAATTCTAAGTGTCAAATAGAACCTAGGACTTGCTTGGCTCCTCGGCCATAAGCTTAGGGATAATTGACATGTCATGAAAAATTCTAAGTGTTAAACAGAAACAAGGACTTGCCTGGTTCCTCGGCCACAAGCTTAGGGTAGATTAACATGACAGGAAAAATTCTAAGTGTTAAATAGAACCTAGGACTTGCTTGGCTCCTCGACTACAAGCTTAGGTAAAATTAACATGTCAAGAAAAATTCTAAATGCTAATCAAAATCTAGGACTTGCCTGGCTCCTCCGCCATATGCTTAGAATATATTAACATGTCGAGAAAAATTCTAAGTGTTAAACAGAACCTAGCACTTGCTTGGCTCCTCGGCCACAATCTTAGGGAAAATTAACATGTCGAGAAAAATTCGAAATGCTAAACAAAACTTAGGACCTGCCTGGCTCCTCGGCCACAAGCTTAGGGTAAATTAACATGTCGAGAAAAATGCCAAGTGCTAAACAAAACATAGGACTTGCCTGGCTCCTCGGCCACGAGCTTAGGGTAAATTAAAATGTCGAGAAAAATTCTAAGTGTTACACCGAACCTAGGACTTGCTTGGCTTCTCGGCCACAAGTGTAGGGAAAATTAACATGGCAAGAAAAATTTTAAATGTTAAACAGAACTTAGGGCTTGCCTGGCCCCTTGGCCACAAGCTTAGGGTAAATTAACATGATAGGAAAAATTCTAAATGTTAAACAGAACCTGGGAGTTGCCTGGCTTCTCGGCCACAACTTTAGGGCAAATTAACATGACAAGAAAAATTTTTAGTGTTAAACAGAACCTCGGACTTGCCTGGCTCCTCGGCCACAAGCTTAGGGTAAATTAACATGACAATAAAGATTCTAAAAGTTAAACAGAACCTAGGACTTGCTTGGCTCCTCGGCCACAAGCTTAGGGTAAATTTACTTGTCAGGAAAAATTCTAAATGTTAAGCAGAACCTAGGACTTGCCTGGCTTCTCGGCCACAAGTTTATGATAAATTAACATGGCAAGAAAAATTCTAAATGCTAAACAGAACTTAGGACTTGCCTGGCCCCTCAGTCACAAGTTTAGGGTAAATTAACATGATAAGGAAAATTCTAAATGTCAAACAGAACCTAGGACTTGCTTGGCCAC
Source organism: Quercus gilva (assembly GCA_023621385.1). NCBI lineage: Eukaryota > Viridiplantae > Streptophyta > Magnoliopsida > Fagales > Fagaceae > Quercus > Quercus gilva. The sequence goes on from CM042477.1 coordinate 36,372,434, forward strand.
TAGGTCACAAGCTTAAGGTAAATTAACATGTCATGAAAAATTTTATGTGTTAAACAGAACCCAGGACTTGCCTGGCTCCTTAGGCAAAAGCTTCGGGTAAATTAACATGACATGAAAAATTCTAAATGTTGAACAAAACCTAGGACATGCTTGGCTCCTCGGCCACAATCTTAGGGAAAATTAACATGTCGTGAAAAATTCGAAATGCTAAACAAAACATAGGACTTGCCTGGCTCCTCGGCCACAAGCTTAGGGTAAATTAACATGTCAAGAAAAATTCTAAGTGCTAAACAAAACTTAGGACTTGCCTGGATCCTCGGCCACGAGCTAAGGGTAAATTAACATGTCGAGAAAAATTCTAAGTGTTCAATAGAACCTAGGAGTTGCCTGGCTCCTCGGCCACAAGCTTAGGGTAAATTAACATGTGAAAAAAAATTCTAAATGTTAAACAGAACCTAGGACTTGCTTGACTCCTTGACCACAAGCTTTGGGTAAATTAACATGGCAAGAAAATTTCTAAATGTTAAACAGAACGTAGGACTGGCTTGGCTCCTCGGCCACAATCTTAGGGAAAATTAACACGTCGAGAAAAATTCGAATTGCTAAACAAAACTTAGGACTTGCCTGGCTGCTCGGCCCCAAGCTTAGGGTAAATTAACATGTCGAGAAAAATTCTAAGTGTTAAATAGAGCCTAGGAGTTGCCTGGCTCCTCGGCCACAAGCTTAGGGTAAATTAACATGTCAAGAAAAATTCTAAATGTTAAACAGAACCTAGGACTTGCTAGACTCCTCGACCACAAGCTTTGGGTAAATTAACAAGAAAAGAAAAATTCTAAATGTTAAACAGAACCTAGGAATTGCTTGGCTCCTCGGCCACAATCTTAGGGAAAATTAACATGTCGAGAAAAATTCGAAATGCTAAACAAAACTTAGGACTTGCCTGGCTCCTCGGCCAGAAGCTTAGGGTAAATTAACATGTCGAGAAAAATTCTAAGTGCTAAACAAAACTTAGGACTTGCCTGGATCCTCGGCCACGAGCTTAGGGTAAATTAACATGTCGAGAAAAGTTCTAAGTGTTAAATAGAACCTAGGAGTTGCCTGGCTCCTCGGTCACAAGCTTAGGGTAAATTAACATGTGAAAAAAAATTCTAAATGTTAAACAGAATCTAGGACTTGCTTGACTCCTTGACCACAAGCTTTGGGTAAATTAACATGGGAAGAAAATTTCTAAGTGGTAAATAGAACCTAGGACTTGCTTGGCTCCTCGGCCACAATCTTAGGGAAAATTAACACGTCGAGAAAAATTCAAAATGCTAAACAAAACTTAGGACTTGCCTGGCTGCTCGGCCACAAGCTTAGGGTAAATTAACATGTCGAGAAAAATTCTAGGTGTTAAACAGAACCTAGGAGTTGCCTGGCTCCTCGACCACAAGCTTAGAGTAAATTAACATGTCAAGAAAAATTCTAAATGTTAAACAGAACCTAGGACTTGCTATACTCCTCAACCACAAGCTTTGGGTAAATTAACATGAAAAGAAAAATTCTAAATGTTAAACAGATCCTAGGACTTGCTTGGCACCTCGGCCACAATCTTAGGGAAAATTAACATGTCGAGAAAAATTCGAAATGCTAATCAAAACTTAGGACTTGCCTGGCTCCCCGGCTACAAGCTTATGGTAAATACACATGTCGATAAAAATTCTAAGTGGCAAACAAAACTTAGGACTTGCCTGGCTCCTCGGCCACGAGCTTAGGGTAAATTAACATGTCGAGAAAAATTCTAAGTGTTAAATAGAACCTAGAAGCTGCCTGGCTCCTCAGCCACAAGCTTAGGGTAAATTAACACGTCAAGAAAAATTCTCAATGTTAAACAGAACCTAGGACTTGCTTGACTCCTCGACCACAAGCTTTGGGTAAATTAACATGGCAAGAAAATTTCTAAGTGTTAAACAGAACCTAGGACTTGCCTGGCTTCTCGGCCACAAGCTTAGGGTAAATTAACAAGGCAAGAAAAATTCTAAATGTTAAACAGAACCAAGGACTTGCCTGGTTCCTCGGCCACAAGCTTAGGGTAGATTAACATGACTAGAAAAATTCTAAGTGTTAAATAGAACCTAGGACTTGCTTGGCTCCTCGGCTACAAGCTTAGGGAAAATTAACATGTCAAGAAAAATTCTAAATGCTAAACAAAATCTAGGACTTGCCTGGCTCCTCCGCCACATGCTTAGAATAAATTAACATGTCGAGAAAAATTCTAAGTGTTAAACAGAACCTAGGACTTGCTTGGCTCCTCGGTCACAATCTTAGGAAAAATTAACATGTCGAGAAAAATTCGAAATGCTAAACAAAACTTAGGACTTGCCTGGCTCCTCGACCACAAGCTTAGGGTAAATTAACATGTCGAGAAAAATTCTAAGTGCTAAACAAAACTTAGGACTTGCCTGGCTCCTCGGCCACGAGCTTAGGGTAAATTAACATGTCGAGAAAAATTCTAAGTGTTAAATAGAACCTAGGAGTTGCCTGGCTCCTCGGCCACAAGCTTAGGGTAAATTAACATGTCAAGAAAAATTCTAAATGTTAAACAGAACTTAGGACTTGCTTGACTCCTCGACCACAAGCTTTGGGTAAATTAGCATGGCATGAAAAATTCTAAGTGCCAAACAAAACTTTGGACTTGCCTGGCTCCTTGGCTACAAGCTTAGAGTAAATTGACATGTCAAGAAAAATTCTAAGTGTTAAACAGAACTTAGGACTTGCATAGCTCCTCGGCCACAAGATTAGAGGAAATTAACATGAGAAAAAAAATTCTAAATGTTAAACAGAACTTAGGACTTGCTTGGCCCCTTGGCCACAAGTTTAGGGTAAATTAACATGACAAGAAAAATTCTAAATGTTAAATAGAACCTAGGAGTTGCCTAGCTTCTTGGCCACAAGCTTAGGGTAAATTAACATACAATAAAAGTTTTTAGTGTTAAACAGAACCAAATACTTGCCTGGCTCCTTGGCCACAAACTTTGGGTAAATTAACATGACAATAAAAATTCTAAATGTGAAACAGAACCTAGGACTTGCTTGGCACCTCGACCACAAGCTTAGTGTAAATTAACTTGTCAAGGAAAATTCTAAATGTTATACAGAACCTTATGACTTGCCTGGCTCCTTGGCCACAAGCTTAGGGTAAATTAACATGTCGAGAAAAATTCTAAGTGCTAAACAAAACTTAGGACTTGCCTGGCTCCTCGGCCACAAGCTTAGGGTAAATTAACATGTCCAGGAAAATTCTAAGTGTTAAACAGAACCTAGGACTTGCTCGGCTCCTCAGCCACAAGCTTAGGGTAAATTAACATGACAAGAAAAATTCTAAATGTCAAACAGAACTTAGGACTTGCCTGGCCCCTAAGCCACAAGCTGAGGGTAAATTAACATGTCAAGAAAAATTCTAAATGTTAAACAGAACCTAGGACTTGCCTGGCTTCTTGGCCACAAGCTTAGGGTAAATTAACATGACAAGAAAAATTTTTAGTGTTGAACAGAACCTTGGATTGGCCTGTCTCCTCGGCCACAAGCTTAGGGTAAATTAACATGACAATAAAAATTCTAAATGTTAAACAGAACCTTGGACTTGCTTGGCTCGTCGGCCACAAGCTTATTGTAAATTAAAATGTCAAGAAAATTTCTAAATGTTAAATAGAACCTAGGACTTGCCTGGCTTCTTGGCCACAAGCTTAAGGTAAATTAACATAGCAAGAAAAATTCTATTTGTTAAACAGAACTTAGGAATTGCCTGGCCCCTCGGCCGCAAGCTTAAGGTAAATTAGCATGACAAGAAAAATTTTACATGTTAAACAGAACTTAGGACTTGCCTAGCCACTCGGTCAAAAGCATAAGGTAAATTAAGATTGTAAGAAAAATTCTAAGTGTTAAACAGAACCTAGGACTTGATCCGCTCCTCGGCCACAAGCTTAGGGTAAATTAACATGACAAGAAAAATTCTAAGTGTTAAGCAGAACCTAGGACTTGCTTGGCTCCTCGGCCACAATCTTGGGGAAAATTAACATGTCGAGAAAAATTCTAAATTCTAAACAAAACTTAGGACTTGCCTGGCTCCTCGGCCACAAGTTTAGGGTAAATTAACATGTCGAGAAAATTCTAAGTGCTAAACAAAACTTAGGACTTGCCTGGCTCCTCAACCACAAGCTTAGGGTAAATTAACATGTCAAGAAAAATTCTAAATGTTAAGCAGAACCTAGGACTTGCTTGGCTTCTCGGCCACAAGCTTAGGATAAATTAACATGGCAAGAAAAATTCTAAATGTTAAACAGAAATTAGGACTTGCTTGGCCCCTCGGCCACAAGTTTAGGGTAAATTAACATGATAAGGAAAATTCTAAATGTTAAACAGAACCTAGGACTTGCCTGGCTCTTTAGGCAAAAGCTTCGGGTAAATTAACATGACAAGAAAAATTATAAATGTTGAACAGAACCTAGGACTTGCTTGGCTCCTCGGCCACAATCTTAGGGAAAATTAACATGTCGTGAAAAATTCGAAATGCTAAACAAAACGTAGGACATGCCTGGCTCCTCGGCCACGAGCTAAGGGTAGATTAACATGTCGAGAAAATTCTAAGTGCTAGACAAAACTTAGGACTTGCCTGGCTCCTCGGCCACGAGCTTAGGGTAAATTAACTTGTCGAGAAAAATTCAAAGTGTTAAATAGAACCTAGGTGTTGCCTGGCTCCTCGGCCACAAGCTTAGGGTAAATTAACATGTGAAAAAAAATTCTAAACGTTAAACAAAACCTAGGACTTGCTTGACTCCTTGACCACAAGCTTTGGGTAAATTAACATAGCAAGAAAATTTCTAAATGTTAAACAGAACCTAGGACTTGCTTGGCTCCTCGGCCACAATCTTAGGGAAAATTAACTCGTCGAGAAAAATTAGAAATGCTAAACAAAACTTAGGACTTGCCTGGCTCCTCGGCCACAAGCTTAGGGTAAATTAACATGTCGAGAAAAATTCTAAGTGTTAAATAGAACCTAGGAGTTGTCTGGCTCCTCGGCCACAAGCATAGGGTAAATTAACATGTCAAGAAAAATTCTAAATGTTAAACAGAACCTAGGACATGCTAGACTCCTCGACCACAAGCTTTGGGTAAATTAACATGGAAAGAAAAATTCTAAATGTTAAACAGAACCAAGGACGTGCTTGGCTCCTCGGCCACAATCTTAGGGAAAATTAACATGTCGAGAAAAATTCGAAATGCTAAACAAAACTTAGGACTTGCCTGGCTCTTCGGCTACAAGCTTAGGGTAAATGAACATGTCGAGAAAAATTCTAAGTGCTAAACAAAACTTAGGACTTGCCTGGCTGCTCGGCTACGAGCTTAGGGTAAGTTAACATGTCGAGAAAAATTCTAAGTGTTAAATAGAACCTAGGAGTTGCCTGGCTCCTCGACCACGAGCTTAGGGTAAATTAACATGTCAAGAAAAATTCTCAGTGTTAAATAGAACCTAGGAGCAAGCTTAGGGTAAATTAACATTGCAAGAAAAATTCTAAATGTTAAACAGAACTTAAGACTTGCCTGGCCCTTCGGCCACAAGTTACGGTAAATTAACATGACAAGAAAAATTCTCAGTGTTAAACAGAACCAAGGACTTGCCTTGTTCCTCGGCCACAAGCTGAGGGTAAATTAACATGACAGGAAAAATTCTAAGTGTTAAATAGAACCTGGGACTTGCTTGGCTCCTCGCCCACAAGCTTAGGGAAAATTGACATGTCAAGAAAAATTCTAAGTGTTAAACAGAACCAAGGACTTGCCTGGTTCCTCGGCCACAAGCTTAGGGTAGATTAACATGACAAGAAAAATTCTAGTTGTTAAATAGAACCTAGGACTTGCTTGGCTCCTCGACTACAAGCTTAGGGAAAATTAACATGTCAAGAAAAATTCTAAATGCTAAACAAAATCTAGGACTTGCCTGGCTCCTCCGCCACATGCTTAGAAGAAATTAACATGTCGAGAAAAATTCGAAGTGTTAAACAGAACCTAAGACTTGCTTGGCTCCTCGGCTACAATCTTAGGGAAAATTAACATGTCGAGAAAAATTCGAAATGCTAAACAAAACTTAGGACTTGCCTAGCTCCTCGGCCACAAGCTTAGGGTAAATTAACATGTCGAGAAAAATTCTAAATGCTAAACAAAACTTAGGACTTTCCTGGCTCCTCGGCCACGAGCTTAGGGTAAATTAACATGTCGAGAAAAATTCTAAGTGTTAAATAGAACCTAGGAGTTTCCTGGCTCCTCGGCCACAAGCTTAGGGTAAATTAACATGTCAAGAAAAATTCTAAATGTTAAACAGAACTTAGGACTTGCTTGACTCCTCGACCACAAGCTTTGGGTAAATTAACATGGCATGAAAAATTCTAAGTGCTAAACAAAACTTAGGACTTGCCTGGCTCCTTGGCCACAAGCTTAGAGTAAATTGACATGTCAAGAAAAATTCTAAGTGTTAAACAGAACTTAGGACTTACCTGGCTCCTCGGCCATAAGATTAGAGGAAATTAACATGAGAAGAAAAATTCTAAATGTTAAACAGAACTAAGGACTTGCGTGGCCCCTTGGCCACAAGTTTAGGGTAAATTAACATGACAAGAAAAATTCTAAATGTTAAATAGAACCTAGGACTTGCCTAGCTTCTCGGCCACAAGCTTAGGGTAAATTAACATGACATGAAAAGTTTTTAGTGTTAAACAGAACCTAATACTTGCCTGGCTCTTTGGCCACAAGCTTTGGGTAAATTAACATGACAATAAAAATTCTAAATGTGAAACAGAACCTAGGACTTGCTTGGCTCCTCGACCACAAGCTTAGTGTAAATTAACTTGTCAAGAAAAATTCTAAATGTTATACAGAATCTTATGACTTGCCTGGCTCCTCGGCCACAAGCTTAGGGTAAATTAACATGTCGAGAAAAATTCTAAGTGCTAAACAAAACTTAGGACTTGCCTGGCTCCTCGGCCACAAGCTTAGGGTAAATTAACATGTCCAAGAAAATTTTAAGTGTAAAACAGAACCTAGGACTTGCCTGGCTTCTCGGCCACAAGCTTAGGGTAAATTAACATGACAAGAAAAATTCTAAGTGTTAAATAGAACCTAGGACTTGCTTGGCTCCTCGCCCACAAGCTTAGGGAAAATTGACATGTCAAGAAAAATTCTAAGTGTTAAACAGAACCAAGGACTTGCCTGGTTCCTCGGCCGCAAGCTTAGGTTAGATTAACATGACAAGAAAAATTCTAAGTGTTAAATAGAACCTAGGACTTGCTTGGCTCCTCGACTACAAGCTTAGGGAAAATTAACATGTCAAGAAAAATCTAAATGCTAAACAAAATCTAGGACTTGCCTGGCTCCTCCGCCACATGCTTAGAATAAATTAACATGTCGAGAAAAATTCGAAGTGTTAAACAGAACCTAGGACTTGCTTGGCTCCTCGGCTACAATCTTAGGGAAAATTAACATGTCGAGAAAAATTCGAAATGCTAAACAAAACTTAGGACTTGCCTAGCTCCTCGGCCACAAGCTTAGGGTAAATTAACATGTTGAGAAAAATTCTAAGTGCTAAACAAAACTTAGGACTTTCCTGGCTCCTCGGCCACGAGCTTAGGGTAAATTAACATGTCGAGAAAAATTCTAAGTGTTAAATAGAACCTAGGAGTTTCCTGGCTCCTCGGCCACAAGCTTAGGGTAAATTAACATGACAAGAAAAATTCTAAATGTTAAACAGAACTTAGGACTTGCCTGGCCCCTTAGCCACAAGCTTAGGGTAAATTAACATGTCAGGAAACATTCTAAATGTTAAACAGAACTTAGGACTTGCCTGGCCACTCGGTCACAAGCTTAAGGTAAATTAACATGTCAAGAAAAAGTCGAAGTGTTAAACAGAACCTAGGACTTGCTCGGCTCCTCGGCCATAAGCTTAGGGTAAATTAACATGACAAAAAAAATTCTAAGTGTTAAACAGAACCTAGGACTTGCTTGGCTCCTCGGCCACAATCTTGGGGAAAATTAACATGTCGAGAAAATTCTAAATGCTAAACAAAACTTAGGACTTTCCTTGCTCCTCGGCCACAAGCTTAGGGTAAATTAACATGTTGAGAAAAATTCTAACTGCTAAACAAAACATAGGACTTGCCTGGCTTCTCAACCACAAGCTTAGGGTAAATTAACATGTCAAGAAAAATTCTAAATGGTAAATCGAACCTAGGACTTGCCTGGCTCCTTGGCCACTAGCTTTGGGTAAATTAACTTGTCAAGAAAATTTCTAAATGTTAACAGAACCTTGGATTTGCCTGACTCCTCGACCACAAGCTTAGGGTAAATTAACATGGTAAGAAAAATTCTAAGTGTTAAACAGAACCTAGGACTTGCTTGGCTCCTCGGCCACAAGTGTAGGGTAAATTAACATTGCAAGAAAAATTCTAAGTGTTAAACAGAACCTAGGACTTGCCTAGCTCCTCGGCCACATGCTTAGGGTAAATTAACATGACAAGAAAAATTCTAAATGTTAAACAGAACTTAGCACTTTCCTGGCCCCTTGGCCACAAGCTTAGAGTAAATTAACATGACCAAAAAAATTCTAAATATTAAACAGAACCTAGGACTTGCCTGGCCCCTTGGTCACAAGCTTAGGGTAAATTAACATGACAAGAAAATTTTTTAGTGTTAAACAGAACCTAGGACTTGCCTGGCTCCTCGGCCACATCCTCTTAAGTAGGAAGCCCTTTTGACGAAGCAGGAGAAGGAGGTCGATCCTAGGGCTCAGCAGAAGTAAAAGGAGCAGGGCTCAGATTTGTTGGAGGATTAGGAGCAGTAGGTGCCAAGCGCAGAGCTGGGGTTTAATACACCTTATCTGGAGCACGCAGCTCTGACTCTAGAGAAACCCCTGCAGCATTTAAAGCCTCCCCCTACATCTCTTGGCTGAAAGCGCGAGCAACATCGCGAAGCTGGGCAGTGAGACTTGTAGCAGTCTTGTTCATGCCTACGTCGTAGGTTGCTTGTTCGGCCTGCGCCTTCTCCGCGTCCTTGGTCGCTAACTGCTGGTTTGCATGTTTCAGCTCCACCGTAGTAAGTGCCAAAGTGCTCTCGGCCTTTCTCTGAGCTTCCAAAGCGTTGAAGGCCTACCTCTCGTAGCCTTTCAGGGCGGACTCGGCGTTGTGGTTGGCTTTCTCCACCTTTGACAGCTGAGAAAGGGTATCCTTCATCCTTTTCTCCGCCTCGGACCTAGCTTTCTCGGCATTTTCGTGGGCCTTCTTAGCCTTTCTAGCCACGTCCAAAGAATGGTCAACCCACTCTTCGACCATGAAAGCAGCCTGAACAACCTACAAGAATGGAAATTAAAAGAAGTCAAATAAGCAATTATGCGTGAATAAAAACACTTGACAGATGAAGAAGTTCGCGAAGGTACCTTGGATAGGTCTTACTTCGGGGAGAGGAAGATCTTCCTCTTCCTGAAGGATTTTAGCTCCTCTATATCCTTTGGAAGGCACAAAGCCCTCTCCAGACATTCCGCAACTAGGCCTGAGTTGCCCTTTGAGGGATCCCTCAGGTTGGCATCCTCGAGAACAGGAGCGCCTGAGCTAAGGGTGAAAGCAGGCCTCTAGAAAAAAGCTTTCCTGGCCTGGTCCCCACCGTTCTCCTTTAGAGGCACAATATATTCAGGCCTCTTCCTCTACTGGCCTTTGCCCGTGCGGGCCTCCTTGACTAGGGACTCGGATATCTCCCCTTCCTCGGACACACCTGCCTCCTTTCCCCCAGGGCCTCACTTCTGTTTCTTGTCTGCCGCATCAGCCGGGGACGTGTGAGTAGCGGCAGGCGTTGGTGGGTGAGGTGGAGCTGACACCACTGAGGATGAGCTCCCAACATGGGCTGATAGCAGCGCGAGGAGGTCAAGGGTCCTTTCTTCGAAGCCCATAGTTGTGGATGATGGGGCTCGTGAGGTGCTCAGAGCGTTGGAGCGGAGGAAAACTTCAAAATCTTTGTCTGTCACCTCCTGGACAGAAGTGGACGAAGACCCTTCCGCCTTTTCGGTGGATGGCAGTAGAGGTTCCTGGGAGTACAGGAGCTGAGCAGCTAGAGGTGCTGGGATTTGGGCATCTCGAGTTCCCTCAGGAGGCGGTTCTATCAGCAAGAATCCCGTAACGGTAACATCTATCAGGGCCAAACGCATGTCACGGGCCTTTATGACGTTCTTCGGACTCTGAAAGCGTTTGGTTAAAGGTTTGTAGCCAAGGATGACGTGCACTGCCCTAAGTTGCCCGTCTTGGTGAAGGAATATCTCTGACTTAAGTATTCTGTTTAGGTCACGAAAAATCACCAAATGCTTAGCCTGGGTTGTGTGATACTCGTCTGCTATGAGAAAGCACGGGCATTGTTAGTAAGGGGGCAAAAGAGAAAGGAACCAAAAAAAAAAAAAAAAAAATAGAAGAGACAAAAATTGCTGCGAAAATAAACTACGCTAAAAAAAAAAAAACCTAACGATGACCCCAGTCCTCGGGAGTGCTACTTGGTTCCCCTTCCTAGGTGGGGCAATGCCTCTCATCATGCCACTCGCCCGAGACAATAAGGTAGTCTTCGTCCATACCCTTGCTCGAATCGGGTAGGCAGGAGATTAACCTAATCGCGGGGATCCTACTCCTCATGTAGTATTTGGTTTTTCCCCCTTCTGGTAGTTATAGACCCAGTTCACATCATGCCATGTCAGGTGAGTCCCCATTCTACGATTAATAGCGTCTACACACCCGAGGATCCTAAACATATTGGGGGAACACTGGGTCGGGGTTAACCTATAATTTATGAGGTAATCCCTAGTCACTAGGCCCATGGGAAGTTCCATCCCACCTTCAATGAAGGCGATTATGGGAATTACCACGGACTCAGGAGGCCAGTTCAAAACCAACCATTCACCCTCCTCGAAATGCCTAAATTCTACGCTGTTGGGAATCCTGTACTGAGCCCTAAAAGCTATCCTAGCCTCCTCGGTGCCTACTAACCTAGCATACCTACCCGTGGTTTGCAAAAGAACAAGAAGGGGCAAAGTATGGAACTTGAAAAAGAACAAAACACAAGGGAAGCCAACACACTTACTGCAGAAAGTAAAGAACGGTTCTCAGGAGTAGTTTTCTCTTCGCCAAAGTTAAAATGCCAAAATGCCAAAAATGAGCCTTATCCAGTCCCGTTTCCTACTTTTATAGGAGTAAAAAATGGGCGGTAAAATTCCCGCCCATAAGTGGGAAGAGATGAAGGTCGTACGATTCCCATCTGACAATTGAACGTGGGGAGACAGGCAGCCGCTTGGAGCCATAAATGAGGGTTCGTGGATTCCAAAGCGCCAGGGATATGCGAATGATAGGTGAAGGGACACTGACTCGTGTGAACGCTTGCGGCATATGCATAACCCATTTGCGAATCTAAGACTTCACTTTTGCCTCAAGCGAAATGGTGGAAGTTTTAGGGGGCTATTGTGGGTACCTGAGGACCTGGGAGGAAGTCGTAGGGTCAAAATTGCTGGGCCGAGGAAGAGGCCCGAAGAGGAATAGGAAAGGCCAGGGTATTCAGTTGAGTGCAACACTGCAAAGGGGCCGAGGAGCGATAACGCCGAGGAATGAGTCAGATCCATTGGAGCACCATGCACTGTGCCAGGGGAAGAGCCGTAAAATTAAAGGAGATAGGGGTCAGTGGCAGACAAGAAGCCGTCGGGGTTGTGGCTGCCTGTCACATCTATATTAAATGATCTGCCCACAGCTTTATCAGCCGCATTAAATGAAGAAGTGACCTGAACAGCATTGGTCACAACTACATCAGCTACCGCTGCCACCTGCTTCAAAGGGAGGGAAGATGACACGTGTTGAAAAGGATGAAAGTCAGGCAGAGATGGACGGAGAGGATGAAATGGGGAAAGGCTATATAAAGAAGAGGTCAGGGGTTTCTACGGGGGACGGAAAAAGGGAAATCCATTGTGTATAAAAATTGAGATATTGAGTTTTGGGGTGTTGGCCAGAGACAGCTCTTGGGTAGATTCCACGCTTGTTGTGCTATCCCATCTCTTATAAATTCTATTGACTTGGACCAAGTTCTACAAGATCATTCCATCATATCCTGTGGGCTTTGTATTAGATATTTTGGTCTCGACAGAAACCATATTAATCATAACTAAAAAAGAAATGTTCTCTGATAGTAGTAGAAATTACAAAAAAAAATAAAGTTAGAAAATTTAAAAATCCATTTTTTGACATTTCATTTAACCTTGTTTAAATATATATATATATATATATATATAAATTTTTCATACACTATTACTTTCGAAAATCTAATGAACAATGCTACCTCTCATTTGTTGTCTTTGTTATGCAAATCATTAGTTAGTAAATATATGATAATGGTAAAAAGCGTTAAAAATGAGATCACTAACTAATTAGCCACTATCATTATGGAATAGTAGTCTATAATTTTACACATCCAAAAAAGTGAAATATATAGAGTTTTCTTAAAGGTATGTGTAAAGATTCACTATATATGTGTGTGTGCGTGTGTGTTTATAAATATTAAAAAATGTATATTTAAGGTTTATATTAACTTAAAAACTAATGAAAAACCAATGGTTAATAACTAAAATTATAGTATTAATAAAATAATTAATGAGACTATTCTAAAAAAATTATCACGCACAACGTGCGGGTATGCAACTAATTCTTTTAATTGCTACAACAAGACGAAAGATAAATGAAACTAGGTTTCATTTATGGATGTACATTCTGCTGTTTGTCCTCAAAAAACATGGGCATGTACATACCACACATTCATACATAATTATTGCATTTTAGTATTTATCTGGCTTCCATCACAGAAATTGTGACACTCTTTATGGAACAGTTTTTTGGCTTAATTTCTAAAACGCCCAAGTCTTCTACAATTGTGTTGGTAAAAAATGCAGGTTGTTTTGGAGAAGATAGTTTAAGAGTTTCATTTGAAAGCATAGAAACAACATCTGGCATGGTAGGTCTATCCTTTGCCTGATCCTGTACACATAAGAGACCAATGTGAATGCATCTCAATGCTTTAAATTAAGGGCGCGATTCCTCTAGTATTGTTGGGTCTATTAGCTCCAAACTTTTACCTTCATTCCATAACTGCCATGCCTAATACAAGTCCAATTGTTCATACAATGTTAACCATTAAGTTCATAAGTCCAAGTATTGGTTAAGAAGGGTTAACTGAGAAACTTACATATCCTATAAGGTTGAGTGGATACTCAAAGTGATAGCGACTATTGTTTTTCTTGCCACTCATGATTTCTAATAGTAGAACCCCAAAACTGAATACATCGGTTTTTATCGAAACAACACCATTCATTGCATACTCCGGGGACATATAACCACTGAAGTAAAAAGTGACCAATGAACTTTAGCATAAACAAGCAAATATATACATGTGCACATACAGAAAAAAAAAATTTAAATTATTCTTGCTTGAAATGAAATGCGTACTTACTATGTTCCAACAACCCTGTTTGTGTTTTCTTCTAATCCTTTCAACCCAAATATTTTTGCCATGCCAAAATCAGATATTTTCGGATTCATCTCCTCATCAAGCAAAATGTTGCTTGCTTTTAAATCCCGGTGAATTACTCTTAGTCTTGAATATTTGTGGAGATAAACAAGTCCTTGAGCAATGCCTTCAATTATGTTGAAGCGTGTCCTCCAACTTAATAAATACTTTCTAGTAGAATCTGATAGCAAGCAAATGGTTAAGTGTTGTTTTGACTTTATATAAAAGAAAGAAAAAATCTTCACATAAGTAAACTTTCCTAATCATTAACCATGTCCTACCAAAGAGGAAGAAGTCTAAGCTTTTGTTGGGCATGTACTCATAGATTAGTAGTTTTTCTTCTTCTTGAATGCAAAACCCTAAAAGCCTGACAAGATTAGTGTGTTGGAGCTTGGCAATAAGAATCACTTCATTCTTGAACTCTACTAATCCCTGCCCAGAACTTCTTGAAAGTCTTTTTATTGCTATTTCTGGTCCATCAGATAATTTACCTTGAAAGTATATTGCATTAGTCATACTCATATCATCTTAATTCAATCTCTGGTTACATTATTTAATTTTGTATCAAGATTCTTCCTAGCAATTGGGCTCACCTCAAGTGTTAATTTATTGACCGAACAAAATGGATTAGCTAGGCTATTAAAGAGAGAGAGAAGAATTAACCTTATAAACTGGTCCAAAGCCACCCTCTCCTAATTTATTTTCAGTTGAGAAATTATTTGTAGCTACAGAAATGCTTTCAAAGCTGAAGATTTGCAACTCGTGTCTAGCTTGTCCATCTTTATTTTGTTTCTTCCCTTTGTCATGTACTATGGAAGGTATTGCATTACCTCCAATTTCTTGTATGAGCAATTTTTGTTTCTTTTTTCTCTCCCCTAATTAACATATATAAAATATTAGTTGATTTTTTTTTCTTTCTACTTGATCATTAGTAATATATCCAAAAATCTATAGTAGGAGCATCAATTACCTTCCACTCTGCATTTTTTCCATTTTGCGTTGCCTAAGAAGCACAACAACGAGATAATAATTGCCCCTACTGCCATGATTAGCCATATCCACCACCTGTTTGCTACGTCTTTCGCTACAAGGACAAACATATTTTCAATAATACTACCAATAGTATTTCTATTCAGTTTTTTTTTTTTTTGTTGTGATTTATTATGATTTAAGTTGCATGATTGCTTGTGCTCTAGAAATCAAAATAAGACTCACAAAATTCATTGTTTCTCTTTGACCCCTAGAGGCTTCAAATCATTTGAGATTGAGCCTCTTTGTGGTTGTACAAAATTTTATTTTATACAAAGTTTCCCTTTAGTACTAAAACCTATATCAACAATATTGTTCACTTTGGAGTCCATACCCCTTGCGGCTTTGTTTCTCCCAAGCACAAAGCAAGGGTCATTGGTGTGATGAGGTGAGGGCTATCCATGAAATCTCACATGGTCTGGGTGTTGTAAAAGGGAATGCCTTATATGTGGGTTGAATATCCAAAATATTAACACATTTTTTTTTTCTTGCTCTTTACTAGGAAGAAACAAAGCTGTGAGGGGTATGGACTTCAAAGTGGACAATATTGTTGACATGAGGATTGGGGCGTTAGATTCAAAATCTAGGTTCTTCAAATATTAATTATATCAATTTTTTCCTTCAATTTTCAAAAATTAAGTTAATAGTATATATGTTATATCTACATGTAATACATCAATAATATGCACATTAATTTGATTAGTCTCGAGCATGAATTAATTAGACTTACCAAGGAAGTATATTGTCCGTCGCATACTAGCATCTGTCGAAGCAATTCCAGGCCCTGTGCTCCAAATCTGAATCTCACAGCCAGTTTGATTCTCTTCATTTGTAGATGCATAGGCAACACAAGAACAATCGTTCAAGCATTTGGCCTTAAAATCCATAAGGGTCAGGTTGTCACCTTCATTAAACTTAAATCCATCCATGTCATGCCATGAACCGAAAACTCCAGAAAATTTCTCATTAAGCCTCCTGCATTGAGGATTCTCTTTGGCAACACATCCTTCATTTAAATAAGGGGAAGCAGAAGAACAATTAACTATAGCGCCTTTATCATCAGAAAGTACTCCCAAGTAATTTATCGAGAAGTACCATTGGCATAGGTCCGCAGGAGCAGAGTAGCTGTAGCTGAAGTATGTTTCATTCTCATTCGATGTGTAGTCAAAAGTGTAGTGGGAATTTGTTAGGCGAAATAAAGATGAGTTGACATAACCACTTGTCCAGTAGATGTCCCCGTTCAACAAGATGACCAATTGATCTGTACGATTAGGATGGAGGCCAAAGGTAAAGTTTCCTGAGTCGGGTACCTCCGGGCTTCTCCAGGATGTTAGAACCCATCTCTGCCCCGTTTTTCGGTTTACTCCAAGTTTCATTCCTGGCAGAAGTCTGTGACTAGGATAATCAAAACTTTGCCACAATTGTCGCCCTGAACTGATTTCACTCAGTACAAAATTGCCGGTATCAAGTAGAACAGCACTTACATTACTAGCTTCATGTCCGGAGTACAGTACAAAAGGAAGATCTTCATTGTTTATAATTTTCAATTCCCCGTTATCATCAATGGTGAGACTTACAGCATTTAGGGATGGCTTGTCACGATTGGCAACCCACACAGTATTGCTTGCACGATCTGCGTTGGTGTTGAACCATATTCCTACGTAGTAGGTAATTACATCAAAGCTGAAGAATCCGATTCTAAAATTTCCTTCATCTGAATTTAATTCTGAATACAATGCGAGTTTCTGTCCTTGCTCTAACGTATTGGACTGGGAACTCGATGGCCCTAAGTAGAATAGCAAACATAAAAGGCCGAGGATAAGCTTACGTATTTTGTTTGCCATAACTAACAGTCTTTGATTTTTTGGGGAGATCTTGTGGTAGAGGAAGGGATCAGTTCATATTTAGGTGCAAATATGGCAGAAGAAGCTCTCTTGCAAGAAGCAGGTGATATGCCTAGACTAAAAGTCCTGGAAGCCGGAAACAATTGACTTGGATCATTTCATATTGACCATTAATTTGACTTTGTCACGCCCCAAACCCAATCAAGAGGGTACAACAATAGCCACACTTGAAAAGGGTTTTACCTTAATTACAAGTATGCAAGGCATTCAAAGAACATTAATAAACCTCAACAATTGTCATATTAAATCAAATCCAATCAATCAATATCTATATATATATATATATATGCAAGACTGAGAGAAAATCTAATTAGATTCTATAATTGAAATTCAATTTTGCGCAATGTGTCTTAAATTATTTATTTTCAAAGAGAGTTTTATTTTTTAATTTTGGAGTTAAATGTGGGATCACATCGTAATTATCCATCTAAGTGAGTTATTATGTATAAAAAGCAAAGAGTCTAGAATTAATGAACATAAATTTTTTTTTTTTTTTAAATTGACAATTTATATTTTATACCTAATAATATCCTTACAAGACTTTTTAAAGAGTTAAAAAAATATATAAGAATGACTATCAATAATATTCAAATTATATATGTAAAAATTATACTATACATTTTAATATATATCTTTTAAATATATTCATGCATCCATGCATATGCATGTGGTTACAAGCTAGTCTATATATATATATATATATATATAGAAAATGAGATGTAAAATTTTAATGTTGCTATACTGTGTTGAACCACCTCATCAACCACAACATAGTTAAAAAAAAAAAAAAAAAAAAAAAAATCTTTTATGATTTTTCTATTTTATTTTTTTACAAAATAATTAAACTTGTTAATGCATTCCATTACTATTCAACATATTATTATTCATTTGTTTTAAATGCAAATATTTGACAATTCAACTACCCAAATTGATTTCAACTTTTCATTTTCGTCTTTCTAATTTCATGTAATTGTTAAAATTGAATAATTCATTATCTTTTTAGTGGATATATGCACATGTTTGACTATTCATTACAAACGTTACTATTCATTAGATACAAATGTTTGATTATATTCATCTACCCAAATTGATTTCAACTTTTTGTTTTCTTCTTCCTAATTTCAATTTATTTTAAAATTGAATATTTAAACTTTTCATCTTCCTATTCTAAAAAAAAAAAAAAAAACCTCTTTTTCCCTTGCTCTAACATTTCCCCTCCCTCTTTGCCTCTTTATCTCCCTACTACCCTTTACTTTACCGTTAAACTTCCTTCATCATTTCCTCTTTCTTATATTTTGACTTTTCTTCTCCTCATTTTATTTTGTATAAATTTGATATCATTTATTCCATTCAATCCATATTTTTTCCCCACAAAAACTGTGAGTACTCTCTCTCTCTCTTGATTTTTGTTCTTTCTTATAACTCTAATTTAGGTTGATGGTTTTTTTATTTAAAGGAAAAAGTTAAGGCTTACTCTTCTCTATTATTTGAGGTAAAAATTCCTAATATTTTTGGTAGGTTTTATACTTTTGCTTGAGTTTCTTTTAATCTAAATTTTGATAATGATATTCATGTGATTTATGAGTCTTGGAAGTGATATCCTTGTGATTATGTATATGGATTTTTGATTTGGTGGATTTATTTTATGAGTGAGTTTATGGTTTTTACAATGGTGGTTATCTACAGTTTGTTATGGTGAAGATTTGGAGGTTTTGGCTTTCTAATGTGAAATAGATGGTAAATATAATTTTTATTGGAAATATTTAGATGAGCAAATTATAGCATCATGATAGCAATTCAATGGAAATATTTGTTTATACAATTATATATTCACTTCTTAAGATGGCATGGAAGTGAATTATAGCACCATAATAGAAATTGACACGGCAATGACATTATACATTCATTTCAAAAGATAGCATCTTTTTTTTTTTTTTTTTTTTTTTTTTCAGAGTTTCAACTTATGACGTCTGCTCCTGATAATAGTTCTTTATCATCAGACTAAGACAACAATCAGTTTTTGGTATAGGCGAAGATTGAATCTCAGATCTCTTATTCAACTATCAAAAATTTTACTAGTTAAGCTAACTAGAACCCCCCAAAAAATAGCATCTTTAATGCCTTCACCACATTCACATTCATTTATCCTCATTTTTATTTAATTGTGGACCTTACTTGTGAATTATTTTTATGGGCTGGGTCTTGCTTGTTATCATGCGACCTCAAAGTTGACATCACATTCTTTTTTAAGTTTCGTTTGAGGCAATATCTAAGTTTCATGTTATGAGATGGCTTAACAATTGAAACCATTTTTTCTTCTTTTGTATGTTCCTTGAGTTTCTTTTTGACTCTATAATATTTGGATAGTATCTAGGTCTCCCCATACCGTTATATCGTGCATAATGAAGACCAAAAAAAAAAAAAAAAAAAAGGAAAAGGAAAAATTTGGCCCCCCTAATCGAAACAAAAATTAGTTGACTTTGATAATATTATAATCAATTAGTCTAATATATATGTAAAGCTGAGAGAAAATTCAATTAGATTTTAAATTGGAATTCAATTAGAGTCTAATTTTGCACCATGTGTCCCATCTAATTTAAGCTTTTTTTTTATATATAATTTTTGTGCCAAATAAGTTAATTTAGTGTAGAAAATGAGGAGTTTAATATAAATAAACTATAAAAAAAAAAAAAAAAAAAAAAAAACATAATCATATATCTAATTCTATATATAAAATTAGAGGAAGAGAGAGTTTAAATGATTTTATATTTATGATAAATTTTTTTGTATAACTAAAAACAATTCAAATTTATAAGTCATTTATGTAATATACCATGACTATATATGGTTCTTTATTATCTAGGTAATATATATTGTAGGGATAAGGGCCCAAGTTCATGTATTGGGCTTTGGGCCTTGGCCGAGGAACTTGTTTGTCTTAGGACGGATAAAACAGTAGTGAAGATGTCAAGCTCAGAACCCCATAAGTAAAATACAAGCGAAAAGGTTGAGAAAGTTGGTCTGAGGAGGATTATCTCCTCAGATGGGCAGAGCACGGATCGAATATATGCCTTATCACTCAGAGTAACCTTTTAGGATGATCTACTGATAAAGACGGGTGATATGAATGTACAAAAGGGATGGGAGCTCAGAGGAATCTAAGGGAAAGCTGCTACCACCGCATTAAATGCACTGCAGCTACTTTTTTGGCCGCATTTATGTGGAGAAAACCCCTGAACAGTGCTACCTTGGCTATCACAACTCATAGAAAGCCAGAGAGGGTATCTGATGGGACAGACACTCGAGTAAGGGCACGAGTGATCAACAAGTGTAGGGTCAAGGTGGTCCAAAGGGAGATATATAATGCAAAAGACCCTCTATGAGGAATGGATCGAAAAATTAAGAGAAAAACATTGTAACAATTTAGAACCAGGCTTGTAATAAAACTTCAAAGACAATACTTAAGAATCAGTCTCCTCGGAATTGGCCGAGGACGTGTTTCTTTAGAGAATATCTATTATCTTTCTTTCTTTGTCATCAAAATCCATTGACTTGTTACTTAATTTACTAAAGCCCAGTTTTTCAACCCATCATCTACAAATTTATTATTTTAGGCTTTTTGGGCTTAAGCCCATACACACATTGGGCTAGGGCCTAAGTCCCTCGTACCCTCATCTTGGACAACGGCCTTCGGTTTGATAGCAAATCTTTCAGGAGATACTACCATGACTTGGGAATTATAAATAGGTACTCTACCCTGGTTTATCCCCAAGTGAACGAACAAGCCAAAGCCATTAATAAGGTTATAGTGAATGGACTCAAGAAGATGTTGGACGATGCGAAGGGAAAATGGGTGGAAGAACTGCCATATGTCTGTGGATGTACCGAACCACACCTCGTAGGTCAACAGGGGAAACTTCCTTCTCAATGACTTATGGGTTATCCCTTTAGAGACTGGCTTCCCGACGCTGAGGACAAGTACTTTTGATCCGAGCAACAACAACGAGTTGTTGGAAAAAAGCCTAGACCTGATTAAAGAGAGGAGAGAAAACGCAATGGTCCAACTGGCCTACTACCAATACAAGCTCAAGTAAGGGTATGATGCCAATGTAAAGCAGAGACCATTAACACCTAGCGACTTGGTGTTGAGAAAGACCTAGGAACTGCAAAGAACCCAGCTTGGGAAAAATTGGGGCCCAACTGGCAGGGGCCATATCGCATTGCCTCGATAGTTGGTATAAGAGCGCATTTTCTGGAAGACTTAGATGAGTAAGTAATACCACGCCCTTAGAATGTAAACAACTTGAAGAGGTATTATTATTAATAAAAGTTTCCTTTATCAATATGTTCATTCGTTGTATAAATGTGTTGTACTCCCTGCTTTTCTTTCTTTTATAAGTGCTTAAATAGAACCTTAGTCATGCCTCGGTTCTCGGACCAGATGCTTTGAAGAAATTAACACTATGACATTTTTATAAGTGCTTAAACAGAACCTTAGTCATGCCTCAGTCCTCGGGCCAGATGTTTTGGGAAAATTAACACTCTGTGACATCTTTGTAAGTGCTTAAACAGAACCTTAGTCATGCCTCAGTCCTCGGACTAAATGCCATGGGGAAATTAACACTCTATGACATCTTTATAAGTGCTTAAACAGAACCTTAGTCATGCCTCGGTCCTCGGACTAGATTCTTTGGGAAAATTAACTCTATGACATCTTTATAAGTGCTTAAATAGAACCTTAGTCATACCTCGGTCCTCGGACCAGATGCTTTGGAGAAATTAACACTCTATGACATCTTTATAAGTGCTTAAACAAAACCTTAGTCATGCCTCGGTCCTCAGACCAGATGCTTTGAAAAAATTAACACTTTATGACATCTTTTATAAGTGTTTAAATAAAACCTTAGTCATGCCTCGGTCCTCAAACCATATGTTTTGGAAAAATTAACACTTTATGACATCTTTAGAAGTTCTTAAACAGAACCTTATTTGTGTATGCCTCTTCAGACCATATGCTTGGGGGAAATTAACACTCCACGATATCTATTTGCTTCTCACTAAGTGTCAAGACAGATCTAAGATTATAGCCAACTCCTCAGATTGGTAGGTATGAGTAAGTTAAAATCCTTAATTATTTATCCAAGTGTGAATTTATTACTTGTCTTTATTAGACTCAGCCTTCATTACAGAAAGAGAAGTGCGTAGTACAAATATAGGGTAAATCCCTTCATTGTTGATACTTAGTTAAATTACTTACACTGGTGGCAGGGTATTGTTGTTAGTTTTCATTAAAACTAAAATGGCACCAAGTTAAGTTTATTTGCAATAACAGTAAACTTGAAAACATGTAAAGCAAAGACACAAGAGATAGAAAGGAAAGTCCATTCATTAATTAGAAAGGGAGTACATTATACTCAGTGACAAAGTGCCACGCCAAAAAAAAAAAAAAAAAAAAAAAAAAAAAAAACTATTACAAGAAAATCCTAAATGTTAAGCCTTGGCCTTGGGGGCAGGAGGGTCCTCCTTCTGGCTCGACTGAGAGGTGGCAGCGTCCTTAGCCTTAGGATCAGCTTCTTTAGTCTTGGCCTTTGCTTCCTTTACCTTGGCTTCAGCTTCCTTGGCCTTGGTAGCGTCTTTGGCTCTTGCTGAGGGCTTCTTCTATTTGCCCTTACTTTTGTCTTAGGCCCCCTTGACCCCCTGGCCTTGGTCACCAGGTTGGCTGGATCCCTTCGAGGCCTCAAGGAGAAGGAAAGCAACTTGGATAGTTAAGGCTTACTTAGAGGCCTCTAGAGCAAGGGCATAGGAGGAGGGAAAGGCACCTAAGGCTTCACAGATGTCTGGATGATAGTATATGCTCCCAGGTTGCCTCCAGATAAAGTTCGCAGGGACACCTGCAACGTCAAGGGCCCTACGCCATGATACATTGCAGTTCACAGATGTCTGGATGATAGTATATGCTTCTAGGCTACCTCCAGATAGAGTTTGCAGGGACACCTGCAACGTCAAGGGCCCTACGCCATGATACATTGCAATAATCCCTGCATACCTCAGAAAGCTCTTCAATGAGCCTGACTTGTGTTTCCTCCACGCCGAGCAGATAATACTCCTGCTTCTCAGCCTCGGTTGCCTCCTTAGCCATTTGAGCTGCCTCTTGAGCCTTCTGTAGTTGTGACTTCAGATCCAGCACGAGCTGCCTCTAAGTGGCCAGCTCTAACTCAGTCTGATAAAGCAGCTTGCACTGGTCCTCAGCCTGAGTTTTGGCATTCTTTAGCCCCACTTGGGCACTTTTTTTCTCTCTCTCCTCAATGGTCATCTTGGAGGCCAGCTCTTTACTCTCTTCCTTTGCAACCCCCAAGGCCTTCTCAACTTTGAGGTGGAGGTAAACCTCGTTCTTAACATCATTCCTAGCCTCTTTTACCCACTCCTCAGCCACATAGACCTCCTGGGTGATATGCGCAAGAATAACCTTGCAATCCCATGTGAGTAGGAAGGAGATATATATATAAAGAATGTAAAAATGTAATAATACCTAGAAGAAAAATTTCAAACAGTATACTCACCAGAGTAAGGTCCCTTTTCAAGGACAGAAACAGCTCTTGCTGCCTCATCTTCCTGACAGCGTCCATGTCTTTTGGAAGAAGGAGGGGCTACTCTAAAGCCTTGGCTATATGAGTAGCATGCCTCCTTTAGAAGTCCCTTATTGAAGCGTTCCAAGGGATAGCAGCCCCATCTACTTCTAACTTGGGAGACCAGGTGCGCTGCTGGAGGTACACCTCGGCCCCGTTGTGCTCCTCCTTGCTATCCGTGGAGGTGGCCCTTTTGTCTTTAGGGTCCTTGGCCATTTTTTACTGTTTGGAACCCTTTTGTGTTGCCACCACACCTTTCTCTTGCTCTTGCACTGGTCTCTTTTTCCCCAGATTTGGATTTGCCTGCAGTCCGAGATCAGTGGGGAGTTGAAGGGGAGGAGGGGGTAGGCTAAGAGGGAGTTTAGATTTGGGGACTTTTTTAGAGGTTGCCCCTATGTTCCTCCCTGCCATCAGCTCCCTTAGGCTTTTACCCCTCCCGTTCAGAGCCATCTCGTTTCCCTCTTCTTCAGTGGAGTTGTCTGGGCAAGCAACTAGCAGAATGGAGGCATGAATACCAGATTGCCTATCAGCCTCCTCTTTGGTGTTTGAGATATGAACTATTTGAGCCCCTGGGTCCTCCTCTTCTTCAAAGAGAAATTTATCTATCTCCTTGTCTAGAGATAGGCGTGAGGAGGCGATCTTTTCCCCCAGTGTTGCCGCTGCTTCAGGCAGAACCTGTTGGGGTGGTAGTACGACCGGCGGAAGGTCCTCTTGGGCTAAGAAATTGGGGAGTGACATGTCAATTCAAGCAAGCCGTTGGTCACCTGTTCTTATGGCGTGGCCTACTTCTTGGTATATTTCCGAGATAGGCTAGAGGTCCAAAATTAAATGGATTGCTCTCAACTGCCCGTTTTCACTTACAAAGATCTCATATCTCAGCAAATAATTGAGAGCTTCAATGTTGGTCAAGCTGAGCCGGGGTGCTATGTAATTTTTTTCTGCAAAAGTAGTCGAGAAGCAAAACATGGTTAGAAAATTAAAGTTCATCGTCAAAAGAAAGCAAAATGAAAAAACAATAATGACATGGTCTAGGTTAAAGAATCTAAATTTCTTGCTAAGGAACCTAACTCTAAGGTATCCCACCTGGCTCTCCCTTTCGGACTGGAAAATGATGGCCATCATGCCACGCCCTCGAAGCAATCAGGTAGTCATCTTTCATCCCCTTGTTAGATTTGGGGAGACATGATATGTGCCTAACGACATCAAATTGGGATTTTAGGTAAAATCTCGCACCTTTAAGGTTGTGGCACTCGTACATATGGACCACATCGTGCCAGGTGAACCCCAAGCCCAAATACTCGTTGAAAGCATCAACACACCCTAAATAGATTGGGTGCGCATTGGTGTGGGCAGATCCTATGGTTGAGGAGGTAGTCCCGTGTTATCCTACTCATAGGGAGGGTTATCCCCCTTTCTATAAAAGCTGTCATGGGGATGATAACTTCCCCCTCCTCTCTGTGTGTCACTATTTGTTTTGTGGAACAGTATCGCAGGGCTATTCCCTGCGGTATGTGGTATTTATCCTTAAAGACCTCTATTTTGGCAAGAGAGTATACTAGATGCTTAAATCTACCCATCCAAACGGGTTAAAGGGAAACAACTAAAATTGGTAAATGAAGAAATAAGAACTGGAAGGCCAAGAAGATGGGTCGAGGAGAAAAAGAGAAGTTTAAAGAAATAGAGACTTACGAGAACTAAGATATGTGCTAGTCCCTGAAATCTTTAGAAATATTTTCAAGGATTTCTTAAAGGAAAAGTGTGGGAAGTTTAGTAACTTAGAAAGCTTTGTGAGTTCAAGTGCTTGGGATCTCTGGAGAGTTTGAAGAGTTGTGAAATGAGGGAAATGATTTCTTCGGATGCTTTATATAGAGGGCAAGATTGGGTGGGAGTTATCCTACTCAAAGCCTAAGGAGAAATATCAGCCGTTGGATTAGCATCTCACCGTTGAATGTGAGGGACATAACACCGCCTGGAACAATTAATGACGCCTCGCGGACTCTGAAGCGTTAGTAGCAATCGTGAGGCGCATAAAACGTTACTCTCGTACGTGTAAACTTAGGGATTTGATGTTCTTAACCCTTAATAAATCAAAACCCCACTTTTCTCCTCGGACGAAAGGGAAAAATTGGTGTTTTGAGGGGCTATTGTAGGGATAAGGGCCCAAGTTCATGTATTGGGCCTTGGGCCTTGGCCAAAGACCTTGTTTGTCCGAGGACGGATAAAACAGTAGTGAGGATGCCAAGTTCAGAACCCCATAAGTAAAGCGGAAGGGTTAAAAAAGCTGGTCCAAGGAGGATTATCTCCTCGGATGGGTAGAGCACCAATCGAATATATGCCTTATTACTCAGAGTAACCTTCCAGGACGATCTACTGATAAAGACGGGCAATATGAATGTACAAAAGGGATGGGAGCTCAGAGGAATCTAAGGGAAAGCTACTACCACCGCATTGAATGCACTGCAGCTACTTTTCTGGCCGCATTTATGTGGAGAAGACCCTTGAACAGTGCTACCTTTGCTATCACAACTCATAGAAAACTAGAGAGGGTGTCTGATGGGACAGGCACTTGAGTAAAGGCACGAGTGATCAATAAGTGTAGGGTCAATATGGTCCAAAGGGAGATATATAATGCAAGAGACCCTCCATGAGGAAGGGATCGGAAAATCAAGAAAAAAACACTGTAATAATCTAAAACCAGGCTTGTAATAAAACTTCAAAGACAATACCTAAGAATCAGTCTCCTCGGATTTGGCCGATGACGTTTCTCTTTGGAGAATGTCCATTATATTTCTTTTCTTTGTCATCAATATCCATTGACTTGTTACTTAATTCACTAAAACCCATTTTTTCAACCCATCCTCTACAAATTTATTGTTTTGGGCTTTTTGGACTTAAGTCCATACACGTTAGGCTAGGAGTTCAAATCAGGTCCTTACATATATACATATATATATATATATTTGCTTTTTTAAATCAAAGTTCAAAGAAAATTCAATTAGAATCAAAATTGGTTTTTGCTTTTATTAGCTTTCATACAAATTAATTTTTTTTAGATTTTTATAGTTA
Source organism: Quercus gilva (assembly GCA_023621385.1). Classification (NCBI taxonomy): domain Eukaryota; kingdom Viridiplantae; phylum Streptophyta; class Magnoliopsida; order Fagales; family Fagaceae; genus Quercus; species Quercus gilva. The sequence goes on from CM042477.1 coordinate 36,398,655, forward strand.
TTTTTGCTTTGAATTAATGTGAATATTTTTTATATTGTTTCTTGATAGGCCACAAACTGAATGACCCCTTGTGATTTAAACTAATTAATTAATTTAGCCAAGTTATTAATTAATCAATTTAACATGCAAATACGTGGCAGCACAAACAAATCACCGAATAACTAAATATGCAGCGGAAAATAAATAACACGGTGATTTGTTCACGAATGGGGAAAACCCTAACGGCAAAAACCCCACCGGGTGATTTTTAGGTCACCACTCCCGAAACTCCACTATTATCAAATCAAGCAGTTACAAATAAGGAATTCCAAGTACCTTACCAACCTACAGTTGAACCCTTACCCCAATACCTATTGGACTTGATCTGTAGTGACAGTTCCCCCTTTTTATGCACGGCTCCCAAGTACGTGACTAACCAGATGCGCGGATCCCAGTACGCGACTTCAAACACCAACTTTAGGAAGAGAGGTTGGCTGCAAAGTTCTTTAGATCATCCTATGCAATGAAGATCAGGAAGATGCTTGGTCACAAAACCCTACGGTGCAAAATACACAGCAACTTCTTAAAGAAGATGAACTAGGTCAAGAACTTCGTCTTAGATCACAATTTGCTTTTAACAAGGATTGCTCAATGCTTATGCAACTTGTGTCTATATTGACGGCTCTTAAAACACTCTATTTATATGTTTAGGGTTAGAAGAAAAGAAGGCCCAAAAACACATTCACGGATCCCAAGAAAATCAGAACAGAAATCTGACTTTTTAATTCTCGACAGATAGCAGGTGTCGAGGTAGTTATCGAGCAGGTGTCGAGCTTTAAAAATTCTGCACTTCAACTTGCTTTTTCTTAGACAAACTTGATGACTTCAATACTTGATCTTGAAACCTTGTTTCTTGAAGTATTAAAAACACCTAGAACTACCCAATTACAAGTAGAGTGCGTTTTGTCAAAGGATTAGCCAATATACATAAAATATGACATATGTTCTTAACGTGTGAACACATATGTCCTAACAATCTCCCCCTTTGGCAATCCGTGACAAAACCACAACAAACAAATGAACATATGAGAGAAGTCATAAATCACTCAACTCATATTCACTTGTTACATACAATAAAATCTATCCTAACACAAACTCTTGAAAAACTTTGCAAGAAGAGAGTTTATGGCAAGTAGACTTTGACAACCTGTATTTCTGAAACACTTTTAAATAAAACTCATCAAGGCATCTTGTGTGAAACAGAAAATAATTAGATTGCATACAAATATAAAGAACATGTGTATAAAGAGAGAAAAGAAACAACACATGAAGAGATAGGTGAAAAAGAAAAACATACATCCACATATATAGAAAGATAAGTACAATGTATGTAAAACTGGTCACAAGACCTCATATACAAGATCAATGTATCTATAAAGACTAGAAAAGAAAAAGATACATCAAAATCTCACTACATCCCTCAAAAATATGAACACTCCCCCTATCAAAAATGTCCTATACTAACTCTCCCCCTAAGATGACTACTCTCATAATCCAAAACTACTTCCCCTTTTTGTCACGAATGACAAAGGGTAGAGTGTCATGTAGACATCTCATCAGTAGAGCTAGCATCTCCATCATCATCATCTGAAGCATCATCGTCATCACCATCATCATCATCATCCTCAGAATCAGAATCGGAAGCAACTGGAGGAGGTGGTGGAGGAGAAGCCTCAGAAGCAAAACCACCCATGGTCGCCTGCCATCGTGCAATACGACCAACACGAACATTCACCTGATACAACTCAGTGGTGAGTGTATCGAGGCGAGCATCCATGCGCTGCAGCTGCGCCATAATATCTCCAAGAGATACATCGCCTGAAGAAGAAGGAGGAGCCGATGTAGATGGAGCTGATCTGGATGGAGCCGAACGGGAGGGAGGAGTGGAATCCGGCTGTCTCGACCTGAACTGTGCCTCACTACGTTTTACGGTAGCGGCATCTATGGCAGATATGTGTGTGAAGTGGTCGAACGAAGGGAAAGGAATGGAAAAATGGCATAGAATCCTCGTGATAGCGGAAGGAAAGATGAGCTTATCACGGGACGCCGCATCTAAATGAACATCTATGATAGAGAAAATGAAGTGAAAAGGAAAGTCTATCGTGAGATGCTCAAGTAGAGATAACAAAAATCGAGCACGAGGCTCTGTGATAGAGTTGTAGTGAGAGAGAGGATGAAGTACAAAAGTCATCACCATGTTTAGAAACCTAGGACCTTTAGCAAAAGGTCTACATGATGTATACTGGTGCTCACCCCACTTAGAAGGGCGCTCACAAAAAGCAGAAATGAGCTCATCCTTGGACACAGTCCTCAGTCGCTCACAAGAAGGATAGTCAGGAAACTCTATCCTAGGGACCCTAAGCACATCCGCCACTAGCTGCGGTGTGACAGGGATGCGCGTACCTCGAACGCGAGTGAAAAAGAGAGGTACTGAACGATCAATCCCGTGCATGTTGGAGTAAAACTCCTGAATCAGCACGAGAGGATAGGTGACCGGGATGTCACACAGTGACCCCCATCCCCTACTGTGAATGACAGAGGGAAGGTCAGTGTCGGCGAAGTCCGCCAAAATGACTTGGCGTTCTGAATGAACACCTCGTCTAGAAAAGTTCTCAGTAAATGCCTTGTGGGCATCTCCATCATGGAACCGAAGGTTAAGAGGAGCAGAATCAGAAGAAGAGGAAGCTCCAGAACGCAGAGGGTTCCGAGTTGAAGTAGATTTACGTTTGGGTGCCATAGACACAACTAACGTAAAAGAATGAGAAAGAGATAGAGAGGGAGACAATCAGAAAAGACCCAAACAGTTCAAATATGATAATATGTTGAACAAAAAGTACGTATGCATGGGAATGCATGGGCATGTGACATGCAAACTTAAAAAGCATCATGGGCTCAGCCTAATCCAAACCTAGCAGCACACATACAAGAAACACACATCTAAATGCATGAAAATATCATTCTAATGCACATGGAATGCAATGTATGACATTTTAAAAACATTTGAGTGAAAAACCAACCCAAAATTTCAAGAAAAACTCATCAATTTTGAAAAACCCCAAAAATTTCCAAAAATCCCAAAACCTAGGTTTTAAAATCATGAAATGCATGAAAAAGAAAGGGAAAAAGAACATACCAGGTGAAGGAAATCAAGGGAAGATCAAAAAGGATGAAGATTTGAAGCTTTGAGGGAGAAAAGCTTGATTGGGAGATGAAAAGACCTCGGACAGATCGAGAGAGATCGAGTGAGAATGAGAGAAAATCGCGATCGCAGCTTAAATAGACACCTCAGTAAATCTCGACAGATGAGGTGTCGAAAGGTGTCGAGGGTGCTGTCGAGGAAGGTATCGAGAATTTTGCCTTCGACAGCTGAAGGTGTCGAGGAGGTATCGAGGTACCAAACAGCTGAACAGATACTGAAGCTCGATCGATCGACTATGTGTCGAGAAGGTATCGAGGAGACAGAGAATTTCTCGATCGATCCACCAGGTGTCGAGGAGGTGTCGAGATTGCGATAAGAAAAAGGCTTGAGAATCTCGATAGCTGATCAGGTATCGAGGAGGTGTCGAGCCAGCAGAGAAAAGCAGTTTTTCGAGAAGAGAAAAACACAGACAAGAATGCAATCAAGACAAACACCTCAACCATGATCCAACCAACATAAAAAGTTCTCAAAAATCATCTCTCAATGAAAATTTAAGCACATGGATCTTCCAAAAACACACACACACACTAAACAAGTCTAACCAATTTTATATTTCAAAAATAAGTCATGACAGTTTAGTGAGCGTACAAAAGTACATGTAAAACCTTTGTGATGGCCAAATCACATTGTACCTGCACATGTATCAAAAGTAGCAAAGAATATTGCGTGTTGTGTGTGAAAAACATCGCAAGATTGCATATGTGTATACATGTTATGACGATCTGAGATATGAGAAAATAACTTTAACTCACACACAATCATAACTGTTTGATGGGGACTATCACCTTCGAGGTACATCCTATAACTCCCACATCTCCTAGAATACACGCTTGCAACCATTTTTAAAGCATTTTTAATCTTTTTGCTTTTTATTTTCTTTGCATATATTTTTTTTAAACATATCATGCATGGGCTTATGAGAAAGAAAAGAAATACCCATTGATATTTGACATTTCAATTTTGCTATGCCTAAGCACACAAATGTCATTGACATCACGCTTTTTCTATGCCGAAGCATACAGATGTCATTAATGATTGGCAGGCAACAGTGGTGAGATGGTTATTTATGCCTTTCTCTTAGGATTTTCTAGTCCTACTCGTCAAAAAGAGTGATATGAGTGTTAAGTCTAAGAAATAACCTAATCTTACTCATCACAAACAAGAGCCACAAAGCTCACTTGCTTAGTTGTGCATAAAGATGCTCATCTAAGCTACAAGAGATACAAAGTTTAGAAACCTTTGTTTCATTGGCCATCCAAGGTACACAAGTACCAATGTACACAAAACACACACTGTTTTTGTATTTTTCAATTTTTCAAAAAATTTTTTTTTTATTTTATATCAAAACAAAAGTAAACAAAACTGAAAGTAAACACACAAAAACATGTTGACAAAGCAAAACAATGCATAAAACTAGACTGACTAAAAAAATGCAAAACAAACAAGCAATGCAACACATAAGAAAAATAATATGGGAGAAGAGAGTAATGGAATCACTTTGAGTCCTTTTTCTTCCACACTTTGGAAGAGCCTTTCCTTTAATTAAAACCTTGAACCGGCGGTGAGGGGGAAGAATTGAAACCGTTCAAGTTCGAAAGGAACATGATGGCTTTCAGAAGATCTCCAAGAGGAGCAAGAGAGGATTGAAGCTGATTTTGGCTTCCAGATGCTGTCATACTGTTGCTTTGTTGGGTGGCTAGCCACTTGTAACAATTTGGTCGAGTATGACCAGCAGCTCCACAATGATAACAGAGATGCTGCTTCTTTTGTTTAGGCTTTTGAGAGTTAGCCTTCTTATCCTTAGGGATTTTAGCATCTTTCTTATCTAACTTAGGGGGTGCTCCTAAGATGGATTTACCCTTGTCTATGTTCTCACTAGCTAATTCAGTTTTAACCTCAATGTTCTCAATTTTAACAGTATTAGCAGGAGGAACAAAAACAGTAGAACTAGTAGAAGCAGAGTTAGAGAAAGAAAGACCATACCCTAAACCTATTCGATCTGAAGCAGATTTCTGGTTGCTGAGCATCTCATCAAGTTTTGCACTTGAAGTCCTCTCCAGTTGAGCTCTGACTTGAAACAGCTCTGCTTCAAGCTTCTTGGTCTTCTCAGCCAGGAAGTTGTTCTCAAACCTCAGTGCTCCAATAGTTTGATTCGCCTCATCAAACTTTGTGGACAATTCTTCTCTCTCAAGTTCCACATCACTGAGCTTCTTGGTGGCCAGCCTGTATAACTTCTCATGCTTCTCTGAGAGCTTGTAAAGCTTCTCATAGGCTGAATGGATATCATCTTTGTCATCCATCTTCTCACATTCAGTGTCCACCAATTCTTCTTCTTTTTCTTCCTCAACAATCCCTTCAGTAGAATTGACTGAGGCAGTGAAGGCATTTAGGATTCCCTCATCCTCATTGTCGGAATCATCTTCAGGCTCAGTGTCACTCAGGGTTGCAGCAAGAGCCTTGCTCTTTCCAATGCTCTTAAGATATGTAGGACACTCATTCTTCATGTGTCCAAACCCATGACACCCAAAACACTTTGGTCCTGCCGGAACAGTGTACTGACCGCCATCCTTGGCATCCTTCCTTCCTTTATCTTGGCTCTTGAATTGTGAAGAACTGGATTGCCTTCGGTCCTTGTCGAAGCTCCTCCCATTGGCATTCTTCATAAACTTCTTGAACTGCCTTGTAATGTAGGACTTCATCTTGGAATCTTCATTATCGGAAGACTCATCTGTATCACTGCTCTTCGCCTTCAGGGCCATGCTCTTGCCCTTACTTGACTTGCCTATTCTTGATAACCCTAGCTCGTAGGTCTGCAAGTTCCCAACCAACTCAGTCAAAAGAATTTTATCAATGTCCTTTGATTCTTCAATTGTCGTAATCTTGGCATGAAATCTCTCAGGTAGAGATCTGAGCACCTTCCTTACAACCTTGGGTTCAGGGATGGTTTCCCCAAGATTGAAGGCTGAGTTCACTATGTCTTTAAGCTTGGCATAGAACTCATCGAACGACTCATCCTCTTCCATCTTAATTTCTTCAAAGCTAGTAGTGAGCCTCTGTTGCTTTGAATCCTTGACAACCTTTGTTCCTTCATAGGTTGTCTGGAGGATGGTCCACGCCTCCTTAGCAGTTTCTGTTGAGGATATCTTCTTGAACTCCTCATTGGTGACTGCGCTAAATAAGGCATTCAACGCTCTGCTATTGAAGTTTGCCGCCTTGATCTTGGCTTCATCCCAATCGGCCGGCGCTTCTTTTGGCTTGGTCCAGCCAATCTCAACAGCTTGCCACACCTTCTCGTCTAAGGACTGCAAAAAAGCTCTCATGCGTACTTTCCAGTAGGCATAGTTAGTCCTATCAAATAAAGGAGGTATAATGAGAGATTGTCCTCTATCCATGACAGCAGGGGTCAATGGATCAACACAGCAAAGATTAACCTAATCAGAGTGTGCCTGCTCTGATACCACTTGATAGGTCACAAACTGAATGACCCCTTGTGATTTAAACTAATTAATTAATTTAGCCAAGTTATTAATTAATCAATTTAACATGCAAATACGTGGCAGCACAAACAAATCACCGAATAACTAAATATGCAGCGGAAAATAAATAATACGGTGATTTGTTCACGAATGGGGAAAACCCTAACGGCAAAAACCCCACCGGGTGATTTTCAGGTCACCACTCCCGAAACTCCACTATTATCAAATCAAGCAGTTACAAATAAGGAATCCCAAGTACCTTACCAACCTACAGTTGAACCCTTACCCCAATACCCAATTGGACTTGATCTGTAGTGACAGTTCCCCCTTTTTATGCACGGCTCCCAAGTACGTGACTAACTAGATGCGCGAATCCCAGTACGCGACTTCAAACACCAACTTTAGGAAGGGAAGTTGGCTGCAAAGTTCTTCAGATCATCCTATGCAATGAAGATCAGGAAGATGCTTGGTCACAAAACCCTACGGTGCAAAATACACAGCAACTTCTTGAAGAAGATGAACTAGGTCAAGAACTTCGTCTTAGATCACAATTTGCTTTTAACAAGGATTGCTCAATGCTTATGCAACTTGTGTCTATATTGACGGCTCTTAAAACACTCCATTTATATGTTTAGGGTTAGAAGAAAAGAAGGCCCAAAAACACATTCACGGATCCCAAGAAAATCAGAACAGAAATCTGACTTTTTAATTCTCGACAGATAGCAGGTGTCGAGGTAACTATCGAGCAGGTGTCGAGCTTTAAAAATTCTGCACTTCAACTTGCTTTTTCTTGGACAGACTTGATGACTTCAATACTTGATCTTGAAACCTTGTTTCTTGAAGTATTAAAAATACCTAGAACTACCCAATTACAAGTAGAGTGCGTTTTGTCAAAGGATTAGCCAATATACATAAAATATGACATATGTTCTTAACATGTGAACACATATGTCCTAACATTTCTAACCAAATATTTTGTATGCGAATGTATGGAAAGTAAAAAACTGTAATTGAGCTAAAGGATCACATGCATCTATCCCCATTCAATTTAGGAGATACTATTTGACCAATTTATTATTTTATTGTGTTATATTTAGTAGAATTTTACATACAATAATTGTGAATTGATATTGTATATGTAATATCTAATAGTGATTTTCAGAATTTCATACGTTATAACAATGTAATGAGAAACTTGGCGTAATCAATATTATGAAAATTGCAAGAAAAAACTATTTTAGTACCTCCTAATGTCCTGGTCGAACTATATCCTATATGTTTAATAACTCAAACTAACATCAATAGTACCACTACAATTCATCATTCTCGTGCGTAAGCACGGGTTACATACTAGTGTGTGTGTCTATATATATATATATATATATATTTTTTTTTTTTTTTTTTTTTTTTTTTGAGGTAAAAAGGTAGAAATTTTATTGATATAAGTCGAAAAATACAAAAGTATGCCCCTTGTTCCAACATACTGAAAACAGGGGAAGAGAAAGGCTACTGTAAGCTGCGTGGATCATTTTTTATTGTAAAAAAACAAAATACCAGTGTTGTCCTAATACCACCTGTACTTCAAGGAGAAACTTCAACGTCTCTGTCATGCCATTGAGCTGCCATGCGTTCCTGGTACTCATGCAGAAGACTGAGATCCCCATTCAGGATCCTTCGGGTGAATTTGTATCCGTTCAAAATAGTACTTGTTTCTCTTATTCCAAATTGCCCAGGATGTCACAACCCACTTCTCCAAATCATGCAAAGCTAGTCTATCAACCATCATCTGTAGGAGTATGAAGAAATCGCATTTGGTGTTTGGGCATTTTTGAATACCACCACAATAGAGTGCACAAACATTTCTTGCAAAGGGACATTCCCATAACATGTGTCCCACCATCAAGGGCGGCCCAACAATTTTGGAGGTCTAAGGCGATATATTTAAATGTGACCTTTTTGTTATCACTTAAATAATATTTAACTAGTATTTAATATCATAATTTCTTTATAAAAAATTTATTCCTTTTATTTTGTCATATGCTTTTTTTTTTGGAAAAACGCTAAAACTATAACAAATTTTACTAAAAAAAACTTTCAAATGATGTAGAAATGAATGCAATTAGTGACACTTCAAGAAGATAATAAATAAGTATTTGAATGAATGATATTAGTGATATTATAAATTTTACAACATGAGGCTTACAAAGATGTATCATTAATCACAAAAAATAATTCAAAAATGCATCTAATAGGTTATTGACGTTCACATATCATATTAATTGTCACATCGATTTGATATCATATTAATTGTCACATCGATTTGTAAAGTTTTTAAGTAAAATTAATAATATTTCTAGCATTTTCCTATCTGAATTATTTCTTACGATTAGTGACACATATATTTGTAAGGAAAAATGATAGATATACAAATTCTTTTACAAAAACTTTTACAAACTGATGATATGGTGAATAATTATAGATAAATAAAAAAGTGATGTTATCGGTGGGCCCAGATGAGAACCAATAAGAAGTTAGCCACAACAACAATTTATAAAAATGTTGTAAAATAATTTGTAAAACTATAGCATTACTCTATTTGTAAGACCTATGTATTTAAAGTTGTATTATCTCTAGCATTACTCAATACTTTAGGACTTCTTAAAAGTAGAGGAAAATTATAAAACTAATTTTTTTTTTTCCTATATCTCTTTTTTTTTTTTTTTTTTTTTTTTTTTTTTTTTTTAAATATATCAAATTTGGCCCCAAAATTTGGAGCCTTCCTTAGTAGGGGGTCCTAGGTGGTGGCCTAAGTGGCCTAGGCCTTGGGTCAGCCCTGCCCACCATTTCAGGTTACTGGCAGCAAAGCTCACAAAGGATATCTACCTGCACTCTTCTCCTGTGTAAGCTTTCCCTGGTTGGCGAAATATTTAAGCATGCCCGCCAAAGGAACATTCGAACTTGAGGAAGTACATTTAATCGCCAAAGTTTCTTCCATAGGGGCCGGTCAGTGGTTGCTATGAAGTGTTCTGTTCATGTGGTTTCTACCATCCTAGTAGCCACCTGGTAAGCTGATTTCACCGAGAAAGTTCCTGATTTGGTCTCCTATATCAAAAGATCCCGACCCGTAATCCATCACAACGGGATAGCCAAAATCTCCATATGTGTCCTGTGTAAGAAGAGATCAAAAATCTTTTCTCTATCCCATTGCATTGTGTCTATATCTATCAAATCCTGTACCCGTAGGTCCAGTTGCTACTCTCCCAGAAAAATCGACTTGTGAGGAAGCCACTTATGTGTGGTGACCCCAATGGATTGGCCATCACCCACACTCTACATGGACCCTTCATAGATAATTTCCCTAGCTGGCAATAAACTTCCCCATACGTAGGATGGGTTGTTCCCCAATTCAGCATAAAAAATAGTGCAATTTGGGAAGGACCTTTATTTGTAGACCCGGTAAAATAATGAATGAGTATTGTGGATAAGCCTCCACGCTTGCGTTGCTAACAAGGCTAAGTTGAAAGCTTGGACATCTCTGAAACCCATCCCTCCTCTACCTTTTGGACTGCACAAGTTCTTCCAATTGATCTAGTGGATTTTCTTCTCATCCTTTGTTTGATCCCACCAGTATTTGGCTATTGTACAGTTTATTGTGTCGCATAAGGCCTTCAAGATTTTAAAAATCCCCATAGTGTATGTAGGGATGGCTTGAGCAACCATTTTGATAAGTATCTCCCTCCCTGCTTTTGAGATAAATTTCTCCTTCCAACCCATCACTCTCTTAGTTCTCTTCTCTTTTAGGCTTTTGAACGTGTTCACCTTTGATTTTCCACCAACCATAGGCAAACCTTAGAGAAAATTCAATTAGATTTTAATTGGATTCTCAATTTTGCATCGCGTGTCCTATTTTATTTTTAATTTTGTGCCAAGTGAATTATTGAGTGTAAAAATCAAATAATCCAAATCCATCAAAATTCTAAATTGGATTTCAGATAGAGTCCAATTTTCCGTCACGCGTCCATTCAAATTTTTATTTTTTGTGAAAAATGAATTATTGGGTGCAAATATCAAAGAGTTTAAAACCAATTAAATATTATATATATATATATATATATAGCCAAAACAGAGAGAAAATCCAATTAAATTCTAAATTGGAATATAATTTTGTGCCACCAATGGTGGGTCAGTGTTTGGTTTCTTCCCTCTCTCCTCTTCTCTCTCTTGTGGGTGGGTTTTTACAATTGGTAGAAAATAAATTTTTTTTTTTAATTTGGTACTGCGTTGTGAATATTGTTTCTCACATGTAAATTTAGTTTGTAATTTTTTAATTAAAAACATGCCACATCATTAAAAAAAAAAAAAATGTCAAGTCATTGTTCTGTTAGTCATGTCATAACACCACTAACGGCAGTTAGTAGAAGGACCAATACAACTCAGTTTTAAAACTTGAGGGACTATTGTACTCACTTTAAACTTGAGGAGCCAATTGCGCACACAGAGTAAACTTAAGGGACCAACATTGTAGTTTTGCCAATTTTTAAATATGTGTGTCGAGTGAATTATTAGGTGCAAAAATCAAAAAGTCTAAATTCAATTGGATTCTAAATTGTATTTTAATTGTAGTTCAATTTTGCACCATATGTCCCATCTATTTTTTTAATTTTTGTGGTAAGTGAATTATTGGGTGCAAAAACTGAATAGTCTAGATCCAGTTAAATTATAAATTATATATATATATATATATAGGTTACACACTAGTATTCTTTATGATCAACAAATCCATAAATTTAGAAATTTAAGGGACACCAAATTCTTTTAGGAGCTGTTGATGTAATCTATTATTGTTGATAATACTAGAAGACTTTTATTAACAAATGCCCTCCTATGGGCAGGAAAGTGGTCATAGTGAACTCAATTTCACTATGAAAAAATATACTGTTCTTGGTTTTTATTTTTTTATATATGCGTCCATAGCATGTAAGACTCGCATATTAGTCTTAAATGCATTGCATGACACATGCAAGAGATACCTTATCTTTTTTGTCACACCAAAGGTCTAAAGAAAGAAAGAAAGAAATGAAAATAAATAAATTAATTAAAAACTGCATTATGTAACAGAAGGTGTATGTAGTAAGCACAATTTCCTATATTACAAAAGTTATACATACATAATCACCACATGTTAGACATTAACAACAACATCTAGGTAGATATTTTTGAAAAACATCGTTGCTTGAATTTGAGAAGTCTGTGTTAGGGTATGTGTCCTTTAAATCCTATTGTATGATACTATATATGACATTATGTTGTGATTAATAAAGTTGTTTTATTATTATCTAAAATAATGGAAACATGAATATTTGGACATTATCATATAGTCCATAAGATGCATAGAATGTGATTTATTTGATTTAGTGCGCGTTTGCGTAACACTGAAATTATTTTAGTGCTGCGTTTTGCGTTTTCTTGGAGTTCTACGGCACTGTTCATGAGACCATCAAATTCAGCAAAATGCAAAATTTTAGGTAAATTTGGGTTCCATAGCACTATTCACACCTTTAAAAATAATTTTGCTATAATGTTTTCAGCAATAAATTTTTAGTTTTCAGCAATAAGCGGTATCCAAACACATCCTTACTCACAGAAAATATAAGTCACAAGTTCTTTGTAAACTCAGAATTTTAGTTTGTAGTCGGTGATGAAATTGAGCATTTTTTCTGTGAAGACTATAACATATCAACTAAGATGATTTGTTTTAAACATGGAAGTTGAGATTTCTAATTGATATGTTGATATGTTTTAAGTGTTAAGATATATTGAACTGGATCGCTGTGAGATTTATTATTCTACTAACGACTGTCAAATATTCAAATGAATAATAGATCTTACAATTCTATTTATATCAACTTTTAATCCTGAGAGAATAATGAACCTGATCATGGAGTGTAGGTTGCTTTAATATATCAAAAGTGAGATCTAAAGTCGCAATCAAAATCTTAGTATGTTGGGCAGCCACATTTAGTGTCGAAGGAACATATATTTCTCAAGATGGAATTCATACTCTCTTAACGGAAATATAAAATATTCTCTTGAGATAAGTTTAATGAATTCGATTATTCAGAGTGTTATGCCTAACTACTTTAGTTAGGAGTTACTAAAGTATATATTTATGAAATTGAATTTCATAAATATATGATGAATAATTTAAAGGATTAAGTCAGGTACTCAAGTATTAAGATGTAGTAATCTTCAAAGTGACAGTCAACATTCATGACTTTGTATTACTACAAATATGTTGTGAAGGAGTTGAATGTATAATAAAATCTTGTAATATAATTTATTAATAAGGTCTAAAGTGCAATTATATTTATATAGTAGTATTAAATATAATTAATAGTAATTTTGGACTTGTCAAGAGTTGACAGAAAAGCCCAAAACCCATTGGAGCTAGTGTCTTATTTGTTCCCTTTTGGTCCCACTCCAAACTACATACTAAAACCCAATTGGAATTGTCCAAAAGGATAGCCCAATTAGATAATCAATTATAAGGAGAGAAACATATAGAATTTTGTAAGAGAATGAAATGGAGTATATGTGAGTGTAAGCCACTCTCTTATTCTCCCTTGAACACATACATATAAATTGATTGAGAGACCACATTTCTTAAGCACAAGTGGAATTGGAATGAAGATTAAAGTGTTCCCAAGTACTTCTAATATTTGGTTTTGAATTTCACCGCACCAAAGTACGCTATCTTGTTCTTATATTCTGAAATTTGCATAGTACATGTTATTAATTGCGAATGAAGTAAATTCGTTTATTTTCCGTTACATATGTTTTTGCATGCTATACAAATTATGTTTTTCCAACAGTCTGAAATATCTTCGTCATCATCTAACAAAGTAATTTTATTAATGGACCTGATGGCTTGCTCTTGTGCCTTCCCCTGTAGATGTTTTCTAGTTTTTTGGATTGCATCGAAACGGTCTAAGCCGTCTTTACATTTTATTGTTCTCTCTTTTAAGATAAGCAAGTACCTTGATAGGTTCATGGTAACTCTACTGAATATGCCTTAGAAACTGTTAACCTGTGCCATCCCATCTGTTAAACATCAAACTCTGCATCTCTTTCTCTCGAAATATCTAGAGTTTATCTCAATTTCTCTCTCTCCGAAATTTCCTAGAGACTTCCTTAACTAAATAAATTTCAGCCACAAACTTTGTATAATATCTAGAAGCTTGAAGAAAGATAGTATTTTATTGTCGTTAAAAAAGATGTAGTTTGAAGCTCTGCCTCAGTTTTTGTGTGTCATAAAAGCACCAAGCCGTGTGTGTGAAGCGGTGTGTGAGACGTGTGGAATGATGTGAAGAAGCGTGAGGTGAAGTAGCGTGAAGAGAAGAAAAGAAAGTCAAGAGTGGTTGTGTGTCAGTAGGTGTCTAAAAGAGTGGAGTGTGCAAGTGTACTAAGTGAGGAAGTGCCGTGTGCAGTGAAAGTAAGGTGTTGTGTGTGCACTAATGTTACTGAGTCAAAATATTGGTGATGGTAAAGTGTTGTAATTCAAAGATTCAAGTTTTAAATGTCAGTTTTTTATTCAAAAAAAATCTGGTATCAGATCTTCCACTACCTCAACACCATCTTCGATACACCTCCATGTGGGCATGAATCAATTTGTGGTATTAAGAATATGGTAAACCTACAAACATAACAACACTTGTTTTCCCTTTCTTTGGAGTGAAAGAAGGCTTCCCAGGATCCAGCATTTTGCAGAGTTCATTAAATATAGCCTACAGTTTAAGCCACCCTTCTATAAGAGCACTGCAGATACCAAAAGATAATATAAAATATAAAGAATTTATTTATTTCCGAAAACCAAATCCCAATAGCCCAAGTCTTATTATTATTGTACAAAAACGTCAATTCACAAAACATTAAAATCTAGACACTAGAACCAACAAAGCTCTCTTTCATCATATTGGGCACTCTGATTTCTATGCCAATTTTTTTTTTTGAATTTTGATTTCTATACCAATTGACATCAATACTATCCGTAAGCCGATTAACACATAGGAATTCGAAACCTTGTCTCGGCTTTCCAAAGTAATCCCTAAACTCTAAACTCATGGCAGCCAATTAAATTCCATCGTTACAATCACAAACACCCAAAAAAAAAAAAAAAAAAAAAAAAAAACAGAAATGATAAATTGTAAGAAAAATATGTGAGAATATAATAAAGGTGGAAATCACATTTTCATTCCTATATTTTTAAGCGATTCTCACTTTGTTCTCTAATTTTTATTTTTACCACTTTTAATCCCTAGGGACCAAAATAGGAATCGCTTGAAAATGTAGGGACGAAAATGTGATTTTTGCTTATAATAAAAGATTGTACTTGCTAGATGATCTTGTGCTTGTTGTGACCGGCTTGAATTGGACATCGGATTGAAGAAGAGCGCGAGTGACCTCATTCATGTATTCATTCAAAACCTCTTTATTCTTAAAAATTAGCACACTCTATTTAAATATATTTTACGTTTGATACATTTTTTTTCCTAAAAACTAGCATACACTAAATTCAGTAGTTTACTCTATTGCAAATCCTAAATTTTAGTTTCTTAAAAATTCCTTCTACTTTGATTTTTTTTTAAGAGAGTTTCAACCTGTAGCGTCTATTCTTAATGATAGCTTTTTATCATCTAACTAAAGCACTAATCGGTTTTTAGTGTAGACGGTGATTGAATTCCAAATCTCTTATTCAATCATTAGAGATTTTACTAATTGAGTTAATTGGAACTCGCAGTTTGAATTAACCTGATACACTCAAAAGTAAAAACATTTTAGTTACAAAACTTTTTATTTATTTATAAAACATGTAAAACTTTTTAGTTACAGAACTTTTTTTTAATAAATTATGTTATTTATTTAAATAATATATTATAATGGATAGTTTTAAATAATACTTCTAAATAGTTTTATAAGTAGTAAGATGATATTTGTGTTTCTTGGAAATTATTTGGTGGTGGATGATCTACGGCTGGTGATTCTTTGTTGGGTTATTTAATACTACTTAAATTAAATTCTTCAAGAAGGGGTATATGCTACAAACCCAAATAGGCAAATGGGGTGGTAAAAGAGCGGACATGATTATTCTTTTAATTTTAGTTCATTTTATCAAACAAGTTAAGATTGTTCACAAGTTACTTGAGTAATTTAATCCTTTCCTATTATAGTAAACCAAAACTAGATTCTATATCCCTTCACAAATCAATATTAATTGTTTAATAGTAAATCACTAAATTATGCTTAAAATTATACTATTATTTAAGTTCATTAGGAGGAATGATTTTTGTTTATAAATTTATAAGAATTAGATTCACCAACAAGAAGGCAGGCTTCCCCTCTTCTCCTAGGCAGTAGAATTCTTTGTTCCTTCTTGTAAGGATTTTCTTCCCTCAGTAACAGCGTTACGTGTAGGGCTAGTGGGTGTTTTATTTTGTGGGGTTTGGGAAACAGTATCTTTCTTTCTCCTTTGTCTTTCTTTCTCTTGCGTTTTATTTTTTTCCTTGATCAAAAACTCTTTCTACGACATGGATGATCTCACAAAACATTGGAACTGCCTTTCCCTTTCGGAAAGGGAAGGAGATGACCTGTGTATTAAAAAAGATCGTTGCTCTTAGGAACACATTATAGCAGCATTATTTCTTACACGGCGAGCTTTAAATACGGAAGCAATGGCTAGGACTTTCAAGCCACTTTGGAGGGCCGAGAGGGGTTTCAAAGTCCAGAGAGAAGGTGAACACAAACTTCTCTTCATCTTTGACAATCCAGAAGACGTAGACAAAATTTTAGCCAATGAACCATGGAGTTTTGATAAATCTCTGGTGATTCTACAGAGATATGACAGAAACTCACCCATTGAAGAGCTCAGTTTTGACAAAACAGATTTTTGGGTGCAAGTCCATAATATTCCCATCAGGTACAGAACCAAATCTGTGGCCGAAGACATTTGCGAATCAATTGGGGTGGTCCACCGCTCCGACGAGAATACGGAGGGCGGGGGTGGAAGTTTCATGAGGGTTAGAGTTACTCTCGACGTCTACTAGCCTCTGTGTCGAGGTCGTGTCATAAAACTCGAGGAGGGCGGCAAGGTATGGGTGAATTTCAAATACGAGCGTTTGCCGAATATATGTTACTGGTGTGGATGTTTCGACCATAGTGACAAGGATTGTGATCTTTGGATTCAAAGTAAGGGGTCCCTGCAACTTGCTTCTCAACAATTTGGCTCATGGCTCCGGGTAGTACCAAATGTTTCCTCCAAAAACAAAGTAATCAGAGTATCCGGAATCTATGAGGATAGAGAGGAAAACCAGTCTACGCGGCGGAGGAGGGCGGAGAGCCAGAAACCAATACTAGTTGTCACTCCGGAAGCGGTTTTTCATGCAGAAAAGGAAAGTCAAAATATGGAAGCTGAAATTATGGGATTATCTGATGTTAATGTAGCAGGGTCTACGGACTCAAATAAGGAAGGGGAGCAGAGCTTACGGAACAATGAGATCACTGGAGATTTTTTCTCCCAACAAATCAGTGATATTGATAAGGAAATTGGTTACAAGGAAAATCCCGTATTTTCAGCTACAAATACTATGGTACGCAAAGATCTCACCACTAATGCAGCACATGCAACCCCACATGAACCACTAAAAGATGTAGCACATGCAAACCCACATGACTCACTTAAAGGGCCACGAGATTCATTTCAGGTCCACACTTCTCCTCTAAACAATATTTCAAACATTTCTAACCACCCATCTGTGGTTGCAGAAAAACCTCCATACCCAACATGGAAGCGCCTGGCACGTCTTTCAGCTAGCTCCCAAGTTGCACCAGATGATTGTATTGGTTGCAAGCGCCCAGTTGACATGATTATTGATCATTACGAGTTACCAAACAAGAAATTGGTGGTTTCAAGTAGTGATAAGGAGAACTACCCTGTATTGGCAGAGACTGGATTCCAGTCCCGCCAAGTGAAATGAGTTGCATAATTTGGAACTGCCGGGGCTTGGGAACCAACGTGCAGTTTAAGAGCTTGTGGACTTAGTGCAGGCAAAAGCTCCCTTACTCGTGTTCTTGGCCGAAACATGGGCGGACGAAGCTAGGCTAGACTACGTTAAAGACCGCATTCATTTTGATCAGAAGTTTTTTGTGGAAAGAATCAATAGGGGTGGAGGATTAGCGCTATTTTGGAGAGATGGAATTGAAGTTGATGTTGAGACTTCTTCGCTGCATCACATTGACGCCACAATCAACAAAAGTTCAGACAAGCCTTGGAGATTTACCGGTTTTTACGGTGAACCCGATACTCAGTTAAGGTTTGAATCTTGGGACGTTCTCCGTCATCTTCACCGACAAAGTTCTCTTCCCTGGCTGTGCGCTGGAGATTTTAACGAAATAACGAAGCAATCGGAGAAGTCCGGTGGTAGCTTGAGACCTTCCAACCAGATGCAGCAGTTTAGAGAAACACTTGATGAGTGTGGTTTCATGGACCTAGGCTTTATGGGTTTTCCGTTTACTTGGAGCAAGCACTGGCAGAATGGTTTTTCTTTATGGGAGAGACTAGACAGAGCTGTAGCTTCTCAAGAGTGGTTCACTTTTTTCCCGGGTACTAAGGTACATCATATTGACAGTACTACATCTGATCATAAATTCTTGTGGATTGATATAGCTGACTTGGATTTTCAACGGAGGAAAAAATTGTTTAGATTTGAGGAGATGTGGCTTGCTGACAAAGGATGTAGGGAAGTAGTTGAAGGGGTGTGGTTATCAAATATGGGTGGGGCCGAGAATACAAAAGTGCTAAGAAAGATTGATTTTTGTGGAAAAGAACTTACAAATTGGAGTCAAAAGCAATTTGGCTCAGTCCGTGCAGAACTTGGCCGAAAAAGGAAGGAGTTAGCTAGATATGAGAAGTTGGCGCTACAAGGTGGAAATGCAACACGTTTGCTTGTCTTACAAAAGGAAATAAATTCCTTAATGGATAAAGAAGAGCGCATGTGGAGGCAGAGGTCCAGGACTATGTATTTGAAAGATGGAGATAGAAATACCCGTTTCTTTCATAGTAGAGCTACTATTCGCAAAAGGCGAAATACCATTTCAGGTATTAAAGACCGTTCAGACCAGTGGTGTACCCAGCCAGACCAGATTGCTAGTGTATTTGAAGAGTATTACAAGGAGCTTTTCACCTCAGCCAACCCCGAAAGTGTGCCTACTGCCCTTTGCTCTGTTCCTCATTTGGTGACAGATGACATGAACTCCATTTTAACAGAGAACTTTCAGGCTTGGGAAGTGGAAAGTGCTCTAAAACAAATGGCACCCTTAAAGGCCCCGGGACTGGACGGTATGCCCCCTTTGTTCTTCCAAAATTATTGGGATTTGGTAAAAGGTGATATCACAAATGCTATCCTCAGTTTTTTAAATTCAGGCTCTCTACCTTCACCTCTCAATCACACTTTTGTTACTTTGATTCCAAAAGTAAAAACTCTAGAAAGAGTAACTGAATTTCGACCCATTAGTCTCTGTAATGTGCCCTATAAGATTTTTTCAAAAGTCTTAGCTAATAGATTAAAAAGAGTTTTACCTCTTATTATCTCTGAGCATCAGAGTGCTTTCCTGAAGGGTAGACTGATAACGGATAATATTCTGGTTGCTTTTGAGACCTTACATTACATGAAAAATCATAATTCTGGAAATACAGGTTTCATGGCTATTAAATTAGACATGAGCAAATCTTATGACCGGGTGGAATGGTCATTCCTGAAAGATGTCATGGTTCAGATGGGTTTCAATGATAAATGGATAGCTCTTGTAATGGAATGCATTACTTCTGTCTCTTATTCTCTGCTTGTGAACGGTGAACCACATGGTCATATTACTCCCACGAGAGGTATTTGCCAAGGGGACCCCCTATCCCCATATCTTTTTCTTTTGTGCTCAGAGGGTCTTCACAGGCTTATTTAAGCTGCAGCTAATAATGAGGAAATCAAGGGTGTCTCAATTTGTCGTAATGGTCCAAAGCTAACACACTTACTCTTTGCAGATGATAGTCTCCTTTTTTTGCAGAGCTACCAGACTTGAATGTCAAAAGATACTTGAAATAATCTCTACCTATGAAAGGGTCTCAGGCCAAAAGTTAAATAAGGAGAAAACAGCGCTGTTTTTTAGTAAGTCCACCCCATTGGGAATGCAAGCTGAGATTATGGAGGAGTTGGGAGTACCAGAGTTGAAACAATATGAGGCTTATTTGGGTCTACCTGCTTTGGTGGGAAGAAACAAGAGAGCCAGTTTTGATCAATTAAAACAAAAAGTGTGGAAAAGATTACAAGGATGGGAGGGTAAGTTATTATCTCAAGCAGGAGGAGAAGTCCTAATAAAATCAGTCATTCAAGCAATCCCGACTTATGCAATGAGTTGCTTCAAATTACCAACCACCTTATGTCATGAGATTGAAACTCTTGTTCGGAAGTTTTGGTGGGGTCAATGGGGTGACCGGAGGAAAGTACATTGGGTTAGATGGGATGTGTTATGCAATCATAAAGATCAAGGAGGTATGGGGTTTAAGGACCTCACCATGTTTAATGAAGCGATGTTGGTGAAACTCACATGGCGACTCCTTCATGATGACAATTCTTTGTTCTTCAAAGTTTTCAAGGCAAGGTTTTTTCCAAATGGCTCTATTTTGATGCCAAAGAATCAGCCTTTGCCTCATATGCATGGAGAAGCATTCTTATTGGGAGGGATGTAATTTTAAAAGGGGGTTTGTGGAGGGTGGGAGATGGGAAACAAATAAAAATTTGGGGTGACAATTGGCTACCAACAAAATCCCAGCCAAAGGTTACTTCTCCAATGATATTTGGGCAACAAAATTCTTCAGTGGAGGTGTTAATAAATCAATCAAACCGTGAGTGGAGGAGTGAGGTGATTGACCACTGTTTTAATTTGCCCAAGGCAGAGGTGATCAAGAGCATTCCTTTAAGTTCTACGTCCCAACTAGACAAGCTCATCTAGCCATTCACTCCCACGGGTCAATACTCTGTTAAGTCAGGATATAGATTCCTCTTTGAAGGAAATAATGCACAGCCACTCTCAAACCGTCCCTCATCTCAGTTCATGGGCTAGTGGAAAAAATTGTGGAAACTGGAGATTCCTAACAAGGTGAAAAACTTTGTGTGGCGCACTTGTAGAGAAGCTATCCAAACAAAAGCTAATCTGAGCAGACGAAAAATCGTCTCTGATGGGACGTGCGACAGGTGCAAGAGTTGCAGTGAAGACAGCTCACATGCTTTATTTTTTTTGTTCTGATTTGTAGGTGGTTTGGGCTTCGGATCAGCAATGGCAGTGGCTGGTTGCAATGCAGGGACAGACGGCAAGAGAGATATTTAAGCATGCTCTGGAGGAAGACAAGGACGCTACTTTGTTGGCCTTCACGAGTTGGGCAATATGGAATAGAAGAAACCAGACTCGGGTCGGCAACACTGCATGCCCATTGAACCAAATTTTGAATATCTCCAAGGAACAGCTAACTGAGTTTCAACTCCTTCATCCGAGTACACCGAAGCAGCAGCACAGAAAGCACACGAGATGGAAACCTCCAGGGAAGACAATCTCAAGGTGAACTATGATGGCGCAATCTTTGAAGAACAGGGCAGAGCAGGTATAGGCGTGGTTATTCGCAATTCGACAGGTGAAGTTATGGCCTTCCTCTCATAGCAACTACCCTTGCCAACAACGGTTGCCCAAGTTGAAGCACTGGCAGCACGTAGAGCTGTAGAATTTGCACAGGAGTTAGGCATTACTCGAGCCATTATAGAAGGCGATTCAGAAACCATCTGCAGAGATCTCTTAAACCCGAGCCCCTCCTTAGCCCTTCATGGACTTTTGATTCGGGATGCACAGGATCTAGCTACCTCCTTTTCAAGCATTAATTTTTCCAATGTATGTCGTCAAGGAAACGTTGTAGCTCACAGTTTGGCTAGAAGGGCAATTTTGAGCCCAAATTTAAATGTCTGGATGGAAGATGTACCACCAGATATTCTCCAATTTGTACAGGCTGATCTAACAGCCTTGTCTGCTTAATAAAAATTGAAGTCTTGTTTCTCAAAAAAAAAAAGATTCACCAACATTATATATATATATATATATATAACATAGATTCACACACTTTCTATATAAATTAAAAAAAAAAAAAAAAAAAAAAAGTGGATATATAGCTTAGGAGCTTTATTTGGGAGAAAAAAAAGGGCGATAGTTTTGTTGGGGGCATCCTGTGCTTTGTGTGTGATACTTTTTTTTAGGCTCAAGTTTAATGTTTATTTTTCTTTTTTCCACAAACTAAGACTTGGGAATCATAGAAGTTGAACATGGATGTGTTTTGAAAATGGACTTAAGGTGGGGGAGACCTAAGGTTATTATCAGTTATCACAATACTCTTCCTATAGGCTATATCTCCCATTTTTGGAGAGAAAGAACGAGGTTACCTTAGTCAGATTAGTATAAGCTAATATGCCCATACACGGCAAACCATCCACTGCAAGAAACTATTGCAAAGAAAGCTTTAAAAAATAAAAAAATAAAAAAATAAAAAAATAAAAAATAAAAAATAAAAAAGATCAAGATGAAGAATGCTACGGTGAGCAATGAGAAAAGAAAAATTGGGATTTAATTTCTTCAAGAATTAAGATGGAGAGACAAAGAGATGAGAGATTTTTTTATTTTATTTTTTCCTGTGTTTTTGTTATTAGAGATTTATAGTCTCTATTTTAGCTTATTTCAAGATATTTACATTGGATTTATTAATGAATTTTTCTTGTATTAATTTTAATTTTGAGTTAATAATTTGTCTCTTATTAATTTATATTTAATTCTTATTTTGACTAATTTTGCCTCTTCCCCTTCTTAATCTTCTGTGTTTCGGAATACAGTGAGATTTTTTTAATACACAATGCATTCTATTAATCAATAAAATGATTTATAATTTTTTAATTTGAATATAGAGATAAATATATTACATTTTATTTGATAAAAGTAAAAGCCTTCTTTTATTTTGGGGACTTAGGCCATTGCCTCACTTGCCTATATCTATATGCTTGAGCCAGCCCGTCTCACAATAGTGGAATAGCATGACACATTTTGTTATTGTCAAACTGTCTCAAAACAAATGCTCCTCCAATCAAATTTGCATATGAAAGTTACCAAAGACTAGCTAAAATTAAAATAAAGTGATAAAGTTGTTATTGTGGTTTAAAAAATAATGTAAATTTTGGGACTATATAAGAACAAAAAAAAAAAAAAAAAAAAATTTGACTTCTATTATTTTGTGCGGTGTTAAAAATCTTATGAAAATTATTGTGTTTATCGTTTAGAGCACCTTACTTGTATAATAAAATACGTATCACATGGTTGTTGTAATCAATCATCAATATATCTAATATACTACATATAAAAGTAGAAGCATTTTTCCTGCAATTAAGGCAGTGCTACCACGTAGGAAAAAATGCCCCTTTAACCTTCAGCCATGTTATATTAAAAAGTGAATAGACACACCATATAAACAATTTCAAGCATCTAAAAACTCAAACCGAAATGTTAAAACTCATTTATTCAAGACAGAAGAAAACACCTTTCACTTCATCCTTTCAATTGGTATTGCAATTGCCATCTGTGCTGCTCTACCTCATCTCTTTTCTGCAACATTATCTTCTAAAGGTTAGCATACTCTTTTCTTCTTCAAATACTGATTTGGTTTTCTGAAACTTCTCACCATTGCTTTTCCTTGTTGAATTAGCATATTAAATCTCCAATATGTGTGAGTGTGAGAGTGTGTGTGTGTTTAGTTTAAAACCGGATGTTTATACTATAGGAATTACCATCTTCCATTTTCAATATATCTATATTTCAAAATTTTCCCCCTGCCGAATTGTCTAGGGTTCTTCTTTGACTCCTTTTGAAATATAGATGAGTTTATTCTCTTTCTATGGAAAAATTATAATTTCTGGTTTTAAGTATTGGAAACATAAGGGATTTCACCCTTGATTTTAATAGCCAAATTTCAACTTGCATATAGAAAAGCATAGACCTCATGCAAGAGTGCATGAACTCCTACCATGTGGTTCTTTAATATTTCATTTAGCATTTTTAACCTCTTTTCATTAAGTTTTTTTTTACTGTTATCCAAAAGATCGTATTAACTTTTTTTTAACAATTATCTAAAGGATGAGCTGTAGTTCAAAATTAATTTAAAATCAGACCAGACCTTATAAAAAGCCCAAGCCTACTTATTACGTTACATAATATGACCCAGGCTTGACCCTTCCACATAAACTTTTTCCCATATTCTAAAAAATATGGGCTGACATCATAAAATAGGACACACTTTGAAAGACTCTGTTGGGGACGTTTTTACGACAAGGGCCAAAAATGAGAGAATGGCACAAATCTCCCTTAGGTTCTTTAAAAGTGATTATTTGAAGAGAATCAAGTCCAAAATTCACAATGTATAGAAAACAAAGGCTAATGGTACTTTAACAAGAGAGAAAATAACAAAAATGCTGAAAATTGTATAGAAACACAACATGTTCGAAACTTAGACCCACAATTAGCAAGAAAAGAAAATTGAGAGAGGTTGTAAGTAAAAGAGGGAAGGTTCCTCTATACTCACATTTCCACCCCTAAACTTCAGAATTGTGAGAATGTTAACTAACAAAATGAGCTTTTGTTCTAAAGTTTCAACTCTGTGTGGGGAAAACGTAATTGGTCCATTTTTAAGCTGAAGAAAGAGTTTTATATTGAATGTGGGGTGTTGCTAATGACTGGTTTTTTGGGTAGAAAGAGAGGCTTTGGACCTCCTAAGTGCTATTTCCATGATTTGGTGTAGTTTGCTTTATGCTTAGGAAATGAGTTGGTTGTTTTTTACATAATTTTGGAAATAAAGGAGTTTGCTCTAATTGGCTACCTTTTGTCAGCCATTTCAGGTTATTGGAATACTCACCTAAGTGATGGCTAGTAGCTGGAGTTGGCTAATGAGAGCCAACTATATTTTAAAGGCAAAAATGGGTCCAGACAAAAACTTTGGGCCACAAACAACTAGAGTATAAAAGTTCTTTTGGGGTGGAAATTTTAGGTACAAGACCTCCTTCATGAGCCTTAGGTCCTACTGGGTTCTCTAACCTGTTTGGTAGCACACGTGAGCAAGGCTCATGCAAAAGGTCTGAAAGGAACCGACCCATATCCTATAAACCACACTTCCTCAATTTTGCCAATCAGTTGCATGGGCTTGGGCTATGCTTTAATGAGTAGAATATAATTTAATATATAAATTGGACCCACAAGGAAGCTGGGTTTAGTTGAATTAGGCTTATAGAAAATGTGTCGTGAAAATGGGTATCAAGAGATTCTTTCTACAATCTTCCTAATAAGACTCTTATTATTAAGTGTCACGTCAATTTTCTCTTTTCTCTTCCTATCGTTGATAGTATTTTTGCACAAAAATTGATTATTTCTACACCATCTTCTTTTATATGATGGAATCTATTAAAAATAAATAAATAAACAATTTATATGATAGATACAACAATTCCCTCAATTTGTTTTTTGTTTTAATTTCTAATGTAGAAGACTTTTGAAGAAAACAAATTATATGCCCAGTTGTCCACTCTCTTTCAAGGAATGTAAAAGATAATTGTACACTTTAATTAGCCAAAGTAATTAAATAATTGTGAAGTTCATTTAGGCTATATATATTCATATTCTTAATTATGTATATTCATAAAAATTTTGCTTCTTTTCATTTTCTTCCTCTTAATGATATATATATATATATATATATTTTTAGAAATAATTATAACATGCTGCTAACCTTGCAGCTCGAACCATTTTCTCCCTAGACTCTTAAGCACTTTGTACATGGGGAGATGTCAATTCAATAGGCCTTTGGCTTCCTCTTAATGATATGTGTATTATAATTGAACATGAGATGAGCATTAGAGGGCCACAAAGAATAGTTAGAAATTATTTCAAAATAAATGCATAAAGTTTCCACGCATTGTGCGGAACATCGACTAGTGTTAATAAATTTGTAAATTTACAAAAATATATGAATATAATGGATGTGGTTGTTGTGTGTGGAAAGAAAAAAAAGGAAATAATTAAAAAAAATTGAAGTTTTAATAATATATAATTTAAAATAGATAATCAGAGAGGTGTTTTGAAAAATATAAGGTAAAATAGTAAACGTAAGTTCTACAATAAACATAAACTATAAACTAATGCAACTGCTTTTACACCTATCTGATTCTGATATACAGTTCCACACAATTGTGTGGATAATGGCAGCATCTGCCACAGCGAGCGGAGGAGCTCGTAAGCTCTGCTACTCAATGTCCCAATACCGCCATTTAGTCCCAACAGCAAAGAGAAACAGTACAATCAAGTTCTTCGTCGAGAACCCAGTTCACTTCTCAAGGACAAGGGTCAAAAGCACGATTCCCATCCGAGCTCTCGACCCTCAAAGAGATGAAGAAACAGAGAACCCAAACATCAATGACAAAACCGGTACTTTCACATCCCAGGTCACTCTCTTTCTCTCATATATTTTTCTATATACATTTCAAATTTACCAATTTTCTTTTGTGGGTAACTTTATATTTGGCCAAAAGATTTTTTTTTTTTTTTTGCCATAGTCCATACTTTTACTAATTTGTTTGTGAATTTTAAGAATAATTCTTGCATAATATTATGCTACTTATAATGGGTTTGTGACATATTTCTACAAATTTGAGGTTAATTAGAATGATATGTGTTAAGGTCACCATGTTTGTTCGGGTACATTAGCTAATGATTTGGATATCAAAAAAAGCTTGTATTCCATTGACAGTGCAACAATTTTTGTTAGTGAATTGCTTAATTAGAGAAGATATGAACTTCAGGTACATGTCGTAAGAGATGTGTGTCTTTTGAGTTTGAGTCCTGTTAAAGAGCATAAATAGACATAAAATGTGGCCCAACTTGTGATAAATTTAGCTTTTATTTTGGATATCTATCTTGCTTTTGTTAAGATTATTGATGAGAATTAGCTATAACTTGTTCTATATTGTCCGGAAGTTTTTTTTTTTTTAAACTCTGGTCATCTATGTTTATTGCTTCCTCTATTGGATGATAGGATCGGTGCTAATCTGATGGAATTGTTGAATACAGTAGTAAGTACCTTTTTCCCCAATCAGGTTCAACTTCACCAATCATTTCCCTTGTCTTAACCAGAGTTGAAAATTTTTCTTCATCGTCCAGTCCACACGAATGAGTTATGTCTTGAAGTTAGAACTTATGTGGTGAGGCTGCTTTGAAATTAAGGAAACGTGCATTCCAAAAGGTGGGTGAAAGAAAGCAGTATCTCTTATTGAAGAATGGGGTAGCTATATATGGTTTGCTTAAATATACAGAATAACAATGTTACATATATCATCCAAAAGCCTGAATGCATAATTTTCCTTGACCAAGTCTCTTCCACAAACTAATAACACCTCAAGGCTTTCATTGGTTAGATCAAGAGGATTGGAATTTTAAGTTCAGATGGAGGTGGTGGGGAAACCAACAGTTTGTTTGCTAGCATGCTTTTGTGTTTCATCCGTGTTTAAGAATGCAACACAAGAAAGATAATTTTGTTTTGATCCTGTGTGACCTTTTGAAAACTATGGTGATAGTTGCTAATTATACTCCTAAAGAACTTAATATTGATTAGGAAAACTGAAACAGTAACAGAAACATAGCCACATAAGGGAGGGTTTACATGATTAAGGTAGTCACAACAGGCTGAGGATCTCAAACCCACAGAACAAGTAAATTCAATTATGCAGTCTTTGGATGTATTTACACAATATAACCATGTCGGTAGCTAAAGTTTCTTTCATATGCGTGACCAACTTCTATCTCTATTCGAAAGGAAGATCCAATGTAGATCCAACCTTTTATTCAATCATGGGATCCGGGTGGTTCCAAGGGAAATCACTACACTTCTTTCTCCTCGAGAAATCTTGCATCCCTTATGAGACATTACTAATTCTTATGATGTAGACTTGTTATTTGTAGATCCATTGGAGTATTGTTCTGAGAAATAGCTTTCTTAGAAGGGCAAAGCAAGGACATTGAGTGGAAGAAACGGAGGTTTGGGCTCTAGAGGGGTTTGGTATAGCTTATAAAGTGATCATATTAGAGCTTGCCAAAAATACTTGGTAATACAATATAATGAATATGATATAAATAGTAATTGAAGATTTGTAGTTTTAAGATTTGCCAAAGTTTTTTGGTGATCTCCTGTTAAGGAAGAGTAAAACCTAGAATCTCTTGTTGCATGAACCAATTTTGGTTAATATACATATGCAGTACAATTCTCAAGTCTAGTCTTGAATGTATTAGAAGAATTAAAGATTTGAGCATAAATAGACAGAAGAAGGGACCGTTGATGCCAAGGCTGGTTGATTACTCTGTCATCCTAGCTTTAAAGCAGGTTCAACAGACTGTATAATATTCCTTTTATTCTGGGATGGTTTACCCTTTCACATAATCTAATTATTACTACTTTCCTTGGTGTAAGCAGGATGATTGGGAATTTTTTTGGAAATTGGTAGCTAGTTCAGTTGTGGGTGCAGCAATAATCAAGTATGGAAGTGTAGTTTTTCCAGAGATAACCAGACCCAACATTGTACAGGCTCTGATTATGATATCAACTCCCGTCATTGTAGCTGTTTTTCTTTTGATCAAACAAAGTCGCGCAGAGAGCTGAAGCTAAGAACAGAATCTTGTATATATCATATCCTTCTATTGCACATTCTTTCTTGCAAGAGTGGAATAACATGACCCATTTGACAATGTCAATTGTCTAAAAAGAAATGTCCCTGCAATCAATTTTTCCCTTGAAAGTTACCAAAGACTAGCTAAAATTAAAACTTGCAAGAGGTGATTGCGTTCAGTAATCATGTCACCGTAGAATTGAATTGATGTATGCTAGATCCCAAATTCCCTGTTGAGAGTGATGTTACCAATATGTACGCACACTGGAGGTTCTCAACTTGTAGGTAGCCTATGTGCCTGTTCCTTGAAAGCAAATTTGGATGCTACCCTCCTCAACGTTTCATAAAAGTTTGTGTGTGCATATGCTTGCATATATTACTTTAATTTGGAAAGGATTAGATATAGACTATAGTTGATGCATTCATATTTTGATTTACTATTTACCTTTTCGATGTGCGATGCTTCAGGTGACCATCCTATTTTTTAAACCATGTTAATTTAGTAAAAAATAATGTCGCTCCATCATTTTCATTCATGGTCTCATCTAAAGACATAGATAAAGATGTTATTTATTGATGAAATATCTATTTGGATTGGACAGCTTGACAATGTACTCTCTCTCTCTATGTGAAGCTACTTCGATTCAACCTGACATCAAAAGATAAAAAAGATACGGTTGAACGGAATTTCCTTCGCTTTTGGAAAACCTGGGCGGATTGAATTAGGAATGTGGTTAAGCTTTGTCTCAGGGTAAAAGCACGGGCAGGAAAGGAATGTCAAGATAGGAAATTAATTTTTATTTCTACAAGAAGGGAATTCTAGTTTGCATTTGGACTACTTTCCCCTTGTAAAAGAATAGCAAGATTGTGATTGCCTCTCCTAAGGAGGTTATTGAAAAAGAAGTGAACTGGCCTTCTTGCTTGGTGTCAAGCCAGAGAGGCAGTGTTTAGCTCTAGGCTCTGGTATATGGCTAATCAAACCTTTTTTCCTTAGGAAGTGAAGACTATGTTTGCAAATGGGAAGCTTGCATTTAGACAAGATTCCTATTTGGATAATGGTTTTGCAACTGCCTATTGAAGACTTGGGTCCCTACAGTAACAGTAGTCATCCTCTCAGACAAGCTTCCTATTTGGATAATGGTTTTGCAACTGCCTATTGAAGACTTGGGTCCCTACAGTAACAGTAGTCATCCTCTCAAAACTTTTAAGTGGCCATTCCAACATTAATATTTATTAAAGTGTTTTGGCTTTCGCAAAAGCAGTCTATGGCTGTCCACACGATAACATCTCATTCTTTACATTTCAAAACGCAATATTTTTGAGAAAACACTTTTTAAAACTATTACCAAATGCCTTCTTTTTTCTTTTTTTTCTTTTTTTTTTTAAATTATTTTTGGCCTCAAAAGGTGCATTTTGGCTTCTAAAAGCTGAAACAAACTTAGGTTATATTACTTTGACTTTTACACTTGCAGTGATTAGATACTTTTTAATGTGCAATGCTTGAAGTGACCATCCTATTTTTAAAACCATGATTATATAGCTTGCGAGTAAGAATTTAAAAATTTTCACCATTTTCATTGATATGAATTAGCTATATCATCATTCATGTAAGTCAAATTATAGGATAGATGTTGGTTTGATCTAAGGACATAAATAAAGACATTATAAATGAAATCTATTGAAGAAGAAGAAGAAGAGACAACTGGTGTGAGAGAAAGATCAATCTCAACCCAGTTTCTCAACCTTAATGAGTTGCAGACTCAATGACTCGCCAGCACTGCCGCTCATTGTAGCTTAGCATCTCGTCACTATAGTTTTTCTGTGTGTAAGTTTAGTGTTGGCCTAGTATGCATATATTAGCCGAGGTCCAAAATTTCTTCGGTATGTCCAAAACTTCCTAGTATGGGATGGAACCAGAAGAGGCTCGAAACAGCTACATATCTTTACTGTCTAGGTACCAATACTGAAAATACTGGTTAATAGTATATGAAATCGACTCCCCCGGCTGGAAGCCAAACAAGAGCAATATTGATGAAGTCCATACCAAGCTTCCAGACATAACTTTGTCCATATTATTATATGTCCCCATTCCTAATTACCAAACATATCCGAAGAGATTCCTTTGGGTATCAACTATCAAATGACCGGGGTACTTGCTTCAAAGTATGTGTATTGAAGGCTTGGAGTAGCAAGTTCTCAAGGTCAAAGGGAGACCCACTACAGGCTAAGGCAAAAGTTTCCTTTCTGAAGGTGATTTTTTAGCAAGATGGATAAAGCTTTGTTTGATCTAAATTGGCTCATTGCTCACCCTAAAACCTTGGTTGAATTTCTTCCTCCTGGTGTATTGTATCATGCTGCCTTCTCCATTTCTTTTGCCTCAAAAATTTGAGTTTGACCCTAATCCATTCAAGTTCTTTAATTTTTCGGACGATCAGGAGGGCTTCCTACAAGTTGTGGCTTAGGTATGGAATCAAAGGGTATTGGCACTTCCATGTTCGTTCTTTTATCAAAAATTTTTGTTGAAACCCAAGCTCAAAGAGTTCAACCACTCTAGTTTGGGGGTTTAGCTCAAAGGTTTAAATCTGTTTAGGCCCAATTGGTTGCTACTCAAGTCAACTTATTAAATAATCCAGGGGTTGAAGAGCAGCAAGTAGCTAAAAGGGAATCACTCCATTTGTATCAATCAAGTAGTAGAGTAGAATAAGCTTTCTTCAAACAAAAATCAGGGGTCTCTTGGTTTAGATTGGGGGATCAAAATAGTACATATTTCCTTAGTAAGTTAAAGCTAACAATTTGACATGCAAACCACAAATCTAATAAGATTGCCAGAAAAATGCAGAGAGGTCTGATAGTTGTCTCGTAATATATTTTTATCTATTTAGAGATATACTAACCATCCTTTGCAAAATCTTTACATTTCGACATCTTTGATGCGGTACTTACTATAACTAAAGTTTGAATTTGCAGGATAATTTCCTTTCGGATATGACCATGAACTTAAAAACAATCTAATGCATAATAGATAGGCTTGTGATGTTTTGTTCTTTGAGTAGGTTTCCATTGCGTAGAGGAATTGTTATGATTTGTTATTTTGAAAGGGGAAATTTCCTTTCACATTTGTTTAAATCCACTATTTAACATTAATATCCACAATTAATACAAAAATTTTCGCATTTTAAAAATGTCCAGATTTTACCAAATGAAAAGGGATGTAAAATAATGGACGGAAAAAAACGGATGTAAGAGTATAAAACCCAGTTTGAAACTACCATGGTGATTTCATATGGTGGCCATTGGCCAGTGATGTGTGTTTCCTCACTGGATAATTGTACACGTCTGTAATAAACAAACAGAGCCACCTCAATAAAAACAATTTTTCTTTGGTAACAATAAAAACAGTTTTGGCGTCTATGAATCACAATCACCCTAAATTTTGCTAGCTGCCAGAAAGAAATCCCAAAGATTTTCCTTCGCTCCATGAATTATAAAACAGGATGGCCAGGGTGCACCACATAGATCATTATTTCTTTTTAATTATCGGATATCATACATTTTATTTTTTAAAATCCTTGAGTTAATGAAACAAAACAACTAATAATAAATTGTTCACAGAACCTAACATAATACCGAAGGTCAAACACACAAAACAAGTCCAATTAAATATAGGGGGGGAAATCTTCCTCCCTAAAATTTTTAGTTGTGCTAGAATACAACTAGTTCAGTCTGCAGATTCAAGAAATTAGAAGATCACTTATCAGAGTTGTATTGAAGATGGACCGGTTTACATTTAGACAAATTTCCATGCGCTTTACTTTTCCATTCCTTTTAGACCTCCAAAATCCAACATGTAATCTAGCCAAGAGAGAGGTCAGTTATAATCCATAAACATTGATTTAAGAAAGAGAAACCCCAATTTCGCAAATGGAGGTTTCTATGAAGAGCTGTCGATAAAATCATTCGAACATTAAGGGCGAACTACTACACAGGAAGAAGACAAACTCCTATCCAACCAAATTATGAGTTATTGATTTGAAATAAGACATCAAGCCTGTAATTTGTTAAATATAAAGGTCTGCATTTGCAACAATATGTTTATTAATTCTTAAGATACAGATCCAATTCTTATTAATTTTCCAAATAACAAGAAATTACAAGTAAAACCAATAAAAGAATATCCACTAGAGTGAAATTTTATCTCTGTTGTACAATACGGATATGTTTTGATAAGATATGGAGCAAATAACTGGATGGTTCTTTGGGAGGTAGAAAAATGAGCCCAATTTGGTTGGTTCACAAGACGAGTGTCAGTGAGTTTGGACCATACCTAATAAGATGTATCAAGACTAGAGATTGTCTTTCAGCCATCTTAGAGCTCCATTTGCAACATACCTGCATGTTCCACAACTTTTAATTAATACTATATACTATAATGATGAAGACAGAACTAATCCATAGAAAGAAGCCTATTGAATACAAAAACACAAGCATGAGAGAGAGATACAAGTGTAACGATAAGTGCAGCAAGGTAACAGCATGCCACACTTAAGTGTATATATTCCCTTGTAAGATATAGTGATGTTGGTATACATAATATCTTTTCCTGGTCCCTACAGTAAGGACCATTGAGGAAAATTATGGGGAGGTTGTTTGCAAGGACTTTTTTCAGACAGTTCTTGAATTTCAGTAGCTCGGTAACATAAAACAGCAATTAGGTCTTGGTGAGTCTGGGCAGTAGAGTCTCAATGGTCTAAAAAGCCCAAAATGTTAAAAGGGGCTTACAAACTCAAACGAGGTAATAGGGGGAAATATGGGCCTCATAGAGAAGCTAAGGTAGCCTAAAAAAGTAAACCCAAAAGAGAGTTAATACTTGTGCCACATTCAAGCCCTTTGCTGGCAATTTTCAGCATAAAATAGAGGCTCAGATGAACCTCACAAAATCCTGTAAGTCTGAAAGACATGATGCGAAAGATCCTTCTTTGTTGAAGTTTTTGAAGGATTAGAACTCAAAATGGCTGCACATTCCTCCAGTTGGAGAGGTAATGAATGCTGATGAGTTGGCAAGTAATCTCAGACGCTGTGTCTCATCTCCTCCAATAATTTTCTTTTGGAGCTCACTTCAGGGCATGGCACATTTGGTATTCCGTTATAGAGAGCATACACGAGATTGACTGGCTGGAAGAGTCGGTAGACTCACTCTAATCTTTTTTGACAAAAGTAGACTCACTCTTATCTAAAATTACATTTTTCTAGCCTTTCAACATATTTAATAATTTGAATACATTATTAAATTCGTATTATAATAATTTTTTGGGTAAAATTATTATAATAATTTGGTATTCCATTATAATAATTTTTTTTTTCTTTGGAAAAACCCCAAAAAATTGGCTCCGGCCCCCTTTTTTTTTTTAATTAATTTTATAGAGAGTTTTAACATCTGTGTTCGCTACTATGATACTTTAATTTGTTTTTAATAATAACTCTTTATTATCAGACCAGCAATCAATTTTTGATGTAGCCCTGGATCCCTTTTTTTAATCATCAGAGACTTTACCAGTCCGGCTAATAGGCTATTGAAAACACCGTTTATGTGTAGTTTTAGTTTTATGATTTGAATGAAACATGTACATAATTTTTCCGAAAATTCATTTAGTAAAAGCGTATTAAAAAAACAATTGTTTTCTACACTCCATAAGCCTTATGCAAAATATACAAGCTTTGTAACCCACTGAATCAACATATCTCTTGTAGATAATCTGTTTAGCATGGCAAACAAAATTATAAACTCTAGTGTTGTTGGGATTGCCTTAGAGAACCAAATTGTACTTTACCAATTTACTCTAGCCCTCTTGATTCAATTGCATTTCGAGTTTTGAGAAATTTCTAGATATTGATTTAAGCCAAATTCGTTTGTCCAAGTTCTTTTTTTGTAACATGGTTAATTCGGACTGTATTTCTACTAGAGCATCTTAATCTTATCTAGCAAGGGGTCAACACCAGTTGTAATCCTTCAAAACTCTAGAGAGTTTCATTTCAATGTTTCTTGCTGCATCATACACCATCCTAGGGACATATTTAGTGTATAAAAACACCAACAAGATGCCACCAGTCCAACCAGAGTACAACAGAGATCCCCTAACCAACCGCAAACTTCAGGAAATTCCTGGTTTTTTATGTGAGTTTCACTAACTTCCTACAATGGCTTGTTCATCTTGAGAAATTTTTGCTGTCCAAAAACTCCTATCCCTCAATAAATTGTTCTTCACCCGTGCCACCAACAAATAACCACCTTTTGCGAAGAGATTCATCACATGTGCTTCAAGAAAGCAGCTTTATTCCCTTCCTCGAACCTTACCAGCCCAAGTTCACCTTTACTCTTAGGCAAGCTAACTAGACACCTGTTGGGTTATATATTGTCCAGAGTTAATTAACCAATTAACCAAGTTGATTAATTAGTCCAAATTACATGCAAATTCAATTATGACACAATCAAATCACCAAACTAAATAGAGTGCAGCATAAAATAAGTTTATCGCAACAATTTGATCACGATGGAGAAAACCCTCGCAAGCAAAACCCCACTACATCCCTCAAAAATATATATCAAATAAATATAGAATGTCATCAATGATTTAGATAAAACCAAAAATACATCAAAAACCTCACCGCATCTCTCAAACTACCTTCTTATCACGATGGACAAAGGTATATCACAATGAAGCAAAAGACTCATTGTCATAGGAAGAAATGACATCAGCAGAACCAGAAACCAAAGAAGCGGGAGAGTTAACGTATTCATTACTGCAAGTATTATATTATATGTGCTTGGTAAACATTGAGGTCAGTGAATCCTTGAACCACCCGGATGGTTAGCTTTACCATTAACAATTAAGCTAGGACACTTACGACAAATATTAAATTAGTTGACGCACACAAGCATCGATAATTCTTTTATTTGCTACAACAAGACGAAAGATAAATGAAACTAGGTTTCATTTATGGATACATGTTTGTCTAGTTACATTTAGGAATAGCCCTATTAACATGGGCATGTACATTCTGCTGTTTGTCCTCAAAAAACATGGGCATGTGCATACCTCACATTTATACATAACTATTGCATTTTAGTATTTACCTGGCTTCCATCACAGAAATTGTGACATTATTTATGGAACCGTTTTTTGGCTTAATTTCTAAAGCCCCCAAGTCTTTTGCAATTGTGTTGGTAAAAAATGCAGGATGTTTTGGAGAAGATAGTTTAAGAGTTTCATTTGAAAGCATAGAAACAACATCTGGCATGGTGGGTCTATCCTTTGCCTGATCCTGTACGCATAAGAGACCAATGTGAATGCATCTCAATGCTTCAAATGGAGGGCGTGATTCCTCTAGTATTGCTGGGTCTATTAGCTCCAAACTTTTACCTTCATTCCATAACTGCCATGCCTGATACAAGTCCAATTGTTCATACAATGTTAACCATTAAGTTCAAAAGTCCATGTATTGGTTAAGAAGGGTTAACTAAGAAACTTACATATCCTGTAAGGTTGAGTGGATCCTCAAAGTGATAGTGACTATTGTTTTTCTTGCCACTCATGATTTCTAATAGTAGAATCCCAAAACTGAATACATCAGTTTTTATCGAAACAACACCATTCATTGCATACTCTGGGGGCATATAACCACTGAAGTAAAAAGTGACCAATGAACTTTAGCATAAACAAGCAAATATATACATATGCGCATACAGAAAAATATAATTAAATTATGCTTGCTTGAAATGAAATGCATACTTACTATGTTCCAACAACCCTGTTTGTATTTTCTTCTAATCCTTTCAACCCAAATATCTTTGCCATGCCAAAATCAGATATTTTCGGATTCATCTCCTCGTCAAGCAAAATGTTGCTTGCTTTTAAATCCCGGTGAATTACTCTTAGTCTTGAATATTTGTGGAGATAAACAAGTCCTTGAGCAATGCCTTCAATTATGTTGAAGCGTGTCCTCCAACTTAATAAATACTTTCTAGTAGAATCTAATAGCAAGAAAATGATTTAGTGTTGTTTTGACTTTATATAAAAGAAAGAAAAAATCTTCACATAAGTAAACTTTCCTAATCATTAACCACGTCCTACCAAAGAGGAAGAAGTCTAAGCTTTTATTGGGCATGTACTCATAGATTAGTAGTTTTTCTTCTTCTTGAATGCAAAACCCTAAAAGCCTGACAAGATTAGTGTGTTGGAGCTTGGCAATAAGAATCACTTCATTCTTGAACTCTACTAATCCCTGCCCAGAACTTCTTGAAAGTCTTTTTATTGCTATTTCTGGTCCGTCAGATAATTTACCCTGAAAGTATATTGTATTAGTCATACTCATATCATCTTAATTCAATCTCTGGTTACATTGTTTAATTTTGTATCAAGATTCTTCCCAGCAATTGGGCTCACCTCAAGTGTTAATTTATTGACCGGACAAAATGGATTAGCTAGGCTATAAGAGAGAGAGAGAGAGAGAGAGAGAGAGAGAGAATTAACCTTATAAACTGGTCCAAAGCCACCCTCTCCTAATTTATTTTCAGTTGAGAAATTATTTGTTGCTATAAAAATGCTTTCAAAGCTGAAGATTCGCAACTCATGGTTAGCTTGTCCATCTTTATTTTGTTTCTTCACTGTGTCATGTACTGTGGAAGGTATTGCATTACCTCTAATTTCTTGTATGAGCAATTTTTGTTTCTTTTTTCTCTCCCCTAATTAACATATATAAAATATTAGTTGATTTTTTTTTTCTTTCTACTTGATCATTAATAATATATCTAAAAATGTATAGTAGCTAGGAGCATCAATTACCTTCCACTTTGCATTTTTTCCATTTTGCGCTGCCTAAGAAGCACAACAACGAGATAATAATTGCCCCTATTGCCACGATTAGCCATATCCACCACCTGTTCGCCCGCCTGTTTGCTATGTTTTTCCTTTTTTGATTGCTGTTTGCTACGTCTTTCGCTACAAGGACAAACATATTTTCAATAAAACAACCAATAGCATTTCTATTAAGTTTTCTTTTTCTTGTGATTTACTATGATTTAAGTTGCACGATTGCTTGTGCTTTAGAAATCAAAATAAGACTCACAGAATTCATTGTTTCTCTTTGACCCCTAGAGGCTTCAAATCATTTGAGATTGAGCCTCTTTGTGGTTGTACAAAATTTTGATTCTATACATTCTCAAAGTTTCCCTTTAGTCCTAAAACCTATATCAACAATATTGTTCACTTTGGAGTACATACCCCTTGTGGCTTTGTTTCTTCCAAGCACAAAGCAAGGGTCATCGGTGTGATGAGATGAGGGCTATCCATGAAATCTCACATGGTTTGGGTATAGTAAAAGGGAATGTCTTATATGTAAAATTAACACTTTTTTTTTTCTTGCTCTTTACTTGGGAGAAAGAAAGCTCTAAGGGGTATGGACTTCAAAGTGAACAATATTGTTGACATGAGGATTGGGGCATTAGATTCAAAATCTAGGTTCTTCAAATTTAATTATATCAATTTTTCCCTTCAATTTTCAAAAATTAAGTTAATAGTATATAGGCAAAAACATTATTTTGGTCTCTACATTTTGAGGTTACAGTCAATTTGATCACTATATTTTAGTAGCGATCAACTTGGTCCTTGTTATTTTCGAGTCGCAATCAATTTGGTCCCTACTGTTAACTCACTAACAGAAAATATTTACGTGACAAACAGTGTGCATTGTTGGCACACATGTGGCTAACATAATAATATAATATTAAATAATTAAATATTTAAAAAGCCACCTAAGCATTTTAATTAAAACAAAACCCCCATAAAAAATAAAAATAAAATAAAAAAACTGAAAATATTAATTGAAAGCAAAAAATGATTATTTTTTAGAAAAATCCTCAATTTCTTTTATTTTTTCTACTGTATTCTTAAAACATTTTCTTAGCTACTAACCATAATTTCTAGCAACACAACAATCTAAAACTAAACAATAATCACAGAGTTATTAAAACTCAAAACTTTTTTTTTTTTTTTTTACAATTATCTCTTTTTATCTATTTTCCTACCAACTTCACACAACCATCAAAACCACCACAGTCAGATTCGAACATTTACAGCAACCATTAACATCCAAATCATTGAAGGTTGAACCACCCAAGACTGAAATCCTCAACCACCAGAAATCAGTTTTTCATTTCCAATCCAACAAAACATTCAAAATAGCAAGGCCTAGAACCGTATCCCTACCGCCGATATCGAACGGACGAGACCCACTCCTCCTCCTTGCGTCGCCCACAACGGCGTCCTCTGCGTCTGCTGTTCCCCTTTTGCATTTGTTGTCAAAGCCTCGCACGAAGTCACTAATGTTTGTTCTTGCTCCACCATGCTCAGCCATGGTTATTAGAAATAAATATTTGGATTTTTGTTGCGTGTGTGAGAGAGAATGAGAGAGAGAGAGGTAGGGAAGCTTACATTATTGAAAATAGATTGGATTTCAGTGTGTGTGAGAGTGAATGAGACAGAGAGGCAAAGAAGTTTATATTGTTTGGTTTCAGATTATGGTGTTGCTGGTTATTGTGTTTGCAAGATGGAAAAAAAAATAAAAGAAATTCAAGATTTATTAAAAAAAAAATCATTTTCTTTATTCTTGTCCTTTCAATTAATGTTTTAAATTAAAATGCTTAGGTGGCTTTTTTAATATTTAATTATTTGATATTATATTATTATGTTAGCCATGTGCACGCCAACAATGCAAACCATTTGCCACATAGATATTTTCCATTAGTGAGTTAACAATAAGGACTAAATTGACAATAACTTAAAAATGACAGGGACTAAATTGACTACTACTAAAATATAGAGATTAAATTAACTATGACCACAAAATGTAAGGACCAAAACGGTATTTTTGCATACTATATATATATTATATCTACATGTAATACATCAATAATATGCACATTAATTTGATTAGTCTCGAGCATGAATTAATTAGACTTACCAAGGAAGTATATTGTCCGTTGCATACTAGCATCTGTTGAAGCAATTCCAGGCCTTCTGCTCCAAATCTCACAGCCAGTTTGATTCTCTTCATTTGTAGATGCATAGGCAACACAAGAACAATTGTTCAAGCACTTGGCCTTACAATCGGTCAGGTTGTCACCTTCATCAAACTTGAATCCATCTATGTCATCCCATGAACCGAAAACTCGAGAAAATGTCTCATTAAGGCTCCTGCATTGAGGATTCCCTTTGGCCACACATCCTTCATTTAAATTAGAGGAAGGAGAAGTACAATTAACTATAATGCCTTTATCATCATAAAGTACTCCCAAGTAATTTATCGATAACCGTGGGATATCTATGTCCGCAGCAGAGAAGCTGAAGTATGTTTCATTCTCATTCGATGTGTAGTCAAAACTGTAGTTGGAATTTGCTAGGCGAAATGAAGGTGAGTTGACATACCCACTTGTCCAGTAGATGTCCCTGTGCAACAAGATGACCAATTGATGATCTGTACTAGGATGGAGGCCAAAGGTAAAGTTTCCTGAGTCGGGTACCTCCTGGCTTCTCCACGATGTTAGAAACCATTTCTGCCCCGTTTTTCGGTTTACTCCAAGTTTCATTCCTGGCAGAAGTACGTGACTAGGATAATCAAAACTTTGCCACAGTTGTCGCCCTGAACTGATTTCACTCAGTACAAAATTGCCGGTATTAAGTAGAACAGCACTTACATTACTAGCTTCATGTCCGGAGTACAGTACAATAGAACGATATCCGTCGTATGTAATTTTCAAATCCCCGTTATCATCAATGGTGAGACTATCAGGATTGAGATTGAATGGGATTGGATTGTCACGATTGGCAACCCATACCATATTGCTTACACGATCTGCATTGGTGTTGAACCATATTCCTACGTACACGTTAATTCCGTCAAAGCTGGAGAATCCGATTCTAAATGCTCCATATGAAGTTAATTCTTCAAAAACTTCGAGTTCCTCTCCTTGCTCTAACTTATCATGCCGGGAATGGGAACTGGATGGCCCTAAGTAGAATAGCAAACATAAAAGACCGAGAATAAGCTTTCGTATTTTGTTTGCCATAACTAACAGTCTTAGATGTTTTGGGGAGATCTTGTGGTAGAGGAAGGGATCAGTTCATATTTAAGTGCAAATATGGTAGAAGAAGCTCTCTTTCAAGAGGCAGGTGATAGGCCTAGACTAAAAATCCTGGAAGCCGGAAACAATTGACTTGGATCATTTCAAATTGACCATTTGACTTTGTCACGCCCCAAACCCGATCAAGAAGGTTCAAGTATGCAAGGCCTTCAAAGAGCATTAATAGACCTCAATAATTGCAATATTAAATCAAATCAAAGTCAATCAATCAATATATCTGTGTGTATATATATATATATATACAGGTAAAACTTAGAGAAAATTCAATTAGATTCTATAATTGAAATCAAATTTTGCTTCATGTGTCTTAAATTATTTATTTTCAGAAAGAATTTTATTTCTTAATTTTGGAGCCAAATGTAAGACCACATCATAAATATTCATCCAAGTAGGTTATTACGTTAAAAAAAAAAAAAAAACAAAGAGTTTAAAATTAATGAACATAAAAAAAAAGGACAATTTACATTTTCTACCTAATATCTTTACAAGACTTTTTAAAGGGTTAAAAAAAATAAGAATATCTATCAATAATATTCAAATTATATATGTAAGAATTATAATATGCATCTTAATATATATCTTTTAAGTATATATCCATGCATCCATGCATATGCATGTGGTTACAAGCCAGTTAATATATATATAAAAGCAGAGACCATGTGCAGGAGTGCATGAGGTCCTGCCAAGTGGCACACTAATTTTGTATTGTGCATTTTTTTTTTACCTCTTTCATTAAGTGTTTTTACTATTATCCAAAAGTTCATATTAACTTATTTTACTGTTAGCTTATTAATGTCTCATTAATTTACTAAACTTACACCACATCTTTCTCTATTCTTTATGTCTTTTAGCACACCCACCATTTTAGTATTTTAAAAAAAGAAAAAAATAATAATTAAGGACTAATAATAATAACTAACCAGATAAGGTCTTGAAGAAAGATAGAGATATACAAAAATGTTGTGGATTGTTATATAAAACGCATTGTTTCACTATATATTACCAAAATAAAAAACCTAAGACTGATAAAACATTTGAAAGAAATAGAAAGAGGAATCTAAGGGGTCACCGCCTTTATTATACAGGTTACCCATTACCATCAAGACACTAAAACCCCAACGGTTTTTTTTTTTTTTTTTTTTTTTTTTTCCTTTTTCTTTTTAGAATTAGGGGGCTTAAATATGATTTAGGTTTACAAATATGAACATTAACATGAGCATGAACATGAAGGTAGATTTCTATTCATTTTCTTGAAGAAAAAATATACTTACAAAAATTTCCAAACTTTATTAGGTAAAGAAGAATCAAGTTATAGATAGCAAAATCAACAAACCAAAAATTTTAGGAGCCTAAGAGGAGCCATTACTCATTTGAAACAACCCAAAATACTCAAGGACTAAAAAAAAAAGCCATCCACTCCACACATCCATTGCAACTACTTTAGCTCAAGAAAAATAATATATATATATATATATATATATCTTTTTTTTTTTTTAGAAATAATTACAGTATCTATGCTAACCCCGCAACTTGAACCTTTTCTCCTGGACTCCCACAATTTGAACATTTTCTCCCTTAAACCCTAGACACTTTGTGTATGGGAAAGTGCCAATTCAGTTACATGGCCCTCGATATATATATATATATATATATCTCATTCAATAAATATAGAACTTTCTTTAAATAAAAATTAATACGTTTATCATAATTAAGGGACATCCTAATGGGTACTTCACTTGAGCATATGTGAAAAAGGCATATACATACCACAAATGGCAAAGGAGAAAGAAAAAGTTGCTAATCCCTTTTAATATGGTTAATTGCTTTGCCTC
The DNA here is from genome assembly GCA_023621385.1 of Quercus gilva. NCBI lineage: Eukaryota > Viridiplantae > Streptophyta > Magnoliopsida > Fagales > Fagaceae > Quercus > Quercus gilva. The sequence goes on from CM042477.1 coordinate 36,441,227, forward strand.
AATTAGTCGCCCAAACAACATACTGCTTATTCATTCCACAACCACAAATGAAAATGCAGCATTTGCCATCGGTAATTGCTAATCTGAAAGTATAGATTTCTTTAATAGCTTTACCTTCGTTTCTTTTAGCTAATATGTCTTTACTAAATCAAAATCAAACCACAAGAATCATATAAAAATCACCAAATTAGAGTTTAAAATTATAATTAAATTTTTAAAAGAAATGTACGCACAATTGCACAAAAATTCCATGTAACTAAGTCACACTCAGGAATATTGGACCCTTTTTCCTTTGTATAAATAGGGGGGTTCCAATGGGATAAAGGGGCTAACAATTTTCTCTCCAAAACATTTATTGTAGGAACAAAAAAGTTTTCCATCGTAGACTTTTCACGCTTAGAGAACGTGACTTGCCAACTAATCAACCTATAGTTTTTAGTACCTACAGCAATTTCAGTACATCAAGAACAAACCCCAGTTGATACAGAGTCAAATTCCATAGTCTCCTATTACATCAAGTGAGTGTTTAATTTTTCTCGCAAAGTATGAATAGTAAAGCTTCTAGGCCATAGTCTCAACTACAACTCTCAATCATGTTGGACTTGGATGACACCTTTCCACAACGTATCATTATGAGATGCAGAAAAAATTTGGAGTGTACACAACGTTTAGTGTGGATGGGAAGAAGTTTCATCCTATTCCAATTGGTTAGGTCAATAAGGGACCAATTCCAATTTAATGATCTTGGAATTTTGTATGCAAGTAATAATCAAGGAAACTTCCGCCTAAAAGTTGGACTTTTGGCAAGAGAGAAAATTGATGTTTAGACAAATCAAGCCAACCAAAATGGACCATATTCTTAATTTCTTATCTTGATTTGTTCCATGTACAAGACTTACAATCAATGCTTGGCGTATAAAAGTTGAACATCTTATCTAAAGTTCATCCTTTGAAAGCTTGAGAAAAATTCATTTAAACCAACACAATATATAAATTATAAAGGAATCAAAGAAAAATTGTCAAAAATAATGAAAATTTAATCTATGCTTAAATTCTTATAAGAATGAACATAATAACAATATCCTTTTTATTTATTTATTTACATAAAGATTAAAAAAAAAATCTATGCTTAAATTCTTATAAGGATGAACACAATAGCAATATCCTTTTTTAAAAAAAAAAAGATTAAAAAAAATTTATGCTTATTTTGTACATATAATAAAGTCCTATCACAAAGATTTTTTAGACTCATGCTGATTAGGAGTTATAAAGGAATAATCATATATATATATATATATATAAAGTAGAGATCTCATGCACTCCCGCACGAGATCTTGCCAAGTAACACTCTAATTTTGCATTTAGCATTTTTTTTTTACCTCTTTCATTAAGTTTTTTTACTGTTACCCAAAAGTTCATATTAACTTATTTTACTATTAGTTTATTAATGTCTCATTAATTTACTAAACTTACACCATACCTTTCTCTATTTTTCATGTCTTTTAGCACACTCACCATTTTAGTATTTTAAAAAAAGCAAAAAAATAATAATAATAATTAAGGACTAATAGTAATAACTAACCAGATAAGGCTCTGAAGAAAGATAGAGAAACATAAAAATGTTGTGGATTTTTGTATAAAACGCACTGTTTCACTATATATTACCAAAATAAAAAACTTGAAACTGACAAAACATTTGAAAGAGAGAGAAAGAGGAATCTAAGGGGTCACCGCCTTTGTTATAAAGGCCACCCACTACCATCAAGACACCAAAACCCCTACGGTTTTTTTTTTTTTTTTTTTTTCTTTTCCTTTTTCTTTTTTAAATTAGGGGTGGGTAATTTGGTTGGATAGTTTTTGTTTTGGGTATATAAGTAGAGAGAATATTTAGTGCACAATGTAAAACCATATTCTACCATGGTTCAATTTTAAATCATCTATAAGACACATGCATACACATTTGTCTAAACCATGTCATAATGTTGCACTATCGATAAGTGGAAGACGGTCAGAGAGTTGGACAAACTTTCATTCCATGGTATGAAATATGTGAACACAACACAAATTAGTTGATTTTCATGGTCCCGTTACTCTTTTGTATTTATTTTTGCTTTCATGATTTAATATATATATATATATATATATCTTACCTTAAGAAGGGTACAAATATGCAATGAAGCTACTAAACTAATTTTTAATACCTTAAAATGTATATGTTTCTTTACTTTAATTTAGTTTACTTTTTCTTTATAATATATATACACAATATTATCCAAAACCATCTTACATAAAATATTACAAAATTATCCGTGCATCGCACGGGCAACTTACTAGTACATATAAAAGTAGAGACCTTATGTGAGAAAGTATGGAGTTCTGCCAAGTGGTGCATTCTATGCAAAGAGAAAATAATAATAATAATAATAATATTGACTTTTTCATGTTAAGGTTGAACATTGTGTATTTGTGATTTTTGTAAATGATATAATTGACTGTGTGTATTTGAGATGCGTATTTTGTTTTAGAATTAAGGGAAAAGAGAAAGACGCATTCTATATCAACTTTTATTCTATAATATTCTTCCAAAGTATTTTTACTTTTTTTTTTTTTTTTTTCTTATTCCTTCAATTGAATAATTATAATGGAAATGTGTGTGCAATTTATAATTGTTTCTTTTTATGATGAACTCATTACTAATAAAATTTTATAATAATTTTGTTATAATGTTATAATACGTATATAACATTCACCAAAATCATCTTATATAAAATATTACAACGTTACCCGTGTATCGCACGGGTAACTTACTAGTTAAATATAAAAGTCCAACTATAATAATAATCTTCCAAAATCACCAAAAAAAAAGACTAAGGGTCCGTTTGTTACCATTGTTTAAATAATAGTTTTCAATGTTTAAACAATATTACACGTATTTTCACACACCTTTTCACCCGCACATATTTTTAAAAAATATAAAAAAATATTACTAGAACAAACTAAACAAGCCCTTACTAATTTTTGTTGAAAATTTGGTGCAGTTTTCATCTGACAAAATTTCCCTTCACGTGTTTCAAGTTTTAAAAGGGTGTAAGAGCATTTTTTTTTCCGCTATATTATCTTTGTGATGTCCCAAGCGAATAGCAGTGCAGTTTGAAAAAGTTTTTAAGAAATTATGAAAGGAATTTCACTGCAGGGACCCATGCTAGAAAAACTGGTACACTTATAGAAGATTGGGCCCTAGTTCTTATATATCTTGGGATTTTCTAATACTTTTCCGCGAACGAGTTCAGTCCTTACGTTTTTTTGTTCATAATTCCCCCACATGAAAAAAGACAGAATTGACCATCGTTTGGGTCAATCACAAAATTTTACCTAATAGCCTGGACAAAAGAAATTATGAGGGGGAAATTTTTTGTTAGGGGTGTTTAGTATATATACTTAAAAACTAAAAAAATGTGTTTGAAAATATATGTGAAAATACGTGTGGGTGAAAAAGTACGTAGAAATACATGTAATGTTGTTTAAAAACTAAAAATATGTGTTTGAGTAGGTGTACCAAACGGGGCCTAAATCTCTTAAGACTAAGAGTCTAAACAAAAGATAATTTCCAAACATATAAGTCCAAATCTTATTCTAATAATTCCTAAATTTCACTCATATGCACATCCCAGTGGAAGCCGGTACACAAGTTACTCTCCAAGATCAGAATCTGAAAGGGGAAAGAGGGAGGGGGGATGAGTTGACAATTCAATAAGTAACTAAATTACTCTTCCTAAATTACTCTTATGTTGAAGCAATCATGTAGTTAAATTACTCTTATGTTTATGCCTACTCCTCTTCCCTTATAACTAAATGCCTACTCTTCCTAAACCACTACATGCCTTCTCCGACGCCTACGTTGCTAAATTACTGATTCTATGTTCTATAATTTGCACAAACTGAAATAGCATTCAAATTATTTAAGAACACATGAAATCATATAAAAATCACCAAATTAGAGTTTAAAATTATAATTAAATTTTTAAAAGAAATCTAGGCACATTTGCACAAAAATTCCATGTAACTAAGTCACACTTAAGAATATTGGACCCTTTTTCCTTTGTATAAATTGAAGGGTCCCAATGGGATGAGGGGGCTAACAATTTTCTCTCCAAAACATTTATTGTAGGAACATTAAAGTTTTTCATTGTAGACTTTTCACAATTAAAGAACATGACTTGCCAACTAATCAAATTAGAGTTTTTAGTACCTACAACAATTTCACAACGTCAAGGACAAGCCCCAATGTATACAATGTCAAATTTCATAGTCTCCTGTTACATCAAATGAGTGTTTAATTTTTCTCGCAAAGTATTGAATAGTAAAGCTTCAAGGCCATAGTCTCAATTACAACTCTCAATCATGTGGGACTTGGATGACACCTATCAACAACGTATCATTATGAGATGCAGAAAAAAAATTGGGGTGTACACAACGTTTAGTGTGGATGGGAAGAAATTTCATCCTATTCCAGTTGGTTAGGTTAGTAAGGGACCTATTCTAATTTAATGATCTTGGAATTTTGCATACAAGTAATAATCAAGGAAACTTCCACCTAAAATAAGTTGGACTTTTGGCAAGAGAGAAAATTGATGTCTAGACAAATCAAGCTAAGGCTGACCAAAATGGATCATATTCTTAATTTCTTATCTTTATTTGTTCCATGTACAAGACTTATAGTCAATGCTTGCCGTATAAAAGTTGAACATCTTATCTAAAGTCCATCCTTTGAAAACTTGAGAAAAAACTCATTTAAACCAACACAATACCATAGTCTCAATTACAACTCTCAATCATGTTGGACTTGGATGACATCAATCAACAACGTATCATTATGAGATGCAGAAAAAATTTGGAGTGTACACAACGTTTAGTGTCGATGGGAAGAGATTTCATTCTATTCCAATTGGTTAGGTTAGTAAGGGACCTATTTCAATTTAATGATCCTAGAATTTTGTATACAAGTAATAATCAAGGAAACTTTCACCTAAAATACGTTGGACTTTTGGCAAGAGAGAAAATTGATGTCTAGACAAATCAAGCTAAGGCTAACCAAAATGGACCATATTCTTAATTTCTTATCTCTATTTGTTCCATGTACAAGACTTATAGTCAATGCTTGGCGTATAAAAGTTGAACATCTTATCTAAAATCCATCCTCTGAAAATTCAAGAAAAAACTCATTTAAACCAACACAATACCATAGTCTCAATTACAACTCTCAATCATGTTGGACTTAGATGACACCTGTCAACAACGTATCATTGTGAGATGTAGCAAAAATTTGGAGTGTACACAACGTTTACACTGTGTTTGGTTGGGGTGATTTTAAGGGGGATGGAAAACATAGAGTGGAAAACAGTATTTTCCACTGTTTGGGAAAGAGAGGAAAATAGGGAGAGAGGAAAACCCGTGAGAAAATTTTCTCTCCTGGGCCCACAAATTTCGTCTCCCCAAATCAGGAGGAAAAGCCTAAGTGGAAAACTGATGAAAAGCACTTTTACACAAATGCCCTCTCGTTCCCAATGGTCATAGCAACTCAGCAAAGAAGAAAGAAGACAATTTTCCAACCTTCAACTCAACACGACCCAGCTATCACCACCGCAACTCAAAAATAACTCAAAATCAACCCAAAACAACTTAAAATCAACTCAAAATCAAAAAAATCCACAGAAAATCAACTCAAAATCAAACCCTTATGTTTCAATCATCTTCATCTTCTTCATCATCATCATCATCTTCTCTCTTCCTTGTAGCTTTCGAACTGTCAAAAAAAAAAAAAAAAAAAAAAAAAGAGAGCAGAGACTTGAGGGATGAGAGAGTTGTAGCTTTGAAACTGTCCACCAAAAAAAAAAAAAAAAAGAAAAAAAAAGAAAAAGAGAGAGAGATGCAAAGAAGAAAAGAAAAAAGAAAAGTGAAGAGAGCACCAGTGGAGTTGACGAAAAAAAAATTGAAGAGAGCACTAGTGGAGTAGACGAAGAGAAAAAAAAAAGGGATAATTACACTTTACCTACCTGTGGTTTGCCTCTAATTCTATGTGCCTACCCGTGGTTTCAATTTTGACACTTTACCCACCTGAGGTTAATGCCGTTTATCCTCCGTAACCCACCTCTAATTTTTCCGTTACTCTAACAAGTTTCGTAAAAAAATCCAACAAGAAATCAGATCAAACACACCTCTCCCACGCACTCTCACTTGAATCAAACAAGAAATTAAGTGCTACAATGACACCCACTTGAATTTCCATTTCCATTTTTCGGATTGGTCACTCCTCACACACTCCTCACACACTTCTCTCCCCGAAACTCATCCTTAAGCTCACCTCAGCTCCACCCCCACGCACTGAAGACAGAGAGACACAGCTCCACCCCACACTCCATCGAAGGTCCAAAGTTGACCCACACTCCGACGCTTACCCACACTCCGACGCAGCTCCACCCCACACTCCATCGAAGGTCCGAAGTCTACCCACACTCCGACACAGCTCCACCCCACACTCCGTCAAAGGTCCAAAGTTTACCCACACTCCGACGCCTACCCACACTCCGACGTAGCTCCACCCCACACTTCGTCGAAGGTTGGAAGTCTACCCACACTCCGACGCAGCTCCACCCCACACTCCGATGCCAGTCCGGTGAGTTTTCTCCCTTTTCTTCTCTTCTTTCACCTTCGCCCACTCCATACCCACCTCCAACATCTCCAATCCGTCGCCGGCGAAGCCAATCTATGGGTTTGGGTTTTGATTTGTGGAGGAGGAGCATCACTGATTTGGGTCTGGGTTTTGAGTAGCGTGATGTGTAGGTTGCGATTTGGGTTTTGGTGGTGGTCGATCTAAGATTTTGGGTTGTCACGGTGGACATCAGTGTGGGGTTGTGGTGCTATGGGTGGACCTGGGTTCGTGGGGCCGTGGGTAGCAGCTCGCCGTGGGTCTTGGGTTTGCTTGATTTGAGTTTAATTTTTCTGGGTTTGAGAGTCTTGAAATATATGTCTGGATTTGAAATTGGAGTTTCAAATATATGTCTGGGTTTGAATTCATTTGTTCTTAAGTTCCTGGGATTGTATATATGCATGTTCTTCATGTTCTTAAGTTCTAGGATTGTATATATGCTTGTTCTTCATGTTCTGGGTTTAAGTTTTCTGGATGCATGTTCTTCATGATTGTGAATGGTGAGAAACTGATGCCATATTTTAATCTTGTGTTTCTTTTGTTTTTTTTTTTTTTTTTTTGTTTTTCTTGTGTTGGGAGGAGAGAGATATAAAATAAGAGTAAAAAGACTTATTTACCCTTATTTTTTAACAGAGGTGGGTTACGGAGAATAAACGGCAGTAACCTCAGGTGGGTAAAGTGTCAAAATTGAAACCACGGGTAGGCACATAGAATTAGAGGCAAACCATAGGTGGTTAAAGTGTAATTATCCCAAAAAAAAAAAAAAAAAAAAGTGGAAAAGCACCAGACGAAGAGAAGAGAAGAAAAGAAAAAGAGTATAGTGAAGAGAGCTTAGACCAAGTGCCAGAGATCAAAAGAAAAAAGAAAAGTGAAGATAGAGATAAGAGAAAGGTGTGGAGGAGAAAAAAAGAGAAAAAAAAAAAAAAAAGAAAGAAAAGAAACGTGTGGATTATAAAAAAAAAAAGATAAAAGGGAAAAATAAAATAAAGAATAAAAAATTAAAATTGAGAAATGTCACTACAATATTTTTACAATATTTTCACAATAAATTTTAAGTGATGGGTTGTTATTAACTAATACTGATAAAAAAAATATTTAAGTGATGTGTTCAAATTAAAATCAGTAATAACTTATCACCTATTATTTATTGTGAAAATATTGTAAAATGTTAAGGACGTAGCACTTCTTTTTTTTTTTCAACGTGATCTGATCAAGTTGTACATTATTGTGATTTTTACATTATAATAATAAAAATAATAATATAAATTTATATATATGATGTGATAAATTTTATATTATGTAATGAGGACAAATAAATCTATTTCTTATATATTATGTAATAAAGATATAATAGTCAATTTATATAAATTACATTTTTTATCTTTCCCTTTTTCTCTCCAACTAAACAATAAAGTTTTCAACCCTCCCACTTTTCCACCCCTTCAACCAAACACACAAGAGGGAAAACTAAATATTTTCCATCTTCCCACTTTTCCACCCTCCCACAATTTTCCATACTCCCATTTTTCCACTCTTCCATCCAAACGAACCCTTAGTGTGGATGAGAAGAAATTTCATCCTATTCCAATTGGTTAGGTTAGTAAGGAACCTATTCTAATTTAATGATCCTGGAATTCTGTATACAAGTAATAATCAAGGAAACTTCCACCTAAAATAAGTCGGACTTTTGGCAAGAGAGAAAATTGATGTCTAGACAAATCAAGCTAAGGCCGACAAAAATGGACCATATTCTTAATTTCTTATCTCTATTTATTCCATGTACAAGACTTATAGTCAATACTTGGCATATAAAAGTTGAACATCTTATCTAAAGTCCATCCTCTGAAAACTTGAGAAAAAACTCATTTAAACCAACACAATACCATAGTCTCAATTACAACTCTCAATCATGTTGGACTTGGATGACAACTATCAACAACATATCATTATGAAATGCAGAAAAAATTTGGAGTGTACACAACGTTTAGTGTGGATGGGAAGAAATTTCATCCTATTCCAATTGGTTAGGTTAGTAAGGGACCTATTCCAATTTAATGATCATGGAATTTTGTATACAAGTAATAATCAAGGAAACTTTCACCTAAAGTCAAACTTTTGGCAAGAGAGCAAATTGATGTCTAGACAAATCAAGCTAAGGCCGACCAAAATGAACCATATTCTTAATTTCTTATCTCTATTTGTTCCATGTACAAGACTTATAGTCAATGCTTGGCGTATAAAAGTTGAACATCTTATCTAAAGTCCATCCTCTGAAAGCTTGAGAAAAACTCATTTAAACCAACACAATATATAAATTATAAAGGAATCAAAGAAAAATTGTCAAAAATGAAAATTTAATCTATTCTTAAATTCTTATAAGGATGAACACAATAGCAATATCCTTTTTTTTTTTTTTTAAATAAAGATAAAAAAATCTATACATACTTTGTACGTATGATAAAGTCCTATCACAAAGTTTTTTGAGACTCATGTTGATTAGTGATTAGAAGTTATAAAAGAATAATAATCAATATATACATAAGCTGAGATCTCATGCGGGAATGCGTGAAGTCTTGGCAAGTGACGCTCTAATTTTGCATTTAGCATTTGTTTTTACCTCTTTCATTAAGTTTGTTTTACCATTATCCAAAAGTTTACATTAACTTATTTTACTGTTATCTCATTAGTCTCTCATTAATTGCCTAAGCTTACATCACAGATTTCTCTCTTTTTCATGTCTTTTAGCATACCCACCATTTTAATATTTTAAAAAAAGAAAAAAAAATAATTGAGGACTAATAGTAATAACTAACTAGATAAGGTCTTGGAGAGAGATAGAGAGACATAAAAATGTTGTGGATTGTTAAATAAAATGCATTGTTTCACTACAAAATCAAAATGCATTGTTTCACTATAAAAGACCTGAGACTGACAAAATATTTGAAAGAGAGAAAGAGAAATCTGAAAGGACGTTGCCTCTGTCATATTGGCCTCCCACCACCATCAAGACGCCAAAACCCCTACAGGTATTTTTTTTTTCCATTTTAAATTAGGAGATTAAATATGATTTAGGCTTGGGTAATTTGGTTGGATAGTTTTTGTTTTGGGTATATAAGTAGAGAGAATATTTGGTACACAATGTAAAGCAATATTCTACCATGGTTTTAAATCATCTGTAAGACACGTGCATATACACTTGCCCACACCATATTTTAATGTCGCACTATCAATCAGTGGAAGACAATGAGATAGTTGGACATACTTTTATTTCATAGTATTAAATATGTGAACAAAACACAAATTATTTGATTTTCACGGTCCAATTACTCTTTTGCATTTATTTTTTGTTTCATGATTTAAAAAAAAAAATTAATCTTAGCTTTTTTTTTAGGGTGAAAAATTAATCTTACCTTGAGAAGGCTATAAATATGCAGTTAAACAACAGTTATAAATTGCACACACATAACCATTATAATTATTCAGTTCAAGGAATGAGTAAAAAAAAAAAAAATTTGGGAGGAATAGTGTAGAATAAAAGTTGTTACAAAATGTCTCTCTCTCGAAGACCTTATGCGAGAGTGCACGAGGTCTTACCAAGTGGCACTCTAATTTTGCATTTAGCATTTTTTTATCTCTTTCATTAAGTTTTTTTATTTTTTTTATTTTAATTGTTACCCAAAAGTTCATATTATCTTATTTTACTATTACCTCATTAATATCTCATTAATTGCCTTGCATTTAGCCTTTTAGCATACCCATTGTTTTAGTATTTAAAAAAAAAAAAGGAAAAAAAAAGAAGAAGAAGTAAGGGCTAATAGTAATAACTAACGAGATAAGACTCTAAAGAGAGATAGAGAGACACAAAAATGTTGTAGATTGTTAAATAAAAGACACTATTTCACTATATATTACCAAAATAAAAGACCCGAGACTAACAAAACATTTGAAAGAGAGAGAAAGAGGAATCTGAGGGGTCACCACCTTCGTTATATTGACCTCCCACTACTGTCAAGACACCGAAACCCCTACAGGTAATCTTTTTTTCTTTTTAAATTAGGGGCTTAAATATGATTTAGGTTAAGTAATTTGGTTAGTTAGTTTTTGTTTTGGGTATATAAGTAGAGAGAATATTTGGTGTGCAATGTAAAGTCATATTCTACCATGGTTTAATTTTAAATCATCAATAAGACACATGCATACACACTTGCCCACACCATGTCTTAATATCGCACTACTGATGAGTGGAAGATAGTCAGAGAGTTGGGTATACTTTTATTTCATATTATGAAATATGTGAACACAGCACAAATTAGTTTATTTCATGGTCCCATTATTCTTTTGCATTTATTTTTGGTTTCATGATTTAAAAAAATAATAATCTTACCTTAAGAATACTACAAATATGCAGTGAAGCTACTAAACCAATTTTTAATATCTCAAAATGTATATGTTTCTTTACTCTAATTTATTTTACCTTTTCGTTATAATTTATGTACAACATTATTCAAAATTGTTTTACATAAAATATCATAAAATTATCCGTACATTGCACGGGCAACTTACTAGTCTACATTAATTGTTTAATAGTAAATCACTAAATTATGCTTAAAATTATTTTAAGTTCAATAGGTAGAATGATTTTTTTTTTCAAACTTACAAGAATTAGAATCACCAACATTATATATATATAAAATTATATATATATATATATATAACATAGATTCACACACTTTCTATTTAATTTAAAAATAAAAAATAAAAAGTGGATATATAGCTTAGGAGCTTTATTTGGGAGAAAAAAAAAAAATGGGCGATAGTTTTGTTGGGGGCATCCCTGTGCTTTGTGTGTGATACTTTTTTTTAGGCTCAAGTTTAATGTTTATTTTTCTTTTTTAGGCTCAAGTTGAACATGAATGTGTTTTGAAAATGGACTTAAGGTGGGGGAGACCTAAGAGAGCTTGTACCTTGTGGGGTACAAAATTTTTTATCTCTTTCTCAAGTCTTTTTCTTTCCACAGTTAATAGGTTATTATCAGTTATCATAATTCTCTTCCTATATCTCCCATTTCGGAGAGAAAGAGAGAGGTTACCTTAATCAGATTAGTATAAGCTACTATGCCCATACACGGCACACCATCCACTACAAGAAACTATTGCAAAGAAAGCTTTAAAAAAATAATAATAATAAAAAATAAAAAATAAAAAAAAATCAAGAGAAAGAATACCATGGTGAGCAATGAGAAAAAAAAAAAGGGATTTAATTTCTTCAAGAATTAAGATGGGAAGACAGAGAGATAAAAATATGAGAGATTTTTTTTTTTTTTTTTTTCCTATCTTTTTGTTATTAGAGATTTAGTATGCGTTTGGATTGAGCTTATCAGCCTTGCGTCGGCATTTTTTTTTCTTTTTGGGCGAAACACAATTCTGAGTAAACAGTGGGTCCCATGCACTGTTCACAGGACTCACAAATCTCTTTTTTCAACAAAACTTTCATTAAAAATGGGTCCCACGGCATTATTCACATATTTAAAAATTATTTTGCCATAGCATTTTCAGTTTTCAATTTTTAGTTTTAGCAAAATAAACAGTATCCAAACGGACTCTTATAGTCTCTATATTAGCTTAATTCAAGATATTTACATTGGATTTATTAATGAATTTTTCTGGTATTAATTTTAATTTTGAGTTAATGAATTTGTCTCCTATTAATTTAGATTTAATTTTGTTAGCCGTATTTTGACTATTTTTGTCTCTTCCCTTTCTTAATCTTTTGTGTTTCAAGATACAATGAGGCTTTTTTAATACACAATGCATTCTATTAACCAATAAAAGGATTTATAATTTTTTTTAATTAGAATATAGAGATAAATATATTACATTATATTTGATAAAAGTAAAAGCCTTCTTTTATTTTGGGGTCTTAGACCATTGCCTCACTTGCCTATATCTATATGCTTGAGCCCGGCCCATCTTTTTGCTATTGTCAACTGTCCCAAAACTGTAAGGTTGAATTTATTCAACCATTTGTTGGCTTTATTCCGTGCGAAATTTGCTTGTAATTTAGCAATTAGATACCTTGTATTTAGGTGGGAATTATGTAAGAGTAGTGTGCGAGAGAGTGTGAAGAAATCCCAAGAGTGTGAAATTCAAAGGAGTCTCGCGACTGGATCTCGCGACTGGCTCGCAACTAGTAAGTCACCAAAATGGCACATGTGTGAAACATGCAGGGGGAGCTGAAGGGTCACGCCAGTTGGAGCACTACAGGATAAAACTTCTAGTCTGGCCAGGCAGTTAGCTCGTGACTCAAACTCATGACTCGTTCTAGTCACGAGCCTGAGTTGCCAGAATGCCCTATTTGATGAAAACTGACTTTTTGCATTTCTCATACACCCTACTATAAATACCTTTATAGCCATGAAATGTAGAGAGTTTCCAGAGAGAATTTTGAGAGAGAAACCCTAAAGAAAAACAAGAATGACTCATTCACAATCTTTATCCTTTGATTCTCTAAATTCCTCTACTCTCACTCTCTCCATTGACATATCCTTGAGAGGTACATTAGCCAAATCCTTATCTCACCATACCCATATCTGTGATGAGGTATTTTGGTACTTGGGAAGCTGTTCAAAAGGGACCAATTCATTTTGGTTGATGCAATGGGCAATTGTGGGATCCGGTAAGCTAGAGAAGACAAGGTTCGGCGTAACCCCAGGGCCGGCTCAACAACTTTTGGGGTTTTAGGCGAAAATTTTAAATAGGGCATTTTTATAATTAGAGATTCAATTTGTTTTTCAATTTTTCTCTTTTTTAGAAGTTTTTCATATCCGGATAAATATTTTCTAGTAGACATTTATAATAAGAAAATATTTATAGATAAATAAAACACAATTTTATAATTAAAAATGATAATTTAACTAAAAATAAAATTTAAAGTATAGAACAATAGAAGGTGAGTAACCGGCCAGCCTGTACTCCACTAATCTTATCATCCAATGGCTAAGTTTCAAAGGAAAAACGTGTCCTATCATTCTATCAATTGTCATGGTAGAGAAGGGTCCAAACAGGGGCTCAAGGCAGAAAAGTTATCATAGAAAAAAAAAGTGAAAAACGTGTCCCAGCCCATCAAACAATTGTGCAGCAGTGAAAGTGTGAAACAAACTAAAAAAATATATAATCTAAGTTAAATAAATAGAAGACTTTGACTCTTTAAGTCTTCATTTTCGGAAAGACAAAAGAGAAAGAGGGGAAGAGCTGAAGAAGAATACCTGGTGACTGCCGACTGGTATGCTGGAATCAACAAAGAAAAATTTCAAGCTAGACTAATTGGTTGAGTTTATGGAAAAAGATCAAGAATCAAGATGAAGATGAAGAAAAAAAAGGTGAGACCGTAAGAATATAGATGGAGAGGCAGAGAAATAGAGAGATGAGAGGTTTTTTTGTTTTTGTTTTTGAAATTTATAATATCTATTTTAGCATATTTCAAGACAATTTTGTTGTATTATTAATTAATTTGTCTGCTATTAATTTTGATTTTAGCATATTTCAAGAATGAATTAATAAATTTGTCTCATAAAATTTAATTTGGTTAGCTGAAGTTTGACTATTTTTATTTTTTCCGTTTTAATCTTTTGCATTTTAAGATACTATGAGGTCTTTTTAATGCATTTTATTGACCAATAAAAGTGCTTAAAAATTTTTTAATTAAAATATATAAATAAATATATTATATATATAATTTTTTTTTACAAGTGGGGCCTTCTTTCATTTGGGGGCCTTAGGCAATTGCATCAGTTGCATCACCTATTGAGCCGGCCCTGTGTAACCTTATTGGAGAAAGAAGCTTAGAGCGCTTAGGTGCATTGGGTAGATTAGGCCTGGAGGGTCTTCTACTATTCATGTATCCTAACTTTATTCTCTAGTGGATTATTGATCGCTTAGAGGGCGGCGGAAAGGTTTTTCACCAAGTACTTCGGTTTCCTCTTCGATAACACATCGCTGTGTTATCTTTGTATTTGCATCTCTCTTCCCTTTCTCTTTACCATTTAATTCATGCTGTGGTTGTGATTAATTTTAGTTTAGATTGTTTTACCAATTTTGTTTTGGCTTATATTCATATTCTGCACATACATTGTTTGTTTATAAGCTTATGTTGGTAATTTGTAAATTGGGGGTCTAAACGTTCATAGGTGTTTTATACGCTAATTGAACATTCAAAAACAAATGCTCCTCCAATCAAATTTGCCTATGAAAGTTACCAAAGACTAGTTAAAATTAAAACAAAGTGATAAAGTTGTTATCGTGGTTAAAAAAATAATGTAAATTTTGGGACTATATAAGAACCAAAAAAAAAGTTAACGTCTATTATTTTGTGCGGTGTTAAAAATTTTATGAAAATTATTGTGTTTATCGTCTAGAGCACCCTACTTGTATAATAAAATAAGTATTACATGGTTGTTATAATCAATCATCAATATATCTAATATACGATATATAAAAGTAGAAGTCTTTTCCTACAATTAAGACGATGCTACCACGTAGGAAAAGATGCCCCTTTAGCTTTTTGCCCCGTTACATCTAAAAATGTGAATAAATACATCGTATGAAACAATTTCAAGCATCTAAAACTCAAACCCAAACGTTAAAACCCATTCGTTCAAGACAGAAGAAAACACCTTTCACTTCATCCTTTCAATAGTTATTGCAATTGCCATCTAATCTGCTGCTCTGCCTCATCTCTTCTCTACAACATTATTTTCTAAAGGTTAGCATACCCTTTTCTTTTTCAAATACTATTTTGGTTTTCTGAAACTTCTCAACATTGCTTTTCCTTTTCGAATTAGCATATTAAATCTCCAATGTGTATATGTTTTTAGTTTAAAACCGAATGTTTATACTACGGGAATTACCATCTTCCCTTTTCAGTATATCTATATTTCAAAATTTTCCCCCTACCGAATTGTATAGGGTTCTTCTTTGACTCCTTTTGAAATATAGATGAGTTTGTTCTCTTTCTATGGAAAAATTATAATTTCTGGTTTTAAGTACTGGTTACCATGGTTGTCAAAATCATGATCTGGACCGTAGGATTGGACGATTTTACAATCCCATCTCACCAAAACGTTTAGGATCGCACTAGGATTGTAAAAATGGTAGGATTTTGTAGGATCATAGGATCGTATGGGCGATCCTACCAAAAACATAAATTTTTGGTTTTTTTTTTTTATGGGATAAATTTTTGTTTTGATGAAACTTAAATATATTTGTTTCGTTAGTTTAGACTTAGCGATGTATAACATGCATATTACATCATATAATACAAATCTTAGTTTTTTTATGGATGAATTTATAATTTACATGATTATTCAACATACAAAGTCATTATCAATGTATTTTTTGCTTTAAATCTGAAAATATGTAGGATCTTACGATTCACGATCCTATCCTATAATCTATGATCCTACCTACCTTCAACGATCCTATGTATGATCCCAATTTTGACAACCTTCTGGTAACATAAGGGATTTCACCCTTGATTTTAATAGCCAAATTTCAACTTGTACATAGAAAAGCAGAGACCTCATGCAGGAGTGCATGAGCTCCTGTCGTTTGGTGCTCTAATATTTCATTTAGCATTTTTAACCTCTTTTCATTAAGTTTTTTTTATTTGTTGTTATCCAAAAGATAACATTAACATTTTTTTAACTGTTATCTAAAGGATGGGCTGCAGTTTAAAATTAAATTAAAATCAGACCAGACCTTATGAAAAGCCCAAGCCCACTTATTATGTTACATATTATGACACAGGCCTGGCCCTTCCACATTAACTTTTTCTCATATTCTCCAAAATATGGGCTAACATCATAAAATAGGACACACACTTTGAAAAGACTTTGTTGCCAAAAATGAGAGAAAGACCCAAATCTCCCATTGGGTTCTTTGGAAGTGATTATTTATGGAGAATCAAGCTCAAAATTCACAATGTATAGAAAACAAAGGCTAATGGTGCTTTAAGAAGAGAGAAATCAAAATGCCAATAACAAAAATGCTGAAAATTGCATAGAAACACAACATGTTCAAAACTTAGACCCACAGTCAACAAGAAGAGGAAATTGAGAGAGGTTGTGAGAAAGAGAAGGAAGGTTTCCCTGTACCATATTTCCACCCCTCAATTTTAGAATTGTGAGAATGTTAACTAGCTAAATGAGCTTTTATTCTAAAGTTTCAACTCTATGGGGAAAAAACGTAATTGGTCTATTTTGAGTTGAAGAGAGAGTTTTATATTGAATATGGAGTGTTGCTAATGATTGGTTTTGGGTAGAGGGAGAGGTTTTGGACCTCCTTAGTGCTATTTCCATGATTTGGTGTAGTTTGCTTTATGCTTAGAAAATGAGTTGGTTGCTTTTTACATAATTTTGGAAATAAAGGAGTTTGCTCTAATTGTCTACCTTTTTTCAGCCATTTCAAGTTATTGAAATACTCACCTAAGTGAGGGCTAATAGCTGGAGTTCGCCAATGAGAGCCAACTATATTTTAAAGGCAAAAATGAGTTCAGGTAGAAACTTTGAGCCACAGACAACCACAGTATAAATTCTCTTTTAGGGTGGAAATTTTAGATACTAGAACTACTTCATGAGCCTGAGGTGCTATTGTTAGGACTAGTGCCCTTAAATTCTATTATATAATGCTATGTATGACATTATGTATGACTTAATGTTGTGATTAATAAATTTGTTTCATTATTATCTGAAATAATGGCAACATGAATATTTGGACATTATCATGTAGTCCATGAGATGCATAGTATGTGATTTATGTGAAAAGTCACAGAAGATATAAATCACAAGTTTTTTGTAAACTCAGAATTTTAGTTCGTATTCGGTAATGAAATTGGGCATTTCATCTGCGAAGACTATAACATATCAACTAAGATGATTTGTCTTGATCATGGAAGTAGAGACTTCTAGTTGATATGTTGATATGTTTTAAGAGTTAAAACACATTGAACTGGACCGCTGTGAGAATTATTATTCTCCTAACGACTGTCAAATGAATAATAAATCTCACGACTTTTATTCACATGAACTCTTAATCCTGAGAGAATAGTGGACCTAATCATGAAGTGTAGGTTGCTTTGATATATCAGGAGTGAGATCCAAAGTAACGATCAAAATCTTAGTATGTTGGGCAGCCACTTTTAGTGTTGATGGAACATATATTTTCAAGATGGAATTCATAATCTCTTTGGACTGCGTATTTGTTATTACTTACAAATAAAATAGATCCATTAATTTTCCGCTGCGTATGTTTTGTATGCGATACAAATATGCATATTTCTATCAAATGGTATCAGAGCGGTCTTCCATTTCGAATTTGTATAACATATTTTGTGAGTTTTGGAATTAGAGATAATAGTTTCATGATGTTAAAAGATTATACATATTTAACTTTCTACATTGTTGTTGAAACTATGATTTGATGAAAACTGATATTGATGTTATGATGTTATTTAAATTTGAATTCAAGTTTGTTAAATTGATCTTTAAGGCTATAGCATCAATGGAATTTAGTTTAGATATCAAATTTTATCTGCCTTGTTCATATGATGGTTGTTTGTTCATGAAAAACGTTAAAAAACTGCCTTATTTAAAATTCTAGAAATTTAAAATTCATGAAGCTCAATTGATCGAGAAGTGATCGAGTATCGATTGAGCAGCCAGAACTTTTCTTGATCAATCGAGATACACGTTCGATCAATCAAGACTAGAAATTTAGAAGCTCGATCAATCAAGAAGCGATCGATCATCAATCGAGAATTGAGAATTCACAATTTTTCTAAGTGTTTTTTATGTATAAGATGCAAGGCTATGTGTAATTAGATTATGCATATTTTATAATTTAAAAACATTTATTTTAAAACATCTAGTGGGAGAGGGATACAAGGGTTGCATCTCACGGCCTCCATTGTCGGTTTATAATAGTGTGATTAGCATCTCGCCTTGGCGTATATGCCTTGCTCCCTTCGAAGGGTGTTTAATTCATGGTACTACAAGTTAAACTTCTCAATGATGGATGAAGTGTGTTTTTACATTGAGAACAACCACGCTTCCGTGGAGTTACTTGGTGACTCACATTGATTCTAGGCAATGGTGTACACTAGGCTAAGTATAATGTTAACCTCCCTTCAGAGTATATCATAATTACTTAGAGGCTGAAGGAAAAACGGCAAATTATTTTTGTTTAGTAAGAGTTACCATGATAGCATTAATAATGAGAATAATTCTCGCTTGATCATAATGATTGGTATGACCTCGCTTTCGAGGAGTATTAATTACGAGATTGAGTTGTCGTTACATATATTATATTATGGTTTTATTAAGGTTCCATACTATATGTTTATATGCTAAATTGGTAATGTCCAGTTTACTTATTATATTCATGTTTATTATTTTCATATTTGAACATGGCATCGTTTAGCCCACTTGTTACTATTCTTAATCAAAACAAACTGACTGGATACAACTATGTTGACTGGAAAAGAAATTTGGACACAGTTCTCACTATTAAAGAGCACAAATATGTGCTTACTAAATCATGTCCTCACTTTCTTTCATTAGATGCTCCTCTTGAGGAAAAACAACGATATGATCGTTGGCAGAAATCTAATCAGATGGTCAAGTGCTACATCCTAGCATCTATCTCAAATGTTCTACAGCATTAAATGCAGGATGTAGAACTAGTTTCAGACATTATGCTAAGTCTGAAAGAAATGTTTGATGAGCAAAGCCGTTCTGCAAGGCAAGAAACCATAAGGCAAATTTATAATACCAAAATGGCTGAAGACAGTTCAGTAAGGGAGTATTGTCTTACAATGATCTCTAATCTGAATACATTGGAGGTTTTAGGTGCCAATATTGATGGAGAATCCCAAGTGGATATGATACTCCAGTCACTAACAGAATCATTCAAGGAATTCAAACTTAACTATAATATGAATTAAAAGATTTATACATTGTTTGAATTAATGAATGAATTTGTAGCGGCAGAAGGCATTCTTGGTACTTCCAATGTTGATGACAATATGGCTGAAACTTCTACTTCTCAACCTAAGTTGAAAGGCAAAGGTAAGAAGAAGAAGAAGAAGAAGGACTTCACCAAGCAAAAGGGTAAACAAATTGTCTTAAGGGTTGCTGACAAAGGAAAGAAGATCAAAGGAAAGTGTTTCCATTATGGTGAGAAACGACATTGGAAGAGGAATTGTCCAAAATTCAAGACTGCCAACAATAAGGGTATGAATAGTTCATTCTTCCTTGAAGTATATTTGATACAAAATCCTACGGATTCCTGGTGTGTGGATTCAGGTTGTACTAATCATATCTGAAATTCTTTGCAGTGGTTCTAGGAGACCAGAAAACTTAATGAAAGGGAATTGTTTCTTACTTTGGCTGATGGGAGCATGATTTTGGTTGTAGCTGTTAGTGTTTATAATTTACGTTTTGAGTCTAGAGTTTTAATACTGGAAGACTGTCTGTATGTGCCTAATGTTCGTAGGAATTTGATTTCTGCAACTTATTTGGGTAAACATGGATATTGTGTTATCCTTAAAGACAATTTTGTAATAAAGAAGGGTAAAGTGTTTATCTATTCAGGCAATATTGTGTATAGTCTTCATATTTTAACTCCTGATAAACATGAATTATATAATTTTGAATTAGATAATGACTCTCATGTAAAATCATTAAAGAGAAAGTTTCCTTCTACTAATGATGCATATCTTTGGCACTTGCGTTTGGGTCATATTAATCCAAACATAATTCAAAGACTGATCAAAGATGGACTCTTAGAGTCATTGGATTTTGATGAATTTCCAATTTATGAATCTTGTTTGGAGGCAAAATGATCAAACAACCTTTTAATGCAAAAGGTAGAAGAGCCCAAGAGTTGCTTGAATTAGTTTATACAGATGTTTGTGGTCCTATGTCAACCCAAGCAAAAAGAGATTATGAGTATTTCATCACTTTTACTGATGATTACTCAAGATATGGTTATGCGTACCTAATGAAATGAAAGTTCGAAGCTTTTGAAAAGTTTAAAGAGTTTAGGGATGAAGTTGAGAATCAATTAGGTAAACGCATAAAAGTCATTCGATTTTATCGTGATGGTAAATACCTTCTTGAAGATTTTAAAGATTACTTAACTCAAAATGCGATTATATCCCAATTGACTGCATCTGGAACTCCCCAAGAAAATGGTGTTGCAAAAAGAAGGAATAGGACTCTTTTAGAAATGGGTAGGTCCATGATGAGTTACTCAACTTTACCAATTTCTTTTTGGGGTTATGCCTTAAATACAGAAATACATCTTTTGAATTTAGTTCCATCAAAATCTGTTCCCAAAACACCCATGGAATTGTGGAGTGGGCATAAGCCTAGTATGAAATATCTCCATATTTGGGGTTGTCCTACACATATGTTAAAAGGGAAGCCTGATAAATTGGAACTAAAATCAAAAGTGTGTTTGCTTGTAGGTTATCCAAAAGAAACTAGGGGTTCTTTATTCTATAGTCATAAGGATAACAAAGTTTTTGTTAGTACAAATGTTAAATTCTTGGAAAATGACTATATGAATAATTTTACTCCTAGAAGTAGAGTTGTATTCGCTGAAATGAATGAACCTATAAATGAACAACCAATGGATGAAACTAGGATGATGTGGCTGTATTAGATACACCACAAGATATTACTCATGAGATGACTAGTACATAGGTGCCTCGTCGTAGTGGGAGAATTGTTCGACCTCCTATAAGATTTATAAGTTTGGGAGAAACTTATGAATCTATCTCAGAAGAGGCTGAATCAGATCCCTACACTTATGAAGAGGCAATGAATGATATAGATGCTCATTATTAGGTTAAAGCTATGAAATCTAAATTAGATTCTATGTATTCCGATCAAGTTTGGGATCTTGTAAAGGCGCCTAACGGAATTAAACTTGTTGGTTGCAAATGAGTTTACAAGAGGAAGAGAGGGATAAATGGAAAGGTTGAAACCTTTAAAACAAGGCTAGTGGCGAAAGAGTATACACAAAAAGAAGGTATTGATTATGAAGAAACCTTTTCACCAGTAGCAATGCTTAAATCTATCAGAATTCTCTTATCCATTGCTGCTCATTATGATTATGAGATTTGGCAAATGGATGTCAAGATTACATTTCTTAATGGCAATCTTGAAGAAGAAATCTATACGATGCAACTGGAAGGTTTCATAGCAAAGAACTAAGAGCATATGGTATGCAAGTTGAAAATGTTCACTTATGGACTTAAGCAAGTATCTAGACCATGGAACATCAGATTTGATCAAGCAATCAAGTCGTTTGGTTTTGAACAAAATCTTGATGAGCCATGTATGCATAAAAGACATCGGGATAAAGTAGTAATGTTCCTAGTGCTTTATGTTGATGATATTCTACTCATTGGAAATGATGTAGGGGTAATGTCATCGGTAAATGTTTGGTTGTCAAGCCAATTTGATATGAAGGACTTGGGTGAGGCTAACTTTATTCTAGGGATCAAGCTTTGATGAGATCGCAAGAATAAGATGTTAGGCAAATCACAAGCTGGATATATAGATAACGTTCTAGAACGGTTTAGCATGCAAAACTCCAAGAAAGGATTACTTCCTTTCAGACATGGAGTTCCTTTGTCTGATGACCAAAGGCCTAAGACACAAGAGGAAGAAGATATGATGAAACAAGTTCCTTATGCTTCTATAGTGGGAAGTCTCATGTATGCCATGCTTTGTACTTGACCAGATATCTGCTATTCAATTGGCATGGTCAACCGATATCAATCAAATCTAGGACCAAAACATTGGCAAGTTGTAAAGTATATTCGCAAGTATCTTCAGAGAACGAGAGATTATATGCTTGTTTACTAGTGTGAGGATTTGATTCCCATTGGCTATACAAATTCAGACTTTCAATCGGATCTAGATTTTAGAAAATCCACTTCAGGATGTGTTTTCATCTTGGGAGGTGGAGCCATAACTAGGAGGAGTGATAAGCAATCTTGTATTGCAAACTCCACCATGGAAGCTGAGTACGTTGCTGCTTCTGAAGCAGCAAAGGAAGCTGTATGGCTCAAGAAATTCCTTTATGATCTTGGTGTAGTAAGAATGGAGCAAGTTCCCATTACATTGTTTTGTGACAATAGTGGAGCGGTTGCACAATCCAAAGATCCAAGGAATCATAAGAAAGGAAAGCACATTGAGAGAAAATACCATATCATTCAAGACATCATTGCTCGTGGAGATGTGGTGGTGGCAAAGATTGAAAGTGCAAATAATCTAGTAGATCCCTTTACCAAAGTCTTGCCTCAAAGGACTTTCGAGTCAGATTTGGAGAGAATGTGAGTTAGATTAATGCACAATAGTCTTTAGGACAAGTGGGAGATTGTTAGGATTAGTGCCCTTAAATCCTATTGTATGATGCTATGTATGACATTATGTATGACTTAATGTTGTGATTAATAAACTTGTTTTATTATTATTTGAAATAATGGTAACATGAATATTCGGACATTATCATGTAGTCCATAAGATGCATAGTATGTGATTTATGTGAAAAGTCACAGAATATATAAGTCACAAGTTCTTTGTAAACTCAAAATTTTAGTTCATAGTCAGTGATGAAATTAGGCATTTCATCTGCGAAGCCTATAACATATTAACTAAGATGATTTGTCTTGATCATGGAAATAGAGACTTCTAGTTGATATGTTGATATGTTTTAAGAGTTAAAACATATTGAACTGGATCGCTGTGAAATTTATTATTCTCCTAACGACTGTCAAATTAATAATAAATCTCACCACTTTTATTCACATGAACTCTTAATCCTGAGAGAATAGTGGACCTGATCATGAAGTGTAGGTTGCTTTGATATATCAGGAGTGAGATCTAAAGTAACGCTCAAAACCTTAGTATGTTGGGCAGCCACATTTAGTGTTGATGGAACATATATTTTCAAGATGGAATTCATAGTCTCTTAACGGAGATACAAAATATTTCCTTGAGATAAGTTTAATAGGTTTGTTATTCAGAATATTAGGCCTAACTACTTTGGTAAATAGTTACTAAAGTATATATTTATGAAATTGGATTTCATAAATATATGATGAATAACTTAAAGGATTAAACCTGGTACTCAAGGATTAAGATGTAGTGATTTACAAAGTGGCATTCTATATTTATGACTTTGTATTACTACGAATATTTTATGAAGGGGTTGCATGTACAATAAAGTTTTGAGATATAATTTATTAATAAGGCCTAGAGCGCAATTATATTTATATAGTGGTATTAAATATAATTAATGGTAACTTTGGGCTGTCAAGAGTTGACAGAAAAGGCCAAGGTCCATTAGAGCTAGTCAGGGGCGTAGCTAGGAATTTGTACATGGGGGGGCTGACCACTTGTGCATGGAGGTGTTGACCTACATGGACCCACCACTTTTTCCTCACCACTTACAACTCGCCGCATGGTAAGTTGTGGCAAAAATTGTGTAAGTTTTTGTGGTTCTTGCATTTTTCAATAACTTAAGCCCAACCCTATTTTCTTGTCTATCTCCCTCCTACGACACACCTTGACTCAAATGACTGCTAGGTTTCTTTAACGGCTTCTAGGGTTGGATTGGAAGTCTTTGATACCAAGTTGGAGTTGAGTTGTAAAGTGTGGAAGATTAGAAATAGGTGACAAGTAAGAGAGAGAGAGAGTAGTTTGGATATATAACCTAAGCAGTTTAAGTCTTTTTTTCTTCTTGGGTACTAATTCTGCATTTGGCTAATTATGACATTGTCAACATTCAACAAACATATTAATTTCATCATTTCTCAATACTTAATTAAGTCAGAGATATCTAAAAAAAAAGTAGCACAAAAATATAATCCAATGCGCAAATGAATGGTGAGGAAGAATTCAACGGAGAAAAGGAGACTGAGATAAGAGGAAGTAATATTGTGAGATAACGCCTAATTACCTATAAGCTTGCCATTAATGAAAACACGCAACACATCACGCATGCTATCAATTGTCAGTGTTGGTTTAACTTCCTTTCCTCTCACAGGTGTCCTAATTTCTGAATTGTTAACATCTTTTTTCTTAAAGAATGCATCAATTGTTTTTCGTTTGCTCATAATTCTTTTAGTTTTAAGAATATGACTCAAAAATTAACCTGAAAAGAATTTTAAAAAATAAAATTTTAATTAGAAATTTTTACTTAGTTATATGAATTTTATTCATACTCAAGAAAAAAACAAAATTTCCACTATAATTTAAATAGTCAGCCCATTTTTAATACAACTTTAATTAATAATAACCCCTCAAAAAAAAAATGATTTAATTAATTTGTCTTTTATGAATGATTTAATTAATTTTTCTTTTATAAAATTAATTCTGTACATTAATTACACGCTCTTAATCAAACTTATATTCACGGGATAAGAAAATAAAAGAAAATTCTATTATTCTAGCCATACTATTTTTTATTTTTATGGGTTAAAAATTTCATAGTTTATTTTTGTTATAAATAGGTACTTTCTTTTTCTTTTTTCAGAGGACATCTGAGCACTAATATTTTTTCAGAGAATCAATTTAAAATTTTGCAATAAGGTGGCTTTGTGCATGATCCCTTTCTCTTTTCAATCTATGTACATATTCTTTTGAAACATCTCATTTTATTTGTTGGTGTTTTGGTTACTTTATAAACAAAAATAATAATATTCACCAAATACCAACACTGAGTCACTGACCAACAAAAAAAAATTAAGATAAAGCCACATTTAAAAAGACAAAAACAGGAAAAGATAGTCACTGACCGGATAAGATAAAGCCACATTTAAAAAGATAAAAAATGAAAAAAAAACAAAACTCAGCCAATGAGAGAGTCACAGTTCAAAAGAGAGAGAGGGACTTACCGAGATGTGGATCAGGCTATTAAAGACAAAGAATAAAGAGCCTCCTTCAGCCTTCATAAAATTCATTTCATTTTTTTCATTCAGTGAGAGTGAGATAAAGAGAGAGTCAGAGAGAGACTGAGATGAGAGAGAGTCAGAGAGAAACCTTGAGGGCCGGACTGCCGGAGCGGAGGGAGCAATTGCCAACGACGACGACTCGATGACTCGATGAGGCGATCTGCCAGAGCGGAGGGATCTCCGATGACTCGATGAGGCGATCTGCGATCTGCGATGAAGGGCGACCGGGCGAGCACGACGACGACGACGAGCGAGCCGCGGCGACGTGACCGTGGGTTACTGGGTTACTGGGTTTGGCTTGCTGAGGTTCCGGGTTTGGTTTTGGTTTGTGTATTGGGGGGGTTTTTTTTTATTTTTTATAAACACTCTGTGTTTGGTTTGCTAGAGTTTGTGTTTGCTGGAGTTTGTGTGTGGTTTGCTGGAGTTTGATGTGCTTTAGTATTGGGGTTTGATTTCTCTGCCTCTGCCAAACTGCCAACGACGTGATGGGTTTCAACTCTCTGCCAGCGACGTGATGGGTTTGTTTCTGATTTTCTGTATTTTTTTTTTTTTTTTTTTTTTTGGTTGAGAATCTGTGGGCTTGCCGTGAGCGAGCTTGGGCTCGCCGTGGGCTCTGTTACCATTTTTTTTTTTTTTTTTTTTCAGATTTTAGTTCAAATTTTTTTGGGCTTTTTTTTTTTTTTTTTTTTTTGGCTTGAAAGTAGAACAGATATATATATATATATATATATTTTTTTTTTTTTTTTAATTTGAGGCGTTCCTAATTTTTGATTGAAGGCTGGGAAAATGGGTGAGAAATGGGTAGGGGGGCCGGCTGTGTGATGTTGGGGGGGCCTAGTTATTTTTTCTTCCTAGTCTAATGGGAAAAAAAAAAAAAAATTTTGCAGGGGCCACGGCCCCCCCAAGCCACTATGTGGCTCCACCCCTGGGTGGTGGGGAAACTAACAGTTTGTTTGCTAGCATGCTTTTGTGTTTCATCCATGTTTAAGAATGGAACACAAGAAAGATAATTTTGTTTTGATCCTGTGTGACCTTTTGAAAACTATTGTGATAGTTGCTAATTATACTCTTAAAGAACTTAACATTGATTAGGAAAACTGAAACAGTAACAGAAACATAGCCACATAAAGGAGGGTTTACATGATTAAGGTAGTCACAACAGGCTAAAATTCTCAAACCCACAGAACAAGTAAATTCAATTATGTAGTCTTTGGATGTATTTACACAATATAACCATGTCGGTAGCTAAAGTTTATTTCACATGCATGACCAACTTCTATCTCTCGAAAGGAAGATCCAATGTAGATCCAACTTTATATTCAGTCATGGGATCCGGGTGGTTCCAAGGGAAATCACTACACTTCTTTCTCCTCGAGAAATCTTGCATCCCTTATGAGACATTACTAATACTTATGATGTAGACTTCTTGTTTGTAGATCCATTGGAGTATTGTTCTGATAAATAGCTCTCTTAGAAGGGCAAAGCAAGGACATTGAGCGGAAGAAATGGAGGTTTGGGCTCTAGAGGGGTTTGGTATTGCTTATAAAGTGATCATATTAGAGCTTGCCAAAAATACTTGGTAATACAATATAATGAATATGATATAAATAGTAATTGAAGATTTGTAGTTTTAAGATTTGCCAAAGTTTTTTGGTGATCTCCTGTTAAGGAAGAGTAAAACCGAGAATCTCTTGTTGCATGTGCCAATTTTGGTTAATATACATATGCAGTACAATTCTCAAGTCTAGTCTTGAATGTATTAGAAGAATTAAAGATTTGAGCATAAATAGACAGAAGAAGGGACCGATGATGCCAAGGCTGGTTGATTACTCTGTCATCCTAGCTTTAAAGCAGGTTCAACAGACTGTATAATATACCTTTTATTCTATGATGGTTTACCCTTTCACATAATCTAATTATTACTACTTTCCTTGGTGTAAGCAGGAAGATTGGGAATTTTTTTGGAAATTGGTAGCTAGTTCAGTTGTGGGGCAGCAATAATCAAGTATGGAAGTGTAGTTTTTCCAGAGATAACCAGACCCAACATCGTACAGGCTCTGATTATGATATCAACTCCCGTCATTGTAGCTGTTTTTCTTTTGATCAAACAAAGTCGCGCAGAGAGCTGAAGCTAAGAACAGAATCTTGTATATATCATATCCTCCTATTACACGTTCTTTCTTGCAAGAGTGGAATAACATGACCCATTTGCTAATGTCAATTGTCTAAGAAGAAATGTCCCTGCAATCAATTTTGCCCTTGAAAGTTACCAAAGACTAGCTAAAATTAAAACTTGCAAGAGGTGATTGCGTTCAGTAATCATGTCATCGTAGGATTAAATTGATGTATGCTAGATTCCAAATTCCCTGTTGAGAGTGATGTTACCAATATGCAAACACACTGGAGGTTCTCAACTTGTAGGTAGCCTATGTGCCTGTTCCTTGAAAACAAATTTGGATGCTACCCTCCTCCTCAACGTTTCATAGAAGTTTGTGTGTGCACACGCTTGCATATATTACTTTAATTTGGAAAGGATTAGATATAGACTATAGTTGATGCATTCATATTTTGATTTACTATTTACCTTTTCGATGTGCAATGCTTCAGGTGACCATCCTATTTTTTAAACCATGTTAATTTAGTAAAAGATAATGTCGCTCCATCATTTTCATTCATGGTCTCATCTAAAGACATAGATAAAGATATTATTTATTGATGAAATATCTATTTGGATTGGACAGCTTGATAATGTACTCTCTCTCTCTCCCCCCATAATAATGCCTTGAACTGTTGAATACATTAGATCCAATGGAATCAACAGTTTAAAAGGGTGTAAAATTTGAGAAGTTAAACCTAGCGAAACTAGAACTCATCCCATATTTGAGAGAGTTAATTGGCTAGATATTCCAACAAATATGACACATAAGGATACGTCTAGGTTGCAAATATGACACAGTTTTTTATACATGAACATAAATCATTCTCAACCTTACAAGTGAAACACTTTATAATAATGACTAAGTTCTAACTAACCAAACCAAACACAAACTAAAACCATACTTACAACTAATTCACGTAAAAAGGAATAGTACTGTGAACAGTTTTGCAAAATATCAACCACAACACTATAATAGTCACCCTTCGAGTGGGAAAATCCAATAAGCTAGCAATTTGAGGAGATGATGTATAATAATGGGAAGAGATCACAAAGGATGTGTACTAAAGGCTTGGACCAAAATTCATGTAGTTTAAAAATGTTGATTTAACCAAAAAAAAAAAAATTCATGTAGGTTAAAAATTGGAACAAACATATCCAAATACATGCAAATTATAAGTATAAAGAGAATTGGACAAAATGTGAGAGAGAGAGAGAGAGTTATTGCAGGTAAAGAGCACTAATAGTGAACTATGTAGAGAACATGTTTTTTTTTTTTTTGGCTTGGAATATGATTTTGAGGGGGAGGTTAAAGTTACACTGTAAAGACAACATCTTTGATTAATGTGAAGCTACTCTGATTCACCCTGACATCGAAAGATAAAAAAAGATACGGTTGCACGGAATTTCCTTCGCTTTTGGAAAACCTGGGCGGATTGAATTAGGAATGTGGGTAAGCTTTGTCTCAGGGTAAAAGCATGGGCAGGAAAGGAATGTCAAGAAGGGAATTCTAGTTTGCATTTGGACTACTTTCCCCTGTTAAAAGAATAGCAGGATTGTGATTGCCTCTCCTAAGGTGGTTATTGAAAAAGAAGTGAACTGGTCTTCTTGCTTGGTTGAAGTTCTTTGGAAGCCTTCACTTTTGAAAAGGGTTTCTTTCTTTTCAAGCTTGATTCCATTCAAGCCAGAGATGCAGTGTTTTACTTTAAATCTAGGCTCTGGTATATGGCTAATCAAACCTTTTTTCCCTAGGAAGTGAAGACTATGTTTGCAAATGGGAAGCTTGCATTTAGACAAGATTCCTATTAGGATAATGGTTTTGCAATTGCCTATTGAAGACTTGGGTCCCTAATGGTAGTCATCCTCTCAAAACTTTTAAGTGACTGTTCCAACAGTAATATTTGTTAAAGTGCTTCGGCTTTTGCAAAAGCAACCCCTAGTTGTTCATACGATAACGTTTCACCATTTGCATTTCAAAATGTAACTTTTTTAGGAAAGAACTTTTTGAAATCATTACCAAATGCTTATTTTATATTTTCGGCCTCAAAAAGCACATTTTGGCTTCTAAAAGCATAAACAAACGCACACTATATCACTTTGACTTTTACCCTAGCATTGATTAAATACTTTTTAATGTGCAATGCTTGAAGTGACCATTATATTTTTAAAACCATGATTATATAGCTTGCGAGTTAAAATTTAAAAATTTTCACCATTTTCATTGATATGAATTAGCTGTATGATCTTTCATATAAGTCAAATTATAGGATAGATGTTGGTTTGATCTAAGGACATAAATAAAG
The DNA here is from genome assembly GCA_023621385.1 of Quercus gilva. NCBI lineage: Eukaryota > Viridiplantae > Streptophyta > Magnoliopsida > Fagales > Fagaceae > Quercus > Quercus gilva. The sequence goes on from CM042477.1 coordinate 36,471,414, forward strand.
ACATTATAAATGAAATCTATTGAAGAAGAAGAAGAAGAGACAGCTGGTGTGAGAGAAAGATCAATCTCAACCCAGTTTCTCAACCTCAACGAGTTGCAGACTCAATGACTCGCCAGCACTGCCGCTCATTGTAGCTAGCATCTCGTCACTATAGTTTTTCTATGTGTAAGTTTAGTGTTGGCGTAGTATGCATATACTAGCCAAGATCCAAAATTTTCTTTTGTATGTCCAAAACTTCCTAGTATGGGATGGAACCAGAAGAGGCTCGAAACAGCCACTTATCTGTAATGTCTAGGTACCTATACTGAAAATACTGGTTAATAGTATATGAAATCGACTTTCCCGGCTGGAAGCCAAACAAGAGCTGTTGGTGCAAATACAATAATAATGAAAATAACACAAAGTCTAGCCCAATATCTGAGACAATTCATTTTAGCCCATTAATCACCACAATTAAAAAGAATAAAAAAGTTTCTCTCCTTTTCAATGTGGGATTAAACATTTTCACTAACTTTTCAGTTTCCATATTCACTCCCATATATTTACATTCATGTTATAACATTTATTTATTTTAATTATTTAATATTAAAATGCTCTAACAAGAGCAATATTAATGAAGTCCATACCAAGCTTCCAGACATAACTTTGTCCATATTATTATATGTCCCCATTCCTAATTACCAAACATGTTTGAACTAACAGGAGCTTGGCTCAGCTGGTAAGGTTCGGGCACTTCGTTTAACCCACTTAGGTTCGAGTCCCACTGCTAGTCTTAGTTTGTTGGTGGGCATCTATAAGGGTTGGCTGCATCCAAAAAGGATAGGCTTTAACCCGAGCGCCCTGTCCAGGGCTAGCTTAACCTAGCTAACCCCTATTTTCATTTACCAAAAAAAAAAAAGTCTGAAGAGACTCTTTTGGGTATCAACTATGAACTATCAAATGACCGGGGTACTCGCTTCAAAGTATATGTACTGAAGGCTTGGAGGAGCAAGTTCTCAAGGTCAAAGGGAGACCCACTACAGGCTAAGGCAAAAGTTTCCTTTCTGAAGGTGATTTTTTGGGCTTGATTAGAGCAATTACAAAACAAGGCCGAAAGGTTAATTGGGCTATGAACATCATCGTGAAAGATATCAAGTTTGTTTTGAATCAGTTTCAATGTTAGTCTATTATTATTGTGCATAATGAAGCCATTAATTTTGGTCATAACTTTGCTTGTTGGTCTTCCTCCAATCCTGTTTCCCTTTCTCATCTACCTTCTTGACATGGAGGACGATGAATAAGCCCCTATTTCGTTTGATATTTCTTAATAAAATGTTTTGAAGGAGACCAGTGAGAGGTTTAAGGGCCATGGTAATGCTAGCTTTGAAGCTGAACTTGCTAAGTGGATCCTAGATGATGATATGTTTGATAATCCATATGTTGAAACTTTTTTTACTAGAGTAATAATAGATATGGGTGCATTTTTAGCAAGATGATAAAGTTTTGTTTGATCTAAATTGGCTCATTGCTCACCCTAAAACCTTGGTTGAATTTCTTCCTCCTGGTGTATTGGATCATGCTGCCTTCTCCATTTCTTTTGCCTCAAATATTAAGTTTGAACCTAATCCATTCAAGTTCTTTAATTTTTTGGACGATCAGGAGGGCTTCCTGCAAGTTGTGGCTTAGGTATGGAATCAAAGGGCATCGGCACTTCCATGTTCATTCTTTTATCAAAAATTGTTGTTGAAACCCAAGCTCAAAGAGTTCAACCACTCTAGTTTGGGGGTTTAGCTCAAAGGTTTAAATCTGTTAAGGCCCAATTGGTTGTTACTCAAGTCAACTTATTAAATAATCCAGGGGTTGAAGAGCAGCAAGTAGCTAAAAGGGAATCACTCCATTTGTATCAATCAAGTAGTAGAGTAGAATAAGCTTTCTTGAAACAAAAATCAGGGGTCTCTTGGTTTAGATTGGGGGATCAAAATAGTACATATTTCCTTAGTAAGTTAAAGCTAACAATTTGACATGCAAACCACAAATCTAATAAGCTTGCCAGAAAAATGTAAACAGGTCTGATAGTTGTCTCGTAATATATGTTTATCTATTTAGAGATATACTAACCATCCTTTGCAAAATCTTTACATTTCGACATCTTTGATGCTGTACTTACCATAACTAAAGTTTAAAATTGCAGGATAAGTTCCTTTCGGATATGACCATGAACTTAAAAACAATCTAATGCATAATAGATGGGCTAGAGATGTTTTGTTCTTTGGGTAGGTTTCCATTGTGTAGAGGAATTGTTATGATTTGATATTTTGAAAGGGGAAATATCCTTTCACATTTGTTTACATCCACTATTTAACATTAATATCCACAATTGATACAAAAATTTTGGCATTTTAAAAATGTCCACATTTTACCAAATGAAAAAGGAAGTAAAATAATGGACGTGAAAAAACGTATGCAAGAGAATAAAACCCATTTTGAAACTACCTTGGTGATTTCATATGGTGGCCACTGGCCAGTGATGTGTTTCCTCACTGGATAATTGTACACGTCTGTAATAAACAAACAGAGCCACCTCAATAAAAACAAATTTTCTTTGGTAACAATAAAAACAGTTTTGGCGTCTATGAATCACAATCACCCTAAATTTTGCTAGCTACCAGAAAGAAATCCCAAAGATTTTCCTTCACTCTATGCATTATAAGACAGAATGACCAGGGTGCACCACATAGATCATTATTTCTTTTTAATTATCGGATATCATACATTTTATTTTTTAAAATCCTTGAATTAATGAAACAAAACAACTAATAATAAACTGTTCACAGAACCTAACATAACACCGAAGGTCAAACACACAAAACAAGTCCAATTAAATATAGGGGGGGAAATCTTCCACCCTAAAATTTTTAGTTGTTCTAGAATACAGCTAGTTCAGTATGCAGATTCAAGAAATCAGAAGATCACTTATCAGAGATATTTTGAAGATGGACCGGTTTACATTTAGACAAATTTCCATGCGCTCTACTTTTCCATTCCTTTTAGACCTCCAAAATTCAACTTGTAATCTAGCCAAGGGAGAGGTCAGTTATAATCCATAAACATTGATTTAAGAAAGAGAAACCCCAATTTCACAAATGGAGATTTCTATGCAGAGCTGTCCATAAAATCATTCAAACATTAAGGGCGAACTACTACACAGGAAGAAGACAAACTCCTATCCAACCAAATTACGAGTTATTGATTTGAAATAAGACATCAAGCCTGTAATTTGTTAAATATAAAGGTCTGCATTTCCAACAATATATTTATTATAAAAGAAATAACCTTAACCGATGCAAGAGGATCTTGCTTAGATTGACACTGAATTCCAAATGAATTTGAACATGTACTTTCAATTTTGAACTTCATTTCCTAGATTTTGCTACCCTAACCGACTCATAAGATACAGATCCAATTCTTATTAATTTTCCAAATAACAAAAAATTACAAGTAAAACCAATAAAAGAATATCCACTGGAGTGAAATTTTATCTCTGTTGTACAATGCGGATATGTTTGATAAGATATGGAGCAAATAACTGGATGGTTCTTTGGGAGGTAGAAAAATGAGCCCAATTTGGTTGGTTCACGAGACAAGTGTCAGTGAGTTTGGGCCATACCTAATAAGATGTATCAAGACTAGAGATTGTCTTTCAGCCATCTTAGAGCTCCATTTGCAACAGACCTGCATGTTCCACAACTTTTAATTAATACTATATACTATAATGATGAAGACAGAATTAATCCATAGAAAGAAGCCTATTGAATACAAAAACACAAGCATGAGAGAGAGACAAAAGTGTAACGATAAGTACAGCAAGGTAACAGCATGCCACACTTATGTTAAGTGTATAGATTCACTTGTAAGGTATAGTGATGTTGGTATACATAATATCTTTTCCAGGTCCCTACAGTAAGGACCATTGAGGAAAATTATGGGGAGGTTGTTTGCAAGGACTTTTTTCAGAAAGTTCTTGAATTTCCGTACCTCGGTAACATAAAAGAGCAATTAGGTCTTGGTGAGTCTCTGGGCAGTAGAGTCTCAATGGTCTCAACATTAAAATTAAATTGATTGTAGTCTAAAAAGCCCAAAATGTTAAAAGGGGCTCACAAACTCAAACGAGGTAATAGGGGGAAATATGGGCCTCATAGAGAAGCTAAGGTAGCCTAAAAAAGTAAACCCAAAACAGAGCTTAATATTTGTGCCACATCCAAGCCCTTTGCTGGCAATTTTCAGCATAAAATAGAGGCTCAGATGAACCCCAAAATATCCGGTAAGTCTGAAAGACATGATCAGAAAGATCCTTCTTTCTTGAAGTTTTTGAAGGATTAGAACTCAAAATGGCTGCATATTCCTCCAGTTGGAGAGGTAATGAATGCTGATGAGTTGGCAAGTAATCTCAGATGCTGTGTCTCATCTCCTCCAATAATTTTCTTTTGGGAGCTCACTTCAAGGCAAGGCATATTTGGTATTTCATTATAGAGAGCATACACAAGAGATTCACTGGCTGGAAGAGTAGGTAGACTCACTCTAATCTAAAAGTACATTTTTCTAGCCTTTCAACGTATTTCTTATCTTAATTCCGATTGCCTGTAGGAGTGGCAAAAAGGTTGGAAAAAAATCTAGGGTAAAATGGGAGAGGAATTCAAATTCCACTTGGAATGTTTGTTGCACTCCAATTTGCAATGGAGGATTGGGGATTAAATAACTATGCTTTTTTTATCAACCTCTGCTAGGAAATGGTTGTGACGCTATGGGATAGAAGAAAATGCATTATGGAGGAGGGTGTTAGATTTATGCTTTGTTTGGTTGGAGAGATAGAAAATGGTGGCCTGGTGGGGGAATGGAAAAGTGAAGGGATAGAAAAGATTTAGTTTTCCCTAGTGTGTTTGATTGGGAGAGTTGAAAAGTGGAGAGATGGAAAACTCTATTTGTTTAGTTTAAAAGAAAATGAGATGATAAAAAATGTAATTTGTATAAGTTTACTCTCATGCACCTATTACATGAAAAAAATATAGTTTGTAAGCCAAAGAAAAAGGAACCAATGCCTGATAGGATAGGATAGTTAGATGGGTAAATTCTCATCTAAGCCCCTCTCCTTCCCCCATTCTCTCCCCAATTCGAAGAGACTCCAATATCACCCCAAATGGTGGGCAAAGGGGTGCTCCACCAAAATCATCCCCCTCTCCCTCCCAACCAAACACACAAATCACCTTTATTTTCTCTTCTCATTTTCCATCCCCTACAGATCACCCCAACCAAACACACTACAAGTGTGATTGGAGAAGCAATATCCTCTTTGAAAGTATAACATTAAGGCAAAGCCCAAGAATAAGGTTCCATGGTAGTTAACTAGGTTTTATGTTTTATTTGTTTATTCAGTTAACTAGGTTTTATGTTTTATTTGTTTATTCAGGAATCAAATCCTTCCTCTTTTGAACCCTAAGGGCCCATTTAGTAGCAGCACTTGAAAACTGGTTTGTGTGATTCAAATGCTGAAAAACATGGGTTCCATTTTTAAGTTACATGTTTGGTAAGGGAACTCAAATAACAGTATTCAACAGTTCTCACTTTAGGTGACCTAAATCACCTATTTAGAGAACTCTCAAGGAGTAGTTTTCAGTTTTCAAGTAACAGTTTTGGGTGGCATTGTTGTAAATAATGTAAAAACTATGGGACCCACACAAACTGAGTTTATTGAGACAGTACCTAATGGATTTTTTATTTTTATGTTTTGGCATTTTCATTCATGATCTTTCCTTCTCTCTCTTCATCTCTTCTCTCAGACTCTCATCCCATAGCAACAGACCTCTCTCACTTCTCAATTTCATTCTCTCACAGCAAAAATTCCACAAAAGGCAGAGGAACACAACCACATCGCCAAATATCAACCTACGTGACCTCCATTGCATACATAGATCCAACCTCCACACCTCATACATCACTGATCCAGCCCCCATTGCACAGATCTGGGAAAAACTGGGAGGATAGTGAGCTTCCTCTCAGCTACCGCCTACTGTCCAGTCCCCAAATCAATCAAAAATGAAATCAAATCCAAAAAGAATAGAACTCTTGGCTATAAATAAAAGAGAAAGTAGTAGGGAGAGCACAGGGTAAAGCCACCCCCATTGCGGCTCACAGTGGCAGATTGGTGGAGCCATGGAGATCCAGTCATTGGAGCTTGAGAGAACCAGGTAGAGAGAGGGGGGAGCCACCTCGGAGGTGGCTGCTTGTGGCAGCTAATGGAGTTAGGATTTTGACAGAAGGAAAGATGTGAGATAGAGAGCAAAAGAGCTATGAATGGGAGAGTTTGAGAGTGAAGAGAGCTTAGAGGGAGAAATTGGTTTTATGGGAGGGAGTTTTCTCTCTCTTTGTATAAATAATAGTTAATCTACTGTTTATGTCATAAAAGTTACACACTTTTTCTTAAAAATACATGCTCATACCAAACACCTAATTTTGTGTTTTTAGTTTTAAAAAAACTTTATAGAAACAAATTAATAAACACATTTTTTTGTAATATGAGTACTCAAAAAATGTGTTACACTACACTTTTTAAATCACAGTTTTCACATTATTTTGGAAACAAAAACCCAAACACTCTACCAAACAGGCCCTAACCAATTTTCTAAAAAGGTTCTAAACCTAGATCCACAAATTCTCGTCATCCTAAACCCACCCACCACAGCTGCACATAAACAAATTCCCCAATTTGTCTTACATCAACTACTTGGAGAGCTGCTGTTCTGATGAGATTAAGGACATTAGATTAGAAGACTATGTGACAGCTTCTCGCACTTTATCATACATGTTGTAGGCAATGGTTCTAACATTTGTTTTTGACATTATCTGTAGGATGGTGAGATTAATCTCAAGGAGAGATTTCCTAATCTTTTCTTCATTGTTGCTTTTATCTAGAGAACAGAAATTGTTTCTTTTATTGGAATCCTCTATTCATCAAGCGTTGCATGATTGGAAATTATGGCTCAATTATTGGATGACATATATGCTACAAATATTTGTTCTGGGGAGGAAGATAAATTGGAACCGATCCCTTCAAAAGAAAAAAAAAAAAAGCTTCCAAGTTGTAACAAATGAAATTTGCAGACAAAGTCCCAAATATTAAAATAGAATATCTCAAGGATGGTAACAGATGAAGTTAATTCCCAGAATAGGATCATAGCAAGTAGTGGTAACACTCATTAAGATTAAGTAAATAAATTGTGTGTAAAACAGTGTGTTTGTGTGTGTGTGTGTGTGTGTGTGTGTGTGTATGTGAGAGAGAGAGAGAGGTTTATTACCCAGCAAACTCTTTTAACTTATTCCATACATCATTTTGGTCTACTGATTCTTCCTTTTTTTCTGCAACATTTTCCTCCTGATATTCTCTACTTTTAACTGCAGAAGTAAAATATAATATTGAACTTAAGGCGCTAAGCATATATATTTAGCACTTGAGAGAGTACTGCTGAATACAAAAAGGGACCAAAAAATATTCACTCACAAATTACAAATGCAAATACGTACGTGGTGACTGAGTTTTAGGACGAGTTCGAGAACGGCTGCTGGTAGTGCTCTTCATCAAAGCAAGTTCTTCAAGCAATTCACGCTCCTTGGAACTATGGGCAAAAAGTGGAATATAAATTTAGAAAACAAGCACAAATTCAGTCAACTGAAAAGGAGGAATTTTTCTAATTTATCAAAAGAAATTGGAAAAGATTATACTAGTTTTTTTAATTACTCTTGGCACTAGCAGCCATAATGATGAAGAGCTAAACATGTATCTTAATTTGAGTCAAGACACTCTGGTTGTCTAACATAACCATGAGGGTTGGGGTTCAAACAACTACAAATTGATGGACAGCCCGAAAGATACTTGGACCCAAGGCCAAGAGATACGGATGATATTCTAAAATTTCCAGCATGCTAAGCTTGGCTTGGTGATGCAGGAGGCAGTAAGAAGAAAGATTTCCTATATTTGATTTGATTTTATGTATCAAGGGCAATTTTATAATTTCCTAATATTCTAGGATGGGCTGTGCTTATAGTCTATTGGCTCTTACTTTAGTTTTATTTTAAGCTTGGTTATTTTGTTTGGGTTTAGTAATAAAGCCCAAGGAGTCTAAGTCCAAGTCTTATTAGGGTTTTAAGAAATCCTAGTTCAACTAGGATTAGGTATTAGTCCTCTATTTAAAGAGTCATAGTACTTTCTATTGAGTTGATTAATAATGAATGTTTTCAGAATTTAAGAGCTATGAAGCTTTCTTTTATGGTTTGTGTGATGCAACCTTCTCTAAGGTGTGATGCCAAAGAACCCTAGGTGTGATGCTTAGAAAGTCTAGGTGTGATTCCTATAATTTATCTATTTTCTTTAATTTTACTATTCACGGTTATTGTTCATATCACTATTCACAGCAACCCAAATCTTGATTTTCACCTTTGTTTTCATTCCGAGACCCTACTAATCCTTCTCCCTTTGGAATCCCTATAATCCCTATTATTTTCTAGCTTATTCCCCACTAAAACCTAAAACTAATTCTTCAAAACCCAATCTATACCAGATATGCCCTGGTGTTCTAAATCAAAGTTTGTTGTTCCCCCTTGTCCTACATCAGTTTGGTATCAGAGCCAAAAGTTATTTAAGGAAAATATCTAGAAGCTAAAAATTCTAGTGTAGCAACAAAAGCTACCTAAATAAAACCTGACCAGCCTATAGAAGTGCCTCAAATTCCAGCAGATTTTTCCAAAGATTGCACTGACTTTTCTTTGAAAGATTTATCAAAACCCTTATGTCCTACGCATGAGTACTCTACTGACTTTGTCAAAGGTACAAGTTGTCTAGTTAGCAACATCAGGGATGCTGAGTTGAAGATAGATGCAAGTGATCAAGGGAAGCTTGAAGTAATGCAACAAGACTCGAAAGAGATGGAAACTATTGATGAAGTAGTTGAAATTGAAAGGGCAGATCAAAATTACAAGGCAGAAATGAAGACTATAACACTTGAAGTATCTTATTCCCAAGTTCATGTTGCTTGCCAAAGTAGGGTTCTATTGCCTACACCAACTTTTCAAGATATTGATTTTGTCATTCTTGAAAAGTTTAATGGGTCAATTGAATTGGTGGGTGTATCATTATCATCATTGCTGCCACAAATGAAGAAACAAAAAGAAATTCAAATTCAAAGTGTTTTTTCACTGTCAAGAATGCACTTCAAGAAACCAAAATTCTTTTTACTTCAACACTTCAAAACTCGAGGCCGACTTTTCTCCCACCAAGGGAGAATAATGCAAGAGGCAGTGAGAAGACAGATTTCCTATATTTTATTTGATTTTATGTATCAAGGGCAATTTTATAATTTCCTAATATTCTAGGATGGGCTATGCTTATAGTCTATTGGGTCTTTCTTTAGTTTTATTTTAAGCTTGGTTATTTAGTTTGGGTTTAGTAATAAAGCCCAAGGAGTCCAAGTCCAAGTCTTATTAGGGTTTTAAGAAATCCTAGTTTTTTTTTTTTTTTTTTGGATAGGTAATCAAAGAAATATTATTAATGAAAATAAAAAACAAGTTGTTCATGATGATGAACAACAAGAAAAGGATAAAACAAACAACAAATAAGAGGGAAATCAGGAAATTAATCTAAAAGAAAGCATAAACTCTAAGAGAGAAGAACAATCAGTAAAACCCCAACAACGAGACCACTCAAAAAGACTATACTGGCATAAAACCTTTAACTCTTCCAAAGTCTTCTCAGTGTCCTCAAAGGAACGACGATTTCGTTCTAACCAAGCAATCCACTTCAAGCAACTTGAAATCAAATTCCAAATATTTGAAGTATGATTCCCAAGCCATTGATGCCAACAAAATAACAATCCCACCACCAATCCTGGCATAACCCAATGAATACCGAAGGCCTAAAGCATAAAAGTCCATAAGGTATGTAAGAGGACAATGAAGAAAAAGGTCGTCCACCAACTCCCCATCACAACAACACATACAACACCGATTTGCCAAAGAGCGACCCCTAGGCATGAGAATATCCAGAGTAAGAATCCGACCATGAGCAGTTGTCCACAAAAAGAAAGTCACTCACTTAGGAACCTTTGGTTTCCAAACACCCTTCCAAGGAAACAAAGAATCTTGAGTTCCCTGAATCGCATTATAGAAAGATTGGGTGTCAAACTTACTATCTCCTTTGAGCCGCCAACAAAGAGTATCACTCATTTCACCCCGAGGAATACGAGATTGGATAAACTCAAGCAGCGAATAAGATGCAGCTAGCTCCCAGTCTTCAAATTCTCTATAAATCCTTAAATCCCAAACTCTAACAGTATCCCCCTCCAGAAGCCATAACACCTCAGAAATACAAGCATCCTTGTCAACTGAACACAAGTAAAGCTCAGGATAGAGAAATTTTAGGATATTATCACCAATCCACCTATCATGCCAGAAGCAGATATGAGTACCTTCACCCACTACAAAAGACAAATGCTTAGAAAAGCTCTCCCACCCTTCATGAATGCTTCGCCAAAGACCACATCCATGAGCCCTCCTGCATGCTTTAGTACTCCACCCCCCTTGACCCTCACCATATTTCGTGGAGATAACTCTCCACCAAAGATGGGTAACTTCATGACCATACCTCCACAGTCATTTCCCTAATTAAGCTTGATTATACGACACCACACTTCTTATCCCCAAACTACCCAATTCAATGGGTAAACACACCTTTTCCCAAGCCACTAAAGGGTATTTGAAACTCCCCTCGGAAGACCCCTAAAGAAAGAAAATTTCTCTGAATACTTTCCAATCTAGTAGCCACAGCTTTAGGAATTGTAAAAAGAGATAAAAAAATACATTTGGAGACTACTCTTCAATAACGTAAGCCTACCACCTTTAGATAAATAGAGACACTTCCACCCTGATAATTCAACTAGGATTAGGTATTAGTTTTCTATTTAAAGAGTTGTAGTACTTTCTGTTGAGTTGATTAATAATGAATGTTATCAGAATTTAAGAGCTATGAAGCTTTCTTTTATGGTTTGTATGATACAATCTTCTCTGAGGTGTGATGCCAAGGAACGCTAGGTGTGATGCTTAGGAAGTCTAGGTGTGAATCCTAGAATTTATCTATTTTCTTTAATTTTACTATTCATGGTCACTGTTCACATCACTATTCACAGTAACCCAAATCTTGATTTTCACAATTGTTTTCATTCCGAAACCCTACTAATCCTTGTCCCTTTGGAATCCCTATAATCCCTATTATTTTCTAGCTTAAACCCACCAAAACCTAACCCTAATTCTTCAAAACCCAAGCTATACCAAATTTGCCCTGGTGTTCTAAATCAGAGTTTGTTGTTCCCCCTTGTCCTATGTCACTTGGATTTCACAAGCTGAGGTTTAGATTTGAAGCCCGAAACAATATATAGAAAGAAAAAGAAAAATATATCAAATCTGAAATTATATTCTCTATGAAACAGCTTAAGCTCCTAGTTACAGCATATATGAATAATTTTTTGAAGTACTTGGTCTTAAGTTAATTGGTATTTTAACTTGGAAAGAAAAAGGAGTGAAAAAAATAAATTACATAAATAGAAATTAAACCCAAATAAAATTCACACAGTTGTAATCAAAACACATAAGACCAAGCTGCTTCTATGACTAGAGAAAAAGTGAAAAACCTAAAATAACACAAAATTTACACCTTGAAAGTTAAAAACATAGTATCAAACCATGATTTTTCAAAAACTTTAAAATCCCCAAGTAGTTGAAGGTCCCTAGAGCCAATTCCTTAACTTTATTTGAGTTAAGGATTAGTTGAGTTGAGTTGAATTAATTCCAAATAATACATAATATACAAGGGATGAATGCACAGACCGCAGAAAGGTTGATACTATGATCTCAGAGTTACAATAAAAACTAGGAAAAGAAACAAAATATCTCTATACCTGACACGATTTGGTATAGTAACTTTAACTGTAAATAAGTGGTCACCACGGATTGACGGTTTATTCAGTTTTGGTGCACCTTTCTTTGCCAGGACAAGCACATCCCCAGGTTGGGTACCTGGTGGAATTTGTAGTTCAGTAATTCCCTCAACTGTCTTTACCTGTTTAGATGTTAGAAGTTCAGTTAATCAGCTGCGAACAAAATACCAACAAGAATTTATTTATTTTTTTGATAATTAAAAATACGACAAAGAAATTGAGAGGGGAAAAAAAAAAAAAAAAAAAAAGGTCCGTTTGGATACAGTTGAAACTGAAAACTGAAAACTTAAAACACTGTAACAAAATAATTTTAAAATATGTGAATAGTACCATGGGACCCATTTTTAATATTTTTAAATACATGAACAGTGATGCTACAGTGTGTGAACAGTGCTGCTACAGTAATAATTGTCTCCTGCACAGTACATCCATGTGATGTTACTGTTCATGCCCCAAAAAAAAAAAAAAAAAGAGACAGAAACGCGGACGTACATGGGTTTGGAAACGTGGTATCCAAACCCACACAAAGACTCCAATGGCCCATAAATCACAGAAGGTAGTAACAAAAGAATGACATAACAAATAGTAGAACAAAGGTATTGATGCATTTGGCTACATTCTGACTATCCACCATAAGATAGATGCGTAGTTCAGATTATGTAACATCACATCAGACAGATTCAAAAGGCCTTTGAAATACTAATGAATTTGTTTGTATTCTGCAATCACTTTATGCTATTGCAACCAACATATGCTCAGGTTGGATGTACATTAGAAATCAATGTCCTGTTCTGGACATCACATATACAGCATGATTCAGGTTCTAGTATTCCTACTTATTTAAAAAAATGGTTAATTACACTTTTCCCACCTGTGGTTGCGCCCATTATAAAAGTGCCTACCGTAATTTAAAAAGTATCACTTTACCCAAAAAAGGTCACCTGCGTTAGACTTCCGTAACCCACCTCGTCCCTTTCTATTAGAAAAACACTTTTACGTTATAAAACATATTAGAAAATGGATCTAAGCCACTCTCCACGAATTCCTTCTCTAACTATCTTAGAAATCCAATATCGCGACCCAAACAACACACATATAGAGCACATCTTCATCTTCAAACCCTTCCTCTAAATTAGCCCTTGGGAAAGTTTATGAATTTTGTTAGTTGTGCTGCTTAGGGATTTGGTTGAATTAATTAGATTTTTGATGATTGGGAAAAGTTTGTTGCGAACCAAACATTAGGTTTGAACTAATTTTCCAACAAGCAAAAAAAAAAAAAGCTTTTTCAGATTTTTAGTTCCTGATGGGGAGGCACTGAGGCAGATTGGCACTGTATTTCAGGTTAGAAGACAAACTAGTATATGGTTCAGTCTATCCACTACCTTCTTCATTTCTTGTTTACTTGGACTCTAATCAAATTTATTTGTCTACTTAGATCCACTGAAATTTACAATGAATAAGTACATATGGATTTTGATCTTTTGGAGATGTCAAAATTAGAGTAATTTTTTTGTAAATTTATATCAAATCTAGGGTTTTTCTTTAGTGTTCTCGAGCCAAAATATAAGCAACTTCTATAATTTTTCAAATACCCCTTTCAGATCTTGCTTTCTTTGATTTTTTTTAAGTTCTTAACGGTGAAAAGGTGGGTTATGGAAGTCTAACGGAGGTGACCTCAAGTGGGTAGAGTGATACTTTTAAAACCACGGATAGACACTTTTAAAACGAGTCAAGTCACAAGTGGATAAAGTGCAATTAACCCTTTTAAAAAAATAACATTGTACATCTACCTATAAAAGGTAAAGTTCATCTGTCCTATCCATATCTACCAATATTGCACTCAGTTGAACAAGATTCATCTAACTGAAATAGTAGCTGGAGATTACTTGCAGCACTGGTAGGAAAATAGTTAGTTAAATCAGGCAAAAAGGTATCATCAAGGGCTAAGCTAGTACACATATTAATAAGTATGCTGCGGGACATGAACCAAGTGTTGTGTAACAAAAACAAACTAAATCGGCTGTCATCTAACAGCACCTGAAAGGTTCAGCAGCATGCATGCAAGATGCATTTTTATGCCATAACAAGTAGGTCAACAATAGACAAACAGTAAGGGACCCTGGTTTTCTACAATTACCATCAAGGAAATTAGAAAAACTTCAAGGTTTGGGCAGGATTGAATCAAATCATTAGATGAAGAAACTTAATTTCTGCCACTGTAGTACATTTCCAGTGTACTTGAGTTGGCTATTTTTTAATATAAAGCTCTTACATTATTTATCCAAAAAAAAAAAAAATCATTAGATGAAGAAAGCAGTAAAATACAATATTTGGTATATATTTGTCAAACAGTCTAATTAAATTGAAAGTGCTGAGCATATACAGCACTGAGTAGCTGACTAAGGAAGCACTGGAAAAGGAAAAGCAATATCTAACAAACTAATCAAGACTAACTTGGTCAGAAACAATCTCAAATCTGCAAAATTCTTAGAATCCCTTCTGTTTCAGAATAAGCAGTCCTCTTCTTTTCTTTGTTTTGTTTTCCCATTTCCCATTTTTGATAAACAGTCTTCCTCATTAAGTTATGTTTCAATAATAATAAGGTAGGTTATGGGTACCATGTGACTGGACATGCTTATTCACAAATTCAGAGCAGAGTGAAGGGTTTACTTGAAGGCTTTGTGCCACTGATCTCTTTTGTGTGAATGAGCTTATTAGTAGTTTTAACAACAACTCATTGACATTTTAGAATAAACAGGTGTTATAGAAATCAAGGCTAAAAAGCTTCTTTTACTTCATATTTCATAGTCAGACTCTATGTTTTACTAGGCAGGATCCCTAGATAATTCGGTCATGAGGACAGAGGATCAGCCCAGCAGACAGAACGCTAGATCCCATCCCAGTTCAAAAAAAAAAAAAAAAATTTATTGACTTCAACCTTTATTGTAATTTCATTTCATGTTCTTAAGAAAAGCTCACTGCTCAGACTACCTCCCTGTGTGGATATGACTTCAAAATAAGTGCTTCATCAAAATAAAAGCAATACTTTTGGGCTCATACTAATTTACCTTAACAAGCGCCCCCAATATGGCATCTAGATAACTGATAGATACTGTTGAGGAGAGATTTATGCCATCTCTTTGAATTCCCGGTATCTCTTCAACATCAAGGTATACATAAAGATCCCCAGGAGGACCCCTGCTGAAACAATAAAATCCATTACTGAGTATATATTTCTTTTGGAGGAAAAGAGAGTAGATAAGGGAAAGATGCAACTGAATAGCAAAGCAGGCCACTCAATGGTTGAGGGGAACACATAGCTCATATGTCATGTCATATATAAATTTGTTAGACATATCAATCGAAAATATCACCCTCTCACATGTAATAAGACAATGAATTGTAGATTCTTTTCAATGATTTACCAAAGAATCTTCCCAATGAGGATTACAAATGCTAAAATCAAAATTCAACCACATACCCTCTTGGTCCGGCATCACCCTCTCCAGCGACTCTAAGGATACTGCCCACACTAACTCCAGGAGGAACTTTAACTTTGATGTTTTTCTTAACACGTATACGTCCTTCACCCGAGCATTTCCGACAGTATTCAGAAATAACTTCACCCTCCCCACCACAATTTGGACATACA
Source organism: Quercus gilva (assembly GCA_023621385.1). Lineage (NCBI taxonomy): Eukaryota > Viridiplantae > Streptophyta > Magnoliopsida > Fagales > Fagaceae > Quercus > Quercus gilva. The sequence goes on from CM042477.1 coordinate 36,487,080, forward strand.
GAAACCTAGTGTTAATGGAAACATAAGTAAGTTCAGTGTAGAAGGAAAGGTAAGTAGCAAATTATTAAAGAGTAATAATAAACCATAAAGAAAGTATGCAAAACAAGAAACTGATGAAAGATGAAGTTGACAAAACACGCAATGTTTTTTTTTTATTTTTTGGTCTTTTGAGTTTTGAATGATACAAGATCTTATAAACTTCAGCAATACAAATCAGTTCTTGTTTCTAGAAGCTAACAAAGAGAGTTTTTTTTTTTTTTTTTTTTTTTTTTTTTTTTTTTTTTTTCAATGAATTATAATAATAATAGTAACAGAAAGATAAGTAAGTTCAGTGTAGAAGGAAAGGAAAGCAGTGAATTGTGAAAGTGTTAATAAACATCTCCTCCATGTATGTATCAATAAACCATAAAGCAAGTTTGTAGAACATGCAACAGATGAAAGATGACGTCAACTAGCCACCCCATGTGTTATTTTTTTTATGGTCCTTAGAATGATACAAGATCTCATAAACTTCAGCATTGCAATTAGGTTCTTGTGGAAAACAATATATGTGGCCAACTCTAACTAATCTCACTAGGAAGCATGGACACGGATACAGGCATGGATACGGGTATGACACATAAATTTTTGAAAAATTAGGACACAGGTACAATGGCGATACATATATTAATTAATTAATTAATCATATATATATATATATAGTTCAAAGCTTATAAAATTTGTTTTTTATAACAAAAATATTATTTTTTTAAAAATAATTGTTAAAAATTCTTTTAGAAGCAAATTTAATGCCTAGCCACTAATAATTTATACATGTGTCTACTGTCTACCAAGATTCGGGATGCTTTGAATTCCAGTTTTCCTTGGAAGGGTATCTGTAAAGTTAAAGTTCCTAAAATGGTGGTTTTCTTTTTGTGGATAGCAAGTTCATTGTCGAATCTTTACCTTGGTTAGTCTCATGCTTAGGGGTCTCTCTTTGGCGAATCAATCTTGTATGTGCTGTTATAATGAGGAATTTGTGGATCATCTCCTCCTCCATTATCCTGTAGCTCATTCGCTGTGGGTGCATATGCTTCAACTCTTTGGGATCCAATGGGTCATACTAGACTCTGAGGAAAGTTTGATGTTTTGTTGGAGCCGCTAGCTGGAAAATTTAATTCAGACATTTGGAACATGGTTCTTGGCTGTTTGATGTGGATTGTCTGAACAGAAAGATATCGGCAATCTTTTGAGGCTATTGAGGTTGCGTTTGGCATTGGCTTAAAAAGCCAGCTTTTTTACTATTCAGCTTATTTTTGCTACTATTCATGAGTCTCATTGCACTTTATGATACTATTCATGGATTCTACTGTACTAATTGATGCAGGAGACGAAAGAAGATTATTATTTAGTATTATTTATGTTTACAAGCCAATTGTATTTTTATGTTTTAGGTCCTATTAGTTTATTGAGTTATTAGTATTTTAATTTAGAAGCAAGGTTATTTTTGGAATAAAGCAATTAGAGTTTCCTAGCCAATTAGAGCTAGGGTTTAGCAATCCTTTATAAGCAATCTGTTGTACTCCTTGAGAGATAGTTGATATTTTGATAAATGGAAAAAATGGCCGTTTGGTCTCTTTTGGTCTGGTGCTGACTCCAAGTCCACCCTAGGTGCTGACTCCTAATAGTTTCCCTGCTTGGTGCTGACTCCAAGCTAGGCCTAAATGCTGACTCCAAGCCAGGCCTAAATGCTGACTCCTAGATCATATCCCTTTATTTTTCCGTTGTTTCAATTTTGTTCTAATTGTCCTACGTCATATTTGGTATCAGAGTAAACACCAATCTGTTTAAAGCATCACCGCAGTCATGAACCAGAAAAGTTTTTTTTTTTTTTTTTTTTTTTTTTTTTTTTTTTTTTTTTTTTTTTTTATAATTTCATTCAGTGCCAGTGTTTCTCATCCCATCAAATCACAATTCAGATCCACAAGAAGTCAACACCGCCATTAGCCTCCATCACCAGCAGCATCCCCATCACACCGGCGACTTCCAATTTCATTGTCCAATGCCACCACCACGATGATCCAGCCTTCAGACCGCCATCTGCTCACCCGCTCCAATCGACGCCAGACCATCTCCGTCGACCAGCGAGCCCAATCTTGATCCTTGTCAGTGTTGCACCGCCAAAAGCCCTTCATCTCGTGCACCACTGCTGGCTCTGCTAGTTCTGAAGCTCTCCTTCTCACGCGCTGCCGCCGTCAAACCACTGCACTTAATGGGACTGAAGCTTCGTTTTGTTGTTACCCATCCACACCACGGTGTATTTGGCTTTTTGGTCATTAAAAAAAAAAAAAAACAAAAACAAAAAAAACAAGAAGGGGTCAAGTCCTCTGGTCTGTGCACTAGAGAAGTTCCAAGTCCGTGAACAACCAACTCCACGTAAGGCCCAGTACACTTAGCCGCCATCACAAGGGTTAGGTCTTTTACTATCTTTAGTGGACTCAACTTTTCATTTAAGATTCTTCTTTAGTTTCTTTACGTGCAAACCAAAAAAAAAAAAAATCAAGTCTAGCCTTCTAGGCCTTTAGTCCAGTCCATGGTTTTTCTATTGGTGTTCAAACTTCAAACAGTGAAGCTTTATTTGGTTAATGCCATGACAATCCCTTCTGTAGTGGGCCATACATAACAAGTCAAGTTGGCAAAATCTTTTTGCCCAGGGAGCTATGGTAATATCCGAAACACCTTATTTTGATGTTGTAAAACTAATCCACGGGATTTTGTCAACTGGATAAATGGGATGAAGCAATTCTTGGAACAAGCAAATTTTGCAGATAACATAAAGGTAAGGTATGCAAAGTTGACGCTAAGAGGTGGAGCACAAATGTTTTGGGAGGATCTTGAATATTTCTGCTATATAAAGTATGAACCTGCCATTAGTGTGTGAGAAGATATGAAAGAAAAACTTTGTGATGAGTATTTGTCACCATACTTTCAAGCTAAGTATCTACCCCAATCTCAGTGTGGTACTTTTCAAGTTGAAGCAAATACGATGAATCCTCATCCCATTTCATGTCCTCAGCGCACTTTTGAACCATCTATCAAGGAATTATCTACCAAGGAATTAAAAGAATTATCTGTAAAGCTCATGAAAGATGTTCAAGATAGGATCGCTCAGATGAAGCAAATGAAGACTTTTTTTTTTTTGATAAATAACGGAATTGTATTAATTAAAAGTCCAGGTACACCGGGAGTGTATGTGGAAAACAGTACATCAAACACAAAAATTACAAAGATCAAGCATTTCTAAAAAATTAGAACAAGGGAAAAGATTAAAGGAAGAACTCTACTCTAGCAAGGTGTGGAGAAGAAGAGATTTAATTTCTGAAATAGACCGATCCTTCCCTTCGAAACATCTTGAGTTCCATTCTCGCCAAATACACCATAGGACACAATGTGGGACAGCCCTCCATAGATCAATGCTCCAATGCCCACCAAAAGACCCTTGCCAACTCGAAAATAAATCAAAGACCCCATGCGGCATAACCTATTGAAGACCAAATAGAGCCTACACCATAGACCATAATTCATAGGCAATAGGACAATGAAGAAGAAGATGATTCACCGATTCCGCACTCTTGTTACACATATAGCACCAATCTACAACGACGACACCCTTATACCATAAATTTTCAGTAGTCAAAATCTTACCTAATGAGGCAGTCCAAGAGAAGAAAACAACCTTAGTGGGGACCTTTGAACACCACACAGGCTTCCAAGGGAAAGAAATGTCGAGAGTAGAGGAAAGAGAGAGATAGTACTCACTCACTTTAAAATTCTTATTCCCAGTTGGTTTCCAGCATAGTTTGTCCTAACCTTCACCGTTAAGGGGTAGTGAATTGATAAGATCTAGAAAAGTGTAAAAATGCTCTGTTTCCCAATCTTGGAGAGCTCTAGAAAAAAGATCCCAGTGAAGCCTCTGGTTAGGAAAGTGCATAACATCTGCAATAGAAGACTCCTTATTACAACTAATATTATAGAGTTCTGGAAAAGCCTCCCGGAGAGTACAACTCCCACACCACACATGATGCCAAAATTTAATTCTGTCACCAACACCAACCTCGAACTGAATGGATTTTGAAAAGGCTGGCCAGCCTTGTCTTATTGTTCTCCAAAGACTAACACCATAAGGATTAGAGACTTCTTTTGTACACCAACCTCCCCAATCATTCCCATGTTTAGCCTCAATAACCCGCCTCCAGAGATGGGTTATCTCTCTTCCATATCTCCACAACCATTTCCCCAACAAAGCTTGATTGAAGGTTCTCAAATTTTTAATACCCAAACCATTGTTATTGATTCCGTTCCGTTCCGGCCGTAACGGCCGGAATTTTTCGTACCGGTATGCAAACCGGTATCGGAATACCCCACGTTCCACCTCGGGTCAAATTTCGGGCCGTTCCGGTCCATTCCGGTCATTCCGACCAATTTCGGCCGAATTGCAAATTTCGGCCAGTACCGGATTTGGCCTATTATTAAAAAAAAAAAAAAAAGTAAAGGTCCAATGGGTGCTGGTAGTTCTTGTGGGAGTTCCTTTGATGATGAATTTGATCTTTCTCTCATGGATGATGATGATGAGGAGTAAATCTTGTATTATTTGATATTTAGTTATTGTCTTGTAAATCTTCTTATTGTGTGATGTTATATTGATATTTAAGACTTAAGAGTTAAGATTAAATTATTTGTATTATTTGATATTTAATTATTTATTTATTAGAATTGACAATTTTATGTTCTACAAGAATATATATAAATTATTTTTTAAGAACCCCGAAACACCCTGAAACAGTACGCCGAAATCGGCCGGTACCGAAATATTCCATTCCACTTGACAAACCGAAACAGGGTCCGAAACAGTATTAATAACAATGACCCAAACCGCCATACAGCAATGGAGAACAAACCTGGGCCCAATTTACTAGTCGGAATTTACTAGTCAAAATTTAGAAGCAAATGAAGACTTAAACCGATTCAATTAGGAAACCAAGGATAATTGATCATAATGAACTTATTGCTGCCCCTATAGAAGACAACATTGATGATGATATATTGGTTGTGGAGAATCCTTAAGCAACACCAAAGCCTAATGTTGACACAGACGTACATGCCTCAACAAGTGTTGCTTTAACATGCGTGCAAGGAAATGAATCTATTAAAGAGCAGCAAGGTGAAGAGATGGTTTCTAAGGAGAGTATTTAAAGGCTGCATATGATGTGATATTGGAAGCTAATAAATCTTCTTTTGATAAGCCTTCCATGGTGCATGAACACAAACAGTTTGCTAAAGTAGAGAAAGTGGATAACATAGTACTTCCAATGGTTCAAGATAAGATTATGTTGATTCCACACATTGATTTTGTTATTTCAGAAGAGTTTGCCATGATGGAATTCAATATTTTTCTTTTCTCTATGCTCCCTAAGGTGATTCCAAACTTGAAACAAGTGTTACTTGTCAGCATCCTAATCCTTCAATGCTTTAGAACTCAAGGTCGAATTTTCTCCAACCAGAGGAGAATAATGCGGGAGACACAAGAAGATTATTATTTAGTATTATTTATGTTTGCAAGCCAATTATATTTTTATATTTTAAGTCCTATTAGTTTATTGGGCTATTAGTATTTTAATTTAGAAGTAAGGTTATTTTTGTAATAAGGCAATTAGCGTTTCCTAGCCAATTAGAACTAGGGTTTAGTAATTCTTTATAAGCAACCTATTGTACTCCTTGAGAGATAGTTGATATTTTGATGAATGAAAAAAATGACCGTTTGGTCTCTTGTGGTTTGGAGCTAACTCCAAGTCCACCCTATGCGCTAACTCCTAGTAGTTTCCCCGCTTGATGCTGACTTCAAGCCAGACCTAAGTGCTAACTCCTAGGTCATATCCCTTTATTTTTTCATTGTTTCAATTTTGTTCTGGTTGTCTTGCGTTACTAATTCAACTACCTTTTAGCTTTATCTACAGTAATTTCAACAAAAAGTTTTCAATTTCAGCTAAATAAGCTGTTTCCAAGCAGACTCTGAGAAATCGCTGGTTCCGTTACAAGTTTTATGCCAGCGAACTCTTTTTGATTGGTCTAGGTTCAGGGGTTCTTCAAATTGTTCTTCTATCATAAGTTGCTTTCTTCTCTTAGAATTGTCCCTTGAGTTTTATTTTCTTTGATGTTGTTTCTTGTTTTTTCTTGTGTTCACCGTCATGAACACCTAGCATTTTCCTTCTCTCTTTTTTTTTTTTTTTCATCTTGATTGATATTACTCTTTATCACCAATCAAAAAAAAAGTGTACCGTCTACCCAAATAACGAAAAAAGAATGGTAAAAAGTTGAAAGTTTAACTACATAGCTTGATGGGTGGTGTGACTTTAACTCATAAAAGAAAAATATTTGAAAAGCACCTATTTAGTATTTACATCTTTTGTTCACATGGGTGGGTGGAGAGAAATAAGCTCTTCACGTGTGAGGCGGAAAAAACAAGGAAAAAGGGAAATAGGGGGAAAATTGTAAAAGATAAATATATCTAAGAATCTGGGCTGCTGGAGCGACGTGAGAAGAAGAAGAAGTGGGAGGAGATTGGTGTGAAGGTACAATGTGTTTCAGCTGTCTTTTTTTTTTTTTTTGGGGCACATGTCATGTCCCCGATGTGCCTGTCATTTTTCAAAAAATTTAAATAAATAAAATAAAAAAACGGCTGGGACATGTGTGCAACCATGTCCAACGCATGTTTTGTGTCCCATACATGTTGGACACAAACATGGCATCCCAAATGCTATGTCCATGCTTTCCAGCTAATCTATTCTGGATCCATAATAATAATAATAATAATAATAATAATAATAATGTGCAGAAACAGGCCAACCCATTAAAGAAATAACATGGCTAAGAAAAGTAAAAGCATGAGAAATTGTATGGAAAATACAAATAACCCAAGAAATTTAGAACCAAGAGCCTGAAAATTACATCAAAACCTAGTAAAATAAAGCTATTAGGATTCCCTCTTTTGAGTCATCCAAAGATTCTTTTTATTGATAATTCAATAGTTGCAATGGGGAGGAGGGATTTAGTCCCTAGACGTCTATGCAGGAAACACTAGGAGGTGGCAGTAAAGCAAAAAAGCTCTTGGTGAGTCATATAAAGATTCTTCTTGCCCTCAAAAGACCTACTGTTTCTATCCAACCAAATTCTCCTCATTTAACATGGAGGAATTGATTTCCAAAAAAAACTAAACCCTCCCCACTACCAATAGTCCAAACTGTCCAATCCTAAGAAACAGACAAGTCCACGACAGTTCCCAACATCATTCAATCAACAGTGAAGAGAGAGAATAACCACCACCAAGAGCCCGAACAATCAAGCTGTACAAAGATGTTGATCGAGACATTCTCTATCCCTTTTCCCACATAGCACCAACTAATAAAAACTTTCTAGTCTCTAAACCAGTAAATTATTTGTTCTAAAACAATTGCTCAAAGCAATACGCCACAGAGAGAAAAGAAGCACTTAAATAGGAATCCCTGCACAGAAAATTCTTCTCCAAGAAAACTTACTCTAAAATACAAAACACCATAATTCTTTTCACTTCAAAGATATGATTCATACTTAATTTTTCCATTTCTGATTTTCTCCTTTCTGTTCGTATCTCTTCTTGAGTTACTTGTATCTGTTTTAAGTTCAGAGTGATCACCATCATTAACATGATGTCTTTTTTTAGTAATAAATCTTTGATTACCTATCAAAAAAAAAAAAAAAGATTCGTACTTAATTTCCAACACTACATCCTCTATGTACTGCATTCTGGGACATTATATAAAATTGAAAAGAGTGCATCAAATTCCATTGCAATGCACCACCTTGTCCTCCCATGTAACTAGCCACCAAGACTTTTATTTCTCATATGAATTAATGGGTGATTTTCAATATTTATTTCACCATAGAAATTAGAAGATCAGGAAACAACCCAAAAAAAACTGCAGTCAGAAACAAAGAGTGCTTAGATACCTGTGAAAACATGCCAAAAGGTGTTTGCTCAGTTCTCATTACTTGACCCCTCCCACCACAAGTTGAGCATATCCTCCTCTTGGAGCCTATCTTTGCTCCAGTACCAGTACAAACTTCACATGTTTCCAGATGGGAAAGCTCAAATTCTTTTTCCGAACCAAAAATAGCCTCAGAAAATTTTAAGGTGATATCATAACTGAAATACAATTGAACCATAGGTCAAATCAAAGTCTTCAATAAACTGTAAAAGAGTAAATTTTCATAATGTGTGATTATAACTATAGAACAAGAGGAAATGATACATTTCATAACATAGAAGACAATTAACCATAAAACGTTAGAAGAATATTACAGGCTATAGTAAGAAATGCTTTTATATGAATCAGCATCTTAAATCAAGCATTGTCTATTTAGTAGCATTGAGGCGCTATAGATATCCGATATCTTCATTCATAAATATTTAGTGGAATGTTGTCACATAGGGTTTATTAAGGACCTCAATATGCTCTTAAAATTTTCTATCCCAAACTCTTACAAGCCATCAATCAATGATAGAAAATAAATTATTTGATACTTATACACATTAAAATTGAGAAAGATCTTCTCAAGCACATCTGCCTGCTGTCACTGTTTTCATGATAGGAAGGTCCTACCCATTATATTTCAAATAGTACTTGCTTGATTTAGCTTTTCTTCATCTTAAAAGAGCAAGTACAGCTTTTTAAAGCCTCATCTTTTTCACGGTACAATTGTACTTTTGTCTAAATTATTTATTTTAACAAAATAAAACAATGAAAATAAGGCGTTCTCCCTCTAAGAGTTCATCAAGTTGAGGAGTGGGGCAGGGGGTACCCTTGGTGTTGTAAGTAAATCACCTAATTTACCTAGCTTTTTTCCTTTATAAAAAAAATAAAATAAAATAAAAAGGTCTTAAATCCAACTATCGTATAATCATTAGTTTATTGGCAACAGAACCAGTCAGTAAATTAGTTATATTTCCCAAGCTAGTGGCTTAAGAAGCTTCGGTCCAAAAAATAAATACAGATTTGAGACCTAAAAATAGCCAGGCTACATCAGAGGAGAGTAACAATACTTTTGCATATAGTAACATTATTGTTGAGCTAGTAAGAATGGTAATCAAAGACCAACTTGAATCTTTCAAACAAAATTCAAACTTTTACTCACCGTATATCTTCACCCTTAGTGACGGTACTACGACGGCGTGTTCTGAATCCAGCTGGGTCCATACCACTAAATCCACCCATGCTTGGACCAAAAAATGTTTCAAATAAATCAAAAGGATTGGTCTGCCCAAAAAAAAAAAAAAAAAAAAAGGACAGTTAAATCTGTAATAAGTTGTTATACAAATTTATTATCAGAATATAAAATTGGAAAAATAATTCAAACTTGTTTTCTTGGGTTTCAATAGGAAAAACAAACTTTCAAGAGAAAATATGAGACATCACAACAATGAAACCTTTAAAGCAAATTCATCTCCTATAAGCTAACAAGATTTTTATTTTTATTTTTACAAGTAATATTGAATGAGGAGATATGTCATAAAGACAGGATGTGTAAGCAACACTGTACTAAGTTGTTATACAAATTTATTATCAGAATATAATTTTTACAAGTAATATTGAATGAGGAGATATGTCATAAAGACAGGATGTGTAAGCAACACTCTTCTATAGTTAAAGCTTTGGAAACATGGTAAGACATCCATCAACCCCCCATCCCCCTTCGTATTTTCAAATTAACTTTAGATTCTGAATGGAAAATGACCAAATGAAGGTCCGTACTGCATATCACCCAACAATGTCAATGATATGCTTGCTTGTCAATGTTTCAAGAGTAAGCCATCTTCCTAATTCATTATTTGCAACATAAAATTATAAAATGAAAGTACAATATACGCAGTACCGTGTAAGCATTTGATGGTCCGCCCACTGTGCTCTTAACTCCAGCTTCACCATATTGATCATACAAAGCCCTCTTTTTATCATCTGATAGCACCTGACAGTATCGTACTTCAGAATTCAAAAGACAATATCATAAATATATTGAAATTTTTTTATTGACAAAAAAATTGCAGTAGTCAGATAACAGCTGTCATAGCCAGAAATTGAAAACTCAAATAACAAGTCCACAAAACATTGTTATACATGTCCATGACTCAAATGACAGTAAACAACGAAAAAATTATGGATGCTTCAGATGAAAGCATTGAAGAGGCAAGACACAGCCAGAAATGCATTGGATGCAATACTGGTGAGATTATGGATAGAGGCAAGGCTATGGTCATAGAAATAAACAAACCTTTTATGTGAAACATATTCTATAACTTCAATAATTTTATGGAGACTTTTTTTGCATGTATCTACACAAGAAAGCATTTACCTTACACAGAGATGCAGTGATCTACATGCATATGAATACTTGAGTTCAAACAATGAAAAGAAGGAGCTGGCTGCTGGGATTCTGGGAAAAAATATAATCCAGGCCTAATTAACAAAACCCCATGGAAACTCAACACACAAAATTCAAAAAGTATGCTTTTATATGGAACCACATTTATGTGGTGTTTGAATCGAAGAGCCCAATATACCCTTTGGCATCCAAATTCCTAGTAATGTGATTGCCTAGGAACGTAATGATGCCCATGTTTAGTTTGAAAAGATTTATGAGATTTTTAAGTTTGACTAATTCTTAGGAATTCTAAAGGATTGCATTTTTTTCCCCCCAGAATACCTATGCATAAAATAAACTTGAAATATCTTTATACGTTATAATTTTTATTGAAAATACGAATAATGTTATCTTTTTTAAAATATATATATATATATATATAAAATAAGGGCCATAAAAAAGATAATAAATGCATCACATGAATCCAAATAAAGAAATTTAAAGCATAGAATAAACACATTAAATTGCATAACCATTGCCAAACTGATTAGCTTTTCCCCAAAATAAAAATGAAGAAAGAAAAGGTTAGGATATAGCATAAACCATTCCCAAAACTGATTCCAACGCATAACACCTTGCATTAACAAAAATAAACTCTTTATGCCCTGTTTTTGTAAATGAAGATTGATTAGATGTGTGGTTAGATTGATTTTTTCAGAGGAAATAAGTTTAATACTTCTTGGCTTATAAAAATTTGAATACTTTCATAACCATTTACCTATCTGATTGAGGTTAGGTTTTTTTAATAAGGTGAGGCTAATATTGTCAATTATTAAAAAAATATATTTAGAACTTTCCTCAACCTTAGGAATGTGGTCACTGGCCTGTTTGGAGGAAATATCTATTCTCCTAAATGTGAGGTTTTGAGGGTATTGGGAAGCCTGTGGACATTTGAATTCCTTGAGCTACATACAACCAAACAAGGGAATACCTCGGAATCCTTTTAGGAAATGATTCTTAGGAATTTTAAAAGATAAGCCAAACCAAAAGCCACATTAAGGAAAGCTAATAAAATTAAATTTTATTAAAATTAAGAAACTAGGCACAATAAAGTTCCCTAACCTAGACTTTTTTTCCAATTTATATGCTGTTATTTTATATTATGAGCTAAGGTAAGGGACTAATTTATTAACATAAGGAAGCAATTTGCCAATTAGAGTTATTTCACTTATTTTTTATGCAAGTTGTTAAGAGTTATTCTTGTTATCTTTATATATTAGCATGTTATTTTACATTCTAGTAATTATACCATAAACCCTAATATAAATAGGTGCTAAGGTGGGGGACTAAAGTCTCTCTCATATTTTAACCCAAATATCTCATATTTTAAAACTCAAGTAAGAAGTTTCTTTAGTAGGAAAAAACTAATATAAACTAGAAGCATACAAGAGAGCCCTTTACAGAAATACAGTAAGGTTTAATACATCCACAAATCAATAAAATGTTACAAAACCCCATCCATAACAGTATTTTTGTACAATGAATGCAAGACAACAAATTTGATCTCTTGTTTTCTTTTTGTAAGTAATAAGATCTTATTAAATAAGAGGAAATACTTCCTACACACAGGAAAAGCACACAAAATTCTAGAAACCAGATCTGATCTCAACATAAGACTTCTCAAACCATCATAAAGCTTACAAGGTCAAACACTATATGTCTTTTGATAAGTCACCAAAGCGTAACCAAAGATTCCATTCCACGTATCAGATATAAACACTAATGGGTGCACCTAGTTCATCTTTACATCTTATATGTTCCGGTAGAAATTGCAAGAAGCATAATAATGAAGGATGGTCCATATAAAGCTACCTATGGATGGACAAAACTGCCTAGATTGGAACTGCAAAGTTCATCACTAGCTTCAAAGATGCAACAAATATATTGCTTTAGTAAAGATGAAATCAAAAATAAATATGTGTCAACTTTTTTGTTCTCATTCATACCTCATATGCAGCACTAATCTCTTTAAACTTTTCCGTTGCTCCAGGTTGCTTATTGACATCAGGGTGGTACTTGGAAAAAAAAAAAAAAAAAAAAAAAAAGAATTGTAAAAGTCAGGATTGAAAGGAATTGGATCAAGAATTATGTACAAAAAATATTCAAATATCCTCTGGTGTTGAGGGCTTGTCAAATGTATCCTTTTAAGTGCTCATAACTAGAAAAAAAGAAGTTAGAGAAAGAATTAAATTTAGGATAAGCAAATAAATCTGCTCAACAAGAATCAAAAGAACACATATCTGATTTGCTAACACATTTATTAACAAAACGAAGCAATTTGAAAATCTGATCAGTCCAGAGCACATACAACAACGGCATTCACCTTCCCACACACTAAACTACTTATCAAGTATAAGAACAGTATATCATTTATGTTATTGCTGGCAGACTGGATCAATACAAGTGAGCACAGGACCGTCCCTGGTACGAAACAAATATCAGAAACCAAATTTCTTAGCCAACATAGGAAAATCACCAATTACCCCAAAATCAATCACTGGCATTATCTTTTTAAGAAGTAACTAAGCATTTTATTAAAATGGCAAAAAAAGAAAGGAATATTCCAGTACACAGGGACTATAATACTAGGCAACTCCTAAAAACTTGAAGCACAAACATTCTATTGCTTCACAATTTACAAAATTATCAAAAACCCACCAAGGTTTTCAAAAAAGAAACACATTACATAGACACAAAAGTCTATAAGTCCTGTTTGGTTGCAGAGAAAACAATAAATAATGAACAAAGAGAAAAACCCAGAAACTCAAATTATAATTCTTTTCTATGATAATTCAGAAACCCAACTCTAATTTCATGTTCTTCTTGGCAACCAAACACAATAAATTGAAAATAGACAATATGTTATAAAGAAAAATGGAAGATGAAGAAAGCCGAATTAGAATTGAGTTACTACCTGGCGAGCTAACTTTCGATAAGCTGCCTTGATTTCTTTGCTACTAGCAGACTTGGGGACCCCAAGAGTGGAATAGTAGTCCCCAGAAGCATTAACCACTGTCCTAAACCGACCCGAAGAGACTCTACTTGTATCGAATTTCGAAGAAGAAAAAGAAGAAGATGAACAAGAAAGAGAGATAAAGTTCTTGTGGGACCAGAGGTGGATCCCACCGAAGAAAGAAGAAGAGGAAGATGAAGAAGAAGAAGGCGGGAAGAGAGAAGGTTGGGGTAGTGAGAGAGAAGTGGTGGCCATTGAATTGAAGTGAGTGTGGTGAAGAAGATAAGAGTGTAAACAAAGTGTTTGATGAAATTCCTACGAGAAGAAGAAGAAGAGTAGGAAGTTGTGGTGAGAAATCTTGAGTTTGTTCATAGTTGGGGAATGAATGAATGAACGATGATGGAATGTGGAAGAAGGAAAAGGTAATTTGGCTGGATGAAGAAAGGGGGGGATGGTGGGGCTGTATGTAGCAACCAAAAAGATGTGTGGTGCTACGTGCGTTCCAACACGTTTAAACTATTTTTAAGTTTACTATCCTTTATTTTTCATTTCCTAAATGTGTAACTTGCTTTTTTACCCGCTGAATCTCTTGTGAGTCAAACTAAGAACTTTGAAAAGAAAAACCCCATTTCACCGCATGAGTAAACTTGAAGATGTCATTTTCAATTTAAAATGTTTCATGAACACAACTGACCAAGAATCGGGATACCACTTCTTTAGTTCTTTATATATATAAGTTTAAATAAACCTAAAAACTACAATAAAATTTTAGTTTAGATTTTCAAATATAAAATAATTATATTCCCTAATATATTCACAACCTAAATCTATGCACTTTAGAGACATAATCCTTCATGCTAGTAGAAAAACCTAAAACCACTCATGTCTCAAGTCAAGAGTGTCATCCCCAAAAAAACGGATGAAGAAATACAAATTTTTACTTTTAAAATAGTTTCTTTAGCAACCGAAACACCACAAACCAAGTCTTTATTGACCACATGATCAAGAATTGACAAGAGTTTTTTCCCCCCTTTTAAGAAACAGAATTGGCATGAGTTGGTTGGTCTCTCTTGCCCTCAACCTAGCCTTCCCCTGCCCTACTTTTTGTTTCCATCATCTATGTTTTGCCAACTTGACAAAAATATCTAAAAAGTTCATATTCTTAACTCAATTTGAATATATATATATATATATATATACATGTATGTATGTATATATGTATGTAGAGAAATTATACTAAGCTAATTAATATAGGAGCCACACATTTGTTTTTTTAAAAGCAGTTTACAGTTTACAGTAAAAGATTGAGGGTTTAAGGTCTGATTCTAGGACCAAATAGTAAAAATAAGGGAAGTAGAAGGAAAAATTACGAAAGAAAGCCCACCTAGTATCTTTATTTATGTAAGCAATATATATCATGTCAGTAAAATAAGTTAAAAAAATTGTAGTTCCTGATTGTTCAAGGGTTACGGTTTAGGGCTAATGGTTTGAGTTTTAGTGTATAGGGTTTAGGGAAACATAGGTTTTAAACAAAGAGGTAAAATAGAAAATATTTCTAAAATTAAAGTCTAAATTTTTACTTTTTCCCATATAACAAAATTTTAGATTGCAAGTCTAAAAAATGATTCAATCCGAGTTTTTTTTTTTTTTTTTTGGAGATAATTACAACATATTGCTAACCCCGCAGTTCAAACCCTTTTCCTCCTAGACCCTTAAGCACTTTATGTATGGGGAGGTGCTAATTCAGTTACAAGACATTTTGCAATTCAATCTGAGTTTAAAAGTCTATTCATATATACTTTTAATTACATGACTTTTTTAATGGGTCATATGACTTTTTTAAATAATAAACATAAATAGCCTTAGAAATTATTATATAATAAGTTGGAAAAGATTCTTTTTAAGTTAAAAAAAGAAAAAGAAAAAGAAAAAACCCTTATGGAGGGCCATTCCCTTCCTGTAATGTGTGCTACTAGTTAGCTTGAATCAAACAATAGAGGATGCGAGAATCGTGCTAAGGAGTTTCAAGTGATGGCAAGTACCATGTGAAGAGAGAAGGCTATAGTATAGATATAAAGAATTTCATAGTTTGGCTAAACATGCTAAAACAGTGGACAATGATAATGTGTTGGCTTGGATAGCATGACTGCATAGGTTCTAGACTTTCTACAACAGTTTGAAATTTTGACATTCCATGATTATTATTCAATTAAATCTTATTTCTCTTCCAATTTTTTCTTTTTCTTAAATCACGTGTCCTGGTTAGTATGAATTTGCCCAATATGAAATAAATGGAATAAAATGGGCAAGAACTCTCCCTAAATAAGGAAAGGCACTTACGTTGTTGGTCATTGGGTAGAAATATTAATTGAAATTTGATGGGTTTGTCTTACTTCCAGTACATTTTTAACTGGATGTGTCATTTTGTTTTAAATACACAATAGCAAGTGGTAGTAAGTTTTAATCTCCACCATTTATTTAATTAGTTAGTGGATGATGTGGCAGTTGCTCATTAAAACAAAAGGAGATTCCAATTAAAAAAGTTCCGGAGGTAAGCCAAACCCAAATTTAAAATACTATCCATCATTATCATAATTAAGACCCAGCTTAATTTAACAAGTGACTCGGATAAAATTTTCCCTCAAACTTGGAAACTTAATTGGAAAATTAAAAGTTATGGAAAATTGATTGGAATACTGAAAAATGCATATACATTCCATGAATTTTTCCTAGCGTGGGAAAGATGTCTTAGAATATTAATGAGCCTTTAGCCAATTATGGTATCTGAATCTAAGAAGGAAATCTGATGAGATATTGAGAAATTAAGGAGACTTAGTTTGTCACTCTCCCTCAAGCCTATATAAGTACTACAACGGTACAAATACTAGCTCCAACCCACCTTGCCTAGCTCATAAAGAAAAGAAGTCCAATTTGTGCAGCCCACTTTTACATCTAACAAAGAAGAAAAAATGATCATTGATAAACCATTTCTGGAACTTTTATTCACATTCATGGGTGGTCGGTGGCTTTGGAAGGTGTACTTTTACAAGGAATTCTGCATTTATGGGTAACAAGCTTGAAGGTGGTTGTTCTTGGTATATCACCGAGAAGCGACTTCAACATTTAATAATTCTTTCTTGTAATTTTAAAACATAAAAGGCCCATTTGGTACGTGTATTTAAACGACAGTTTTCAGTTTTTTTTTGAAAATATATGTGGATGAAAAAATGTGTAGAAATACATATAGTGTTGTTTAAAAACTGAAAACATGTATTTGAACTCGCGTACCAAATAGAGCCCAAATCTCCTCTATTTGTTTGTGTTTTGTACTTTCATTCGTAGATGTGTGATTCCATGTTTTATAATAATAAAGGCTTATATTGGCTTGGCATAATTTCTTTTGTCGTTTATATTTTTTTGTATGTTATTAGTTTATGTTAGTTTGTACTCTCGAGAAATCGTAATGGAAGGAGACAACCTGGGTTTTATAATCTTAGATTTTGGGCATGTTTTGTTTTAAAATTTCCATTGTCTAGGTTTAAGGTGGAGACATTTCCAGTCTGTAAGTTTTGATATCCCGAAAATATTTCTTAAAAAAAAAAAGATAATCCCCAAAATACCATTTCAATTTGCACAATAATTGAGTCCAAAACCAAAAGCCCAAACCCCACATGTATTCTCTTATAATTAAAATATATATATATATATATATATCTGTCTTGTAATTGGGTATTAATAATTATAAAGCAATCTATATATATATATATATATATAATAAGTAAAACCGAGAGAAAATCTAATTAGATTTTAAATTGGAATTCAATTACAGTTTAATTTTGTGCCACGTGTCCTATCTAATCTAAGTTTTTAAATTTTTGTCCGCGAGTGAGTTAATTCAATGTAAAAATTAGATTTCAATTAGAGTTTAATTTTGCGACATGTGTCCCATCTAATCTAAGTTTTTTAATTTTTGTACCAAATGAGTTAATTTAATGTAAAAAACGAGAAGTCTAATATAGTAGACCATAAAAGACATAATTTTTTAAAGTAAAAATTGGATTTCAATTAGAGTTTAATTTTGCGACATGTGTCCTATCTAATATAAGTTTTTTAATTTTTGTACTAAATGAGTTAATTTAGTGTAAAAAACGAGAAATCCAATATAAGTAAATCATAAAATAAAAAATAAAAATAAAATATAATTTTTGAATGATTTTATATTTATGAGCCTTTTTTCATTTTGTAGATCTAAAAACAATTCAAGTTTATAAGTCATATATATATATATATATGTAGGAATATTAGGCCTAGACACCCAGTAGAATGTATTGGGCCGGGGGCCCAGTCCGAAGACACCTCATAAGTCCGAGGATGGATAAACATGTGATAAATGTCAGCATTAATAAATAAAGGAAGGAATTTAGGCATTATGTTCTGGGGAAGTGATCCGAGGATGAATGCTTTCTCAGCTAGGCAAAGCTGAGGTCAAAAGATGTAGTCTGACATCAAGAGCAACGTTCCGAACGATTCCACTAATGAGGGTAAGTATCAAGAAGGAACAAGATAAAGGGATGCCATGAAATATCTAAAGGGAAAGCTGCTACCATTGCATTAAATGCTCTGCAGCTAACTCTCTGACCGCATTAATGAAGAAATGATACATGAACAGTATCTTTCAGCCTTACAGCTACTCCTTAAAGACTTCAATAATGTGCTGATAGGATAATGATCAATACCAACAATTTAGCCTACACGTGGAGGGTAGAGATAAAAGAGGAGGATAGTATAAAATAAAAAGAAAACCCTAAGGGGTGGGGATTGAGAAATTAAGAGAAAAATACTGTAACGATCAAGAACTAAATTTGTAACCAAACTTGAGAGAAATATATAAGAACTAGTCTCCTCGGATTGTGTCGATGATGATTTTCTTTAGATTAAACCAATCCATCTTCATTTTCTTGTCATTTGAATCCACTTTACTTGTTGTCCAACTCATTAAAGCTCAGTTTTCCAACCCACTCTCTACAAATTCATTGTATTGGGCTTTTTGAGCCTAAGTTCATCCATCATTTAGGCTAGAGATTCAAATCTGGTCCTTACAATATATATATATATATATATGTATGTATGTATGTATGTATGTATGTATGCATGTATGTATGTATGTATCTATATTAATAGTTAAAACTTAGAGAAAATCCAATTAGATTCTACAATTGAAGTCTAATTTTGCGTCATGTGTCATAAATTATTTATTTTTAGATAGAGTTTATTTCTTAATTTTGGAATCAAATGTGGGACCATATTATAAATATCCATTCAAATGAGTTATTGTGTACAAAAATCAAAGAGTCTAGAATTAATGAACAAAAAAATATTTTTAAAATGGACAATTTACATTTTTTTTACCTAATAACATTCTTACAAAGACTTTTTAAAGAGTTAAAAAAATATATATAAGAATGACTGTCAATAATATTTAAATTATATATGTAGGATTATTATTCTATGTATATATCTTAATGTGTATCTTTTAAGTATATCCATGCATATACATGGGGTTACAAGCTAGTAAAACGTAATGTATATCAATTTTTATGTTTTACTTGTATAGCTAAACTATAAGTACCCTATAGTACAAAGATGTGATACTCTCTAATCTCTACTCTTATTTGAATGATAATTAAATTCCAGTATGAATTTAATTAATAAGAAGAACTCTAAATAATTAAATACTCTCTCATATTATAGTTATTTTCATTAGTTATTATGCCATTTGTTGTGTTACACTGTTACTATATACTTTATATTATAATGATAGAATCAAGTTTTTTGTTTTTAAGTACTTTTTCATATGGGAAATAGATATCAAATGCTGTACAAAATCTTACTCTTCTTTTCGTTTTTTTTTGTTTTTTTTTTTTTTTTTTTTTTTTTTTTTTTTTTCAGTATTTATTTTAGCACTAGCAGTGCTTCAATGCAGCATTCCTTTAATATAAAACGGTTAAAAGATCATAAAAGGGTTCATCTATCTCAATATGTATGTATAGAACATATAAGTGTCTGCTAAAATTTCTTTTTCTTTGAGAGAAAAACAGATCATTTTTGTTACTTTTAGAAGTTAGAATTATATATTTTTTTATCAGAAAACCAAATGTTAATTAAACAAAGTCATTTTGGATTTTATAGCATGCAACCATTGAACAGAGAATTAGACTGGTCCAATCTAACTGCTATGTCGGTGACAGGTGCCTCTCTTTAATTTAATTGGACGTCATAAATAATTCATAGGGACGCATGCTTGGGTAACGTTGGGTTCCCATCAGACGTGTGGAAATTATGAAAATCATTTCACTGTCTATCAATAATATAATATAAAAGTTTGGATCCTAAAATTGGTGGATGTACACTATAATGTAATGTGTTTTTTTTTTTAAAACATACTATAATGACATGTGATAACTTCTTACATTATATTTAAAAAAAAAGGCCACATGTCAAAAAATTATTTGTACACGTCAATAAGGTGGTCATAATAAAAATTTTGAATGAAGTAAATGCATTTTTTTAACATGATATTTATGTTCATGTTTTTATTCATATTTATGACCATTAATTCTTAAATTGTCATTCACCTTTTAATTTTACCAACCATTTCCTTTCCAAAGACTATTCACCTTGTGCTAATACTGATTCGGATAGAGCTGTGATCCATAAGGTGAAGCAATGTGAGAAAGATTTGACGTGGTGGAACCATAATGTTTTTGGCAATGTCCGAAAGGAGCTCAATAAAAAGAAAAAACAACTACTGGAGGAGGAAGACATGGCTATTAGAAGTGGAGACAATACTCAGGTAAGGAACTTGAAGGTGTATATAAACACTTTGTTGGACCAAGAAACCAGAATGTGGAAGCAGAGGGCTTGGATCCAATGGTTGAGAAAGGGGGACGGCAACACCAAATATTTCCACACTCGGGCATCTCATCGGTTCAGAAAAAACAGCTTGCTGGGTATGTATGATTCGGCCAATGTTTGGACAGAAAATGTGGAGAACATTACAACTATTATCACAGATTACTATCAAGATCTTTTTACCACCACCAACCCGGACCTATTCTCCTCGGTACTTGATCAGATTCCTCTTGTCATTACAGCCAATATGAACAGCCACTTAAATGGACCATTTTGTGCTTCTGAAGTTGTTGATGCCTTGAAACAAATGGGACGTTTGAAAACTCCCGGCCCTGATGGGATGCCTCCCTTGTTCTTTCAACACTATTGGGCAATGGTGGAAGATGATATTACACAATATGTGCTAGCCTGGCTGAACTCAGGTACTTTACCTTATCCTTTAAACCATACCCACATCACACTTATTCCCAAGAAAAAAGACCCAAAATATGTGACAGATTATCGCCCCATTAGCCTATGTAATATCCTTTACAAATTATTTTCCAAAGTCTTGGCCAATAGATTAAAAAAATTGCTCCCTACAATAATCATTGAACACCAATCTGCCTTTGTAAAAGACCGTCTTATCACAGATAATATTTTGATTGCCTTTGAAACATTACATTGTATGAAGAATTATAAATCTGGCTCCTCAGGTTACATGACCTTGAAACTCGACATAAGCAAAGCTTATGATCGAGTTGAATGGAATTTTTTGGAAAAGTTGATGAGAAGGATGGGCTTTAATGATAGATGGGTGGGTCTGATTATGACTTGCGTAAAAACTATGACTTATTTAGTGTTGGTCAATGGTGAACCTAAAGGGCTTATTACCCCGTCTAGAGGTATTAGACAAGGGGACCCCCTCTCCCCCTTCCTATTTCTTCTTTGTACGAAGAGACTACATGGTCTTATCCAACAAGCTGCAAATGGTGGTGACATTACTGGCTTTGCACTTTGTAGACGAGGGCCTAAAATCACTCGCCTATTTTTTGCAGATGATAGCATTTTGTTTTGTAGAGCAACCCCTAGGGAGTGTGACAAGGTGATGGACCTCCTTTCCGAGTATGAGAGTGTGTCTAGTCAGAAGGTGGATAAAACATCACTCTTTTTTAGTGGGTCAATTGATGAAGGATCAAGGCAGATTATAAAAGATATTTTAGGGGTCCAAGAGGAGCACAACTATGAGAAGTATTTGGGTCTCCCTTATTTGATTATGAGACATAAAAAGGCTAGCTTCAATTACATAAAAGAGAAGGTGTGGAAAAAGTTGCAAGGGTGGGAAGGAAAACTTTTATCACAAGTGAGAAGGGAGGTTTTGATAAAGTCGATAATTCAAACAATACCTACTTATACAATGGGGTGTTTCAAACTACCTATTGGGTTGTGCAATGAGATCAAAGTTTTGATAAGAAGGTTTTGGTGGGCGTAATGTGGAGACTCATGGAAAATTCATTGGATCAAGTGGGATGATATGACAAAATCCAAGATGGTTGGGGGATTGGGCTTTCATGATTTAGCCCTCTACAGTGACTCACTCTTAGCTAAGCAAGCATGGAGGTTATTACATGAGAAAAATTCACTCTTTTACAAAGTTTTCAAGGCTAGGTTCTTCCCAAATTGCTCTCTCATGAAAGCTATGGAATCAAGTGGGGGATCATATGCATGGAAGAGCATTCTTTATGGTAGGGATGTGATTAAGAAAGGAGTAAGGTGGAGAATAGGTGATGGCTGCTCAGTTAAAATCTGGCAGCACCATTGGCTGCCAACCAAACATCCAACGCGACTTTCATCTCCTCTTAAGTCTATGGAGAGTGCTAAAGTGGATTTGTTGATAGATGCTGACACACGGACTTGGAATTTAAGTATAATTGATGGTTTATTCGCCCTAAATGAAGCTGCCTTGATAAAAACAATTCCTTTGGCTCGGTTGGGTTGTGCAGATGAGATGTTCTGGCCATTTACTCAGCATGGGAATTACACCTGCAAATCTGGGTATCGGTTTCTCAAGGAGCTACAGGATGGTCCTCCTTTTAGTGTTGTACAACCTGATACGAGCTTCTGGAAAAAGGTTTGGATGCTGAAGGTCCCGAATAAAATAAAGAACTTCGTCTGGAGGGCGTGCAAAGATTCCATTCCAACCAAGGTTAATTTGAGACGACGCTCCACCCTTCTCCCTACACTGTGTGACCGATGCTCTGCTGAGGAAGAAACGGGTTTACATGCACTATGGTCGTGCAAAGAATTGGATCAAATTTGGTCGGGGTTGACAGGTGGGGGGCAGCGAAACAGGTCTGGTTTTGTGGACTTCCGTGAATTGCTCTCATGGATCCTGGATAACCATGGTCAACCTGAACTCTTTGCGATGACTGTCTGGACAATATGGCACCAACGTAATCAGATTCGGCATTACGTGCCTAGCTACAGAACTAATCAAATAGCACAAGTGGCTTTGGACAAACTAAATGAGTTTACTTCTATTCTTCCACAGCCAATGCCTGCTCATCCACAACCCAAGGTAGTATGGAAACCACCTCCAAGAGGCATTTTCAAATTGAATTTTGATGGAGCTATTTTTAAGCCCGAGAATAAGAGTGGAGTGGGTGTTGCTACTCGGGACTGCAGAGGACAAATAATAGCATCTTTAGCACAGGTACTGCCACAAGCCTATGATGCTATGGAGATAGAGGCACTAGCAGCATATCGTGCCTTGGTATTTGGACAGGAGGTTGGAATAAGCTGTCATGCAAGCTCTGAAGGAGGAGGGGAGTAACTTAGCATCAGTGAAGCCCCTTATCCTTGATGCTCTTAGTCAGTCCGGTTCTTTTACTAAATTACTTTACTCTCATACTAAGAGAGAAGGTAATAAACTTGCCCATAGTTTAGCCCAGAATGCTATTAACGTCAATGACTATGTAGTGTGGATGAAGGATGTTTTACCACCTTTATTTTCTTTGTTTTAGGCTGTTTTAGCCAAGCTATCTTTAAGTTAATAAAAATTTCAATTCTTCCTTCTCAAAAAAAAAAAAAAAAAAAGTATTTTATTGAAAATCCTTTAATTGATAATATATGTGCAAAAAAAAAAAAAAAATTACACAATACTTGGAGTCTTGAATGCCTAATTATAAAATTTTACATAAATAAATAAATAAATAAAAAACTACTAAAATGATGAGTAGCTGGCATGAATCAAAATCTTCTGTATCATTTTCTCTGCACAACTCTATGTACCACTAATAAAATTCTGCCATGTGTGCATTAATCGCTAAATTTACATTTTAAAGAAAAACTACTAAAATGATGAGTAGCTGGTATGAATCAAAATCTTTTGTATCATTTTCTCTGCACGACTCTATGTACCACTAATAAAATTCTGCCATGTCTACATTAATCCCTAAATTTATGCATATAATTTCTCTTACCTAAAATTAAAAAAAAAAAAAATAGCAATAAAAAAACAAAACACTTCTTTTCCCCAATAGGGCCACCACCATCAACCTCTGTCTCTGGCACTGACTAAGGGTGAGTTTGGTTCAGCTTTTTGAAGTTGGGCTTTTTGAAAAAGTTGAGTTTTCAAAAAGTGCATAATGAAAAAGCTGAGTTTCAAAAAGCTAAGTGTTTGGTAAAACTGTTAAAAAGTGCTTTTTGAAAAAGCTGAGTGTTTGGCTAACACTTATAAAAGTTGTAGTTTGAGGGATTAATTACCAAAAAGGACAACGTATATATAAGGGAGTTTATTTCATACTTTTTATTTTTTATTTTTTTATGTGAGTTTATTTCATACTTATTAATATACTTACTAAATAATAATAATAATAATAATAATAATAAATATATATTATTGGTATTATTTTTATAATGTTTGGGCAATTTTTCTTTTTTAGTGTCATAATTATTTGTTATTACCATTAATGACTTCTTATTAATATTAATTAAATCTAAATAATTTTCATCATCATGAAGCACAAAATGAAAATGTAAAAAGATGATAAAATATACACCAATAATCCAAGTTTAAATTGTAATACATAAAAATGTAAAAATATATAAAATACATATCAATAACCTAAGTTTAAATTTTACAACACAAAAATGTAAAAAAGATAATAAATTACATACCAATAACCCAAGTTTAAATTGTACTACATGATATTATAAAATAAAATAAAAAATAGGACAACTACTAATTATTATCCTCCCAAATAGAATTAGCAATGGAATCACGAAGAACCACCATCGCAGGATATGTTAATGATCCTGAGTTCTGCTCATAACTGCTACCTACTTCACTGTTACGTTCTCTTCTAGAAATTAAATCTCGATTGGCGTTTCTGAAACTCCTATCATCCCTATCATTTAGTCTAACAAAATTATGAAGAGCCATAGTAGCAGATACAATAAGTATTTGGATATGGAATGGAAAATATGGCATGTTTCTGATAATTGTCCATTTATTCTTCCACACACCAAAAGTGCGCTCAATCACACAACGAAGAGATGAGTGAGCATGATTGAATTTTTCATGTCTAGTTCTAGGGCTTCCACCTCTCCTTCGAAAGTCTTGAAGATGGTATGATATCCCCTTGTATGGTGCCAAATAGCCTTTCACCATTGGGTATCCAGAATCAACTACATAATATTTCCCTAGAAAAAAAAAATTCAATTGTATTAACACACTCACACAATATGTCATTATAATGAACAATTGATTAACCAATTACAAACCTGGTGGTGGGTGCGGAAAGTTGTTACTTCCTCTACGAATAGTATTAAGGAAAATGTGAGTGTCGTGTGTTGCACCTTCCCATCCAGGCAAAACAAATGTGAATAACATATCAAAGTCACATGCAGCCATCACATTTTGGGTTGGATATCCCTTTCTTCCAAAGTATGGAATGGACTTCTCAGTAGGTACAACCGCTGTCACATGTGTGCCATCAATCGCACCAATGCAATCCTAATAAAAACATTAATAGTTTTCAGTTCCACATGCATTGTATTATCTTAAAGACAATAACACTTATTTAAATATACATTAGTACACATACTTTGAAATGTGGCCAATAAATTGGATGGTCTTGTATTTTGGTTGGAACTTCACTAAAAGTTGGATCAGAAGGCTTTACATATGCAGCTGCAAAGCGAGCACCCAACAGAGTAATCATCTTCTCAAAATGTCTACTTATGGTTTCACCCGAATGCTGAAATATTTCTTGAACCATTCGGTTACATGTTCCATGACCTAGTATCAGTAAACAGATTGCCACTGACTCTTCTAACCTTATATTCCTTGAATGTTGAAGTCCATAGTCACGTTGTAAAACTTGACACAAATTACTAAACACTTCCTTTTTCATTCTAAACATGTTGTAACACAGTATCTCATTACCTTCCATGCAGCGTCTCACCCAAATCCACCTTGTTTGTTCAGAATCATAACAAGGAGTCTTATTAATGTATTTATTGAAATATGTCACAACTGCTTCACAGGTAACTGCCACAATCTGGTAAAACTCCTCATCAGAATCGTCATTACTATCATCATCATCAGAATCACTGTCACTGTCATCATCACTATTACTACTCTCACCATCATCATCATCATTGTTATCACCATCATCATCATCATTGTTATCACTATCATTATTATTGTTAGCATTGTTATAATCATCATCATCATGATAATCACAGTAATTTCTATAATCCCCATCCATTAATAGTTTCATAAAATTGTTACTCTCATGAGTACCATTATAATCATCCATATCGATTTAGGCTACACAACAAAGTAACAAATAATCAACCATTGCACATACTTAATATAATCAACATAATAATCAACAAACTCTACATCAAAACAATTCAACATCAAGTACATAACACTGTAACAGTTGCTTTAAATGTGTTTACATTACACATATATTAGTCCAAAGATAATACTAAATATCACATAACTTAGTTTAAAGTTAATACAACATAAAGCTAATATTAGTCGTAAGCTAATACAACATAAAGTTAATATTAGTCCTAAGCTAATACATAGTACCACATAAGGTTGGTCACTTCTTTTGGTTCAAACAAATCATTTTTCATAGCCATTCCAACTGTGACTCTGACTCCTTGAAAGTCAGGAACATCTCCCTACGTGACCTTTTTAGTAAGATAATGGAAGCTTCAACCGCAAACTCGTTATCCACTCCAGGAAGTGCTCTCACAATCGCCATGACATTATCAATTGAATTTGGTGACTATCGAGAAGGACCTTCATTCCTATTCTAACATACAACTAATAATTGACTAATACGATTTTCCAACATTGCAGCTCCTCCCATCTTCTTCTTTTTCTTCTGTGAGGGTATTGATTCATTAGTTCGCTTTTGTCCTGAACTATGTGATTGAATAGTTTGTCCTTGCAGCAAATTATCAATGTCTAAACTCATGTCACATTGGTTATCCTTAAATTCAGAGCTACCATCTGAATCACCAGCACCCTCTTTTGGCATTGTTGGAGGGAGTGTATTTGAAGAAGGGGTCCATGCAGCTACCCCAGTTGCTGCAACATCCCTAAACATTATTTCAAGTTGTTCTAGATTCTGTAGACCTTGCTCTCGAAATTTTTTAGCTTTTGGTAATTCCTACAAAATGTAATTGTAATGTCACTCATATAACAATAATATAAAAAAAAAACTATCTCTAACTAACTACATATTAATAAAATACTCAACTCACCTTCAACTTTCGCTTCCACCAATCATCAGGAGCAGCAATCGTTCCCTTCACTGCATCCCAACCTAAACCTGTGTCAAGATTCCTCAATTGTTCCCACACTCTCCAATCACCTTTTAATACATTCCCCTACTTTTTAATTGGTCCCTATCATAGTCTTGACCGGTCACTTCACCAAATTTGGTCACCACATAGAACCAACCTTCGGTATTAAAGGCAGCACCTTTTGTTCTATTCCCGGCTTGAATTTGTTCCACACAAAGGTCACAAAAAGTAGTCGTCCATGTTGGATTAATATCCCAATCTGCTCTAGTCTTTTTTACCTCAGGGTTGGAAGTAGTGTTTTTACCCATCTATAAAGTTAACCAACCATAAGAAATAAATAAAATTGCATGATCTAATAAATCCACAAAAGTGGAATAAATAAATAAATAGAAAGGGCTAGAGAGGAATCTCATCATGTCACAACTCACAAGAGCACCATTTGTACACTCACTAGTTAGCAAACACAGTCAGAAAATTGCTGCCATAATTGAGGATACTAGCCTCAAAAGCAGTTAGGTTCATTGCAATAGACTACTCTAATAACTCAACATTCAATCCCATAAAGCATAGGTGGTCTTATAATGGTAAAATACCCAAATCATGCTAAAATACCCACAGTATATTTTCCAGTCAAATATGAGCTGCAACCTTGCAGTAATTCTATCATTCTAAACCTCAAACTTAAATCAGCATTCAAATAAATGGCTACTGGCATATAGTTATTTCTTTTTACTAGTAGGGTAATTATAAAAAATGAAATGAAAACAGAGAAGCAACACAGTAGCATAAGTATTGTGAAAATTTATATGTTACAGATTATAGATACCAAGGTCAATATGAAGGATGGTTTACAACTTTATTTACAGAACACAGACATGGCAGTAGCTTCATTTGGATACTTCAGCAATGATCATTCAGCAAACATTCATTATGAGTAATTAAGCTAACAAATATGAATCAATGATGGCATCATGAACCACAAAAGAAAGAAAAAAAAATCGGTAAAACCTAAAACAAAAACAAACCCATCTCCAAAATCATGGAAAATCCAGCATACTCCATATTATTAAATCAATGATGGCATCAAGAACCACAGAAAAAATAATAATAATAATCATCCCAATAATAATAATAAATTTTTAAAAAAATCTGTAAAACCCAAGCACAGTGAGACCCATCTTCAAGCACGAACACAGTGACACACACAAACTCGAACACAAACACTCACAATGAGAGAGAGAGAGTTTTGAGAGAGAGAAATGAAAGATAAAGAAAAGGGAGGGGGTGTTGAGTTGAGATGAGAGTTCTCAGGGGAGAGGACTTAAAAGACAGAGCATCCACAAAATAAAAAAAAAAATTACGAAGCATCTACGCACAAATTTTTTTCAGTACCCAGCAACAAAACAAATACATCTTTAGCAAGAACAAAAGCATGCAAGATCCGAAAATTCTTTTGGTAGCAGATCGGCGGTTTTTTTGGTAGCAGATAGGTAAAAAAAAAATTCAGATCAAATTTTGGTAGGTAAAAAAAAGTTGGTACCTGGCGGTTTTTGGTAGCAGATCGGCCTTGCTTCGTGTTTTGTTGATCAAAACTCTCCCTTCAAAACATATTTCTCAGATCAGATTACAAAATTAAATTATAAAAAAAAAAAAAAAAAAAATTTACAGAGGAAGCCCGCTGAAGAAGACGAAGAAAGAAGAAGAAGAGGAAGAAGATTTTCAAGACAAAAGAAAAGAGAGACTTACGCAGAGTTGAGAGGAGCCGATCTCTTTGTGAGGGAGCTGCGCAGAGAGAGATGAGATGAGAGGAGCTGCGTAGAGAGAGATGAGATGAGAGGAGCTATGTATTTTGAAGTGTTAACCCTTGCCCTTTAGTCAAGGGCAATTTTGTAACTCCACTCTCCCAACAGATATAAATAAAAGCTGGGACTCAGCTTTTCAATTATGGAGCTACGGGATCCATTTTGGAAACACGCATATCCTAAAGGAATATAAAAGCCAACTTTTTCTCAAAAGTTGGCTTTTATTCTCACTAAACGCACCTATGGAGCCAGCGTTTTTGAAAAGCCAATTAGGCTTGAAAGGTTGAACCAAACGGGTACTAAGACTACCACCACAACCTCACCAACACTGCAAACTACTCCTGAAGGCTTATATCTTTGTTGAATGTTCCCAATGCACACCTCTGCTCATTACCTTGCAAAAAACCCCTTCATCTACCCATTACGTCTTCCTCCTAAGCAAACAAAAACCATTTCCCTACAAATCCCAAAACCAAAATCGATCCAACAATGCGACCAATTAATCGCAAAGAATCAAATCTTATCAACGACATTGAGGTTTTGTTGGATTGCAAAGTTTGAGTTATTTTTGAATATATTTATTTGGCCTTGTTCTAGAGTAGTTTTTTATTTTTATTTTTTATTTTATTTTATTTTTTATGTTGGTGATATTATGGTGGTGGTCTTTGTCAGCGTTGATGGTGGAGGTTGATGGTGGTAACAGTGGTGGCCTTGGTGGGGGAAAGGAAGCGTTTGTTTTTTTTTTTTTTTTTTTTTTTTTTTTTTTTTTTTTTTGCTATTCTTTATTTTAGGTAAGAAAAATCAAAAGCATAATTTAGGAATTAATGGACACGTGACATAATTTTATTAGTGGTACCTAGAGTGGTGCTATAGATAAAAGTAAAAATTAGTTGAAATAATACAATAAGACTTATGAATAGTATCAAAAAGTGCAATGGGGTCATGAATAGTAGCAAAAATAAGTTAAATAGTAAAATAAGCTGACATTTTAATTTGGAACTGATAGGGCAAAAATGAATTGACCCTTTTGCAAATTAATTAATTACCCAAGTTAATTAATTATGTTCAATTACATGCAATAGCATGGTAGCACAAACAAATCACCAATTATATTAAGTGCAGTGGAGAATAAATTTGACACAAGTGATTTGTTTACGAATGGGGAAACCACCAAAGCAAAACCCCACCGGGTGATTTTAAGGCCACCACTCCTAAGAATCCACTATTATCAATCACAAGCGGTTACAAGTATAATGAATCTTACCAAACCCTTTGGTCTATCCTGAAATACTAACCTATAGTTGAATTCTTATCCTAATACCCAATTGGACTTATATTGTAGTGGCAATCTTTCCGTTCAATGCACGAATCCATGTACGTGACTAACCAATGATGCACGGATTCCACTACGTGACTAACTCCACCAACTTGAAGAAGATGTTGGCTGCAAAGTTCTTCACTTCATCAACAATGAAGATCAGGAAGCTCCTTGATTATAAAACCTTTGGCGTAAAGACGCAGTAGCTTCTATAGTGAGAATAATGAACTAGGGCACTATCTGCATACGCAATGGCCTTTTTAAAATAAGCCTTATATATGTCTAGGGTTGTGAGAAAAGAAACCCTATACAAATATTTCAGCATGAGCCAAAAATCAGATCTGGAATTTCTGATTTCGTAAGTCTCGATAGAAACAACTTATGTCGAGCTTTTGTTGAACTTCAACATTAAATCTCGATAGAAGGGATTTTGTCGAGACTTCTGTCGGGCTTTAATGAATAACTTTTCTTCACTTGTTTCTTGGTTAGATCTTCATGGCTTTAACACTTGACTTGAACAACATGTTTCTTGAAGTCTTAAACCATCCTAGATCTACCCAGTTACAAGTAAAGTGTATTTTGTCAAAAGTTTGGCCAATTACATCAAATATGTCCCTAATAGGAACCAAACGCACACTAAAATTCCAAAACATATTGGATAGTGGATTCAGATCCTCTAGATTTCCAATACTAGTCAACCACTAGTTTATTTGAGTTGGATATAAGTCGGTTATAATTCTATAAATTGCTTGTGATGTTTTATGTTCTACCAACCATAACTTATCATGTAATTTTTTTTTTTTTTTTTTTTACTTTCCTTATAAAATAAGCAAAATTCAAAATAGAAAAAAAAAAATCAAATACATAATTTACCATATTTGGTTAAGTATAAAGTGGAACACAAAATATGAGACGACATAATTTTTGTATTCGGTCAGCGTATTAATGTTTCAAGTTATGGTGCATCTCAATATAAGCATAAATACACTTTTAGTTCATACATTTTGGCCTCATTTCTATTTTGGTCCATATTTTTCTATTTTACCGCTTTTAGTCATCAAAATGAAAAACGCGGATTATTTTGGTCCTTACTGTTAGCCCACTAACGGAAATTGTTTATGTGGCAAACTGAGTGCACAGCTAGCACATTAAACGCTGACGTGGTTTTTAAAAAAATATTTAAAAAAATAATTTTATATCTTTTAAATGCCATGCAGCGTTTTAATTAAAAAAATTAAAATAACTCCTTTTAAAAAAAAAAAATCATTTTTCCATTCTTTTTCTTCTTTCTTTAAAAATAAACCCAAAAAAAAAAAACTTATTATCTTTCCCTCACTCTTTAGTGCGTGTTTGTGTTTGTATCTTTCTCTTCTTTTTCTTCTTTCTTTTTAGATCCATGAATTTAGTTTTCATTTTCATTTTCTACTCTCTCTCTCTCTCTCTCTTTAGGCTTTCTCTCATTTTCCTATATGGGTTTGATTTAGGCTTTCTCTCATTTTCCTATATGGGTTTGATTTTGAGAGAGAGAGAGAGAGAGAGAAGGGCTTAAATTAATGGTGGTGGAGGTGGTGGTTGCAGATTGATAATGAAGGTCGTGGAGTTGGATAGAGGGGCTTAAATTGGTGGTGCAGGTAGTCTCAATGGAGATCGACAATGGAAGTGGAGAGAAGGGCTCATATCAGTGGAGATCGACGATGAAGGTGGAGAGAGAGGGTTGGGTTGGTTGGCTTTGATAGTTATGCCAGATCGATGGAGGTGGAGATCGTGGTGACTGGGTCAGATCGATGGTGTTGGTTGGGTTTTTTTGGGTCGCAGGTGGTGGGTAGATCTGGGTTTCTGGGTCTGGATTAGCTAGGTCCATTAGTGGTGTTGGTTGGGTTTTTTGGGTTGCAAGCGGTGGGTAGATTTAAGTTTTCTAGGTCTGGATCGGCTGGGTCCATTGGTGGTGTTGGTTGGGTTTTCTAGGTTTGCAGGTGGTGGTGTTGTGTTTAGTTGCCAAGAAAATGGTTAATAAAATGTTATCTATTTGATTGTTATTGATATGAGTTTCGATGTGTTTGATTATAAAAAATTACAAGGAAGACAAAGAGAAAGATAAGAAAATAAGGACTGAATATGAGAGAGAGAGGTACATTGTTCATGTTCTAGATATGGGTTCTTATGTTCTCCCCAAAAAAATAATGAAAAGCCAAAAAAAAAATTTTATAAGATGAACATGACCAGTCATGTTCTTCGGAAATTCAAAATTGGGAAGGCAAAAGATTCTTAGAACAGCAATCTAATATTAAACTTAGAGCATTAAATACAAATATCTTGATTTTCATAATTTGGAAGTTACTGGAGGCATTATCAGAAATACCTAGAGATGTTTTAGTAGATGATAATAACAAATGGGTTAGCATTCATGAAGATTTATTCATTTTCTTCTCTACCTCTCAGGTTGTGTTTGGTTTCCGAATGTAAAATATTTTCAGTTGTTTGTTTGTGTTTTGCAAAATTTGTCAAAAAGTATTTCCCATGTTTGGTATTGCATGTAAAAACCTATTTTAAGAAAAATCAACAACCATAGTCACCACCTAGCTACCACCGGCCACTACAAACCCAGCCACCACCAGCCACTATCAACCACCACATAACCAATTAACTTGAAAAATCATAATCAAAATCAAAACCCATATACCAAAACCCATAATTCACCACCATTGAAACCCACAAACCACCCTAGCCAACGATCCACCACCCCTAATTGGCCACCATCAAGCCCACCCCTAACCCACCACCATTGAAACTTACGAATCACCCCAACCACTGATCCTCTAAAACCCAAGAACAAATGTTATTTTACAATCAAGCCCGCCCCCCCCCCCCCCCTCAAAAAAAAAAAAAAAAAACCCATTTAGGTCAGCAACAGCATGGGTAAAAGACAAGTTGAGGCGGTGTGATCTAGGTGGTGCAATTATTCTCACTCTCATCTTCATGATTGTCAACTTAAGCATGAAACTGAGTGTGAGTGGATGAGCTTGGATCGAAGCTTAATGAAATTGGGGGAGGAAGAGGGATGGGTCGAATGAGTGAAAGAAAGAGGATGAAGGTGGAGTAGATGAGCAACTACCTTCATCGGCAGCGGGGCTTGCAGGCACGACAGTGGGGCCATGGGTCATGGAATAGATCTGGGCTTCACCGTCGATAGCTCTCTTCGTCCTTCGGCTTAAGCTTGGCGTGAGTGATGAGAGCGAGTGAGGAGAGGAATCTTCTGAGGAGAGTGGAAATGATTTGAAGGTAAATTAAATGTGTAAAATGATTTATGGGTGTGAGGTGGGTATTTTAGGGTCAACTGAAATCTATTTTTAGTTTGATTGTTATTTCTTTTGTTGCCAAACACTAGTAACGATGTAAAAAAATTTCAAAAATTCAACTACACCTGAAACAAACGGATTCGGATCCTCTCCATTTCTATTTGAAATGGAGAGGGTCCAGTTAAGGGACCAGATTTGCTTAAAATAAATCAAAGGCTTAAACTGTGCCACGTCAATTAAAATTCAAGTCCTTTAACTCTTCAAGTTCAACCAGGGTTAACAACCTTAACTCTTTCAAGTTCAACCGAGTTTAAACTCATCACAACTCTTCAAGTTCACTGAATAGAAAAGCTTCTGTTTTGCTTTGTGTGAACTTTATTGAAAAAGAAAAATGCACAACAAAGATGGACTCTAAGAACGCAAACCAAATTTGATGGGGTTGCAAGGTAGACATGGGCGAACGGTGGCTCACTCCAAGTCGATGAGGTTGGGTCTGGTAGTGCTGTGCTCACTAGGGCTAGTGGCAGTGACGGGATTTGGTTTGGAAGATGAACTTGTGGATCTTTCCCAGATTTGCTTTGATTTTTTATTTAGGTAGGTGATATTATAGCAAATCTGGGGATATTATAGCAATAGGCATGGGTTCTTTTAATGTACTTGGTATATCATGGTGATACAGAAATAAACTAAGGCACAAGATTAAAAAAATAAAATTTGAGAGAGACGGACGCTTGGTTTAAGACTTAAGAATTCAAACAGCACAGGAGTTCAATAAAAGCTCTTTCATTTTTCATTTGGCTTTCAAGTACCTGAACAAGAAACTCTTTCTCGTTGCTTTCTACAAAAATGGCGACAAGTTTAGTAATTAGCATAATGAGCCTATTGTTCCGATGGAGAGAAGAACTCTCTACCAAAACTAAGCTCTTCTCAAAACTTGGCTTCACAACCTCAGCCCCACGCCCCAAAAACCCAGCCTCTCTCATGCCTATTGCTTTGATTTTTTATTTAGGTAGGTGATATTATAGCAAATCCGGGGAAAGATCCACAAGTTCATCTTCCAAACCAGATCCCATCAAGTCACCGCCAATGACCATTGCCATCGCCACCAGCCCCAGCGAGCACAGCACTACCAGACCCGACCTCATCGACTTGGAGTGAGCCACCATTAGCCCATGTCTACCTTGCAACCCCATCAAATCTGGTTTGCATTCGTAGCGTCCATCTTTGTTGTGCATTTTTCTTTTTCAATAGAGTTAACACAAAGAAAAACATAAGCTTTTCTATTCAGTGAACTTGAAGAGTTGTGATGAGTTTAAACTCGGTTGAACTTGAAGAGTTAAGTTTGTTAACCCCGGTTGAACTTGAAGAGTTAAGAGACTTGAATTTTAATTGACGTGGCACAGTTTAAGCCTTTGATTTATTTTAAGCGAATCTGGTCCCTTAACTGGACCCTCTCCATTTCAAATAGAAATGGAGAGGATCCGGATCCGAAACAAACATAGCCTGAGTATAAGCATGTTCTTCGGAAAAACTAATGAACTTTTTATTTTTTATTTTTAATTTAATTGGATTTTAATGATTGTTTTTAGTTAATTTCTTTTCAAACTATTTTCAGATTTTTTTTTTTATAATTAAAATGCTGGTTTCATTTTTTATTTTTAAATGCTAACATGGTATTTAAAAAATGTAAAATTATTTTTTAAAATATATTTTTAATAGCCATTGTCAGTGTTTAATGTGTCAATAGTGCAGTCAGTTTGCCACATAAGCAAATTCTGTTAGTTGGCTAATAGTAAGGACCAAAATAATCCACTTTTTCATTTTGATGATTAAAAGTGGTAAGATAAAAAAGTAAGGACCAAAATTTAGGAACTAAAAGTGTTTTTTCGCACACAATATGATCTTATTTGATTTTGATTTTATAAATGGGCTGTAGCCTGATACCTCGATTTGTGAAAACATGATAGGGATTTTGTTGCGTGAGTAGAAGAATTCTAACGAATTACGACCCAGCCCAATACAAGCGGGTGGGACCATTATTTTGCCACACTTTCCGGATTGTAGCTGAGCAACAACCCAACCCATGCCCAAATTGTTTTTGCTCTTTTTTTTGTTTAAAAACTTAGTAAATAGGAAATTCTGTCTTCAGACCCAAGCATACCTAAATAACATCAAAAACAAATTTCAGAGAGACGAAGACAGAAAGAGAGAGAGAGTAATATTCACACAACACAACAGCAATGGATCCGAAGCTCACAGAGGTCTCTCAGCTCTTCCAGCGCTTCAAAGCCGCCTTCTTAAGGAGTGACTTCGATACCTGCACCACTTTCCTCTCACAACTCAAGGTTTAATTTCCCATTAATTCTCTATTTTATTTTTTATTCTATACATTACGGATTTTTGTGTGTGTTTTGGGTATAAAGGATAGTGATTGATAATGGGTTTTTGTTAAATCTGTGTACAAAATTGTTAAACCTAAGATTTGGTGTTTTGTGATTTAGTATGGGTTTTTGCTTTAGGGAGGAAATATCTTTTGGCACTTTGCTTTGATATTGTATGAATTGGTGTTGTGTCTGAGTTTGTGTGTGTGTTTATATTTAACCATGGATTAGTGAATTGAGTATATGGGATTTTGTATGGATTCATGTTTTCTAGAGTGGAGTTTTAGGCATTGAGTAATTGTGTTGTGAATTGTGAATTGTGAAATCATAATTAGTGCTGTGGCAACTTGGGTTAGGTGTGGGATTTTGTGTTATTGGTAGAGTGCTAGATGGGAGTGCTACTAGGCCTTGGTTTTGAGCCTGTGGAAAGCTGTTTTGGATGGGAATTATGATGAGCGAATGCATTGAGCTGAAGGCCATAAGTTTGAGTCATTTTGCTGTTCTCTGTTTTTTCAGGTCTCACTGACACAATTCAGAAGCCTGCCACCATTGTTTGAAGACACACCCAATGCTATCCGTGAATTAAACTTAGCAAGTAACGTTCTTGGCTCAAAAAAATATTTTATGATTCTTTTGTTATTGGTGTTGCAGTTTTTTTCACTTACCTTTAGATTTTGGTGATACAAGCGCTTCTAGTTACTCAATCATTAAAATATGTTTCCACTTCAATTTTTGGTGTTGCATGAAAAAATTTGGTCTGCAATGGGTTTGAGTATATGTTATGGTTTAAAAAGTATTAGAATTCATGTTTATGTGGTCATTATCTTGATATCCTAGAGTAGGCATGAATTAGTAGCTCTTAATTCATTATCAGACGGACAAAGTTTGGCTACAACCAACAATAAGGAGATGTGTGTTCAGTGTTCACTTAATAAACAACACTTAAGTTATTGTATACAATCATTTTAAGTGAGTCATATGCAATGCACATGACAAGGACACATGTCATCTTCCTCTTGTTTGTTTGTTGCCAAACTTTGTCCTTATAAGAAATGAAGAATACTCCAATAATGGGAAATCTTTTAGTCACCAGTGTAGTCAGTGGGGTTGAAAATGCGAGTTGTGAACCTCTTTCACATTCTTGCCATAGCTGATTTGATTTACCTATCATCTAGAACAGGTAATATTAACCATTTTTTTTATAAGTTAAGAAGAGGAATTAGAACAGGTAATATTAACAATGATGAAAAAGAGAACAATAATCAAATTTAGAGATAGAGAAACCATAGATGTATCTAATATATAAAATATTTGAGTTTGATATGTGAAATAGACCCACAAGTGTGTTTTGATGTGTGGAAACATAATGTAATGAACATGAAATACACATTAGTGTAAATGATTTAAGTGAGAATAAGTTCCATTGTTTTTCTGCCATGTCAAGACACCGTATTATTGAAGCATTCTGTTCACTGTTAATTTAAACCTTGAATCATCTTGTATCTGAATGTATTAGATTGAAGGTTGTGTATAGTTAATGTAGTTGCTTTTAATTCTTTGTTCCTAAGCTATTTCCTCATGATATATTGCATCTGAGAACTTTCAGGGGATATATATGAGCATGCCGTTGTTCTCAGTGTGAAGACAGAGGATCAAGATGCATTTGAGAGGGATTTCTTTCAGTTGAAGCCATATTACACGGATGCTGGGTAACATTGTGTTGCCTTCAGTTATTTATTAAGTTTTGATTTGTTTTTGGGAAAAAAATGAGTCTGGCACCCATTCTATGCTTGTGGAGCCAAGCCATATCCTTGATTAAAAGAAAATTTTATATATTTAAGCGCCATGTTCTTTTAATTAAATATTGATGTCTATCTCCAACCAATCTGATCCTCCTATATGTTAAACAAGGGTAAAACTTAGGTATAGTTCCTATGATGCATGAAATTTAATTGTATATGGAATAGATAACATAGTATGTGCTTCATTTATCAATGTAACCACGTGTTTGAATTTAATTGGGAAAGTACAACACTTAAGGAATTGTACCTAAGTTTTTCCTTTCAATGTGAGGTTACTAGAACATAGAATTAAACATGAGGCAATAAAAAAGTATCTGGATCAAACATGCTTGTTGCTGAATTTTATCTTCTATTTAGTCTTTCTGACTATTTTGGTAGTTTCATATTTTATTTTATTTTATTTTTTTTTGAGGATATGCTAATGAATTTACATTTCTTTTGGAGCAGCAACCGTCTTCCACCATCCCCTCAGGAGTATCCAATCTTAGGGCTCAACCTGTTGAGACTCCTTGTTCAGAACCGAATTGCAGAATTCCATACAGAACTAGAACTTCTTTCCCCTACTGCTTTGGAGAATCCTTGCATTAAGCATGCAGTGGAGTTAGAGCAGTCCTTTATGGAAGGGGCTTACAACCGTGTGTTGAGTGCTCGACAGATGGTGCCGCACGAGACTTATGTCTACTTCATGGATCTTCTGGCAAAGACAGTCAGGTAGTTGGTCAATTGCTATCTTTGGGAATACTTTAATAGGTAAAAATGAATTTGAAGTGATATGTGATAACTGATAACAAAATGTAAGAGCAAGTGAATAATTTATTATGGAGTGTTTAGCTCTAAAGTATTACTTAAATTTAACTCTTTTGACTCCTTGGCTGATGTGATTAGTGGAAGTATTAAGCCTTTTCATCCTATTCCATCAGTTTTTAATTTATATGTTCATATTTACTCTCTAAAAATATGTTTAATTTGGTGTTCTTATTAATTGATTTATCTTCTGCCACTTTCAGAGATGAAATAGCTGGATGCAGTGAGAAGGCATATGATTATCTTTCAATCAATGATGTGCAGGAAATTTTGTTGTTCTCTTCTGAACAAGAATTGTTGGAATATATCAAGGAGGTACTCATTATTGTCAAATGTTTATTTCCTTTTCTTTTATATTTAACAATTCCAAATTTCTGACCAACTTGGGAGCAAAATAATTGATCTCATGTTCCTACAATTATCTTGTTCTTGTTTGAAAATCTTGAGGCTTGAGTTCTGTGAGAAGCCATATCCAAACTCTTGCCACCAGCCCTTTGTTTAAAGATGGGGAATGCTGCAACCCAAAGTGGAATATTAAGGAGTTGCCAATGGCTTGGGATGAATAGTGAATGAGGCCCTAGCTAGTTAAAGGGCTTCAATTGGATCTGGGATATCTGAAGTGGTAGATATGCCTCCAATGCTTGGTGGCTCTAGTTTTCTGAAATTTGGGTTAACTATAAAAAGGACTGTTATATTTATATGTTCTATCATTTATGATTTTCACCATAATAGAATGGCACCCTACCCACCACCAACTAAATATACCATTACTTTTCCATTTATGTTCCTTATAATCATCTGCTCGAATGCAGGAGCATTCGGAGTGGGAGATCAAGAATAAGATTGTCTATTTCCAGAAAGCAAAAGAATCTGCACCTTGCAAAGAAATACCCTCTCTGCATTTGATTAACCAGACACTCAGTTATGCAAGAGAGTTGGAGCGGATTGTGTAAAAGAGAGCTTAACTGGCAATGGATATTTAGTCTGCTTTCAATTCCGGTACCCAACAACTGATTCTATTAAAATTACTATGAAAACCATTTTGGAACAAAGTGTGAGTCAATGGTATGAGTGAGACTGGCTTTAGATAAATGGTTTGTTTGAATAGAACTTATTTTGCTAAAACTGAAAATTGAAAACTGAAAATACTATAACAAAATAATTTTTAAATGTCTGAATAGTGCTGTAGGACTTATTTTTAATAAAAAAGTTGATAAAAAGTGAAATTTATGAGGTTTATGAGCAGTGCACTGGTGTACTGTTTACAGAAGACTTAGTCAACAACTGCAGCTGAAAAAAAAAAAAAAAAAAAAAAGGACTGAAAACGCGCTACAGTGCAAAATGCAAAATGTGAATGCCAAATTAATTTGTATCCAAACCCACGCAAAGAGTTAGGGTGGTTGTGTACACTACAGTGGATGTTACAATGAAACTGTACTACTTGCCGTTTACAGATTAGGTCGTCGTTTACATTATTTCATTTTATTTATTTTACTGTTAGACTTATAAGTTACCCAATACATATATGAAAGGGAATGGAATTCGTTCTATAATTTAAACAGTCTTTTCATAATTATATTTGAGCTTCACAATATTTCCTTTCTTCTTCTTCCCACCCATTCTTTTTGGTTCTTGATTATATTTGATACTAGTCACTAACTCGTGTTATGCACGGGAATCTACCTATTTGTGAGGTAGATTAAAATAATTTTATAAAAAATTTAAGAAATTACATCATTGCATAATTTGCTCTTGTATGATTTTAATTTGTGTTACAATTTAATGAAGAAGTCATTGTTTCAACGTGCAATGACTTACAAAAATTTGTTAGATAGTTTCAGATATTGTAAAAAAGTAACTCAAAAATTCAGATTTTAAAACTTCTAAAAGACTAAAAATTATTAAAGAATCAGATTATTTGCTGCTTAGAAATTATTGAAACAAATATATATATATATATATATATGACTAAACAATAGAGTTTCACTCCTTGTTAAGTTTGGATTAAAGAAAAATAATTTTGTTTAAAAAAAATGATAATAATAAGTTTGAGTTTAAGTTTAAGTTGAACTTGTTAGGGAGATAGAGTTTCACTCATTGTTAAGTTTGGACTAAATAAAAATAATTTTATTTAAATAAAATGATAATTTTATTTAAATATTGTGCTGACATGAAAAATTGTGAAAGTTTCAGAGGTTTCGGTTATATATATGAACTAGTCGCTAACCTGTGCGATGCACGGGATAGTTAAATAAAATGATAATTAACCAACATCACGTTAAGATAAAAGAATTGGTGAAAGACTGATTTGCTCACCAAGAATTTAAAAAAAAAAAGATTGATATAATAAAATCTAAGAAATTTAGAAATAGAAAATTGGGTTAATAATATACATATTATAGACATTTTGCTAGTTAACGTTTTAAAAAAAATGGATCTGTTATAATTAAATAAAATACAATGGGAATAAATATTTAACTTCTATGCTTTTCTATAGTTTAGAAGTGTTGTCTAACGTAGAATGTTATTGGGTTGTAAGAAAGATTTTTATAAAATGTTAATACCATATATATATGCTTATATTGTCAATGTCTCACTGCAGGTGTATAGTTACTGAAACCTACAAAGTAATTTACAATTCTTAAATTAATAAAGAAAAATTCCCAAAAGTTATATATATACACATACTCAAAACTGATATAAACTACAAAGATAAAAACAAATCTTATTTAGTCATATTAATAACAATATAAACAATTCAAAACATAGAACATTATCAAATTTATAACACATAATTTCATTATCTTTTATGTTGAATCCAAACAAATAATTAATTGAAATTAATCAAAACAAATAATTAATTAACCAAAAATCAAAGCTTTAATTAAGAAAACAAAAAATCACATGAACCCAAAATAAAAATTCTCAATAAAGAAAAAACATATAAGGTAAAAAATTAAGATCAACCTACTAAGATGCAAATACCAAAAACCCCAAAACTTAAACCTTCCAAATTTTATAGAATCCCCAAATTCTACTTCAAAACCAAACAAAAACCTTCAAATTCAAAAAATTCATATATAATATACCAAATAAAAATTTACCACACCTTGGGTTGGAAGACATAGGTTGCAACTTTGATTTTTCTCCAAAAAATAGAGATGCTTCATCTGCCGTATACAATATAAAATAATTATTAGAAATTTCAACTCAAAAACCAAACCCACAAAAACACTATCAAAATATAGAGATTAACCCAAACACTTAGAAGAAAATAAATTCTAAACATAACAAAACAATAAGATAGAATGAAAATTTCAGGCACATATGAAAGCAAATAAAAAAGACAAAACCTACGTTTTTTTATTTTTTATTTTTAGTTGAGTCTCTCTCCTTCTTATTTTTTTAATTTTAAAGTGAAGTTAAGTTTAAGGTTTTTAGATGGTAATTGCTAGGGTTTTAAGGAGCGAAGAGAGAGTCCTACCAGGAGTCTAAATAATATAAACAATTCAAAACATGAAACATTATCAAATTTATAACACCTAATTCCATTATCTTTTACATTGAATCCAAACAAATAATTAATTGAAATTAATCCAAACAAATAATTAATCAACCAAAAATCAAAACTTTAATAAAAAAAACAAAAAATCACATGAACTCAAATAAAAATTCTCAATAAAGTAAGAACATATAAAAATTTACCACACCTTGGGCTAGAAGACATAAGTTGCAGTTTTGATTTTTCTCCAAAAAATAGAGATGCTTCATCTGCTATATACAATATAAAATAATTATTAGAATTTCAACCCAAAAATCAAACCCATAAAAACACTATTTGTGGGTACCATAGGAGTGCTTCACACGTCCTAAGCCTGCTAGGCGTGCTTGGCATTCACTTAGGCATGCTTGGCAACCACCTAGGCCGTCCTCGGATGGCCTTGCATTCACCTCGGCATGCTTTGCATTCACCTCGGCATGCTTGGCATTTACCTCAGATAGTGTCCTAGGAGTCCCACATCGAAGGAAAACCCCCCACTTACTACCTTATAAGCTTTGAAGCGAAGGGAGTAGTGTACCATTAGTTTAGTTATTCGAATAACTATAAACTAATGGTACACTACTCTCTTCGCTTCCAAACTTATAAGGTAGCAAGTGGGGGGGTTTTCTTTCGATGTAGGACTCCTAGGACACCATCCGAGGTGAATGCAAAGCATGCCGAGGTGAATGCAAAGCATGCCGAGGTGAATGCAAGGTCATCCGAAGACGGCCTAGGTGGTTGCCAAGCATGCCTAGGTGAATGCCAAGCACGCCTAGCAGGCCTAGGACGTGTGAAGCACTCCTATGGTACCCACAATAAAAAGGCCTGCAAGGCCATCCGAGGACGGCCTAGGTGGTTGCCAAGCATGCCTAGGTGAATGCCAAGCACGCCTAGCAGGCCTAGGACGTGTGAAGCACTCCTATGGTACCCACAATAAAAGGGCCCTTTTATTGTGGGTACCATAGGAGTGCTTCACACGTCTTAGGCCTGCTAGGCGTGCTTGGCATTCACCTAGGCATGCTTGGCAACCACCTAGGCCGTCCTCGGATGGCCTTGCATTCACCTCGGCATGCTTTGCATTCACCTCGGCATGCTTGGCATTCACCTCGGATGGTGTCCTAGGAGTCCCACATCGAAGGAAAACCCCCCTACTTGCTACCTTATAAGTTTTGAAGCGAATGGAGTAGTGTATCATTAGTTTATAGTTATTCGAATAACTAAACTAATGGTACACTACTCCCTTCGCTTCAAAGCTTATAAGGTAGCAAGTGGATGAGTTTTCCTTCGACGTGGGACTCCTAGGACACCATGCCGAGGTGAATGCCAAGCATGCCGAGGTGAATGCAAGGCCATCTGAGGACGGCCTAGGTGGTTGCCAAGCATGCCTAGGTGAATGCCAAGCACGCCTAGCAGGCCTAGGACGTGTGAAGCACTCATATGGTACCCACACTATCAAAATATAGAGATTAACCCAAATACTTAGAAGAAAATCAATTCTAAACATAATAAAATAATAAGATAGAATGAAAATTTTAGGCATATATGAAAGCAAATAAAAAAGACAAAACCTACTTTTTTTTTTTTTTTTACGTAAGTCTCTCTCCTTATTTTTTTAATCTTAAAGTGAAGTTGAGTTTATGGTTTTGAGATGATAATTGCTAGGGTTTTAAGGAGAGAAGAGAGAGTCCTATCAGGAGTCTCTCTCTTTTTTTCTTAATCCTAAAGTTTTTTTTTTTTTTTTTTTTTTTTTTTTGGTGAGTCCTTTTAAAAATAAAAAAAAAAATTCAAACCTAAAGTGAGTCATTTTTTTTTTTTAATTCTAACGTGAGGTATCTTAAAAAATTATAATTAATTTTTAATCTTCAATTTTATATATATATATATATAATAATAATAATAATAATAATAATAATAATAATAATAATGATGTGATAGGCTAACAAAATATATCTAATAGAGTTTTATTTAAACTAAACTATTGTAACACTAATAAATATAAGAAGATATAAAACCTAGAATAAAAAGAAACTATTTGGTATTTTTGTGATAAGTTGATGTAGGATATTGTTATTTTGGTATTTTTATGCAAAAAACGTTATTTTAGGTCTAGGTGATTTATTTCCTTGTTTTTAGGTTCTTTTAATATTTTTTTAGGTCAAATTTGGTTCCTATTATGGTTAGGTATTAATTAGGACTTATTTCAGAATATATTTTCTTATCCATCAAGTTTTATGTAGTCTTTAAATAAGCCTCCAAGTTTGTATACGTTTTTCAATATTATTGATATTAATAAAAATTCAAACTTTTGTCTATTATTTTTCTGGTGGATTCT
The DNA here is from genome assembly GCA_023621385.1 of Quercus gilva. NCBI lineage: Eukaryota > Viridiplantae > Streptophyta > Magnoliopsida > Fagales > Fagaceae > Quercus > Quercus gilva. The sequence continues at coordinate 36,531,522 of CM042477.1, forward strand.
ATATAAGATATAAAACCTAAAATAAAAAGAATCTAAAATAAAAAGAAAAAGAAAATAGTGATGATGTGGAAAATTGTGAGAGCTTCAAAAGTTTCGGTTATATATATATATATATATATATGAGAAAAAGACAAACAGAGAGAGAGAGAAATAACAAGAGATAAAAAGAATGGGATGATGGTTAAAAGAAAAATAAAATTGGAAAACTGAAATGGATCTATGCCAAATTTGAAAAGAAAAGGGATCCATGCTTGTTATAATACTTTACCTCTTGTTGTTTACATCCTTTTTTTTATCCCTTGTTGGTAGACTTTTATATTTATATATATTTTTGCCCATATTTTTAGAATTAAGAACTACACAGGAAATATTGAATGGAATGGTATACAATGTTTTGTTTTTCTTTCTTGATTATATAGTATGTGATTTAAAAAAAAAAAATTAAGAGGAAAAAAAAAAAGGAAAGGAAGGTTGGGATAAATTCATTTATAGATTGAAGAGAAATAATATAGGGAAAAAAAGGATTTTTTTCCCTTGCATGCCATATACTAAGAAAAGAAAGGAAAAATCCAAAAAAAAAAAAAAAACTCCATAGATTTATTATTTTATGCCTATATCAAATTAATTCCTATACTTTTTATTGTGCTATTTAAACCTCACATCTGTTTAGTGTGAAAATCAAAACCCCTAACCCACTTCATTAAACTTTGTCGTAAACAACAAAAAATTTGACACAAATACGCACAAAAATGGCGATGTGTGTTTTGGGTAGAGACAGGGACGGAACCAGGATTCGAACATGAGGGGGGCAAAGGCTTAAAACAAATTTTTTTTTTTTTTTTTTTTTTATAAAAATAAAAACTAACATCTATTTTATATTCAACAAAATACTACATATAAAATAAGTGTTTTTTAAACATTTGATATTATAAAAATGTCAACAAAGTATACCATATAAAATAAGCGTTTCTTAAACATTTCAACACATTTATTAAAATGAAACTTAACGCTATTTCAGAAGAGATCCAAAAATATATATATTTTTAAGGGCAAATCTTAATTTTTCAAATTACATATGTATACCAGTTTTTATTTATTTATTTATTTATTTGGGGGGCTATTAGGACCAAAATTTAAAATTTCAACATATATATATATATATATTAGCCTTTTTTTTTTTTTTGTGGGGGGGGGGGGGGGCAATGGCCCCCCCTGCCCTACTGTAGTTCCGCCCCTGGGTAGAGAGAGCAGTAATGATTTTCCATATGAGTTTTGGTTTGATTATCATAATAATAAAAAAATGTGGATTTTAAGCTAACACAAACAGAAGTATTATAGTTTTTTTTTTTTTTTTTTGGGATTTTCTCCTTAAAAAATAATTATCATTTCTCCTTTCCTCGGTCCCTTTTCTTTCCCCCTCACCTTTGTTTTGGCATGTAGGTTATTTCCTTAAATCCTTTTTTTTTTAATTAATTAATTTATTTTTTTTACACTAGGTTGCAGATCAATTTGAGTTGTTATATGATTATCAAATACTTGAATTGAGCTTGTTTATAATTTTTAGGGTAACTCTTTATGAAATTCTTAAAATCATAATTATTTATGATTAAATAAAGGGTCATGCTAATGGGTGCCCTTAGGACAATGGTTAACAATTTATTTTATAAAAGTTTTGACATTACTTTTATGGGAAATGAAAAAAGCTGTTAAAATATTACTTATTTTTTTCCCCATAAAAACTTTATTTAAATGAATTATTAACCATTGTCTTAAAGACATCCTTAGCATTTCTCAAATAATAAATTCTAATGAAATGAAATGCCCTTTCTCAAAATAATAATAATAATAATAATAAAGAAACGAAATGCCCTTAAATATTCACCATGGAATGCATTAAAGGTATGCCCTTAAATATTCACCATTAAATGTAATCATTTTCTACCAAATCTAAGGGTGTGTTTGTTTGGAGGTGAAATAGGGTAGATAAAAAACTTTGGAGAGAAAATAGGAAGTAAATTTTTTTGGAGTGTGTTTGGTTGAGTGGGAGGAAGGAAAATAAATGATGTGGCTCAGGTGTTTTCTCTTCGAGCCCACCAAAAAATTTTCTCTCCAAATTGGAGAGAAAAGTGAAAAGAGAATATGAGACTACTTAATGGACAAAAATACCCATGTGCAACCAATTCATTCCTTTCTTTTCTTTGTTTGTGCTGTCTTGGGGACGTTGCCTCTTTTTTTTTTTTTTTTGGTTGTTGTTGTTGTTTAACTAGACATGATTTCTTTTTTGGACATAATTTTTATTTTTTAATAAATTGGGTGATTTTTTTTTTTTTTTGTCATTATTTGTATCATTTTTTTAATAAGGGTGTATAAATATATTTATACAAACTCGCTTTTTCCAGCCCTTTACTTTTCCACTTCTAACCAAACAAAAATGAGAGAAATTAAAATTTTTTTCCATCCCCTCACTTTTCCATCATTTTACCATTTTCTATTCTCCTACTTTTCCACTCCTCTAACCAAACGAACCCTAACAGTATTTAATACTAGTAATTTTCACCACCGCCCCTGCAGGGCAAAGTGATACCTCCCCAATCCATGGGTTTGTGTGTTTGAGCTCGAGGTGGGGTTTAGGATATTAGAATTTCTAAACAAATTAAAAAAAAAAAAAAACTAATAATTATGGTTACAAAGATCTGCACATTTTGGCTATTTCTACTCATAGGAAACGTTTAATCCAATTTGTTTTTTTAAACAAAAAAAAAAAAAAAAAATTTGGAAGTTTAAAACACCCCCAATTTATCTCATAAATTCACAAAACAAAATAAAAATACAACATAAACACCCATCTATTACAACCAACAAATTGAATAAGAGATTTAGGGTTCAATCTCCGCTTACACTAAAAACCAATTGGTGTCTTGGTTTGATGATAAAGAACTATCATCACGAGCTAATGTCATAGGTTGAAACTCTCTTTCAAAAAAAAAAAAAAAAAACCAAATTAAACAAAAAATAATTTATATAAAAATATTTACTCTTTTAGCTATTCTTGCTTGTTTCTTTGTGCAGTCTTCATGTCTTTAATAAAATCACTTGATATAGTAACAAAACATATTTCATGATATTATAGAATCCCATTTCTCAATTTTTCTCATACTAGACTAAGGTTTAGTTCTCAATTGAACTGGCCGATTAGGTCTGATTTTTAAAACTATGACAAGAACATTGGAAAAGCTATTAAAATAAGATTTATAAAAAAAAAAAAAAAGGGGACTAAGGCTAAGACTGTGTCTATCAAATTAAATTGTTATCACACTCCTAGGTAATTTTGTGATTGCAAAATGCATCAGACCCAAATTGGGAAATATAGAAACTATTGATATTACCACTGCACATTCTTAGGGTGATGGTCACTTTACAAGTACATGTTAATGTAGGGTGTGGAGGAGTTCAAGTCTCTAGGAGGAAACTCACACACATACACTTAGGTCTCGTTTGGGAGGAGGGAATGGAATAGAATGAAAATGAATGAAAAGAATAATTTTAAAATATTCTTTCCTTCTCTTATTTGGGAGTTTTAATGAAGGGAATGGAAAGCCAATTCCCTTGTTTGGGAGTTTAAGTAAGAGAGAACACTCATTCCTCTCTATTCCCTTAAAACCTCAAATTTTCATGCTTCTCGAAATTGGGAGGAATGAGAGGGAATGAAATTAAATTTAATGATTTTTTTACTAAAATTTCCAAAATACCCCTATATATTCAACCATTTATTTTAAAATAGGGGTTTAATAGTAATATTATTATAAAATGATTCCATTCTATTCACTCTATGTTACTTCCAAATAAAATTATTTACTTTCCATTCATTTTCATTCCTTAATTTTAAAACATCTAATCAAGGTTACTTAATTCCATTCCATTCCATTCTTTTCCATTCATTTCCCTTCCATAATTTTAAATACATTCCATTCTATTCCATTCCTTTATGATCATTTCATTCCATTTCATTCTCTTCCCTTATAAACTCCCAAATGAAGCCTTAGAATAGACTAGAGTAGGATTTTGATCTCAGATATAAAAAGAGAAACTATTTACATTAATATATATATATATATATATAGAGAGAGAGAGAGAGAGAGAGAGAGAGAGAGAGAGAGAGAGAGAGAGGCCTCAAAAGGTTAGCATATATATAACGTGCTATTAAAAAGAGTTAGGAAATGTAGATTGTTAAGATTAACATAATTAAAAATATGAACATACTAATTTAGTAAATTCAGAAATATTTAATTATCAACTAAATTAAGTGTACAGTTATTTTTTAGGATAAATATATATTTTTTCGCTTATAAGGTTTTCATGAAGTTTTTTATTTATTTTTTATTTATTTAAATTAGAAAATGACAAAATGTTACCCTTTCTTTCTTTCTACCCTTGTTAATTTTTATCATGTGTCTAGCGAAATTTTAGGTGGCCCTATATTTAGTATTAAAAATTTGACATGGACTATTCAAAAAAAGAATATCCTAAAAGTACTTAAATTTTTTTTTTACATAAAACTTACAAATTGATGTGATGATGTATGTGATTGATGGATTTCTGGGCTCATACATCCCCCGATCCCCAATCTAAAATTTTATTTATTGAAACAAAATATCACATTCCAGTTTAGCCTATCAACTATGTTTACAAAACTGAATTCTTAATAATCATCATTTTTTCTCTCTCTCTAAGTGCTAGTTCTTCTAGATATTTATTTTTTGATACAAATATCAAAATGCAAACTGCAACCTCTCACCTATTATCCTATATATATACAAAACTGAAGTCCTCTCTCTAATCAGAAAATTGTGAAACACAACCGAATAAAAATCGTGAGAAATTGAGGAATGAAGATCGATCACCTTTTTCCCTTTCCATTTTTCCTGCCTTTCAAATAACGTTTGTCACTGGTGGGGGGACGGGATTCTCATCTATCTGCTTCTTCTTCTTCTTTGTTTTGTAACTGCCTTTATTTCATTATTTAGTAATACATTTTTAACGAATGTGTGATTTTGCGTATTAGTTTTTATTCTTTTATTTTTAAAAATCTGACGTGACATAATATTATATTTTTTTTGAGAATGATGACATAATATTATTAGACGTTGTAAATTGAGTTTTTAACATCTTCTCTTTATTCAATTTAATCTTGTTCTATCAAAAAAAAAAAAAAAAAAAAAATTTAATCTTGTTGTTTTTTAGGGGTCATTCTACTGTACTCCCTACTATTTTAGTGGGTACGGTACCGACCCCAATCTCTAACCACAAATTTGGTGATGTTTTAATCCTGGCCTTTCTTTTAACTTTAATGGGATACCGGATACTAATGACACAATAGGTAAGTGAATTAAAAAAAATAAATAAATAAATAACGTTCTCTCTGAGCGCTCTTGTTGTCTCCGCGTTCTCCCTTGCATTGTTCCAATCCCTCTGTGGTCTCTCTGGTGAAGATTCTCAAAAGGCTCAAAATCTTTTTGATATTGTTAAAGGAAAGGCTCAAAACAATAAAACCCTGATTTTAGCGTCATTGTTTTGCTTCCCATTTTTCTTTATTTGTTTTTTGGGCAACACATTTGTAAAAGTAGATATATGCGATTTTAAATTATTAGTGTTGACATTCTTGAGGGTACGGGATGGGTGGGGAGGATTCCTTAACCTACTCCATGATTTTTGAATTTGAATCTATTTGTTCTTTTGAAGTAGCATGTGTACGTGGGTTTGTGTTGTTTTATCGGAATAAAGTTTTTGTGAATTAAATCAATAATATGATTTTGTTTTTCTATGCCAATAGAATTAGCTTTATTCTTTCAATTTTGGCTGCTTGGTGCTTAAAGATTGATTTTTTTAAGGTATGTGGACTTAAAAAATTGCATCAATTTTATAAGTAAAGGGTGTGTCGGTGTGAATGGTGATTTCTTCTAGAAAGGGTTTTCAATCCTCAATCCCTTCATTGGAAAGTGATTAAAGTGTTCTAAGCATCAAAAAAAATTCTCTCTAATGAAGAATTTCTTCAGTTGCTTTATTTGAGAATGGTGAGGTCAACTATATCATATTTGAACTAGATATATTCTATTCCTGTATGCAGACAATATAATCGTGACAAAACTTCCGCAAACAAATCTCAACATTCTAAAGAAAAATAGAACAACAAATCGGACTAAGATAGTTTGGGGTATGAAAACATTTACCATTTAATTTTGTTAAAAGAATTCTTTCCATTTCTTCTAGAAGTAAGCTGAGACAAGCTGACTTGAGTCCACTAGCACTATAACTTATTTCACAATATATATATATATATATATGAAATAAATTTTCCACTCTATCATTGTACCACATTATCCACTTGTTTTCAACCTCTATTTTTTTTCCCTTTTTAAACTTTTCTTCTCCATATCCTAAAAAAAAAAAAATATTTAAAAAAAAAAAACTCTTCTTCTCTCTATTAGTCAACATTTACAATTACACTTCTTCCAACATTTCCCCTTTTCTATTGTCTCTTTATCTCCTTACTACTTTTTACTTTATTGTTAAACTTCCTTTATCATTTTATCTTTATTTTATTTTAATTCTTCTTCTCTATCTTATTTTGTATAAATTTGATATCATTTCTTCTATTCAATCCTTTTTTTTTTTTTTTTTTTTCACACAAAAACTATGAATGCTCTCTCTCTCTCTTGGTGGATTTTTGTTCTTTTTTATAACTCTAATTTAGATTAATGGGTTTTTTTTTTTAATATGTGTTTTTGTGTTTTTTAAATTTTCCATCACAAATCCCATTTATAGCTTTGACTGAATTTTGATTTGGGTTAATACTTACTTTTATTTTTTTGGAAATAGGAATTTGAGTTAATATAAAAATAAAATCTACATGGCTACGAATTCGAATGTGCCTACCAATTTTTTGAGTCATAAATCATTATAAAGTGTATCTTTTATTCTTATAGTTCATTTTAATTTTGGTTAAGATAATATTATAGTTTTGTGATAAGTTTTAATTATCATGATAATCCCCTTATTCCTTAAGAGTTAAGGGATGAGAAATTTGAATAATAAATTTGAAACTTATAAAGTTTAGTTTTATATTAGGCAAATATAACCAACTATAATAGAAGTTAGACAAATATGGTTCAACTTAAAAAAATATTAATCAAACACACCAAAAATAATAGACTTATATATTTGTAAAGATTAAAAAAAAAAAAAAAACTTGTAGAAATCTCTTTAAAAAAAAAAAGAGACAATACTTGAAGTAATTTTAGCTTTTAATATATTACATCTCACTACATAATATTTATATATTCCTACACATCGCCTGAATATGTGACTAGCATACAACAACATGCAGCACAATATTAATTATACCAAACGAAGCAGGCAAATCTTTAAACCGTGACAACCATATTTCCTTTGAAGTACAAAAGGTGCAACCAAAATGACTTGGTGCAAGTTGCCCAACCAAAGTGCTAGGTTGAACACTGCTTTAGCGCTTTCCGTCTTTGTATAGAATATATTCCATTATGGTCAACCAATTGATGCAGTTGACAAATGGAAGAAGGAAAAATAAATGCAAGACCGAGATAAGGACTAGGAAATTTAGTCAGAGGGACAAAATTATGTAAGGATCCCAATTTGATTTATTCATTTCCTATAAATAGAGACTCTAAGATGTAGTATTTGCAGGAACCATTGGGTTTATGGAATATTATTTGTGAGGAAGAGAGATCTAACATGAGGATAAGTTAGTCCTGTTTGGTAGCCAGGGATGAATTGCCTGCTCCTCCTAGAGGATTCAAGTATTGAGTCTAGAAACTATCCGTGGTTTGTAGGCAGTCTCCTTGGCTAATCTGACAGGCTCTTCTTTCTCATGCTGGGCCTTCTCTTCTTCTAATTAGCAAGCCTTCAACGTTATTTTGCAATTTGCATTCATGATTTATACCAGAGTGTTGGCAAATATCCTACTTATATGGGGCAAGAGTTTAAGATCAAGAATAAAGGGTACATAAAATTGAAATTCTTGTTAATGGCTTGCAGTGCCGTCTCCTCCAAATAGGTTTAAGTGTATGGTTATGTACTAATTGCGCTCTCACTCACGAAGCTAATAGGCTATTATCAATATCTAATGTTAGGCCTTCTTTCGCAACAAGCCCTCAACCTTAAGTCTAATGTGCTAGAAAACCATTTGCATGCATGGTAAATACGAGAAATTCTAGGGCCACAACTTTTTGTGTCACAACTTTGATGTGATAGATTATGATTATTAGAGAAAAAAATAAAAATTCATATGAAAGTAACAGACAATTTGTCACATAAGATAGTTGAAAAAAATAGTGTGATAAAAATTGGGGTAATACAAACGAAGAATTGACATACAAACACATGACATAGTACTTGCTGGTTTTAGTTGCATTTGTTTTATTTATTTATTTGTTTTTGGTAGTCTTAATTAATTCTCATTGTTGCTAGTATTCTCTGATTTAGTACCTGTAATTTATTTTCTTCAACTCTTCAAGAGGGCTCAAATGCTCACTGCTGCTACTTAATAATCATTTATTTTCCCTTTTGCAAGGTACTGGATAATTTTCAACCCACACACATTGCAGAATGAGTTGTTCTGTATAACTTCGAAATATGGACCGAAAAGCCCACAGGAAGTTGTGCGAGTTGCTCAGAACCCACTATATAAACAATTTTTATTTAGCCCTAGATCCAGACCCTGAGCTGAGTATATACGTGCACCACTCCAACAAAGTGCATGCAGATCAGTTGGCAGGATCAGCTACTGCAGATTCTTATAAAATGTGTAACCCTTTTTTAGTTTTTTGCTTTCTAAATGTGGGGTTCGAAAATTTAAATCCAAGCTCTCCCATTGAGAGAACTTGGCAATACCATTGAATTATAATGCTCTTTACAATTGGCAAAACTTAAATACAATGCCTTAGGTGTAGTTCTTTAATTAAGTTTCCCAATTAAATCACTACACGTGGTTAATTTATCCACATCAGCCTAAATGGTGTTTACTCATCCTTAATCCTATCAAATATTTTTGTTGCTGAATAAAAAACAAGACCAAGCAGCCACTGTTTCTCAAACCTCCACCCCTTCTCCTTGTTCCCTCACAACCTCTCCAAGCTCCACCACACCGCCACCAACATCCTCTTCCTCACCAAAATCAGAACCCACTTTAAATTTCAAAAATCAAGTAGACCAAAAATTCAACTCTGTCAACCAAGCCCACGCATTGCATAGCATTGTGCGAGCTCGCCGGAGGCACTGAGTCCATGGCCATGCCCGCCGCATGCACCGTCCAGATGACTAACACCATGTCTCTTCCTTGCATGGACAACAACCATTGACAGCAATTGCAAACCCATGATTTGTAACAAAAACTCACCGAAGCAGGAAGCTTTTCCGGGGCTGAACCGGGGATTCAACCATGATGTGGAATGATTGTGAATATGTGGTGCTTGTGGTTGTTTGGGTGGTCGTGGGTTTCTGGGCCTGTGTTTGGTGAGACAGAACTGGGTTTCGACAGCTGTAGTTGTTGAATTTGGGATAGGGTGACTATGGGCGATAGTGTTAGGGATAGACTAATGGATAAATGGCCATGGACAACTTGGTTTAGGTGTTGAATTTGGGTTAAGATGATCATGGGTGGTAGTGTTTGGGATAGACTAACAAGCCAAATGGCCACGTACCACCTGGGTTTAGGTGGCAGTGACGTACGTCACTGGGTTTTTGATTCAAGCACAAGGGTTGAGCAATCATGGAGATGTCATTAAGATCAAATTGACCACTTGGGTTTAGGTGGCAACGACGTACGTCACTAGGTTTTCGATTCAAGCACAAGAGTTGAGCAATCATGGAGATGCCATTAAGATCGGGTTTTCGGGGTTGAGCAATCATGGAGATGCCATTAAGATCGGGTTTTCGATTCAAGCACAAGGATTGAGAAATCATGAAAATGCCATTAAGATTAAATTTATACTCTGAATAAATTGGCCCGAGTGGGATAATTTAATTAGACATCCTAAGGAACCAAGAAACCATAATTTAATTTGAAAACCTAAAGAACCATACTTTGGAACCATAATTTAATTTGAGAACCTAAGGAATCATACCTAAAGTATTGTATCTAAGTTTTACCATTTTATTACAAATAGATTGAACTCGGGAGTATATTTTGCAAAGTAATTAGTTGTTATATCTTTTCATATAATTTATCTGTTCTTGGGAATGCTGGGATATACTAGCTTGTAACTTGTTAGATTTCCTCTGTATCTCTTTTTGAGGGGGAAAAAAAAGAAAGAGCGAGAGAAAGAAAGGAAGATATCATCTAGACCGAGTAGATCGCCGCCAAAACGTGAAGGCTCATTGCCAAGTCCAGACTCGGCTCGCCGTCATCTCCATCGGAGCACCACTCGAACTTTTTATTGTATCACTAGCAAGCAATTATTACTTTTTATGCTCGCTCCCTCTCCCTCTAGTTCTATAGAAAATTGCTTGGTTAGTAGTTACAAAAGGAGTTTCAATGGGTTTGCTACCAAGCTCACTGATCGTGAAAGACAAAAGCTTGAGTTGGGGTATTTTTTGACTTGATAGTTTTCACATTATATCTCAAACACCATTATTGGGTTTGAATTTTTTTTTTTAAATTTATATTTGGGTAATTTAAGAATGGAGTAATTGATAAGAAATTAAGAATGCGTTCATTTTTCTCTTTTTTTGGTTTAGAAGAATTTCTATTTGTTTCAAGAACAGTTGCTTTCGAAATTCCAAGAAAATTTTGAGCTTAAAATGACATTTCTTTGCATTTGTTGCACTGTTTGGTTGCCAAAAAAGTGAGAGAAAATAGAAAAGAAACAAAAATATTTTTCTTATCTGGATTTTTAATATAATTGCTAATGTGAATGTGCTTATGTGAAATTTTTTAATCCCAAAAATAAGACTAGAGAGAGTGAAAAGGAGAATCCAAGAAAGTGTTGGGGTTTTCACTTTAATGACAGTTTGGTAATTTTGATAATTGGGTAATTGGGTGAGTTAAGATTCACTCATAATAATTCGGTTGGGTTGGATTTGGATTAGAAGCAATTAGTAAAATGAATTTTAATGGGTAAATGAATTTTATATACTCAATCCAATTATGCTCACCCCAAACCCACCCATTTGACACTCCTACGTCTAGGCCACCAAGATGCAAAAGAAATGGAGCCTAAAGCGCCAGTAATGTATAGTTCAAGTATAGGGAACTTTCTTCAGAATCTATGAGAGTATTAGCAAGTACTGTTACAACTTGCAACCCCGTAGGCAAGCCATAGAACAAAATAAAGCCAGTGCCCAGTTGTATACCTTCTCCAGTAATGTATTTTATGATCTAAATTTGCAATGGATACATAAAACTTCATCTAATACATATTATACCAGATGTAAGTACTCATTGCAACCAGAAATTATAGAATGATTTGTTGAGCTAAGGATGCAGCATAATTCCTGACCCTATACATCAAATGCTAGTTTCAGTCTCTTAGAAGACATCAGGATGGAAACGTCCAGGAATGGAGCTGCTTTGTTGCGCCTGCTTCAAATGCATTGACAAGGCATAGTTGTTCACCTGCTCCAGTCACGTAATAATTGAAACAGATTAGTATGCATATTAAAACAAATTTCTGATAGACTTCACAATGCATGAAATATATATATATATATATATATATCATTAATCTACTATTCTTAGTTTCATGGATCTAAATTTTAATAGCAAGGGGAGTGCTTCGGTGTTGGCAAAGAAGACCCCTTATTTCTTTCTAAAAGAAATAGGGTATGGTTCCACAATGTTTGAAGTGGAAAGTTTGGAGGAAAGGGATATGAGGACTTTATTTGTTCGGACTCTTTTCATTTGGATGCCTTTGGATGAAAGTAGGCCTCCAAAGTTTGACTTCATAGATTCACTGTACTCTAGAAATTGTACGGGGCCTTTTCAGTATATTGTTGATGTCCTCCATTACCCTTTTATCTTTCTTCTTCATACATCTTTTTTTATGCTATTTTACTAATAAAACATACCAAATATTTTTAGGATCTTTGATTTGTGTCACTTTTTAAAATATTGTCAAATTGAAGAAAACTAGAATCTTTTAATTAATCTTTACTGTTTTTTTAGTTAAAGGAAGATGCTTACTTTACATTGTAAACTAAACAAATGAGTACAATGTTGTAAATGCAAAAAGATTGTACACTTCTAACAAATATGTACAACATTGTACACATTTGTTTAGTCTACAATGTAAGAATTAGATTGCTAGTACAATGTAAACCTATAATTAACCTTAGTTTAATATATTTGTTCATCCTAAACCATGAAACATTTGCAAGAGATGCCCTAAACTTTAATGTACACCTGTACCTTCCATATGAATGTCTAAATTAACAAACTATTGGGAAAATTTATCTTGAAACAGAGTGTTGATCATAGAATTTTACATTTTAAGATACACATTACAAATGCATCCATATTTTTGAGGGTAAATAATTATCCATTAATCTATAATTTAGAACTAATATGAATGATAGGAATACCTTAAAAATTAACCCCGCCCAAAATCTGGTTAGTGTAGAATTTTGGAGTTTATGGTTGATTACTACAATCATTCCTCTCTTTTTCTTGGTCTTTTTCATTTCACATAACATGATATAAAGGACTCATTTCAACACAATTCAATAAATATATTGCTATGGAACATTAAGATTAGTCAATGTGTATCTCATTCAGAAAAATAAATTTTTTAATCCAATTTTTAATTTTTGTATTATTTTTCTAATGTTATGGATTAAAGTTGTAATTTACATATCCATATGAAAGCATAAGAAATTTTGCAATTTTTCATACCAAACACCAAAAATGTTCTCTAGAGCATCGTGAGGGATGTAATCATGACACTGCAAATAAGCAACTTTCCAACAAAAAACATTTTACACCAAAACAAACAAAACCTTAAATTGAAAACAAATAAAGAAATGATTGAGGAGGGGAGGAGGGGGAGAAAACAAAGGTTTTAACTCTAACCTCAAGTGTTCTCAACTGCTCTTGATACTGAGACAACAACTGCTTCAAATGCTGCAGCTCGCGGTTCTTATCTTCATACTCTTTCTGACGTTCATGCTGAATAGCCACAGCACGCTTGAGAATGGAATTCTCCCGCACGAGTGCTTCAATTTGCTCCTTCAACATCACATTTTCCTATATTTGGAAACATTTCAATTTCACAATGCCAATCTACATTACTATTAGATCTGAGATGCAATGAGTATCATGGGGGAGGAACAAGAACAAAAAAAATCAGGTCTAGAAAATTGCTTGCAAATCCTTATGTTGTAAAAGGGTTGGGATTCAGAAAATCCAACACCTTTGTCTCTACTGGGCAAGTGGTTAAGGGAGCTTTACTCTAGGAAAAAGGTCATTTATGAAGAAGGTTTGATGTGGAACAAATCTGGCAGAGTTCTCTTGGGACCTTGCTTAGTCATTCTAAAGTTGAATTGAGTCATTTTATTGTTCTTTTTTGTTTATTTGTTGTTGAATCAGTTTTAATCAAGATTTACTAGAATAAGGGCAATTTAGTAATTATTAAAAATCTGGATATTTTTATGTTTCGAGACCTTTTCCTATTTGGTTTATAAGTTCTTAAGTACTTTTTTTTATTTGTTATTAATAAAGTAGTCATTCTAAGAATAGATTATTTAGTCCCAATCCTTCTATGAAAGGATTCAACAATAATCTATATAAAGGCTTTATTGTAGGAATAGTATTGATAGAAAGATTTATTTTAATAAAACTCCAGCAACTTATTTTAAGCTTTGAGGGTGTGATTGCCTAAGAAAACCTAGGTGTGATTACCTGTTGTTTATCTTTCTTTATTTCTTCTTATTTTCACCATTTTAACACCAAACAGCCATCAAACTATTCAAGATTCAATCTTTTCTTTACCTAAGTCCTTATACATCAATCCATATTCAAGAAACCTTAAAGATTTCATCAAAAAATCTAATTTAGTACTGAATTCCCAAATATCCTACATTAAAATTTGTATTAGAACCCATTAACGCTTTCATCCTACATCAAAGTTAACAACAATAATATCTGAGGTAGGAGAAAGGGATTGGACTCTCCAATTCTCATGGGACTCTCCAATTCACATGGGCTATCAGATTGACTTTGTGGTTGGTAAAGATGATAGAATTCGATTGGGTATGAAGTACTTGCTGAAAGTGTCTTATTGTCTTTATTTCCGAAACTCTCAAGATTGGAAGTTAGAATAGTTTGCTAATTATTTTGACCTGCTATATTCAGCCAAGATATAAGTGGGAATGGTGGATAAGGTATTTGGAAGCTTAATAAAAATGGTATTATTAGGCTTTAATAGGGACAATCATGTTTAGCTTTCCTTGGAAGGCTATTTGAAATGCGTTGCTTTCCTTGGAAGGTTATTTGATAAGGTTGTGACCTTGGGGAAAGTTCTCACCATAGACAATCTTATTATTCTATCTTATTAAAAAGGGAACAACTTGGACGGATCAGCATTGAACGTGCAAATGGAACGACCGAGTCTATTCACCAATTTCTTTTTTATATCATCCAATATCTAGGGAGTTTGGGACTTTGTATTTACGGGGTTAAGAGTAGAATGGAAAACACGAACAGAAGGCTCAATATGGAGGCAAAATCATAGCTCTTCAAAAAACTATTGTATGGAATATAGTTCCAACATGCTACATGTGGTATGCAGATAGGACATTCTAGGAGCAGGATTTATCTACAGGAAGGATGAAATCATGATTTGTTGGGTCTCTTGTAATTTGGATGTAGACCATCTAGTGTGTATAATTTCATAGACTTATTGTATTACAGGCTTCTTAGAAGAATAGTTGGGCAATATACACTTTGTTCCCCATTGTCTTTAATGAAATTACATGGTTCGGATTTATTTGTTAAATGGAAGTGAATGACTAAGAAACCAGGGTAATTAAAGGTTGCAAGTAGCCTCTATTGATTCAAGTTGAGGGAACAAAAAAATGAAAAGGAAGACAAAAAATCACATTAATAGAAGTAATAATAATAATAAAAAAGCACGTGTCTATCAAAATACCTTTTTTTTTTATTATAGGTAACATGTCTATCAAAATACCAATTCTCCCAAAAGCTAAACCCCCCTTAATAAGCCAAATTCATGAGATTTTGAACATTTTAAATGGGAGGTAGAGTAAAGTCATGAATAGAACTGAGGATCTCCTGCTTTGAGACCATGTTAAAATACCAATTCTTCCAAAAACTCAAGTTGTTAGGAAATGGTGAATTTGATCATTTAACCATATTTCTAACAATGTCAATTAAAAGAGTGTAATAGAAAGCATGACTTTAGATAAGATAGAGTGGAGAAAAAGAATCCATATGACCGACCCTAACTAATCTGTAGAGATCTATAATTGACTAGAAATTGATTTTTATTTTTCCAACTTCATTCATATTGGCTTCTCTTTGCTATGTTCTTGTTCAACTTCAAGCCTATTGCCTTCTCTTTGATATATTCTCATTTTATTGTGGGGCTTTTGATGTAGGACAATTGGGAAATTTGTCTACATGTGATTGTGGTAGGTTTAGAGTAAGAAGAATTTATACTCTTAGGTTTAGAATTATTGAAGAAAGGGTTATGGGATTGTGGTAGGTTTAGAGTAAGAAGAATTTATACTCTTAGGTTTAGAATTATTGAAGAAAGGGTTATGGGGTTGTGATAAGAACTATGATGCACGGACACGGACACGGACACGGCGATACGGCAATTTTTGAAAAACAAGGATAGGACACGGCGTGGACATGGCAATTAAATAATTAATTACATTTTATATTTAGGCATATTTTTTAGACATAAAATACGTTTATGTCTAGAATTTAAATTATGTAAGAACTACAAATAAGTAAACTAATATCCAAAGTAGTACAATAATACACATAAAGTGTTTAGAGTACCAACCAAAAGTTTAAATAGGCTACATTCAACATCAAACTAAAAACATGAAAGGAAAACAAGCAGGACACACAAAAACAAAAATCACAAAAACAAACTTTAGTAAAATCACCTACAATATTTAACTTTAATAAATAAATAAAACTATAGCAAGACACACAAAAACAAAAATCACTAAATACATAATGAACATTATAATTTATAAGGCAAGGCCGAGTAAAGAAACAAAATAAATAAATAAATAAATATATATATATATATATATATACACAGTAAAGTATAACACAGTGAGTGGGATAAAAAAAAAAAAAAAAGAAGCTTTGGGTGTTATAAATATAACACGCCACAGTTTGCCAAACGGTCCAAACCAAAGGTCCAATGCAGTCAGCAGATAAAAGAAAGAAAAAAAGAAAAGAAAAAGAAATCGCAAAACAGAGAGAGAGAGAGAGAAGAGAAGCTCGGACCTGTCCATGCCGAGAGAGAGAGAGAGAGAGAGAGAGAGAGAGAGAGAGAGGAAGGGACAGAGGGACGGAGGGAGCTCGCTGACTCGCCGATCGGACCAATGTAGCGCCTGCAAGGGACAGAGGGCAGCGGGCAGAGGGAAATCAACGGTTGGGCTGTGTGGGTTTCTGATTTGAGATTTCTCACTTCTCACTCAAGGGTATATCACAAAATCAATCGTAAGGATTTGTCCATCTGTCAAAATCTGGAATTTTTGTTTTTTGTTTTTTTGTTTTTCCACTGCTGGCGTGTCGGCGCCGCTTCGGTGCCGCGTCAGAGAAGAAAGAAAAACAAAAAAAAAAAGACACCGCTCGGACACTGGAATTTGGCGAGTCGTGCCGGTATCCACATCCGACACGTCACTAAAAATGGCGTGTCGGTGCAACCTAGGATAAGAATTAAATGGTGGTTTAATGATTTTTTTTTTTTTTTTTTTTTTTTTTTTTTTGTGAGCAGCAATGGTTTAATGAGTTACTTTATAGGTATTTGATAGACAAAAGTACATGCAGGGTTTTTAGGGCTTTATAAAAGGGCTTGCTCTGGGGTCGTAAGGAAGAAGGAAAAGAGATAATTTTGTGGTGTTTGGGGGATATATGAATAGTACCTGTGAACACTACGACATAGAAGAGAATAAGAAGAGAAGAGACAGGAAGAATGCAATACGCGAAAGCCAACATACCTCAATACTTAAAACACTCAATATCTTTATTACTGAACTCCTTTTAGTAGAATAGCAAAATAAATATACAAGGACTCTTTTTTTTTGTTCTAGTAGTATTAGGTTTCCTAATTTTGACCAACAAACTAATAAAGGAATCTTAGACCCAAAGTAAAGAAAACCCTAAAATACTTAAGATTCCTTGAAAATTCTAAAATTAACACCAAAATCCTCAATTTGTAGGAATTGCAAAGATTAGAATTTTGCCCCTGAATTCAAAATTTACCATAACTTAATGATAAAAAACTGTATTAACACACAACTAGACCTTTAAAACCACGACTTTTACTTCTATTTGAACTTCAAATGTGGACCCCAAAAAACAAGCCTTAAATAGGTGAATTTGCATGGTAGTAACAAATTAATCTTCAAAGTTGCATCAAATTTCTTCTTAAACCCATTGTAAGGGTCAATTTACCAAAAGGCAGGACCTTAGTTGGTTCATATTAGATGCACCAAATCCAAGTTCTGCTTGCCACATCATATTTTTGGAACTATTTTAAAATATAATGCTGGGTAAAATGAATGCCACTGTATGGCACACATTGCCCAACAATTTCTATGCATGCTTCACACTAACACATGGCTTTTAATGTAAATAGGATTTTTGTTGAAAAATCATCACAACAAAGAGCTTCTATCCACATTAAACACCATCAATTACGTTAATATCATGGTTTAAAAGGTTTCAACTATTATATAATAAATAATTTTGCAAATTTCATCATATTATTTTTTTATAGAAAATGAATCCTACTACTACTGATTATGGAGTTTACCAGAATGAAAAAACAAGGGACATATGGCTCAAATCATTAGTCCGGTATTGGAAATAGCTTTTCCCCCAAGAAAATGCTCAATATTTACAATGCTCCAGTAGTTAAGGGTGTCCTACGTAAAAGTTGCTTCTCGACATTGGCATGACCAATTGCTACCATCATATATTGCTAATATCATATATAAAAAGTTAACTTTGACACAAAATTATACATACCTTGTGGACATTTTGTGTTGCCTCGGCACAAGCACGTGAGCTGATGGACCTCTCTAAAATTTCTAGCAATCTTGTAGCACGTGCTTTGGCATCGTCCATACTAGAAGCACACGTCATTTCCCTTACAAATAAGTCGATCCATTCCACACCTTCCATGGGAAGGTTGTTTGGCACTGACGAATTATTAGGGGCAACAAAATTTTCATCATCCGGCAATCTACCTGTCAATTTTGCAAGCAACTGTCAAATTCTTTCCTACCAAGGTCCAAGACACCAATCACCATAAAGAATGCAAAGCAAACAACTCATAGACAACACTATCTAATACAAAATCATATAATTATAAACAACGAAGTTCTTGTTGAAGACAAGTTACAATTGGAGAGCTAAGAGTTCAGATGACAATGAAAATTTCTTCAAAAGAAGAGGTCTTCCAAAGCAAACCATGAATGAAATTGATTATTTACGCAATAGGACATTTAAGGCAATGATTGGGAACATCACCAAACATGATTTTTTAAAATGTAAGCTTTGGCCCCAAGAGGAGAGGAAAGGGGAGATTCAAACTAGTGACCCCTACTTCATGCGAGGTTGTCCACAACCTATTGATCTACCCCTTGAGTTAACATCAAACATGATATTAAGATGAGAGAAATTTGTTTTTGTTGTGTAATGCATAATGGCTAGCAAGAGACTTCTTAAGGCATTCAAGGTAAATGAATATAGTTAGAGAATATGTGAAGAGGCTGGCATATCACTATTTTTAGACAGTCTCACCAACTAGGGCCTCCCCTTATTCTAATCCACGTCTTTTGCCTTCACAAGCCCCGTCTCCCTAAATCTGCACTTTGATAAGCAAACTCCCTTGACACAACATAGAAATGAAAAGAACCATACCATCCGATTTAGCTTGCCTTGTATCTATAAATATTATTGGAAAAAATATTTTTCGTGTCCACTTTTTTGTACTTCAATATCTAATTGAAAATGATTTAATAATAAGACAAATTAAGGATATAAAGGTAAATTTGGGAGATTTAAAATTCAAATTCCTTAAAAATAGCACACATTATATACTTAACTATAACTATTTGCAGTTACAATTATATATATATATATATATATGTATATATTTTAATGTTTGTTGATACAAATTCAGATCTAAAACCACACCGAAAGGCAAATAGGTAGAATGGTTACTGACAAGACTAGTAGCAATTAGCAAAAACTCACCATCTACTTGAAGGTGTTAATTTTAATGAAACACTATGTAGATGGTAGCGAATTACATACCCTTCTCCACATTTACATCTGATACTTCAGCAGAAACTGAATTTCCCTCTGCAGATCCTAAGCAAAGCCCATGCAGACTCTTGATGGCAGCATCCAAATCATTACCACATTCTTGCAGAGCTCTCTCAAGAATCTGAACAGTAAAATCAACGTATAATTAGAAAGATGGAAAAACAATATTGCCTGACAATGGATCAACAACCATGTGGGAACACTTTTTTCCAATATAACAAATTAAACATGGAAACAGAATATAGTTTCAACAAAATTATTAGATAAGCATTTATACACCACATAACGAAAACCAACTTAACAAGGATGCAGCCTTTAATGGATAGAAAAACCATAAAAGGATCTTTCCAGCCCAAAGCAACTATTTTCAATAAGCATTACACCTTATGCCCTCTAAGTAGGGAGTTCATCTTGCAATAATAATGTCATACAGGAAAAGAAATGGCAAGACTCTATGTCTCTAGCATTATAGACACATGACTTAATGAACATTACAGATCAGAGACCAATCAACTTGAATATATAATGCAATCATCACTTCAAGCTTTTTGCTCAAAAAACTTCAAAACCTATCCCACAAACTCTAATTTAATATCTATACAACCCTTGATAAGAAAAATATTTAACAATATTCTCAGAGAAGAACCTAAGCATACAAGAAGCATACTACAGAGTATCATTAGGAAAAAAAAATTTACTATAGTCAATGACATCTAAAAAAGAATGAGAAGCAATAATGCTAAATGCAACAGACTACTCAGTACTCATACAAAGTTCTTAGAAATAAAAAGTACACAACTCCACACTGTTGAAAGTGTGATTATTTCCATCTCTGCAAACGATTTATATAAGACAAAGGGCTGCATTCCAGATCACACCGCTTCTTTGCCTTCGAAACATATTCCTTGACAACAAAAGTACATGTTAGAGACTAATTTTTAATGGTGATTTACGAGTATGATGCATTATGCATGTATTAATTGTTTGTCACAAACATAGGCTCTGTTGGGATTTGAACCCAAAAACTGGTTTTATAGACCAGCTCCTATCCATCAGGAACAAAGTCAGAGATTTGTCTATAATATTCTTAAACATCAAATACATTAGATTGGAACTCTATATGCAAAATAACTATATTTAGAATTTGGCACCTCGTTTCACTCAAGGCGCCTCATCACCTTGGAAAAGGCTACACTGGGACCATCAGCCATTTAACTACAAAATACTGTAAGGACAAAAGACCAAAGGTCTTAAGCAACGGTTAATTGAAGTATCAAGTGATCAATCAATTCGACGTTACATTTACACACAAAGCAGAGCAGGAATCCACAACAATTAATAATAATAATCATCTTACACACAATTAGCATTCTTCCCAATTGCAAACAACTGAATACAATGTTAAGGTTGTACAGAAGCATCTCTGATGAAATTAGATTCTAAGAACAATGCAGAAGTAGGACAACCTCAGCCTCAAGTCCCCATTAACCTTTTAACATCAAAACAAACTAAAAAGTCTATAGACTTCCAATCAATACAATGTTAAAAGTTGAAACTCTTTTTCTATCAAAACCCACAAAATATAAATAAAAATCTAAGAATTTACAATAAATTAGTAAAAGATTAATAATAAAAATTGAAGAGAATAAATGAGATGAGAAACAGTACGTGGAAATCCATGTGAGGAAAGACAGAGCGAAGTTGATCAATAAGAGAAGGAGGAGTGAACCGAGTTGGGGAAGAAGATGATGGAGATGAAGATGAAGAGGCACAGCGTAGCCTCTTGGATACAGGAGGCGATCCTGGAAGCTCCTCGAAGAACGATCTCTTGCTTCCACACACAATAGCAGACATATTATCGTCTTCGTCTTCGTCTTCTACAATCTACACTCTACGATTACAACAAACAACAATCGCAATTACTCTGATTCCAGAGATTTTTTTTTTTTTTTTTTTTTTCAAAGAGTTTAGGGTTTTGGGTTTGAATCTGAATGAATGCTAAAAACTTTTTTTGAATTTGTATTTAGCTTGGGGCTTCGGTTAAGTATTTTTTTTTTTTTTTAAATTAATTTTATACTGGTGGAAGCCATAGAGAGAGACACGTCACGATGACTCGTGAGACACAAACACGGCATTTAAAAATTCCACGTCACTTTTACTTTCCTTTTAAAGTAACTATAAAAATAAATATAAAAACTTTGTCGGAAATTCCTGCTCTGCTTTCCGTATACATATAGAAAATCTTAGTTGTTCCTCACCAAAAAAAAAAAAAAAAATTTATTTTCCATATTTGGGATAAAAATTAGTCCTATAATTATATTTTAATGAATGAATTGTGTAATTCTTCTCAAATGCACTTTAATTCTTAAATGTTAGAGCATTTGACTAGTCGGATGTTAAAATTTTAGCTAAAAACTCACAAGAAACCCACATATCAGTCTCAACAAACTACTAAAAAAATTTAACATTGATCATTACCTCACTACTACTAATAAAAATATTTTTTTACTCTCTCTCTCTCTCTCTCTCTCTCTCTCATCCACAAATTTGTTTAGTAATGGCGATAGATGGGTTTTAACAGCAGGCAATAATTTGTGGGCCTAGTGATGCTTCGTGGTGCGATTGGGTTTAGTGCTTAAAGGTGGGTTTTGCCGATGATTGGGTTTGGTGTTTGAAGCTGAAGTTGGGTTTGGGACGGAGCAGTGATGGTAGAGTTTGTGGCAAAGCTCGATAGCAGGGGTTTGGTGGTGTTGCTGATGAAGGGCCCACTAGGTAGTTGTAGAGTACACTCTAGGTTGCTAAGAAAGGGGTGGGATCGGTGGGTGAGGAAGGAGATAAAAAAAATTATTTATTTTTGGAGAGAGAAAAAATAATATTTAAATAAAGTAGTAAATAAATATTGAGATTGATGTATGAGTGTATTTGTTAAATTAGTAAAAATACAATTTTTTTTGAGTTAATTTAGCTAAAATTTTGGTGAGACTGATGCAAATGCCATTAGCCCTATGTTTTCTTTAGAAGTGTCATAATAGTTACATCAATCATTGAACTGCTAGGTCATAACTTTTATATGCAACTTTTTGTATAATTTTTGTGTACAAAATAAAGTTTTGTCAATGAAAATAAACCATAAATCAAAAGTACTAATATTTCAAATATTTTTTTTTTCTCAAAGACGATATATCTTGGATCTTAGAACCGTAGAAGCTATAGCAACTGCAAGAGCTTTAGAATTTTCTTTGGAAATCGATGTCATTTCAACAATGCTGGAAGGAGATTCAGAGATCGTTATTAATTCTCAAAAGACGAAAACTAGCTTGACAACCTCCTTTGGTCATTTGATAAAAGATGCAAAGTTCATCATAGAGGCCTTTAGAAAAATTAGTTGTTCTCATGTTCATTGTGAAGGTAACTTTGTAGTTTACAACATTGCTAAACATGCAAGATATGACATAGGTTTATTAGTGTGGATGGAAGATGTCTCATCACAACTTTCAACTATAATTCAAGCCAATTCCAATCTTACTGTTTGTGCAAGCAAAGAAATCCTAATTCTAAACTTTTTTTTTTTTTTTTTATTAAAAGAAATATGAGAATCAATCCTAATTCTACTTTTTTTTTTTTTTGGGAGAATCAATCCTAATTCTACTTGTTTTGCTAAGTCTTGTAACCCTAGTAAGTCTAAGATTTAGACTACCATAAATATCTTTCTATGGGTTCATTTTAATACACAATTTATGTAGCAAATATGTAACCATCAAGGATTAATTTTCAGTGTATACATATGCCTTTAGAGCATTAGCATCAGTATGTGCAAAAGTTTCCTTCTATTTTACAATAAAAATCTACTTTTTCTATTTTACACGATTAATTTGCAAAAACACCCGCATCAGATTATCTATAATACACCATTTTTTATTAAAATAATACTTTTTCACATTTTTTATTTATTTATTATTTCCCCTTACCCATACATGGCCCCACCACCTTACCTCACTTCTCTGAAACACTCTCTCTCTTTCTTTTTCTCCTTCCTCTTTCTATTTGCTTATTTCTTCTTCTCCTTCTTTCTTCTTCTACGTTTTTCTTCTTTAGCATCTTCTTTCTTTCTTTTTCTTCTTCTTTTTCTTTTGCTGTTCTTTCTGATGGGACTAACGAATTTGTTTCCCCTAGACGATCTCAAGGATACAGATGAGGACATTCTCAAACGAGCTAAACAAATACCCATATCACTGACGAAGGCAACCAAACATTCAATGCAGCCAATTAAATCCGGAGCGGTTACAGAGCCAGCTGTATGGACTGTTGGAGCACATTAAAGCCACATTACAAAGCATGGAACGTTACCAAGATGGACATTAAGGCCACCATAAATACCCCAACGGCTAAAAGCTGTGAAAACATATATAAGGCCCTCACAATGTCAACAGAAGGTACGGAGACACACTTGGATAATCTTATTGTTATTTTACAATTTTGTTTTATCTTACAAAGAGCTCCCTTGTACTAACTTTGGCATCGGAGACGTTGTGGCAAACACTACACTGGTGACCACCTTGAGGGAGTTATTCTACCATCCATACATTCACGAGAGCTTGGATCCATCTGCCCACTCTGACTAACAAGCTTTACGCTTCATTAGTTTGGCGCCGTCTGTGGGGACAACATTTTCGTATTCAAATTCAAAAACGTAGTTTCCGATCAACTGTTACATTCAAATAGAGTCCAATCAAGATTTCGCAGCCTTGGCTCAGCAAGTCCAGGCTCTTGCGGCCACCGTTGAAGAGCTTACTAGACAAAATCAAGAAATGAAGCTAAAGCTTCAACAGGAGGAGAATCGGTCCAAAGGCAACCCGGAGGATGAGGGAGATAGCCATAGAAGAAATGAACATCGAAGACCAACAACTCCAGATGAACAAAATTCAGATCTTCTTCGAGAAATGAGGAAAGAGATGGACGAGCTGAGGAACGCCATCAAAGAGAAGACAGACCGAAGCCTGGATAGAATGGTCAGGGCAACAGACTCTTCCTTCACTACGACGGTCCTGGAATGCCCAGTACCTTCAAAATTTCGGTTACCTCAGCTTGAGCCGTTCGACGGACTTAAGGATCCCCAGGATCACCTTAACACCTTCAAGATGACACTAGACCTTCAACAGCTTCCTGACGAAATACTGTGTCGTTCCTTCCCGACTACTCTTAAAGGAGCTGCAAGGAAGTGGTTCACAAAGCTGCCAACCTCGTCCATTAACAGCTTCGAATAGTTGAGCAACGCCTTTTTGCGCCACTTCGTCGGAGGACAATGCCCTAAGAGGCCAGCAGACCATTTACTCACTATTAGATAAGGGTAGAAGGAAACCCTGAGGTCGTACATGAAACGTTTTACTCGAGAGACCCTGGAGGTAGATGACGCTAACGACAAGGTGCAATTGACAACCTTTAAGGCAGGGCTAAAGTCTAGGGAGTTCATAGTTTCACTCGCGAAGAATCCTCCCAAGACGATGGCAGAAATGCTTCTGAAGACACAAAAGTATATGAATGCTAAAGACGCATTAGCAGCCATAAGGGATGTAGAGAAGCTAGGAGACAAGGGAAGGAAGGAAGACGATCGTAGGGGACAAAAAATGGAGCGTCAAGATTGTCGGACCAATGACGGGGGCAAAAGGAAAGACGATAAAACTCCTCAAATGGTAAAATTTACCCCTCTAGTTATGCCTGTTGACAAAATTTTAATGCAGATTAAGGATGAGCACTGCCTCAAATGGCCGAGGCCATTACATTCATCTTCTAACGTCCGTGATAAGAATAAGTACTGCCGGTTTCACAAGGATCATGGCTACTACACAGAAGATTGTCGGGACCTAAAGGAGCAGATGGAGGAGTTGATATGGAAAGAAAAACTGCAAAAGTATGTGAAGAAAGGAGAGTCTAGTAGGTTCAGGGATGGTAACACAAACCAGAGTGATTCCTCGTCAAAAGACGAAGACAGCACGTCCCAGCCTCCACAGAATGTAATTGGGGAGATAAAAACAATTGCAGGAGGACTATTCACGGGCAGGTAGTTTAGATCTCTCAGGAAAGCATGTTAATGGTAGGTGAACAGCGTCCACATGATACCTCCATTCAAGCAAAGACGAACAAATCAAGACATGTCTTTCAACGAAGGAGATGCTAGGGGAGTGAAGCAGCCTCACAACGACCCCTTAGTCATAATGCTCACGATAGAATGATTCAATACCAAAAGGATCCTTGTAGACAACGGTAGCTCATCAGACATCATCTACCTTCTTGGTTTCCAGTAGCTGAAGCTAGATCTAGGAAGACTACGCCCATTTGACTCCCCCTTCATCAATTTCAATGGGGACAGAGTATATCCCAAAGGCATAGTGACATTAACAGTAACAGTGGGGACCTACCCGAGGCAGTTGACTCGTCAGTTAGACTTCTTGGTGGTAGATTGCCCTTCATCTTACAATGTGATCATCGGGAGGCCCATACTCAACCTATGGAAGTTAGCCACGTATACTTATTGCCTAAAGGTAAAGTTCTCAACAGAGAATGAAGTTGGCGAGGTTAAA
The DNA here is from genome assembly GCA_023621385.1 of Quercus gilva. Lineage (NCBI taxonomy): Eukaryota > Viridiplantae > Streptophyta > Magnoliopsida > Fagales > Fagaceae > Quercus > Quercus gilva. The sequence goes on from CM042477.1 coordinate 36,557,670, forward strand.
GGAGATCAAGTCGTCACAAGAGAGTGCTACCAGGCCGTCTTGGCCGTAAAGGAGAACCATAAGTGGATAATCGAGGAGAAGGAGGAAAATAAAGCGGAAGTCCTTGAGACAGTGGAACTGGTCGAAGGAGAGGCAACCAAGATGACAAGAATAGGGATGCTTAATCCAGAAATGAGAATGAAGCTTGTCCAATTCCTCAGAGAAAACTTGGACGTCTTCGTATGGAGTCACGAGGACATGCCAAGCATATCCCCAAAAGTCATTTAGCATAAGCTGAAGGTGGACCCAGAGAAAATGCCCATCCAGTAAAGACGACGAGTCTTCGCCCCATAATGAAACCAAGCAATTATTGACGAAGTCAACAAACTATTGTTGGCAGGCTTTATTCGAGAGTTCTACTATCCAGATTGGCTTGCAAACGTTGTCCTAGTAAAGAAGGCTAATAGGAAATGGAGAATGTGTGTAGACTTCACAGACCTAAACAAAACTTGTCCGAAAGATAGTTTCCCCATACCAAGGATAGACTAGCTGGTGGACTCTACGGTTGGGCATAAGTTACTGATGTTCATGGAAGCCTTCTCAAGGTACAACTAGATAAAAATGGCTAAAGAAGATCAGGAGAAAACTGCCTTCATCACAAGTCAGGGGCTCTATTGCTATAAGTGATGCCCTTTGAGTTGAAGAATGCAAGAGCAACTTACCAAAGGTTAGTTAATAAGATGTTTAGCAAATAGATTGGCAGAAATATGGAAGTGTATGTGGATGACATGCTCGTCAAGAGTAGAGAAGAACTTACCCATCTGGACGACCTAAAGGAGACGTTTGCCACCCTCAGAAAATACCAGATGAAATTGAATCCTACTAAGTGTGCCTTTGGTGTAACCTTAGGGAAGTTCTTGGGATTCATGGTGTCCCAAAGGTGAATAGAAGTGAACCTGGAGAAAGTACAGGCCATACTCAATATGATGTCACCCAAGACCGTCAAAGAAGTCCAGAAGCTCACAAGAAGGATTGCGGCACTCAATAGGTTCGTCTCTAAGGCGACGGACAAATGCTTACCCTTCTTCAAGACATTAAAGCAGGCTTTCACGTAGACTGACGAATGCGAGGCAGCGTTTTAGAAACTCAAACATTACCTGAACAATCCACCCCTCTTGAGTCTGTCCAAGGAAGGGAAAAACTTATATTTATATCTGGCAGTATCAGCTACGGCCGTTAGCGCGGCCTTGATTTGAGAAAAGGGTAAGAAGCAGCTCCCAGTTTACTACATCAGTCAAGTGTTTCAAGAAGCTAAGGCCAAATACCCAAGAATTGAGAAGATTGCATTCGCATTAATAGTAGCCTCGCGCAAACTGAGACCATACTTTCAGGCGAACCCTATCTTGGTGATGACAGATTAACCCATCAAAAAGTTCAGGAACAAGCCCGAAGCAGCAGGAAGAATGTCCAATGGGTGATTGAACTCAGCCAGTTTGACATCGAGTATCACCCTAGAACAGTCATCAAGGCACAAGCTCTGGTGGACTTCATTGCCGAGTTCACCCTCCCAGAAGATGACAACCCCACCAATGAAACAGAACAGTGGACGATCTAGACTGATGGTTTGTTAGCTCAAAAGATAGGGGGAGTAGGGATCATCATAGTCACCCCCGACGGAGAAATGCTCAGGTACGGAGTTCAACTGAAGTTCCCAGCCACCAATAACGAAGCCGAATACGAAGGAATACTATCGGGGCTAAGACTTGAGAAGGCACATGGGGCTAAGAACCTGTTCATTTAGAGCGATTTGAAATTTGTAATAGGGCAGATCAAAGAAGAGTATGAAGCAAATGAGGAAAGAATGCAGAATTACCTTAAGCTGATGTAACATCTAGCCCAGGAGTTTGATAAATTAGAATTCGTACAGATCCCAAAAAGCCAAAATGTGGCAGCAGACGAGATTCAAAAATGGCCTCGTCAAAGGAGAGGTCAACAAGCATGGAGTTAGACATGGAGGTCTAAAAGTGCCCCAGCATCGAAGAAGTTCCAACATTTGCAATCCAGAGCACAAACAGCTGGATGACACCGATCGTATCTTTCCTCCAAGACGAGCACCTCCCTCAGGATGCCGAGAAGGCCAAGAAGATCAAGAAGAGGGCAGCTAGATTTACGATCCTAAATGACACCTTATACAAGAGAGGCTTCTCCATGCCTTACTTGAAGTGTGTTGACGAAGAGGAAGCCAAGTACATCCTGGAAGAAGTCCACGAAGAAGTTTGTGGGGATCATGCTGGCCTTAGATCCCTAGTAAGCAAGGTCATTCAAACAGGTTATTTCTGGCCTACTATACAAGTGGACACAGTAGAGCTCGTTAAGAAGTGTGATAAGTGCCAAAGGTTCAGGAATGTCCAGCGACTTCCAGTAGGGAGACTGACGGCAATAGCATCCCTGTGGCCATTTGCACAATGGGGAATCGACATCGTTGGCCCACTGCCCCTAGGTAAAGGTCAAGTAAAATTCCTACTGATTGCTAGTGATTACTTCATAAAGTGGGTTGAAGTAGAGGTACTAGCAACCATCACTGAAGCAAGAATCCGAAGCTTGGTGTGGAAGAATATAATTTACAGTTTCGGGATTCCAAGGACAAGCATATCAGATAATGGGTGGCAGTTCGATAGCCAAGGCTTCAGGGACTTTTGTTCAAGCCTAGGCATTAAGAACCAATTCTCATCCCCAGGGCATCCACAGGCAAATGGACAGATGGAAGTGACGAATCAAACACTGCTCAAGATTATCAAAGCTAAGCTAGACGAAGCGAAGGGTGAATGGCCAGAAGAATTGCCCAACTTCTTGTGGGCCTACAGAACCACGGCAAGAATCCCAACAGGATAAACCCCCTTTAGACTCACCTATGGCATTGAAGTAGTAATCCCGGTCGAGATAGGAGTAACCAGCATCAGGCAAGAGGTATTCCACGAAGAGGAAAACGACGATTAGCTACGAATCAACCTGGATTATTTGGACGAAGTAAGAGACAAAGCTTCCAACCGGATGACGAAGTACCAGCAGAAGATGGCCGAATACTATAACAAGAGGGTAAAGCTCAGATGACTTAACATAAAAGACCTCGTCCTGCGCAAGGTCACCACAGTGACCAAAGACTCTGCCCAAGGAAAGCTGGGCCCCATATGGGAAGGACCCTACCGAGTGTCCACTACTCCAGGCAAGGCAACTATCACTTGGAAACCTTAGGCAGACAGAGGCTCCCACGGCCATGGAACATTGAGCACCTAAAGAAGTACCACCAATAGATGTAACAAATAAATGTATTCATTCTTGAAATTAATAAAAGAATTATTCAGCTAATGTCTTTGTGCAAGCAGGGCTAGTCAGCTGTAAATCCAAAAAGTAGTTAAGTAACAAGATTCAGCTTGGATAGATGTAAGTTACTGACGAAGCTAAAGGATGACAAGATCCCTAAAATGGTGTAAGTCATAAAAGATAAAAGAAATAACTAAGTAACAAGATTTTGCCTGGACAGATGTAAGTTACTGACAAAACTAAAGGATGACAAGATCCCTAAAATGGTGTAAGTCATAAAAGATAAAAGAAATAGCTAAGTAACAAGATTCTGCTTGGACGGATGTAAGTTACTAACGACGCTAAAGGATGACAGGATCCCTAAAAGGGTATAAGTCATAAAAGATAAAAGAAATAGCTAAGTAACAAGATTCTGCCTAGACGGATGTAAGTTACTAACGAAGTTAAAGGCGACAAGACCCCTAAAAGGGTATAAGTTATAAAAAGGAAAAATCCTAAGTAACGAAATTCCATCTGGACGGAGGTGAGTTATTGACGGCACTAAAAGACAAGAACCTTGCGACAAGGACAAGGCTGCAAAAAGGAGCGTCTCTTGAAAAGGACTCAGGCTAAATCTAAAGGCAAAACTGTTGAAGTAAAGAAACCCATTGTTGCAAAGTATGATCTCAACCATGTCACATACCTCATCGGGTAGCTTAACTGGTTGTTTCTACTCTCAACCAGTTCACCAAAACCCTCGACAAGAACCTTTGGAAGAAACACGTTATAAGGGACCAACCAAGTGTCAATGCATGCATAGAAAGGAACAAATTATTAAATAAAGGTCAACCAGATATTTTTGCTAAATATAAAGCACTGATGCGGAAAGAAAAGAAGGCAACTACTTATAATTAAAAAGCCCAAAAACTTAGGGCAATCACCATTGTCTTTTACACTTAAACTAAAAACCCATAAACACTGGGATTATAATATTGTTCTCAAAATAAATAAAAAAATATATAAAAAAGAGAAGTAACAAGTTCAAGCATTAACGGTGGCATCGTCACCAGTAGGGGCATCATTAGCGGGGGCGTCATCAGTAGGGGCACCATTGGCAGGGGCATTCTCAGGGATGTCATCTCTAGGAGTTGAGGATTTGCAGCCTCGTCAACCGCCATCTCCTTGTCTACCTCTTCCAGGTCTAAGTTCTCCCAAGTTAATTCCAGAAGGGTGCTTGACGAGATACCTCCTTAGAAGCTCAAAGCCTATAAAGTACCAGCTGAGAAGTACTATATTGTACTTGTCAGTCGTCTAGAAAGCTTCAACAGACCTAGCAGCAATAGTTCTAAGCTTCTCCCTAGCAGCCAGAAGTTATTCATCCTTCTCCAAGGTCAGCTGACGTTCTACTTTGAGGTTGTCACCCAAAGTCTTGACTTTTTCCTTCAAAGTATTAGCCCCATCCATGGAGTCAATGAGGTTCTTCTTCAAGGCAGAATTCTCTTTCTCCAAAGCCTTCACCTTGGATGTTAAAGACGCTACCTTGGCGTCTTAAGTAAAGTACTTAGAAGTAATATGAAGGCTATCCCCCAACACTTGAAAAGAACATTGAAGCCATCAGTACAATGATAAAAAGAAAGGAAGGAAAAGTTGCACGAGCATGTTACCTGAACCAGTTTATGGACATGGCGAGCCACAACCTATTTGAAGGACGCGCTGGAGATAACTTTCAAATCCCCAACAGTCTCGACCCTATGCGCCCTCTCCACCGCCAGCCTCTCATCATCCTAGACACAAGATGAACGAGAATCACCATTCTCTTTCCCTTTGTCAGTCACCCGTTGCTTCTTGGAGGCAGGGGTAGGAATCTTTTCGACCGAAGTGGCAGAAGAGGTTGTTCTCGTTGTCTCAATGCCAGAGACAATTGGAGTGACGGAGGCCGGAGGGGTAGTTGAGGGGCCCTTCCCTGTAACACGCACTGTCCTATTCCCTTGGCTAGACAGTGGCTTGTCCTTCTTTGCTTTTATCTTCGTATACAAATCTTTATTAAACCTGGTCGTCATTTCTGCAAGAAGAAAACACTTGTTTAAAAAAAAAAAAAAAAAAAAATCCAAGTGTATGCTAGAGAGTCAATACTAACGAACCTAATACTTACTCTTTTTTCCTTCGATGTCGATGCTGCGCAGGACGTAGGGAGATGGGTCAAGACCAAGGTTATAGAAGGCAAGGGTCCGTGGATCTACCAGATTGTCCTAACTTTTGATTGTTTGGGTGTATTCTATCACCTTCTTAACACGCTCCTTATGCCTGCTTTTGAGCTTAGGCCGTCTCTTAACTGCGCAAAACAAGAAGTAAAGGAGTCAGTGACGATAACAGCAAATACAACAAAACTAAAAATGATGGGAAGAAATATTGGCGCACCTAAGGTTAGGGTTTCCCACCGACAAAGCAACCTTGGGATATCACCCCAATTCCTGCTGGAGGGAGTCTCAAAATTGTCCCCAAACACAACGAAAAATCTTGATTTCCAGTACTTGAAAGACGAAGGTAAACCCCTGACAATCCTGGTTTTCCTCTCCTAGGGTATTAACTCATAATATCCATACTCTTTAGACCCTTTCAAACAATATAGATATATGAGTTCATCCACCTTAATCATGTCCCCGTTAGTAGCCAACCATATTTCCATACAGTTGGCCACTATCCTCTATAAATTGGGCATAATTTGCCCATGAGCAATACCAAAGTGGTCTAAAAGCTCCATCATGAACGAATGGACGGGGAGCCTAAGTTCACACGTGAAGGCAGCCTCATAGAAGCATACCTCACCAGGGAAGAAGTGGCAAGCTCTATCCTCGTCATTGGGCCGACGAACACGAACCCGCTCTGGAAATTGAAACCTATCTTTAAATCTACCCATGGTGTCAGCATCCAGCCCACACACCTCTTCGAAGGTGTAAAAAGCCCTAACCTCTCGAGGGGCAGAGTCGGCTATATCTCTCTCCACTGGGTCACCGTTAGACGATAACCTAGTCTCGAGTTCACTAGACCTAACTTTAGGCATCACCTCTCTCTCTCTTTCACCAGACCCTCGAACCAATCAATTGATTGATGTAGCAAAGGCAACAACTCAGCCAATGCCACGCCTAGACTACTACCCTAAAAAACAAAATCCTTAAGGTTTGGGAAATACTTAAAGACCCCCTTACACGTGCAAAAATGAAGGAAATTGAGGGGCAAGCTATCCTAACCTCAGAGCCACTAACCATAGACACCCAAAAAAAACGTAGAAGGAGGTAAACACTAAATTCCCAAAAAACCAGAAAACGAAATCCAACGAAAAAGAAAAGAAGGAAAAATTAGATGTTTATTACAACCGCAAAGAAAGAGAACCAAAAGAGAAGGAGAAAAACATACTTCAGAAAAAAGGAGATGAAAAGCCCAACCACACACCGATTCAGAAAAGAGTCACAGAATGAAGGTTTAGAAGAAGCTGCTTAGAACAATGATTAGAAGTCTTTAATAAAAGTGAAAAGAAAAGAAGTTTAAAAATTAAGGCCCAAAACAACTGAAAACCAGTGGGAAACCCAATAGTCCCACAAATTGAAGCATTAACTCCATATATCAAAATGTGCCACGTGGCCACGACTTGTAGAGCATTGCCACTACGCATTTAATGCGGAGCGAAACCCCAAGAGTCATTTACAGCCTATAACCTTTCATATTCTATGGTCGTCATGACACATCACGATGACCATAGAATCGGGGGGCAGCTGATGGGACTGATGAATTCGTTTCCCCTAGACCATCTCAAGGATACAAACGAGGACATCCTCAAACAAGCTAAACAAATACCCATATCACCGACGAAGGCAACCAGGTCATTCAATGCAGCCAATTATACCTAGAGCGGTTACAGAGCCAGCTGTATGGACCGTTGGAGCACATTGAAGCCACATTACAAAGCATGGAATGTTACCAAGATGGACATTAAGGCCACCATAACTACCCCAACGGCTAGAAGCTGTGAAAACATATATAAGGCCCTCACAATGTCAACAGAAGGTATGGAGACACACTCGGATAATCTTATTGTTATTTTACGATTCTGTTTTATCTTACAAAGAGCTCCCTTGTATTGATTTTGGCATCGAAGATGTTGTGGCAGACACCACATCAGTGACCACCTTGAGGGAGTTACTCTACCATCCATACATTCACGAGAGCTTGGATCCATCTACCCACTCTGACTAATGAGCTTTACGCTTCATCACTTTCTTTCTTTCTTTCTTCTTCTTTTTCATTTCTAAAAAAAATTCTTTCTCTTTCTCCCCCTTTCTTTCTCTATCAAATTAGTGCTCTCTTCAAATCTAAAAAAAATCTCTCTACCAAGATGTGGTGGTGGTGGTGGTGGTTGGTTAGTTGTGATGGTCGACTTCTTCTTCTTCTTGGCATTGAAGAGTGGGTGAGAGAGAGTTTGACAAGGCAAGAGAGAGGAGAGAGGAAAAAAACATAAAATGATAGATAAAAGAGCTAAAGTAACCATGCATATATGTACTATTATTGTAGTAATTGTGCATAAATAAACAACTTTACACCTACTGATGTGGGTGTTTTTTTAACTCAAAATGTGTAAAATGAGCAACTTTTTCTATTTTGCAAGACTTTACACATACTGATGCTAATGCTCTTAGGCCAAATTACATAAATTCTTTGCATTTACCTATTTTACTCTTGCTTCGACTTTGAAAAGCACTCTAGCTAGGGGGAAAAAAGCCTCACTTTAAGCTTTTTTTTTTTTTGTTTTTTTTGTTTTTTTTTATTTTTTGTTATATAAGTTTGTAAAGAGTTATGCAATTGAGCTATTGTATGGTCATTCGTGGTACAATCTACTATACTTAAATTTATGCTGCCTTTCAAAGTTCAAGTATATATGGAAAAAAAAATAGATGCACATGGAAATGGTGTAGTAGTATAGCATAGGTCAATGAGTCTAAAATTTTTTAAGACAGTAAATGTTCGAACTTTTTTAATTTTTTAGAATTGCAGGTGTAATACCCAGGAAAAAAAAAATTAAAAGGAAGGTTGTTTAAGTAAATTTGTTTATGGGGTCAATTTTATAATTAATATTTCTAAGGGGTTTTTTTAGAAAATAAGGTTAAAATCCTAACTATATATAGTCTAATTTAAGTCAGCATATAGTGATAGATGTTTTGAGAGAGGAGACTATTCAAAATACTCAAGTAGAGAAGGTTTGACTGTACAATTAAGATAAGAGTCTAAAAATCTTTTTCTTGTCAAATCTAAGTTTTATTTGAAATTAGAGTATTTTTTAAATGGATATTTTGGCCAGTGAAACTATTTAAATATTCAAGAGTTATAATGATGCAAACGTATAGAAGTTTAAATTTATTTTTTTGGATAAATTGGACATTGTACCTGCAGATTTTCTAGCCTCAGTATTGTGATTTTTTTTCCTATGCCCACTGTTGTGTCATGCGTGTAAGTGTAGATGGAAGTTGCACAAGGTGAGGCATGGTGAGTCCGGTTCTGCATGAGCTTCTACCTTAAGAAGTTGTACCGAATTGTGGATTTGGTGCATAGGAAAAGTCATGGTGTGGACTTGAAGTTTCTGACAAATAAATTAAAAAAAAAAAAGAAAAAAGAAAAAGAAAAAGAAAAAGAGAGCACACGTATAGAAGATAGATCTAGGTGGTGTCCTTTACCAATTGACTTTTGACCATATATGGCTATGTGTATAGCCTAGGCTTTATTCCTAGGGAATTATTAGCAGTAGGAAGTAAATGATATATATATATATATATATATATTATGAATATGTAGAATTTTGGTGTGAGATAACAGTGGGCAGTTGATGGATATTTTAGTAGTTTCTCTGGATACAATTATAAGTCATTCTTAAATTATTTGATTATTAAGTAAATGGTACCTACAAAATTGTTTTAGGTGATATCTAAGGATTTTAGAATAAGTGTTAGGGAAAAGTTCTTTTAGGTATGGTTTTTGGAGGTAAGTAACTTTATTCTAATTGAATTTATTTTGCGTAGTTTAACTACTGAAAATTGTTTACAGTTTTTACAATTTTATTGTTATTGTATTACTGATTTCAAGTAAATAATTATCACAAATATATCTGATTACTGAATATATGATGTATTTTATTATTTTTAGCTTTGCTGATTCAAAGTAAAGAATAAAGAATTTTTACAAAAATACATGAGCATTGAATATAAGATTTATTTTATTTTATTTTTTTTAAGCTATATTGATTTAAAGTAAAGAATTATAGAAATATTACAAATAGATTTGAATATTGAATATATGATTATATATACGTATTTGAATAAGATATATTTTTGTTAGAAACTATGATTTTATATATATGATTATGAACAATTTGATTATAAATTTATTATGATACCCAGCCAATAGAGGGTATTCATTGTTACTTTGATATCCAAACCAATGGGGGTTATTCATTGGTACTTTGATACCCCCATTGGTTTGGATACTATGATACCAAAACCAATGGGGGTTATTCATTAGTACTCTGATACCCAAACCAATGGGAGTTATTTATTGGTACTCTAATACCCAGTCAATAGGGATTATTCATTGTACTTTGATACTCAGTCACAGGAATATAGCGCGACCTTAGTCATAAGATTGTTAAGAATATGAATTACGTTTGAATATTTGAACTATTTTGAGTCCTTAAAACTGTATATGTGATTTTGGAAATGTTTGAGTATTTGAACTATTTTGGGTCATTAAAACTGTTTATGTATCTTTTTGGAACTTAGTGTAAGTTATAGTTTTGATATATGGAAAACTGACTACTTTCTAAACCATCTATGATATATTTGTCAGATTAAAGTATGTGATCTATTTGCAACTTATTATTTTAATACTACAAAACTGCTTCAGTTATTTTGAAAACACATAGTATATTATAACTTTGAAAACACATAGTATATTATAACTTTGAAAACACATATTACATCTTTTCCTTTACAAATCTATTGCTTGATAGAACTTATTAGGATTTTGGTTACTTATTGAGTTGTCAATCATCCATTTTTCCCCTCCAATTTCAGATTGTGAAGAATAGTAAGTTTTGGGAGTTTTGATGTTGTGTTGTGAGCAAGAAAAGAAGCTTAGTGATTTTGGGATTGGATGGTCTTCTAATAGTTTTATATTTATTGACCAATTGACATTATGTACATGAGGTTTGGATTTTGTTCCTATTAAATTATTGGAGATCTATTCATAAAGAAATTGTTGAGGTATTTTGGATTTATTTAATTTAATTTTTGACGATAAATTTTAGTTGTTAAGAAGGCTTTGCATACTTGTAGGGTGCTTTCTTTATAAGCGTACAGTGGTTGTCACGCGCCTATCTCTATAGTTGGGTTCGAGGCGTGACAGAAGGAGTTTTTAAGACGGTGTTATTTTTGGGGGAGAAGTGCATTACAATCAAAGTATTTAACCTAGTTTGCTAGGGGGTTTTTAATAAAAGGAAAAAAAAAAAATACAATTTATTTCTCTATGATTTGGCCCAATTACAATTTTTTACTCAAAATTTTCAATTGTTAAATTTTGGATTAAAATGAAATCGTTAGGATTCCATCTAAAGTATTCCAAACAATATCATTTTAACTTAAAACTTAAGAGATCAAAACGGAACACTTAAAAAATTTGTTAACATGAGGTGAATAATAATTTACCCAAAAAAAAAAAAAAACAATAACAAACAAAATGTAGCATTGAAATTGTCTCTTGCGTGAATTTTAATGCAGTCATTGGGCAATCAAATGTGGTCAAATATATTCATTCTCAACATCCCCAATCTAGGATTCTGTCTGGTCGACCACATCAATCTAGTGAAGCTTTTTATGAGTGGTTTGATGCATATCTTATGAGATTAATGAATCTATGAGAAATAAAATGTCTGCCTAACCTTTAAGCCTAAGAAATAAATTAGATTTTTACTGATTAGTTATAACAGAAATAGGAACTAGGTTGTAACTTGTGTTTAGGCATAATAACATCTAAAAGTAGTAATGGTGAGGTGGTGAGTGAGATACTCATCTTAGCTTTCATGCTTTTTTTTTTTTTTGTTTGTTTGTGCTGACTGCTAAGTATTATGAATGAATCACTTGACATTAAAATTAAGAAAATTAAATTGAATACGTAACATAAGATTAAACAACACTTAGAAACTAATTTGAATTTTTATTCTGCTTAAATTTTAATATAATATATATGACTATAGCAAGATAATCATAATATCCAACAACATTATTCAATGTTAATGAAAAGAAAGGGCAACATTGGCTACTTTCAAGTTTTCGAATTTAGACAGGACTTGGGTTCAATCGTGCCTTTTGCCTCTCCAAAAGCATTATTGCAACTAGAAGTGACTTGCTTCCCAATTGTTGAAGATGTCAAGTTGATATTTTCCAATTTGATGTCGGTGCAAGCAACATTTCCACTGCAATTAAAATTGACTGCCACATCGGCCTTTGATGTCCCATACATGTCTGTGTAGCTCACATTGCTTATTTGAACTCCAACATTCTATTAGTACACAACAAATACCACAATTCTTTCTAGTGTTAAGATTCTGTAGCTCAAATATTTGTTCTATATTCAGTCAAACATGCATATTTCTCTAAACTTGGTGGTACTAATAGGTAAGGGAAAATATGATGCAACAAGAGCTAGATTGACTTACTGTTGGTGGGCAGCCATTAGGGTTGCCACAATAGTATTGGTCGATGATTATTGGATTTCCAGCGTCTATGAATTTTATATCTGAAAACTCAACGTCCCGAACTTCACCTCTCCCAGTCTAACAAAAGATTGAATTAATATTATCAATCTGGTCTAAAAGAAAATAAATAAAAACATCAAAATGATTTTTTGTTAAAATATATATATATATATATATATTTTATGCCAAAGTTTATATCCTTCAAAGGTGTCATTGGTAAAACCTCTATCTGCCATGGGTAATGCTCTTATCATACAGAATGTTCATGTTAATATCGTTTTCTCACATTAGGATTAGAGTAGTATCAGTTGTTTTGTTGTTAAAAAAAGAATCATATATAGTTGCAATATCTATGTTTATTTTATAGTATGCTAACTGAGCACATTATTAATGATCTTTATTGCAAATAACCAGTCCATATATAGACTACAACTTGCTCTCCAATCATACCTGATATGTCTTGATTCGTGCTCCATTTTGTGTCCCATTGAAGATAGCATGCCTCACATGGATGTTTGATACATTTACCACATTTCCACTTCCGCCTAAACTTCCAATGCTATCACCAATGAAGAATCAAACGAAAGACTTAAATTTATGAAGTACAAAAACCTCTAGTAAATAGAAATCTTGCAAATTAAATTTTAACAAAAGGAAAATAATATAAAAGAAAATTTTCTTTTTTCTTTTTTGAAAAGCATGCAAAAACAATAAAGACAAGTAATAACAAACACAAAATTTTACGTAGTTTTGCAAATCCTTCACTGCCAAAGAATAAGAAATATTTAAGCCTAAGGTGTAAATTTGAAGATAACTAACAAATTATCATAAAAAAATTATATATATTAATATAGTGTGCTTGCCCTTCTCTTACCTTATTCCATGACCCGGCCCGCATGTGACATAAGTGATGTTTACGTTTGAAATTCCATCTCCAATAGAGACACAATCGTCACCTGCTTGCCAATATTAACAACATCAAATTATTGTTTTTATATCTAAAATATCAACTAATAAAATAGTGGACACTAGCAGCCCTATGGTTCCATATCATTGCTTGATTCTCCCATAAAACAAAACACAGGTTCAAATTCCTCTTCATGTAGGCCTCATCTGTTTTGGTTTAACACATTTTCTAGAAATATTTTTTCTCATTTTTTTGAGTTTTTATAGCAGTAGAAAAACATTACATTGTTTCCAAAATCTTTAAAATGAACAAAATAACCCTATAAAATCTCTAAAATAACAAATATCCTCATTTAGTTGCTTTGTATTAATATTTTAAAGTGTTGAATTGAAGGTGTTATTGAGTAATTACCAAAAAAAAAAAAAAAAAAAATTTTTTTTTTTTGGTTTAAGAGTGAGTCCAAACCAGCTACGACTTTATTTTGATGCAAGCAGTGAAATTAATGCAATCTCACGTATATACAATAAAATAAAATGAAGAAGTTTTTGAAGAAGCCAAGAGGAAAGACAATTACCAGAACCAATAAAGGAACTGTTGATGAATACATTATTTGTAGCTTGGATATGAATTCCATCAGTGTTTGGGCTTCCATCTGGTGATTTTATGAATAGGCTTTCGAATTCAACATCATTGCATCCCAGTAAAAGAATATGGGTTTGGGGACTATCAATTATTCTAATCTGGCTCATGTGGATATCATTACTCTTATGAAATCTGAGTGCCTGCAAAAAGAGAATATAGACCGCCACAAATTTTGGTATAAAAACAAAAATCATAGATGCAAATTAAGTAATAATGTTAGGTTTGTGATTCGAAGTTTATTATAATAATTTTCTAAACTAATGTGTTACTAAAACTTGTAATATTTATAACGATATTCGTACTTTATAATCAAAAAATTTTTTAAATAATAATAATATTAATCCCATAAATAATAATAATAATAATAATAATAATAAAAGTTTGAATCGTACCGTGGGTGCACCTTTGCCACATTCCTGTTAAAAAATTAACCTTGTTAAAGTGTGAAAAATACATTTAGATAACAAAATTTTGAATATACCAAAAGTATATAGTAGAGAAAAGCAAATATACCAAAAGTGTAGTGATATACCTTAAGGTCAGGATGATATCTGCATGAGATATCCCACCAACCCTTTCCACGACCATTTATTAGGCCAATCCCATGTATATAGAGCCCATTCACGTACTCAAATTCTATAAATTTCACAGTATCATTCAACTCTTTCCATTCCTTTGGACCAGAAGGTGCAAATAAAACTCCCAATAACTGCAAAAGAATCCCATCTCTATGTCATCCATTTTTCACGTACGTGAAATTTTCTCTAAAGTGTTTTTATTTTTACTTATGAAAAGTTTTTTAAAAGTAATTTTAATATATCTATTTCCATTGTTACTGCATATGTATGGATGCAATTCAAAAAAAAAAAAAGAAAAAAGAAAAAAGATACATTTAGTAAGTCAAATTAATGTTAACAATTTTGTCAACACTTTCAAGAACTTTTTGTCAACACTTCCAAAAACCTTGTAATTCTATCATTTCATTGAAATTTATACCTAAATTAATAATAAATTTTAGTAAGAAAATTTGAATTAATTTTAAAAAATGGGAAGCAAGTAGTTTTAAACGAGCTTTAAGAACAATAAGCTAGAAGTAGTTTTAAATAGACCATAAATAGATTTAAATTTGGCAAGATGTTTGGCATAAAGTTAAAAAATGCAATTAGAATCTATTTTGGATTATTTACAAATTTTATTTTTTTAATATGTTATATGAATTTATAATTTTAAATCAAGGGTAATGAACTTATGGTATACGGTAATGTTCACTCTTGTAGGAGGTCATTATGTTGAAATTTCTTTTGATCATGGCAGAAATATAGAAAAATTAAAAAATAAATTAGGTTTTGCATATATTCAACCATTGGCTACCCATGACAAGAAAAAAAAAAGTGATAGAGTCTAAGAAGGATTAGCCAACGAGTAAATAATTTTCCATTTCAATAGTTGTAAAATTTTTTATGACTCTAAACTTATTGCTAAGCAACATAATATTTTGTTCTAAATGGGAAGCCTTTTTGAGACACAAGAAACCTCTTTTAAAAATATAATGGAAAAGCCCCTCATTAAACTAGATCATAGAATTATTTTCAAAAAAAAAAAAAAAAAACTAGATCATAGAATCCATGTAAGCAAATTTTATATTTCTTTTTGACTTACAGCAAAATGAACTTTAGACTTGCAGGGACCACGAAAGGTTGTGGGTCGCAAGAAAAACTGCCTTCTTGGAACAACCATAGTAGGTTCATCTATCTCGGAATTACATGTATCATTCCATGTCTTTAAAAATGCCTACAAATACAAAAGCATCCCTGTATTAATATACTAGAAATACTTGAAATGTAAGAAAAATAAGGAATTTTCATAAATATCATGCACCCTCAAGTTTTTGTGTGAGTGTATTTGGTTCTTCGACTTTTAATTTAAACGATTAACTCCTTAGATATATAAGGTTTGTGACAAATAAAATCGTCTATTTGTATTTTTCATCCTAAAGAATTTAATTCCGTGTATGGCAGGTGTATTTATGAATTTTTTTTTCTTCAAATTATCAACAATTTTTAAATGTCATAAGATATACTAAGAAAAATTAGACTAATGTTTTTGGGGTTTATTATTTAAATAAAAAAGAAAATATAGGAATCAACTGAAAGTTTAAAGGTGATATTTAATTGAAGAAACCTAATATAAAGGGGGTTAAAAATTAACTTCTCGTGGACCAAAGAATATGAAAGCATTACCACAGAATCGTCTGTAATGGCATCTCCTTTTGCTCCATAATCCATAACATTAAAATATTCAACTTGAAACGCTTCACCAATACCACAAATTATTGTCACTAAAACCAAGATCATGATGCGTAGAACAGCAAAGGACTCCTACATGGACACGTATATATTATCAGCTTTTTCTAAAAAAGGGAGTTTAGATTAAACTTGAGCTAATTAACCATATCATAAAACAAAAACAAAAATAGATTACCATGGCAAATGTCAGTTGTTGAGTTTCCTTAATTTTGTGGGATACAACTACATGGCTGAACGGAGCTATTTATAGAGTCATTTTCATTCATGTGGTAAGGATATGAATCTTTCCACAAACATTTGTCATATTTTTATCCGCAAAATTAGATTGTCTGATGACCCAAAAACAAAGCTCTTA
Organism: Quercus gilva; assembly: GCA_023621385.1. Lineage (NCBI taxonomy): Eukaryota > Viridiplantae > Streptophyta > Magnoliopsida > Fagales > Fagaceae > Quercus > Quercus gilva. Next base: position 36,573,953 of record CM042477.1, read on the forward strand.
GATGCCACTCTTCTATTCTTTAGATAGGATAAGATTTGAAATATCTATAGGTTCTATTATGTACCCTAATAAATGGTAGTAAAACTTTACCATTAAGTCAAGACATCTATGAATTTCTTCTTGGTGTAGGTTGGAATTTAATCTATATTCTTAGCTCAAGGATAAAAAACTTTATCTATTAAGCTAATTGAAACTCACTTAAAATACCATTTGACAAAGAAATCTATGTAACACAATATGCAAATTTCATGCTATAAGGCTTACAAACTAATATTAGAGAGATATTATAAATTTTCCTATATAAAACTTACAAACTGATGTGTTTTATTAATAATATATTAGTTGTTGAACTAACATCATTAACATTCATTACCACGTTAATTTAAAAATCAATCTTTTGTAATAACTTTATCATTTTTATTTTGTGTTGTCAAGATCCAATCATGAGCTAATGATAAGAACGACAACAACAGCCCACGAGACTCATATTCGCCGCTATAACCACCCATGTGATCATATCCAACGATCACCGCCTTCAAATTTAGCAATGAGGGAAGATAGCCACATCTTCCACACTTTGCAAAGATCGCAGTCTGTAAAGTGTTTATACGTGTAGATCCATATGTCTAAGTTAGTCATATGAAGTAGGTCCGTTGCTTCAAGGTTTCCTTTGCTAGATAGCACGTGTGTGCATCATTACATAAATTTTGGGCATGTATTATTATATCTTGGAACCCAAAAAATCAAAAAATTGAATAAAAGTAAAAAAATATGATCCATGCAAGATAAGAATTTCATTTTTCACGTCATTTAGGATAGATCCATGCTTTTTGTTTTTTGGCATAAGAGTGATGTTGATTGAATTCAAATGAAATCATGTAAAGATAAATTAGAGTGATAAATTTCCATTTGTAATTCAAATTTTCATTATTGTATGTGAAGTATGTTCGATTTATCATGTAGAAAAAGCATACAGGGATTGGATATTCATAATTTCATATACCCACGTGTTCATGCATTCTTAGGTATTTTCATTAATGTCAAAACGAGTTTTATTAAATGCTTTTACGTTTGCTAAATAGAATGTGCATGTGTGCATCATTAAATCAATTTTCAACATGAGTTAGTATATCTTGCATATCATAAAAATGAAAAATAAATAAAATAAAAGCATAAATCTAATCCAATTAGATAATAATGTTCACATGCACGTCATTTAGGATAGATGTACGAGTTCTTTTGCATAAGAATGATGTTGACTGAATTCACATGAAATTTATATAAAGATACGTTAGATGTGTTTTAACCTAAATTTTCATGATTGTATATGAAATATGCTCATTTATCCTATAGAAAAAGCATCTAGGATTTGCATATTCATATTCTCACATGTTCATGCATTCTTAGACATTTTTGTTAATGTCAAAACGAGTTGTGTTGCATGCTCTTACCTTTTTTGACTGTTTTCGTTCATCATCTTATCATGTATTTTGTAAAATAACTAAATTGTTTGTATCTTGATTATTTAGCTATTTCTATAATGTAAACAACGTGTGCATAGAGTTATTTTCAATTTATTTTGCTATTTTTTTTTTTATTTTTTTATCAGATGATTGTATGATAAGTAAACTGTTTATATTGGTCACAGTACCTTAGGAGACCAACTTAGGTTGAATGCTTTTGTGTTAAGTTGTGATTTTTCTTGTATTATGTTGGCTTTATTCTTTGTCAAATTTATAGTAATTTTCTGCTTAATTTCTATGTATTTTGTAAGCTTTTAATGTATTTGGGTTGGGCTTAAAAATCCATGAAGAGCAGCTGGACTGTGCAACCCGCGAGTTGACATGCAAGACCAAGCAATCCGCAACTGGACTGCACGAGACTTCAAAATTCAGTTATATAGAACAGAGTAACCCACGACACTCACGAGATGGGCCAACTAGCGACTGACTCATGAGTGGTTCGATATTGGAGTGTATATATATATATTGGATCACCTGCTGTACCTTCTAGCTCTTTTATTGAATGTAATTGAAATTTCAAGATCCTTTTACGAGAAAATATTAGATCTACGAAAAATACATATGAAATTGTCTTGTATATATTAATTGAATCACATTACAGCAATATTACATTACTATGTTTGGTGCATTAGTTACATTCCTAATATATAAACCATTGCTTTGATATTACAAATTTTACAATGGATTTCCAAAAATGTCTATTTAAAAGTAAGTACATAAAATTTTATTTTAAAAAAAAATGATATCATATTGAAGAAAATTTTATTTCACTTTCTTCTCCTATCTCATTAACCAAAAAACACAGCTCTCATTAAACAAAAAACACAGTTCTAAAAGAATAAAACAATTTTCTTCCCCTTTCTCATTAACCAAACCACACAACCATACAACAAATCAAAATGTTTCAAGAAGAAAATTATAAAATTTCATCGGTGAACTTGGTGGCATTGCCGGTGGTGCAAAGCTCTTTGGAACTCAAAGATCGATGGCTAAGATCGCATAAACCAAAATGAAAACGACGAATCCAACGACTTGTTGTCATTGTCATTAATGATGGTATCGATTATGTCGTGTGGTATCATTAGACCTAGTGCGACTCGAGTATTTCATGAGAGAATAGTGTGTTGAGGAGTAAGATTGGGCTCACGAAGCATTAGAGAAAAGTTCTCAATGGTGTGGTGAACAAACCGAGAGGTGAAATTGGCCGCCGAGAGTTGTAAAAGAAAACCCTAAGGTTTGAGGACTCCATTGGAGCAGAGATTTAGAGTTGGATTGGGGTTTGAATTGTAAGAGAGGGAGAGAAGGGGGGGGGGGGGTTGATTGAAGTTTGATGAGAGAAGGGCTAGGGTTTGAAAATATATTAGGGTAATTTTGCAAATAAAATTTTATTATCGTTTGTCAATTGGATAAATTCTTATAACAATAAGAATAGGTAATATAAGATTACACCAATTTAGTAGAGTAATGAGATAATGGTGACGTGATATATTTTGTAATCTTAGATTATTCTAATACTAGAAACAATGAAGTGAATCAAACACATGGTAATGTTTACATTACGATAATGTGACATTGATGTGATGTACATCATAGTAAACCAAACGCTCCTTTGAAGTAATTAACCTTGTTAAGTGGCCAGTAGTTATGGTGGAAGAGAGAACCTTCATCTAGCTATTAAAAATTATGAACTAATATAGGCCACAAGAAGCCCGGCACCAATAACAGACGATCTATAGATATTACAAAGGAACATAGGGTCAATGTGTCTTGCACTTTAAGAGTGAAAGATATTGAGTTTCTTATAGGATGTAGATATCAGTTAAGATGTGGATATCAAAGTTTGTATCAGAGTATTGTAGTTTTGTAAATATAAAGCTAAACTACATTAGCTTAGTTTAGATTAGTTTTAGATAGTCATGAATGACAGTCGTTTTGTATATACAGGATTAATGAGGTTGTTACATCTCATTCCACGTGTATAGTCTGAATTGGTTAGACAGTTAGTTATTTTCTGTTTTCCTATTTCCCGCCTCTGTTCTCACTATATAAAGAACAGAGCATTGTAAATTTATTCAATGAATTCATTTCACAAGTTTCAGATCATTCTTTTCTCTCTCTGAGTTTTCATTCCACCATTGATGTATCTTCAGAGCTTATATGGAATTCAATATGGTATCAGAGCAGAACTAGGTCAGAGATTATTCAAGTATGGTACTCTGAAATTTCCTAGTTCAATTTCCTTGATTTCTTAGTGCTTCTTTCAGATCAACTAGAAATTTACTTGTTGTATTTCTGTTGATTCTTGCATTAAGTTCATCATCTTCGAGGTTTTAATTTCTTTAGTATGTTGAAACCTTGTTCTTTGTTCTTCTGTTCATAATTGAATTGAAATCTTCAGTCTTAGGGTTTCAATTCAATTTTCTTCTTCTTTGATCCTAGGGTTATTTCATTCCCAATTTACTATTTTCTGTTGTAATCTCATCAAGATTGTGAATTACATCTTGATTGTCACACAAAATCCAATTCGTGTTCTTGGAGCATTCTTAAGAAAATCAATTCTTGATTTTTCTTAATTCTTGTTTTTTTTTTTTTCATTACTTGAAACCTTGAATCTTCTTCATTTCTCTTTGATAAGTATGACTGAGAGTACCTCTAGTGCTGTTACTCCTACTATCCAACCTTGGGAAAACGCATCTAGCCCCTATTTCCTTTCCAGTGGTGATAATCTAGGAGTTTCTTTGGTGGTTCAACACCTCACTGAAGACAACTATAACACCTGGAGTAGGGCAATACTTATCTCTTTGGATGCCAAAACCAAATTGGGCTTTATTGATGGCTCTATCCTTAAGCCTCAATCTATTGATCACCCACATCACACAGCCTAGAATAAATGCAATAGCACAGTCTTAGCTTGGCTGTTTAATTCTGTTTCCAAGGAGTTGCAGTCAAGTATAGTTTATTTCAAGACTGCCAGGGATGTGTGGATTGATCTGCAAAACAGGTTTGGGCAAGGAAATGGACCTACAATCTTTGACTTGAGAAAGGAGATTAGTTCTTTGACTCAAGAAGATTTAACTATCAATGCATACTATGCCAAATTTAAAAGCCTTTGGGATGAATTTTCCAAGCACCAAGGCTCACCAAGGCTCAATATCAGCAATTGGTTGGATTGTTGAACTCTCAATGTCACTTTGGTACCCAAGCACCACTAGAGGCAAATTTGGACAATACTCATCAAGTTGCCACCATCATTACTCAGCCTTCAATGGATGTTCAAGCTCAAAACCTTTCAGGTATCTATTTTTCCCCTTCTCTTGAGCATTCTGTCTTTTCTTCCAATGCAAATACCTCTCATATTAGTTCATATGACTGGATTCTTGATAGTGGTGCAACAGACCACATGGTACATTCCATTCACTTCTTCACTTCCATCACTTCTTCTATTCAGATTTCAGTTAGACTCCCTAATGGTGATATGGTTAAAGTGACTCATGTTGGAATTGTTAAAATCTCAGCCACATTGATTCTAGAAAATGTTCTTTGCATTCCTACCTTTTCTTTCAATCTTATTTCTATAAGCAAACTAACCTAACACCCTTCCTGTTGTTGCATTTTCCTTTCTCATTACTGTTTTATCCAAGACTTACTGCATTGGAAGATGATTGGGTTGGGTAAGAGACATGGAGGGCTGTATACCTTGCAGTGCATTGATTTCATCACCTTACCTTTTTCTGTTTCAGAGGTTCTATCCAGATTACCTTCTTTCTTTTGTAATAAGAGTGTCAATGTCTGTAATCTTGATTCTTCTTCTGTTATTGCTATTTCAAATGAGGCTATTAGGTTGTGGCATTACAGATTGGGTCATCCCTCTTCACAAAGACTAGCTTTGTTGAAATCTATTGTACCTGATTTGACTTCTTATAATAATAACAATTCCTTTGATTGTCATATCTGCCCACTAGCTAAACAACACAAATTACCTTTTCATAAATCCACAAGTGTTTCTTCAGCTTGTTTTGATTTAATCCATGCTGATATTTGGGGACCCTATTCTACTCCTTCCTTAAATGGCTCAAAATACTTTCTTACTTTGGTTGATGACCATAGTAGGTGCACTTGGGTTTATTTAATGAAGAACAAATATGATGCTTCTTCTTTAATTCAAACATTTTTTCAAATGATTCTTAACCAGTTCAAAGTGTCCATTAAAGTCATTAGGAGTGATAATGGTCCTAAATTTGCTCTTTCCTCATTTTATGCTTCCAAAGGTGTTTTACATCAACTGTCACGTGTTGAAACTCCACAGCAAAATGCTGTTGTTGAAAGAAAACACCAACACCTATTGAATGTTGCTAGAGCCTTGAGATTTCATGCCAACTTACCTTTAAAATTTTGGAGAGATTGTGTTCTTACAGCCACATATCTCATCAATAGGCTTCCTAGTCCTCTTCTAGGCAATCTTACTCCATACCAGAAACTTTTAGGTCATTCCCCTTCCTATCAGCACCTTAAATCTTTTGGTTGTCTATGCTATGCCTCTAATTTAACTAGGAACAGATCAAAATTTGATCCTAGAGCAAAGGCATACATATTTCTTGGTTATCCTTTTGGGACTAAAGGGTATAAGTTGTATGATTTGTCCACTAGGACTATGTTCCTATCAAGGGATGTTATCTTCAAAGAGACTGTTTTTCCCTTTAAACACTGGCAGTCTAAACCCATTCCTACTTCTTCTTTCACTTTTCACAATATCTTTCCTCCTCAGTCACATCTTCCAGATTCTACTACTTCCATTTCTGCTGAATTTTCTTTTCCTTTCAGTTCTGTTGACACTGATGTACCCCCTGATGAATTTCCAGACCTTGTTCACCCTGATCTGGATACTTCTCATCATGTTATTTCTCACCAACCTAACCCTTCCATTCCACCTGAATTACCTAGTGTTCATCCTGAATTACCTCTTGTTAGAAAGTCCACTAGGCCTCATAAACCTCCTTCATATCTTCATGACTACCACTGTAGTTTAGCCTCCTCTTTCTTTCCCCATCATCATTGCAACTTGGTTTCCACTTCTCTACCTTCCCATGATTCAAACTCCATTGACAGTCCAGGTATCCTTTATCCACTTTCTTCAACTCTTTCTTATTTGAAGTTGTCTAATGCACACAAAGTCTTCTCTGTTGCCTTGTCCATTGTCAAGGAACCCACTTCCTATGCTGAAGCTTTACCTGATCCATTGTGGCAAGCTGCCATGAAGGCTGAAATTGATGCACTTCAGGCTAACTAGACTTGGGTTATGACCAAATTGCCTCCTGGTAAGGTGCCTATTGGGTGCAAATGGGTTTTCAAAATCAAACTTAAGGTTGATGGTTCCATTGAAAGGCAAAAGGCTAGATTGGTTGCTAAAGGTTTTACTCAAACTAAGGGTGTTGATTACCATAAGACCTTCTCTCCTGTGGTCAAGTTTGTGACTGTTAGGACCCTTTTAGCTATGGCTGCTGTGTATGGTTGGCATCTGTCCCAATTAGATGTCAACAATGCTTTTTTACATTGGTAATTGACTGAAGAAGTGTATATGGTCCCTCCTCCTAGATTTGGCAGCAAGGGAGAGGTGTGCAAACTCACTAAGTCCCTTTATGGATTGAAACAGGCCAGTAGACAGTGGTTTGCTAAACTCTCATCCACTCTCCTTGATCATGGTTTCATTCAATCCAAATTAGATTACTCTGTCTTCACTAAAGTCAGCAAGGGTTCAATTCTCATCTTACTAGTTTATGTGGATGACATTTTGATAGCTAGCAATAATGTGGAGGCAGTCAATACTTTCAAGGTTTTCCTAGATGCCAAGTTCAAGCTCAAGGATCTTGGTACCTTGAAGTATTTCTTAAGCCTTGAGGTTGCAAGGACCGAGAAAGGTATTAGTTTGTGTTAAAGGAAGTTTTATTTTAGAGCTGCTATCTGATACAGGTTTGCTAGCAAGTAAGCCTGCTAATGTACCTATGGATTAATTAGCCAAATTCAGGAGTTCAATGGGAGAGGCTGCACCAGATCCTTCTTTGTATAGAAGAATTATAGGCAAATTACTTTATCTAACTCTAACCAGACCTGACATTTGTTACTCAGTACACAAACTGAGTCAGTTTATGAGTTCACCTCAAATTCCTCATTTACAAGCAGCTTATAAGGTTCTTAAGTATCTGAAAAGGACACTAGGGCAAGGTTTATTCCTATCTTCAAGTTCTGAGTTGAAACTCAAAGCCTACTGTGATGCTGATTGGGCTGCCTGCCCAAACACCAGAAAATCAGTCTAAGGATTTTGTGTTTTTCTTGGTGACTCCCTTATATCCTGGAAATGTAAGTAGCAACAGGTAGTGTCCAGATCATCAGCAGAATCTGAGTATCGTGCAATGGCTACTGTCACAAGTGAGCTTGTCTGGCTATTGGCATTACTTAGAACCTTTGGTTTAGATCACAATTACCCAGCATCCTTGTATTGTGATAGCAAGGCAGCTCTCTATATTGCTGCAAATCCAGTATTTCACGAACGTACAAAGCACATAGAGGTTGACTGTCACTATATTCGAAGTAAAATTCAAGATGGTGTGATTAAAACTTTCCATGTGCCTACTAGACACCATATCGCTGACTTCTTCACCAAAGCTCTTGGGTCCAAGCAATTCCATTTTCTTCTGTCCAAGATGAACCTAATCAACATCTATGGTTCATCTTGAGGGGGAGTATTGAGTTTGTTATAGGATGTAGATATCAATTAGGATGTGGATATCAGAGTTTGTATCAGAGTATTGTAGTTTTGTAAATATAAAGCTAAACTATAGTAGCTTAGTTTAGATTAGTTTTAGATAGTCATGAATGGCAGTCGTTTTGTATATATAGGATTAATGAGGTTGTTACATCTCATTCCACGTGTATAGTCTAAATTGGTTAAGCAGTTAGTTAATTTCTGTTTTCCTATTTCCCGCCTCTGTTCTCACTATATAAAGAACAGAGCATTGTAAATTTATTCAATGAATTCATTTCACAAGTTTCAGATCATTCTTTTCTCTCTCTGAGTTTTCATTCCACCATTGATGTATCTTCAGAGCTTGTATGGAATTCAATAAAGGAAAATGTCAAAATGCAAAAGGTAACACCAAAAAGCCAGTCCATATTACCCCAACGAGCTTGTGCAAGTTAGTTACGAGCCAAAGATTCAACAAAAGAAAAAAATAAAAAAATAAAAGAAAGAAGACACTTGACTAACAAGAAGAAAAAAGAGAATGACCTTTTGCCTAAAGAGACACCCAAGCCCTTTTTGGTTTGTGGCAAGTGTGGATTCATTTTCTATACTCAAATCTTATTCTCATTTTTTATTCCTAACTCACTTTTTTGTTTGGCATCAATTTTCAGTTTGTCTTCTCTAACTTTTTTTTACAAACCCAACAGATACATACACAAAGGAAGCTTTTTGCAGCTATCCCCCCCGCTAGAAGCCACTTCCCTCCTACAAACTAGTACAAGTCAGAGCAAATATGCCTGAAAATAAACACCACACAACCATGAATCCACCATTAGATTTCAGCAAACTCACCCCTAAACTCCTCAAACCCACCTACAGATAATACAGAGAGTGGAGAAGAGCATACTCCCACCTCCATCACTACCATAGCTAATCAAAACCCACAACATCACCACCACCAAATCTGAAAACCATATACACACAGCCACCCCATAACCACCCAGAGAGAGTGGAGAAGAGAGAGAAAGAAATGGCCACAGCCATACCCAAACCCACGCCTAAATCAAAACCCAAACTAATCACCACACCCAGACCTATCATCAAACCTACTATCACAGCTACAACTTGGATTCATCATCACCAAACTCAAAAGAAAAACTCTGACCAATGTTAATCTAGATGAAGAGAGAGAGAAAACAAAGCCATAACTTGGATTCACCACCGCCAAACCCAATCGGTTTAGGATCCATTTGGATACAACTTATTTTACTGAAAACTGAAAACTGAAAAAATTGTAGCCATATAATTTTTAAATGTGTGAATAGTGCCGTGGGACTCGTGAACAGTGCACTTTGTCTCCTACACAGTGAATCCATGTGCATGAACAGTGCGGTTACTGTTGATACGCGCTAGGGAAAAAAAAAAAAAAACACAAACATGAGGGAAAAACGTGAATCCAAACACTCACTTAGTGCCAAAAAAAAAAAAAAAAAAAACCCAAATTGATCTAGCCAAAGAGAGAGAGAAAACAAAGGATCTTGCTGAAGATAGAGAGAGAACATTCTTGTCCAGTAGAGAGAGAAATCATTTTCGTGGATTTTGATTTTGAGACCAAAGAGAAGGAAGAGGTGGAGAGAGAGAGAGAGAGAGAGAGAGAGAGAGATCTGGTAATCTGTATATGTGGAGAGAGAAAGAGACATTGGTGGAGTGAAATACAGCTAAGTGTGGGGGCCACATATTCTAGTTTATTACGAAAATGCCACTATTCATTTTTGCTACGCGTTTGATACATGTGTTTAAAAACTGAAAATTGTTATTTAAAAACATTTGTAGAAATATGTGTGGGTAAAAAAGTATGTGGAAATATGTGTAATATTGTTTAAAAACTGAAAATTATTATTTGAAAACATGAACCAAACACCCCTAAAAACTCCCGAAAGTTGTTTTCATTTTCTGTATTCAAATCCACTTTTTTTGGGTTTTGAAAAGGAAAACTGAATACAAATTTGCTAGCCAAACAATTTTTTTATAGTGAGTCCCACAAAAAATTGTAAAATGAATACAAAAAACAACACTTTTTTCTTCAAACCAAATAGGGCCTCAGAAATGGACCCACGACTAGATAGGGAGGCTATGGCCCCTTGCAAATATTCTAGAGTGTTCTGGTGTTCCCTTTCCAAAAACAAAAAAATATAAAAAAAAAAATATTTTTTCTAACGAAAAAAAAATCTCTTATAAATTTTTTTTTCTAGAAAGTCTCTAGTTAGTAAGTACACATAAGTTACGCATATGTCAATAAAATTCAATAAAACCCCCATCCTGTGTCTCCTTTCCAATCATATTAAACACGTTTGTCTCAGACCAAAAGTACATACACATGTTATTATTAATGCATATCATTCAGCCAGATATAAAATATGAAGGACAAATATTAGCATTGTGTTTGGATCGACGTTTACTCCTGTGTTTCACGTTTACGTTTTGAAATTTGCTAAGACCCACATTGAATAAACGCATGAATGAATGCTGAAAACGCAGCAATGAAAGAGCTAAAACGCAAGCTCAATGCACCATTTCATTTAAATGGAAAACACGTGTTGAAGTACTGTTCATGAACACCTCTTGAAAAGCCAGCAACATTCGATGAATTGAAGAAAAGAGCTAAAATACTGCTGAGACGCATTGTTTCATTGCACAAGCATAGCCATCTCATTCAAAACGGTGCGCTCTTCACAACGGCCATTTTTGTTCTCTTTAGCTTTCTTCTTTCCTCTCAACTACTGTGGCAGAATGCCTTCAAGACACTTCAATGCTCCGTCCAAATCCTCTTCAATGCATTGCACCTGCCCACCAACCACAAAACCATCAAAACTCCACACACATGGTACAAACAAACCCATTACGCAGAACTCTCTGAAAAGATCCCCTCTGTTCTTCATCAGTAGCAGCTCACCTTCTCTCCGCTTGGGACATCGTTGCCACCACTGTGGTTCTCTGTATTTGCGGGTAAGTTGTGTCTAACTTCTCATGCTCTTTGATCTGTTGGTGTGTGGTTACATTGTTTTCCATGAGGCTTCATCAATCTGTGGTTTTTTGTCACCTGAGTTCGTGTGTGGTTTTTGTGTTTAACAAGACACTAGTATGTGAGTTTCTTGATCTTTCGTGTAATACCATTGTTTCTCTTCCTACCTTTGTTGTATTTGGATATATGTGAGTTTATTTTACATTTTTCATGTGGGCATGCCTGTCCAAGTAAATATAGAGACTAAAAATTAATCTTCTGCTATTCTTTTCCTGTCCTAAGAGCATCAGCATTGGTGGTACCAAAATTTTAGCTTTTGGCACCACCAAAAGCTACTTTATCTATTTTACCTTACCATTTCACACTCACTTCACATCAATGCTCTTATGTTAACATCACAGTTAAACCTTATTCATTCATTTATTATTTTTTTTTCTCTCTTCATCTCTATCTCTCTATTTTCTCCCTCTCTTCAAACCCAACCCACTCACGGCACCACTACCACCAATCTACCACCAGCCATGATCCACAATCACAAACTCAGTAGCAATAACAAAGGGTGAGGAGAGACGCAGTGGAGAAAGATGGAGAGATAGAGCAGAGAAGAAATGAGAGAGGAGAAAGAAGAAAATGAAAAAATGTGCGTGCTAGGGATGAGACACAAAGAAATGAATAAAAATTAATATCAACTTACTACAGTAACCTAGTACTAGTACTAGTTTACTGTAGCAACAAACTAATTTTTTTTGGGCTCCATTGATGTTTGGCTCTTTTTGGTATTTGAGTTGGTAAAATAGCTATTTTACCACTACCAATACTAATGCCTTTATTCTTTGAAAATTGAAATCAAATGACACCTCACACTTTTCAAAGCCACAAAACTCATTGTTTAATGTACTTTTCTTCTTCTTAATTTATTATTATAACTCTTATCTTATATGAATACTTCCTTTATTGAATAGAACCAATTATTTAATTAATTGAGTATTTTCCATCAAAATTTTTAATTAATTGAGTATTTTTTTAATATATAATATTTATTCTATAGTTTTTATACTTCCTCAAGGATTGATAGTATGGTAAAAAATTTCATAAATGAATTTTGATTATATTTTATTCTATTGAATATTCCATAATTGATACTGAAATAGTTTTAGTAAGAATTATTCTATTGAATATCTTTGTTGATATAATCATGATTATTTTAAATTAAAAATTTAAGAATATTTCCTATTTAATACAAACATGATTGTATTTATCTTTCAAAAAAGTATATAAATATTACCATATATTTGATCGCGAAGTTTTTAAAAATAAATGTACTATACCAGTATTATACACATATCATTAATTTTCCGTTTGCATATTTTTGTGACAAAATTTTTAAATGAACTTTTTATAAAGATATCAAATAATACTCGGCCATATACTTATCATATTATATACATACAATATTTTACTAACTATAGAAACAATGACTTATGTTTTTTGACTCTATATGTTTTATATAACACTTTTTGTTTATTTTTTTTAGGATAGAAAATTAAAAATATAAAAATTTGACATTTGATGGCGCCACACTATCTAGCTACACCCAAAGGATTTTTTAGGATGTCACCATTAGCAAGATGACTTTACAAATTAGTATCATTGTCGACTAAATATTTTAGCTAAAAAATATATTTTCTACGATGTTATAAATTTTCATTTACAATAATTGAACCATTAGCTTACAGAGTACACAGTGGAAGTTACTTATTATAAACTCATTTTTGGATCATCGAGAGGCACATGAATCTTTTTATAATTGATGATATTTTTTTGATAATAAACACGTATAATTAGTAGATTTCATAAATTATGAAAAATTACTTTTAAAAAATAAAAGTTCACCATTATGAGTATAATGTAGTTTGACATCAAGACTTCTTTTTTTTCATTATATGGCTAGCAAGGGCTAGAAAAAAATAGCCTACAATTTTTTTATAAGGTGATTGTACTTATACTAACTCTTCTGAATTTTACTATTAATATGGAATGAGTATTTTTAATAATGAGTATTGTCTTTTGCAACAAAATGGAAGATAATATTCTAGTAAAATCTTTGATTTTTCATATTAAAAGGAAAGCTACCATAAAGTTTAAGACATAATCAACATAGTAGATTTTTGGTATTTAAAAATTTTCGAGTTCTATTTTGATGGAGCATATATAATTTAGTTGAAATGTGTTAAGAAAAGATATTATGTATTTTTTTAAGAGTTAATTATACTTTATCCACTTGTGGTTTGGGTCATTTTAATGTTGCATACTCTTAGTTTAAAATGTGTTACCTTATTCATCCGAGACTAGCTTCATATATAGTTGTTATGAACCTCATCACTTTCACCATTAAAAACATAAAAATATATTTTAAAAAATAAAGTACGTTTGTATTTGTAATTGTGAAAGTTTCTTATACTTTTAGCTCAAGAACACAAAGAAACCAGACCAAGTAGTATGAACTAATTCGGTTTAATTTCTAAACAATAGACCTAGGCGAGTGGGTTTTCCTATTGTTAGGTTCATATTTTATTGTAATTGGTTAATCATTTGACAAAATGCACTTTATTTGTAATTGGGTAGATCTAAGATGGGTTTAGTACTTCAAGAAACAAGTTGTTCGAGTCAAGTATTAAAAACATAAAGATCAGTCCAAGAAACAAGTGAACAAAACCTGTTCATTAAGTCTCAACAGATAACTCAACAAATGCCTGCTATCGAGACTTAATATGAAGCTTGATAGATAGCTCGACAGTAGCTCGATCTATCAAGAATTACGATTTCAGAATTTTCTGATCTAAAATTCGGCCCAGGCTTGTGTAATTGTTTAGGATTTCTTTTCTCACAACTCTAGACATATATAAAGATTATTTTAAAAGCCGTCATATACGGATATAGAGATCAAGAGACTTATTTTTTTTGTGAGAAGCTGCTGCGTTTGTACGCTATAGGGTTTTGTAACCAAGTACTTCCAGATCTTTATTGTTGATAAAGTGAAGAACTTTGCAACCAACAACATCTGTTCAAGTTGCTGGAGTTAATCACGTACTGGGATCCATGTAAAGGGTTAGTCACAAATTGGAGGTTTGGGCATCAAAGGAAAGAAGGCTACTACAAGATTAAGTCCAATTGGGTACTGGAGTAAAGGTTCAATTGTAGGTTGGTATTTCAAGATAGGCTAGGGTAGTTGGTAAGATTCCTTATACTTATAACCGCTTGATTGTTGATTAGTAGATTCTTGGTAGTGATGACCTTAAAATCACCCGGTGAGATTTTTGCCTTACGAGGTTTTCCTCGTATGTCAACAAATCACTGTGTCAAATTTATTTTCCTTTGCATTTAGTATTTTTGGTGATTTGTTGGTGCCTTCACGATTTGCATGCAGTTGAACCTAATTAATCAACTTGGGTAATTGAATTAATTAACCCGAGTCAAGCTATCTTAACCCAACACCTATGCTACTCAAATGTGAAGCTACACCTTCTTTATAATGTTTAAAAAATGGGCAACATATGGGTGATATTCAATTTATAACATGCAAATATAACCTTGCAATTATCTGTGGACAATGTAACAATTTTTTTCCAAAATGAAGATCTCTATTTTATCTTCTTTTAAATCAATAACATTAACAAAACTGGACTATTTAATCCCATCCATTTACGTCCTCTTCTCTCACATAAACCAAACTGCCATGCAAACACATCCTCCTCCTTCTACTTTTCTCTTTGTTAGATCTAAATCTCTCCCTCTATTCATTGATTCTTTCTAAAGTTAACTGACCTCTTGTTCATCTTAGCAGCCTCCTTCTCAAACTAATTGTATTTCTCAGAGTTTTGTCTTGGAGAAATGGGGTTGTGTTGTGGACCTTTTGGTTAGTTCCAACTCTTGTGTGACTCAATGAGTCTAATATGAATTTGTTAGGGAAAGAGTTCACGGTGGTGTACAAAATCTTGGGTTGTGCATGCATCACTGCCGAGCAGAATTATTACATCGTTCCCACATGAGACTGTGATCTTTGTGAAGTGTGGAAGATGTGGCTATCTTCCCACATTGCTAAATTTGATGGTGGTGGTCATTTGGATATATCATGGGTGATTATATACACTACTAAAAATGCGGGCTATAGCCATGTTTTTTTTAGCCACGTTTACAAAAAACGTGGCTATATCTAACATATAGCTGCGTTTTTAAGGAACGTAGCTTAAACTACCTACCTATAGCTGCATTTTTAAAACACGGCTATAAATTAAGTCTACAGTTGCGTTTTTAAGTGTTTTTAGCCGTGATTTTTTGAATATGGCCTATTGCCACATTCAAGAAGCATGGCTATAGGTCAAACCCAATATTTGTTTTTGTTTTTTTTGTTTTTTTTTTTTTTTTTTAAAGATAAGCTATACCCGTGTTTTAAAAATGCGGCCATAGCCAACCTAAAGTCATATTTTTAACAAACGTGGCTTAAAATCATGACCTATAGTGGTGTTTAAAAAGTGCTGTATTAGGTGAGCTCTATAACTACGTTTTTTAGGGTTTTCAGCCACGTGTTTGTACATAGAGCCTATTGCTGTGTTTGAGAAGCACAACTATAGGTCCTGCCAAAAAAAAAAAAAAAAAATTGGGGACCTATTATGGCGCTTCAAAAGCGCCACAACAGTCCCATGCGACTGATCTTTGTCGCTATATAGCGGCAAAGATTAGTTGTGTGGGAATGTTGTTGTCATTCTTATCATGAGCTCATGATTGGATTCTGACATCACGAAGACATATTTCATGCAAGGAAATGATTATGATATTACAGATAGATGATTTTTAAATTAACGTGGTAATGAATATGAATGATATTAGTTCAACAACTAATAAATAAATATTTAAATAATATTTACATTATTAGTGACACATCAGTTTGTAAGATTTATATAGTAAAATTTATGATATCTCTTTAATATTAGTTCGTAAGTCTTATAGCATGGAATTTGAATATTGTATTACATACTTTGTCAAATGGCATTCTAAGTGAGTTTCAATTAGTTTAATTGATAAAGTTTCTTATATTCAAATCAAGAATATAGATTATATTCCAACTACATCAAGAAGAAATCTATAGGTGTGACTTAATGGTAAAGTTTTACTAACATTTATCAAGGAACATAGAACCTATATATAAATATTTCATATCTTATCCTATCTAAAGAATAAAAAAGTGGCATCTATGAGCTTTGTTTTTCAGTCATCAGACAATCTAATTTTGCAGATAAAAATATGACAAATGTTTATGGGAAGATTCACATCCTTACCACATGAATGAAAATGACTCTATAAATAGCTCCGTTCAGCCATGTAGTTGTATCCCACAAAGTTAAGGAAACTCAACAACAGACATTTGCCATGGTAATCTTTTTTTTTTTTTTTTTTTTTTTGTTTTATGATGGTTAGCTCAAGTTTAATCTAAACTCCCTTTAGAAAAGGCTGATAATTTATACTTGTCCATGTAGGAGTCCTTTGCTATTCTACGCATCATGATCCTGGTTTTAGTGATAATAATTTGGGGTTTTGGTGAAGCGGCTCAAGTTGAATATTTTAATGTTGTGGATTATGGAGCAAAAGGAGATGCCATTACGGACGATTCTGTGGTAATGCTTTCATATTCTTTGTTCCGTGAGAATTAATTTTTTAACTCCCTTTTTCTAGGTTTCTTTAAATATCACCTTTGAACTTTGAATTTACTCTCCGTTTGTTTCAAAGTAAATATTTTCCAATGTAAAATATTTTACAAAAAATATTTTCGTTTTAATTACCATATTTGAATGTTTACATGAAAATGGTAAGAAATCATTTTCAAGTGTTTGTTTCATGGTAAAATGAAAAAATTTTCCTAATCTCACAGCCACCACAACAACCTACAAACCATTTCAGCTACCCATTGCAACCCACAACCCAACCACCATCACAACCCACAACCCACAACACATACTTAGATATTTATACAACTACTGTTAGATTAAATTCCCTCCTTACATGGCACAATCAGTAGCTTCTAGGGTCTGTTTGGATTGAGGAAGAGAGAGGGGGAGTAGAGTAGAGTAAAGTAAATTTAGTACAAAATTAGCTTATTTTTAGCCAATTCTACTCTACTCCCCTTTACTCTCCTTCTTTCCCCCCTCCATCTAAACAAGCCACTAGGGTCGGTAATTTGCCTCTCCCTTATTCCACAGCAAGAGGCAAGAGCATCAAGCAAAGCAATGAACTTTAACCCAAATCCTAATACTATAGTATAAAGACACAATAAATCCCACATCACCAAAAAATGGTATCCACGCTTTGTTCTAGAGCTAGAGCAACCTCCACCCTACTCTCTTCCTTAACACTACGACGCCGTTTACCCTTAGTCAGTGCTGCATTTTGTGTGCTCAAATTTGGCCTCTCCAGTCTTTGCCTATCCTCCACCCTTCTCTCTTGCCACCACCACAACCCACAACACATCCACCACAACAACCCACAAACCATTTCAACTACACATTGCAACCACAACCGACTATCCATCCCAACCATCCACTGCAACCCACAAAAGTAGCCACCCTTGACCCATAAACCATCCAAACCCCATAGATCGGCAAACCCACCCAGCAGTAAAGGAAAAAACAATAAGAACTAAGAACTTGTGGATGAGCCGATGATAGCTGAGGTGGCCAAGAAATGGTAGAGCTGACAACGGCAATGGACGATAACCAAAAAAAAAAAAAAAAACTTAGGTGGAACTAGTGATAGTGGAGTTGGTAATGGGTGCATGGTGCCTGCGAAGGGAGGAGTCGGTGAGGGTGGTGCCTAAGGTGGAGCTGGTGATGGGTGGGAGAGAAGGACCATGGTGGGTTGAGTTTTGGAGAGAATATTGATAGAGCGTGAGAGTGATAGAGAGGGGTAGAGTATGTAGAGAGGCAAAGTATCAAGATTGAGAGAGTGCACAAAATGTAAAATGTTTTACTAAAATATTAAGTGTAAAATATTTTACACAAATTTGCCTTGATTGTTTTAGTTGATTGAAAATATTTTACGTTTGACCAAATATTTTACTGCAAAACAAACACTGTAAAATGTGAAAATATTTTCCTAAAAATATTTTACTTTGAAACAAACGGAGCGCAGTGTCAATTTGGTTCCTATATTTTCTTTTTACTTAAATACTTAAACCCCCAAACATTAGTCTAATTTTTTCTTACTATCTTATGACATTTTAAAATTATTGATAATTTGACAAAAAATAATATATACACCATGCACGTAATTAGATTCATAAGTTGAATGAAAAATACAAGTATAAAATTTATTTGTCACAAACCTTATATATCCAAGGAGTTAATTGTTTAAATTAAAAGTCAAAGAACCAAATTGACATTCACACAAAAACTTTAGGATGCATGATATTTATGTAAATTCCTTAATTATCTTACATTTCAAGCATTTCTAGTATATTAATACATTGATACTTTTGTATGTATAGGCATTTTTAAAGGCATGGAATGATACTTGTAACTCCGAGACAGATGAACCCACTATGGTTATTCCAAGAAGGCAATTTTTCCTGCGACCCACAACCTTTCGCGGTCCTTGCAAGTCTAAAGTTCATTTTGCTGTAAGTCAAAAAGAAATATGAACTTTATTTACTTGGAATCTGTGATCTAGTTTAATTAGCATGTAATCCATGTTTACTATGGGAGTGGTGAATTGTAGTAGTGTTATTCATGTTAGCTTAGGTTATTAATCACATAGGACATTAGTTTGACTAGGACATTTGTAGGTACTAAAATGATTTTTTTTAATATAATTTTCAAGATATTGGTTATACCAAGTTTCTTATTACACTGCTATTACATATATAATTTTGAAAATTGTTATTGGATACTACATATTCAATATCAATTTACAATCACTGTTTGTAAAATTATACTAAAAACAACACAAGATAAAAAAATAAATTGATTCAATAATATCTCCTAAATTGAATGAACCATACACAGTCATAGTATATTACATAAATGACTTATTAATTTGAATTATTTCTAGTTATACAAAAAATGGCTCATAAATATATATAAAATCAGTTCCTCTAATTTTATATATAAAGTTAGATATATGATTAGATTTAAAAAAAAAATTATATTAAACTTCTTGTTTTCTATATACACTAAATTAACTCACTTTGTACAAAAATTTAAAAAAAAAAAAAAAAAAAAACTCAAATTAGATGAGATACGTCATGCAAAATTAAACCTTAATTGAAATCCAATTTTTACACTAAGTTAACTCATTTGACACAAAATTTTTTAAACTTAAATTATATGGGACACGTGACACAAAATTAAACTCTAACTGAAATCTAATTTGATATATAATTGGATTTTTTCTCAACTTTGACTATATATATATATATAGTTTCATTTTTGTTTTTTTAGCAAATTCATTGATTCAATTTAATCATTGAAATTTGAAAATTATCTCGATATTATTCTTATCCTAATTTATCATTATTATCATTATCATAACGGTAAAAATTTTTGATTGATAAATAGTGGAGGAGGGTGGATGAGGTTTGTATCATAGGCATAGACACCATAAAGGATGCCAAATGGTAATTGAGATTTTTTTTGCACGTCCATATAATGATATACTGTTGAAGTGGTGCACTAAAACACAGTAATTCGGATCTCAAAATCAAAATATATGGAACACAGTAAATTTGATACCTTAAACCAAGAAAAGAAACGTTTACCATATAAGTAACTGTTGTTTGCATAGTAACCGTATGACAAGGTAAGAATTACATTAAGACCTTGAGACGTTTCTAAAGTTTCATGAACTTTCTTGACGAAAATGAAATCGAACACATTGTTTTGGGACCAGAACTATATCTTGACCCACGTTGAAACTGGCCGTAGAAAAAAAAAAAACCACATGGGTATTCATTTCTTCGTTTGGTAATTGGTTGGAGTTTTTCTAGGCTACGGGAAAGTCTCTTCATTTTTTGCTCAAGTTAATAAAAGTTAAATTGAACAGATGGCATAAAATTAGATATCTAATTTACAAAGGATATTTATGGTGTAGTCTGCCCATAAATTTAGACACGTGACACAAAATTGAACTCTAATTTAAAATTCTAATTGAACTTTACCTCTCTCTCTCTCTCTCTCTCTATATATATATATATATAGATGAGGGGCTTTTCCATTATATTTTCAAAAGAGGTTTCTTGTGTCTCAAAAAGGCATCCCATTTAGTAAAAAATATTATGTTGGCTAGCAATAAGCTTAGATTTATAAAAATATTCACAAAATATTTTAAAACTTTTAAAGTGACAAATTATTAACTCGTTGGCTAATCTTTCATAGACTCCTTTGCATATTTGTTTGTCATGAGTACAAGATTGTTGTAGATATGAAAACCTAATTTATTTCTTCATTTTTCTATAATGACCACCTACAAGAGTAAGCAATAACGTACACCACAAGTTAATTACCCTCGATTTATAATTATATATAAAATTACAAATCCATATAATATATTAAAAAATAAGATTTGTAAATAATCCAAAATAAATTCTAATTGCATTTTCTGATTTTAGACCAAACATCTTGGCAATTTAAATATATTTATAGTCTATTTAAAACTACTTCTAACTCATTTTTCTTAAGCTCATTTAAAACTACTTGCTTCCCATTTGAAATTAATTCAAATTTTCTTAATAAAAATTGATTATCATTGAAAATTTTCTTCATGTTCTATAAATTGGCTACTTTTTTCAAATTGTTTTCATTATGAAATTGAGTATGTCAATGCACTACCTTTTTTTGTTTAAAATAGAATAATCAAGGATAAAAAATTTGTATACTCTATGAAATAATAACATTACAAGGTTTTTGGAAGTGTTGACAAAAAGTTCAAAAACGAATATTGTCAATACTAATTTGACTTGGTAAATGTATCTAATTGTTTATTTGAATCGCATCCATACATATGCAGTATCAATGGAAATAGATATATTAAAATTATTTTAGAGAACTTTCCATAAGTAAAAATAAAAATAACATAGAGAAAATTTCACGTAGATGATTTAACACACTTTTCCTCATTTTTGCAGTTATTGGGAGTTTTATTTGCACCTTCTAGTCCAAAGGAATGGAAGGAGTTGAACGATACTGTAAAATTTATAGAATTTGAGTATGTGAATGGGCTCTATATACATGGAGTTGGCCTAATAAATGGTCATGGAAAGGGTTGGTGGGATATCTCATGTAGATATCATCCTGATCTTAAGGTAATTTTCTTTTCTCTACTATATACTTTTGGTAAATTCAAAAGTTTGTTATCTAAATATATTTCTCACACTGTTAATTTTTCAACAGGAATGTGGCAAAGTTGCGCCCACGGTACGATTCAAATTATTATTATTATTATTATTATTATAAAAAAATAAATTTTTTTTTTAATAGGAAAAAAATAAACTGTTTTGATTATAGAGTATGAAAGTTGTTATAGATATTGTAAGTTTTAGTAACACATTAGTTTTAGAAAATGATTATAATATACTTCGTAGCATAAATTTAACATTATTACTTATTGCGAATAGCACTTTGGGTCTATGATTTTTATTTTTATAACAAAATTGTATGGCATTCTATATTCTCTTTTTGCAGACACTCAAATTTCATAAAAGTAATGATATCCACATAAGCCAGATTAGAATAATTGATAGTCCCCAAACCCATATTCTTTTACTGGGATGCAATGATGTTGAATTCAAAGGCCTATTCATAAAATCTCCAGATGGAAGCCCAAACACTGATGGAATTCATATTCACGCTACAAATAATGTGTTCATCAACAGTTCTTTTATTGGCGTTGGTAATTGTCTTTCCCTTTGGCTTCTTCAAACTTCTGAATTTTTATTGTACATACATGAAGTTGCATTAATTTGACTCTTTGCATCAAAATAAAGTAGTAGTTGGTTTGGGTTTAGCCAAAAAAAAAAAAAAAAAAAAAGTAGTAGTTGGTTTGGAACTCAATCTTAAAGTACTTGATACTTACCCATTCTTATAAAAATAATAAATTGTTAAATAAATATTTTGAGTTGTTAGCACTTTTGAAAGGTAGCTGTATTCTTTAAAAAAATATTTTTCTCTTCATCCAAAACTTTTTCTTTGAAATTGGTAACTATATTTTGAACCTTAAAAAACATTGGTAAAATAGAAAATTAGAAAACATACTTACATACGTATAAAAGAGATATATCAATAAGAAAACATAAAAATCTAGAAAATTAATAAAAACCATCAAATAATGGAATTTTTTTTCATTGCCAACATGCCA
The DNA here is from genome assembly GCA_023621385.1 of Quercus gilva. NCBI lineage: Eukaryota > Viridiplantae > Streptophyta > Magnoliopsida > Fagales > Fagaceae > Quercus > Quercus gilva. The sequence continues at coordinate 36,596,634 of CM042477.1, forward strand.
TGAGGCAATTGCTCTCGATTGACCTCCTATGTTGCTTGACGCAACTAATCATTGTGTCATGCTTATAAGGCTTAAAAAACTCCCTACTCTTTTTTCCTTTACAATAAAACACCGTTTTTGCCGAGCAAAATGTATTTTTACGGAATTATTTTTGCTAAAATATTTTTATGAAATTTTATTTGTTTTTAGACATTGATTCTGTTCCTGAAAATGTTTTGAAAAACATTTTTCGATGTTTTACTCAAACCAAAAATTGTAATTTCTGTTTTGTAATTATTCATTAACACCTTCAAATTCAACACTTCAAAATATTAATACAAAGCAGATAAATGAGAATATTTATTATTTTGGAGATTTTATAGGGTATTTTGTTCATTTTAAAGGTGTTAGAAAACAAAGCAACGAAATGAGGATATTTGTTATTTTGGAGATTTTATAGGGTATTTTGTTCATTTTAAAGGTTTTAGAAAACAAAGCAACTAAATGAGGATATTTGTTATTTTGGAGATTTTATAGGGTATTTTGTTCATTTTGAAGGTGTTAGAAACAATTTTTTTTTTTTTTTTTTTTCAAATTTCAACTGCTCAAAAAACTCAAAAATGAGGTAAAGTATAATGAGGCCTAAATGAGGAGGAATTTGAACCTATGTTGTTGTTGTTGTTTGTTTGTTTGTTTGTTTGCCTTGTGTGTGTGTGTGCGCGCGCGCGCATGTGGGAGAATCAAGCAATGCCATGGAAACATAGGCTTGTTAGTGTCTACTCTTTTATTAGTTGATATTGTAGATAGAGAAACAATAACTTTGTTGTTAATATTGGCAAGCAGGTGATGATTGTGTCTCTATTGGAGATGGAATTTCAAATGTAAACATCTCCTATGTCACGTGCGGGCCGGGTCATGGAATAAGGTAAGGGAAGGCAAAGCACACTATATTAAGAGAGAGAGAGAGAGAGAGAGAGAGAGAGAGAGAGAGAGAGATTGATAATTCGTTAGTTATCTTCAACTTACACCTTAGTCTGAAATATTTCTTCTTCCTTTTTTTCCACATGAAGATTGGTCAAAGTGCAATTTCCCCCTCATATTCAAAATGTTATAATTTCTTTTAAGAAAAATTGAAGGTATCAATATTGTCCTTCTGTGGATTGCAAACATGATAAATAAAGTAATAATGTGACATGTTTAAAAACTTAGGCTACTTTTTTAAATATGGAGTAATATTGGACAATCAATGGAAGGAGAAGGTTGTTACTTTTCAAATTTTTCATAGACAAAATTGTAACTTTTTGAATGGAGATGAAAATCGAATTTATGCCTGAAAATTTTCAAGAACTGTGTAATGTGTATTTACTATTTAGCCCAATCAAGATCATATACTATTTAACAAGCACTTGTATTTTTTTTTTTTTTTTAGAGAATATTAAGTATTTTAACACACACACTTGTATATTGTATGTATGGTGTATGTGGTGATTTTTTTTTTTAATTTTTAATTTTTTTTATATAAGATAGAAATTTTACTCTAGTCTAATCTAAGTATACACGCATGTAAACCTCTCTCTTAGATACTTGAATCTTGACCCTTACTCTTCACACTCCACATTTCACAAACACTTATATTTGTATGTGGTGATTTTGAATTGTAAAAAAAAGGATTAATTAAAAATTTTCTGCTAATTTAATATCCATTTTGTGTCGTGATTGTCGGGGGTATGACGTTCTTCATAATCATCATTATTTTGGAATATCACATTGTGGTAAGAAAAATAATTAGGGGTACAAGATTTCCCATTCAAAGTAGGGAGAAATAAGATAGTTTCTATAAATAAAGCGCTGTACGTAGTTTTTGTAGTTTGAGTTTTTGTAGTTTGTGAAAGTTAGATAATGTTTTTTTTTTCCCCTAGTATGTTAGTATGAGAGCATTTTTTAGTGTATTAAGGGATTTGACTTTATTTATGTTTGGGAGATTTGTGAATGTAATTGTAATTTTTATTATATTAATACTTAGCTTTGGCAGTAGAGCAATGCTATTGTCACAAATTATTTTACAATATTTTTACAAATTATTGATGTGATAAATTCTTACTAGTTTTAATATAGGTCCACTACTAACATCACATTTTTTCTTACCAATAATTATTTGTAAAATGCTAAAACCATATAAGCTGTTTGTAAAATAGTTTCTGTTAGTAGCATTACTCTTGATGGTATAGTGTATTTGCAAAGCTATGTAAAATTTTGTGTTTGTTATTACTTGTCTTAATTGTTTTTGTATGTTTTTCAAAAAAAAAAAAAAAAGTGCTATTATATTATTTTTCTTCTGTTTAAATTTAATTTGCGAGATTTCTATTTCCAAGGTTTTTGTACTTCATAAATTTAAGATCTTTCCTCTGGTTCTTCTTTGATGATAGCATTGGAAGTTTAGGCTTAAGTGGAAGTGAGTCAAATGTATCAAACATCCATGTGAGGCATGCTATCTTCAATGGGACACAAAATGGGGCACGAATCAAGACATATCAGGTATGATAGAAGAGCAAAACACACCTTCACTTATAGTCTATGGAGTGGTTATTTACAATTAAACTGATTAATTATGTGCTCAGTTAGCATACTATAAAATAAACATAGATATTGCAACTATGATTTTTTTTAACACAAAAACAACTAATCCTAATGTGAGAAAACGATATTAACGTGAACATTCTGTATGGGAGGAGCATTACCCATGGTAGATAGAGATTTTACCAATGACACCTATGAAGTATATAAACTATGGCATTATTTTATTTTCTTGTGGACCAGATTGATAATATTAATTCAATCTTTTGTTAGACTGGGAGAGGTGAAGTTCGGGATGTTGAGTTTTCAGATATAAAATTCATAGATGCTGGAAATCCAATAATCATCGACCAATACTATTGTGGCAACCCTAATGGCTGCCCACCAACAGTAAGTCAATCTAGCTATTAGAACTACTAAGTTTAGAGAAATATGCATGTTTGATTGAATACAGTACAAATATTTGAGCTACAGATTCTTAACACTACAAAGAAATGTGGTATTTGTTGTGTACTAATAGAATGTTGGAGTTCAAATAAGCAATGTGCGCTACACAGACATGTATGGGACATCAAAGGCCGATGTAGCAGTCAATTTTAATTGCAGTGGAAACGTTGCTTGCACCGACATCAAATTGGAAAATATCAACTTGACATCTTCAACAATTGGGAAACAAGTCACTTCTAGTTGCAACAATGCTTATGGAGAGGCAAAAGGAACGATTGAACCTAAGTCCTGTCTAAATTCGAAAACTTGAAGAGGCCAATATTGCCCTTTCTTTTCATTACATTGAATAATGTTGTTGGATATGATGTTGCTATAGTCCTATATTTATTATATTAAATTTGAAGCAGAATAAAAATCCAAAATAGTTTCTAATTGTTGTTTAATTTTTTTCCGTGTGTTCAATTTCATTTCCTTAGTTTTAGTGCCAAGCAATCCATTCAGAATACTTAGCATGAAAACTAAGATGACTATCTCACTCATCTCATCATCATTACTATTGTTAATTGTTTTCATGGCTAAACACAAGTTATAACCTAGTTGCTATTAATGTCTTTGTACAATTAATAAATGGCTAAAATCCAAAACTGATCCTCTAAGTTTCAATTTTTGTCATTTCAGTCTTCTAAGTTTCAGTTTTGTCATTTCAATCATTTAAGTTTCAAATTTTGTCAATTGAATATTCCGTTAGACTTCTGTTAACTCTTTCTGTTTACTAACCAAAACGATGCCGTTTTGGGCTTCTTCTTTTTTTCTTTTTTATTTTATTTTATATTTATTTTATATTTTTATAATTTCATAATTAAGAAAAACAAAAAATTGTTATTTAAAAAAAAAAAAAAAAAAGGCAACTAAGGGGAATGATGACGCCCTTGAAAACAAAACAAAAAATCATAATACGATTGAGCACTACTTGAGGAAATTGGGGGAGAAAGAAAGAGGGGGAAGAGAGAGAGTTAGGGATCGCCAGATCGGCAAGGGAGAGACAGAGATTGCGAGTTGGCGAGGGACTGTGAGATTGAGACCGAGATAGAGAGAGATATCGTCACCGAGGGAGAAGGAGATGGATTGTGATTTCTCAGTTACCAAACAGAGGACTAATACTTGTTCTCATACTAATTTGTTGTACTATGCTTGTTTCCTCTCTGATCTGCTAGTCTTTTTTTTTTTTAATTGTAAATTGTTTTCACTATTTTAATTTAAAAACTTTTCTATTTTTATTTTTTGTGGACTATATTAGTTGCTTGTAGTTGTAGATTTGTGCTTGTGAGCTATATTTATTATTTGAATTTGTGTGTTGTGCTACTTTGAACTTTGGATTTTACACAGCCATCTGTATCGTGATTTTTTGTTCTGTTTCAGGGGCAAGGGAACGACGTTGTTTCCCCTAGCAGCCTTTTTTTTTTTTTTTTTTTTTTTTTTTTCAATTTTCTTTTAAAAAAAGGCCAAAATGGTGTCATTTTGGTTAGTAAATGGAAAGGGTTAACAGAAACTTAACAGAATACTTAATTGAAAAAAATTGAAACTTATAGAACTGAAATGAAAAAAATGAAACTTAAAGGATTGAAATGACAAAAAGTTGAAACTTAAAGGATTAGTTTTGGATTTTAGCCTTAATAAATATATTTTATTTCTTGGGCTTATAAACTATGCAGACAATTTTTTTTTTCTCATCAATTCATTAATCTCATAAGATATACATCAAGTCACTCTTAAAAGCTTCACTAATCACTAGATTAATGTGGTTGATTAGATAGAATCCTATCCTGGGGGATGTTGAGACTGGATTCATTTGACCACATTTGATCGACCAATGATTGATTAAAATTAATGCAAGAGACAATTTCAGCGCTACATTTTGTTTTGGTTTTTGGTAAATTATAATTCACCTCTTGTTAACAAATTTTTTAAGTGTTTCATGTTGACCTCTTAACTTTTAAATTAAAATAAAATCGTTCAAAATACTTCGGATGGAATTCTAACTATTTCATTTTAATCCAAAATTTAACAAGAGAACAGTTTGTGTAAGAAGTTGTAATTGTGCCAAATCACTGAGAACTAAATTGTATTCCATTTCTTTATTAAAAACTAAGGGTGACAAAATCTGACACAACTCACAAACCCGACACAATTAACCCATTTATAAATAGGTCATAAGTTGAGGCTAAAAGGGTTCGGGTGATATTTAAGTCGACATGGCTGACTCGTTTAATAAACGGTCATGTTCATGTTCAACATGCAAACCTGTTTGACCCGTTTAACTTATAAAGGTTCTAGTTTTTGTTATTATTGCTTAATTTTTTTTTTGTTGTAATTATATTTCTATGGTTGTAATTGTATTTTAATTTTAGATATAAAGAAATTGATAACATGTTATTCAAGTTAGGTACGATCTATTAATCAAATAGGTTATTAAATGGGTCATTAGTATTGACATTTACATGACTTGTTAATTAAATGGGTTAAACATATTGTGTCGGGTCAACCTGTTTAATAAGTAAGTCGTATTAGAGTTGAGAATTCTTAATATGTTTACTAAACAGGTTGAGTTCGGGTCAACCCATATAGCCAAATACTCATGACTCGACACGACACGAACTCGACTTGCAAACACAAATTGCCACCTCTTGTACAATAAATAAATCTATTTTATTTCTTGGGCTTATAAACTATGCAGACAATTTTGTTTTCTCATCAATTCATTAATCTCATAAGATATACATCAAGTCACTCTTAAAAGCTTCGCTAGATTGATGTGGTTGATTAGATAGGATCCTATCTTGGGGGATGTTGAGATTGGATTCATTTGACCACATTTGATTACCTAATGATTGATTAAAATTAGGACAAAGTTTAGGTACAAAATTGGTTGTAGCCTTAGACTACAATCTTACTCAATAAAATAAACATTACTACATATTTTGAAAATCTAACCATTAAATTGCATGTTCTTTATGCTTTTAATACATATGTCAAGTTTTGTATCAATCAGATATTATTTACTATATGATCCATAAATTTATATTTTATGCATAATTTTAAACTACAAAAACTTGCAATTTAAAAATTTTATTGATGATATAGCTATTGATTTTTAATTTTCTATAAATTTTGCAAGCATGGAGGATATAAGAAGAAGATATAATCTAATTGTGGATTTGTTAAACCTCTAATAAAAAAGATATTGAGTAAGATTGTAGCCTAAGGCTACAAAAAATTTTGCCCTAAAATTAATGCAAGAGACAATTTTATCGTTGCATTTTTTATTTTTATTTTTTGTTGGTAAATTATAATTCATCTCTTGTTAACAAATTTTTTAAGTGCTCCATGTTGACCTCTTAACTTTTAAATTAAAATAAAATCGTTCTAAATACTTTGGATGAAATCCTAATGATTTCATTTTAATCCAAAATTTAACAACAGAAAAGTTTATGTAAAAAGTTGTAATTGGGCCAAATCATTAAGAAATAAATTGTATTTTATTTCTTTTATTAAAAGCACCCTGGAAAACTAGGTTAAATTCTTTGATTGTAATGCACTTCTCTCCCAAAAAAAAAAATAATACCATCATAAAAATTAAAAACTCCTTCAATTCTAAAAAAATTCAAAATTTTCAAAAATTGTCTTAAAAAATTCAAAAATTGTCTTAAAAATTTTTAGACTCATTGACCTATACTATACTCCAGCATTTCCGTGTGCCTCTTGGATTTTTTTTTTTTTTTTTTTCATATATATATATATATATATATATTTTTTTTTCTATTTTCAGATTGAGATTCTTTTTTTTCTTTCTTCAAAATTGAGGAATTAAATTTTTTTTCCTGGTTCTCTTTATATTGTTTTGACAATTATTTATTTATTTATTTAAATCTTGACGTGACTTTTTAATGCCAATTAAATTTTATTATTACTACTTTATCCAAGTCATGTTTAATTGTGCTAGTTGTGCTAATCATTAGCACATAAGTAGTTTATTGTAAAATCATAAGGACCAAAATAAAAATTTGTTGAAAAAAACTTATTTACCAAAAGTGAAAATATATACTCCAAAATATAAGGACAAAAAAGGGTTTTTTTTTTTTTTGGCCTAAAATTATTATACACATTCTACCTTGTATAAAACCTTATACTTAAGTTTCAAAAAGTTGAAATTACTATTTCAATTAAAAGTTTATTACCATAAAATTTTGAAATGAAATTATAATTATTTTATTTGTTATTTTAAAAAAAATCAGTTATACATGATAAATTGTAAATTTATTTATTTATTTTTATATCAATAACTTGACGTATTGATTTTTTCTAGTAGTTATAAAGAAAAGTTGTTTTATTAATACATGAGGTTGCACCAAATTTCCGTATTTATGAGTTCAAATCTTCTGTTTCACTCTCTTTGCTCAATTTTATGCTCCACAAATAAAAACTTGCCATATGTCCACCAATTTAATTAGATTTTAACTTTATGTTTTTTTCTCATCTACCCATAAAAAAAAAAAAAGTCCCCTATTACCATTAATTCTCCACCACCACCACCAACCTTTGCCAGCGTCAACTACATTGCCAATCACCACCATCTACCACCACCAGGCCCACATGAACACACCACCAAGTTCAAAAAACCCAAACATTTCTCTTAACTCTCTGTTAACTCCTCTATCTTTTGTGTCTCACTATTTCTTCCAAATTTACATCTTTGTGAACCATACCAAGCCAAAAATAATTCGTTGATTTGAATTAAAAGTCACAAACCATGCTTACTGTTGTGATTAAAAAGATAGGAATGAAAAAAGAAAAAGAGTCAATGCCTTAAAGATTGAAGAGGAAGCTAAAGAAACATAAAGATTGAAGAGAACTTTTTGATTTGAGCCTTCGATCTCCTTTGTCATGGGTGGCTGTTGATGTTGCCGACAATCTATTCCTAGTGGCATCAGCGAAGGTTGCTGGCAGTGGCTAGTGGTGGTGGCTGGAATTGTTTGGGTTTTTTTTTTATATTTATTTTAGAAAAAAAATTAAGAAAGGGCTGAAAATTATATTTGAATTAAATAGGTGTGCATGTGGCACGTTTTTATTGGTAGAAAATAGAGTGGAGCAAGAAAAATAGAAAAGAAGATTTGAACTCCATATTTATTGATTCTTTTTGCTCCATTTTTTATTGATGTGTTATATCATTGGCCAATAATGTAGAAAAACACAGTTTTTCTTCTGGCCAAACTACAGAATCAATATTATAGTTTTAGATGGCATCAGGCAAAAGCTGTAAACCTACTGCCATAGGCGATATTGTTGTAGGCAGTGTGGCGGCTTCGTCCTTCGGCTATGTTGTTTAGCAGTTTTAGATTTTTTTTTTTTTTGGAAGTGTCTTTGACTTTGATGTGTTCTGTTGGATAAGGACAAAATTATTTTGTTTAAAAGTTTTCAAAAGGTCAGGTTGTTGTTTTGAATAAATCGGTTGATTGAATTTAATTTTAATATATATATATATATATATATATATTTTGCTATTGGTAATTTTTGTTGATGGGCTAATTTTTTTGCGCTTGTAAATGTTTTTTAAATTTTAGATTTATAAAAAAAAATTTATAGCCTTTAAAAGAAGGAAAATGCTAAAGTTATAAAAGTTTTTATATATTTCTAATGTGGTTAGTGGTTATTTATTTTTTTTTATTTTTGATAACATGGTTAGTGGTTATTGTTATGAAAGAAAGTGATGTAAGTAGTGATCTTAGATGTAAACTAATAAGAATTTGCTTCTTCTTTTTTTTCAAAAGAATTAATGATAATGTTAAGGGGGAAAATGTAATTTTATAGAACAAAATTGCTATATAAAAAAATTGCTATACAAAATTGCTAGAATTAATACCTATACATATATTAATAATTTTTTCTAAAAAAGAATTAGGGGGTGCAAGGGTGGCTCCGTCCCTGTTCAGTTGAGAAGTTATGGTGGATTGTAGAACTCTCTCTTAACGAAACTGCATCATCTATTTCATTTTACACAACAGAGATACGTTAATCTCTTTACTATCCCTTCTTTGCCACTGCCAATGTCATGCCCCAAACCCAAAAGGGTCCAAAGCATGAGAAATACAACCCAAAGGTACCTATAAAATTTTTCTTTTTGGCAATTCAATCCAAATAATTCATACCAAGTACAAACATCAAGAATTTTCATAATAATTTCATTAAGGATGCTCCCAAAGTAAATTAGACCTTTATGCAATAATTACAAGGACCATTGACCACAAAATAATGGAGACCTGAATAATTATAATTACACATCAAACTTGTCCCATTAGGGATAAAATTCATCACCATTATTAGTTACAAAAGAGTGTATCAAGCTTCCTCTAGGATGTTCAACACCTAAGGATCATCATTATAAAAGATCAGCCTCCATTAGTAGTCTATCTAACTACTGCTAGCCACAAAACCTGTCTCAAAAGGACTGTTGCCTATTCTAAAAACGTTTGTGAAAGAATGGAATGAGACAAAGCCCAGTAAGTAGCACAATTAATGGGAGTAAGGGAAATGCAAGTTTCATGATTATGTGCATATTACAACATGAAACAATTTGAGAATTTCTAGTTGACAACTGTAAATTATTTTCATTGATAAAACAATAAGAATGATTAAACAATGCCACCCAAAGCTTCTTAGAAATGATCACCATGAAACTACATAATATATATATTGTGAGCATAACAATATTTTCCAAAAACCTAAAAAGCCAATTCAAGCCACATGACAAGCCACCACAAAGATGAAAATATCACAAAGACATTATATCGCCATAGAGACAAGTCTGAACTCACAAACTACTAGCATGATATGTACCTCTTTTGGCATGTGGTCTATTAGCCCTATGGGCAACAGCCTCACCCATAACCTCAAGAATTTAACTCTCTCTCTCTCTCTCTCTCTCTCTCTCTCTCTCTCTCTCTCTCTCTCTCCCCCCCCCCCCTCCATAGGCAGTAGGGGAGAACTCACCATATAGTACCTCTTTTGCACGTGGTCTCTTGGCCCTACCTGGCCTCACCCACACGCTCAAGGATTTACCTCTTCCCCCACGAGCAACAAGGAAGGACACGTTACACAATACCCTTTTGCATGTGGTTTTTTGTCCTTATGGGCAGTAGCCTTACCAACACACTCAAGGATTTACTTGCGTTATGCAAAGTGAAAGGCTCTAACCTAATTCGCTGTAAAAAAGACGGGGTAATCACCAATATTGTGGTACCATGCAAAATCACATTAGAAGCTCACAAATTAAATGTATTCGAAATACACAATTTACTTTCCAAGTAGTTTCATAAAATTGCCAAATAACCAAGATATCCATAAAATTCTCAAGGTCCTTAAGATTATCCATCGCATTATCTATCAATTTCCCAAAAATTACTAGCCAAGGTAAAAGCATCCTTAGAAATTGCAACAAGACAATAATTTCATGGAATCCCTTATCAAAGATGCTCATATTTCCATGTCAACAATTCTTGCATTTCCCCATATGCAATACCAAATATGATTCACTTTTCATTAACAGTTATATATGTTAAGGCTACAACACAATAGTTTTTTTTAGGAAAATATAGTTTCCATAAATAGTTTCCCTAAAACCTGTTTAACCCCCCAAAACAAAGCTCTATGCAACATGGTTATTTTTTAAAAATCCCATCAAAAGCTACTTACCTTGCAACCCATAAAAAGCCTAGTTTCAAAACTCCTAAGGAGATTAGCTCGAACCTAAACAATACCAAGCAACCTATCACAATAAGCATAAGGCTTGACAATGCACCTAGTTACAAATTAGAGTTTGCTAAATAAGCAATTAATTAGGCAAGCCTAAGTATTTAACCTCAAAAGCAATGTATCCCACTTCCAAAGTTACCCAACAATTTAATTCACAAGGCATAGACTCCAATTTATAAAATTAACCCATTCAAGATCATCTCCCTAATACTAAAATCTTAACAATTTATAAGTAGTTCCCATAAGATTTACACAACATCATCAAGAGACCTATGAAACCAAAATCACAATATCCTCCAACACAAACAATTTAAATCTTTAACTAGCTCCAAATAAACTCAATAGTAATAGAAAAATTAGATTTACCAACTATCACATGATGGAACCCAAAACACCTAAATTTCCACCATAAATAAACCTTAGATAGCCATCATTTGTAAAACCATAAATCCGCTCACCAAAATAAATCCACCAAGCCAAAACCCATATACATAATTACAAGAATATCACCTAAGAAGTTCATAAATCACATGAATATCATCAACAAAACTTAGATTAAAATAACCCCAAGAAAAAGTATAAAACTCACCAAAAATATTAGGAATTTTTACCTCAAATAAAAGAGATAAAGATGCTTCCAGAAAAATGATGGTGGAGATGGTGGCGAAGAGTGTGTACTGGTGGGAGAGTGAGGGAGCGTGAGAAAGGAGTGTTTGTGTTTAAGTGAAAAGAAAAGAAAGAAGACAAGGTAAGAGGAAGAGAGATAGTTGGCCAAAGAGGGAGATATTTGAGAGAAACGAGTGGTGAGGAATAGTTGGGGTAGGTGGGGGTCACGTGTATCCAAAATTTGACCATACTTTTTTTTTTTTTTTTTTTTTAAATGGTGTTGGGATGTTATAGCAAACCTAAATCTAACCTAACAAACAAACAGTCTTCAGTCTCTTCCCTTGGTGATGTCTCGACCTAGGTGTGAGCAAGTTCTCGATGATGTTGTAAACGAACATCTTGAGTCAACTTCTCCTTAATCCAATTCATATACATTTCCAAATCTTGGAATTCCATTATCATTGACCCTTTTTTCATTATTGCACACTTCAACAATATTGACAATGGTGATTATCTGCTATTTGTGCCATTAAGGCTATGTTTGTTTTGAGTGTAAATGGATTTGGGAAAATATTTTACACCCTATGCATGTTTGGTTGCACATGTAAAATACAGTCAAATTGGAAGTCTTTTCATTTGACCATAAAATAAGGCCCCTTGACCTATAAAATATTTTACACATTAGTTTTACCTTTAATCCATTTTTCGAACTCACACACCCGAAGAGAGAGACAGAGAGAGAGAGAGAGACAGAGAGAGAGAGAGAGAGAGAGAGAGAGAGAGAGAGTAAAGAAGATAACCCAACCTACCTTTGTCGGTCAGATCGCACCACAAGTTCATGCCTCAACCTCACCAAACCATCGTCATCTTCGCTAAAGATCTACACCGCCGGTCAAGGAATCTCTTTCTCTTCTCTCTTCCTCTCTCTTTCCCTTTGAACAACTAAGGCCGAAAAGCTAACATGATCTTTGATCTACAAACCGATTTCCTTGTCGTCACCTTCTCCAGGCCCACTTGCCGATCTCACTGCCGTCAGACCCACCCACTGATCTCGCTTCCTTTAGACCCATTTACTGATTTATGGTCCTTTACCTCTCCTTTTCTCTCAATCTATCTCTCTCTCTCCCTCTCTCACGATTGGTGCTTATTTTTGAGAAAGATTGAATTTTTTTTGTTACGTTTTTTGTTGATTTGGTTTATATATTCGGAGTTCCTATTATAATATTTGTTTGGAAGCTGAGAAAATGTGAGAGAATGTGTTTTCTAAAGGATTTTCAGGAACAAAACCCAACACCTTAAAATATTTTCCAAAGTATTTTTTGTGATGTGACCAAACACTTGAAAATATTTTACACTCTGAAATCATTTTACAATGAGCTAGACACAGCCTAACATACCCTCATTTATCTTGCAAAGAATTGTGTATGGTTGTTTACAGTAACGATAGCAGCATATCGACGCAGATTTCTAGGATTGAAATTCCCTGTTTTAATAACTACAATATAGTTGGCTACAGTATAGGCAGCTGCCTCGCTAATTATGAGAAAGATCTTAATCATATCCTATATTTGTGAAACCCTAGCATTGGAAGGTTTAAGAAGCTTCTAAGTACGTGCCTTGCTGACAATACACATAGTTCTACCAGTCTTGCTTATGGACGTGCATATCATTCTCAAAAACTTCAAGATTCTTAGACTTTGGAGTCATCAAGGAGGGCTAAGGTTGAGGCCTGAGATTTGCAAGTTGGAGTCTTTAAAAGGGTACAAACCCAACAATGGATATATTCATTCTATTAGATCACCCTGTATATTTTGGAATGGAGCTCTACACACTACAACATTTACAATACGTTACGTTCAATACCATTTCATTTTGTCCTTTGATGTCAATGATGAGAGCTTCCACGAAATAAGGATGCCTTCTAATTATTTAGAAAGAATACTTCTATATTTTTTTTCAACTTGCAGTGTTCAAGGGATTGCTAGCTTTTATTTTTTTCTCTTTTGATCTCAACAATGTAAGTAATGCGGGTTGTTTATGCCACACATGGGTTATGACGAAGTATGGTGTGGCCCAGTCTTGGACTAGAAAATATGTGGTAACAATGCATTGGGTTCTTGATTTGCTACATTGATAGTGGTAAACTTCTAATTTGTTTATGCCACATATGGGTTATGATAAAGTATGGTGTGGCCTAGTCTTGGACTATAAAATATGTGGTAACAATGCATTGGGTTCATGATTTGCTGCATTGACAGTGGTAAACTTCTAATTAAGAAAGGTTGGATATATTTCAACAATTTACGGCTTTGAACCTTCCTTTGTGAAAGACTATTGGATATATTGACTAATCAGTGAACACGATGTTTTTGAATTATCAGCCGTCTGTGTACACCAAGACAATAGAACTCACATAGTTCCTTTTTGAACATAGTTCGTTCTTATAGTTTTGTTCATTTCGGCCCTAAACATATCCTGGAAAATTCATAAAGAGCTATAGAGAATTCAGCCTTAAAACTCTCATAGAAGAGGCTCACTTCACACTCATATAGGTGACTCTTATTAAGAATATTTTGCTATGCCCCACTTGGATTTCAAAGATATAAGAATCATTAAAAGTAAAGCTTACTCTGAACATTGCTTAGAAGCATCACTATTTCATCATAGGAAGGGGTGGGAGATGTTATCTACATAGTGATAAAAACTAGTCTCAAAATTTTGTTGTCCCTTTGAAAACCTAATTCTTGGGATCTCTAGTCAACTAGGTGGGGTTACCGTCATGAAAACTTTAGGTCATAGGCTTTAACCCATTCCCTTTAATGAACACACAGTTTATTTGCTCTCCACCCAAACAATTAATTATGGATCCATTTTATAAGCTGGAAGTACTTCTATTTAAGAGCAACTGGCTCATGGTATTATGTGTTTGACAAATATGTCGAGATCAACCATAACTTTGTACCTACCAACATATACAAATAGGAGGCACAAGTATCCAACAATGCATGTTTGTTTAGATCTATAAGACTTTCCAAAAATACATATGCGCTCTTTGCATAAGGTATTCTCACTAGACTGTCGTCACATTTCTCATGTGATTGAGACAAGACAAGTCCATTAGACGTATTAGAAATTTTCATTTCTTGTATCACATCTAAAACACTTACACAAGCATATTGCACAATGACATAGCCTCTTGTGATAAATTTCACATCACATACTAGTCACATTAAATCTAAACTCATTTGACATCATTTCATTGTCAAATTTCTCATGTCATTGCATTGAAACTTCCTTCAATTTATACAAAGAATTAACAAGTCTACACACTTTGTTTCCTTGTATAGGAACCATAAACCCCTTTGGTTTATTATGAATCAAGAAAACTCGCATCTTCCTTTTTTTGTAGCCTTCTACATCAAGTCTCACCTTGTAATAGTCAATAATTCCATCAACTCTCAAACTCCCATGTGGTTAATCCACCAATTACTATACATAGATTTCTAAGATGGATTTATTGCACTATTGACATGCACTATTGACAATCTCTTTTCCAAGAAGGTACCTCAGGATATTGCTTCTTTGAAGCTTTAAGTTCATCTTGTAACAAATAAATTAGAAAATCTAGATCAAATGATTATGACGTTCATCCTTTTACTACGCTTTGGCTTAGCCTCTTTTCCATCAACTCCTGATCAAGAGAGATACTAAACGTAGACTCAAACTTTCTTTTAAGAAAGTTATACACTTGAAATATATTCTAATTAATTTTAATGCATATTAGAATAATAGATTCATAAATTAGAAACCATTATGCACTACTGTTATGACCATAACCAATAAAAAACACAAGCAGTAGCTCTAGGCCCCATCTCTATCCGTTCGGAATAGTACCACCACCTTCACTAGACACCCCCACATTTAAAGAATTTATAGTAAGACAATCACCCTTTCCATAATTCACAATGTGTCTAGTGGTTTTTCTTTAGAGGCAACTCATAGAGAATATAATTAATGGAAAAAATAGCTTTCCCCCACAAGTTCTATGGTAATCAAGAACTTATTGCATTCATTGAGTTATTTCTCAACTTCATCTATATTCTATATATATCTAAAAGCTGAAATGTAACATTTATTGTTGCTACGCTTTAGTTGAGCCACATTAGCGGCCACATCACCCACTTATTTCTAGCCATTTTTCTCTTATTTTTTTTTTACTCTTCTATCTCTTATTTTTTTACTCTTCTATCTCTTATTAATTCTATACCCTACTGTTACATTTCCTTTAACATTTTCCCCTCCCTTTTACCTTTTTATTTCTCCACTACTCTTAATCTTAATGTCACCCTTCCTTTATCCCTTCATCTTCCTTTTATTTTGACTCTTCTTATCTCCATCCTCTAACTATAAATTTCCTATTCTTTCTCATTCTATACATATTTTCCCATACAAAAAAGGTTATTACTCTCTCTCTCTCTCTCTCTCTCATTTTTTTTTTGGTGGATTATTTTATTTTATTTTATTTTTTGTATCTCTACTTTATGTTAATGAATTTTTGTGTTCTTTAGAATTCTACTTTGGATTGATGCAGTTTACTTTTGTCCTTTTAAGTTGTTATCTTCTTTTTTCTGTTAAATGTTATCCAAAATTGTATTATGAAAATAGTATATGAGAATATAATATTATTCTATTACATAGCATGACTTGGATAATTTGGTGTGACTATACTTTCATTTTGAGTTTTGCTCATCATCTTTCTGTTTTTATCTTTCTATTTTCTCACTTACATGAATGGGCCATTAATTTCAATTATTTTATATATTTTGCTCAAATTTGATATTGTTAGTGGCACTTTCATTAGTTTATTATTTTTAGATTAGAATTGTATGGGCATTGAAAGTGTAAGTGGAGGCACACACATCTTTACTCTTTTTTTTGCTGAAAAACACTGTTCAGTGACAGTATGGTAAATGTAGTAAATTTGAATACAAGGGTGCCTTATTTTTAAATATAAGTTTTGCTTCATATTTTAGATTTTTTTTATTTTTATTTTAATTTTTTTTTGGTGCTGAGATGCTTCAAATTTTAGATGGTTTTGATGTGAAATGTTTTTGGTAGTAAATTCGAATACAAGGGTGCCTTACTTTTAAGTCTGTGTTTTGCTTCATATTTTAGATGGTTCTGATATGAAATATTTTTGCTATTGTGATATGCCATGTGTCATTCTCTAACCTTCCAATAAACAAAGCTTAAATGTATGTATATCCATTTAAATTTAAAATTTTGATGATTTATTTAATTTTTATTATTTGTTTTTGTAAGTGAACAAAAATTTGTTAGCAATCCCAAATGGATAGAGAGTTGATATGAAATTGCACAATATAACTAATTTAAAGAGAATGGGTTTCTATGTCAATTTTTGTATGCTTTAATGGTTTAGTTTCAAGTCTATTGGAATAACAACACGTAATTTATAAGGAAGAAGAAGATTTCAATGTTTAATTCTTCCTCGGGTTAGTCCAAGGATCTCTAGTTCATATAATGTTCAAGTCTCGGTTACAAAGTAATGATACATAGAGAATATTTCTCTTTAAAGTTTTTCCATCTCATAATCCGGTGGTGTGCCCTTTCCTTATATAGCTATCTAAATTGCATCCCAGCCCTCCACCTATATAGTCACTGATTTTTTTTTGGATGCTTGTTCCATCAGGGTTTCGCTAGAGGTGGTAGAATGTACTGCAAGTTGTGAGGGTATTGTTTAGGGGTCATTCTGCCATTAGTGCGGCCAGCTGAGTTGGTGCAGTGCATTGAATGCGAAGGTGATGGGTACTTTACCTTGATATTTCCCTTCTTCTTTGCTTGCACATTTCTACCTCCTTCCTTGGTATTTTGTCTTTAGGTCCAAGTGGCTTTGCTCAAAGCCTCCCAAGGAATGCTCACTCTTCGGACTCTTCGCGCGGTCGTCCTCTTCGGCTTCAATTCTTGGGCTTTGATCTATGTGTTGGGTTAGAACTAATAAGGGAATGGGCTCTTTCATCTCCTCGGGTTGGGCCCACAAGGTACTATTCTATGCTAGAATCTTACCCCTCCCATAGTTTCGTTTCAACAATAAATCATTTTATTCATGGAACCACTTAGATTTAGGCATGTAAATGCCAAGCCAAATGTGTCAATGCCAAGAAAAATATCTAATAGCCAATGTGTAAAACTCACAAGAGCAAAAGGTGTTGGTGGAGAGAGAGAGAGAGAGAGAGAGAGAGAGAGAGAGAGAGAGAGAGAGAGAGAGAGAGAGAGAGAGAGAGAGAACTATGAATAGAATGGGATAGAGAGTAACAAATTTATAGTAAGAAGATGAGAATAAGAATAGCCAAAATGACGGAAAATAAATAGATACTAATAAGAGGCAAAATGAATTGTAATATTAAGGTAAAGAGAAGTGGGAAGATGAAAAATGTAAAATGCAGGGAATTAAAAAAGTTAGAAAAAGTATAACAATAAGTAGAATTAATAATATAAAAAAAGCGTTAAAACTTAAAAATAAGAGAGATATAATATTTTCATTGTTAAATAATGGAGTTTTTAATTCACCCTATCTCTCCTGAAAAAATGTGATTATTCTTTTTTTTTTTTTGAGAAAGGATTATTCTATTTTAATAGACTCAATTTTGAAATTATTAATAATGGATCTCATAATCATATTTTAATTATCAATTAGTGGATCACTTTATGAATTAGAAAATGCTAACCAATAACAAAAGTGGCAACCATGCCAAAATTGAGTCTTAAAAATAGATTCAAAATATTTTACTCTATTATATTGACCAAATTTTCTTCATTCATCAAACTCATACGCCATTGCACTTATAAAATGGCAGTCACACCATTGTCTCTATACTTATCTATTACTTATAGATTAAATACCATAGAACTACTGCCATTGGCCAAAATAGCTAACTAATTTTTTTTCTCTAACTATCTAGTTAGTTGTTTCAGTTTTCAAACTATATCATTCAATAGCATCTCGAGTCTTTGAGACTCGATTTTGGCTATAAATCGAGTCTCACACACTCGATTTTCATGGCTTACTCATATCTGATGTGGCATATTTAACCACGTGGTGATCATAAAAATCAAGTTTCTAACACTCGATTTCTAACAAAAATAACAAAATAAAAAAATTCTAAGTATGTACCGGCCAAAATACCCACAAACAAATTTCAAAAATCCCAAACACATCAATCTCAATACAAACTCAGATCAGAGGGAGAGAACTCAGATCAGAGGGAGAGAGAGAACTCAGATCAGAGGGAGAGAAAGAGTTCAGAGGGAGAGAGAGAGAGCTCACCTCACCACCCAGGCGCGGCCGGGGCTGGCGCGTGGCCTGGGTCCGCGACCCATGTCGCTGCGCGCGGCCTGGGTCCGCGACCCTTGGCGCTGCGCGCGGCCTGGGTCTTCCGTTTCAGGTTTTTTTTTTTTTTTTTTTTTTTTTTTTTTTTTTTTTTTTTTCTTCTTCTTCTTCTGGGTTTCTCTGATGTTCTGGTGGTTGCGGACCCAGGCCGCGCGCAGCGCCATGGGTCTTCTGTTTCAGGTTTTTTTTTTTTTTTTTTCTTCTTCTTCTGGGTTTCTCTGAAGTTCTGGTGGTTCTTCTTTGATGTGTTTCGGGGAAATATATAGGGGTTATAAATCGAGTCTTTAAAACTCGATTTCCACATCATTGCCATGTGAAAAAAATGCCACATCAGACTTGAACAACTCATGAAAATCGAGTCCCAAAAACTCGATTTATAGGCCCAAAATCGACCCTCTTAAACTCGAGATGCTAGAAATAAATATTGTTTCAAAACCTTAACAACTAACTAGATAGTTAGAAGAAAAAAATTAGTTAGCCATTTTCGCCACTGCCATTACAATCTTGCACTGAAGTCAGAGGTCAAAACCTCATTGAACATTTCATATATCACACCTGATATTGGCATGATTGCCGGGTCACACGTGATGAAAACAAGCAACGTAAAAACCTCGCAAGATTAAATACCATTATATCAAGATGATCAAAATTATCAAAATCTCTAACCTTATTCGGCAATTGATAGTATTGGTTCACAAAAGAATACTACAAAAACTATTCAATTAGATTGCATCGCAAAGAAACCGTTAACACCAATAACCAGAGAACCAATTACATGCCAACAAAAAACCGTAGACCCATTATTAAAAAAACTAAGAACTAACAATGGAACACAACGGTTGATAAAAACCGATAAAAACCCACAGGCACGTTTCACAAAACAATAAAACACAACAGTTGCGTCGGACTCAAGATTAATCAGTGTTGCTCAAGAATTACACCGATACACGCAAAGATAAAAGAAACAAGATAACTACACACGAAATTCCTTTCACAATCATCACAAAAATAAATTGAGAAAAACGAAATCTGCTTTAAAATTGTTAGATATATTTCAAAATTTTACTTTTGTGATAAAGCAAAAAGAACAACATAAAGATCTAATTATAAAGAAAAAAAAAAAAAAAACACAAATAGATGTGATAGGTGTTGATGCCCATTTTTTGCAAATCCATATCCAAAAGCCCACAAAGAAGAAAGCCTAGTGAGAAGCAAGGCCCAAATCCTTTTGCATAAAAAAAAAGATAGGCGTGAAAACTAAGAAGAAAAACACACGGCAGGCCCAAAAGGGCCCGGCAGGATTGAGATAAGCAGCAGGAATAACAATCCGGTGTGACAGGAGATGCCAAGCCACGAAGCAAACATCCAAACTAAAGGGAGGCCCAATGATCCAACAAAGAAAGGGACAAGTCATAAATGCCGGAGATGCAATCCACACCAGAAAAGGCCAAAAAGCGCACGGTAGGATATGCGCACCCATTTTCAGACCTCGGCAAACGAATGAAACATCAAGAAGGTAAAGCATGCGTACGACCCAAGCATCACCAGCCTATACCCAGCCACTATGGGAAAGGGTGAGGTCATGGGAGAGGGCACGGTCTGGCGGTGGGGAGAGGAGTGGAAACCCATTCTTGTGTTTCTTGCTCAGGCTCTTTTGGTGGGCACAGTCCTGCTGGGATGACATGCCACCCAAAAGAGGCAAGGCTGGGTAAGAACCACTGGGTGCATGCCATGAGAGACCGAGAGGGAGAGGGTACACACTGAACGAGTAGAAAAGGAACCGTCGTTGTCTGAAAGCCACAGGTCAATGGTGGTAGTTAGAACCATTGACTCGGTAAGTGGTTGGCAAAAGGTTCCCATACCAGACAAGGGCCATGAAAGGGCTAGAATAGTAAAATCGGTCACGGCAGGCTCTATATAAGAGACCCGTAGCTGTGTACAAGAGGAGGGGAAGAAAAAGGGAAGAAAAAGGAATAGAGAGGGGATTCAAAAGAAAAAACAGAGAGGGAGGAAAAAACAGGGGAATTAAAAAAAAAATAGAAAACAAAGAGAAGAAAACAAAAGAAAAGAAAGAAAGAAAGGAAAAAGGAAAAGAAAGGCAAGAATTCTAAGAGAGAAAACAGAGAGAAAAGATAAGAAAAATAGAGAACAAAAGAAAGAAAGAAAACAGAGCGTTTTATGGCAAGCATGCACCCAAATGGGTTAACCCCCTCTCTCCCTCAATAGCCTTGTCCTCAAAAGGCAATACAAAATCTATACCTGGGCATATACCATTTGGGGCTGTCCTCTCAAAGCAATTAATTTCACCCAGTGAAGTTACTTGCGTTGAGGGAGTAGTTTTCCCTTCCGTGGTTGGAGTCCTGCGGCAATACTAAATATGGCAAACTCGTTATTTGCTCTACTAATTTCGCTCTAATCCTTTTGTTTAAGCTTTATTCTTTGAACGTGAGGCCTTTTAAGTCATTTACTTTACTTATTGTGGCAGGAATAGTTACTGTAACATTCTTTGCATTATCTATATTATATCTGCCTGCCATAATCTCTTAACAATGACTCTGCCTGCTGTGAGCTTATAAACAGACTTTAGCAGACGTGGTGTGGCTTACGCACAGGCCAGGCCAAGGAAGTGGAAAAGTATTTCTACAGTAAAAATGGTAGTCATTCACATTGCCGAAGGCTTTAAAGCACGGCAGAAAGTTTTAAAGCACAGCAGACAGCTTCATTGCATGGCAGAAGGCTGTACAATAGAAAGCTTTAATGTACAGCAGACAGCTCTATTGCACAGCAGGAGGCTTTACGGCAGGAAGCTTTACTGCAAAACAGAAAGCATTTTTCGCACAGCAGATAGCTTCATTGCATAGCAGAAAGTATTGCCGCACAGCAGAAAAGTCAAATCTGTGGCAGAAATGGGAGAAAAATTCCTTCTGCGGCAGAAACGTCAATCCTGCGGCAAAAACTGGAGAAAAGTCTTCTGCGGCAGAAATAGAGGATAACTTGGACTCAACGTTTACGCACAAGCCGGGCCAAGGTGTGCTCCAATTGGGCCGGTCCCGACTCCTCACCCAGAAACAACTCGGGCCTAGCGTGGCAAGAATTTGCCCAATACCCCAATTCAGGCCCACCCCCTTACAATAGGCAAAACCAATAAATAGATATTGCGCATATAAGAAGAAATCTACAAAAATGATTAATAACTCACGGACTAAATGCATAAAGAATGAATGATACAGATTAAGTCTTGTATTTGACACAATCTCCTTAAAGCAGATTTCGTCTTTTACATAATTTGTGATGTTTTGAGACTCAAAGATGTCTGTGTCACTTTTGAGAAACTCTCCCAAAGAGAAAATATTTTGTGCATTAGCATTTGAGTCAAAGAGAGAAAGAGAGATAGATTAGTTCGAAGAGCACGGATCTTGTGTGCTTCTTCTCTGTGGTATAGATCAATTCATTCTTAGAGGTAGATGTCCGTGAGTCTCAAAGTATCACATATTGTGTGAGGGGCAAAATCTGCTTTAAGGAGATTGTGTCAAACACAAGACTTAATTTACGTCATTCATCTTTCATGCATTTAGTCTATGAGTTTTTAATTATTTTGCTGACTTCTTTTTATATATACAGTATCTATTTATTGGTTTTGCTATCACATCTATTTGTGTGTTTTTTTTTTTTTTTTTTTTTTTTTTTTTTTTTGCTTATAATTAGATTTATATGTTGTTCCTTTTTGCTTTATCACAAAAGTAAATTGTTGAACATTCTTTCAACTGAAGATGCTACTTGGGTGGGTTTCACAATTAATTCATTGGAGAGCTTGGTTTACTTGATGAGAGTAAGTATTTGTGTCATCTGAATACCAAGATTAGTCTGTTGAAGTTTCTTTTTAGGCGGGTATTTTCGTGAAGTTCATATTGAACTATTTGTGGAATCAAATATGCAATTTGAGAATCAAAACAAGCTCTTATTATATTCGCTCTTTTTTTCCCTCTTATTGTTGGCCACATGAATATTAGAGAAATTAATTTATTAAGCAGAAAAAAAATCATAATGAAGATTGTGGCTTTCATGTCCCAACTGATATTTGTTTTGTGTCAATAAAATTGTGCACATCCTCAAAGATGGAAATGTCATGTTGTTGTATACATGCTTAGCCAACGTAATATTATCACATTTGATTGCCCTTGTGAGTTGTGACAACATGAACAATTTGATGAGGTTAGTCTCTTTGCCTTCAGCCCCCACCCAGAAAAAGGGGCTGAATTTCTGCAATCTGTCCAGGGTGCATAAATATTTCACTATATCAAATAGAAGGCTTTTGATTCTTTACACACAGATTTAATTGATTTTATGTTTTCTTTTTGTATGTAATTTTTAACTACTTTAAAATGTCAGAGTTTTGAGGAAAATCATGTAATTATTGAATTATATGATTTTTTTATGGCATAAGACTGCTGGGCTAGTGGGTGAGATCATTGATAAGTGGGCTGGTGAAATAGACAACTCGGTATGCTTGATTACTCTTTACCTTTTTTTTTTGATAGGTTACTCTTTACTTTTTGTATACAGCAAAGTCCAATTCAACTTTTTGACTCAGTCCTATGATTTTTCAATGCCAATGTTCTTTTATTTCTTTTTAAGAGTATTAAGTCTATTACTCTAATATAATTACATACCTTGTTTAGTTGTATTGTATAGTGAATAGCCAAAAGCAGTGTAAATTTTCAATATCAAACCTTTACAGGCAAAGAGTGGTTTACTTAGAAGATAAGGGCTGAGAGTGGTTTACTCAGAAGTAAAAGTATTCTTTTAGTGAATATTTGTTTTGCGAGAAAGTGTTAATTAAGAGTCCGACATTATTGGAAAGTGAAAGAAGATGCTATACTTCTTCCTTCATAAATGCCATAATCTGGGTTTGTTTGGATACTGCTTATTATTAAAAACTGAAAACGCTACAGTAAAATAATTTTTAAATGTACGAATAGTGACGTGAAATCCAATGTTGAAGAAAAAGTTGCTAAATATGGTACTTGTGGGTCCCGTAAACAGTGCATAGAACTCACAAGAAAAAACGCATCCGCTGGGATATGCGCTTTCCAAACGGAGGTTCTATCTATATAGTTTTAAACATTGAATATTTAGACTAGTTTTATTTTTGTAGCTTACCTTTGTTAGTTCAATGTTGGATTTTTTCCTCGACCTAGATGTTCAGTGCTCTTTGTTAAATGTTGGGTTTGTTAATTTGATTAATTACTCCCTTAAATAAAAAGAAGTAATGCATATATGGTTTATATATATATATATATATATATTTTTTTTTTTTCTTTTTGTTCTTTTTTTTTGGGGGGGATAAAGCCTTTTCATTAAAAAACCATCATAACTTCTCCTTCCTTTCTCTATTTTTATTTTTTCCACATTATGGGACCATATACTTGGCAAAAGTTGACCATTAATTCTTGTTTTGGAGTTATTTTCATTTGACCAACCACATAAAGTGATAATTTATGTATAGTTTTAGTTGCGTGACTTTTTAAATGAACTAGTTGCGAACCCGCGCATTGCGCATGATAATTATTTTTATGGTGGTTTTATTAACTTTTTTTTAACAATTTAAACTAATCTAATAATGAGTAATGTATTTCGTAATTATATTTTTATTTATTATAGGAAGAATCATAAATGTAATATAGAAACAATCCAAAACACCAAAAAAAAACCTTAAACTTAAAAAAATTAATAAAACTTAACAATGATTAATTGAACCAATATTAGGATAAAATTTTGTTTCTGATAATCTATTAAGGTTATTTTCTTTGTAGAAATTATAATTTCGGCCACCCAAAACATATTATCAAATAAAAAATTATTAGCAAAATCTAAGAATTAAATTTCTATACATGCATTGTTATAAAATAATAATAATTAAAATAAAATTGCAAAAGTTAATATTTGTCACCTATCCGATTATTTTCGTTTGGCTAACCTTTGCATTTCTTTAAATAAATGGCATTATAGAGTACTTTTCCCACCACAAAGGATTAGAAAATAAACAAAAATTAGTAAAATTTCATAGTTTAACATCTAAATTGAGCACTATAAAAAATCATGCTATGTAACAGAATAAATAGCAAATTATCCAAATCATTTTATGTAATAGAATAATATTATACTTTTATATGCTATATTTAATTCTTTAGAATGCAATAGGATAACATTTAACAATAAAAGAGAATAAAAAATTTAAAAAAAAAAACAACAAAAACAATTAAAAAAAAAAAAAAAAAAAAACTAAATCGTACTAACCCAAAATAGAGTTTTAAAGAATATAAAAAATTATCAACCTAAAGTATAGATGCAAGAAAAATAAAAAAATCCACCCAAAAATTTAGAGAGAGGGAGAGAGAGGGAACCTTTTTTTTTTTTTTTTTTTTTTTTTTTTTTTTGTGAGGGAAAACTATGCATAGAATAGAAGAGATAGTAACAAATTTATAGTAAGAGTGTGTGAATAAGAAGAGACAAAAATAAAGGAAGATGAAGGGAAAGAGAAAGAATGATATTAATGTAGAGGGTACTGAGGAGATGAAAAGGTAAGAGATGGAGAAAGATTGAAAAAATAGTGGAGAGATGAAATGGTAACAGAGAAAGAAAGGTTGGAGAAGTGTAATATTAAAAAAATAAATGTTAAAAACAATTATAGAAAAATTGGAAAAAAAAAATCCTGAAGCTTGAAAGGCTTCAACGTTTGTTTGTTTCTTTCTTTCTTTTTCCATTTTTCTTTTATCCTTCCTTTAAGCTGAAAAGACTCGCACAAAATTTTAAAACTAAACTGAAAAAGTTTTAGGTTGGGCTTAATAGTGGAACTAAATAAATAAGAGACGGGTAGGATTAATTATACAGATTTATTATAGGGTGACAGTGGAAGTAAATAAGTAAATAGTGAGCTAGATTTATTATAGAGTGATAGTGGAAGATTTATTATAGGATGATAGTGGAAGTAAATAAATAAGTAGTGAGTTGCATTTATAAGGCTGAAAATTATAAAAGCCTTTTTAAAATTGTAGGAAAAATTATATTATATAAATAAAATAAAAAAATGACATGGCAGCTGATGTGACGCAACGTGAGAATAGCAGCATTAAACGCTACGTTTCAGCTTTTAGTAATATATAGGTTATGTGACTCATTTAAATAATATGCATGGATAGTTTTATAAACCACAATGTAGTAGGATGGAAGAGATAACTCAAACCTAGCTTGGATCTAAATTTTGTCCTTTTCAGGTTTAAAGAATTTCAGTGTCCAAAATTCGGCTCTTCATAGTCATCTAAACTCAGATAAGTTTTCATGAAAGAACAATGTAATATGTTTCATTTAACATATCTGGACGGCACAATATTGTCCCCCAGAGCAGTGCTCTATTCTCTTAAAGTTCATACAAACAAGGTTACAACTAGTTTTAACTTCTCTTCTTTCTCTAGTTGTATTACTGATACAATTTATCTTCCTCGGCGAATAATGTTTCTTCGGGTGAGCTACTAGAATTTGTTTGATCTCAAGTACACCCAAAGACCATAGCAGACATAGTGATTACCCTTTCTAAGCCTTTGGTTGGCTGCAAATTGATGGACGAGCTACTAGCATTTATTTTATCTCAAGTACATTTAGACCCCTTGGCAGACACAGTGACTGGACCCTTTTGAAACCTTTGGTTGGCTGCAATTTGATGAATTACATCTTGAATTCCCTCAAATGCGACTAGGAACTCTGCTGCATCAGTTTGGCTCAACACCTTCTTCACCACCAACTCAAGTGCCTTGAACCTATCATGCAATATACATATTAAACTGTCAAGATCCTGCCACATTTAAGGTAGTCATATAAATTAACCATGAGCGGATACAAAATGTGGAAAACAACAGAAAAACAAAGAAATAAGCCTAATATAGCAGAGATGTAAAATGGTGTCTTTCACATACATTTTACTTGACCAGATACTCTAGTAGCATAACTTGCACATATCAAGTAGTTGTTATAGCTACATTATCAGTAATACTAATATATACATTAGCAAAGGGTTGGGGACATGGACCTGAGGTTTTGGGCCTTAGTGATGACATGTTCAATCTTCTTGAACTCAGAGTGAATACATCCCAAGGCAGAACCACTTGATGAGTTGTTAATTGGGTTGAAGGGAATGTGTAGGATACACGTAGCTTGAATCTCAGCCATTTCCTCATCGAGTATTGCCTCCTCAATGCGCATCTCATGTATAAGCTGGGATAGGAGTTGTTTATTTCCCATTGAGTCTGATTCTGATAAGTAGGAGGTCAATGATAATGATGAATTGGCCAGGCCATGGACAAGGTTCAGCATGGCTGAGGGCCGCCAATCGCCAAGCCAAGTTAGGGAGGCCAACTCCTGGGGTGGCCATTTCGGCATAAGGAGTCGAGCAACATCTTTAAGCTGGGTAGGTACCATGGCTCGGCAGTAATGGGCATGGAACCTATTAAGTTGTTCTTCAATTAGCTCCTCAAGTTCCCACCTCACCTTGAGCTGCTTCTCTAGCTTTGCTGCTCTGTTCTTCTGCTCTTGCCTCCACAGACTTTGGTCCTCCAAGAGGAACTCCTCACCTGATAATCACATAAATGGTCAGCATCAAAGGAAATTGGTTGGGCCCAGCCTAAGTGCCTAACATAAAAGAATCCCTTTCCATACAAGAGAAGGTAATTTTAACCATCTAAGTTACTAAATTACTTTAAGGACATACAACTTTTCATTGATGATAGGCCTGTGACCTTAAATCTAATGGATCCTTACTGATAGGCCTTAAGGACCCAGTTTGATCCTTCAAAGAGACTCTCTCTCAATTAATATTAAGAAATAAATCACATTTCATAAATAATTTAAAAGCATTGGGGCTCAAAGGCATGATTAGTCTCAATCTTTGAAACTAAGGTACCCAAATATTGATTTAACCTGATGTTCCACAGTATTTTGATTGTACTCTGAGCTCCATTTCTGATCACAATTCTAAAAGTGCATGCTATTTCACAAGGTTAAACACATTCATTCAAGGCTTCAATAGAGTTAGTCTGACCCTTTTTTGTGTTATCAGAAAAGAGATGCTGCTGCACAGCAACTAGACAAAACTGAACAAATTGACATACGTCAATCCTGTCCAACTAAATTTGCAATTAAACCTAATGTAAGAAATCTCAGACCACAGTTTGTCTTATTAGATACACGCTTGAAGCAAGTATAAGAATAAATGATCTGTTTGCATTGGGTATAATACTCATTTCATGAAATCCTTTAGACCTGAACTTACTGGTTCTATTTGAAGGCCAACATGAATGATCCAGGCAGATAAAAATCTTAAGGCTTCATTCAATCTTAAGTTTTAAAAATTCTTCATTACGTATTGCCAATGGCCACACAACCTAGAGGCAGTCTGCAGTCTGCCCCCATTTGTGGTTTAGACCGGGGTTAAACTCCCTCAACTTACACTTATCCAAAAAAAAGGGCTTCCTTACATATCTTTTTCACCATTCATCCCTTAGGTTTCCTTCATCTTTTCCAAGACCCAGATAAGCTGTCAAATTCCCAAGTCAAAAGTTCCAAATACCAAACTGCTTAACTAAAATGAACAAGTTACCACTATATGGCTTGTAGAGATCCACAAAGATCTGAACAGCTTTCTGGGCTGTCTAGAAGAATTACCATATATGGCCAAGAAATTATACTGGTCTATATTTTCCAGCAAAAGAATGAATCTTACTAATTTTCCCATACTGAAATTATAGAAAAGCATATGGGGCTTTTACCTCCAAAGAGTAATCTTCAAATATTCAAACTAGAGAACGACAAATTTGGGACTTACCTCGTTTGGCTGTTTGATTCTTATGGAGGGCTAAGCACTGGAATTTCTCTGATATGCCATCAATTTCATCACCACATTCTTCTATAACGAATTTCCTTGCCATTCCTTCCTCTTCTTCTCTTTCTTCAGGTAATTCTAACACTTCATATTCACTCTCATCACCAATATCACTGGAAAATATTTCCCTTTGATTAGAAACATGAATGAAACATGTGATTCAAAAATCAAAGGGTTTGTTTTTCTCCTTTAGTTTTCTTGGAAAACTATGGACCAAAGTTTATTAGAGTCAAAGCTCATTTGTCTACTTCTCATCAAGAAAAGGATAAAGAAAACATGGGACTTAAAAATCATTTGGAATGGTTGAAATTTTGATATAAAAATCCCACATTTTCTTTGGTTTACACTAACAACTTTCTCAGAAACCAACCAGAGTAAAGCTAAGAACTTGCATAATTTAGTCTTCCTACAAGAAAAGAAAAGACAACTTGCATTTCCCATATTTTCTTTTCTGTTCTTTGTCGATAACCATGCAGGAAAAGTTTATTGCATGCATTGAAAGTTCATTCTAGCAAACATGCATTGAAAGTTCATTCTAGCAAAAGGAATAACGAAGACACATTAGCAAAAGAAACACAACAAAAAAGAACAAACAAAAGTTGCAGTCTTTGAAGGAGTTGGAGCTTACAAGAGGGGTTGAGATGGCGCTCTTTTCATTGTTTTCTTTCTTTTCTCTCAACTCTGGCTATTTTTCTTAAAGTTGCTCTCTGTTCTTCTCGTCTGGGAAAGTGAACCATGAAAACAAGAAATGAAGAAAGAATTTCTCAAACAGCGAGGTATTTATAGTTCATTATTATTATTATTATACTCTTGAGGAGAGCCGGGTATTTTTTTTTTATTAAAAAAAAAAAAACTTATTTCAGTTAATTGTTTACAATTTTTAAAAACTTCAGTGTGTGTATATATATTTAATTTAAGAGATGTCCGATTTTTTTTTTTAAAACTAAATAATCCAATAAAAATAAGTTGTTTGATTTAATGAATTTAGACTATTATGAACGAGGAAGTTTATAGAGATAAAAAACTTGACATTTCCTAATGTGGCAGATTGTTAGAGTAAAGTAAAAGAAAAAATGTTAGTAGTAAGTTCAGATGAAAATCAATAAAAACTAGACAACTTAACTAGTGTGAAAAATATAGCCAGATGCTTTGTGTATACATTACTTATAATGAATTTTATCCAATTGTAAAAGCCTGAGTTTTTCAATAATTGAGAAAACTCAATACTACTCAATGCCCCAGACCCATTGAATGAAACTCTGTACTTCCCCACGCAAACAATCTTTTTAACTGCACAAAATTCAATTCAACATACTGTTTCATTTTTGCAATGTAAAGCACCAGAAATTTGAAGGGTTTGAATTCATGTTTCCTTTCCATATGATTATATTGTCATCTGATTAGCAGACTTCAAGTAACACCGAAAGTAAAATGGTTACTTTGATGTTCCAAATTTGAGGTTGAGGTGCTTTCGTGTACAAGCTGAACCAATGCATCAAGTTTGCATGAATGCTAAATACAACATATTCAACACATTCAGAAACTATAATATGGTTCTAACTTCTAAGTTCCAAGTCAAATCATTTCCTGATTATCAAAAGAAAAGAAGTCAAATCATTTCTCTCTCTCACACTTTATTATTCTTATATAGCATTCTCAATTCTCATTTTATCTCTCATCAATCTTTTTTTTTTTTTTTTTATTTATTTTCATTTTGTTAATAAAAGAAAATGGTAATACTTTATTTAATTTCATTTTTTTTCTTTAATGTCGATATATTCAGTTCCTCTTCATTAAATTTCATTAGATTTCGTATAATTTAAGTTTCTTTAAAAAAAATTCATAGAGCCACCACTAATAATCTTGTCTCAATAAGAACTTAAAAAAAGAGCCTGCCAAACTTAATGAATCTATACATTTCTACTACAGTGTGAAGCAAGGCATTTCTTATCATCATTGAATAGATTATCTACAGAAAAGGCATACAATGACAAATAAATATCTTTTCCTGCATACACATACATAAAGCAATCTTCTTCTAACTATAAACAGACTATTTTTACTTCACTGGCAACACTAAATTAAGAAGATGTAGTCCCAGTTCGTGCACTGAACCCATCACTCTAAAAGCATTTCATTTTGTTCACTTCTCTGCTTGCAGACATCCATAACAAATTACCGAGCAGCAGTAGTGGGAACACCTTTAAAGAGAATATTTGCAACTGGTGGCGGAAGCCAACCAGCATTTCCGCCAGTCTGGCCATCCTGACTATTCCCATCACGCTGCTTCAAATTTCTTGGACATTTCTTCAGCCTAGCACCTATGTTTTGTCCAACAAATAAGCCAAGCTTCATTGCTGTAAATAAACTAAATGCCACTGCTAGTGGCCTCACAGCCCAATGAAAATCCTCAACATGCTGATACTTCTGCACCACCCCTGGACAAGTATCAAACGAAACTTTTTCCACTTCAGTTGGGTCTGCCAAGAAGATATTAAATTCTTCTCCAAACACCAACCTCCCAGGGAAACTTGCAACAAGACAGCCATTTGGAAGGACTTGTGAGATCTTCCCAGTAGCCCAAGCATCTCCATTCTTTTGAGGCCACTCAAACCGGGGACTTGACACATTTGCCTTCGCCGCACAAACTGCCCAACATAATAAGCTTCAGTCTTTTGAAGTTCAGATGAGTTACCCCTCCAGAGACTCTCCAGGCCTATGAATCCAACTGCTGTGCTCCCATCACGCTGTACTGAGTGAAGAATTCCCACAGAGGAATGCTTGTTGTTTTCCTCTTTCAAACGCACCCAATCCCCTATTGCCAAGCCAGATGTCACCCTCTCAATTGTTGAAACCTGTACTCTTAGAGGGTTGTGCACGCCAGATACCTTCACAAGAACAAAACGTTCTCTATCATTGTCATCCTCCAAACCTACCACCTTTCCTTTAGGAATATCCATGGTTTGTGATTTACATGCATTGAATGGCTTTCTTGAACGGACTATGTCACCCACTTCAAGACGATCCTTTGACAGATACCATGCACTAAAACCACCATCACTTAATCTATCAGTAAGTTTCCTGCTTCTTAAACCAAGAGACTCGCCATCACTGTTAAGAGCATTCAGTGAGCTGCAAATTAGTTTGCAAATAGTCAGTACACAACCAAAAAGGATAAGGGATGCAGGTTGACTAAAGACAGGGCTCTGGCATTCTAATGCTAGTTACCTATTAATGAAACAAATATTATGTATCATGAGGGAGGTCAGAAGTCATTCTGAAAATTCATGACCCCTGCATGGGGGGACATATATATTTGGCATCAGATACAATGCAGGTGAGAGGTCAACAATTCTATGGAAAAGAAAATGAACCCTACAACAAGGATTCCTTTTGCAAAATAACTCTGTAATTAAATGTGATTCCAATATAACATACTTAATCAAAAGTCTCTCTCAAATAATATGTCTCAACACTCCAGTGAAAAGACTCTTAGTGAGAAGTGTGGGTACAAAGTCATGGATATCGTACACTATACCTAAAGAAATTAGCTGCTAGTTTCAAAAGGAATGCACCAATCTTGATGAAATGGATCCAGTAATATATAAATATAAATACACACACCCAATATACCTTTTAAATGCATGTATGATATCTGTCATTAAAGGCCGATTCCGGAAATCATATTCGAAGCAACCACTGATAACATTCTCAACAGCAAAAGGTAACCCACTTGGAATATTTGGTTTTTCTTGCTTGACCACAACTGAGTGATATATGTCTTCAGTTGACTTCCCAAACCAGGGCTGAACACCAGTTAACATTTCTAGTACGCTACATCCAAAACCCCATGAGTCTGTCTCAAAGGATATAGGACCTCTGATTTCTGGTTCCCACTGTTCTGGAGCCATGTAGTTTGGAGTTCAAAGTCTTAGAGCCATATCTGAATTGGACAATGGAATCCCAAAAAGTAGATATGGGATCCCAAAATCTCCAAGAATCAATTGCTCTTGTTTGTTAAGCAGAAAGTTAGAAGGCTTAAGGTTTAGCACCAGGGTCCCAATCGAATGCAACTCCAGAATTCCTTTTGCCAACTCGATCCCATACCTGAAAATATCAGCATTCTCAAAGTTCATATCTAAACATCAAAATCTATTCTATGCTTCAGTTCATTATTTTCTGATTTAATCCATACATAAATTCTAATAAAGTTTGGTTAAATATATGCTAGATCATCATTTCAAATTGTTTTGCACATATCACCTTCCAAATGAAACCTGTTTAAAAAGCAAAACCCAGTATCAGAACTAGTTCTTGATGAGAAAAAAACCAAAAAAACCTAATTTTTAGGAACTTTTATCTAAGTCTCACCTTATTTTTAAGGCAGACAACATTATTTAAGAATATAAATAAATGATTTTGTACCCAAAAAACAAAAAAAAAAACAAAAAAACACCTTAAAACATCTTGCAATTGAAGCTTCCCGCCCTTGAGCCAAGCCATTCGGTCACCGACTGATCCTTCATGAAGTATCATTGCAATGCAGATCTGCCACGATTGCAGAAAGTGAACTATTGAGACATAGAAAAGAACTTCCAAGAGTTGAAAAATATTAAATTCATTCTCAAGAAAATTACCTGTCCATTAATTATTGATATACCATGCAACCAGCAAACGCATTGGAGCCCTCAGAATTTAAGAAATAACACTTCAAGCTTTTCCAAAAAATTCTGAGTATGGCCCTCCTTCAATGGATGTAACATTTTGACAGCCACCTCATGATGCTCCTCAAAATCATGACCCAATTGGTGATGTGTTGCTAACAAAACATCACCAAAGGGGCCCCGCCCAATCCTGTGCTTAAGTTTCAATGAGGAAGGATCAATCCATGGATCAGTCTGAGTTGGTGTAGCTTTGACAGTTCTGAGGTGGTCAGGGTCTCCTTCAAAGAGTTCATACTCAAAAAAGACTGCTGGCTTTGCTGTTCCAATCTGTTCTGTCATTTTTGATCCTGCAGAAATGAAATGGGTATTAAAGGAGCATGTAACCAATAATATTGGAATCAATATTAAGCTGTCAGCAGTAGAACCTTAACCCCAATATTTGAATCCTAAGGCATTATAAAAATAATAATAATAAAATAAATAAAAAATCAGAATCAGTAAGGCATAGAGAGGTCAGGATCAATATATGTCACCACAGGGCAAATCAGAATTATAATTCACAATATAATCACAGTTACAACCACCATATCCAATGGAAAACTACATACTGTGGAAATTAATAGTGGTCTAGATTTTAATGCCGTCATCAAACAAACATTCCTAAGACCAATTCAGTTATTGCAGACTCTGAAACCAACTTTCAACAGGCTTCAGTCTTATAATTACAAATTTAATCACCATGAATTTTTTGTTGAACACACAACATTTGGAGAAAACCCCAGATGGGGTAAAGCTAAACCATTTCACTAAGCTTCCCTCTTTTCTTTTAAAATTGTTTAAATTACATCCCACCCCCATTCAAGGCATGTGCTAATGAAACCTTACCCATTGCCTGGGTAGGAATTTTCACTGACAGTCAAAAGTCATATTAATAGCCCTTAACCGAGTAATCAAACAATTAATTTATGACAGAAGTTCCCTTATTAAAGGCTAAAAACCTACAACTAATTAAAACAGACCATGAACAATTCAAGTTTGTTTCAAACTGATAGATTACCAATTGTCCCTATGTGTTAGGATATGGTGAATATTAATCATTCAATTAATATTATAACACATGGTAAACACTGATCCGTCGAGAAAATCATTAAATATCTATTTGAATCCAAATATACCCAAGTGGGTCTAGAATATTTCAGGCAATATAGCCCTATAAATATCCCAAATCCGAATTTATCCAAAAAAAAAAAAATCTCAAATCCCATTTCTCTTCCATTTGATTCATATTTCTATAGCTATTCAAATTCCAAACTAGAACATCCTAAATATTCACAACCCCATTATAGATACCTAAACCAATCAGGAAAGCAACATAACAACAAAGCTAGAAACCCTTCATGCCTGCCCTAAACATATGCATCCCCACACACACAGACGCATACGTTAGTTGCTAAGAAATTAAGAAAATAATCCATGAAATTACGTTACATGTGAATTTTTACAATCTCAATTCATTTAAAATGAATTATACAAAAAAACTAAAATAAAACAAAAGGCAAAGAAGCCCAAATTTTTTTCATTTCTTTTTCCATTTTTCCAGTTTCCTGCAGTTTCTAAGGAACCAAGCAAGATACAAATATACCCATTTGAACTTACCAGTTGAGTAGAGAGAGAGAGAGGAAAGTCCAAGTACAGCCCTTGAGATTTGCTGTTTTTAGTAGTAATCGAAGAAGATTAGGATGAATGCGAAGAAGTGGCAAAAGAAACCAAAAAAATATGGGATCGATACGAAGGGGGACACGGGGACTCCGGTGCTACCTGTCTCACCCGGATGCCACGTCAGTTTAAATTACACGTGGATGGCTTCTGGTAATGACATGTCACTTGTACGATGTAGAGTTGGACGACACATGGCTGTCTTATTTTACCGAAATTCTTGGAGACTCGCACCGCGAAGCCACGCCTTCACCTCACCCGCCTTTGCCTCACCTCACCGGGGGTGTGTGGTGTTGAGATTTGGTTGTGGTTTGCTCTGTGGTTTGAAATGTGATTTTGAAATTTTTTGGCATAAAATTTGTTTGGATGCTAAGAAAATGTGAAAAATATGTAAGAAAATAGCATTTTCAGAATAGAATCAAACATATGAAAATATTTTCTACAACAATTTTCATAATGCAATCAAACACTTGAAAATATTTTCTTTTCCCAAAAATAGTATTTTCGGAAAATATGCTATTTTCTGGAAAATATTTTACGGGAACCAAACACAGCCTTTGGACAAGAAGGTCCAGAACCGCTTTAGAGGTAGATACTAGATAGACACTACTGGTTACGGGAGGTGGTAGGGCCCAAGAATTTTTTATATGATTGAATACTTTTTAGTTTGAGAGGCCCATCTCGGGTCTTCTTTGCAGTGCCAATTTTGCAAATATTTTGTTTAAGAGAGGTTTAATTTATGACATCTGATTTTGATGATAGTTTTTTATCATTATA
Organism: Quercus gilva; assembly: GCA_023621385.1. NCBI lineage: Eukaryota > Viridiplantae > Streptophyta > Magnoliopsida > Fagales > Fagaceae > Quercus > Quercus gilva. Next base: position 36,632,542 of record CM042477.1, read on the forward strand.
TTAAGAAATCAATCAGTTTTTTGTGTAGGCGGAAATTGAACTCCAGATCTTTTATTCAACCATCAAATACTTTACTAATTAAGTTAACTCGAACCCACAATTTTGCAAATATATTAGTTATGTGATTAAACCTAAAATCTATTAGCTATGTGGTTATATTTAGAATTTGAGTATCAGAGACTTGAGTTCCAAGGTGAAAAACTCTAATGTCTAAAACTCAAATTTCATTGGAAAATTCAAAAGAAAACACCCATCTCAAGTCCATTCCTTCAACTTTTCAAATGTAGTTTTTTTTTTTTTTTTTGGGTGTAAAAGAAAGGCGATATAAACCTAGGGGGTTCATATGGAACTATAAATAAATTGATTTATCAATTATTTATGAATAAATCATGAGATATATATATATATATATATTGTGATATAAGATAGAAATTCTACTCTAATCTAATTTTGTAGATATGTGTGAAACTTGGCGACTTGAACCATGGCTCTTACCCTCCCACACTCCACAAATTTGGTAAATCTATCATTTATAGGTTCAAAAACAAAAATCATTCTATATAAGTAAGTCAAATAATATAATTTCCACTATACTTTATTTCTACTTGTTACTTTGTTAGTATCGATTAATGAAGAGACAAAACATTTTAGTCTCAGTGCTTATTATATATGAAAAATTAATAAATAAATCAAGTAGTTCATGATCAATCTCAAACATGTTCAACAATAAGATGAACTAAGCATGAACATGTACTCCACTTTATTGATAAGCTGGAACTCCAAAAATAACAAACTTCCTGATATTCAAAAAAGTGACATATAAAATTTTATAAATTTTTTTTATTTGAGATAGAATTCTATTCTAACCTTATTAATTAGGTTTATGCATGTGAACTTATGAAATTTTTTCCGGAAGACTTGAATCCCAATTCTTACCCCCTTTCACACACCCCACAAGCACTTATATTTGTGGAGTGACCATTATATTAAGGGTTGGTGTTAAAAATTTTATAATTTCAAAAAGTAACAAATTAGAATATGAAATTTAAGAGAATAACAAACTAAATTTACAAAATATATTTTACAAAATTAGGGCATGTTTGGTAAACTGTAATAGGTGCTGTCATGTAATAGTTATTCCTATGGTTTAGTAATTATTTAGTTTGGTTGTGTTTTTATTATAAGGAATAATTATTCTTTATGAATAGCTATTCTTCAAAATGAGGAATAATTATTTCTCTTTAAAATATTGTATTAGTTATTCCTTAGTAAGTGCAATAATTTCAAAACTTAATATATTTCCAAATAAACAAACTTTCCATATACATCTAACAATTATAAAAATAAAAAATAATAAAAAATAACACAAATCTCTCTTAAATTTAAAAATAACAATTTTTAAGGAGATATAATTGTATGAGTAAGAAATTTATTAAAATAAATGTTAAGTTTCATTCTAATGTTATAACTTACAATTAAACTAATGAATATATTTAGTTATTACACTACAGTACATTTTATTTCTAGTAATAAAGATTACAATTCATGTCGTAATCCTTATTTAACGTACCAAACGTACCCTTATATGACAATTAATTGGCAGTGTGGTCATATGGTGCATTTTTTTTTTATTATTTATTATTTATTTATTTATTTATTTATTTATTTTATTTGTGTGTGTGTGTGTGTGGAGAAACCAGTCAAGAATTTTATTCAAACCACTGCAAAACTACTGTCAATCAATACAAGAGGATCAACCTCAATGGGAATATCCTCCAACCAAACTTATGGTGCATCAAAATTCTTAGCTAACTTGGCTAACTTATCAGCCACAGCATTACCCTTTCAACGTACATGGGAGAGAGAAAAAGAATCAAGTTGCGAAGACAATGAGAATGAGTCCTCGATAACAATCCCAAAAGAAGCCTGACAAGATGAGTCAGCTTGAAGGTAGTTTAGGAAAGTCGTCGAGTCCCCTTCGAACACAGCTTAATGTAGCCCGACTTCGATCGCAAAAGCAATCACTCTCTTGCAGGCCAGAGATTCAACATCCTCTATTGTTGGGGGTAATTTGATCCTTTTCGATAGAGCAGCAACAACCTTTCCTGTAGACTCTCTAATGATCAAACCTATACCAGCAAAGGAAATATCTTGGAAAAGGGCTCCATCGAAATTCACTTTGAGGAAAGGGGTTAGAGATAGAGACCAGTAGGTAGGGCCGAGGTTTGGTGCATCTGGGAGTTTAATAACTTATGCTGCTTGATAGTCCTGTAGTCTTTCATTTGTATCTGCAAAAATTTTTGAATAAGGAATGGAACAATTCCCCAAATGTATGCATTCCTCTTCGTCCATATACTCTAAGCAACATAAGCGAAAACCTCAGCTAGATTTGGTTATTGGAATTGAAAAATCCCAGTGAGTAAATCTCTGAAGCAAGTAAAACGATTGAAGGGATTACTTTGGCATAGTTCGACCTCCCATTAAATTTCTTTTATAACCTGACACTCCCATAGAGTATGGATTATGTCTTCTACTTCCCCATCATGGCACTCACAAATAGCACTGTGAGTCACTTTTCGATGAAACAGGTTTTTCTTTGTAGGCAGCTCTTCACAGCAAACACGCCACAAAAAATACTTAATTTTGTTTGGAACTGTAAGGTTGAAATTTATCAAGCATCTCCATTGATACATCCTTGAGAGGTCATTGACCAAATCCTTTTTTCACCACACCCACGTTTGTGAGAAGGTTCATTTGGTGCTAAGGGAAGCAACTTGGAAGGAACCAATGTTCATTAGTTGATGCTATGGCCTATGGCGGAATCCGGTAAGCTAGAAAAGAAAAAGGTTCGGCACAACCTCGTTGGAGCAGAAAGTTTGAAGGGCTTAGGTACTTGGGTAGATTAGGCTTGGAGGGTCTATTGCTGGTCATGTATCCCAACAACATTTTCTAGTGGATTATTGACCACTTGGAGGACGGCGGAGAGGTTTTACGCTGAGGGTTTCGATTTCCTCTTTGATAACACATTGCGTGTTGTTATTGTGTTTGCATCTCTTTTCTTTATCTTTACCATTTAATTACTACTGTGATTGTGATTATTTATGATTTAGATTGTTTATCAATTCTGTTATAAGCTTATTATCATTTTCCGCACATACATTGTTTGATATAAAGCTTGAATTGGTAATTTTGTAATTGGGGGTCTAAACGTTCATAGTGTTTTCAACGCTATTTGAACTTTCAATTGGTATCAGAGTGGGTGCACTCTTTATGGTTTAATTACCTAAGTGCGATCCTAGACCCCTTAGCTATGGATGAAGCTATGGAAAAGGCTATGTTGAATTGTGGTTTAAATGTTTGTGATAATAACTCTATGAGTATGTTTGTTCATATACTGAAATTTTTTGAAAATGAGAATCACATTCTACACAATGGTTTATATGAGTCTAATTCTTCAATTAAGAAGCATAAAAGAAGAAATAGAATATTGTGTGATAAGGGGGATAATCTGAGAAGGAAAGATGGGAAGAATTCTCAATCCTCTCAAGGAATGACATGCTATGAATGCAATGGTCATGGACATCTCAAGAAGGAGTGTCCCAACTATTTGGGGAGGAAAGGTAAAGTGTATGCCATTACTCTAAGTGACTCAAACTCCTCTAATTCGAACTCAGAAGAAAGCTGTGACAGAGAAGGAAACCACTCCGCATTTATGACCATTGCTCCCATAAAATCTTCAGACGATTTAAATTTGTTAGTGGAAGAGCTTGGTGAGCACACTGACGTGGAGTCAATGGGGATTGTAAAGGAATATGATGTTAAGGAAGATGAAGGAACAGCGAGATTGCAAGAGACCTACAATTCCCTCAGTAAAAAGACTGGTGAATATGTAAGAGTCGCTAAAGCAGCCATTAAGAAAATGAAGAGTACCGAGCAAGATTATAAGAGTCTTTTGGTGTGATTCAAGGAGACTAGGTGTGAAGTTAAGACACTGAACGGAGAGTTAACTGAAGCCTATTCAAAGATCAAATTCCTTGAGCTTGAGATGATTCAGGCTAATGATAAAATAGAGCGGGTTTCCTCCAAAAAGCTTGATGAGGTGCTTGCACAACAAAAGCCCTTTTCTGACAAGAGCAACTTAAGATACACCAAAGAGGCTAGTTCGAGCAACATTGTGTCTAAGGAGATAAAGTTTGTAAAAGAAAAAGAACCAGTGGTAACAACTTTAGCTGGTGAGAAAGTGAAGTTCAAGGAGAAGCCAAAAATGTTTGCTTAACGGGTTTTAACAAAGCCTTCAAACCTAACCGTACGAGTTTTAACAAAGCCTCCAATCCCAGCAATGGTTACGCACAAGGCAAAAGGAAAATCTCTTTCGAAGTCACAAAGAGGACCAAAAACTCAACATTGGTGTCATCATTGTGGAATCCAAGGTCACACTAGACCTAATTGCTTCAAGCTTTGGGCATTAAAGAATGGTAGCTATCAAAGGCCAAGTAGACAAATAAATGCCAAAGGGAACTTCAAGCAATCGAAAGGGGGAGAAGCTGATTCCAACATTGGGAATGTAATGAAGATGATAGACACAATCACCTCCTGTTTAGCAAACTTCACCCTCAGGTTTGAGAATCGTAAACCAAGTACCCAATCCTATAAGGATATCACCCCAAACGCACGTGCCGTATGGATGAAGAAGAGTGCACATGCATAAGCATTACAACATGTCCATGCATTAATACTTCCTATGCTTTGTGACTTTGTTTGGTTGTGTGCTTTATTCCAGCTTGTACTGAAAAATTTATGTTTTTTGCATTTATTTGTATGCATTGTTTTTGTTTTGATTTTACTTTTATGTTTTAGTTTTGTGTGAGTAAAAAAATCCAAAACCACATAAAAAGTGAAATATTCAAAAAGTTTGATCATATATGTTTGAGCATATATCACATTTGAGTTTTGCCTTGTGCCTTTGTACTTATGGCTTTGTGCATTTACGAGCTTAGTTTGTTCTTTATGCACTTATATCTTTGTGGGAAAAATCTTGACATTTTTGTGTGATTGTTGTAAATCGATTTTCAAGCTTATCATGAATGATTAGTCAATAGTCATATTGGTCTTGATATATGCGTCGACTTGTGCCTATATATCTTCCCACTCTTTTATTTTTATTGCTTAAAGAGCTCAACAAATGTAAATCTCAAAATGAAAAGAGATAATGAGCTGCAAAAGCCGTCGCATATACTAGTATTTGACTAGGAAAAAGGGAAAGCGACTTTTATGAAAATGTATGATACCCCAAAAAGCCAAAGGCTTGTTTATCAAATTGAAATATCAAAAATTTCAGGCATCGATCTCTAAAATGAGATGTATTGATTCAAAAAGATCAAATGATATGAATTGTAAAGAAGCCAAATGAAAAGTTTCAAAGATATGTAATCATTTTCTTGTGGGAGATCATATATGTTTATTTCTATAATTGATATAGACTACTTGACTTAATAATAGTTATGTATAACTTGATTGAATTGATCATTGAAATTTCACTCTAGACTATGGACTATTCCACACTTGATACACACACACAACACACATGCCTAATGTTCAATGAATGCCCTATTCATTTGTTCGATTGTACTTGTCTAAATGTGATGTGTGTGTGCTCAACTATATATGGATCAATCCAAAAAGATTTTTGATCATTTTATATGTTTTTGGAAGTGATTTTTATCACTCTTTGTGTTCATGTTTTGTGCTTACATTGTTTTTCATTGTTTCAACATGTTTTGGTGTTGAAAAAAAAACTGTCAGAGTTTTTCGCGACTCACTTGCGACTGGCTCGCGAGTCGAGAAACTAGAAAAATGCAGGCAGAGAGATTCACGACTTACTAGCGGGTGAGCACTCAAGTCGCAAAAAAGACTTAGAAAATTTCATGAAAATCGTTTTCGCGACTCATCTCGCGACTCGCCCAGCCGCGAAATGTCCAGAAACAGCTTTTTTAAGTGTTTTTCATGGGAAAACTGTTTTAAACCTCTCCCATTCTCTCTTAAACCCCTCTTTTACTATTTTTACATAAAAACCCAATCAATTTGAATGGTTTTTCATTCCATTAACATCTCTAAGGTAATTATATACTCTTTTCATTGCTTTTGATCTTTAGATTATGTTTTGGAGAGTTTTGTGCTCTTGGTTGGGATTCTCATCATAGGGATTGGGAAAACTTATTTTTTGTCAAATCTTTTGCATGGGATTGGTTTTTTTTGATGATTTGCTTTGGATGTTGGCCCCTTGTGGCAAAAAGAGCATGCATTTAGGGTGGATTTCATAATGTTCATGCATTGTTTTACATTGTTGTTCATAGTGTGCACGCTAGGTGTTTGATAAAATGCCACTTAGGCATTTTCTCACTTATTTGGACTCTGATAAGTACCAAACTTTGGGGTTTCTCATGTTTCCTTATTAGGAACATGTTTGGCTCATTGGTTGTATATTTAACACACCTTGCCCCACATATGCATTTTCCATGCATTGGTTATGCATTGCACTTGTCACCTCTTGCACACACCTTTGCTACCCTTGTCATGCATTGGTTCATACATTGTTTCTTCATCCTAGCATGTCATGTCTTAGGATTGAGCTTCATTTTCTCATTCATTTCGCACCCCTCATGCATCATTATACCCTTCATGCATCATTATCATTGTTCATACCTTCATCTCTTACCCTCGTTTCTCCTTGACCCTTTGTCTATTCCTAACAAAAAGGGGGAGAGTATACTCTAGAGAGTATACCGGAGAGTTTTTGTCATTTCTATATGACCCTTGTGCATATTCTTAGGGGGAGAAATTCTATTTCTCGTGCACATTTGTAGGGGGAGAGATATTCCATAGGAGAGATGCATATACCAAGGGGAAGAAGACATTGTGTTAATAAGAAAACTTTGTCTTGGTGTTTGGTGTTTGATCAAGTTGCTCACATGTTTCACATCATGTTCTTGATCGCAATCTTACTTATTACATTATACTTGTCCGTTTATTACTTGCTTTACCTTGAGGGTCTAATGTGTTTTGTGCAAGTGTTTCAAGTTACATGTATATATGTTCCAAGTTCATCACAGCTCCTATGATTCATGATAGGGGGAGTGATATGATAGGGAAGTACTTTATTGTTTATACCTGGTACCTTTGTTGGTTTTTAAGGTTTCTATTTTTGGTCTGTACCCACATTGCTTTTGTAAGCTTTTAGGGTTGTTTCTATGCACCTTGTAGGCTTTTATGGTTTGTACCATGCAATTCAGCCTTTTTGCTTTGTAGCGTTGCTTTGTGTTTGTAAGTATTTGATGTTAAATGTCATGCATTTTACTTCAATACATCACTCTTGTGCCTGTGTAGGATTTTTCCTAGATACACATACTTTATATACTGTGCATTGGTTGAGTGTTGGTCAATCAAGTGATTTGCTTTGTGTTTGTCTACTTGAATGTTCGGATGTTCATTCCAAGTGTGAATGAGCATTGTGATCACTTGGTTATAGTGATTACCTGTTTTTGGTTTTGCCATGGTTTATTACTTTATTCCATTGTGCTTGATCGCATTGTGCTTGCTCCATATACGTTACAAGTTTTTCTGCATACAATGAACTTATTGTGTTGTTATGTTTCAGGAGTACTTGTTCTTATGGTTCAAAAGCTTCACAAATTCTAGAGTTAGGTGTGAGTGAGTTTTCCAACTGTTCCCAACTCACGCGTTAAGTCTAGAGTTTGTTTTAGAGTTTTGTTACGGAATAGCCAAAGGGGGAGATTGTAAGGTTGAAATTTATCAACCATCTTGTTGACTTTATTTAGTGCCAATTTGCTTGTAATTTAGCATTTAGTAACCCTGCATTTAGGTGGAAAACTTGTAAGGGTAATGTGTGAAGAGAGTGTGAAGAAAAGTTCAAGTTTGTGTAAAGAAGCAGAGTTTCACGACTAGGACTCGCGGCTAACTTGTGACTGGCAAGCCGCCAACTGCAGGCATGTAAGAAGCACACAGGGGAGCTGAAAGGTCGCGCCAGCTGTCGCACTACAGGACAAAAGTCCCAGGTTGGCTAGGCCGTTATCTCATGACTTGAACTCGCGACTTGGACAAGCCGCGAGGCCAAGTCGCCAACCAGCCCTGTTTAGGAAAAATTGACTCCGTATTCCAATCACACACCACTATATATAGACCCTTATACTCACGAAATGTAGAGAGCTTCCAGAGAGAATTTTGTGAGAGAAACCCTAGAGAAAAACAAGATTGGCTCATCCCTAATCTTTATCTAAGAGAATCTACAAATTCCTCTACTCTCTTCCTCTCCATTGATACATTCTTGAGAGGTCATTGACCAAATCTTTTTCTTACCACAACCATGTCTGTGAGAAAGTTCATTTGGTGCTAAGGGAAGCAGTTTGGAAGGAACCAATGTTCATTGGTTGATGCTATGGGCTATAGCGGAATCCGGTAAGCTAGAAAAGAAAAAGGTTCAGCGCAACCTCGTTGGAGCAGGAAGTTTGGAGGGCTTAGGTACTTGGATAGATTAGGCTTGGAGGGTCTATTGCTATTCATGTATCCCAACTACATTTTTTAGTGGATTATTGACCGCTTGGAGGGCTGCGGAGAGGTTTTACGCCGAGTGCTTTGGTTTCCTCTTTGATAACACATCGCATGTTGTCATTGCGTTTGCATCTCTCTTTCCTTTATCTTTACCATTTAATTACTGCTGTGATTGTGATTATTTATGGTTGAGATTGTTTATCAATTCTGTTATAAGCTTATTATCATTTTCCGCACATACATTGTTTGATATAAACCTTGAATTAGTAATTTTGTAATTGGGGGTCTAAACGTTCATAGTGTTTTCAACGCTATTTGAACTTTCAGGAACATTGAGAGTCCAAATTTTCTTCCAAAAGCCATTGTGTGCTGTTTGATTTGACTGACTTGGTTCAGACAAGGTCTTAGTTTCATTAAGCATCCGATAGGCAGTTTTAATAACAAATATATAATATATGCCACAAAACACAAATTATCAAATTAAATTATTAAAGATAATTAACCAAAAAAAAAAAAAAACTATTGATTGGCTTTTATTGATTATAATAAATAAGTACATTAATGCATACAATACTCATAATATGTGAGAATATTTTACATATAATATTATTATGATCCATAACATTGAAGTTCAAACTACAAAATTGAGCCTTATAGTTCAACTGGTTGATATTTTCAGATGTTTCTAAGACATCAAAAGTTCAAATCTTCTATTTCCCATTGTAACTATCGAATTATTTATTTTAACAAATACACAACCTCAAAAGCTTGCAAAAACAGGCTTATGTTGTGCGAGCACTCTTTTAACCTTCTAGGCACAGAGTATTGACTTGGCAACTAAAATTGACACAAAGGGCAGACTTAACTTTTGCTGAGCCAAGTAAAAGCATCTCCAACTTTTTTTTATTTTATTTTTATTTTTATATGTACATATTTTTTAAATCTCCCAACTCTAAAATTTTAATCTTCTATCTTCCATGGTAACTATTGAATTATTTATTTTAACAAATACTAATAGCCTCAAAAGCTTGCAAAAACAGACTTATGTTGTGCAAGCAATCTTTTAACCTTCTAGGCATAGAGTATTGACTTGGCAACTAATATTGGCATAAAGGGCAGAATTAACTTTTGCTGAGCCAGGTAAAAGCATCTCCAAAATTTTTTTTTTTTTTGGTATATACATATTTTTTAAATCTCTGGCCCAACTCTAAAATTTTAAAATTTTATGATGGTATTTTTTTTTAATAAATCTCGTGGAGCACCTGTAACAATGATATAATAAGTTATAAGATCATCTAATTTTAATTTTTATGCTTGCATTAATTTTTATGTTTGCCTTTATTATAATTTGAAATTTATCAATTTTATGTTTGTCTTGTGTAAGTCTTTTAAAAATTATACATAATTAAAATTTATCAAATTTATTTTAGAATTGAAATTTAACCCAAAATCTTTGTTTATCTTATTCTTTTTTTTTTTTTTTTGGAAAAGTGCTACGTCTATAATATTTTTATAACAAATTTTAATGGTAAGTTATTACTGGTTCTAATTTGAATCCACCACTTAAATTAATCTATTGCCCACCAATAACCAATAATAACCTATCATTTAGGATTTATTATGAAAATATTGTGGACATAATATTTCCCTTTATTTTATTTTATTTTTTCATCGATACATTTCACTTTCTAGAATCATCTCTATCTTTTTTCTTTTTTTCCTCTTGTTTTTTATCCTCCACACACGTACCCCACTCTTCTCATCTTTGTCTACATTTTTTTTTTCTCTTGTTTCTCTCTCTCTCTCTCTCACACACACACACACACACACACACACACACACATTCACGCATGCTGCCTCATCCGCTCTACCGCTACTCGTTATCATCCCCACCTCCAAGAAAATGTGGCCTAGTCACCCAAATGGTTAGATTGGTGTTCTTGTTCTTGTTTTTTTTTTTTTTTTTTTTTGGTTATAATTTGATTAGTTACATATGAAAGATTGTGTTTTGTTTTTGTTTTGATTGTGTCTCCTTAAGGTTGGAGATGTGCACACACACATACACACATAATTGACCTTTAAATTGACATTCATGCACGCTGTCTCGTCTGCTCCATCGCTGCTCGTTATTCTCCCCACCTCCAAGGACATGTGGCCTAGTTGCCTAGATGGTCAAATCAGTGATTTTTTTTTTTTTTTGGTTCTAATTTGATTAGTTTTATATGAAAGATTGTGTTTTGTATTTGTTTTGATTGTGTCTCCTTGAGTTTGGAGATGTTTAAGAGAGAGAAAGGTGGTTTGATTTGTAGCCATTAGGATAAAATTGAATATTTTAATCAGTTGCATTAATTTTTTTATTTCGTTTTATTATTTTGCAAATGAACATTGGCCCTTCAGGCCAAGAGAGTGACAGTTCATTAGCAAAAAAACTTTTTGAACTTTAGAGAGGCTATTGGAGAATTATTTTTGGTTAGATTCTCTAAAATAGAGAGGATTTTGTGTTTGCCAATGCTATTGGAGATGCTCTAGCTAAGAATGCAATTTGTTTATGAGAATGTCTAAAGACAAAAAAAATATTGACAAATAATTTGATGCTTGCAGATGTGACAGATTGTTAGTAATGAATAAAAAAGTAAGGTTTTTGGTAGGCCCAAATAAATAAAAATAAAAATTATTGGTGTGAAAAATGTTATTAAATTTTTTGTGTAGGTAGTAGAATTACTCTTGGTGGCACATCTAAACATGTGAGGGGAAGTAGAAATGCTATCAACACTGAAGTTTTCACTCCGCACTCAACTTGCCATCCTCTTTGATATTAACAAGTGGGATTCATATCCCGTGCAATACCTTTAATATCAGTCATGGATTAAATCTAATGCTCATAAAATTGACATGTCATATCTCCACACTGGTAATCTGCGTGCTTCAATTTCTCTCCTATCTCTTCTCTTTTCACTTTAGCAGTTCAACTTTCCCAAATTTAAATTTAAAAAAAAAAAAAAAAAAACTCTCTCATGGAGATTGTAAATCCATGGCCGGATCTCCGTGGGCTTCAGCTCGTCCCACACCACCACCACCGGTGATGCTTCCTGGTCTAGTCTTCTCCTCTTTCAAGGCTTTCTCGTAGCTCTCTCTCTTCTCATTGCACCCATACCAGTGCCGTTGGTGGTGCTTATTATCGGTGTCACCATCACTGGTGGCTACCAGGTCTCACCTCTCTCCCTTTCAAATTTATTTTCTCTTTTATTTTTCTTGTTTTTTTTAGTTTTAATTATTTTGATGACTAGAGCTGTATGATTTTGTTTGGGTTTGAAAAATGGGGGTTTTGGGGGTATGGCTAAATGTGTGATTAAATATCTGTTTGAGGTGAGCTTGGGTGTGTATTGTGGTTATAGCTTTGGTTTGGATTTTTGGGTTTCAAATGAATGGTGGTTGGATGGGTGTTTACACTTTACAGACTTGGGTTGATGTCAAAATGGGTTTTGATATGAGTCTATGTTTTATTGCGTAAATACATGTCATTTTGTGCGTGAGTTATTGAGTGAGTCAAATTTGTTATTGCCTTGCTTCTTTATTGTTGATGTTGCTGTGGCCTTTGAGTCCTCTGTTATTGTTGCTGAAGATGTTTGTTGAAATGCTTCATAAAGTTTTAGTTTATCTCTTTGTATTCTGCCTTTTTTTTTCTTTTCTTTTTGGGATTTTATGTTAATGTAATGCTAAAATTGTGATGTTATGTGTATGGAAATTGGATTTTCAAGTTAGTGTATTATCATTGAGAATTTATCTCAGGCAGACAGTAGACAAATTATTCTCATAAAAGCTATGAATTTGTATTCAAAATGTCACAAAAATGAAAAACTATTTATTTGTTAACTGCATTAAGTGGTCTGCTGACTACCCTAAGCTGGTTTAGCATTGGATTTGGATCTATTGGATTTGACATTTAGGAAATGTCGATACCAAATCTATGATTTCCCTTTTTTTTTTTTCTCTGTTCTTGATTTATTTGCCTAAGATCATACATTTCTTACTCCTTTTAGCCTCTTTTACTGAAATAAATCTATAATTCTTAGCTTGATACTAATTTCTCAGTTTGAAATTTGTCACAATGGATCAATTTTTTCTCATTCCCTTTGTTTCTATTGTGGTTTGAATTGTGAAATGCATTGAAGGTGTTTGTGAAAATATTTGTTAGAAGCTTTGAAGTGATGTTAAGATAATTTATTTGTATGTTGTGCAGTCTTGAGGGAGATTGTCATGTTGAGAAATGCGCCAAGCTATTCTTTGAATTGGTTAATTCATTCAGGAGATTCATCTTGTGTAATGGAAAAATCAATACAAATATTGAAGTTTTGAATGGGCTTGTCTTGGCCATGGCATCATTCGAGAGATTCATCTTTTGCCTTCCATTGTTGCCATTGCATAATCAAATTGTTGTGCAAGTTGTATTTTCATGTAGTAACTAATTTTTTGTGTTGATGAATAGATGTAATGTAAACAAATTTGTTTTGTAAATAACATGTTGTGATGGAGTTCTATTATTAGCTTTTAGGTCTTAATGCATTCCAATTTTTTATCTAGTCTAAATAGTCATTCTTGCTGGAGAGACCAACAGTTCTTTGCATTTGAATATGCTTGGAACAAGTACTAAAGATTGGAGGATGACTTAAAAACAAAAATTATATAAATTATTCATAGCCTCATTCCGACTCTTCACCAAAAAGCCAATCTATATGATGGAATTTCTTGGAAATACTAGTAGTGCTTTTTTTGTCAAATAACAACTTCGTGCTCAATATATTGATATATTCTCTTGAAAACAAGAAGTACATAACAAGAGTCTTCAAGGATGTTCGGCATATTTTAAAATCAATGGATCCAAGATAGAAGTAAACCACCAAAAAAAAGAAAAAGAAAAAGAAAAAAGCTTGATCAAAAAACAAAAGCTTGATCTAAAAAATGAACTAAATTGTATTAAATTATATTCTTTAATTACAAGGCCATAATAACATGGTACAATAGACAATTTTTTTTCTACCATCATATTACCTAATTCCCATGTAATAACCAAAAATAAATAAATAACTAAATAAAAATGTCTCGCCTGCTTCAAGATCAAATGCTTCAACAATCTTATGTGCCTACTTAATTGTAAATAAAAAAATTGTGTCATGACCCTACTCAATTGTAAAAAAAAAATCACATGCACTCATTTAGTTCCACACTTGGGGTGTCTCTTGCTTCTTGACTATATGCGTACATTCCATCTAAAGTTTGCAATTTTCAATCAGCCCTACAAATTTCTTCTAGTTGTTTCAAGTATTGGCAAAAAGGTTATCAAAACCTGAGCTAGAGAAGTGGGTAGTAGTGTCATGGGGGATTTGGAATGCACGCAATAAGTTTTATTTTGAGAAGATTCAAGCCCATCCCAAAGCCATCCTGGACGGGGCTGTTGTTTTCTTGCATGAATACTAGAAACTTGTGGCTGCACAAAGAAATTCTTGATGCATAGTGTCGAGTCCTGCTGTTGCATGCAGTGGGGTATTGCTGTTTTTTTCCTCTGCACTGGTTTTTCTGCACTGGGTAGCTGCTGGATTTCTACACTAGATAGCTACTGCCTGCAACGTGTGGACTGCTATTTTCTTATTTTGCATTGATTTCCCTCTCGGCACTGAGTTTATTTGGCAGCACTGGTTTTAGTTTTGTTGTAATTAGCTCTAGCCGCAGTTACTGTTTTGTTTCCCTTAACTAACCCCTAGGGTCTATACTTCTTTGTATATAAACTATATCAATAATATATCTATCTTTACCTATATATATATATATATATATATAAAGATAATGGTATTGCACACAGAAGAGTGAAAGTAAATGAAACCAATAAGCACAACATCCTTCAAAGGGCATGCACAACAGAAACGCATAAGAGATACTAAAGCTTAAACCACAATTCACATACAATATAGCATATGAACTACAAGAATCTCTTATCTATAATCCCCTAAAACCAGATATTAGATATTGATTTACCACAAAGTCTTACCACATTGATGCATAACTACATTTTTTTTAAAATTTTTTATAAACAGATGCATGACTACATAGTAGTTAGTTAGTTAGTTAGTTGTGACTTTAATCAGTTAAACTTCAAGGTTCTAAGTATAATTTGTCAACCATCAAGAGAAAAGAATAACATGTTTTCTCATGATGAAACTAAATTAGTTCAATGCCCAACAAATAACCATACAAATTAAAACAAAAAGCAATGAGAACCAGTATCACTATCAAACTGCAATTGTTAATCTTTTGCAATTAAAATGACATCTAACTAGGTATAATATAAATTACAGAATTTCAATCGCTAATGTTTTATTTTATCAATCAATTAAAACAAAAACCTTATGGTTCAAAATCCAAAGAAAAAAAAAACCACTTTCTTAACAGCTGAAATAACATCCCCATTCAATGTAGTAAACAATGGTGAAAAAAAAAAAACTACATTACACAACTATAATTTAAAAAAAAAAAAAATTTCCTCTATAGCCAGCATCATAACTTAAAAAAATTATATTCTAAACAATTACATAACAAATTACCAAAACACACATAACGTAATAATGAAGAACAAAATCGCAAATATCAAGATGATTGACATATTATCAAACAAAAACAGTTAGCTAAAAAATACAATAAAACATAAGAAAGTCATAGCATAATGAAGGGCAAAAGAAAACACTCAACTCATTGAAAACACAACACACACACACACACAAGTCACAATGATAATAATAATAATAATAATAATAATAATAATAATAATAATAATATCATTTTCCTTCTCACCCACCTACTTCTAAGGCACAAGTCTGTAAAGTGCAAACACCCATCCAACCACCGTTCATTTGAAACCCAAAAATCACCATTCATTTGAAACCCAAAAATCCAAACCAAAGCTATAACCACAACGCACACACATAAGCTCACCATCAAACAGTTATTCAATCACAGCACATTCAGCCATACCCAAAACCCCCATTTTTCAAACCCAAACAAAATCATACATCTCTAGTTGTCAAAATAATTAAAACTGAAATAAAAAGAAAAATAAAAGAGAGAATAAATTTGAGAGGGAGGGAGGGGAGACCCAGTAGCCACCAGTGGTGGTGACATCGGTAATAAGCACAGCGAATGGTAGTGGTGTGGGTGCAATGAGAAGAGAGAGAGCTATGAGAAAGCCTTGAAAGAGGAGAAGACTAGACTAGGAAGCATCACCGGTGGTGGTGGTGTGGGACGAGCTGAAGCCTACGAAGATTCAGCCATGGATTTACAATCTCCAGGAGAGAGCCTTTCCCCCCCCCCCCCCCCTTCTGAAATTCAAATTTTGGAAAGTTGAACTGCTGAAGTGAAAAGAGAAGAGATAGGAGAGAAATTAAAGCACGAGGATTGCTAGCGTGGAGATATCACCTGTCAATTTTATGAGCATTAGATTTAATCTATGGCTGATATTAAAGCTATTGCACCCCGTGCAATAACCTAGGTATTGCACAGGATATGAATCCTAACAAGTGTATTGCAACTTTTGCTATTAACTTAATAAATTTTTTGGACAATATTAAATTAAGAGCAAAACCTAGGTACAGTACTTAGGTGTTGTTCCTTATGTTCCCTTTTTAAGATTCTGCCATGTGGATTTTTTCTCATGGGAATGAAGCATATTTTTTAGTTAAATAGCCACATGGCTGAATTTTAAGAAGGGAACTGGTGGTGGTGGTGTGGGACGAGCTGAAGCCTACGAAGATTCGGCCATGGATTTACAATCTCCAAGAGAGAGTTTTTTTTTTTTTTTTTTTCCCTCTAAAATTCAAATTTTGGAAAGTTGAACTGCTGAAGTGAAAAGTGAAGAGATAGGAGAGAAATTGAAGCACGAGGATTGCTAGCGTGGAGATATCACCTGTCAATTTTATGAGCATTAGATTTAATCCATGGCTGATATTAAAGCTATTGCACCCCCTGCAATACCTTAGGTATTGCATAGGATATGAATCCTAACAAGTGTATTGCAACTTTTGCTATTAACTTAATAAATTTTTTGGACAATATTAAATTAAGAGAAAAACCTAGGTACAGTACTTAGGTGTTGTTCCTTATGTTCCCTTTTTAAAATTCTGCCATGTGGATTTTTTCTCATGGAAATGAAGCGTATTTTTTAGTTAAATAGCCACATGGCTGAATTTTAAGAAGGGAACTGGTGGTGGTGGTGTGGGACGAGCTGAAGCCTACGAAGATTCGGCCATGGATTTACAATCTCCAAGAGAGAGTTTTTTTTTTTTTTTTTTTTTTTTTTTCCCCTCTGAAATTCAAATTTTGGAAAGTTGAACTGCTGAAGTGAAAAGAGAAGAGATAGGAGAGAAATTGAAGCACGAGGATTGCTAGTGTGGAGATATCACCTGTCAATTTTATGAGCATTAGATTTAATCCATGGCTGATATTAAAGCTATTGCACCCCCTACAATACCCTAGGTATTGCACAGGATATGAATCCTAACAAGTGTATTGCAACTTTTGCTATTAACTTAATAAATTTTTTGGACAATATTAAATTAAGAGCAAGACCTAGATACTGTACTTAGGTGTTATTCCTTATGTTCCATTTTTAAGATTCTGCCATGTGGATTTTTTCTCATGGGAATGAAGCGTATTTTTTAGTTAAATAGCCACATGACTGAATTTTAAGAAGGGAATCGGTGGTGGTGGTGTGGGACGAGCTGAAGCCTACGAAGATTCGGCCATGGATTTACAATCTCCAGGAGAGAGCCTTTTTTTTTTCCCCCTCTGAAATTCAAATTTTGGAAAGTTGAACTGTTGAAGTGAAAAGAGAAGAGATAGGAGAGAAATTGAAGCACGAGGATTGCTAGCGTGGAGATATCACTTGTCAATTTTATGAGCATTAGATTTAATCCATGGCTGATATTAAAGCTATTGCACTCTGTGCAATACCCTAGGTATTGCACAGGATATGAATCCGAACAAGTGTATTGCAACTTTTGCTATTAACTTAATAAATTTTTTGGACAATATTAAATTAAGAGCAAGACCTAGGTACAGTACTTAGGTGTTGTTCCTTATGTTCCCTTTTTAAGATTCTGCCATGTGGATTTTTTCTCATGGGAATGAAGCGTATTTTTTAGTTAAATAGTCACATGGCTGAATTTTAAGAAGGGAACCTAAGGAACAACATTTAAGGTACTGTAACTATGTTTTGCTCTTAAATTAATAACTTTACTATTAACTTTTTATTAATAGTTTTTTACACATGACTCTTTTGTTTTTAACTATTTAAAAAAAAATTTGAATTATCCTAATTAGTATAAAATTTTGGATTGTTTAATTTTTTTTTTTTTTTTTTAAGGATAAAAACAAGATACATTAATATAAAATAAGTTTTTCCTTTTACAAATGATTCCATATTTAAAATAAATTTTTTATAATAGATATATATATATATATATATAATTTTTTTTTTTTTTTTTACATATAATTCTTGATTATATATACCATATATCACGCATACATAATACCAATATTATATATATAAAGACAAAACTTAAGTATAGTACCTTATATGCTACAAGGTTTTGAAACCCGAACCGGACCGTACGGTCCGACCGGGAAAACCTCGAACTAGCCATCTTTACGATTTGTTAAACATGAAGAACTGTTCCATGCAAAAAAAGTAACGAACCATACGAACCACGGTCAGACCGCCCAGTTCTGTGAACCGTGATCGGTTCAGGCGGTTCACACGAGTCCTTTGTTTCAAGCCTTAAACGGCACCGTTTTAGACTCTCTTCCCTTTTTTTTTCCTATATGGCATCGTTTGGACTTTGGAATTAGATCATTCTCTCAACTCAAGAAACCCTCGCCTCACTCTTTCAATCAAGAAACCTTCCGTAAATACCGGCCGAAATTCAAGATTCAGCTGGCATGGAGTTTGGATGGTAAAACAAAAATCTCAACCAAAAAAAAAAAAAAAAATAGAAGAAGAAAGAAATGAAGTAAACAAACGTACCTTACAAAAAAAATAAAGTAAAACAAAAAAGCCATGGTGAGAAACTTGAGTGAGAAGTGGAGAAAAGTCAGATGAGATGAACACTGGTAAGTTGAACCGTTGAAGAAGACGCACACGAAGGAAAAAAAGTAGAAGAAAGAGAAAGACAACAGAAAATGATAAGGATGAGAGAAAATTTAAAACTGAGTCTGAGAAGAGTGGAAATCGAGGACTTTGACTTGACGTGTGTGGATGAGAAAATAAAAGAGAAAAAAAAGAAAAGAAAAAGGAGTGAACTGGCTAGTGAGGAAAAAATGAGTAATATTAAAATATTGAAAACATGATTGGTTGGGCACAGTGCAAGCCAACTTTCATTTTGTACGTTAGTGAGGAAAAAAGGAGTAAATAAAATAATGAAAGTTTCCTACTTTCATTTTGTACGTTTGTTTGATTATTATTATTATTATTATTTTCTGCATTAAAAAAATTAATTGGTATACTTTAATAAAATAATAGTAGTTTAAGTAAATGATCATATTAGTTCTAAGATAACAAGTTTTATAAATGTATTAAAAATATAAATTTTTATAAATTTTTTTTGTAAGTAATAAGATATGAAATTATATATATATATATATATATATTTGCAGTAGTTTCGAAATGGTACACAGAAATGAGCCAATATCGAACTAATACTGAAACATTCCATTCCAATAGACAAATCGAAACGGTATTCATAACATTTGTTTTATGTATTTTTGTAAGAAACAATGTGTAAAGGATTACACATTGTTACTATGAAGTGGTCAGTTCTGTGAAAGCCATTGTTACTGTGAAATCTATTGTTGATGGATTACTTTCAAACCTTGGGATAGATCGAGGGCTAGATGATATAAAAGATTTGCTTGGTGAAACACTCGTCTTAGAGCTTGTTAGTTAAATCCTTGGTAAATTAGACTATTTTAGTTAATTTTTCTATTTTTATTAATTTAATATTTATATATATATATTTAAAATAATTATTAAATTAATTATGACATTGATAGGCCACAATCTGAATGACCCATTGTGATTAACCCTAATTAATTAATTAGCCTAGTTGTTAATTAATCAATTTAACCTGCAATTGCGTGGAAGCACAAACAAATCACCAAAAACTAAATATGCAGCGGAAATTAAATAACACAGTGATTTGTTTACGAATGGGGGAAACCCTAATGGCAAAAACTCCACCAGGTGATTTTCAGGTCACCATTCCCAAAACTCCACTATAATCAAATCAAGCGGTTACAAGTAAAGGAATCCCAACTACCTTACCAACCTACAGTTGAACCCTTACCCTAATACCTAATTGGACTTGATCTGTAGTGACAGTTCCCACCTTTGATGCACGGCTCCCAAGTACGTGACTAACCAATGTGCGGATCCCAGTACGCGACTTCAAAACACCAACTAAGGAAGAAAGGTTGGTTGCAAAGTTCTTTAGTTCATCCTTTATGATGAATAATAGGAAGATGACCAAAACCCTATGGTGCAAATACATAGCAACTTCTTGAAGGAAGATGAATTAGGTCAAGAACTTCGTCTTTTGATCACAATTTGCTTGAACAGAGATTGCTCAATGATATTGCAACTTGTGTCACACTTGACGGCTCTTAAAACAATCCTTTTATATGTTTAGGGTTAGAAGAAAAGAAGGTCCAAAATCATATTCACGGATCCCAAGAAAATCAGATTGGAAATCTGAAATTTTAAATCTCGACAGATAGCAGGTGTCGAGGTAGCTATTGAGCAGGTGTCGAGCTTTAAAAACTTTGCACTTCAACTTGCTTTTTCTTGGACAGACTTGATGACTTCAACACTTAACCTTGAAACCTTGTTTATTGAAGTATTAAAAACACCTAAAACTACCCAATTACAAGTAGAGTGCGTTTTGTCAAAGGATTAGCCAATTTACATAAATAAGTGATGTGCGCGCCTGAAACGAGGCTACTGGGCTGTGACTCGCTTGGGCTCACAATCTATTTATATAGTGAGCTTGGATTTCCTACACTGGCTCGTTCTTATGCTAAGACTGATCAGGCGCTATTCTATCCCTTTGTGTTAGCCTTGTCTTCTCCCTCTTTTCTCTCCAATTTTTCAACAACCCCCTTCCTTCCACAAGATCCTTGTATTTATAGTTAGATACTAGTGGGATGGTGATGATTGCCTCTGACGCTAGTGCGTTTGGAGGTCCAATACAGTTGGTTATAAGTGGGTGTGTAGGTGGGAGTGGCCTTGGAACTGGTTCCCACTCTAGGACGCTAGGAATATACTAGTCCTGGTCGCAATTGCTCGGTCGTTAATTTACTAGGCAAAACTAAACTTCTTCGGGAAGTTTCCTTGGGAGATGGTGTAGGTTCGGATAGCCCGCATGGGCGGGCAAGGTCAAAATGCCCTCCCCCGAACATGCAAAAAATGCAAGGTCCTATTGGGCCTTAATAGTTCAGGACTCAATCCCGGGAATTAAGATGTTTAGGAGACGGTCAGGGAGTGACACGGAAAGCGGTTTCGTGGGGTCCTCTCGAGGATCCTCGTGGCGAGAAAGAAGGCAGAAGGGACGTGAGGGCAGGGACCGCGAAAGAGAGGAGCAGTCCGGACTCGGGGAGGGGTCTTATCAAACGCAACATAGGATTTCGAAAGCCTCGGGCCAGGGGCAATACGATGAAAGAGATGAAGAGCTTGAACGGTTGCGCGCACGAGTGAGAGGCCTGGAATTGGAGGCTGGAAACCGGCGTCGTAGGAGGGATAGGAATGACCGTGAAAGGAGACCTAACGCTGAGCATGATCATTGCGAGACGGGTTCCTACCAATCCGAACATCATCGTAGACGAAGGCGTTCTCACTCGCGAGAGGGCCGTCGGCACCGAGAACGTCCTCGTTCCCTCGAGTCCAGTCAGCACCGAGACCGCTCACGATCGCAGGGCTACGCGGACCAAGATTCAGATGGCCCAGAGGAAAAACGACCCCATAACGCGGCTATGGACGCAATGAACCGCGTGTTATGCAGGGCCACCCAGTCTCCGTTCTCGGCTGATATCGAGCGGGCACCTATGCCGGACAGGTTTACCCGCCCTCCTTTTGACTCCTACGATGGAAAGACGGACCCGGTAGAGCACGTAAGCCACTACATCCAAATGATGTCCTTGCACACCCGTAATGACGCACTGATGTGTAAAGTTTTTCCATCGAGCCTCGGCCCCACCGCTTTGAGATGGTTCAACGGGCTACGTAAACGCTCGCTCCACAGCTTCGCGGAACTGATACAAGAATTTGAAACTCGGTTCGTGACGTGCAGCCGAGTGCCACTACTGGTGGACGCATTGTTATCTATGAAGATGAGAGTTGGGGAAACCCTTCGTAGCTATGCTAGCCAATACTAGGAGCTCTACAACGAGATCGGCGGAGGAAACGAGAAGATCGCCACGAGTACTTTTAGGATTGGATTACCCAAGGATTCTGGGCTGAGGGAATCACTGACAAAGAAGCCCCCTGAGGACATGAGACAGTTAATGAGGCGCATCGAAGAATATAAGAGGTTAGAAGATGACCGAATACAGAACAAGGGCAAGGCGCCTATGATAAATCACCCCGTTCAAATACTTTTCAACGAGGACCCAGGGGAATTTGAGGATACAAGAGCCAGGGACACCGGTAGGGGAAGTGAACGTGATGTTCAAGGATCTAGTACACAAAATTCTGGACAAGATTAAACACGAGCCATATTTTAGGTGGCCGAGCAGAATGGGGGGTGATCCCTCTCGAAGAAATCAGAATCTGTACTGCACCTATCATAAAGACAAAGGCCACATGACCGAGCAGTGTAGAGTGTTGAAAGACTACCTCGGGCAGCTGGCTAAGGCTGGGCATCTAAAAGAGTTCGTGGTGGATGCGAGGGATAAGGGGACGGGCCAAGAGGCTGCACAGGGGGGCAACCCCCTCCCTCCCCCACTCGGGGTAATTGAGGTCATCCACGTGCCCTCAAGAAGCATCACCCCGACTAGAAAGAAAGGGGTATTAAGGGTGGAACCGGTGGAGGAAGGCTCGAAAATGCAACTGCTGGCAAAGAGGCTGAAGCTTACCAAGGAGCCCATCGCTTTCGGCGATGACGATTTGGAGGGAACAATCCAACCACACGACGACGCATTGATAGTCTCCTCCCGGATAGGTGGGTTCCTGGTGAAGAGAGTGATGATAGACCAAGGGAACGGGGCGGACGTGATGTACCCGGATTTGTATCGGGGGCTCGGGCTTAAGAGCAGGGACCTTACAGAATACGGCACGCCTCTGGTCGGTTTCGACAGGAAGATAGTCATGCCCGAGGGGAAAATATCTCTACCCGTGAACATGGGGGGCAAGGAGAAAGTAGTAATGTTTATAGTGGTAAATTCTTTCTCCCCGTACACAGCGATACTTGGCAGACTGTGGATCCATGCAATGGAGGTCGTACCATTAACCCTGCATGTGAAAGTGAAGTTTCCGACCGAGAATGGTGTCGCTATGGTGAAGGGGAGCCAATAGGCGACGAGGCGGTGCTTAGTAGCTATGATTAACCAAAAGAAAGAGGCGTCTAATCAGGAGGTGTGCGCTCGCCAAGAGGGACCGCCATAGGGGAGCCCATTATAGCAATTACAGAAAGACCCAGAGGGGATGAAGGGCGATTATGCCGAGGAGATGGTGAGGGTGAGGATACTCTCGGACAATGACAAATTTTTCCACGTGGGGGTAGGCATGGGTGAGCAAGAGAAGGTGGACATGCTATTACTCCTTATACGGAATGCGGATGTTTTTGCATGGAGCCCATATGATGTGCCCGGGGTGGACCCTAAGTTCATTGTCCATAGGCTCAGAGTTGATCCGTCGTTTCCCCCAAAGAAGCAGAAACCTAGAAGGTCTGCCCAAGAACACGTCGAGGCAATGAAAGCGGAGGTCCTTAGGCTAAAAGATGCAGGGACGATAAGGGAAACTTTCTTCCCGGAGTGGCTGGCAAATACTGTGGTAGTGAAGAAAAAGAACGGTAAATGGAGAGTTTGCGTGGACTTCACCGACTTGAACCGAGCATGCCCAAAAGATCCGTTCCCCGTGCTTAAGATCGACCAACTGGTGGACACTACGTACGGGCACACGAGGATGAGCTTCCTAGATGCTTTTCAAGGGTACCACCAGATCGCCCTGGCCCCCGAAGATCAAGAGAAAACGGCGTTTATATCCCCGGAAGCCAATTATCATTACACTGTGATGCCCTTCGGCCTGAAGAACGCCGGGGCCACATACTAGTGAATGATGACAAGAATGTTCCGAGACAAAATAGGGCGAACATTTGAAGTATATATTGATGACATGGTGGTGAAGAGTAAACAAGTGGCGCGGCATACGAAAGAACTTCAAGGCGTTTTCGAGGTTCTGCGACAACACAGGTTGCGGCTTAATGCCGAGAAATGTGCATTTGGCGTCGGGGCCGGGAAGTTCCTTGGGTATTTGATTACTACGCGGGGTATAGAGGTCAATCCCGATCAAATCGAAGCGGTGAAAAGGTTGAAATCACCGAGCAACCCAGAAGAAGTGCAAGTTCTAACCGGAATGTTGGCCGCCCTTAACCGGTTCATCTCCAAGCTCGCAGACCGCTGCCGGCCATTTTATCAGCTTCTGAAGAAGTGGACGGGTTTTCAGTGGAATGAAGAGTGTGACAGAGCTTTTGTGGAGCTGAATGACTATTTGGCACGTGCTCCAATGCTGACAGCACCAGAGCCGGGTGAAGATTTGTTCATGTACCTGGCTGTATCTGAACACGTCGTGAGCGCCGTACTGCTGAGTGATCGTGGAATACAGCAACCCGTGTACTACATCAGCAATACCTTGGTGGACGCCGAGACCAGGTACTTGCCACTCGAGAAGCTCATCTTGGCCTTCATCCATGCTACAAGAAAGCTGCCGCACTACTTTCAGGCTCATACGGTCTACGTATTGTCCGAGTATCCCCTGCAGTCATTACTAAGAAGGTCAGACTTCATGGGCAGAATAGCAAAGTGGGGTACGCGACTTGGTTCTTTCGACATTCGTTACCGGCCGCGAAGTTCGGTGAAAGGCCAAATCCTTGCAGATTTTGTCGCAAAATTCTCCCCAGGGAGAAGTGGGGAAGCGGTCTGTAGTGTGGAAATCCGCCCGTGGAAGGTGTTCATGGACGGGGCTTCTAGCTCCGCGGGATCCGGTGCAGGGATCGTTATCGTCTCCCCTGACGAAATACGAATAGAGCACTCGTTCAGGTTAGGCTTTAAGGCCACCAATAACGAAGCCGAATACGAAGCCCTGTTAGCGGGGCTGAGGATAGCTCTACGTTTAGGAGTCCGAGATGTGGAAGTATATTCGGATTCGCGCCTCGTGGTAAATCAGGTGCAAGGCAGTTTCGAAGCCAAAGATCTCCGGATGAAGGCCTACCTGGAGAAGGTGAAACAAGAGATAACCAGCTTCAACATAGTAAAGGTTTTTCAAGTAGCCCGAACCCAAAACAGGCACGCCGATTCACTCGCCACACTGGCATCCTCGGTAGCCGACGAGATACCTCGGCTCATCAAAGTCGAACTCGTGACTAGGCCGAGCATATTTATGACTGACGATACGGGAATGGCAGAAAAGAATATAGCGGCAATTGCAACGCTTGGCCCATGCTGGATGGACCCCATTGTTGATTTTCTTGCAGAGGATAAACTCCCAAGTGATGAGAAGGAGGGAAACAGGATCCGGAGGATGGCTCTGCGGTATTGGCTGTCGGAAGACTGGAAGTTATATCGGAGATCGTATGGGGGACTGTACCTATTGTGCTTGCACCCAATAGAGGCGAGCAGACTCCTGGCCAAACTTCATGAGGGGATATGCGGCAGTCATGTCGGGGGTCGATCGTTGGCGCACCGGGCAATGACCCAAGGGTTTTGGTGGCCTCAAATGCAAAGAGATGCCGCTGAGTATGCATGTAAGTGCGAACCGTGTCAGAAGCATGCGAACCTGATCCATCAGCCAGTCGGCCACTTGAACCCGATCAGCAGTCCCTAGCCCTTTGCCCAGTGGGGACTGGATATCATCGGCCCATTCCCCCGAGCATCTGGTAACAGAAAATTCGTGTTGGTAGCCATTGATTATTTCACCAAATGGGTGGAGGCAAAAGCTTTGGCAAACATCCAAGACGTGGACGTGAAGGAGTTCGTATGGAAGAACATCGTCACCAGATTTGGTGTGCCGAACTCCCTTATATCGGACAATGGGTTGCAGTTCGACAGTCGAGCATTCCGAAAATTCTGTGGTGACCTCGGCATCAAGAACAGATACTCCACTCTTGCTTACCCCCAGAGCAATGGCCAGGCCGAGGCCGTGAATAAGGCAATCGTAAACGGGCTGAAGAGGAGGTTGGAAGGTGCCAAGGGGAACTGGGCAGAAGAACTGCCTAAAGTATTGTAGGCTTACCGGAAAACTCAGAGGAGATCCACCAGAGAAACCCCATTCTCCCTCACTTATGGGGTGGAAGCGGTGATACCCACCGAAGTGGATTTGTGCAGTGCCCGAGTTGTGGGTTACAACCCCTCGCGGAACGATGATATGATGGTGGAATGTCTGGACAGGTTGGAAGAATACCGCGAGGTGGTGACTCTACGTTTGGCCGAGTATCAACAAAAGCTCGCTCATAGATATGATCGGAACGTAAGGGCGAGGGAGTTCAGCATTGGGGACTTGGTTCTGAGAAAAGCTGCAGGGAACATGCGAGACACGGGTGCCGGGAAGTTGGCACCAACGTGGGAAGGACCGTACACAGTACCTGGAGGACCTACACGAGAGGCCATTACCCCGACTGTGGAACGTCTACAACCTCAAGAAGTTTTACCAGTAATAACATTGCAAACAATGAATTGTGTAACGCTGAATCGATTTAATCGATGAAAATGATGCCATTTGCCTGCAGAAAGTTTTTTGGTTATCACAGTGTCTTTGTCCGAATCCAGTTCCCGTTCAAATAAATATACGCGTAGCAACATCCTAAGGACAGAAACCTTGCTCCCGGTTCGATTGCACTCACTGAGCAGGTGGAAACCTTAAATCTAAAATACATTCTAAGGACAAAAACCTTGCTCCCGGTTCGATTGTACTCACCGAGCAGGTGGAAACCTTAAATCTAAAATACATTCTAAGGACAAAAACCTTGCTCCCGGTTCGATTATACTCACCGAGCAGGTGGAAATCTTAAATCTAAAATACATTCTAAGGACAGAAACCTTGCTCCCAGTTCGATTGCACTCACCGAGCAGGTGGAAACCTTAACTCTAAAATACATTTTAAGGACAGAAACCTTGCTCCCAGTTCGATTGCACTCACCGAGCAGGTGGAAACCTTAAATCTAAAATATATTCTAAGACAAAAACCTTGCTCACGGTTCGACTATACTCACCGAGCAGGTGGAAACCTTAAATCTAAAATACATTCTGAGGACAGAAACCTTGCTCCCGGTTCGATTGCACTCATCGAGCAGGTGGAAACCTTAAATCTAAAATATATTCTAAGGACAAAAACCTTGCTCACGGTTCGACTATACTTACCGAGCATGTGGAAACCTTATATCTAAAATATATTTTGAAAAAAACCTTGCTCTTGGTTCGACTGTACTCACTGAGCAAGTGGAAACATAAAGTCTGAAAAATATTATAAGGAAAGAAA
This sequence comes from Quercus gilva, assembly GCA_023621385.1. NCBI lineage: Eukaryota > Viridiplantae > Streptophyta > Magnoliopsida > Fagales > Fagaceae > Quercus > Quercus gilva. The sequence continues at coordinate 36,659,891 of CM042477.1, forward strand.
CCTGAACTGGACGAATGCGCACCCCGAGTAAACTAAAGTGCCTTGGGAAAAAGTAACTCGTCACTTGGGACACAAGCCCGGGCTGCATATTTGTTAAACAACACGCTAATATGCAATAGTAAAATGAAAGCAACATAATAGATTAACAACTGAAACCGTTCAACGCCAAATGTTCGAAACACAATCAACTCAAGAATAAAGACCGAGAAAAGCTAATGTCTTGTCACCACAGCCCGGTGACCTGGGCAAAACTTCCACAACAACGAAACTAATTAAACTAAAAATAAATAAATAAATGAAACGGTTCGGCAATCAACTCGGAGGATCTTCGGTTCGAGGATCATTGGTAACCTCCAGACCAGTTGGCTCGGCGTGGGCATCAATAGCCTTCACCAATGCCCGCATGCTAGAAGTTTCCTCTTCATCGATAACATGGGGGGCGTTCTGTGTGGGCGTAGCAGGGGGCGAAAAGGGGATCTCGCTCAGGTTTCGCAGTGGAGAATCCTCGGGAACCCCCGCGGCCCGGAGTGCTGCTAGCCATCCCTCCTCAAACCCGAGCTTATGAGCCTGGCGGATGACCAGCTCTGCGGAGTTCTCGGCATCAGTAAACCCCTCGTTGTACCACTTACTTTCGCAAGCGTCCAACGCGGCCTTCAAGTCCGCCAACTCCTCCCCCTGGGCTGTCTTCAAGCTCTCCGCCTCGGCTAACTTCAGCTGCGTGTCCCACAGCTGCTTTTCCAACCCGACGCTTATTCCCTCGGCACGAGCCCTAGCCTCCTTGGCTGAAGCGGCCCTTTTCTCTGCATCCTTCGCTGCCGTCAGCTTCTCCGCGGCAGTGACCTCAGCAACATCCTTCAAAGCTTTCTCCCGACCAGCGTCTTCGGCAAGCTCTTTCATCCTCCCGTCAACTATTTGGGACAACTGCGCAGCCTGAACAAACGATATCATAGAGATTATGTGGCAAGACCCCATGCATAAGGCAAAGAACAAATCAATGAAAAGACTAAGGGTCATGGTTGTAGAAGGCCTTACCGCCACAGTGAGCCATACAAGCCGCCTCCCCAAAGATTCCTCCGTCCCCTCCGTGTAGGCGTGGACGTCCTCGGGCAGGAGCAAGCCGCTTGCCAAGCTTTGGGCAATGCGGCCCCCCTGACCCTTGTCCCAGACTCGAACGCCGGCGGTCTCTGTGAGGGGTTCACCGTCCAACAGGTAAGAGGGTTGCCAGCTCGCGGCAGATCGGGAGGTTGACGCACCGTCCGGTCGGGTTTGGGTCACCGGCTCGCGGATGACAATGCCAGATGAGGGGCGGGATGGCGAGCGAGTCGGAATGCCGCCCGGGCCAGGCGGTGTTTGTTCCGTGACACGCGACCTTTTACGTGACCGGGTCGGTGGGGCTGGAGGAGGTTGAGGTGGTTGGTTCGGATCCCCTTGCTGCTGAACTGCTGGCCGGGCGCCCGGCACAAAACGGCTAATCATCATAGCTTTCCTTGTCACCATCTCGTGACCGTGGTCGGATTCTGTCTCCGACGAATCAACCTGCTCAGCTGCGACACCTTCGGCCACTTGAACGGGCACCTCTGGTTCTTCGGGAACCTCAGGCTGAGCGGGGGCTTAGGGTTGAATTTGTTGGAGGGCCCTTTCCCAGAGCGCACGCGACACTCTTTCAGCCGACTCGTCGAGAAGGGGTTGGCGCTCGTCCGAACAGATGTACCGGGGCCCTAGGTCACGTGCTTCCCCCGCCGTGAACTTCGGAGGAAGAAAATTTGAGTTGCGCACGGTTATGTAGGAAAGCAGGGGGCTGTCAACTAGTAGGGCCTGGCTGAATGCTTGCCAGGTGGAGTACACGGGGTCAACACCGAGGATCAGATGCGACGCTCGGAGTTGTCCGTCCGAATGAACGAAGATCTCTGACCTAAGCACAAAATTTAGGTCGCGTACGTGCACCACTCGGCGATCTGACTTGAACCTTTTGCTGTCTGCGCAAAAACCATACAAAATTGGTTAGGAATTACTTATTGATGAGAATCAAACACAAGGTAAAGTAAGGACGCTCGGTACCGACCAACGTCGCGCGGTGAAAACGCACAGGGGAGCTCCTCGGCAAACCAGTTACCGCTCACCCGTACAAATTCCCCCACCGAATTTCTATTGGAATCGGGCAGGCATGAGATTAGCCGTACCCTCATATCCCTAGTTTTCAGGTAATAATCTGAATTGATATTGCCATATAGACTGTGCATGAAATTAATATCATGTTCATTTAACTCTAAACCGAACAATCGGTTTAACCTACTGACGCAACTCACTACTCGGTAAAAGTTGGGAGGGAGTTGGTCGGACATAGGCCGTAAAACCTAAGGGTTCTCAGGATCAGGGGGTCAACCAGGAATCTAACCCCGCCCTCTAAAATAGCCATTAATGGGAAGAAAACAGTATTGACGCCCTGGCGTCGTTGAATGTCTATATCACCCTCGGGACAATACACAATATCTACGTCCCCGGGTACATCGAAAGCGGCCCTAAAGGTAGCCAAAGCGGCTTTAGAAGAAAGGGGATAAGAGTAGCCCATTTCCTAAACTAGAATCTCTAGAAAGGTAAGCTACGATCTGCGAGTCTAATAGAATGAAAAAGAACAATCAGAGAGGAGAGGAGAGAAAACTTACTTGGGGCTATAAGAAAAAGAGGTCCTGAACTAGAAGAAGGAACGCACAGGGAGAAATGCTCAGCCAAATGAAAGGTGGGAGATTGGAGAATGCGAAAATGAAGAAAAATGCCTGAGGGAGATATTTATAGGGCATGGGGGAAGAATAAATGGCAATTAATAAGCCGTTGGTGGGAAGCCCAACGAGCCATCTTGTTAACTGCCACACGCGTGACGCCTCGGTTCGCGAAGTGTTAGGTAATAATGATAGCCTCTCAGACTTAATGCGCCTTTTGAGAAGCGCGTCAGTGACCGATGAAACCCCATTGGCTGGGCCAACGACCCCTCGGATTCCTTGATTCACCCCCGAGAACCAGGGATGAATCAAGGAGGGGCTAATGTACGGCATCAAACTCCCTGGACCTATTGAACTATTAAGGCCCAATAGGACCTTGCATTTTTTGCATGTTCGAGGGAGGGCATTTTGACCTTGCTCGCCCATGCGAGCTATCCGAACCTACATCATCTCCCGAGGAAACTTCCCGAAGAAGTTTATTTCTGCCCGGTAAATTAACGACCGAGCAATTGCGACCAGGACTAGCATATTCCTAGCGTCCTAGAGTGGGAACCAGTTCCAAGGCCATTCCCACCTACACACCCATTTATAACCAACTGTATTAGACTTCCAAACGCACTAGCGTCAGAGGCAATCATCACCATCCCACTAGTATCTAACTATAAATACAAGGATCTTGTGGAAGGAAGGGGGTTGTTGAAAAATTGGAGAGCAAAGAGGGAGAAGACAAGGCTAACACAAAGGGATAGAATAGCGCCTAATCAGTCTTAGCATAAGAACGACCCAGTGTAGGAAATCCAAGCCCACTATATAAATAAATTGTGAGCCCAAGTGAGTCACAGCCCAGTAGCTTCGTTTCAAGCGCGCACAAGTGATATATGTTCTTAACAAGTAAAAACATATATGTCCTAACAATCTCCCCCTTTGGCAATCCGTGACAAAACCACAACAAACAAATGAACATATGAGAGAAGTCATAAATCAGTCAACTCATATTCACTTGTTGATACAATAAAATCTATCCTAACACAAACTCTTGAAAAACTTTGCAAGAAGAGAGTTTATGGCAAGTAGACTTTGACAACTTGTATTTCTGAAATACTTTAAACAAAACTCATCAAGGTATCTTCTGTGAAACAAAAATAATAGATTGCATACAAGTATAAAGAACATGTGTATAAAGATAGAGAAGAAACAACACATGAAGAGAGAGGTGAAAGAAACATACATCAACATATATAAAGGAGTCTAAGTACAATGTATGTAAAAATGGTCAAAGGACCTCATATACAAGATCAATGTATCTATAAAGAGAAAAGAAAAGATACATATAGAACCTCACTACATTTGACAAAAATATCAACACTTCTCCTATCAATATGTCCTATACTAACTCTCCCCCTGAGATGACTACTCTCATAACCCAAAACTACTCCCCCTTTTTGTCACGAGTGACAAAGGGTAGAGTGTCATGTAGACATCTCATCAGCAGAGCTAGCATCCCCATCATCATCATCATCATCTAAAGCTGCTGGAGTAGGTGGTGAAGGAGTAGCCTCTGGAGCAAAACCACCCATGGTCGCCTGTCGTCGTGCAATACGACCAACACTAACATTCACTTGATACAACTCAGCAGAGAGTGTATCAAGGCGAGTATCCATGCGCTGCAGCTGCGCCATAATGTCTCCTAGAGATACATCACCCGTAGAGGAAGAAGGAGCAGATGTAGATGGAGTTGATCTAGATGGAGCCGAACGGGAGGAAGGAGTGACATCTGTCTATCGCGACCTAAACTGCGCCTCACTACGTTTTACGGTAGCGGCATCTATGGCAGATATGTGTGTGAAGTGGTCGGACACAAGAAAGGGAATGGAAAAATGGCGTAAGATCCTCGTGATAGCGGAAGGAAAGATAAGCTTATCACGGGACGCTGAATCAAGATAAACATCAATAATAGAAAGAATGCAGTGAGAAGGAAAATCTATAGTAAGATGCTCTAATAAAGATAACAAAAATCGAGCACAAGGCTCAGTGATGGAGTTGTAGTGAGAAAGAGGATGGAGTACAAAAGTCATCACCATGTTAAGAAATCTAGGACCTTTAGCAAAAGGCCTACATGATGCATACTGATGTTCACCCCAATTAGCAGGGCGCTCACAGAAAGCAGAGATGAGCTCATCTTTGGACACAGTCCTCAGACGCTCACAGGAAGGATAATCAGGAAACTCTATCCTAGGTATCCTAAGCACATCCACAACTAGCTGCGGTGTGACAGGAATGTGCGTACCTTGAACGCAAGTGAAAAATAGAGGTACTGAACGATCTATCCCGTGCATGTTGGAGTAAAACTCCTGTATCAGCACGAGAGGGCAAGTGACCGGGATGTCACACAGTGACCCCCATCCCTTACTGTGAATGACAAAGGGAAGGTTAGTATCGGCGAAGTCCGTCAGAATGACTTGGCGTTCCGAATGAACACCTCGTCGAGAAAAGTTCTCCGAAAATGCCTTATGGGCATCTCCATCATGGAACCGAGGGTTAAAGGGAGCAGAATCAGAAGAAAAGGAAGCTCTAGAACGCAGAGGGTTCCAAGCAGGAGTGGATTTACGTTTGGGTGCCATAGACACTACTAACGTAAAAGAATGAGAAAGAGATAGAGAGGAAGACACTTAGAAAAGTTCCTAAAACATTTCATATATTACAAATATATTGAACAATAAGTACGTATGCATGGGAATGCATGAGCATATGACATGCAAAACAAAAATTGCATCATGGGCTCAGCCCAATCCAATCCTATCAACACACAGCATAGAGCACACATCTAAGTGCATGTAAATATCATTCTAATGCACATGGAATGCAATATATGACATTTTAAAAGCATTTAAGTGAAAATCCAACCCAAAATTTCAAGAAAAACTCATCAATTTTGAAAATCCCCAAAATTTTCAAAAAATCCCAAAACTTAGGTTTTAAAACATGCAATGCATGAAAAAGGAAGGGAAAATGAACATACCAGGTGATGGAAATCAAGGGAAGACCAAAAAAGATGAAGATTTGAAGCTTTGAGTGAGAAAAGTGTGAAAGGGAGATGAAAAGCCTCGGAGAGATCGAGAGAGATCAAGTGAGAATGAGCGAAAATCGCGATCGCACCTTATATAGACACCTCAGTAATTCTCGACAGCTGAGGTGTCGAGAGGTATCGAGGAAGGTGTCAAGTAAGGTATCGAGAATTTTGCCTTCGACAGTGAAGGTATCGAGAGGTGTCGAGATGCAAGACCATTTTCAGATAAAAGATTCTCGATCGATCAACAAGGTGTCGAGGAGATGTCAAGGAGACAGGAGATTTCTCAATCAATCCACATGGTGTCGAGACAGGTGTCGAGAAAGAAGACATCAAACACAACAAGTGAATCTCGATCGATCCACCAGGTGTCCAGAATCTATCGAGAAGACAGAAGATTTCTCTATCGATCCATCAGGTGTCGAAACAGGTGTCGAGATTGCGATAAGAAAAGGCTTGAGAAGCTCGACAGATGACCAGGTATCAAGGAGGTGCCGAGAAGGTGTCGAGCCAGTAGTAAAAAGCAGTTTTTCGAGAAAAGAAAAACACAGACATGAATGCAATCCAACACACACCTCAACCAAAGATCCACTCAACATATAAAGCTCTCAAAATCATCTCTCAACAAAAATTTAAGCACATGGATCCTCCAAAACACACACACACACACTAAACAAGTCTAACTAATTTTATTTTTCAAAAACAAGTTAAGACAGTTTAGTGAGCATACATTTAGCACATGTAAAACTTTTGTGATGGCTAAATCACATTGTACCTGCACATGTATCAAAAGTAGCAAAGAATATTGCGTGTTGTGTGTGAAAAACATCGCAAGATTGCATATGTGTATGCATGTTATGACGATCTGAGATATGAGAAAATAACTTTAACTCACACACAATCATAACTGTTTGATGGGGACTATCACCTTCGAGGTACATCCTATAACTCCCACGTCTCCTAAAATACACGTTTGCAACCATATTTAAAGCATTTTTGATCTTTTTGCTTTTTATTTTCTTTGCATTTCTTTTTTTAGCATATCATGCATGGGCATATAAAAGAGAGAAAAGAAATACCCAAGATGTTAAGCATTTGACATCGCACTTTTGCTATGCCGAAGCATACAAATGTCTTTGACACTGCACTTTTACTATGTCGAAGCATACAGGTGTCATATTATGATTGGCGGGCAACAGTGGTGAGATGGTTATTTATGCCTTTCTCTTAGGATTTTCTAGTCCTACCCGTCAAAAAGAGTGATATGAGTGTTAAGATTTAAGAGATAACTTAATCTTACTCATCACAAACAAGAGCCACAAAGCTCACTTGCTTAGTTGTGCATAGAGATGCTCATCTAAGCTACAAAAGATACAAAGTTTAGAAACTTTGTTTCAATGGCCATCCAAGGTATACAAGTACCAAAGTACACAAAACACACACTGTTTTTGTATTTTTCTGATTTTTCAATTTTTTATTTTTATTTTTATATTTAAAAACAAAACAAAAAAAACTGAAAGTAAACACACAAAACATGTTAAACAGAACAAAGCATAAAACTAGATGCATATGCATGAAGAAGAGGGGCAAGAGAAGGAGATCAATCCATGGAGATGACACCAATGTTTTGACGAAGGAATTCAAAACGTTCACTATCAAGAGGTTTGGTGAACAAGTCAACCTTCTGATCATTAGTGTGGATAAACTCGGGAGTGAGAGTACCATCTTCGACAAGCTCCCTAATGAAGTGATGTCGAATCTCTATGTGTTTGGTTCGAGAATGCTGAATCGGGTTCTTAGAGATATTTATGGCACTGGTATTGACACAATAAATAGTGAGATGCTTTTGACAAATACCATAATCATGAAGGAGTTTTTGCATCCAGAGGAGTTGGGTGCAGCAGCTACCAGCAGCAATGTATTCAGCTTCTGCAGTGGATAATGAGATGGAGTTCTGCTTTTTGCTAATCCAAGAGACAAGATTGTTACCCACATAAAAACAACCCCCCGAAGTACTCTTTCTATCATCAACATTATCAGCCCAATCAGCATCAGAGTTCCCAGCTAAGACACCATTAGTGTCCTTGCTATACCACACACCAAACTCAGCAGTGGTTTTAACATACTTTATAATTCTTTTTAAAGCAGTCATGTGGGATTCCTTGGGATTAGCCTGATATCTAGCACACACTCCAACACTGTAACTAATGTCAGGTCTACTAGCAGTAAGGTAAAGAAGACTACATATCATGCTTCTATAAAGAGAGGGGTCAACACTCTTACCTAACAAGTCTACAGTGAGTTTAACATTTGGGCTCATAGGGGTTCTAATAGAACTAGCAGATTCCAAACCAAACTTTTTCACAAGATTTAGCATATTTAGATTGAGAAAGAAATATACCTGAATCTTGTTGGCGAATCTATAATCCTAGGAAGTGAGTTAGCTCTCCAATTATGCTTATCTCGAACTCGACTTGCATGAGTTTTGAGAAGCCATGAGCAAGTTCATCCTTAGTCGACCCAAAGATGATATCATCAACATAGACTTGAGCAACTATCAACTCACCATCTTCCCTTTTGATGAAGAGAGTTTGTTCAGCCTTTCCTCTTGTGAACCCATGTGACACCAGATATTGTGTGAGTCTATCATACTAGGCTCTTGGAGCTTGCTTCAACCCATAAAGTGCCTTTTTAAGGTACAACACATGATCCAGGAAGTGTGGATCAATGAATCCTTTTGGTTGAGCCACATAGACATCCTCTTTGAGTAACCCATTCAAGAAGGCAGTCTTTACATCCATCTGATAGAGTTTGAAATTCAGCTGACATGCTAGGGCAAGCAGAATTCTGATTGACTCCATTCGGGCAACTGGGGCAAATGTTTCATCATAGTCTACTTCCTCCATTTGTGAGTATCCTTGAGCCACAAGTCGAGCCTTGTTGTGAATCACATTGCCTTCTTCATCAGTCTTGTTGTGGAATATCCACTTTGTATCGATGATGTGCTCATCTTCTGGTCTAGGTACTAGAGTCCAAACATCATTCCTCTGAAACTGAAGTAGTTCATCATGCATTGCTTCGACCCAACTTTCATCTTGTAGTGCTTCCTCAACTTTCTTGGGTTCAACTTGTGACAAATAACAGGAATAAGACACAAAGTTAGCAACACATTTATTAACTGTACGTTTCCTTAATGTGAGTTCATTCATGTTTCCCACAATAACTTCAGGAGGATGATTTAATTTGATTCTAGAGGAGGGTCCTTTTTCTTCATGAGACACAGAATTTGGTGAAGTAGGAGCATCTGCAAAGTCTTCCACAATACTAGGGGTACTTGGAGACACAGGTTCTGGTTCAGCAATATCTTCAACTTCCTTAGGCTCAGGAGGAAGAATTTCTTTAGAGAGTTCCTCAATGCCTTGCTCAGTACTGGAATCTGAAGACTCATCAATGACCACATTTACTGTTTCCATTACCTTCAGAGTTCTTTTGTTGAATACCCGATAAGCCTTGCTTGTGGATGAGTATCCCAGAAATATGCCTTCATCGCTTCGAGAGTCAAACTTTCCCACATTCTCTCTATCCTTAAGGATGAAGCAAGTGCTTCCAAATATCCTGAAATACTTCACATTTGGCTTTCTTCCTTTCCATAGCTCATAGGGAGTCTTTTTGGTACTGGGTCTGAAGTACACCCTATTAACCGTATGACAGGCAGTGTTTACAGCTTCTCCCCATAAGTTTCAAGCCACATCTTTGTTATGTAGCATGGCTCTAGCCATCTCTTGAATAACTCTATTCTATCTTTCTACCACACCATTCTGCTGAAGAGTAATAGGAGCAGAGAACTCTTAAGATATGCCTGATCTTGTGCAGAAAGACTCCATGTATGAGTTCTCGAATTCTTTACCATGGTCACTTTGAATTTGATCAATCTTTAAGCTCTTTTCATTCTGCAGTCTTGTGCACAAAGCCTCAATGTGCTCAGGAGCATCAGACTTGGATCGGAGTAAGATGACCCAAGTGAATCTAGTGAAGTCGTCTACCACAACCATGATATATCTTTTAACACCAAGAGACTCGGTTCTGGTTGGACCCATAAGATCTAAATGCAAAAGCTCCAATGGTCTGGAGGTAGCTGAAGTCTGAGTGCTCGGATGCTTAGCTTTTGTCTATTTCCCAAGTTAACATGGTCCACACACCACATTGCTCATTCTGCTAAGCTTTGGTATCCCCAAGACAGATTCATGCTTAGATACAATGGATAGATGCTTGAAACTAGCATGTCCCATTCGTTGATGCCATAGATCTTCATTAGGCAAACGAATGCTATTGCACACTATATCGGCATCAGGAACCAATCCATAGCAGTTGTCCAGAGTGCAAACCCCACTAATGAGCTTCTTTCCAGACTCATTCATGACAATACACTTGCCCTTTGAGAATAGCACCATGAAGTCTTGATCACATATCTGACTTATGCTCAATAGGTTCACCCTTAGACCTTCTACATAAAGAACATTTGCGATGTCTGGCAGTCCTGGTAGAGATATGATTCCTTTCCCTTTAATTTGTGACTTGCTTCCATCACCAAAAGTCACATTACCACCCTTTTTAGGCTCAGAGATCTTGAAGAGAGATCGGTCTCTAGTCATGTGTCTTAAGCAACCACTGTCAAGATACCATAGACATGTATCCATTACTTTGAAAGCAGACTTCATCATGAAACACACTTCATGCTTGGATGACAAATCAGAGGGAATGGTTCTTTCACTCAACTGCCTTTGATGAGCTAAGCCTTTAACTTTTACTCTTCTCAGACAAACTCCTTTGCACATTTTTATTTTGAGACAATCTAATTTCTTCTTGGCCAAACTGAGATCCTTTCCAATATTCATTACAAAGGAATTCAAATAACTTTTAGACTTGTGTTTTCTGAGACACTCAAACAAATAGTGATTAGAAAAACAAGATGTATTTGAAAACAAGGATCTTTTCAAGCCAGTTATAGCCATGATAACAGGGGTCAATGGATCAACACAGCAAAGATTAAACCTAATCAGAGTGTGCCTGCTCTGATACCACTTGATAGGCCACAATCTGAATGACCCCTTGTGATTAACCCTAATTAATTAATTAGCCAAGTTGTAAATTAATCAATTTATCATGTAATTGCGTGGAAGCACAAACAAATCACTAAAAACTAAATATGTAGCGGAAATTAAATAACACGGTGATTTGTTTACGAATGGGGAAAACCCTAACAGCAAAAACCCCACCGGGTGATTTTCAGGTCACCACTCCTAAAACTCCACTATTATCAAATCAAGCGGTTACAAGTAAAGGAATCCCAACTACCTTACCAAGCTACAGTTGAACCTTTACCCTAATCCCCAATTGGACTTGATCTGTAGCGACAGTTCCCACCTTTAATGCACGGCTCCCAAGTACGTGACTAACCAATGCGCGAATCCCAGTATGCGACTTCAAAACACTAACTAAGGAAGAAAGGTTGGTTGCAAAGTTCTTCAGTTCATCCTTTATGATGAATAACAGGAAGATGCTTGGTTACAAAACCCTATGGTGCAAATACACAGCAACTTCTTGAAGGAAGATGAACTAGGTCAAGAACTTCATCTTTTGATCATAATTTGCTTGAACAGAGATTGCTCAATGATATTGCAACTTGTGTCACACTTGACGGCTCTTAAAATAAATCCTTTTATATGTTTAGGGTTAGAAGAAAATAAGGCCCAAAATCATATTCACGGATCCCAAGAAAATTAGATTAGAAATCTGAAATTTTAAATCTCGACAGATAGCAGGTGTCGAGGTAGCTATCGAGCAGGTGTCGAGCTTTAAAAACTTTGCACTTCAGCTTGCTTTTTCTTAGACAGACTTGATGATTTCAACACTTAACCTTGAAACCTTGTTTCTTGAAGTATTAAAAACACCTAGAACTACTCAATTACAAGTAGAGTGCGTTTTGTCAAAGGATTAGCCAATTTACATAAATAAGTGACATATGTTCTTAAGAAGTAAAAACAGATATGTCCTAATAGACGTCATCGCGGTTCGACCTTGGTTTAACCTCGGTTCGACCTCAAGAACCTTAAACATCTTTCTTTTACGGTTCAATGAACGGTCCGGATTTCAAAACCTTGATGTGCTATTCCTTAGGTTCTCTTCTTAAGATTTAGCTATGTGGTTACTTAACTAAAAAAATACACTTCTATTCCATGAAAAAAAATTTAAATGGCAGAATCTTAAAAAGGGAACTTAAGGAATAGTACCTAAATACTGCACCTAAGCCTTGCCTTATATATAAAATTTAATCAAAGGAGTTTCTTAAAAAAAAAAAAAAAAAAAAAAAATAGAGGATGGGGTGGCCAAAAGTGGATATGTTTTAAATATTTTTAACATTTTGTGATATTTCATTTATAAGTTTATATATATATATATATATATTTGTTTTTTTAATACTCAGAGGGGGGTGGGGGGGAATGGAACTCAACATCACATGCCAGTACAAAAATTGCATGCAGCAGTTTGTACCACGGAGCAGTATATGAGCCCACAAACACACAGCACTACAATCGATGTGGGACTAAGGGTTTTTTTTTTAAATATAAGTTTATATATTTTAATTATATGTATATTTTAAAAAATATGACTCTCTGCTATTGTCTAAAAAGATCACACATCCACTTTTATCACTCAACAATCTTTCACACTTAATTTCAACCATACTCGCATTTTCTCACATTGTGGCAGTGGGTGTCGGACTCGCACCCAGAACATCTTTGTTGGAATGAAGTGGAAGCCATATTATTAGATGGACTATTTTTCCTATTCGAGAAGTATTTAGAGTCGCAAATATCGGCTTCGATGACCCTCAGCTCTTGGGACTAACTATAACCACACACAAAAAAGATTGTAGTAGGTTTTTTGGACCAGTGGGTTTAGGAGAGAGAGAGAGAGAACCTCCCATTTCATCTCCACTCTTCCAACTGAGCTCTTTAGAGTTCATATCAGATTCCAGGATAATTAAGTAACATAGAAATGAACGGGGAACAAAGAAATGAAATAATTGTGGAACATAGAAATGAAATAATTTGACTGACTAATACAAAGTCCCACGTACGTTAGGAAGGATGGATAGAAAGTAACACAATGAGTGAATATGACATATTGAAATGTGTGTAATCTTTTTTGCAACAAAAATGAGATTTGAAAATTGACCTACAAAGTTAATTTGTGTGAAAACATGACCTTGTTATGCATATCTCCTGCAATGAATGCACATGAAATTTGTGTAATGTGTTTAATTAGACTAATAATGAAGGGAAATGGTAGCTCAAAGAAAAATAATAATAATAATAATGAAGGGAAATGGTAAGGGATGCCTTTAAGATAATGGTTGACGGCCAAAATGGCCAAATACCACCTTTTTTGGAAAATTTTAGCAAAAAAACACTGTTTCAAAAATAAATGGCAAACTACTACTTTTCTAGAACTCGAGTTTCAGAATCTCGAGTTCCTCATCAATTCTGCCATCGTGGCACTGCTGAGTTGGAATTTGTGCGATTAAAAAAAATTATGTGGTACTGGAGCTTGGTAAACTCGAGTACCATGCAATAGAATACTCGAGTATACCGGGCTTGAGTACCTTTTATAAATAAAATGCAAAAAATTTTATTTCTACAGTACTCTAGTTTACCAAACTCGAGCACAGTGTTTTTTTTTTTTTTTTTTTGGGATAATCAACAAATAAACATAAAGATAAAAATAAGTAGCTTTTTTATGTTTTTATTTATTTAAGTACAAGCATTGTAAAATATAGAGATTTTAATTTTGAAATATGAATTTAATTTCTACATTAATTAAAATTGTTCATTGTTTTCATATAAAAATTGTTCACTATTTTCTGTATAAACTATTTCTACGATTTTGAATAAAATTATTTTCTGTTTAGCATTATTTAAGAAATTTTTCACTCTCTTATTTGCATAAATTATTTTCTGTTCACTTTTTAAAAAATTGCTCACTGTTTTCTCATAAAACACCTAAAAAATCGTATTTTTTAAATTTGAACACCAAATCTGTATGCTTTTTCATGTTTGAATTTCACAATAATCGAATTTATTTTTCTGCATTGATAAAATCTGTTTCTACATTAATAAAATTTTCTCTCTGCACATTATATTTGCTGTATGTTCAAATTTGCTTACTGCATTCATAAAATCTGTTTTTTTCTTTAATTAAAATTGTTCACTGTTTTCTCATAAAAATAGTTTACTTATTTTTTGTATAAACTATTTCTAGCATTCTGTATAAAATTATTTTTTGTTCAGCATTATTTAAAAAATTGTTCACTCTCTTTTATGTGTATATTATTTTCTGTTAACTATTTAAAAATTTTTTCGCTGTTTTCTCATAAAACACCTAGTGAAATCGTGTTTTCTAAATTTAAAAGCCAAATCTAAATGATTTTTCATGTTTAAATTTCACAATAATCAAATTTGTTTTTCTGCATAGATAAAATATGTTTCTATGTTAATAAAAATTTGCTCTCTACACATCATGTTTACTGTATATTCGAAGCTACTTACCGCATTCATAAAATCTTTTTTTTGTATTAATTAAAATTGGTCACTGTTTTTTCATAAAAATTGTTCACTGTTTTCTACATAAACTGTTTTTAGCATTGATGCAGTTATTGCACTTAAATGGTTTTTGTGTTTTTTTTTTTTTTAAATATGTAACCCTATGAATAATGGACAAACTCCATGAAAGAAAAATGAATGATCCGTATAAATCACCAAATGGTAAATGCCTCGAAAAATTCTAATTTGTAAAAAAGTTCGAATTAGTTGAATGTAGAACTGTTCACTAAGTAAAACTATTTTCTGCATTAAGTAAAACTGTTCACTGTTTTCTCATAAAAATTGTTCAATGATTTTTGCATAAACTATTTCTAGCATTCTGCATAAAATTATTTTCTGTTTAGCATTATTTAAAAAATTGTTCACTCTCTTTCTACGTAAATTATTCTCTGTTCACTGTTTAAAAAATTATTCGCTGTTTTCTTATAAAACACCTAGTGAAATCGTGTTTTCTAAATTTAAAAGCCAAATCTAAATGCTTTTTCATGTTTGAATTTCACAATGATCGAATCTATTTTTCTACATTGATAAAATCTGTTTCAACGTTAATAAAATTTTCTCTCTGCACATCATGTTTACTGTATATTTGAATTTGCTTACTGCAATCGTAATTTTTTTTACATTAAGTAAAACTGTTTAATGTTTTCTCATAAAAATTGTTCACTGTTTTTTGCGTAAACTGTTTTTAGCATTTGCACAATTATTGTACTTAAATGGTTTTTGTGTTTTTTTAAATATGTAACCATATGAATAATGGACAAACTCCATGAAAGAAAAAAAAATGAATGACTTGTATAAATCACCTAATGGTAAATGCCTCGAAAAATTTGAATTTGTAAAAAAGTTCGAATTAGTTGAATGTAGAAATTTGAGAAAAATCGATGGAAAATCAATGACTTAGAATGGTTATTTTACGTGCACATATATCAATTTGAATACAATATTTTCATAGAAATTTTATGACCTCGAGTTACAATCCACTCTAAAAAAAATTCCAAGAAATGATAACCAACATCATCTTCCAAGAGTAAGTAACCGAGTTATTTGAAATGAATGATGCTATTTGCTTCGATCAAAGCTCTTCATCAAACACTTGCAACCATTTAAAGTGAAGATTTTTTAAATGCAAAATCATAAACTATGGACTTTAAGGGTCGTCCAAAACCAAGTGGCACTTTATTCTGACGCTTAAGCAAAAGTTATTAAAGAAACAAAAATGACTAAAAACAAGATATTCACCTTTTCTAGAGCCTTAATGGAGGAATTCACCAAAATTAAGTCACACCTCATGACAAAATGACGAGTTTTATTCAGAAGATCATTTCCCTTCAACCATCCAAATTTTATCTAATTCCAACATTGTCACCTCAATTATTTCTATTAGCACTCTTTGCTCTTGCACTGTGATTTCAAGCACCCTCGTTGCTCTAGGAAGGTTTGTGATGTCTGTTCTACATCAATTAAAAGTTCAATGTTATCACCTAAAGAAACAAAAATAACTAAAAAAGTGAAGCCTTAATAGAGGAATTCACCAAAATTGTGGCACACCTTACGGAAAAATGACGACTTTTATTTAGAAGATCATTTCCCTTCAACCATCCAAATTTTATCCAATTCTGACACTGTCTCCTCAATTATTTCTATTAGTATTCCTTGCTCTTGCATTGTGATTTCAAGTGCCCTCGTTGCTCTAGGAAGGTTTGTGATATTTGTTTTAAATCAATTAAAAGTTCAATGTTATCACCTAAAAATAAATAAATTGATCTTATGTATCCCTAACAATGTAAAGTAATACCAGTTCTTCTAATATGTATCCTTAGGGCATACATTAGTAAGTTATTTTAGAAAAAAAATTTATAAAAAAAATGAAAAAGTGATTAACTATTTTAACAGCATTTATAATTCCTCATAAAACTTTCCTAAAATAGATAATTAATGTATGCTCCAAGGACATACATTAACTGTCCCAAGTAATATTTATGAATCATGTAAATGACTTAAGCATAACCTGATGTAGTAGGGTAATGCAAATGAGCGAATAGAATCATCCTAATTAAAGCTATTCATGAATAAAAGCTTGGCTAAAGTTCAAGCTCTTTGTTTCGCTTAGAAATCAGTCTATCTCATGATCAATGAATACAAATTTGAGTGTAACATGAGAGACATGTTCGCAAGCACTGATGATTGAAAATAACAGTATTAGTTAATTGTAAAACTTCAGTTACTAACAACATCAAACAAATGGCTTTTTGTAATCCATATAATTTTCTTCCAGAATATAAGAAAAGAAAGTATTTACCATTCCTCACACAATAACCCATCATAAGATAAAACAAGTATAGATTAAAATAAGTCAAGAAATGAGAGAAGAACAAGAATTTTACAAACAATGAATTTAATTAAGAGCCAGGTTGCTCTAATTTCAGTGGTACACCTGATGAGCAGTGGCGATGCCACGTACAAGTCAGGGTGTTCCCAGGAACACCCTGATTTGAAAATTTTTTTTAAAAAAATTTTATATTTAATCTGTATTGGGAACACCCTGATCACAAAATTGGGAACACCCTCAATAAAAAAATTAGGAACACCCTCAAATTAAAAAAAAAAAAAAATTATCTGTTATACTTCCAAAAAAAAAAAAAAAGAAGCCCCAAAAAAATTTGAACTAAAATCTAAAAAAAAAAAAAAAAATGTAATAGAGCCAAGCCCATGGTGAGCCCAATAGATTATAGAGGTAGCCCACAGATTCTCAAAAAAAAAAAAAAAAAAAAAAAAAAAAAAAAAAAAAAAAAAAAAAAAAAAAAAACCAATACAGAGAATTAGAAATCAAACCCATGCCACGGTCACGTCGCTGGCAGAGAAATCAGAAAACCAAACCTCAATATAGTCTAATGGTGAACTAAAAATCACTCTCCAGTTCATCCATAGGGTCGTCCAAGACCATAAGGGTCGTCCATGACCAAAAAGGTTGTCCAAGACTGAAAGGTCGTCCAAGACCGAAGGGTCGTCCAAGACCGAAAGGGTCGTCCAAGACCATAAAGGTCATCCAAAACCATAAGGGTTGTCCATGACCAAAAAGGTCGTCCAAGACCGAAAGGTCGTCCAAGACCGAAGGGTCGTCCAAGACCAGAAAGGCCATCCAAGACCATAAGGGTCGTCCAGCTCACAAAGTGACCTGGACGATCTCCCGACACTTAGGAAATTTCCATAAATGGATTTACCTACATAAGTTTGAGATTCAAACCACGTGTTACTATTTTGTAACGCGAACAAGATCCTTATTTATCGCCATAACTTCTTAATAAGTACTTAACTTCTAATGGCAGTTATAGAAGATAAGATTGAACATTCTAACTTCTATAGCAGTTGTGGAAGTTAAGTCTGAACCTTCTAACTTCCACAAATATTGGGGAAGTTACTAAACAAGTAACCGCTCCAAAATTCTCTATATAAGGACTCATCCACATTAAATCGAAGTAAGTTTCCATTACTCCTAAAGTAGGAATTCTTGAGTTCTGGAGGGAAAACTAACTTAGGCATCGGAGGGTTCTTGACCGGTTCACCCCGGTCACCTTTGATTTTGTATTTCTTTCTTTTCAGGCCTTCTAGACAACTTCTAGTCCATTGAAGCCCGGAGCATTCAGCCTACTGATTTTCTTTGCATCATCATAGTCAGTCCATACAGAGCAAAAGCAAAACAAACTCCAATATGTGAGGTGTTTTAGTGTTTATCTCAAAAAAAAAATTAAAAAAAAAAGCCCCCAATACAGAGCAAACCAAAACCAAACCCCAGCAAACCAAACCCACGGTCACGTTGCCGTTGCTCACAGATTGCTCATCGTCGCTGTAGCTCGCTCATCATCGCCATCGCCATCGCCATCGCCATCGCTCACTCGTCGTCGTCACCACTTGCCCTCATCGCAGATCGTAGATCACAGATCGCTCTACTCCGGTGCTCGGAGCTCGGTGCTCACCACTCGGACCTTGGCACTCCCTCCCTCAAGGTATTTCTCTCTCTTTTTCTCTCTGACTCTCTCTTAGTCTCTCTCTTTATCTCACTGAAATGAAAAAATAAAACGAAAGTAATGAATGCTTCTCTCTCTCTTTATTCTTTAATAGTCTAACTCAGTAACACTCTTTCTCTTTTGAATTCTCTGATTGGCTATTACCTTTATTTATATTTTGCTTTTGCCTTTTTTTTTTTCTTTTTTTTTTTTTTTTTTGTCTTTACTCTTTTTGAATTTGGCTTTATCTTATCTGTTGGTGTTGGTCAGTGTGTTGGTGTTGGTGAAATATTGATTGTCTTTTAGTGTTAGTGTAATGTGTATTGTCTATTGTGATTGTGAAATTTTCTAATTGGCAGGTTATTGTGATTGGGCATCAGGCATGTGCTTGTCTGTTGAGTGGAAGGGAGTAGATGGGATGATGGGCTGGGGCCAAATAAACAATAATTAAAGCAGTGTAATGTGCTACACATTACACTGCTTTAATTATTGTGCTGCACATAGAATGTGTAATGTTCGGCTCTTTTAGTGTAATGTGCATAAGGGGCTAAACAATATAACAAATTAAAGCAGTATAATTAATGACAAACAAATTAAAGCAGTATAATTAATGACAAATAAATTAAAACAATATAGTTTATTGTTACGCTAAATAACAATAATTAAAGCTGTATAATTAAATTAACTAATACATTATAAAAGACAAATAAATTAAATTACGTTGGGCTAAATAACTATTAATAATTTTATAATTAATGAAACAATAATATAACAAATTATAATTTATAAAAGAAAAACAAATTAATGAAACAACTAAACAATAATAATTAATAATTTTATTAATATTTCAAATAAATTTATAGTTTATTGTTTATTCTTTTGCTAGAATTATGGACAAATATTTGATAAGAAAACCACATACCCAAGATTCATCTCCTGTGCAAGATTCATTTTCATCTTCTAAGCGAATTTGTATTGACTTTAACTTAGAAAATCTTCCTTTAGATCCTGGGCTATGACAAAAGATAACATC
Source organism: Quercus gilva (assembly GCA_023621385.1). Taxonomy (NCBI): domain Eukaryota; kingdom Viridiplantae; phylum Streptophyta; class Magnoliopsida; order Fagales; family Fagaceae; genus Quercus; species Quercus gilva. The sequence goes on from CM042477.1 coordinate 36,679,375, forward strand.
TTATCATCCTAATAATCATGATGAAATAAGAAGATATTATTTAACAAAAGGCCCTTGTCAACCACTTGTTCATGATTACCTTGTATCATATTTTTCTGGAAAGCCTCGTCGATTTAGATCGGAATGGTATGTAAATAGAAAGTGGTTGGAATATAGTATAGACAAGGATGCGGCATTTTGTTTTTTTATTGCTACCTATTTGGGCAAGATGTTGGTAAGCAAGGAGGAGGTGAGACTTTTGTAACGAAGGGATTCAAACTTTGGAATCAACTTGCGAAGTTAGATTTCCATGTTGGAGGAGTTAATAGTGCTCATAACCAAGCTGTTAAGAAGAGTGAAGATCTACTGAAGGAAAAGCAACACATTCAAAGTATTTTTGTTAAGTAATCAAAACAAGATAAAACTGAATATCGGATTCAATTAATTGCAATAGTTGATTGCTTAAAATTCCTTTTATGCCAAGGATTAGCTTTTCATGGTCACGATGAATCTCAAGGTTCAAGTGATAGAGGAAACTTCCTTGAGCTTTTACAATTTTTGGGGGATCACAATAAATTTGTCAATGAAGTATTGCAAAAATCTTGGAAAAATTGCAAGCTTACCCACTCTGATATTAAGAAAAACATTGTGAATGCAATTGTACGTGAAACATCCAAAGTCATCATCAAAGATCTTAACAATGGGTTCTTTTCAATATTAGTTGATGAGTCACGTGATATCTCAGTGAAAGAACAAATGACCCTCGTTCTTCATTATGTGAACAAAGAAGGAATTATTATACAGCGATTCCTTGGTATTGTACATGTAACAAGTACCACCGCTTTGTCACTCAAACATGCTATTAAATGTTTACTTTGTGAACATGATTTGAGTTTATCGAACCTACGTGGGCAAGGTTATGACGGGGCTAGTAATATGCAAGATGATATCAATGGATTTAAAACTTTAATTTTGAAAGAGAACAAGTCAGCATTTTATGTCCATTGTTTTGCTCATCAACTTTAATTGAGAGTTGTTGCTATTGCTAAAAATCACATTAACATTGCTGAATTTTTTTATGTGGTTAGTAATTTAGTAACTGTTGTTGGAGGCTCTTGTAAGAGACGAGATGCTCTTCAAGATACACAATTTGCCAAAATTAAAGAAGATTTAGAGAATGGTGTACGTAGAAGTGGGCAAGGTTTGAATCAAGAGACAAATCTTAATGTCGTGGTGATACACGTTAGGGATCATATTATGAGACTATTCTTAACTTGATTTTGATGTTCTCTGTTGTTGTTGATATGCTAGAGATTATTGAAGAAGATAGCCTCTCCGACGAAAAAGTTGAAGCTCGATCTATTATGAGGTCAATTCTATCTTTTGAATTTGCCTTTGCTCTACACTTGATGAAAAATATTTTAGGGATCACAAATGAGTTGTCAATAGCATTGCAAAAAAAAAAAAAAAAAATCAAGATATAGTAAATGCTATGGATCTTGTTAAAGTGTCTGAACAACGGTTGCAAGTGATAAGAGATGATGGATGGGCATCTTTATTGGCTGAAGTATCTTTATCTTGTACCTCACATGATATTCATATCTTGGACATGGAAGCCATATTTGTAGTTAGTGGGAGGCCGCGACACAACACCCAAAAAAATAAAAATTTACATCATTATTGTGTTGAGCTATTCTATACAGTCATAGATATGCAACTTCAAGAGCTTAACAACTACTTTTCTGAGGCAAATACCAATTTGCTACTTTGTATGGCTTGCTTGGATCCAAGTAATTCATTTGTGGCTTTCGATAAAGAAAAGTTGATACGTCTAGCTAAGTTTTATCTCACTGATTTTCTTGGTACAGATATTTTGACACTTGACTCTCAACTGCAGAATTACATTTTTGATATGCACATCAATGACTTCTTTTTAGAGCTTCAAGGAGTTAGTGAACTTGCTGAAAAGTTAGTGAGTACAAGAAAGTATGAGACTTATCCATTAATATATTTGCTTGTGAAGCTAACTTTGACCCTTCCAGTTGCTACTGCAATAGTAGAAAAAAGTTTTTCAGCAATGAAATATATAAAGAATGAATTGCGCAATCGAATGGGAGATCAATGGATGAATGATTGCTTGGTTGTGTATATTGAAAAAGATGTAGCTTGTAGCATTGATAATGAGACTATCAAACAACGATTTCAAAATATGAAAACTCGTAGAAGGCAATTATAAATTTTATGTATTTGCGTATTTTTTTATTGTTGTTGTTGTCAATATATACAATTTTCTTTTTATTAGATTGTGTAATTTATGCTTGTTAAGGAACACCCTGAAAAAATTTCCTGGAGTCGCCACTGCTGATGAGGATGTACTACTGTTTTTAAAGATAGAGGCTGTTGGCCACCATAGAATCACTAACCAAGGCAATATCAACATCGTCAAATTTTATGGCGCTTCTGAGCTAAGCTTCCAGGCACCGAAAAAGTAATCCTAGTGAGGACAGGGTCCATCAAACCTCAGAAGTCGAATCATATAGAAAAGCATACCCAATCACGCACTTGGTGAGTAGTCAGGTCTCTTGAAGAGCTGTAACATGCATGAGTATTCTCTCCAACGCAAGCATATAGCATTTGGAGCTATGAGATATTAAAGCATTAAGCATCCATCTGCAGACATGATTCAAATTTTTTTTTTTTTTTTTTTTCAAAATATGGAATCAAACAAGTAGCCCAAGGATGCAGAGCTCCAAATTTTAGAACAAAGCATTTGCAAATTCAACTTATTTTGATGTCAACTCTATGCATTGAGATACAGTCGCCATATTATCCCCATCAAATTCTTGGAATAATTATACTTTACAACCCGAAACTATAACCTTGTTTACACTTATTACCTAGACTTTTAGAATGTATGATTATCACCCTAAACTATAACCAATGTTTCACTTTGCACAATGCTGTCGATTGGGCTATTAACTTGAACAGAAAAGTATGTCATGTGCGACTCATATGACCTCTGCATATGTGAAACCACATGCATAGGGGTGGCTTCACATTGAAGGCAATGTCGTCACAGGACCATCCTAACTTGAAAACAATAATTATTATATATAAACTTTAAAAATTTTATGATTTTTCTACTCTTAAAAAAAATTTGTGACCACTCTAAATTTTTTTTAGGCCCAATATAAATTTGTAATCACTTTGGACAAAATTTGGCAATAAACTTGGTTGTAAACCAAGGTTACAAATCTACCAAATATTTTTTTTTTTTATTGGATGTAAATTTTGACAAATCTACTATATTGGATTACATTTTCTTCTTATATCCTCCATGCTTGCAAAATTTCAAGAAAATCAAAGATCAATAACTATGTCATCAATCAAATGTTTAAATTTTAAGTTTTTGGATCAAATAGTAAATAACATCCAATTGGCATGAAATATAATATATATTTTAAAAATATAAAAAACATGCAATTCAACAGTTAGATTTTCAAAATATGTAGTCATGTTATTTTTTTTTTAGTGTGCCTTAGGCTACAACTAAGTTTGTAGGCAAACTTTGTTCTTAAACTTTTGTCATCTTAACAATATATTAGGCCCTTACAAACAAAAAGAAAAAGTCCAATAAAAATTTTATTGAACTAAAATTTTGAAAAAGATACAGTTTGTAGCATTGATAATGAAACTATCAAGCAAGAATTTTAAAATAAGAAAACTCGTAAAAAGAAATTATAAGACTTTATGTATTTGCATGTGTGTGTGTGTGTTATTTATTTATTTTATCAATATATGAAGTTCTTTTTTTATTAGATTTTGTATAATTTAAGTTTCTTAATGACCACCTTAAAAAAATTTCTGGAGCTACCATTGCCACTGCAAGAAAAGACCAAATTATCCCTCTTCAATCCCTTAAAACAAAGGTTATAATGTGGGACCCTAATAGTTAAATTTGTTAAATGGTTTTGTTCAAAGAATTGAAGAGGGGTAATTTGTTCTTTCCACATGACTCACGTAAGCAAATGGCATGCAAGTTGCAAGTGACCTGCGTTTTCATTCAAACTAACAGCCTAATTAACAATAAGAGGTGAAGTGAAACATAGATTATAGCTTTGGATGGTAATCGTGTATTTTGAAAATTCATGTAATAAGTGTAAATGAAAGTATAGTTTAGAGTGATAAAATTTAATTTCCTCAAATTCTTTTTTGTTTAGTCAAAGTATCATCATCACAATTAATCGAGAAAGATAAAGATTATGACATTTATATGTTAACATTATACTTACAATGTAAACATACACTACAAACACATAAAATGTGGTAAATGTTGTACACTTTTTACATTGTATTGTAAAATGTGAAAGAAAAATTCCCCTAAAATTATATTGATGAATGTGAAAAAGAAATGTCTCCCAATGTTTAGGTAGTCAAATAACAATCAAATATAGCATCAAGCTAGCACGCCCAAACCCATAACAATTCCTTATCATGGGTGCCTCATCATCAACACTATCTTCTTCTTTCTTCTTCTTTTTTATCCAGCACAAAAAGAAAAAGAAAAAAAAAAACTATCTTCTTTTTTCTTTAAAAAAATATTTTTTATATTTTTTTATTATTTTTTTAATGAAGAAAAAGATACATGTGGTGAAGGTCAAATGCTACAACCAAAAATAAAAAAGACATAAAAATCATGTCAGATTGAGGATCTTTTCTCTTTTTCTAATGAGTCTCTCAGATTGAGGACTTTGATCAACTACCAAAAAAAAAAAAAAAAGTGAAGAGTTAAATATGAAATCAATCAACAACCAAGAGAAAAACATACCAACTAAACTCTATGAACATGAACCTCAACATTCACTGAAAACTCCAGTTTAAAAAATCTCAAAAACACCAACATTTGAGTCCAAGAAGTGGAATCTCACAACCTCAACTTCTACAAATACATCTCCATGCCTAACCTACAAATTTATTTGTCCATCTATAAAATAATAGATGAAGGGAAATTTCTACATAAAAAGCAGTTGATTTTCTTTCCGATCATGCCACCGATTCATACAGATCTACATACCCCTCAACAGTTAATTATAAAATTATATTTGTTTGTGTTATGTCCATTTAAGCATCTTTCCATTGTAGAAATTAAATCTTTAAAAAAAAAAATATAGGTATAATAGTACATATGGCTGTTCATCCGCGTGTACATGCATGTGGATGCATGTTATATTACTTATATATAGTTTAGAAAATATATATATATATATATATTTATATGAAAATTGGTATGAATTCTCACACCAAAATAAAGTGAAACAAAATCACCTGCAGGTATGTTTACTAAATTGAAGAGTCAAGCATATGTCAAATATCTAAAGCAACTTCACATAACACATGAAGAATTATACTCATCTCCAAATGCTTGTTGTCCTTTGCAACAGTGGGCTTATTAACATGTGAGGTTAACCAATTTGAAAAGTAAGACAAAGGAGCAAAGCACATATTAATATCACGTAAAGAAACAACAAACCAGTACCTTTGATGATCATTGTGTGCTACCGATACCTTCTTCGGAGACATATATTAGGGAGACTTGGAAAAGGAAATATTTTAGGTGACCCAGGATATGGAGCTAATCAGCCAGGAAAGACAAAAGAGGCATATTAGGCAATGGCTATCAGGATGGCAATTGCAAAGGACACCAAAAAAAAAAAAAGAAAAAAAAAAAGTGTTTGACAATTAAATATAAACTAGCTGCGAACTTGCGTGTTGCGCGTGATAATTATTTTTATGGTGGTTTTATTAAATTTTTTTTTTTTTTTTATAATTTAAACTAATCTAATAATGAGTAATGTATTTCATAATTATATTTTTATTTATTATATGAACAGTCATAAATGTAATATAGGAACAATCCAAAATATAAAAAAAACATAAAATAAAAGAAATTAATAAAACTTAACAATGATCAATTGAACCAATACTAGGATAAAATTTTGTTTTTGATAATCTGTTAAGGTTATTTTATTTGTAGAAATTATAATTTCAGCCACTCAAAACATATTATCAAATAAACAATTATTAGCAAAATCTAAGAATTAAATTTCTAAACATGCATTGTTATAAAATAATAATAATTAAAATAAAATTGTAAAAGTTAAAATTTGTCACCTATCCGATTATTTTCGTTTGGTTAACCTTTGCTTTTCTTTAAATGAATGGCATTATAGAGTACTTCTAATACAACTATTAAGAGTACTTTATCCACCACAAAGGATTAGAAAATAAACAAAAATTAGTAAAGTCTCATAGTTTAACATCAAAATTGAGCACTATAAAAAATCATGATATGCTATAGAATAAATTTCAAATTATCCCAATCATGCTATGTAATAGAATAATATTATATTTTTATATGCTATATTTAATTCTTTAGAACGCAATAGGATAACATTTAACAATCAAAGAGAATAAAAAATAAAAAAAACAACAACAACAATTTAAAAAACAAAACTAAATCGCATTAACCCAAAATAGAGTTATAAATAATATAAAAAATTATCAACCTAAAGTAGAGATGCAAAAAAAAAAAAAATCTACCAAAAATATATATATATATATATAGAGAGAGAGAGAGAGAGAGAGAGAGAGAGAGAGAGAACCATTTTTTTCTAAGGGAAAACTATGCATAAAATAGAAGAGATAGTGACAAATTTATAATAAGAGGGTGTGAATAAGAACAGACAAAAAATAAAGGAAGATGAAGAAAAAGAGGAAGAATGATATTAATGTAGAGGGTATTAGGGAGATGAAAAGGTAAAGGAGGGAGAAAGACTGAAGAAGTAGTGGGGAGATGAAATGATAAGAGAGAGGGAAAGGTTGGAGAAGTGTAAATATTAAAAAAAAAATTATAGAAAAATTGGAAAAAAAAAAAAAAAACCCTAAAGCTTGAAAGGCTTCAACGTTGTTGTTGTTTTTTTTTTTTTTTATTAAGCTGAAAAGGCTCACACATAACCCTAAAGCTGAACTGAAAAGGCTTTGGATTAGGCTTAATAGTGAAACTAAATAAATAAGAGGTAGACTGGATTAATTATACAGATTTATTATAAGGTGATAGTGGAAGTAAATAAATAAGTAGTGAGTTGGATTTATTATAAGGTGATAGTGAAAGAAAATAAATAAGTAGTAGACTGCATTTATAGAGCTGAAAATTATAAAAACTATTTTAAAATTGAGAGACAAATTATATTAAAAATTTAAAAAAATTGACATGACAGCTGATGTGGCTCAATGTGAGAACAACAGTATTAAACGCTACACTTTAGCTTTTAGTAATATATATATATATATATATATGGATTTGTTACAGAATCATACCCATTTCAGGAACTCGGTTAGTTTTCGTAGTTGTTCCAGCAGGGCCAAACTCAACCAGCAGAGGCTTTTACAGCAGGGATATAAAGATTTCATTGTAAAATGTAATGATATTCAACATTATTTAGTCCTGTTTTCTGTTTTCAAACTGTTCAGAGGGTTGAACTTATCTACAAACTGATAACTAAAGAGTAGAGAATAGGCGATAAAAGCAGTACATGTTATTTCATAAGTAATCAACTAAAACCAAAAGTGCGGCAACAGTAAAGAACCAAAAATAATGGAATTCCATGAGGCTTGGTCTATGTGAGGCATTGAGTCTAACAAGGAGCACGTCTTGTCTATGTAATATGTACTAGTTGAAATGTAGAATTTATTATTAGTACACTTTTGTTAAGTCATAGCAACATCGTATTTCAGTCTATATGGTCTAATTTGGTCCATTCGTCAAGTTCGGTCCCTTTTGATATATTCAGTCTATTTTTGGTCCATTCGGTCCACCTCGGTGATGCTTTGAGAGGAACGTTTTATGTAGAAAGAGGAGTCACTTCATCGATAATTATGTCACCTTCTCTTCATAGCATAATGTTGGCAGATTTTTATAAAATTATATTTTTCTTATGTTATTATAGTTTTTTATTTTTTATTTTATGAGTGATGGATTTATTGATATTTGCTTCCTCTTTAGGTCATTCAAAATGTATAGGGGATGAATTATTTGTAAGTAGTACTAAAAATAAATTCCAATCACACATTACATTATTTACAAAATATCTCGCTTTATATAATAATTGAATGTAAAATGCATTATATTTCCTTGAAAATTTTTTATAAAATTTAAAACACTTTCAAATCATATACTATATAATAAAAGTTAAGCTTAAAAGCTGTGGTTGCACCAAATGGCTGCACCAAATTGCAAAATTAAAAAAAAAAATAGATATAATTTTTTTTGTGTTTATCTTCTTCTTTTATAATTTTTAAGTTGAGAAAAATCTTAATTTGATTACAAATATATTATTTTTATCAACTTTTCATCTACCAATCTTTGGATAGACACAAAAATTTAATTTTCTCATCAAATTTTACTCTATTTATTTTTGGATAGATACAAAAACTTGATGTTGATATCAACATTATTATTATTATTTTTTTTTTACTTCAAATATTTGCAACACAGTGGAAAGTTTAATTTTTAAGAGTTTGAGTTTGAGACAGAGTTTAACTAGAATTGATTTTACTTTTTTTTTAATGTCACGAGATGTATTCACACTGTTACATGGCTAAGAGATTTTTTGGATATACCAAAGAGAACCTTTTTTTTTTCTTTTTCTTTTGGAGATAAAAAGAATGGTTGTATCTTAAAGAAAGAAAAATTAATCAAAATTACACTCTTATATTAAATATAATTATCTTGAAAATAAACTCTATTAGCTAAGCTTTAAAAGATATAAAATTATATTTCAACTAAAATTCTAACTAAAACCAAAAGTTTCATATATTATATATTTATATATATAATTAATTTATTCATCATTTGATTTATTGAGATTCATAAAGGGTTCTATGAAACCAAACATGTGAAGCATAAAATGCAAGGGTTTTTTTTTTTTTTTTTTTTTTTTTGTTTGTGTTTTCTATATTAAGTCTGTCATGTCTCATATCATTTTTTTCCTCAAAATTTTTGGTGAATTTTACTTCTTTGATCGTTACAATTTAGGAGTGAAATATGTAGCTGAGACCTAATTGGCATGACAATAAATAATAAGGCCAGATTCTCGATTTTTTATTTATTAATATTTTGAACGTCCAAGTATCTATCATTTTTTAGGGTTATTTCATAGTTGTTTTTTGGTTTTTTCTCTTAAATTCAGTCCCTCTTTGCTTCGAAAAATAAATTCCCAATATATATATATATATATATTTAATATTTTTAATTTTTAATTTTTTTTAAGGGAGTTTCCTTGAGGTTTTGAAACACTTGATCAAACAATAATCTTGGTATTGAGTTTTTCTCAAAAAAAATTCTTGAAGTTTATATTTACACATTTGATTTTGATAGGGTGAAATTCGGTGCCTTCTCCCTCGCTTTCAAAGACAAAAATTCAATTCTAATGTAAGTTTATCTACTTTTATCTTTTAATGTTTAGCAATTTAGATTGTTCATAATTCTTAACTGTTACATTAAGGTTACCACTTAAATATGCTTTCAATTATTTTTTAAAATGATTAAATTCAAGGTTTTTAATATAAATATGCGCTTTAATTATGCAAACTCCCTTTATATTTTTTTAGGCATCTCCTTTTTATATCATTTGCATACTTATTTACCATATTCTATTCAATTAATTTTGGACTTATATATGATTTTTTTTTTTTTTTTTTATATTTATAAAAACTTAGTCTTACACAATATGCATTCATTATATAACTTAAAGTAAAAGGCAACTTTATTTATTAAAAAAAATAGAGTAAAAGATAACTTGGTGCAACCACGACTTCTAAGCCCAACTTTTATTATATAGAATATGATTTAATTTTAATTAAAATATTTTTTCATTAATTTACACATGATTCTTGATTAAGCCATGCATCGCATGGGCATAATACTAATAACAAATATACATAGATTAATTTAGAAAATCTAATATATTGTATCAAATACTTTGTTAGAAAATAATCACACCATTTTAAGAAGGGGGTGTGACTAACATTTATATATATATATATATATCATTTATTATTTTCATTTTTCACTAAACAAAAAAAAAAAAAAAAAAAAAAACAAACAAACAAACAAATCATCAAATTTTTCCGCACATCATGTGGGTCTGGGATTAGTTAAAATAAAATATAGTAGATGAAACAATATTGGAAGACATATCAAAGAGTATCACATTACATGCTTTTATGAGCAAATGCCAAAGTAGTTCACATGAGCAAGGTCTTTGATTTTGTTCTGATCTGAGGTTAGGCATGAATTCTTGAGTGAAAAATCCAAATATTCAAGTTTTATGTCTCCTAGTGAAAAGTTCAAGTAAAATTTTAAAATAAAAGAAATAAGCAAGAATTATAGGGCACACAGATAATAAAACAACTTATGAAAGACGTATCACAATCATTTTTGTTGTAAACTATAAGAATTACACTTTTTCACCATTAATTATATCTCATTTATATTTATCCCCTAAACTACAAGAATACACAATTTAACACTCTAAACTAAAACTCATGTAACACATGTCTCATTATCAGTTAAATCTAACGGAATGTGGCATTAAAAGACCAATTTACCCTTGACTCTAAAACATAGATAATAGAGGGTAAATTGGTCTTTTAATGCTAAATTTTGTCAAACTTAATTTCAAAACAAAAGGCAGGGGATTAAGTAGTACATGGTTATAACTTTTTTTGGGGGGGGGGGGGGGTGTTCAAGGGGTAAAATGTAAAATTTATGTGTCAATCATGCATTTCAAATTTTCTATACAACAGTTATCTACTTTCAAATGTCATGTTAAACTCTTCAAGGAATGCACAACCTACTCTCAATCATCCAATGCTTTAACTTGTATATGATTCTAGTTCTAGGTCAAGTTTTTTTCTAAAAAAATTAAAAAGAAGAGAGAGAGAGAGAGAGAGAGAGAGAGAGAGAGAGAGAGAGAGAGAGAGAGAGAACATTATACAAGTTCTTAATTTTATGATTCAATTACTTTTGTGATCCATTTATGTGCTAGAAGCGAAAAGAGCAGAAAAGGTTTAAATGGATCAGTCAAGAAAGCTTAAATTTGAAATAGTAATTATTTTTTCCCAAAGCAAATTATACTATTTGATGATGCCCAAAAAACCACTAGTAAGTCACACAGTCCTCACGCGCTCGCAACAAAGCCTACACAACAAAAAGATAAGACCTTATAGAAAGCACCAGTGTGGTGCTGGCCAAATACCCTCCGAATGTCAAGTTAGAACTTCTCACAACTCTATAGTGCTAGAGCTTGGGTGAATTATGCGTACTTTGGTTTGTGAGGGTATTGGGGCTTTTATTGTAGTAGAGGGTTGACATTTCTTCCTTGGGTTAGAAGTCTTTTTCTTATAGAAATCCTTATAAGCGTATATTGCGGAATCCTTTCCTTGTAGGAGACTAACACTAAGCGTGGGGTATAAGACATTTCCTTATACTCACATGCGTGATGGCCAAGTCAAAATTATGTCAAAACCGTCTGTCTCATGTATCTCTTTCAGCTTGGTGGTGTCAGCTTTCCATCCTCCCTACATTGACCTCGTCAGCTTAAAGCCGTAGACTCCCTACAGTCTTTACTTGTTGATGGACACAAGTAAAGCCAACGGGTTTGTTTGGAACGTTGCTCTTATGCCTTCCCATCAATGAGTATATACTTACAATTTTACCCCTATCACTATCAAATTAGTGTTCGAAACAGGTCTGGTTGATTACATACTTGTCCAACTACTTGGTAAATTTGTCACAACTATTGGAGTTTTTTGGGTAACAGCCCCATCTCTTGGAAGTTCAAGAAGTAAACTAGTGTCTCTTGCTCCTCTGCTTAAGCCGAATATTATGTCATGACATTCACATGTGAACTCAATTTGCTTCAGCTTCTCAGGGACCTTGGCATCAACCATAATGGCCATATGAGACTTTATTGTGAGAACAAAGCAGTACTCAATATTCTTGTTAATCTCATCATCATCTGCTAGCAAACCGAACATATTGAACTGGATTGCCACCTTATTTATGAAAAGATTGAAGCTAGATTAATATGAACCTCTCGTATTGCTGGCTTCTGCACTAAGCCTCTTGGCAAAGATTAATTTTATCACCTCGATTACAAGTTTGACATTCATGCTCTAACTTGAGGAGAGGGTTGGGAAATAGAATATTCGGATCAGTATTGGGATTTCACCAACTAACAAACCAAATATTTCCTTTTTTAATTTTGTTGACTGACTTATTGAAATCAAATCTCTAAAATTTCTCCCATTTTCTCTCCTCACTCTCCTATATCAAAAGGAGACCTAAGTTTATCAATGATTTATCGTGAGACTAAATAGCTATTATGAAAAGTCGAATTTCTTTAAAGGCAAACTAAAAGGTTCAACATAAACTTACAATTGAATAATGGAAACTACAATAGGTGGTTCGAAATTACATACAATTTCCATAGGAGGAAAGCCTTAGATGAACTCGAAGAAAGTTCAACTCGCATTTAACTTGGAGCTCCCTACCACTAACGATATACCTTGGCTTGGCTGTTGTTGCATTTGATCTAGAAAAAAACCCTTCACTCTGGTAGTGGGATATCAGCCAAATCTTCTCTGTAAGAAATGTGATCGAACTCGCCCACCTCACAAGAATTGCCTAGCTAGTGTTCCATGTTGTTTTGGGCTACTGGGTGGTCATGCTTTACAGGCTCAACAAATGTTACAACAGTGTCTTTTCGGAAGGTAAGATAGATGACTGCTAAGATATAGATGAGCATTAAGGGAAACACTAGGAGCCCAACGAACACATTTGCAACCTTTGGTAAATTGTTGTGAATTAGCCAACCGACAAAGCCTGTGCTCAGGTAGTAGATGTTGATGCTAATGATTCCCATCCCTAGGATCCACGAGATCACAATAACCTGCAGGCATAATTGTTCGATGCTTAGATAATTGAAGGACGTTTGCCTTACTCTTTCTTTCTTTCTTTTCTTGTGTGTAAGAGAAACAAAAATGTAGTTGTTTTCTTTAATGCTTTGCTTGCTTTGGCCATCTAATTTCATTCTTTTAAACTTAGATATGCTTACCTAGATGTTTTAAATTATGTTTTTCAATTAAAGTCAATCATGTCACTGTATTGATTAATAAACCATCTAGTTAAATTTAATTGTCGTTAATTTTGTTTATACTATATTGAGCAATTCAGTCATATAATTGAATTTAATTGATGAATCTAAAATACACGTGTTAATTGCACTTACGAGCTTTATAAATTCAGCCTATCACTCTAGTCAAGACCCACTATAATTATTGTACCTCAATTAGTTATCTAAAAGCAAAAGTAGAAGGGATTGGCTTGTGTCCAGTGGCTAGTTGCCACTGAACACGTTAGGATATGGACACAAACTCCACCAAAAATAGAAAAAGAAACAAAAGTAAGTAAACAACATACATATATTGAATTCTTGTGTGGTCCCATCTTGGTGGCACTGCTACTGAATTTTAGGAGGGGGATTAGAGCAAATGGAAGCTCAAATGAAAGTATCATCTGCAAAGCAAAAACCCATTAAATTTTTATCCTTTGTTTGAATATAGGTATCAATATTAAAAAAAAAAAAAAAATCACAAGTTACAAACCGATGCGATGATGATAAATCGGGCTGCACCATTAGATCCTCCAATAATGGAAACAATAAGACTAGGTGTAATGGCAATGCACCTTGTCATCAGGTTTCTAATCCATTTTTTCATCTTAAGATCCAAGAAACCCTATAAAAGCCACACCATCCTTAAATTAATTAAAATTTAATCCCAATTAATTAGGGTAGCTTCACATGATATAAACATATATGTTTGTGTGTGCATGTTGTATGTTTAATTTTCAAGACCTGCATGATGAATTGCCCTGCATAAGTGCCTGTAATGGTGGAGCTTTGCCCTGAGGCTAGTAATGCAATGGCATAAATGGTTGAGCTTGACCGACCCAATACATTCTACAGACATAAATCAATAAAATAAAAAAAAAATTAAAAAAAAAACTTTGTTAGACCTTGTGCATAAGCATTCTAATTGCATTCAAATTGATAGACTACTATTTGTCCCAAAAGTTTAAATTAAAAAAAAAAATTATTGAATTTAATTATTTATCCATTATTCTAATGTAAAATAATTTCATATATATAAATTTGAACCTTGAGAAGGAAAGAGGCTGAGTTGAGGTTAAGATCATTGCATTGATTTGCAGCCTCGTTTGAGATGTTATTGGCTGAGCAAACGGTGCCCGATACAGAGACAATTGCAACATTGATTAGAAATGCAACAAACAATGCGAATCCGCTCTCTATTAGGAAATATCGACATGCATCCTGTGATATAGCACGACATGGCAGAACACAAGCATTTTGACACATTAGCAAAAAGCAATTATTTTGGAAAATAAAGAAAGCATTTATCTGTCCTCTACAATTTAATAAATTAAAATAGTTTTACCATCTATGATTATGATAATTACTGGAGTTTGGAGCTCATTTGTATATAATTTGTTTTTTTGATTAAATTACAGACTACATCTTCTAATTTGTCTAAAATTTAATTCAATCTTGTAACTACTGAAATATTCATACTAGTAAAAAAATTTATACTTTGATTCAATGTAGTATTTCCGTCTAATTTCGTCAGACAATGCTGTTAGGTGTCTTAAAAACAATGTCGGTCGATTTAGAAAAAAAAAAAAAAAAAAAAAAAAATCCAAAATTACTTTGTTTTGGGACATGTAACTGGCTACCATCCTAATGAAAGGACTACATTGAAAATGAATGGATGTTATTGGAGTAAATTGAATAAATCAAAAGTTATATACTAAATTGAATTTTGAATAAAATTGAAAGGGGCAATTTGTAAGCACTAGGTTCTTACATTGATACCATGGACAGAATTTGGTATTTTCCTGGATAGCACAAGAGCCGAGTGGAGAAAGAGATTGTGCCTATTGATCAAAAGAAATGGAATAAATAATAAGGTATAACACAAATTATTTATTAGAAGGAAGAAAAGAAATAGTTATGAAATAATGAAATGATATATATTTAATGAAGTAGTAAATAACGTACGGCATGACAAGGGCACCCAAAAGTGCTATGGCATCCCCGGTGGCTCCTTGGCCACTGAGCTTGGGTATAAACATTCCCTTTAGCACTGCAACTGCTGGAGGCTTTACATAACCCATTTCTCCAAAGAAACATCCAGCCATTACAAAGACCAGTATTGTTATCAGCAATTCCAGCTTCCTAACCTACCCCACCAGAAATGTTATAACAAGAATTAAAACAATAGTGGAAAACGGGAAGCAACAAGAAATTCAACGTTTTGAACTCCAAGGAGTAGCATGCATAGTAAGAGTAGGTGTCCCATGCAGAATTCACCTGCTCACAGTGTGAAAGTTCCACATATCTCAATGACTCATGTTGTGCAAGAGATTATGCATCTACTTGAAGTCAGGGTGATCTAAGCATCTATTTGTTTCTCAAAATTATAAAAATTCGGTTTCAACTTTCAAGTGAAGTTGCCAAAAACGAAGAAAAGAATATGCTAAGATTTATATTCTCACGTGTCACAAAATAAGAAGTCGTTTTCAACATGAGTCGTTTTCAATTAGCGTACTTATTTACTTGTTTGTCTTTGATAGCAAGAATCACGGAGCAGCAAATTCTAAAGACACAGGGCATTATCCACGCAACATATATTAAAGAAACAAACAAAATACTTAAAGTCTTAAACAATGATTCAATCTATAAAGTTGTGATTTACAACTACGTTTTATATTGGCTTTATTCCATGACAAAAAGTATTGTTATTGCTTTAATTTTGTTCCTTGTATTTTGTGGGATTTTATTGTATTGGATTTAGTATGAAGTTGGTAAAGACTCAAGCTAAAATGAAGAATTAGTGGATTTTGCAAGAAGCTCGCGAGAAGCTAACCCGCGAAAGAGCCATGTGAGGAGCACATGACTGGAAGCTGAAGAGTCGTGTTAGGCTGTTGTTTTCGCGAGTATCTTGCAGGTAAGGCCTTTCCTCGAGACAGTTGCAAAACATTTTGCCTGGAGGATTTTAATGTGACTTTCTTACTCTTCACCCATACTATATATACCCTCATTACCCACAAATGTATGAGAGGTCATTCAGAGAGAAAAACCCTAAATAGGTTTTCTACAACACACACACCTATCTTTTTGAGAGAGAGCTACTCATTCTTAGTAAGAAATTATTGTAGCATCTTCTCCATCTCTCTCCCATTATCATACTTTGACAGGAAATTCGTACCCAAACACAACCCACACCTATTCAGAGTATAGAGAGTGTTTTGGAGCTGCTGGGATGCATTGAAAGAAGCCAAGGATGGCAGATGCAACATAGAGCTTGTTGCGAGATCCGGAGACCTAGACAAGACACGGTTCGGAGAAGCCTTGTTGGAGTAGGAACTTGGAGGGCTTAGGTATATCGGGTAGATTAGGCTTAGATGGTCTCTTGCTAACCCATGTATCCCAGCTGATTGTCTAGTGGATCGATTACCACATGGAGAGCGGCAGAGAGGTTTTTTGCTTAGTTCTTCAGCTTCCTCTTCGATAACACTTCGGCATGTTATCTTGTGTTTGCATCTTCCTTTCCTACTCTTTTACATTCCATTTTACTACTGTGTTACTTAGATTATGGATTAGAGTAACTTGTTTGTTTGTCCGCTCGCATTTACACTATTCTGCACTTAATATTAAGTTAGTGTAAAATCAATCGAGCCGTAACTTTAATTTGAAGGTCTAAACAGCTTTTCTGTTTTTAACACTTTTTCGAGCTTTCACAATCCTCCACACAAAGTGGGAAAAAAAATAAAGTAAAAACTTAAAATGCATACATTATTAGTAACTAATTCACAACTTGGTAGATAAATATGCTTCATTCGAGTCAAATAACGTGAAAATTCTTTTGCCTGGTAGTACTTGATAGCAACATGAGGGTGTAGTATCATTAGGATTAAAAAACAATATCACTGTGAAGGGATTCAAAATTTTAGAGGGGCATTATGCATCAATGATTAATTAAATGTTAAGGGATAAGAATTGGGTGTAGTGTTCTTGTGCTGTAAACTAGTTGTGATATACACACGTCACACGTGACAAATGTTTGATATAGATTCATATCCCTATAAATTCAATGCGCAAAACAAGTCAAAAAAAAAATTCAATGCGCAAAAATACTAGACCAAGTCGTTTTCCTGATAAAAGAGGGTTCCAAAAGCTAGAGGTACCCCACCCACCCCCCATAATTGTATCCGTGTATAAACAAACTGTACTTTTATTTTTTATTTTATTTTATTTTTTTTGAGAATCATAAACAAACTGTACTACTTGCAAACTATGTAATAAAACCTAACTATATGTCACACAACGTACGTAGTTTCTTTTTTTTTTCTTTTTTTTGCTGAATACCGTGAGTGGATGGTTGAGAATAAATATATTACACACATTTCTTAAAAAATTAAAGGGCCATAAAAACGTACGTATATAGTTAATAGTTGGCCATAAAAATATTAGACTCAATTAAAAATAAAATAATAATTAGCGGCTACCCAAAAACATACGTAGATAATTGATAGTTAGCATAAAAATTGTAAGGGACATATTTTTATGTAATTGGCGTATCCTTTGACAAAAAACATTTTACTTGTATTTGGGTAAATATAAGTAGGTTTAAGATGATCATTATAGGTGGTTACATTGAAAACATGAAGATTACTTAAGAACTGCTCAAGAAAAGTGCAATCTGCAGGTCTCGATACCTTCTCGATAGAAGCTCGATCTGTCAAGATTCATTAAAGCTCGACACATGTCTCAATCTATCGAGCTTACGGGATTCAGACTATAGTCAGCAACGTTTTTATTCTAAAAGACTATTTGTTTATGGATTTGTATAATCCTTATTGGACTAGGAAAGCCCAATGTTGTGTATACTTATTTGAAATTGGAGAGCCCATTGAGCTCCTATTTAAACAAGGAGGTGGAAAAAGAAAAAACCTAACCCTAGAGAGTTTCATAAGTTTTTCTTTTTGAAACCCTAGCCTCCACATTTCTTGTACGCCTTTAGGTTCCGTAACCAAATAAAGTCTTTCACACCATCATTGAAGATCTTATTGGTGTTTTTATGTGAAACTGTTGCAAACCAACTACATCAATCAAAGAGTTGCTAGGGAGTTAGTCACGTACTGAGATTCGTGCAAAGGAGTTAGTCATGTACTGAAATCCGTACATTATTGGTTAGTCACGTACTGGGATTCGTGCATTAAACGGAAAGATTACCACTACAATACAAGTCCAGTTGAGTATTGGGGTAAGAGTTCAATTGTAGGTTGGTATTTCGGGATAGGTCAAAGGGTTTGGTAAGATTTCTTATACTTGTAATTGCTTATGATTGATAATAGTGGACTCTTAAGAGTGGTGACCTTAAAATCATCCGGTAGGGCTTTTGCCTTAGTAGTTTTCCCCATTCGTTGACAAATCACCGTGTCAAATTTAATTTCCGCTACATTTAATTTAGTTGGTGATTTATTTGAACTACCACGTCATTGCATGTAATTGAACATAATTAATTAATTTAGGTAATTAATTAATTTGTAAGGGGTCAATTCATTTTTGTCCCAACAAAAATATCACATAAAGTACGTGGATATATAGTTGAGTATAAAAATTAAACACCCAATTAAATTTCTTAATAAATAATTAATGGAGCAGAAAATTTTAAATAGGTAATAAAATAAGTTACCCCGTATCTCTGTAGGCCAAGAAGTAAGAGAGTACTCAAACCAGTGATGAGAACTCCAGTCCAAATTGGAATGTGGAACAATATATTTAGTGCAAAGGCTGTTCCAATCACTGCCTCAAATTGAAAAAATTGAAAATTTTTATTCTTCCTTAATTTGAATATGATCAAGGAGACATGGATGAGAGGATAATTCAAGAATGATGAGGCTAGTGCATGCATCAACATAATATGGTAATGATATCATTTGTCTTTGTAAGTCAATTTTATTGTTTTACCTTCGGGTATATCAGCAGCTATGACTGCAACCTCTGCTAGCAACCATAGGCAATACTTCACATATTTTGGGTACTCAGCCTTACATAATTCTGAAAGGTGTTTGCCTGTGGTAATACGTAAACAAAAATTTATCTTGATTCGTTACTAGAAGAAGAAGAAGAAAACTGAGGCAGAAACCATAGTAACTTTTATATTTTATTCTAGAATTTGTTTGATGTGCATCTTACCAGTGCTTACACCAAGATTTGCAGCCAGAGATTGAATTATGAGCGCAAAGATCAATCCAATAAGTATCACCCATAGTAGCTGAAAACAGCAAATAGCACGACCATGCTTAATATTTCTCTTCTAAACTAATTTCTAAATATTTGGGCCATTTATGTTTGATTCAGTTTCTCAAAAAAAAAAAAAAAAAAAAAAAAAAAAAAAAAAAAAAACAAAACAAAACAAATCAAATTTTTTATTCAATATATTTTAGGTGCTTAAGTTTTGGGTTATTTTCATTTTAATCATTTATGTTTCAAAATTTTTATTTTAATCCTTCATGTTTGATTCAATTTTCTGTTTGGCCTTTTACTTTTTAAAATTTTTAATTAAAAAAAAAAAAAAAAAAAAAAAAAAAAAAAAAAACGAAGAGGCCAATATGAAGATTGAATCCAATATGAAAAGTCAAAATGTAATATTTAAAACTAAAAAGGCCAAAATGAAAATAATTACAAATTTTAAGAGTTAAAAGTGCGCTTTATTCTAAAAGAAAAGGAATACTCTTCATGAAATTTTCATTGCAACAAAACTTTGCATTTATGTCAAAGTATTAATTAATTTTCATGTATTAATGAGATAAATACATTTATTTTCAAATATTAATCTATAAATGGTTCACTAATTATTCATGTAAAATGAATTTATATAAGAAACAATTCATTCAAAATTTGACATTATTGTTCAAGTTTTGACAGCAATTGAAACTAAAAAAAAAATACAAAAAAAAAAAAAAAATCATATGCGTGTGAGTTCAATCAAGAAATAAATTAATATTTCAAATTATATTAATCTAAAATTTTAATATTTCCTCTATTTTTAAAGAGAAGTAATATAATTAAAACTTCTATAAGGAGTAAAAGTAATATTTCTTGGGAAATGTTTCAAAATAAACCTATAATATATCTTAACTTTCGTTAAAGGCCAACTTTCTCTCATCATAATTTTTCGTGTAATAGCTAGTTCCATCTTTTTTCTATTTGATTTACCTCAAATCTGTGACTTGCTCCTGCCTGCAGATCAGTTTCCACTGCAACATGGTAAAAATGATATTGCTTTGTGAAATACACACACACATGCACACAAACATATAGAGATAGAGGTAGAGGCAGAAAGAGACTCACAATTGCCTGGGTCAAGATAAGCTAAGGAGACAAGAAATCCAGGGCCTACATATGATAGGAACTTTCTCCACCCAGGTTTCTGGAACATCAATCAGATATACTCAAATGTTGATTCTAATAAGATAATCTATCCAAACATATAGAACCAAGAAATTTAAAGATAGAAAAATGCATAGCTAAGAAAGCACGAAAAGAGGAGAGAAAAACCTGAGAGTCCTCATCATGATGATCAAACTGTTTATGATCAGGACTCTCAGTGATATTGGGGGGTGGTGTTCCCTCCAGATTAAGGGCAGTTATACGGTTACTCCTTCCACCCCATGATGATGATGATGGTACAACATCACTTTCGTGCTGCGGTTGTTCTTGGCTTCTCATTCTTTTTATCTTTCTCTCTCTGTGTTTCTCTCTTTCGACTTTGATTAACTACTGCATGTGAAAGTTTCAAATGGTGCTCCTTTATTTATAGTGCAATGTGGCATGAATAATCAAGCACTATGTTTGGTAATTGAGGACGGCTTAGCAGTCACTCTACACTAACTCCAACTTGTCTCCATCCTCATCGCCAAATATGGACATGTCACTTTCTTCTTTCTTTCTTCTTTTCTTTTCCTAAAAAAATAAAAAAATAAAAAACAAAGTTCACTTCCTTTCGTCTTGAAGAGGTCTACTATTTAAGAATAAACAAAACAAAAAGATAATCTAATGATGTTTCCACTCCTTGGCTACTATTTGGAAGAACTTTCTCCCTGCCTTTTCTTTTATTTTTGGCAAAGAAATACCTAACCCTCTATCATCCATTTGATCAAGACAAATGAACCCGTAGATTAGCCCCTTTTTTTCGTAACATGACTTGCTTTTGCTCATGTCTATTTATAAATTGTCTCAACGTAACTTGGTTGAGATCGGGTGGGCTTCTCATCACAATTTCTGCCCATTGAATTTCAATACAAGGGTGTGAAAGAAAACCCATGAAAAATAGGATCTCCGAAGTTTAACCTTAAATTTTATTTTATTTTATTTTATTTTTTTGTCAAGTGGTAAAAACATTGCATGTTTATATATTACAATTTGCATGCTATTGGCGGTGGTGTTAGTAGTGATGACAATGATAGCATGAATAATGAACGGTGGTAGCTTGAAGATCAGATGGATGGTAATAGTGGCAATAGTGGTAGCGACATCTGTGTTAGTAGTGTAAAATAAATAGTAATGATATTAAAATAATGATATTAGTTAAATTTGCATACTGAAAAATCCCTCTTATCAAACCAACAAACGGAAAAAAAAAAATTATCATAATTTTCTAATTATAATTTTCATATACCCACTATTATTTGGTTACGCACGACAAATAGGTATAAAAATTTTCACTATCTCAAGAGAGCTTTATACTAAGACAATGGTTTCAAGCACCAAATATCTCAATTAACTTTGACCTTGCATTCCAATTACATTTGGACCCAGGTTTTGAATTTTGTTTAGGAGGCCATCCCAGATTGACTATTGAAACAGAATATTTTAGTGTTAGTACACCATTTCAAGATTACGCACTAGATATATATATATATATATATATTACTTATTTCTATTATAAGATAGATTATTTATATTAATTCATCTAATTTAATGTTTTTAAATAATTCTTTATAAAGAGTGATGAGATAAGTTACTTAAAAAAATTAGGTTAAAATGCAAATTGCACGGTCTAATTTTAACTAAAATTAATTTAAGTTCTATAAGTTTACTTTTGTTCAATTGAGTCCTCTAAATTTTAAATTTATTCAAGTCAGTTTTTTTGTCTAATTTTGTTAAAAATTTGTCATTAAAAAATATATTTCTCACATGAAAAATTGTATAAAATTAATAAAAATATTTTATAGATATTTTAAGTGAAATTCTTTTTCAAACAAAATTTTTTTTTTTCTATTAGTTAATTTAGGGCTGTCCAACGGGTCCAAAACCCTACCAAATTGACCAAATCCGACCAACTCGAAGCCCATGATCGGTTGGGTTCGAGTCCTTCTCTAAGAAAACCTGAATATTCGGTTCGGGTAGCGGGTTAAAGGTTTAAAAACCCATATAACTCGACCCGACCAAAAGTTTTAGAGTAATATATATATATATATATCTCGGTTCTTTTGAGGTGAGCACGTGAGACTAAGGATGATAAAACTAAAACACTATCAAATTGAGAACTACACACATCAAGAATCTTACACGCAAAAGCAAAAATCAAATCACCAGAAGTTTAGAACGGCTAAAATTGAAATGGAAATCAGTCTTCCATAGTTCCACATGCAAGCCTTAGTCTTCAATCCCATCTCAGACACTGTTCTCAGTATCACTCTCTCATAAATCAAAATCTCACTCTCAATCTCAATCTCCATTCTCTCTACTCTAAATCTCAAGTCTCTCTAGTCTCAAGTCTTAGCCCTTCACTCCAGACCCTAATCCATAATCGACACTCCTTTCCAAACCCTAGTTGTTGCCGCCGCTGCCTCATCACCACACTCATGGCTTCGCCTCACTTTCCACCATGGGTTAAGCCTTCTCATGTTCACAGATCAGCTTTTTAGTCTCAAGACTCTCAGGAATATTTTCTTCCTTTTTCATCTAGCTTTTTCTCTATTTTGAGATATGGTTTTCATCTTGGATGTGGATCAGGCAAGGTGGGTGTGGGTTTGCCGAAATGGGGATTGGGTTATGTGGGTAAATAGGTAGCTTGGATGTGGATTGGAGCTCATACAGAAGGGTAGCTTGGAAGATGGTGGTGGTGGATCAAAGACATGTAGCGGTGGAGCATGGTGGTGAGGTTGAGTGGGAAGAATAGATGGAGAAAACTCACCATTTAGTGGAGGAAACAGACGACTTGGGTGGTTGGAGCTAAGCTTCGTCACGTCGGTGTGTGAGGTGGTGTCAAAGCAATGCTATTGCCAAGATGGATGAGTGGTCACAGCTGAGCTTTGGAGAGAGTATGTGCTGAGAGTGAGGCGTGTGAGGAGTGGCCTAATTCAAAGCCCAAACCCGCCTAATCGACAAATCTGACCCGTATAACCGATGACCCGAACAACTGAGTTTGACCCATATATCGGGTCAGTTGTGGGTCACATTTTTAGTAACCCGACCTAATCGGGTTAAGTCCGGGTCAAGCCCAAACTCGAGCTGATGCAACCTGTGGACAACCTTATGAAAGGGGAGGGCGAGCAAGAATCAACCTCATGAAATGCTTATTATTGATGAATCATCGTCCATTATCAGAATAAAATTCTTCTCTTATTAGTTTATCCTTTGGATAACATCAACATCAAGAGTTTAGGCTTTGATATTTAGCATGAAAGGGAGATAGTGTTAGGATATTGACTGTGTTGTGCTTAGTGGTATGCTTAGTTGTGCCTGTAGTTGTAATGTACTTAGCCATGTGCAATGCATGTGCAAGGTGTAATGCTTGGTGTTGTAATTCATTGTAGCAGTTAAGTAGTTAGTTACTACTAAAGAAGTGGAAGCAGTTAAGGGAGTTAGTTAGAAGGTTGTTAGTTAATTAGTAGTGATTGATTTGACAATGTGTACTTGGAAGGATCATGATTAATTGTAATTGTATATAAAAAGAATTGTTGAATGAGAATGGACAAGCATAGAATCAACCAAGTTTCTCTTCTCTATTCTTCCCTAATCCTTGCTCTGTTTTGGAGGTGATTACCCTTGAAGTAACTGACATATCATCATCCCAATTCTCTATTTCTGTCATCACCCTTTACCTTCCTTCCACTTTTCTGATTGGCCAAACACTTAACAATTGGTATTAGAGCCCTCTCTCCTGTGACCATGACTAGAACTTGATCCTCTTCATACATCAATGAATCAATAGCATCCTTAAGAACTACCACTGACCACCATGCCCATTCTCTTCAAGAAATTACTCAGCAGTTGAATGCTAATACCCATCAATTGAATGCCATTAGCCTTGCTTTGCAAAAGCTAATTGAAGCTGAATAGAAGAGACAATAACCACCATCCCTAAAGACCCCAATGTCTCAAGCTGTTACTCTGCCAATACCAAGTTTGGCCAAGAGTATGAGGCTTGAGTTTCCTTAATTCAGAGGAGATGACTTTGCAACCTGGGAGTACAAAGCTAATCAATACTTTAATTTCTATCAAACCCCACTTAATGAGAGGCTTTTGATGGCTTCTTTCCATATGAATGGTAATGCTTTTGTTTTGGTTCCAAGATTGTGAAGCATCAAGTGTGTTCTTGGCTTGGGAGAGCTTTGTGGAGGCATTGTTAACAAGATTTGTTTCTTCTGCCTATGAGGATCCAATGGAGGCATTGACAAGGTTGCGACAAAAAAGTAATGTGTTAAACTACAAGGAGCAATTTGCATCTCTCTTTAACAGAATTAGGGATTTTTCCGAGAACCATAAATTGAGTTGCTTTCTCAGTGGACTTAAAGATGAAGTCAAGCTGCCTGTGAAAATGCTTAATCCAAAGAATCTTAATAAGGCCTTTGGTTTGGCTAAAATTCAAGAAGATTATTTGATGAGTAGTAAGAAAATTCAAAGACCTTCTTAACTGGAATTATCTACGCCTTCAATTCTTGGACCAAGAACTAATATCAAGATGGACTCCAAGTTTAAGCTGCCCTTGCAGAGTTTGTCACCAGCACAGATGGAGGAGAAAAGGAAGAAAAGACTTTGCTTTAATTGTGATGAGAAATTTCAACCTGGGCATCACTATAAGTCTGCTAAACTTTTCTTGTTAGGAGGCCTTTATCCATTTCAAGGACCTAGTTTTAATGTGCAATTTATAGAACTTAATGATACTAATATGCCCTTGTCTCCTAAATTTGATATGCTCCATTATGAATTTGTTGAGTCTGAATCTAAAATGGCTGAAACAGAAATTACATTTTATGCTCTCTTAGGAAGCCCTTCACCTGGTACAATGAGAATAAATGGGAAAATTAATGGTCATTGGGTTGTCGTTTTTATTGACATTGGCAGCACTCATAATTTCCTAGATGCTGCCATTCTTTCCAAATTACAACTATCTTTAGACCCTACTGTTTCATTTGAGGTTAAGGAAGCTAATGTAGCAACAATCAAGACCAATGGTGTTTGTTTAGATGTTAAAGTTGTTATGCAAGGTCATATCTTTTCAGTGAACTTGAATGCTTTGCCCTTAGGGGATTGTAAGTTGGTCTTAGGAATTCAATGGCTTAGGACCTTGGGTCTAATTCAATGGGATTTCCTGGCTATTTCAATGCAATTTCTACATCTTGGTACCACTGTTACTTTATTTGGTATGCATCCTATTGATTTAACTCTTCAAGAGGGTGATCATTTCTTTAGCAAACCTGTCAGGAAGGGTATTCTTTTGCAGATTGTGTCATTGGGTTCAGGAACTTCTTCATCCTAGCAACAATGTGATCCCTTGATTGAGAAGCTATTGATTGAGTTTGCCTCAGTATTTGATACACCCTCTAGCTTGCCTCCTTGTAGAGGTCATGAACATCAAATTCTTTTAAAAATGGGCTTGCCCCAATCTATCAAAGGCCTTATAGGTATCCTCACTTCCAAAAAACTGAAATTGAAAAGATCGTCAATGATTTGTTGGAAGTTGGTTACATTAGGCCTATTCAAAGCCCATTCTCTTCTCTAGTATTGTTGGTAAGGAAGGCAGATGGCTCTTGGAGGATGTGCATTGACTATAGAGCTTTGAATCAGGCTACAATCAAGGACAAGTTTCCTATACCAAGTCCTTGAGAGAATTGGAAAGGTTGCTTATAAGCTGGATCTACCTACTGGTTCTATAATCCATCCAGTGTTTCATGTCTCAAGGCTAAGTTGGGACAACACAATGTGTCTATGCCTCTGCTGCCATCAGTGAATTCTCAAGGCATCCTTACACCTGAGCCAGTAGCTATTCTTCAAACCAAGTCTCACAAGCTTCAAAAAAGGACTATCACCCAACATCTCATCCAGTGGCAAGGAGGGACTGCAGATGATGCTACTTGGGAGGATTTATTTCTTCTTCAACAATAATTCTCTCATCTTGTGGACAAGATGATCGAAAGGGAGGAGGTGTTGTTAGGATACTGACTGTGTTGTGCTTAGTGGTGTGCTTAGCTATGCTTATAGTTGTAATGTACTTAGCCATGTGCAATGCATGTGCAAGGTGTAATGCTTGGTGTTGTATTTCATTGTAGTAGTTAAGTAGTTAGTTAGTGCTAAAGAAGTGGAGGTAGTTAAGGGAGATAGTTAGAAGGTTGTTAGTTAGTTAGTAGTTACCGGTTTGACAGTGTGTGTGTTTGGCAGGATCATGATTGATTGTAATTATATCTAAACAGAATTGTTGAATGAGAATGGACAAGCATAGAATCAACCAAGTTTCTCTTCTCTATTCTTCCCTAATCCTGGCTCTATTTTGGAGGTGGTTGCCTTCGAAGTAACTAACATTTCATCATCCTAATTCTCCATTTCTGTCACCACCCTTTACCTGCCTTCCACTTTTTTTGATTGGCCAAACACTTAACAAACAACTATGTTATTATACTTCGTCCGTTTGGGAGGTTCTTATAAGCTACATTGTTATTTATTTATTTATTTTTACTATTTACAGGTCCTACATAAGTTGCCTACTTATTTATTAACTTTTATTTATTTTTTTCTACTATTTGTGGATCCAACGTAAATCATCTATTTATTATATTTAACTTTTAACTTCCTTTTTTTTTTTTTTTTTAGAGTTTGCAACCTACGACGTCCGCTTCTAATAATTGTGTTTTTTATCATTAGACCAAGACAAATCAGTTTTTGGTATAGGCAGGGATTGAATCCCAAATCTTTTATTCAATTATCAGAGACTTTATCAGATGAGTTAACTAGAACCCACTAACTTTTAACTTTTATTTATAGTACTTTCCACAAAAGCTAGATAAATTGTTCTCAAACGGACACTATCATTTCCTTTATGTCATTGTGCTTAATAGGGTTTGGCCATGTGCTCTAACATACAAAATTACGGTAGGTCTAACTAATCCATTTCCTTGATTAGCTAAGTATATCAACAAAATGACAATATTTTTTACTTTCTTTGTGTACTCTTTCGTACTAATGGAAAATGACCATATCTCTTTTCAAGAATCAAGCATCACTTATATCAACATTAGATAAAGTTCTTTTGAAAGTTGTACCTGGAGTAGTAATACTTTTTTTGTCAAAATGAAAAACTCACTCTTTAAATTTCATAAATTTTCATTTCACTCCTCTAAATTTGGGTTTTTTCATTTCAATTCCCTAAGTTTCATTCATTTCCAATTGATTCCTCTGTTAGTACTCTGTTAGTTGTTTCCATCAACTTACCAAAATGACGACGTCTTGGACTTTAGTTAATATTTATTTTTATTTCTTAATTTTAGAAAAATGTTAATTAAAAAAAATACATAAACTAAATTAGAGGGTGTGTGGGTCCTTTTTTTGGATAGTACCCAAGCCCAAGTAAGGATCTTGGGCCCTTTACTTGTTGTTTGGTGGACTGGGTTTGGTTCACTGCAGCTAAATTGGGCTAATTACAAACCAAGTTGTGCGCAAGTCACATAAATCTCCTCAAGGCAAAAATGCGATTTCTCCTAAGTAATAAAATATCATTATATATGTTTTAGTTTCATAAAATGACCCTTTACTCTTATGAAACAAGTAAAATAATTATTTATAATATTCATAATGAGAAAGAGATTGAAATAGAATATTTAAAGCTTATCTTTTATTGTGTAAACATTTAAAAGAGTTCCTTCACTTGGTACCTCGGGTGTACTGTCGTGGTACCTCGGACGTACTGTCGTGATACCCTGGATGTGCTAGGATTAGTGCCCTTAAATCCTATTGTATGATGCTATGTATGACATTATGTATGACTTAATGTTGTGATTAATAAATTTGTTTTATTATTATCTAAAATAATGATAACATGAATATTTGGACATTATCATATAGTCCATGAGATGCATAGTATGTAATTTATGTGATTTAGTTACAGAAGATATAAGTCACAAGTTCTTTTTAAACTCAAAATTTTAGTTCGTAGTCGGTGATGAAATTGGGCATTTCATTTGCGAACACTATAACATATCAACTAAGATGATTTGTCTTCTTCATGGAAGTAGAGACTTCTAGTTAATGTGTTAATATATTTTAAGAGTTAAGACATATTAAACTAGACCACTGTGAGATTTATTATTCTCCTAACGACTGTCAAATAAATAATAAATCTGACGACTTCTATTTACATGAACCCTTAATCTTGAGAGAATAATGGACCTGATCATGAAGTGTAGGTTGTTTTGATATATCAAGAGTGAGATCTAAAGTCACGATCAAAATCTCAGTATGTTGGGTAGCCACATTTAGTGTTGATGGAATATATATTCTCAAGATGGAATTCATAATCTCTTAACGGAGATATAAAATATTCTCTTGAGATAAGTCTAATGGGTTTGGTTATTCAAAATGTTAGGCCTAACCACTTTAGTAAGGAGTTACTAAAGTATATATTTATGAAATTGGATTTCATAAATATATGATGAATAACTTAAAGGATTAAACCGGGTATTCAAGGATTAAGATGTAGTAATCTTTAAAGTGGGAGTCTATATTTATGACTTTGTATAATTACGAATATTTTATGAAGAAGTTGCATGTATAATAAAGTCTTGGGATATAATTTATTAATAAGACCTAGAGTGAAATTATATTTATATAGTGATATTAAATATAATTAATGGTAACTTTGGACTTGTCAAGAGTTTACAGAAAAGCCTAAGGCCCATTGAAGCTAGTGTCTTATTGGTCCCTTTTGGTCCTACTTCAAGCCACACACTAAAGCCTAATAGGCCAGCCCAATTAGATAATCAATTAGTTATAAATGGAGAAACATACATAATTTTATTTTAAGAGTGACATCATTGTGAAATGGTGTGTATGTGTGAGTGAAGCCACTTGATTATTCTCCCTTGGAAACTGATTGAGAGACCATACTTCTTGGGTGTAAAGTGGAATTGGAGTGAAGATTAAAAGTGTTCCTAAATACTTCTAATATTTTGTTTTAAATTTCACTACACCAAGGTACACTATTTTGTTCATAAATTCTGAAATTTACATAGTGCATGTTATCAATCACAAATGAAATAGATTCATGTTTGTTGCTTCCGCTGTGTGTTTTGTATGATATACAAAACCAGATTTACCAACAGAATGTACTAGGCCTGTAATCCCAGAATGCTGATTCTCTGAACTATATGATCTTTCTCCATGCTTATTATGCAATGGAGTTTTGTCCTTTCCCTTTACCTCTATAGGTCCTACATATAAACACACTATACAATACACATATCTTCAAATAATTGTTAGTTTCTTAGATTAAGATATACATTTTAATACATATACATATATGTAAATGAATTTCATGAGAATGAGTTAGCCACAAGGATCCTGGCCCTAATTCTCACAGACTTAGTGCTTTTGCACATGTTTTGTGGGATTTGGAAATAAAGTCCAAGTGGCTTTGCTTGGGCATTGCCTTCCAAGGTAGTTAGGTGATGAGGATTTTGTGGGAGAGAGTGATATCTGATGTGTGCATGTTTTTGGCATATGTTTTTTTAGAAGCTAAGTGATATTTCGAATAATCTCAAGGATATGGGACGAATTCCTACTCCTTGGCTCTCTCTTGTTTTGTCCCTCTTTTCTTTCCCCTCTCTTGCTAGGCTTTTACAGCTCTAAGAATATATCTTTTGAACTTCTGAAATCTCCCCTTGAATCCCTTTTTTTTTTTTTTTTTTTCTTTTTTGCAATGCTTTAGTGTTCCTTTTATAATGGACATGGCTGGTACCCTAGGCGAGGACGTCCCTAGTCTACTGGGTAAAACCGTGTCCTCTAGAACCTAAAAATGTGCATTGGGCAGAGGTTTAGCTTATTTAGGCAATCATAACTCAAAATGAGCATTTGGCTTTAGTTATAAATAAAAGATTCCTTTTTGGAAAATCAAAGGAATGAGTGGGCTGCTCAATGTACTGAATGACATATTTAGTTGAAAATGACAATTAAAAGGAAATTATGGGGAGGTGTCATACACATGGGGAAGCTGTGTTTTCCATTGGATCATGCATTCCAATTAAATATATGAACCAAGGGAAACCTTCAGGATCCCCCTTTCACCAGAAATCACTCCCCTACTGACCAAACCACTTCTCCCTTACTATCCACTCGGGATCCCACGGGCTTGGACCATGGGTTACAAAGAAAATACCTATTTTGTTGGATTTTTAATGGCTTTTTTACTGGAAATCTGAACATACATCTTGCTTTTCCCATGTGTTAGCCAATGTCCTCTTCTCAAGGCTTCAAAAGGACACATCAAGGTCCTATGACCTTGATGCTCTTCTTGTTGCATATCCTCTGACCGAGATCCTTGCTGCATGTCCTCTAGCTTGACCAAGATCCTTTCTGCCCTCTAACCTGATTGGGATCCTCTTCTTTTTTCTTTATTATTTTTTTTTCTTTTTTCTTTTTTTCTTTTTGGGACTTTGGGCCTTCATGGTCCTTCTTAACTTTATGAATTGGGCTTTCTTTTGTTAAGGCCCATGGTCTTTCCTTACTTTTCATGGAATGGACTTTCTTGTGAAATTTTGGTCCTCAACAAAGGGGAAAGACTTCGTTCCCTCTCCCATGCCTGAAGAACAAAATTAATCCCCACCCACTGATACCCTAGCCCGATACTAATTATTGAGAGATTGAAGGAGAAAGAGGAGCAAAGAGAGAGAAAGAGAGAGCAAAAGGGGCAAGAGAGATTGAGAGGGGGAAAGAGGGAGAAGAGAAACTAAGAAAGGAGAAGAGAGACAAAGAGACTGGTGCTTACAGCGACTCGGTCTAGGGATACTCGATGGCTTTACTCCGGTCTAGGAAGTGTACTTGGCGGCGCCATTCCAGTAGGTGTACTCGGCGGCTACGATATTGTTTGGGTAAGTTAAGCTAGATATTCAGTTTTTGTTCTTGTGGGTATTAGCTTAATTGTGGGAGCATTTCTTATTTTCAAGCACATATTCTAAGAAAGATTTTTCTCTCTTAAAATGATTTAGACATAACCCACTGTATTATATTTCTTAGATCAGTCAACCATTGATTACTGTCATTAATTTAGACATAACCCAGACATAACCCACTATAGTTGTGGTACTTAGGTTAGATCTCCTTAACTCCATATAGTAGCGCCTTACCTTGGTGTATCGCTTACCATAGTCCTATCTTACCATGCCTCTAACAATTTCTCTAGCTCTTTATGCCTTGGACAAGGCAAGCTATGCTTGTGCATCCCTCACCATTGCAGCTAACAATTCTTTAGCTGTGTAATCAATATTAGCCTGAAATTGGTCAACATACTTTTCTGCCGTCCAATTTGCAGAAACTTTCTTGTTGTAGAAAGACCTAATACATGTATGAGTATCATATATGCAATAATCCAAAAGTTTGCATCCTTATCAATACCTTTTGACACCTTCCAAGGACAACCTTCAACACATTTATACCTCACCCTAGACTTCTCATTTTTGGACAACAATATGCCATATCCATGCTTTAACTTGTAAGCTCAAGCAAACTCTTTGAATTGATTGTTGTCCCTAAAGGACATCGCTAGCACAAATTCAAGACCCTTTAAGTATTCATGCTTGAATTCAAGTAATTTTTTTCTTTTGCTCACCATTAGAATTGTTAGGAGAATGCAATTAGTCTAAGGATGCATAGTCAGATCCACTTAATATTTTATCCAATGGCCAATTAAAAAGAGTTGGAACTAGATCTAGGTGTAATAATGACTGGTTTGCAATACTAGGTGGGTGTGACAATGGATGGTTGGCAATATTAGGAGTAGGTTCTTGTGAGCCTGACCATTATGTGGGTTGATGGGCTATCCTTTATGTGGGCTAGTAGGCTGACTAGTGTTCCCATTAATTTCATTCACAATAATTTCATATGACTTTTCATTGGCTGGGTCTAGACATGGCAAAACAGGCCAAAATTTGTTGACCCAACCTGACCTAAAAAATACTTAACCCGAACCTACATTTTTGACCCGAAGTAAAAAAAGATTGACCCGTGACTCAACCCATTTTTTCAACCCAACCTGTGATCCGAACCACTTTTTAAAACATTTTTTTGGTAAAAAATAAAATAAAATAAAGACAATATTGGTTTAATTGTTTGTTGTGAGATTTAAGGAAACAATTAAGACCTTTACATAACTACATGCAAATAAATTAAAAGATAAATGGTTAAGACATTCTGTAATGAGTAAAGATTTTTAGATATCAAATAGAAAAGTACATGCCAAGATAATCTAGTTACAGTAGAGTTAAAAATATATATTTAAAATTATAGACATGCATGATAAATATTCGTAAGTGTGAAAAAAGTAAAGTCAAAGTATCAATGAAATTAGTGAAAATTATGAATGCTTAGGCCTATTTCTAACAGTTTATGTCCAAAATAAACAGCTTTTCAAAATAAATTATGATATTTTCTGGAATGTGCATTGCTTAACAATGACATGATATTCATAAAAGAGACCATATATAAATAAGCAAACAATCAAACTTTAATGTATATTCTCAAATTAAAAGAGTGCCAACCACAATTGATAATAGATTATAAAATTAGTTTTCAAAATTATAAATTTCTTCTTTGTTTTTATTCTTTGTCAAAATAGTTATCCAATAAGGCATCTGTAATTTTGTTTTATGTTTTGGAATGTTGATATTGTGTAAAAATGAAACTTGTGGATTTGTCTTACTTATCATTAGTGCTATTTTTTTTTTTGTTAGTAATGTTGGTATTTGAATAACTTTAAAATTATTGAACAAGTATTAATTTTTTTAGCTGAGCTCATTCTTGATATGTGTGGTAAATTCAAAGTAATACATTTTACATCAAGTAATTTGTTGAGTGACTTTCCCAATCGCAAATACATGTTGTTTTCTTAAACTTTTTTTTTTAATAATTCTATGTGAAAAATACGGGTCAACCTAACCTAAAACCTGATTAAGCCAACCCATTTCTAACCGCTTAAAATGACCAATTTTTGACCTTGCAACCTGATTGACCCGTAACCCAATTGACCCAACCTAAACCCAGCCTGACCTAAACCCAGCCCGACCCACTAGTTTGCCACATCTAGCTGGGTCATCATAGTTAGTATTATACCAATCATAAGTCACATCCCTCACATCACCATTCCCATCATGACACCTAGCATCATTCCCTTCATCCACCAATTACCACCCTCCTCAAACTCATCATCAGTAAGAGCCTCATCTACATCTTCCAAATCAACATCATTATCATCATCAAAGTCATCAACATCCACATCCACATCCACATCTTCCACACCAACACCATAACCAACCAAATCAGAAGCATCAACAACACTGATATCCCTAATTAATAATTTTTTCTGAACAAGGGTTGCATATTCAACATAAATGTCTATTTTAGGATCAATGGGGTCAAGACACTTAAATAGTTCCTGAGTATCAGCGTCATTGGACAAATATATTAGGCCATTGTGAAGATCCAACCCAAGCACAACAAAATAAAACTGGACATAATCTGATACCCCCAACTTCGCACAATAATGTTTAACCTCTAGTACATAAAAGCAATCCAAATCCACATTATCATAAACTTTCACCTTACCACCTATATACTTCTTCTTACCTAAGTGGTGCAATACTCCATTGTAATGAATAAACAATGTAAAATGCTAACCAAGAATCTTTCCCGTGAGAGTTGTAAATTACAAAGGAAACACACAACACAACACCAATATATTAGCCGACAAATATAGTGTTAAGTACCCCACACAAAGCAAACAACTCCCAATGGGGACCAAGTTGTTTCAAAATAATAAAATTGCATGTGAAGATGTTCAAAAAAAGGACAAATGAAATAGATTATGCGCACACACACACACACACACACACACACAAAAGGGTGACAACTAAAGTAGTTACAAAGCATTTAATCTCACCTATCAGTCAACAAAAACAAAGTACCTCTTCAATAGAAAAAGTTAACTTCGGTCTCCAACTTTAAAGAATACACAGCAAAATCAAGCACAAAACCCAAAACTAATCATACCGAAAATAACACATAAATTAAACTGAAAATCAAAAAGTTCTGGGTTTTCAAAACTTACCCAAATGTGTATTGGTCGAAGCCACCTCTTGAAGCAATGGAGTAGAGTCGCTGAGAACACCCACCTCCCTCTCGGTCCCTCCCTCTCTCTCTCTCTCTCTCTCTCTCTCTCTCTCTCTCTCTCTCTCTCTCTTGGTATCTTAGATATAGGGTGGGTAGGGTGGGAATTAATTTTGTTCTTCAGGCATGGGGGAGGGAACAATGTCGTTCCCCTCAAATTTAGTTTATGTTTTTTTTTTTAATTAATATTTTTCTAAAATTAAGAAAGAAATAAAAATAAATATTAACTAAAGTCCAAAATGGCATTGTTTTGGTAAGTTGATGGCAGCAACTAGTAGAATACTAACAGATGACTCAATTGGTAATGAATGAAAAATTAGAGGATTGAAATAACAAAACCCAAACTTATAGGATTGAAATGAAAAATGGTGAAACTTAGAATGTGAGTTTTGCATTTTGCCCCCCACCTTTTTTTTTTTTCTTTTTCTTCTTTCCCTGAATAGGAATCAATCATAGCACTTGTCAATTTAGTTTAGAGAAAAGTAATTTAAATATTCACTACCAAATGTTTCTTTATTTACTGAAACAAAGAAAATTTCTAGATGTCTTTTACTATGTATAATGTATACAATTTTATTGTGACTATACATATACTGGTAGAGAATAATCCATTAGATAAATTTTGAAGTGCTTCATTAAACTCCTCTAGCACTAAAAGGATGGGTGTGGATTCTTTTATGTCAAACTACTGATTTTCACTAAAACTTAAATTCTTAAGAAATTGTGAATTTAATAATCATTTAATTATTATTCTAATATTCTCCCCCACATGGATTCAATTTCCTCCTTAATAAATGAAACTTAATTAACATATGATATTTTTAAATGAGGTGGAAAGATAACGTGATAGATTATGGGAAAAGATTCCCCCCATTCCCTCCTAGTTTTAGTTAGATAGTGATACGTGTCATTTATATCATTTTCTATGGCTTACATGGAGGTTTTATGACCAATGAAGTTTATTTTATAATAAATTTTAAAAAAAAAAAGAAAAAAAAAAGATTATTGGATTTAATCTCTCAATTGAGTTAAATTTGGAGGGAATGAGAGGATTGTCTCCCATAAAGTAGTAAAAGTACTATTAATTGTTCCAAATGTATAAATTGTTAAATTAGTAGTAAAAGTACTACTAATTTATTCATAATTCTAACATTTTCCTACGCCAAAAAATTTTATTTTATGCATGAATAGAAGGGATGACCTTTGATGTTTAGTCAATGAAAGCCATGTTGGCTCTCGTGAAACAAAAGGAATGTTACAATGAGTCAAAAATATAAAGAGTCTCTAGCCATTTTCACCAAAGGAAAAATATATAGCGTAAGCTCCAAACAAAGGCCTTCTTTTTTATGTAGAAAGTTCAAGTGAAAAGGAGGGAAATTTTGGGTAGCCATTGTTAATAATATGATAAAAGATAAAATATGCATACTTTTTAGCTTCTTCCTCTTCTCTTTTTTCCTTTTTTTTTTATTTTTTTTTTATAGCAAATGTAACAATATGAATAAGGTGACAATGCTTATCTCCAGGCCAATTCCAAGTGAAGGGTTTGCCATATTACTTTTAATCATTAAGTTGAACAATACTAGGTTATGGTTAAGATCCTTCTTTGTATAAGGTCTCATATATTGAAATGTGAAGTTTAAAAATCAACTCATTTGAAGAAGTTTTAATATATATATATATATATATAATTTTATTTTATTTTAATTCAATAATTGGGAGAGAGGGTATGTAAACCCTGGAACATGGATGTTTCTATTAGGAAAGATGAAAGCTCGAAAATGTGTTGAAAAACACAAGAGCTGTTTAGACCCCCAAATAAAATTACGGCTCGATAGATTTTACACAACTTTAATACAAAGTGCGGAATAGTGTAAAAGCGAGCGGATGAACAAGTAAGCTACTCTAATCCATAAACTAAGCAACACAGCAGTATAATGGAATTAAACAAGAGTAGGGAAGAAGGATGCAAACACAGAAAACACCAAGACGTGTTCTCGAAGAGGAAACCGAAGAACTTGGCGAAAAACCTCTCCGCCGCCCTCCAAGCGGAAATCGATCCACTAGACAATCAGTTGGGATACATGGGTTAGCAAAAGACCCTCCAAGCCTAGTCTACCCGCTGTACCTAAGCCCTCCAAGCTCCTACTCCAACAAGGCTTCTCGGAACCGTGTCTTGTCCTAGTTATCCGGATCCCGCAACAAGCTCCATGTTGCATCTGCCATTCAAGGCTTCTTCCAATGCTTCCCAGCAGCACCAAAACGTCACACAGCACTCACAAGGTGTGGTAAGTGTTTGGGCTATCAACCTCTCAAAGATATAGATAATGGAGAGGGAAGGGTTGAGGAAATACCACAAGCAAATGTATAGAGAAAGGTGGGGAAGACAATCTCTAATTACCAATGTGTTTGGCTAGGGTTTTCTCTCTGAAGCATCCCTCAACAATTGTGGGTAATGATGGTATATATAGGAGAGGTGTAAAAGGTGTGACTCAAAAAGTACAGGCTGGCAGAACAGCTAGTCTCGCGGGTGTCTCGTGGGAAGGCCTTACCCGCGAGATACTCGCGAGACACAGTTGTCTCCACCTGGCCTGACTCTTCGCATTCCAGCATGTGCCTGGCACATGGTTTACTTCGCGGGATGCTTGGTCGCGAGATACCTGCGAGAATCCTTCAGTTCTTCAAATGCTTGAGTCTTCAAACACTCTCTCTATCACACAACCCTTACAACAAGTCCCACAACAAATACAGGGTTTTAAACGATTGAACATAATTACAATCAAATTTGGCACGGAATAAAAGCCAACAAAAACACAGTTGTAAATCACAACTTTACAAAAGATAAGAAGGTATCAACTTTAGCTACAATGCTCTTGGCAATAATTTTTAATATTTGATATAAACTTTTATTTTCATCACCATATTCTAAGCAGCTTTGAATAATTTATAAAATCTAATTAAACTTGGGTTAAGTTATTGCACATTTGACCTACTAATAAAACTAAGTAAATACTTTTTTAATTTTATAATTCATACAACTTATAACAAGGGATTGAGAATTTGAACTCTTCATGTTTTCCTTGGAAATATTAAAAGATACCAATAAGTTGAGCTACAAGTCAACAAGGCTCTTGGCATAAAAGAATTTTGAATAACAAAAATTTGTTAAGGTTGAATTTAATCAACCATCTTGTTGGCTTTATTCCGTGCCAATTTGCTTATAATTCAGCACTTAGAAACTCTGTATTTAGGTGGGAATCATGTAAAGGTAGTGTGTGAGAGAGTGTGAAGAAATGCTCAAGATTGTGCAATGAAGTAAGGACTCGCGACTGGATCTCACGGGTGGCTCGTGACTGGCAAGCCGCCAGATGATGCACATGAGCGAAGCATGCAGAGAAGTTGAACCGTCATGCTAGCTGTGGCACTACAAGATAAAAAGTCCAGACTGCCCATTCAGTTAGCTTGCGGCTTGAACTCGCGACTCAGTCAAGTCGCGAGACCAAGTCGCCAACCAGCTTTGTTTTGGAAAAACTGACTCTTCACATTCGTTTCTCACCTTAGTATAAATACCCCTTACCCACGAAATATAGAGAGCTTCCAGAGAGAATTTTGAGAGAGAAACCCTAGAGAAAAACAAGATTGACTCATCTACAATCTTTACATAGAGGCTCTTCAAATTTCTCTACTCTCACCCTCTCCATTGTTACATCCTTGAGAGGTTTTTGTTCAAATCCTTTTCTCACCATACCCATATCTGTGAGAAGGCTTTTTGGTGCTTTGGGAAACAGTTAGGAAGGGACCAATGGTTATTGGTTGATGCTATGGGCTATAGCAGAATCCAGCAAGCTAGAAAAGACAAAGGTTCGGCATAACCTCGTTGGAGTAAGAAGCTTGGAGGGCTTAGGTAAACTGGCTAGATTAGGCTTGGAGAGTCTTCTGCTGTTCATGTATCCTAACTTTATTTTCTAGTGGATTATTGACCGCTTCAAGGGCGATGGAGAGGTTTTACGCTGAAGACTTTGGTTTCCTTTTTGATAACAAATTGCTATGTTGTCTTTGTGTTTGCATATCTCTTTCCTTAATCTTTACCATTTAATTTCTGCTATGGATGTGATTTTAATTGGTTTAGATTGTTTATCAATTCTATTATTAGCTTATGTTCATTTTCTGCACATATATTGTTTGACATTAAGCTTGAATTGATAATTTTGTAATTGGGGGTCTAAACATTCATAATGTTTTATACGCTATTTTACTTTATACTTCACCAAGTGTATATGTCATTTGTTTGAATTTTTTTTTTCTTGGGTGTGTGTACAGAATTCTCCTTCTCCCAATGTGAGAGTTCCACATATCTCAACTATTCACGTAAGAGATTATGCATATATCTGCTTGAAGTCAGGGAATCTAAGCATCCATTTGTTTCTCATAGTTATAAAAATTTGGTTTGCCAAAAACAAAGAAAAGAATATGCTAAGATTTATATTCTAACGTGTCACAAAATAAGAAATCGTTTTCAACAGTTCAATTAGCGTACTTATTTACTTGTTTGTCTTCGATAGCAAGAATCACGGAGCAGCAAATTCTAAAGACACAGGGCATTATCCACGCAATATATATTAAAGAAACAAACAAAATACTTAAAGTCTTAAACAATGATTCAATCCTCCACACAAAGTGGGAAAACAAAATAAAGTAAAAACTAAAGTCAAACAAACAATTAAAATGCATACATTTTAATATCACTAGATTAAAAAACAATATCACTGTGAAGGGATTCTTTTGACTAGTATTTGATAGCAACAGAGGGTATACTATCACTAGATTAAAAAACAATATCACTGTGAAGGGATTCAAAATTTTAGAGGACTTCGTACGCATCAATGATTAAATGTTTAAAGGATAAGAATTGGGTCTAGCGTGTGCATGCAGGAAAATCATTGTGACATAGACACGTGATAAGTATTTGATATATGTTTATATATCAAAAAATTCAATGTACAGACACTGGATTCAAGCCGATTTCCTGTTAAATGAGGATACCAAAAACCATCCACTGAGTCAATAGTCCCCCTACCTTGTCCACTGTATTTGTGTTTAAAGGCCAAAATAGGAAATTAGCAATAATTTTTAAACATTATAATTAGTAGGCTAAGTTTTCAAACTATATTTTTTATTAGCATCTTGAGTCTAAGAGACTTGATTTAGGGCTTATAAATTGAGTCTTTGAGACTCAATTTTTATGGGTTGATCATATCTGATGTGGTATTTTTTCCACGTGGCGTCTATTTGAAAATCGAGTCTCTAAGACTCGATTTATAACCCAAAAATAATTACAAAATATACTCAGAAGACCGAAAATACAGAAACAACAGCAAAAAGGCGGAAAGAAAGAGAGAGAAGAAGAAGAAGAAGAAGAAGAAGAAGAAGAAGAAATGGAGATGCAGCGCGACCCAAGTCACAACCAACCCAGGCCCAGTGCGACCCAGGTCGCGACGCACGACCCAGGTCGTCACGCGTGACCCCTGTAACCCATGCTTCTGTTTCTGGTTTTTTTTTTTCCTTTGATGAACACATATTGAAGAACCTGAAAAAGTCGATGGAATCATTGTTGTTGTGGTCGTGGTTGTGGTTGTTGTTGTCGACGTTGTGGTTGTTGTTGTTGTTGTCGACGTTGTGGTTGTTGTTGTTGTCGAAAATAATATTTTCTTTGTTGTTAAGGTCAAAAGGTGTAAAGGCCAAATCTTTTTATTTTAAATATGGATGTAGACTCAATTTACAGGTAGACTGTTAGGTTCTAAAGACTTAGAATTTGTTGTATTTAGAACTCTAATGTGTAATGTTGGCAAACCATGATGATAGGCCACAAACTGAATGACCCCTTGTGATTTAAACTAATTAATTAATTAAGTCAAGTTATTAATTAATCAATTTAACATGCAAATACGTGGAAGCACAAACAAATCACCGAATAACAAAATATGCAGCGGAAAATAAAAGACACGGTGATTTGTTCACGAATGGGGAAAAACCCTAACGGCAAAAACCCCACCGGGTGATTTTCAGGTCACCACTCCCGAAACTCCACTATTATCAAATCAAGCGGTTACAAATAAGGAATTCCAAGTACCTTACCAACTTACAGTTGAACCCTTACCCCAATACCCAATTGGACTTGATCTGTAGCGACAGTTCCCCCTTTTAATGCACGGTTCCCAAGTACGTGACTAACCAGATGCGCGGATCCCAGTACGCGACTTCAATCACCAACTTTAGAATGAGAGGTTGGCTGCAGAGTTCTTCAGATCATCCTATGCATGAAGATCAGGAAGATGCTTGGTCACAAAACCCTAAGGTGCACAATACACAGCAACTTCTTGAAGAAGATGATCCTAGGTTAAGAACTTTGTCTTTAGAGCACAATTTGCTTGAACAAGGATTGCTCAATACTTATGCAACTTGTGTCTATATTGACGGCTCTTAAAACACTCCTTAAATATGTTTAGGGTTAGAAGAAAAGAAGGCCCAAAAACACATTCACGGATCCCAAGAAAATCATATTAGAATTCTGACTTTTGTAATTCTCGACAGCTAGCAGGTGTCGAGGTAGGTGTCGAGAAAGTGTCGAGCTTTAAAAATCCTGCACTTCAACTTGCTTTTTCTTGGACAGACTTGATGACTTCAACACTTGATCTTGAAACATAGTTTCTTGAAGTATTAAATACACCTAGAACTACCCAATTACAAGTAGAGTGCGTTTTGTCAAAGGATTAGCCAATTTACATAAAATATGACATATGTTCCTAACATGTAAACACATATGTCCTAACAATCTCCCCCTTTGGCAATCCGTGACAAAACCACAACAAAACAAATGAACATATGAGAGAAGTCATAAATCACTCAACTCATATTCACTTGTTAAATACAATAAAATCTATCCTAACACAAACTCTTGAAGAACTTTGCAAAAAGAGAGTTTATGGCAAGTAGACTTTGACAACCTGTATTTCTGAAACACTTATAAACAAAACTCATCAAGGCATCTTGTGTGAAACAGAAATAATTAGATTGCATACAAATATAAAGAACATGTGTATAAAGAGAGAAAAGAAACAACACATGAAGAGGTAGGTGAAAAAGAAACATACATCCACATATATAGAAGATAAGTACAATGTATGTAAACTGATATACAAGACCAATGTATCTAATAAGACTAGAAAAGAAAAAGATACATCAAAAGCCTCACTACATCCCTCAAAAAGTATGAACACTCCCCCTATCAAAAATGTCCTATCCTAACTCTCCCCCTAAGATGACTACTCTCATAATCCAAAACTACTCCCCCTTTTTGTCACGAATGACAAAGGGTAGAGTGTCATGTAGACATCTCATCAGTAGAGCTAGCATCTCCATCATCATCATCGGAAGCATCATCGTCATCACCATCATCATCATCATCCTCAGAGTCAGAATCTGAATCCACTGGAGGAGGTGGTGGAGGAGAAGCCTCAGAAGCAAAACCACCCATGGTCGCCTGCCGTCGTGCAATACGACCAACACGAACATTCACCTGATACAACTCAGTGGTGAGTGTATCGAGGCGAGCATCCATGCGCTGCAGCTGCGCCATAATGTCTCCAAGAGATACATCGCTGGAGGAAGGAAGAGGAGTCGATGTAGATGGAGCAGATCTGGATGGAGCCGAACGGGAGGGAGGAGTGAAATCCGGCTGTCTCGCCCTGAACTGTGCCTCACTACGTTTTACGGTAGCGGCATCTATGGCAGAGATGTGTGTGAAGTGGTCGGACGAGGGAAAAGGGATGGAAAAATGGCGTAGAATCCTCGTGATAGCGGAAGGAAAGATGAGCTTATCACGGGACGCCGCATCTAGATGAACATCTATGATAGATAGAATGAAGTGGGAAGGAAAATCTATCGTGAGATGCTCAAGTAGAGAAAGCAAGAAACGAGCACGAGGCTCGGTGATAGAGTTATAATGAGAAAGAGGATGAAGTACAAAAGTCATCACCATGTTAAGGAATCTAGGACCTTTAGCAAAAGGTCTACATGATGTGTACATATGCTCACCCCACTCAGAAGGGCGCTCACAGAAGGCAGAAATGAGCTCATCCCTGGACACAGTCCTCAGTCGCTCAGAGGTAGGATAGTCAGGAAACTCTATCCTAGGAACATGAAGCACATCCGCAACCAGCTGCGGTGTGACATCAATGCGCGTACCTCGAACGCGAGTATGAAAGAGAGGTACTGAACGATCAATCCCGTACATGTTGAAGTAAAACTCCTGAATAAGTACGAGAGGACAAGTGACCGGGACGTCACACAGTGACTCCCATCCCCTACTGTGAATGACAGAGGGAAGGTCAGTGTCAGCAAAGTCTGCCAGAACAACGTGGCGTTCCGAATGAACACCTCGTTTAGAAAAGTTCTCAGTAAATGCCTTGTAGGCATCTCCATCACGGAACCGAAGATTATGAGGAGCATGATCAGAAGATGAAGAAGCTCCAGAACGCAGAGGGTTCCGAGCAGGAGTGGATTTACGTTTAGGTGCCATAGGTGCAACTAACGTAAAACAATGAGAAAAGAGATAGAGAGTGAGACAATCAGAAAAGTCCCAAACAGTTCAAATATATCAATATCTTGAACAAAAATGGACGTATGCATGGGAATGCATGATCATGTTACATGCAAACAAAAGAAACATCATGGGCTCAGCCCAATCCAATCCTATCAGCACATAGACAAGAATCACACAACTAAATGCATGAACATATCATTCTAATGCACATGGAATGCAATGCATGACATTTTGAAATCATTTAAGTCCAAACCCAACCCAAAATTTCAATAAAAACTCAATGATTTTGAAAAACCCCAAATTTTTATGAAAAATCCCAAAAACTAGGTTTTCAAAACATGAAATGTATGAAAAAGGAAGAGAAAAGAGATCTTACCAAGAGATTTGAGCAAGAAATGAGCAAGATCCCAGAGGGTTGGAGGATTTGAGTGAAAGGAGAGTGAAAGGGAGATGAACAGCCACGGAGAGATCGAGAGAGATCGAGAGAATGAAGTCAGAATCGCGACAGATCCTTAAATAGGCACCTCA
Organism: Quercus gilva; assembly: GCA_023621385.1. NCBI lineage: Eukaryota > Viridiplantae > Streptophyta > Magnoliopsida > Fagales > Fagaceae > Quercus > Quercus gilva. Next base: position 36,723,343 of record CM042477.1, read on the forward strand.
GTAAATCTCGACAGCTGAGGTGTCGAGAGGTATCGAGGAAGCTGTCGAGGAAGGTATCGAGGAAAAAGCCTTCGACAGCTGAAGGTATCGAGAGGTATCGAGATGCAAGGAGAATTTCAGATACGCGAATCTCGATCGATCGCGAAGGTGTCGAGGAGGTATCGAGGAGACAGAGATTTTCTCGATCGATCCACCAGGTGTCGAGGAAGTGTCGAGATTGCGATAAGAAAAATGCTTAGAGGCTCGACAACTGACCAGGTATCGAGGAGGTATCGAGAAGGTGTCGAGCCAGCTATGAAATGCAGTTTTTCGAGAATTGAAAAACACAAACATGAATGCAATCAAGACATGCATCTCAAACATGATCCAACCAACATATAAAACTCTCAAAAATCATCTCTCAATGAAAATTTAAGCACATGGATCTCCCAAGAACACACACACACACTAAACAAGTCTAACAAATTTTATATTTCAAAAATAAGTCATGACAGTTTAGTGAGCATACAAAAGCACATGTAAACCTGGTGATGGCCAAATCACATTGTACCTGCACATGTATCAAGAGTAGCAAAGAATATTGCGTGTTGTGTGTGAAAAACACCGCAAGATTGCATATGTGTATACATGTTATGATGATCTGAGATATGAGAAAATAACTTTTAACTCACACACAATCATAACTGTTTGATGGGGACTATCACCTTCGAGGTACATCCTATAACTCCCACATCTCCTAGAATACACGCTTGCAACCATTTTTAAAGCATTTTTAATCTTTTTGCTTTTTATTTCTTTGCATATTTTCTTTTTAAAGCATATCATACATGGGCTTATGAGAAAGAAAAGAAATACCCATTGATATTTTGACATTTCAATTTTGCTATGCCTAAGCACACAATGTCATTGACATCACACTTTTGCTATGCCGAAGCATACAGATGTCATTAATGATTGGCGGGCAACAGTGGTGAGATGGTTATTTATGCCTTTCTCTTAGGATTTTCTAGTCCTACCCGTCAAAAAGAGTGATATGAGTGTTAAGTCTAAGAAATAACCTAATCTTACTCATCACAAACAAGAACCACATAGCTCACTTGCTTAGTTGTGCATAAGGATGCTCATCTAAGCTACAAAAGATACAAAGTTTAGAAAACTTTGTTTCATTGGCCATCTAAGGTACACAAGTACCAAAGTACACAAAACACACACTGTTTTTGTATTTTTTTCAATTTTTTCAATTTTTTTTTATTTTTATATCAAAAACAAAATAAACAAAACTGAAAGTAAACACACAAAAACATGTTAACAAAGCAAAACAATGCATAAAACTAGACTGACTCAAAAAAAATGCAAAACACACATGCAATGCAACAAAAGAGAAAAACAAAAAGGGAGAAGAAAGTGATAAAATCACTTAGAGTCCTTTTTCTTCCACACCTTGGAAGAGCCTTTCCTTTGATTGAAACCTTGAACCGGCGGTGAGGGGGAAGAATTGTAACCGTTCAAGTTCGAAAGGAACATGATGGCTTTCAGAAGATCTCCAAGAGGAGCAAGAGAGGATTGAAGCTGATTTTGGCTTCCAGATGCTGTCATACTGTTGCTCTGTTGGGTGGCTAGCCATTTGTAGCAGTTAGGTCGAGTATGACCAGCAGCTCCACAATGATAACAGAGATGCTGCTTCTTTTGTTTAGGCTTCTGAGAGTTAGGCTTCTGAGAGTTAGCCTTCTTATTCCTAGGAAGTTTAGCATCTTTCTTTTCAAACTTAGGGGGTGCTCCTAAGATGGATTTACCCTTGTCTATGTTCTTACTAGCTAAATCAGTTTTAACATCAATGTTCTCAATTTTAACATTATTAGCAGGAGGAACAAAAACAGTAGAACTAGTAGCAGCAGAGTTAGAGATAGAAAGACCATACCCTAAACCTGTTCGATCTGAAGCAGATTTCTGGTTGCTGAGCATCTCATCAAGCTTTGCACTTGAAGTCCTCTCCAGTTGAGCTCTAACTTGAAACAGCTCAGCTTCAAGCTTCTTGGTCTTCTCAGCCAGGAAGTTGTTCTTAAATCTCAGTGCACCAATAGTTTGATTAGCCTCATCAAACTTTGTGGACAATTCTTCTTTATCGAGTTCCACATCACTGAGCTTCTTGGTGGCCAGCCTATATAACTTCTCATGCTTTTCAGATAGCTTGTAAAGCTTCTCATAGGCTGAATGGATATCATCTTTATCATCCATCTTTTCACATTCAGTGTCCACCAGTTCTTCTTCTTCTTCTTCAACAATCCCATCAGTAGAATTGACTGAAGCAGTGAAGGCATTTAGGATTCCGTCATCCTCATTATCGGAATCATCTTCAGGCTCAGTGTCACTAAGGGTTGCAGCTAGAGCCTTGCTTTTCCCAATGCTCTTCAGATATGTAGGACACTCATTCTTCATGTGTCCAAACCCGTGACACCCAAAACACTTTGGTCCTGCTGGAACAGTGTACTGACCGCCATCCTTGGCATCCTTCCTTCCCTTGTCTTGGCTCTTGAACTGTGAAGAACTGGATTGCCTGCGGTCTATGTCGAAGCTCCTCCCATTGGCATTCTTCATAAATTTCTTGAACTGCCTCGTAATGTAGGACTTCATCTTTGAATCTTCATCATTGGAAGACTCATCTGTATCACTGCTCTTCGCCTTCAGGGCCATGCTCTTGCCCTTGCTTGACTTGCCTATTCTTGATAATCCTAGCTCGTAGGTCTGCAAGTTCCCAACCAGCTCAGTCAAAGGGATTTTATCAATGTCCTTTGATTCTTCAATTGCCGTAATCTTGGCATGAAATCTCTCAGGTAGAGATCTGAGCACCTTCCTTACAACCTTGGGTTCAGGGATGGTTTCCCCAAGATTGAAGGCTGAGTTCACTATGTCTTTCAGCTTGGCATAGAACTCATCGAACGACTCATCCTCCTCCATCTTGATTTCTTCAAAGCTAGTAGTGAGCCTCTGTAGCTTTGAATCTTTGACAGCCTTTGTTCCTTCATAGGTTGTCTGGAGGATGTTCCACGCCTCCTTGGCAGTTTCTGTTGAGGATATCTTCTTGAACTCCTCATTGGTGACAGCGCTAAATAGAGCATTCAGCGCTCTGCTGTTGAAGTTCGCCGCCTTGATCTTGGCTTCATCCCAATCAGCCGGCGCTTCTTTTGGCTTTGTCCAGCCAATCTCCACAGCTTGCCACACCTTCTCATCTAAGGACTGCAAAAAAGCTCTCATGCGTACTTTCCAGTAGGCATAGTTAGTCCCATCAAATAAAGGAGGTATAATAAGAGATTGTCCTCTATCCATGACAAACAGGGGTCAATGGATCAATCACAGCAAAGATTAATAACTAATCAGAGTGTGCCCGCTCTGATGCCACTTGATAGGCCACAAACTGAATGACCCCTTGTGATTTAAACTAATTAATTAATTAAGTCAAGTTATTAATTAATCAATTTAACATGCAAATACGTGGAAGCACAAACAAATCACCGAATAACAAAATATGCAGCGGAAAATAAAAGACACGGTGATTTGTTCACGAATGGGGAAAAACCCTAACGGCAAAAACCCCACCGGGTGATTTTCAGGTCACCACTCCCGAAACTCCACTATTATCAAATCAAGCGGTTACAAATAAGGAATCCCAAGTACCTTACCAACCTACAGTTGAACCCTTACCCCAATACCCAATTGGACTTGATCTGTAGCGACAGTTCCCCCTTTTAATGCACGGCTCCCAAGTACGTGACTAACCAGATGCACGGATCCCAGTACGCGACTTCAATCACCAACTTTAGAATGAGAGGTTGGCTGCAGAGTTCTTCAGATCATCCTATGCATGAAGATCAGGAAGATGCTTGGTCACAAAACCCTAAGGTGCACAATACACAGCAACTTCTTGAAGAAGATGATCCTAGGTTAAGAACTTTGTCTTTAGAGCACAATTTGCTTGAACAAGGATTGCTCAATGCTTATGCAACTTGTGTCTATATTGACGGCTCTTAAAACACTCCTTAAATATGTTTAGGGTTAGAAGAAAAGAAGGCCCAAAAACACATTCACGGATCCCAAGAAAATCAGATTAGAATTCTGACTTTTGTAATTCTCGACAGCTAGCAGGTGTCGAGGTAGGTGTCGAGAAGGTGTCGAGCTTTAAAAATCCTGCACTTCAACTTGTTTTTTCTTGGACAGACTTGATGACTTCAACACTTGATCTTGAAACATAGTTTCTTGAAGTATTAAATACACCTAGAACTACCCAATTACAAGTAGAGTGCGTTTTGTCAAAGGATTAGCCAATTTACATAAAATATGACATATGTTCCTAACATGTAAACACATATGTCCTAACACATGATCAAAACAATATGTTTAGTCTTGTTTTGCTTGCTCAAAGTTGTGTAATTCATGTAAAGTTGGAATCGAGTGGCTATAGATATATTGGTGCATTTCGGCCTGGCTCTATCGATCGAAAGATAGACTCGATCGATCGAAAGTCGGTCAAAATGTTTTTCTGCAAAATTTTCCAACTCAGCCTTACCTCATTAAACGTTTAGGGTTTTATGTTTTTGCCCTAGGTATATAAGGAAAAACCCTAGCCACGTTTTTAGAGAAGCTTTGGATGCTCTTGTTGCTCATATTTTGCGGTTTGTGTGAATCTCTTGTGAGATCCTTGTGGAGCTTTCCTTCACATAAACTTAGGGTTTTCAAGGTAGAGATTATATCAACATCTTGATGATCAACTCAGTCGCTGCTATTGGAGCTTAAAGAAACACAAGCAGGAGTGCTTGTATCTTGATTAGAGAATCCAAGAAAGAAGAAATCTGTGGATTCGGAGCTTGCACGTGGTCGTGTCAGTAAGTTCTACTGGTGGGTAGTATTAGGAAGTCAAGCAGGGAGCTTGTAAATCCTTTTGTATGAACTTCAATTCTTTCAAAATAGTGGATTCAAGTTTACTTTAAGGATAGTTAGGTCAAATGCTTTCCAGATTTTTACCGTATGGTTTCCTAAGTCATCATATCATTGTGTTATTTACTTTTCCGTTGTTTATATAATTGATATGATTGTTTAATTTGTTAACCTAGATTTGAATAATTTGACTAAGTTAATCACTTGGCTAATTGACTAGGTTAATCTGGTTAGGTTAAAAGGTCTGAAAACCTAACAAGTGGTATCAGAGCGGGTTGTTCTCTTGTTTGTAGATCTTTTGATCTAAGAGCTGATCCTTGACCCCTGTTGTCATGGATAATTTGAAGTGTCATTCTACTCATATTTGTGATGATTTGAATAAAAAGGACACTATTGTTTCTGTTGATTTTTTTGATGCTTTTGAAACTCTTCGTAAGGAATTATCTAAATCTTTGAAAATTGCTAAGAAATTCAAGGAAGAGTTAAAATTGGCTAATCTTGAAAAAGAGGGATTGATTGTTAGATTAGATGAATCTAATAAAAAGAATGAATTTTTGAGAAATCAAATTTCCTCTCAATATGAGAAGATGAAAAGCTTGGAACAAGAATTAGTTGAATCTAAAGTTAAAATTGTAAATTTGACTAGTACCAAGCCTGCTGTTGATACCAAACGTGTTTGTGTTTCTCTTAAGCCTAAAACTGAAAAAGTTTATATCCCTCCTTTCAAGAGGAATAATAAAGAAAAAGCTTATTTTGCTAGGTTAGACAAAGGTAAATGTTCTGATGTAGACGCTGAAGTTTCTAAACCTAAGTTTAAACCTACTGTTGGAGAGCATAATAAATCTATTTTTGTGCTTACCTGTCACCTTTGTGGTGTTGCTAGTCATATTAGACCAAATTGTTCATTATTGAGGCAAGAACCAAAGCCTGTGACCAGAAACCTAACTAGAAATACTGATGTTCCTAAATTTGTTCATGTTTGCCACTTTTGTGGTGTCCGTGGTCACATTCGTCCTAATTGTTATAAATTGAAATTTAAGCATTCTGTGTTTCAATCTAGGATATGTGATGATATTTCTCTTGCCATAAGTCCATATAAATTGTTTCATATTCTTTTGAAAAATTTGAGCTTCTTGGCTTGTGAAAGGAATTTGCAGGATTTTAGTCTTTCTTAGAAGATTGGTGTAATTCCTCAAATACACTCTGCTTCACATGGATTTTCACCTACAAAGCCGAAGACTCGTGCTAGATGGGTGAGAAAAGATTCTCTAAGGTGAGTGTTGCTGACTTGTCCTTGATTTAATTCTTTCAATTATTTGTGGACATGTTTTGTTTCTGTTTTTGGTTGTTTTTGAAAATTTTTCGAAAAGACAAAAATATTTTATTTTGAGTCTTGTTTTATTTTTCTTGAGGATTACCTGAGTTAGAATATCTCTCTCTTAATTTAGAACATGTTTGACATTGTGGAGAAACTTGAATAGTATGTGTTATATAAGTACTAAGCTATTTTTAATTTTGTGTGAGTATGTACTAGTTTGTAGATGTACTCGTGAGTTAATTAAGAAATTGATATTTCTTGTTTGTGTACCCTTTATAGCTTAGTTAAGTACTGTCATGCATTGCATTTGCATTGTTCATTTAGCATAATATGTGTTTTTTTTTGTTTTTGGTCATAAATTTTTTTTACCAAAAAGATTTTTGTGTTATAGATCTTGGATTTGAAATCAAGGTTGACCACCTTATCTTTACATAACATGTTTATGTACCTTATTTAGCTTGGATGAGCTTAATTTATTGCACTTGACTAGTTGAAACTTTATAGTGCAAGTTGTGTGGGAAAGATGTTTATGGTGTTTATCACTTTGTCTTAATCTTGAAGTCACATGTTATTTGACTGTCGGACTTAATCCTTTTGAGAAAGGCATAAATAACCATCTCACCACTGTTTACTAGCCAATCATGAACACCTTAGTACATATCTTAAGATTCTGTGCCCGAGAAAGTGGAGCACATGCACAAAAAGAACATAAGGTGAAGCCTCGATTTAAATGCTTAATGTTTAAAATTGGTGTGTACTATTAGGCTTGATGCCAAATCACATAATTAAAATTGGTGTGTATATTATGAGGCAAAATTCAAGAAACTTACATGATTGCAAGCTTATGTTCTAGGAGATGTGGTAGTTATATGATGCAACTCTTTAGGTGATAATCTATTTTAAATTCTATGTGATGAATTTTGTAGATTTTGTGATTGATTGCTATTCACATATCACCTCACATGTATCTCAAGTTTTTGCTAGTTACACACACTATACAAGTTACTCTTTACTAAACTTGGTACATTTTATTGTGTCGGATCTTGTTGTGGCCATCCAAGATTAAAATTTCCTTAATCCTAATGCAAAATGTGTTTGAAGTTTGAGAAATTGGAAATTCTAGAGTTTGAATGTACCCGAATTGGGGATTTTGTTCAAATTGGATTCAATTAATGCAATTGGCTTGTTGAATTGATGTAATTGATCATTATATTGTGTATTCTAGCTTGTGTGATGATTAATTGGTCAAATTTTTTCCTAAAAACTTAACAAGTGGTTTTAAATTTTTGGAGTTTTATTAGAAACTCTATGTTCAAGCCAATTTTGTGAATTTAACTTATATTGAACTTAGTTTCACTGCATTAGAGCATGCATCATGACATATTTTTTCATGCATCATTTGTGTTTAGGATTCACATGTATTACATTGATTTTTGTATCCATCTTGCAGTTTTGTAATCATATCTCTCATTGTTTTCACACAGCATGCATACACTTTGCTAAATTGGGTATTCAACTTGATTTAAAAATTGATTGATTAATTTTTGAGTTTTGTACATTCTAGTAGATGCTATTTCTTATGTGTAAACTGCAGAAAATATTTTTCTTAAGAGATATGATGGATAATCAATATGCAAATATTTTCTCTGCTAATGCAACTGTTTATAGGTCACATAGTGTCAAGTTTACATTTATTGAAAGAGAGAATTTTTTTTTTATATGTATCCTCACCTTAGTTTTTAACTTTGGTTTGTGTGTTTTTATTTTCCCCACCTCCTAAAGTTTCCCCAAAACTGTTTTTTCCAAAAACTTGCCTTGTTTTTCCTATTTTTATCAGGGGAGATTTTTTTTAAACCTTTGTTGTTCTTAGGGGGAGTTGTCTCTATCTTCTATAGAGTTGAAGTGGTTTGTGTCCCCTTAATTCTCTATTTTCTCTTATCCTTTATTGCGTATAGTGACTGTTTACTCTTTATATGAGTTGTCTTTGTCAATACGTGACAAAAAGGGGGAGAAATTATTGATATATAGGAATCATGTTTATCTTGTTTAGGGGGAGTTGAAATTATTTTTGAAAGGGGAGAATATAAATAAAAACTTTTTGTTGTATCTAACTTAGGGGGAGAGTTAGTTTACTTATGTTTTTATTTTTGTTTCTTGTTCACTGCTTATTGATTTATATTTATGAGTTATTCATGATATATGTCTTTGTTTTGTGGTTTATGAAGTCAAGAATTTATTTGTTGATTTACTGTTTTTCTGTCACACATGCATTTATGCGTTTGTTGAGTGTTTCAGGAATATACAGGTTGATTCAATTGAGCTACTGTCTACATTTGCAACTGATGGATAGTAGTTAGGATTGAATTTGTGTTTATGAGCATTATTTTTTGTAAAGGGCTTTTATTTGTAAATTTTCAGCTTTTAATTTGTGTTTTGTCACGGATTGCCAAAGGGAGAGTTTGTTAGGTTCTAAAGACTTAGGATTTGTTGTATTTAGAACTCTAATGTATAATGTTGGCAAACCATGATCAAAACAATATGTTTAGTCTTGTTTAGGCTTGCTCAAAGTTGTGTAATTCATGTAAAGTTGGAATCGAGTGGCTGCAGATGTATTGGTGCATTTCAGCCTAGCTCGATCGATTGAAAGATAGACTCAATCGATCGAAAGTCGGCCAGAATGTTTTTCTGCAAAATTTTCCAACTCAACCCTACCTCATTAAACGTTTAGGGTTTTATATTTTTGCCCTAAGTATATAAGGCAAAACCCTAACCACGTTTTTAAAGAAGCTTTGGATGCTCTTGTTGCTCATATTTTGCAGTTTGTGTGAATCTCTTGTGAGATCCTTGAGGAGCTTTCCTTCACATAAACTTAGGGTTTTCAAGGTAGAGATTATATCAACATCTTAATGATCAACACAGTTGCTGCCATTTGAGCTTAAAGAAACACAAGCAGGAGTGCTTGGATATTGATTGGAGAATCCAAGAAAGAAGGAGTCCATGGATTCGGAGCTTGCACGTGGTCGTGTCAGTAAGTTCTATTGGTGGGTAGCATTAGGAAGTCAAGCGGGGAGCTTATAAGTCCTTTTATATGAACTTCAATTCTTTCAAGATAGTGGATTCAAGTTTACCTTGAGGATAGCTAGGTCAAATCCTCCCCAGGTTTTTACCATGTGGTTTCCTGAGTCATCATATCATTGTGTTATTTACTTTTCTGCTGCTTTATATAATTGATATGATTGTTTGATTTGTTAACCTAGATTTGAATAATTTGACTAAGTTAATCAGTTGGCTAATTAACTAGGTTAATCTAGTTGGGTTAAGGGGTCTAAAAACCTAACATAGACGTCACGTAGAAAAAGTGCCAACTCAGACCCGATCAGAACATGAAAATCGACCCTCAAAGACTTGATTTATAGGTCTTAAATCGAGTCTCTTAGACTCAAGATAATAGTAAAAATAATAATTTAAAAACTTAGCCTACTAATTGTAATGTTTAAAAATTATGATTAATTTTCTATTTTGGCCGTGTTTAAAGAAACCGTACAAAGTACAAACTATGTAATAACTCGTAACCATATATGTCACAAAAAGTACGAAGTTTCTTTTTTTTTCTTTTAAAATTATTTGGGTCGGTGGGGTAAGTAGATTATTATTATTATTATTATTATTTATTTTTTTATATTTTTTTTTGCTGAATACCGTAAGTAGATAATTCATAGTTGACACATTTCTTTAAAAATGAAAGGGCCAAAAAAAAAAACGTACGTAGTAGTTGATAGTTGGCTAAAGTCAAACAAACAGTTAAAATGCATACATTTTATTATCACTAGATTAAAAAACAATATCACTGTGAAGGGATTCTTTTGACTAGTATTTGATAGCAACAGAAAGTATACTATCACTAGATTAAAAACAATATCACCGTGAGGGGATTCAAAATTTTAGAGGACTCCGTACGCATCAATGATTAAATGTTTAAAGGATAAAAATTGGGTCTAGCGTGTGTATCATTGTGATATAGACACGTGATAAGTATTTGATATATGTTTATATATCAAAAAATTCAATGTACAGACACTGGATTCAAGCCAATTTCCTGTTAAATGAGGGTACCAAAAACCATCCACTGAGTCAATAGTCCCCCTACCTTGTTCATTGTATTTGTGTTGGCCAAAATGGAAAATTAGCAATAATTTTTAAACATTATAATTAGTAGGCTAAGTTTTCAAACTATATTTTTTTCTAACATCTCAAGCCTAAGAAACTCAATTTAGGGTCTATAAATCGAGTATTTGAAACTCGATTTTTATGGGTTGATCACGTCTGATGTGATATTTTTTCCACGTGGTATCTACTTGGAAATCGAGTCTCTAAGACTCGATTTATAACCCAAAAATAATTACAAAATATACTCAGAAGACCCAAAATACAGAAACAATAGCAACAAGGTGGAAAGAAAGAGAGAGAGAGAGAGAGAAGAAGAAGAAGAAGAAGAAATGGAAATGAAGAAGAAGAAGAAGAAGAAATGGAGATGCAGCGTGACCCAGGTCGCGGGGCGCGACCTAGGTCGCCGCGCACAACCCTTGCAACCCTTGTTTCTGTTTCTGGTTTTTTTTTTTTTTTTTTTTTTCTCTGATGAACACATATTGAAGAACTCGAAAAAATCGATGGAATCATTGTTGTCGTGGTTGTGGTTGTGGTTGTTGTTGTCGTGGTTGTGGTTGTGGTTGTGGTTGTTGTTGTTGTCAATGTTGTGGTTGTTGTTGGTGTCGAAAAGAATATTTTCTTTGTTGTTAAGGTCAAAAGGTGTAAAGGCCAAATCTTTTCATTTTAAATATGGATGTAAATCGAGTCTTAGATATTTGATTTACAGGTAGACGTCACGTGGAAAAAGTGTCAATTCAAACTCGATCAAAACATGAAAATTGACCCTCAAAGACTAGATTTATAGGCCCTAAATCAAGTCTCTTAGACTCGAGATGTTAATAAAAAATATAGTTTGAAAATTTAGCCTACTAATTATAATGTTTAAAAATTATGGCTAATTTTTCATTTTGACCGTGTTTAAAGAAACCGTACTACTTGCAAATTATGTAATAACACGTAACTATATATGTCACAAAAAGTACGAAGTTTCTTTTTTTTCTTTTTAAAATTATTTGGGTCGGTGGGGTAAGTAGATTTTTTTTTTTTTTTTTTTTTTTTTTTTTTTTTTTTTTTGCTGAAAACCGTAAGTAGATAGTTCATAGTTGAAACATTTCTTAAAAAATTAAAGGGCCAAAAAAAAAACGTACGTAGTAGTTGATAGTTGGCTAAAGTCAAACAAACAGTTAAAATGCATACATTTTATTATCACTAGATTAAAAAACAATATCACTGTGAAGGGATTCTTTTGACTAGTATTTGATAGCAACAGAGGGTATACTATCACTAGATTAAAAAACAATATCACTGTGAAGGGATTAAAAATTTAGAGGACTCCGTAGTCCGTACGCATCAATGATTAAATGTTTAAAGGCTAAAAATTGGGTCTAGCGTGTGTATGCTGGAAAATCATTGTGATATAGACACGTGATAAGTATTTGATATACATTTATATCTCAAAAATTCAATGCACAGAAATACTGGGTTCAAGCAAATTTCCTGTTAAATGAGGGTACCAAAAGCCATCTACTGAGTCAATAGTCCCCCTAGCTTCTCCATTGTATTTGTGTTTAAAGAAGCCGTGGGTCGGTGGGGTAAGTAGATATTATTTTTTTTAATTTGCTGAATACCGTATGTAGATAGTTCATAGTTGACACATTTCTTAAAAAATTAAAGGGCCAAAAAAAAAAAAAAACGTACGTAGTAGCTGATAGTTGGCCATAAAATTATTAGACAATTAAAAATAAAATAATAATTAACGGCTAGCCAAAAACTTACGTAGATACTTGATAGTGGGCATAAAAATATCACACAAAGTACGTGGATATATAGTTGTGCATAAAAATTAAATACCCAATTAAATTTCTTAATAAATAATTAATGGAGCATAAAATTTTAAATAGGTAATAAAATAAATTACCACATATCTCTGTAGTCCAAGAAGCAAGAGAGTACTTAAACCAGTGATGAGAACTCCAGTCTAAATTGAAATGTGGAACAGTATATTTGGTGCAAAAATTGTCCTAATTACTACCACAAATTGAAAAAATTGAAAATTTTTATTCTTCCTTAATTTGAATATGATCAAGAAGTAATGAAGGGATAACTCAAAAATGATAAGGATAGTGAGGCATCAATATAATATGGTAATGATATCATTTGTCTTTGTTATTCAATTTTATTGTTTTACCTTCGGGTATATCAGCAGCTATGACAGCGACCTCTGTTGGCAACCATAGGCAATACTTCACATATTTTGGGTACTCAACCTTAGGCCAAAATGGCCAAATACCACTTTTGGGTACCACAATGAACAGTTCTACTTAATGCAGAAAATAGTTTTACTTAGTGAATAGTTTTACATTCAACTAATTCGAACTTTTTTACAAATTCAAATTTTTCGAGACATTTACCATTAGGTGATTTATACAAATCATTCATTTTTCTTTCATGGAGTTTGTCCATTATTCATATGGTTACATATTTAAAAATAAAAAATAAAAAAATAAAAAAATAAAAAAAAAACCATTTAAGTGCAATAACTACGCCAATGCTAAAACTAGTTTATGCAGAAAACAGTGAACAATTTTTATGAGAAAACAGTGAACATTTTTAATTAATGCAAAAAACAGATTTTATGAATGCAGTAAGCAGCTTCGAATATACAGTAAACATGATGTGTAGAGAGTAAATTTTATTAACGTAGAAACATATTTTATCAATGCAGAAAAACAAATTCGATTATTGTGAAATTTAAACATGAAAAAGCATTCAGATTTGGCTTTTAAATTTAGAAAACACAATTTCACTAGGTGTTTTATAAGAAAATAGGGAACAATTTTTTAAATAGTGAACAGAAAATAATATACGCATAAAAGAGAGTGAACAATTTTTTAAATAATGCTGAACAGAAAATAATTTTATGCAGAACGCTAGAAATAGTTTATGCAGAAAACAGTGAACAATTTTTATGAGAAAATAGTGAACAGTTTTAATTAATGCAAAAAATAGATTTTATGAATGCAGCAAGTAGATTTGAATATACAATAAATATGATGTACAGAGAGAAAATTTTATTAATGTAGAAACAGATTTTATCAATGCAGAAAAATATATTTGATTATTGTGAAATTCAAACTTGAAAAAGCATTCAAATTTGGCGTTTAAATTTAGAAAACACGATTTCACTAGGTGTTTTATGAGAAAACAGTGAACAATTTTTTAAATAGTGAACAGAAAATAATTTATGCAAAAAAAAGAGTGAACAATTTCTTAAATAATGTTGAACAAAAAATAATTTTACGCAAAATCGTAGAAATAGTTTATACAAAAAACAATGAACAATTTTTATATGAATACATTGAACAATTTTAGTTAATGTAGAAATTAAATTCATATTTCGAAATTAAAATCTCTATATTTTACAATGCTTCTATTTAAATAAATAAAAACATAAAAAAGCTACTTATTTTTATCTTTATGTTTATTTGTTGATTATCCCAAAAAAAAAAAAAAATTTAGACGGTACTCAAGTTTAGTAAACTCGAGTACTGCAGAAATAAAATTTTTTTGCATTTTATTTATAAAATGTACTCGAGCCTAGTATACTCGAGTATTGTGTTGTATGGTACTCGAGTTTACCAAGCTCGAGTACCACATAATTTTTTTTAATCGCATAAATTCCAACTTAGCAGTGCCACGATGGCAGAACTGATGAGGAACTCGAGTTTCTGAAACTCGAGTTCTAAAAAAAGTGGTAGTTTGCCATTTATTTCCAAAACAGTGTTTTTTTGCTAAAAATTTCTAAAAAATGTGGTATTTGTCCATTTTGGCCAATGGTTGACAATCCATTTAAAGAAAGTTTTTATAAGAAAAAAAAAAAAAAAAATCTTTTGACAGCAATTTTCATTTCCTATAAAAATGGTGTCAAAACTTTCTTAAAATGAATTGTTAATTATTGCCTTAAGTAGATATCAATGAAAGAAAGATAAAACAGCTCATATTTTGCCCAGCTAGATTTAAATTCGACCACCCACCCCCAATCGAAACTGCTTGCTACTTATCGGATTAGTAGCGAAGGTTAAGATTTTCGGATCTATGGCCAGCGCTAGGGATAGGTTATAGATTTTTGAATAGGTAAAAAATTGGGTCAACAACAGCCAGAGCCTTGAAAACAACAGATTAGGTCAACCTACGGATGAAGCGAGTCAATCCATTTTTCTAGGAAGAAAAAAAATTATATTTTTGTTCTTTTTGTGGAAATTTATTTTTAAACTTTTTAATAAAAAGAAAGAAAATCAATGTAAAAGAAACAATTGAAAGAAGATTCAATTATTTAATTATTTTCATTTGTTTTAAATTTTATATATATATATATATATATATAATTTTCATTAGTCATGTATATAAAACCCATGAAAAAGTATTATGTAATCTCGTTATTTATAAAAATAATTAATAATAATGATAATTGTTTGTTGTAATATGCTTTTAGTGTTAATTACTTTTTTATGAGGACTAAGCAAAGACAGTCCTCAAAGCCCCACGCACGGTCCGACTGTAGCAATATATTTTCAAATAAAATTAAAAGTATTAGTTATTATTTTGTTAACAAATGTGTACAACTTTTGTTTTATTCGTTAATGGAATTGTTAAACTAGTAAAAAAGACTTAAAACAAGAATTAATTAATTATTTAAAAAAAAAATTTCTATTTTTTCATTTATCTGTTCATTCGTTTGAATTAAAGGAAGACATAAAGAATATGTTCAAGTTTATTTTTAATTATTAATATTCTTTGTTTGTGAAGAAAATATTTGTCATATCAGGAAAATCTGACCCGTCTAAGACTAGGTATAAGTCATAAGCTTTACAATCACTTTTAATTTGACAAGTTTCTAAAATGAACTTGATTTGATCCGTACGTAAACTAATAAAACTTAGACCTATCTGAACTTTTCTATTTTTACAATGGAGAAGTTTTTATTTTTATTTTTATTTTTTGTCTTTAATTTGTTGAGAGATACACAAAATACCCTTCTGGCTTCTATGAAGAAATGAAAGAATTGGGAAAACTGAAATTATCTTCATTAATTTAGCTTATGACTTTATATACATCATTATGTTCCACTGAGAATGGAAACAGAGAGCTTAACAAACTAATCCAACCGACTAACGACCAATCTCACGTGTGACCAAACTAATCTACTCACGTGTGAACACTAATAACAGATCCAAAATAAAACTAAACTACAGGTCGTATTATTTACAATGCAAAACAGCTACTGAACGACAAGAGCTTTAGATATGGCTTCTTGAACTTCAGCTATGCATGTTGAATCTTGTTGCTTCTGCTCTAATTGCTTGCCTTGATCTTGATACTCCCCCTCAAGATGGACTCCAGGTTGATAAATGTTGATAAGACCCATCTTGGACAAAAGCTCTGAAAATTGTTTGTGACTCAGAGCCTTAGTGAGTAAGTCTGCCAGTTGGGACTGTGTTTTGACATGGATGAGCTTGATAACTCTCTCCAACACCTTATTCCTCACAACATGGCAGTCAATTTCTATATGCTTTGTTCGCTCATGAAATACAGGATTAGAACCTATGTGGAGAGCTGTCTAGCTGTCACAAAACAGCAATGCTTCTCTATTGTGATTGACTTGAAGATCCTTCAACAAATAGAGAATCCAAACAATTTCACAAGTTGAAACAGCCATTACCCTATACTCCGCTTCTGCTGAGGATCTGGAAACAGTGGATTGTTTCTTTGATTTCCATGAAACCAATGAATCTCCAATGAATATACAATATCCAGTAATAGACCTTCTGGTATCCAAACATGAAGCCCAATCAGAATCTGTAAAGCCTTTTACATGCAACTCTGAACTTGCTGAGAAGAAAATCCCTTTACCAGGTTCACTCTTTAAGTATTGCAGAACCTTAAGTGCTGCCTCAAGATGTGGTTTTCTTGGTTTAGCCATAAATTGGCTTAGTTTGTGAATTGCAAACGTGATATTAGGCCTAGTAATGCTTAGGTACAGCAACCTTCCCACCAATCTTCTATACTGCCCTGGATCATCAAGCATAAGTCTTCATGTTTGCCAAGTTTTAGATTCAGATCCATAGGAATTTTGACAGGTTTGCAACCAAGAAGTCCTGCATCCTCCAAAATCTCAAGGGCATACTTCCTTTGACACAAAGAAATTCTTTTGGCTGTTCTAGCTACCTCCAAACCAAGAAAATATCTCAATGCACCCAAATCCTTCAACTTGAATTTCTGATTCAGCATCACCTTAAACTAATCAACTTGCTCTTTGTCATTGCTTGCTATAAGAACATCATCAACATATACTAATAAAACAATGAAAGAAGCTTCTTGTTTCCTGGTAAAGAGTGAGTAATCTGCTTTGGATTGAATGAAGCCAAGCTGAATTAGTGTGGTTGAGAATTTAGAGAACCACTGTCTTGATGCTTGTTTAAGACCATAAATGGACTTGTTTAACCTGCATACAAGCTGTTTCTTCATAAAAAACTAAAATCCTCTTGAAGTTTTTTAGAGTAATACCTTAACCCCGTGTTATATTTTTTTATGCATAATTAAAAGTGTAATACCTTAACCGCATGTTATATATATATATATATATATGCATAAATTGTTAATTATATAATACTTGATCTTCCTCGGATGTTTGAATGTAAAGCAAATCCCTTATGTGATATTATTTTATTCAAAAATTTCAATTTTATGTGACACTCAAAAACTCTCTAGGATGTTAAATGTAATACATTTAATAATTTACAAGTAAACAACATCACTAGGATTATGTGGAGAAATGCTATTGATTGCCACAAAATAATTCGCAACTTTTGCCACGACTTACTCACGTGGTGAGTTGTGAGTGGTGGAAGTAAAATAGTGCCACCACTCTCAACTTGTCACGTGGCTAGTTGTAGCAAAAGTTGTGAATTATTTTTTAGCACTAGCATTTTTCAGATTATGTGTGCCTGTGTGTGTTCATAAATTATTAATTAGTTTTAGTATATAAAAAATTATTAATTAAATTATTTATGACATCACCGGTTCAACCATCAGTCAGACCTCGGTCTGACCTAAAAACCGATAACTAGTCATTTTTTCGGTTCTTTCACCATACCAATTTTTAAAACCATGTTTCCATGTAAGAAGGATTTTGTGGTTGGCCAGTCTTGCTCGTGGCCCTGTGGGACTAATTATAGCAAAAAACAGAGACATCCCACTTCCTCTCCGCTCCAGTACAATAGTTTTTTCAAAGTTTAGATGCTGGGGAAAGAAAAAGAGAGTTGTTCTAATGAGACGCATAAAATTTCACCTCTTTCACACACTCTCACTTTGAGCCCAACACAGCACAAACATATATATGCTGTGAAAAGAAAAAGAGTTGTGTTGCTGAAAAATGTTGAAAAAAATTCTGTCCCTCTAAACTTTTTCAAAGAAAAAACCTTTAGGAGAGAAAGTACTCAAGGAAAAAATGGTTAAAATTCACTGACCAAGAGGAAGATTATTGGAAGAGTATCAATTCTACGCAAGTTCTAGGTAGTACATACATGGTAGGTTGCATCAATTATTATGTAAATAAAAACAAGGGCCTTGCCTTTTGCACTTCACATAATTAACGAAGGGAATCACATTCAACGATGTCATCAATTAGAAACCATCATAAGTCATAACTGAAAAATTATTAGGTATTCCTGAAGTATCATAAGTGCGTATTCTCCTCTCTCACATGAATGGTAGGTCCGATTATGAATTTAATTAGTGAAACCCACCATTCATATGAGAGGATGAAATACATATTTATATATAGTACTCCGAGAGGACACAATAATTTCCCGTCATAACTATGGGCTAAATACCTACAATTGGTTCGAGCATTAATCAATGGGGATACACAAGTGCAAAGGTGACCCTTGTATCAGTTGTATGTGCTCCTTACGTATATAAAATAGTGAATGTGTGTAAATAAATGCAATTAATGGAGTTGCATCTACCTAACGAGAAATTATTCGGTGCTCTTAAAGGACCATGTCGTCAATGTCCAATGGTCCTCCATTCAATAATATTTTGCTGTGCCAAAATTAATTGATTAAGCATACTACCCATTTTTTTTTGGGGGGGGGGGGGGGGGGGGGAATATATATATATATATAAACAAGTTCACAATGTTGGTGCAATCACAATAATAATGGAAATAACACAATGAGAAACTGAATAACACTTCTGAATATTATTAATGTAAAGAAATGAATTACATAACACTATTTGGATTGAGGCACGACACTCGCTCTCTTTAAGGAGATTCAAACTCTTGGTTGGCTAAACTTTGTAACTGATGTAGACCTCCTTTGACTTGTCTCCCCCAGGATACAACAACCCAACAAGTGCCGTATGGCTAGAACAACTTTTGTACAAAGTGTTCAAGCCCAAAGCTCCACCAAAAAGAACACCCTTACTTGCCAAGAACCTCTCTATTTTTTTTCCTTAGTGTATATTGCTGTAACTTGGATTAGGTTTGAATGAGTCTATTTATAGGCTCAATGGGCCTCACGAAATTACTACCTAAATTAATCTAATTAATTAGGTCCATTAATCTGATGTAGTGGGTGTTACAAGATTAATTGCTAGATATTAATCTAATGGGCTGGAGTTACACAATTAATGGTGAGATAAGGAGTTTCTGAATAATGAATAGACCCAAATGGATAGTCCATTAAGTGGGTTAATGGCTCTTCATTTTTCGATAATAAAAATGGAGTATTAATTCGGGCAATTTACTTACCAATGGATATGCTCCATTGAGAGTAATTACTATATCTGTTGGTGAGTAAATGGCCCGAATTAATACTCCATTTTTATTATGGAAAATGAAGAGCCATTAACCCACTTAATGGACTATCCGTTTGGGCATTTTCATTCTTCAAAAACTCCTTATCACCATTAATTGTGTAACTCTAGTCCATTAGATTAATATTCAACAATTAATCTTGTAACACCCACTACACCAGAATAATGGATCTAATTAATCAGATTAATTTGGGTAGTAATTTCGTGAGACCTATTGAGCCTATAAATAGACTCATTCAGACCTAATCCAAGTTACTGCAATATACACTAAGGAAAGAAAATAGAGAGGTTCTTAGCAAGGAAGGGTGTTCTTTCTGGTGGAGCTTTAGGCTTAAACACTTTGTGCAGAAGTTGTTTTAGCCATTCGACACTTGTTGGGCTGTTGTATCCTAGGGAAAACAAGTCAGAGAAAGTCTGCACCGATTACAAAATTTAGCCAACTAAGGGCTTGAATCTCCTTAAAGAGAGTGAGTGTCGCGTCTCAGTCCAAATAGTGTTGTGTAATTTCTTTCTTTACATTAATAATATTCAGAAGTATTATTTAGTTTCTCATTGTCTTATTTCCATTATCATTGTGTTTGCACCAATAGAGAGATTAAGAGAAACTCTAGAAATTTCTAGAGACAAGAGAGTTAGTGTTGATTTCTAACATTACCCATACTACCCAATCCAAAAATCCTAATTGATAATAATAAAACAAGAATCTTTTGAGCTATTGTCATATACAACTTCTCCCCCTTGGTTGATTGCGATTTTAACCACGATTTGTTCGTTCTTAATGACTCTACCACTGTTATTCAAATTCAGGATTTCACATAATACATCTTTTAATACTTTAAGGTACACAACTTTCATTAAATCCTAAAATAAACAATACTACAAAGCTAAACATCAAATTGTAAATTTGGGATCTATACTTTTAATACTAAGACTAACTCCTTCCAAAACTCGACCAAGGCTCCCTTTGCTCCAAAATAAAATCTGTTGACTGAAAGAGTGGAAGGGTTGAGCTACACAGCTTAGTAAGGATAAGATACACAAGAATTTAATAAGAATGCATGTAAATCAAATCATTTCATTTTATAAATATTCAAATCGGAGAACTTCTTTTCATGCATAGTATTTTATACTATTCATATAATAATTTATACACTCTTCATAGGAAAAATAATTGTTCTCCTTTTTTTTATCAGAATAATATTACCAAAACCTTTTGGATTGAATTCCTTTCATTTCTTACAAAGTCACCAAATATAATATTAATTATTTAAAATCACATATATGTATGTATTCTCATAACAAAATAATCATTTTAATTTAAATCAGATAATCAGTAACTTTGTCTTAAACTAGAAACATTTTAAAGAATAACAAAACGTTTTTTCATAAACTTCTTCTCGTATAATATTATAACTTTCATAGTTATAAAACTTAACGTTTCATAAATAACAAATATCTGATGACTTTTTAATATAAATTTGTACTTTCATCAGAAACTTTATCTTTATAGAACACTAAAACATTTTCATCAAATTCTTTATCTTTAAAACACAACAGAACTTCAGAAACTTTTATCTTTAAAGAACAACTTTTTTTTTCCTCAGAAACTTCTTTTCATGAGAGTTTTTAACTTTTCATAATGCATTTAAACAAAATCATTCTCTCATCAATAACATAATATAGTTGTTCATAATATATTGGTTAGTCTATATCTGATAAATATGTACTTGGAACATGTGCACAACAGAGAATGCCTCATCATATTTGGATGCCCCCGTGTGTATGATATTGTCCCTTTTGGGGGGCCTGATGGCACATCCTCTCAAGGTTTTATTCCTCCCCACCGTCTGTACACATTGGGGAGAAGGCCTTGTTCAGATTAGAGTTACGGGTAGCCCCATTTCCTCTATTTTAAATGGCCAAATAGATAATATTTTCCATGGAAAGCCAGTAATTTAACCCCTATTGGCCGAGTTCAGATCACTAGAGGACATAACCTGAAAACATTTCATACTTATTCATCATACTAAAATTTATAATTTGCATAACATTTCACAATAATAGAATTTCCATTATTTTCTTTAAACATCATGTTTGTGGAATTAGTAATGGCATCAATAACCCCATGACTTACCAAATGCTCATTTGACTTATCCCTTACTTGAAAACAGAGAAACCGAAAGCCTACAGTCAAAGGAGTTTAGACTTGGGAACTGGTAACACCTAAACCAAATATCAAAGCTTATTACTTACTATCAATTATTCTTTATCATAAACTAACACATTCATCTCAAAGCCTATCTCTTAGAATCAAGGAAATCCTAATCCCACCTCAAGGAGGTTCTCACAAACATATTATGCATATATCAACAAATGATGTACCAAACTAAAGAAAAACCATCATTCTCATATTTATATCATATCATCAGAGGAGCCAACTTCATATAAAAATGTGTTTGAGATTAAGGTAATAATGCATGCATAAACATAAACTTTTTTAAGCATGGTCATGTAATCATATACACTCATATGACAGCATACAACACGTTGAACAAGCCAGCAACATGAAAAATAGTAGAATGGTTTAGAACCCTTCCTTTAAGTACTAAACCTTGAACCAAGTTATACAAAATTAATCTATGATCTAGACATACCAAAAGATAAGCATATTAAATTATAGCTCAAAACATTCACCCTAACTTTAGAATTAAATCCTCAAAATCAGAGTTATCATTTACTATTTAGTGCTCATTTCAGCAGTATACACCTTATTTGTAAAATACAAATGGGCTATCTAAACACATCCAATCTTCATGAAATTTTACAGAGCAACTATTCTAGATATATAGTAAATACCATATTAAATTTAGATTCAAAGCATAAAACCATGATTTACTAAAAATCATACAAGACAACATATTCAAATCTGTCCTGACAGAATTTTATACAACTTAGAAACTAAACCATTATTTTTATATTGATCCAAATGCTGTGAGACCACCTCCAATACAACCATATGTGTCTTAGCATTCTTAAGAACTACTCCTAGCATCCTAATTCATTGTATACAATTTAATACATAATTTATCACGCGTAAACACAAAATGTGTCACAGTGGCAGCTTTGAAACATTTTCTTGTAAAATTATAAAATAATGGCAAATAGCCTTATTATCATATGAGGATTTTTATACACTCATTAGACATGTTAGAAAACACTTACATATAGTCATTTAACCATTTATAGCAAAATTAAATTCAACTCAACAAAAATCCCAGCAGTAACATCAAAAGTACCCATCCTAATTTTTTCTTACTTCCTTAATCATATACAATCATTAATTAGTAAAAACCCTAATATACCTTCAACAAACCATCAACACAGTTTCAAAGTTTCTTAAAACAGCATATATACATAGACTTACAAGTTTATGATTTCCTAATTTCACAAATCACAAATTTTAGCTTCTAACAATTACATAGAAGTGAAACTAAAGCAAACCATTCCACCATTAAAATACCAATAATAAGATGAGGTTTTTATTTACTTACCCACAAATTTTGAAGCTGAAATCTTAGGGCTAGTTTTTTAATTTCTTCCTTAGAGTGAGATATTTGGTTTCGATGAGAGAGGGAGAGCTGTTGGTGAGAGAGTGAGAGAGAGGTGCTGCCAAATAGAACAAAGAAAGAAGATGAACACAAAAGAGCAAAGAAAGAAGAACAAAGAGTCTTCTGGTACATCCAAGAAAAGATAAGGGAAATCTCTTGGGTGGGGCACGTGTTAGCCAAGAGAAAGAGGGTTGATGGGTCACCCTTTAGACTTTTTTTAAATTTGACTTTTTTAAAATTTAAAATTTACTTCCCCCCCCCCCCCCCCCCCCCGGCCGCCCTTTATAAGCTTATATTCTAGAAAGGCTTAAACAACAATATAACTTTGCATATAAACCCTTACCTTTATAAACTTCTTTCTATCATTGAAAAAGCATATATCTTTTATAATATCACAATATCAAAGCTTCATGCACTTAAAGTAATTAAGATAATAACAAGTATATAAACCCTTACCTTAAACACTTAATTAAACACCAATAATTATATATCTAATAACTCAACCACTTAATATAATTTTGTATATATTCATAATACAATTAACCCTTCAATTTTTTTATAATCTTTACAATCCTTATTCAAAGGCATTATAAAATAGTATGGTTATTAAATACTCTGCTATTAATTATAAAAAGGAAGTGACTTAAAATAATAATTAGCCACTCAAACATATTGTTTAATTATAAAGTTGGGTCAAGGTGTTACAAAAACCCTTAGTTTACATCCTCCATTCACAGCATGACACATCAACATTTTACAAAACAATGAACAGATGGTATCACACATAATCACTACTCACAATAGACCCCAACCCATTTGCTCTCTCTTAATCGAATAGCCACCCAAATTAGACTCTCATTAGGTGCGACCGTTGTCATCCCTAGTGGTTGCTCTGACAAAATTGCCTCCCCTTCACATCTTGCTGATCTCCAAAACTACCATCTCAAATCGACCCATAAATGAAACTTAGAAACTATATCCAACCTTAACCAACTTCACTTCACATCTTGCCGATCACCAAGCCTACCATTTCAAATCGATCCATAAATGAAAATTGACATGCATGTTAAGAACATATGGAACATGTAATTTAACGATTGGATTTTCAAAATATTAATTCAATAACAAGTTATTGGGTAGCATAATTTTAAATAATGTTAAACCACTTAATATTTTTTTAATCAGATGCGAATATTTACAAATCCACCGTTAGATTATATTATCTTTGTATATTCTTCATGCATGCAAATTTTCAAGGTGATCAAAGATTAAGTACTATGTCATCAATCAATTGTTAAAATTCAAGTTTTTGTAATTTAAAATAATGCATAAAATATGAGTTTATGGATCAAATGATAAATAATAGCCGATTGATATGAAAATTGGCACGCATGTTAAGAACATATAGAACATGTAATTCAATAGTTGGATTTTCAAAATATTAATTCAATAACAAGTTATTGGGTAGTGTAATATTGTTTAGAGTTATATCAGGTGTAACTTAAACCCAACCCTATATATATAAATATATATATATGATTTGGAATTAGGTGGTATATAGGATATTACAACATAATCTTTTTTAAATAAGTGATTTTAGGGTATCCCATGCCTTTAAAGTTAATAGAACTTGCTACAAAATTAATCGTAATGATTTTTTGGATTTAAAATAATATCAAGTTACATAGTTTTTGTTTTCTTAGAAGAATATTGAGTTACATCATATCATCATATACTATATAACAAATGTTGGGTTTAGAAGCTATAGTTGAGCCAAGTGGCTTCACAAAATTGTAGAAATTAATTAATTTTTTTTAAATAGATATAAAATTTTTTTTTTTTGCTCTTATCTTCTTCTTATATAATTTCTAAGTTGATAAAAATAATTTGATTACAATCTAAATTCTTCATTTAATCCTTTTCTTATTATAATTTAATGTATAAGTTGATATATAAATCTTAATTTGATTAAAAAAAAGGTCAATCTAATCCTTATTTTTTTAATTTAAATTATATTACTAAAAGTTAAAAAAAAAAAAAAAAAAAAAAAAAAAACAGCATCTTAGTGCACGTAAAAAATGTCTATTATAAAATTCTATTAAACTACTTTTAGTGTTTAAATAAAGGTGAAAACACTAGTTTGGTCCCTACATTTTGGGGTCATAGTCAATTTAGTCCCTAAATTTTGATAGTAGTCAATTTAGTTCCTGTTATTTTCAACTTACAATCAAATTGATTCTTATCTTTAACTTACTAATGGTAAAATTAGTAAACAAATAAAAATAAAAGTAGAGGTCATGAGGGTTTTAATGTAATAAATTGATGAAAACACTAGCCATATCTATACTTATACCTCAAGAGGACTAGTTAATTATTTATAAATTCAAAATACATCTAGTAAACACCAGATGTAGGACTCAACAAATGGCCCACAAAACATTCAAACAATTCAATCAAATTTATGATATTGTGTTGTAGTGCCCTCGAGTCTTTGTTTGGGAGTAGTGGAAATCCTTCTGAGACAATAATGCTTCCATTATTATTATGATTAGTGCCCCATTTAATGAGAGAGCATCTAATGACTAATACCTCATCTTTTTCTCTTTAATAAAGTTAAACCATTAAAGTAACAACTTTAAATCCCGTTTTCTGTGCATTTGATATTTTGTCTGTATTTGCTTGCTTGTCTAATAGTGTCTTTTTAAAAAATAAAGTTGAGACTATTTGCAACTTTAAGATTAAATGGTTAGTTGTTGAGATTTAATAAATTTAGTTGATTTGTAGTCTTGTGTTGTTTTCATAATGCCGCAATAATTTGTACTTTGTAGATTAATATTGAACATATAATGAGATGATATATTCAACTTATATTTGATTAGTAGATTATAGGAAAGTTAATTACATTGTTTGATTTTTTCAAAAGAAAATATTCAAATTATTTAGAAACCAATACTAGTGGTGTAACATTGCTAACCACTAATATTAAGATTCCCATTCCGGTAAACGCTGATGTTCCAATTGAAGAAAATCCCGACATCCCAATTGAGGAAAATGTCAATGTCCTAATTGAGTAAAATTCTCAAACAAAATTTCAAACGGCTGATATGAGTTCGTTGGAATTAAAAAAAGATTCCGGATTGCATAGTCATATGTTTTTTGGAGTTTCATAATGATATATATATATATATATATATTATACTTTTGCCCCTAACTCCAAGTCTTGACTTTATCCTTGCATGTGGATCAAAAGCCAAAATATGGATCGCGTGGAAGACAAATAATCATGTGAAGATTAAAGGAATGTATGAGCATATGAATATTTGATCATGTTTGTATGGAAGTATGTGAACATTCAAAATTGTAAGCATGTGAATAACCAAGCATGTGAACATCCAAACATGTGAGCAAGTAAGCATCCAAACATATAAGCATTTGAACAACTAAGAATGTGAACATTGAAGCATGTGGATATCCAAACATGTGAGCATATGGACTATGAACATGTGAATATCCAAGCATATGAACATGTGAACGTATAAGCATATGAACATCTAAACATGTGATCTTGTGAGCATACAAGCATGTATGCATGTGAGCAACCAAGCACATGAACATGAAAGCATATGAATATCCAAACATGTGAACATATGGACATATGGACATGTGAATATCCAAGCAAATGAGAACACATAAGCACCGAAGCATGAAGATATGTGAACATGTAGGCATATAAGCATGTGGATATCCAAGTATATGTACACGTTACAATCCAAACGC